>JAKFHU010000485.1:51366666-52612083 GCA_023783475.1 Daubentonia madagascariensis | reverse complement strand
CCCAAAGACCCTGCACACACTGAGCAGCCACTCCCCATTCCTCTCCCCCCAGCCCCTGGAAACCACTAATCTGCTTTCCATCTCTATGGATTTATTTATTTTGGATATTTCATTTAAATGGAATCAGACAGTATGTGACCTTCTGTGTCTGGCTTCTTTCACTTAGCATGTTTTCAGGGTTCATCCGTGTTGTAGCATGTGTCACTACTTCATTCTTCTTTATGGCTAAATAATATTACGTTGTATGGATAGCACATCTCTCCTCTCCCTTTCCGCACCTCACTGTCTAAAAAAAAAGCTTCCAGGGCTGAGGTGGGAATTGCCTTGGGGGTCACATCCTTCACTTTTTACCTGTATGGGATCCTGCCTGCCTTATGCTTGGGTGAGGTCCCCAGGGGCCACTTCATTGCCTGCCTGGCCCCTGCATAGTAGACTCAGCTGTCCCTATTTGGCCACCCAATTCTCATTTGGGCCTGCCCCTGCTCACCCCACACTGCCTCATAGTCTAACTCTGGGCAGATTGGTAGGTCTTTCCTCCCCGAATATGGTTCCAATCTGACCCTTCCCACCCCATCCCCCAGCTCCTGCTCCTGTCCAATTCCTACATCTCACACGCTTGGACCAAGACAGCTTCCTAATGGCTTCTTGGCCTGTACTTGCTTCCTTCTCTGTATACTGCCAGAGTGATATTCTTAAAAATTAAGTCCGTTTTGGCCACTCTCCATGGTTCCCTAGAAGAACCATGGTTCCCTAGAAATCTTAGTGTAAGAGCTATTCAAGATCTGGTACTTGCCTCCTGCGCTGTCCTCTGCTCCTGCAAAACCGAACTGCTTGTCCTATTTGTACATGCTCTCCCCTGGACATTCTCTTCTCCAGCAACTGTGACTGGTAAACTCCTATTCATCCTTCAGAACCCAATTCACATGTTCTCACTTCCTTGTAAAGCTGATGCTCTGAGGAAAATTACCAACCATGACCAGACACGCACGACCAAATCCAACAGGTGTGGCCTACAGCAGAGGAGGATGGGGCAGTTCCCTGGTGAATTGGGGGATGGTGAAGCCCACTTCCAGTCCTTTCTCTCTCTCTGCCTTCATCTGACAGCATGGAACAGCCCACCTTGGTACCAGAAAACAAAATGTTGTCACAAAGGATCAAGAGTTGGAGGTTGGGATTTGTAAAACTTGCTTCCAAATTTCCATATGTGTATAGAACGATTTCAACTAAGAATGGACTTAATGCAGCCATTTTCATTTCGAGCCAGGAAATGCTGTCATGGCAGATTATAAAAAATCTCAGAATGTTTCCCAGTGATGGACGTGAGTATTAATCTGTACTGGTAGATCACACAGGGGTGGGCATGAAATGCCTGCCCCCATATTTCCCCCTGGGTTCTGATGGAGCATCTCTGAGCAGGGAGACCACTTCACCTTTGCAAGGCCGAGAGCTTCCTGCATCAAAAGGTTTCCTACTGATGCCACAGTTTCACCCTGACCCAGAGCACCCTGGGTACTCCCTGGGAAAGCACCTGCATATCAATATGCATATTTCAAAGTTAGCTTAGGTCATCCTCACCT
Source organism: Daubentonia madagascariensis (assembly GCA_023783475.1). Classification (NCBI taxonomy): domain Eukaryota; kingdom Metazoa; phylum Chordata; class Mammalia; order Primates; family Daubentoniidae; genus Daubentonia; species Daubentonia madagascariensis. Next base: position 52,610,506 of record JAKFHU010000485.1, on the reverse strand, counting down.
CCTTGGGGACCTTCCTTGATTCCTCCAAGACTGGGTGGGGAGCTTCCCTCCACCACCGACTGTAGCTCGGGGCTACCTGCCTGGAGACTGTGAGCTCCTGGGGGGGGGCAGGGAGGATGTGTTTTCATCTTACTCTTCCTTGTGTCTGAAGCGGTGCTGGGCACAGGGTTAATGCTCAGGGGGTTGTTGAATAAACAAATAGTCATTGATCGATTGATAATTCTGGCATTGCAGGAGACCCACCTGACTCTGCCCCAACCTGATTCTCCATGCTTTGCCTTCATCTTCATTGCATTTTTGCAGTTCCTGTTTCTCTTCTCTTGGTAGCCTAATCTCCTCTAAGCACCCCCTGAACTGCTGTTCCAACGTGTCTACAACTTTCTATTTGGAAGACCAGAAGGAAATAAGTGAGTTTGCAAAGATTTCCACCAAAAAGAGTTTAGATCATTGAGAGATAAGGTATCTGGAACCTGTGTGACTTGGGATGGCTAGGTCCTGGTGACCCGGCTACATCCTGCTGTTCCTTGAAATGATTCAAAGGGGCCACAGGTGGGATGGGAACTTGTGCCTCAGTCTTTGGCTCTTGAGGATGTTCACGTCACTGGAACATAAGCTAATCAGAAAGGTAACATCTCAGCTTGGTTCTTCTTTGGCCTGGCCTGGGGCTATCTGCAAGGTGGGTCTTACAGACGGGAGGGACTGGGGTATGGCTTCTGGGCACTTGGCTCCATTGTGTTCTGAAAGCGCCTTGAGATGGCCTGTCCAGAAGCCCAGGCTGCGGTCAGGGCCTTGCTAGGTGGGGGCCTCGGCAATGTGACAGGCCCCTCCCTCCTTGTGTCTCCATGTTCATGGCACCAGAAAGTACCCTTCAGAAGGATCCCCGTGATAGATTCCCTCACCCACTGCCACCTGCCACAAGAGGGTGACTAAATTGATCCCCCAAAACATTTTCTTAGAGCTACTATGTTTTTAAATCCCTATTAATTAAAAAAGAGTATTCTTATGGAATATTTCCAGCATTCAGCAGGGTAGAGAGAATAGAACAGTGACCCCCCTCCGTGTATTCTTCTCAGTTACAGAAGGAATCGAACTACGGTCACTCTTACGTCGCCAGTCCCACCTGCTGTGATTATTTTGAAGCACATTGCAGGCAATACATCATTTAATCCACAAGTATTTTAGCATCGAATTCTGAAAGAGAAACACGTTTTAAATGTAACTACAACAACATTATCATGCCTGAAAAACCGAACACAAATCCTTTAATATCATCCAATACCACCAGTGTTCACGTCTTCCCAATTGTCCCATGAATGGCTTATTGTTTTTGCTTTTTGCTGATGTTTGTTCACGTCAGGATCCAAACAAGGGCTGCACATCGCTTTGGGTTGCTTCATGTGTCTCTCAAGTCTCTTTGAATTAGAGATACTTGAAAGGGGAGGTTTGGAAATTCTTGAGGCATTTAGAGGGGTTGGGTGCCTGTCCCTGCCCCGCCAGCCACTGTCCCAGCCTGACCTCATGGACCTCTCCTGCAACACTTCACTCTGCTTCTGTCTGTCCTCCTACCTCACACAACAAGCACCTTCTTCTTCCTGCCTTGATCTCAGGATGTCCTGAATGTTCCACAGGTGTTTGTGGTACTGAGCTGACACAGGGATACAGCATGTGTCTCACAGAAAAGATATATATGAAGTGCCCAGTGTCTGTCAGAGTTTGTGTTGACCTGTATATGTGTGTGTGTGTGTGTGTGTGTGTATGTGTGTGAGATCATATAAATCTGCCACCCCTTGTTTCCATGGGGTCTTGACTCAAATGTCACCTTTTCAGTGAGGTCTTCCCTAGCCATTAGATTTAAATCAGAATTTCTTGACTTCAACATGATGGACGTTTTGGACAGGATGATTCTCTGTGCGTTGTAGGATGTTGAGCTGCGTCCCTGGCCACTACTCACTAGATGCCAGTAGCACCTCCCCTCCCACTCGCGACAAGCAAAACTGTCTCTAGGAATAGTCACATGTCCCCTGGGGGCAAAGTCCTTCCTCGTTAAGAACTACCAATTTCAATGATCAGCGCTGCTCCCCCCCCACACACAATCTCCATCCTGCTTCCCTGATTCATTTCTCTCTTGGCTCTTACCACAGGGTAACAGACTGTACGTTTTAAATCTGCATCCCATTGGTTCCTGGCCTCCTTGTACCAGACAGCAGGTGCCACGCGTCTGGGACTTTTGCTTCATCTGTAAGATGCCTGTCTTTGGTGTGTGTATCCCCAGGGCCAGACCACTGTCTGGCCCACAGTAGGGGTCAGTAAGTGTTTGTTGACGGAACGAAGTGACTGTCTTTATAATAATACTACAGGACACACCCAGGAATAAGGAGACAGTCTGGGTCTCCTCTTTAAGGAGCTGCACAGGGTTTGGAGGGAGGCAGCATGCTGGGTGTGACCAGCTCCTTGTGGCTCCAGATATGCCTTCCTCCTGCCCAGTGGCCAGAGCCAGGTGCCCAGGAACCCCACAGGGTAGGTGACACACGGCAGCTGCGTTGGGCAGAGGGGCTGGCAGCTCTCCAAGGGGTGTGTATGCTGCTTGGCCACAATTACATGATGGCCGCTAATCACAGGCCTGCGGCTGCTATGCTTGGGCAGGGTGGAGGTGGGGTAATAAAAATACCACCTGACTTCACGGTTCTGGGTGCCACGTAGCCCAGGGTGGTTCGTAAGGTGTGGTCAGTGCAGCTTGAGGTCTGATGGGGGAAAGAGAGAAAACAAGCATTTCCAAGCAAAGCATTGGAAAGAAAAAACAGAGGAGGGACAGAGGAATATGGGTGTGCAGAGATCTCGTGGCTAAACATTTTCATACGAGAGCAAGTGGGAGCAGAAAAAGTAACAAGGAGTTGGACAGCAAATTCAGGAAAGAAAAATGGTAATAGCTGGAAAATATAAAAATTGCAACGAAGGATGGTAGGAAAGTGATTGGTAAGCCAGAGCCCAAATAATGAAACCAAGAACTAGATGGGTAAAGGATCTGTTCTCTGTTTAGGAACTGAAGGGGGTGCCGGGTTCAAAAATGGGACAGCTGAGTTGAGAGGGACCCAGCCGTCGTGAGATTTTAAGTGCAGGCGGGACTGGCTTGGGGAGGGTATGGTGGAAGGTCTTTGAGTAAGGTTCAAGCCATTTCATGTATAGGAGGCTCTGGCAAACGGTGAGGCCCTAAGAATTTGCCACTATAATTATTGACCTAAGGTGTGCAGTCAGAGTGAAGGCTCTCGGGTAGGGGAAGGCAAAGGGCAGTATTCATAGAACTGTAGGTCAAATATACACTCACATTCACCCACCTACCTTCTTCACCTCCCCTAATGGCAGGGTAAGATATTTGAGGTTATTAGATTCCCTAGACACAGCAATGAGCTGTAGGGGCTGCAGAATAAGACTGTGATTATTACTGAGCCATCACAAACACCGAGGAGCCTTTCGGGGCCTTCCTGAACATGGCTCACTGCATTGGGAGTATGATCTATTTAGGGGTGAGCCAACCTCAGATTGCGGTGTTAGGCCCTATCTACTGGATGACAGAAGCTGGCCATGTGCATCTCCTAGTTATACGTGAACTAGAGTTGCATAAACACCTCCCTGTCTTCCTCCCTGATAAGCACATGGATGGGCACCCTGATGAGGAACCCACCGGGGCAGGGGTGGTTTGGAGGGGCTCTTCCAAATGTGTGGCCTCTGGTGAGGGGCGGGTAGCAGATCTGTTGACTCACCCAGGACCAGCCCCTATGGGGCAGGAATCTCCTCAGAGTGGTCCCAGGGCAGTCTTTCCTCCCTGACACTACTGAGCCTTCTGAACATCGTCTGGGGCATTTCACCTGCTGGTCCCTCTCTCTGGAATGTCCTTCCCCTTACGCTTTGCAGGCCTGACTCCTCCTCACCATCCAGGGGTCAGTCCCTTAGAGCATGCTAAGTTGCGCGTTGGAAGGCAGGTGTGAGTAGGTGTGTATTTGCATTTGTTTGTAGAAGTCTAAAATATTTCTGTAAGGAGTCACACAAGCACCACTGTATCGTCTGCTTCAGAGAAGGGAAACTGGCTGGCCGGAGAGAGGGGTGGGAGGGAGATGTCTCTGCGTTCCCTTTCATTATACTTTTTGAATTTTGAACCATGCGAGTGTTTATTCAAAAATGACTAGAAATAAATGAACAAGGGAGGATTTTCAATATCTTGCCCCAGCATTTTCCTTTGGGAGCCCTTATGAACGACTCACAATTATTTTATTCATCAGCTTGAGTTTGGTCTTAAATTTTGGGGTTGGACAACCCAATTTAAAGACAAGCAAAGCATTTGAGTAGATATTTCTCCATGGAAGATATACAAATGACCAATAAGCATATGAAAAGATGTTCAACATCGTTAGTCATTAGGGAAATGCAGTAAATACCACTTAATGATGAGATATCACTTCACAGGCATTAGAATGGCTAACATAAAAAAGACAGACAATTTCAGGTGTTGACAAGGATGTGGAAAAATTAGTAACCCTAATGCACCGCTGGAGGGAATGTAAAATGGTGCAGCTCCGTTAGTCTGGCAGCTTCTCAAAGTGTCCCACATACAGTTACTGTATAATCCAGCAATTCCACTACGAGGTGTATACCCAAGAGAAATGAAAACATACATCCACACAAAACATGTACACAAATGTTCACAGCAGTGCGACAGAATTATTCATAATAACCAAAAAGTGGGAAGCACGCAATGTCTGTCAAGGGATGCATGAATGAATGAAATGTGTGATGTCCACGCTACGGAATATTATTTGAAATAAGAAGGAATGAAGTAGTGACACGGGCTGAACGCGGATGGACCTTGAAAATGCTATGTGAAGTGAAGGAAGCCAGTCTGAAAAAGCCACATACTGTATGATCCCGTTTATCTGAAATGTCCCAAATCAGTGGAGACAGAAAGTATATCAGTGTTTGCCTGGGGCTGGGAGGAGGAGCTGGGAAAAGGGGACCCACTGCTAACGGGCATAGGATTTCTTTCTGAAGAAAGTGTCCTCAAATTAGGTTGTGGTATAGACTAGAAACCACTGAACTATGTGCTTTAAATAGGTGTATTTTATGGTGCGTGGATTATATCTCCAAAAAAATGAGTGAGGTACTTGGCATGGGAAATAAATTATTTTAAACTGAATTATCTTAAAAACATTGAATCAGGTGATGGATGAGGGGAGAGAGTCAACACAGACGGCGTCAGCTGGACCGTGGTATGGCCAGAAGATGTGGCGTGGCGTGGGAGGAGAGTCCCTGCTGGGTGCTGGAGTCCTGGCCATGGCTGTTCCCCTCCCTGGCTGTTTGACCCTGGCCAAGTCATCCTGCCTCCTTGGGTTTTGCTCTCTTATTCATAAAATGGAAACCTGTGTTAAGGAAACACTACCTACTGTAACCTCCAAATCACAGTGGTTCAACATAGCAGTTCATTCCTCACTCATGAAGTCTATCGCAGGGGTGTGCAGGGACAGGCACCGGCCTGCAGCCAGTAGTCTGGGGTGAGAGAGAGGCAGGAGGAGCAGGCGGGAGGCAATGGGCCAGGCTGGAGGGGACACACACCCCTTCCACCCCATTCCATTGGCCAGACTCTGTCACATGACCCACCTAGAGACAGGGGGCTGGGACATGCAGCTGAGACCCAGGGGTGTCTCCACACTGTGGAGGGGCAGCATGAACCTTAATGGCAGACAGATGTTAGGGCCTGGGGGTTCTGGAGGGAGCCTGGCAGGGGCTCAGGTTGGCAGAGCCTGTGAACCACAACCAACAGGTCACATTATTATCCACTGTGGGTACCATGAGTACAAGCTCTTTGAAGTCTTGAAAGGCATGATATGAACACAATGCACTATGACCTTTATCACAGGTCACGACTTGGGGTAAAGCTCCTACTTGGGTCAGGCCATCTGACCACCTTTCAGTAGATTTACCAATAGAAGGAGAAGCGTATTTTTTCCCCACTTGAAGAAAAATGATATTATATTCTTATTTTATTTCATATAAAAAATAAATGGGGTGGATCAAAGATAGAAATGGGAAAAATACATAACAATATTTTGCATGCTGTGTGTTTAATACATTCATATGTAATGCAGTCAAGAACATAAGATTTTTATAACATTGTGAGGATGGCAAAGCATTATTAAGACTCCAAAAAAGATGATATGTCTGACAATAATGAAAATAAATCTAAGCATGAGCGTATATTTGACTAATGTTTTGGTGGAAGAAGAATTCCTTTTATTTTTGACCTTTTATTTTGAGATTATTGTTGATTCACATACAGTTAGTTGTAAGAAATAGCAGAAAGAGGTCCAGTATACCCGTCACCACTTTCCCCAGTGGTAACTTCTTTCAGACCTGATATCACAGCCAGGAGAAAGAACTGGACGCGATCCCTCGGCCGTGTTCAGATTTCGCCAGTTGTGTGTGCACTCATCCGTGTGCTTGTGTATTTACTTCTATCAAATTTTAGGCCTGTGTAGATTTGTGTGACCACGACAACAGTCCAGATAAAGAACAGTTCCATCAGAAGGATCAGTTGTGGTCCCCTGTGTAGCCATGTCCCTCCTCTTCCTTCCCAGTCACTGCCCCCCAGCAAACACAAGTCTGCTGTCCACCTCTGTAATTCAGTCGTTTTAAGAATGTTATATCGATAGGAATCAGACGTTGGGTAGTCATTTGAGGTTGGCTGTTTTTCACATTGCATAATTCCCTTCAGATCCATCCAAGGTGTTGCATATGTAGATGGTTCACTCATTCTTTTTTTAACTGATACAAAATAGGTGTACCTATTTTCGGGATACATAATAGATGTACCTATTTTCGGGATACATTCATATAATGTATAGTGATCAAATCAGTGTTACTGGCATATCCTTCAAACATTTATCTTTTCTTTATGCTGGGAACATTCAAATTCTTCTCTTCTAGCTATTTTGACATGTGCAATAGATTATTGTTAACTGTAGTCATCGTACTGAACTATTGAACACTAGGTTTTATTCCTTTTATCTGACTGCGTATGTATGCCCATAAATCAACCTCTCTTCATCCCCACACCCTGATCCCTTCCCAGCCTCTGGTAACCACCAGTCTGCTCTCTACCTTCATTAGGTCCACATTCTTATCTGCCAAATGTGAGTGAGAACGTGTGATATTTGTCTTTCTGTGCCTGGTTATTTAACTTAACATAATTATCTTCATGTTGCTGCAAATGATAGGATTTCATTCTTTTTTATGGCTGAATAATATTCTATTGTGTATATACACCACATTTTCTTTATCCATTTATCCATTGATGGACACTTAGGTTGATTCCATATTTTGGCTATTGTGAATAATGCTGCAGTAAATATGGAGGTGCAGATATCTCTTTGACATATTGATTTCCTTTCTTTCAGCTATCTATCTGCCCAGTAGTGGCATTGCTAGATCATGAGGTAGTTCTATTTTTAATTTTTTGAAGACCTCCATACTGTTCTCTATAGTGGCTGTACTAATTTACATTCCCACCTACAGTGTATGAGGGCTCCCCTTTCTCCATGCCCTCAGCAGCATCTGTTATTTCCTGTCTTTTTGATACAAGCCATTTTAACTGGGGTTGATATGATATCTCATGGTGGTTTTGATTTGCATTTCTTTGATGATTAGTGATGCTGAGCATTTTTTTCATATACCTGTGAGCATTTGTATGTCTTCTTTTGAGAAATGTTCTACTCAGATCTTTTGCCCATTTTTCAATTGGATTATTTATTTTTTTGCTGTTGAGTTATTTGAGCTCCTTATATATTCTGGTTATTAATCCCTTGTTAGATGGATCATTTAAAAATATTTTCTCCCATTCTGTAGGTTGTCTCTTCACTTTGCTGATTGTTTCTTTTGCTCTGCAGAAGCTTTTTAGCTGGATGTGATCCCATTTGTCTATATTTGCTTTTGTTGCCTGTGCTTTTGGGGTCTTACTCAAAAAATCTTTGTCCAGACCAATGTCCTGGAGCATTTCCCCAATGTTTTCTTCTAGTAGTTTCATAGTTTCAAGCCTTAGATTTAAGTCTTTAATCCATTTTTATTTGATATTTTATATGGTGAGAGGTAGGGGTCTAGCTTCACTCTTCTGCATATGATAATCCACTTTTCCCAGCATTTATTGAACATACAGTCCTTTCCCAACTGTATGTTTTTTGTGCCTTTGTCGAAAATGAGTTGGCTATAAACACTTGCATTTATTTCTAGGTTCTCCATCTGTTACATTGGTCTGCGTGTCTGTTTTTATGCCAGTACCATGCTCTTTTGGTTACTATGGCTTTGTATTGTATTTTGAAGTCAGACAGTATGATGCCTCCAGTTTTGTTCTTTTTGCTCAAGATTGCTTTGGCTATTCAGGGTCTTTTGTGGTTCCTTACAAATTTTAGGACTATTTTTTCTATTTCTGTGAAGAACGTCTTTGGTATTTTGACAGGGATTTGCATTGAATCTGTAAATCACTTTGGGTAGCACTGACATTTTAATATTACTAATTCTTCCAATCCATGAGTATGGAATATCTTTCCATTTTTTTGTCCTCTTCAATTTCTTTCATCAGTGTTTCAGAGTTTTCCTTGTAGTGATCTTTTACTTCTTTGGTTAAATTTATTCCTAAGTATTTTATATTTTTATAGCTATTATAAATGAGATTGCTTTCTTGATTTTGGATTGCAACTAATTTTTGTATGTTGATTTTGTATCCTTCAAATTTACTGAATTCGTTTATCAGTTCTAATAATTTTTTGGTGAAGTATTTAGGTTTTTCTAAATATAAGATCATGTCATCTGTGAACAAGGATAATTTGACTTCTTCCTTTTCAATTTGGACGCCCTTTATTTCTTTCTCTTGCCTAATTACTCTGGCTAGGATTTCCAGTGCTATGTAGAATAGAAGTAACAGTGGGCATCCTTGACTTGTTCCACATCTTAGAGGAAAGGCTTTTGATTTTGGAGTAGCATTTTTTTTTTACATGAACAGCTATAAACTCCCAAATCAAAGGACAGTAACACTTCCTGCTCACTCCCACTTGAATCTGGTCTTGAGCTAAGGACCAGCTGTGATTGTCCCATGCCAGGCTCTGGTGTCTCATGCATCTATGGTGGCTTCTCCAGGGGCCTGCATGTCAGATGTCTGGTTTCACCAGGAGATGTCTGGTCATTCCTTGCAGCTGCCAACAGGATTGTGTTGTGAGCTGTTGCTATAGAGAAAATCTGATTACATTCAAACTCAAGCTCATTAAATCAGAATTTTCTTTTTCCTCAAAGCTGGAGAATGTCACAGGGAGGACCTTCCTCTTTCTGCCTGCTTCAGGAAGGTAAATGTTCAACAGGGCTCTGTCTGAGGATGAAAAGAATGCCTTGTTCCTTCTGATCCCAGCCAGCTGCTCAGAATATGACTCACCAGGAAGCAAAAATGAGAAATTGATATGGCCAGGGTAATTGCAAGTGCTCGCAAACAGAAGGTCTGAGTCACAGGTAGAGCTTCCTCCTTCCCTTTGCTGTACTCGCACGTGCCACAAACATACCTGTGTGCATTAGTCAGGCGTCTCCAGAGAAACAACCAATAGCTTGTGTGTACATACAGAGAGATTTATTTTAAGGGATTGGCTTATGCAATTGTGGAGGTTTGGCGAGTTCAAAATCTGTACGGTAGGTCAGCAGGCTGAAGACCCAAGGAAGAGTTGCAGTTCAAGTCTGAAGGCCACCTGCTGGCAGAATTCCTTCTTGCTTGGAGGAGGTCCATCTTTGTTCTATTAAGGACTTAACTGATTAGATGGGGCCCACACGCATTATGGAGGGCAATCTAGTTTACTCAGAGTCTACTGATATAAATGTTAATCTCATCTAAAAAATGCCTTCACAGAAACATCTAGAATAATGTTTGACTAAATCTCTGGGTGTCATGGCCTGGTCACGTTGATGCCTAAAATTAACCATCACGCTGTGTTTATTCTAAACGTGCTCATAGAGGTGGAGGCTGCCCTGAAAAGTGTGCGGGCACTGGGAAGCCTGGGTGTGAATCTCCCCTCCTGCATTTTCTAAGGGTGTAGCTTCACCACCCCTGACCTCTGGGGCTTTGTAAAAGCCATTCGTTGAGCCTCCTCTCTGGACCGAGCATGGTGGATTTGTGATTCTCCCCAAGCTTAACAGCAGGACATATTAAGGGACTGCCTCAGGGTTATACAGCTGCTGAGTGGACAGGTGGGACCTGGAATTTAATTCGGGCCCCCGAGGTCACAAGGCTGGGTGAGGATTCATTAAAATGAGGTGCAGGCACATTAAGTACCAAGTTGGGAGTGCTGGTGTTTAATCTAGACTCAGAAGGTCCAAGGTCGTGATGATGGTGGTAATGACAATGCTGACAGTACACACTTATCAGATATTTTCCATGCCAATCAATTGTCCAAGTTCTTCTCAGGCATTAACTTATTTAATCCTCACAACAACCCCACGAAATGGGCGCTGCTTTTGTCTCCATTTTCCTGGAATTTTAGGCACAGCGTATATGACGTGCCCAAGGTCTCCTTTCTTCTCTCGGTCTCCCCACCTCATCTCTGTGGCCACTGTAGGCCCTGCAAAGCCTGCCTCACTCCCTTCCAACTTGAATATCCAGTTATTCTAAATGTGTATTCGTATTTCAAGTAAATTTTAGGGCTTCATCGTTGAAATTCTACATTGAGCTGAAGTAGGAAGACACCGCTCTCTCCTTTTCCTGGGCTGCACAAGAGCCCTTTTTCTGGGTGGATGTGGCTGCTCCTGTTCTCTCGCCAGTATCTGGATCATTCAGGCCTGCTAGGTGCCGGGCATGGTGAGCTGCATATCCACGGGGCAGTTGGTTCAATGCCACGGGCTGAGCCTGGGAGTAGCAGCCTGCACAGGGCTAAGAACTGTACTCTTGGACCAAACCCCTGGTTTTGCTTCCACTGCCCAGAAGAACAAGCTGTGTGACCTTAGACACGTTACCTAACTCTCTAAGCCCGACCTCCTCATCCAGAAAGTAGGGAGAAGAGTTGTCCCTACTTTGGACTTACCAAGATTGGGTAAGATCCTGTCTCTAAAGCCTTTAGTACTGTGGCTGCCTGGCACATAACAAGTGCTCAAGAAGTGGTATCTATTTTTATTATGCATTTCATAAATGCCCAGTGGATATCTCTTGGCTGACTCTCTACTTGTTCTAGATTATTTTTCAGGTCATCACTTGCTGAGCTGTCCCCTGGTTGCTGGAAATGTATTTATTTTACTGGTCTTTTGTGGAGGGAGGTGGGGTTGGTCTTCTGTTGAACAGAACAGCTGGTGGAAAGTTAAGTTTTTAGTAGCCAGGCAAAAAACTGGGTTAACCACAGGGCAGATACAAGGCTTTGAGAAAATGTCGACTTGAAGAGAGTCCCCCAGAGCCCAGCTCTGAAAACGTCTTTAATGCTTTTGAACAGGCGATGACATTTGGTTGCAGGCTCTCCGCACAATGTGTGGAGACACGTGGAGAGCCCAGATTGATTTGCTGGGACGTTTGGGAGCATTTGGGAGCACAGACATACATGCTGGCTGGCCCCAGTGCCTGTCAGCCAGGCACAGCCAGGCCTTTGATGCCGGCCCTCCTGAGCCCAGAATTAAGCCGCTGCACAGAGGAGCAGTTCCCAGGAAAGGCATCTGGGAGAGAGCTGCTCGTAGGTTGTCAGGACTCATTCCCTCTCAGAGCGAAGTTGATAGATGCTCATGGAAGCCAGTGACTTGAGAAGCCAGTGATGTCATCCAGGTTCTTGCTGCAGGTGGGGATGGGCCGTGGGGACCCCCTGTCGTCTGGGACATGAATGCCCAGTGGGCAGATGGGAGGAGCCATGTACCTGCAGGTGGCTTACGGTGGCCGGGGTTGGAAAGCCACCCTGCCCGACAGGGCTTGTGTACCCTCTGGGTCCCTCTGCAAAGGCGCAGGGCCCCCGAGACTGTTGGCTGTCAAACTTTTGAGAGTGGCTGTTAACTATAGTCGATCTCCTTATTCCTGGGTTCCACATTTGTGAATTTGCCTACTCTCTAAAATTTATTTGTAAATCTAAAATCAATACTTGTGGTCTTTTCACACTTGTGGACATGCACAAAACAGCAAAAAATATGAGCAGCCTGACTCAACGTTCCCAGCTGAGGTCAAACTAGGCAATGATGCTCTGTCTTCTCGTTTCGGCTCTCATACTATAAATAAGTGTCCTTTCCATGGCCTAGTTAATGTCACGTTTTTTGCATTTTTGTGCTTTTTCTTGGTGATTTCGCTGTTTAAAATGACCCCCAAGCATGGGGCTGAAGCATGATAAGGCTGTGATGTATCTTGGGGAAAAAATACGTGTGTTAGGTGAGCTTTGTTCTGGGATGAGTTACAGTGCTGTTGGCTGTGAGTTCAGTGTTAATGAATCAACAATACATATTAAATAAAGTGTCTTTAAAATAGAAATACACATGAAACAAGGTTATGTATTGGTCAATTGAGAAAAGTGTTGTGACCAGGGGTTTGCAGGAACTTCACCCTGTTATTTCCCCAAGGAGCAGTAGTTCTGTATTCAGTAATTCAGCATTCATGATGACTTTCTAGAACATGACTACATGAATGATGAGAATGAACTGTATTTCATTTGGACGATGGAGATAAACTGGGTTGTGTAGTTACTCAAGACCTGACTCAAAGCCACTTCCTCCAGGAAGCCTCCCATGGTCACACCAGCCTCCAAGGATCTTTTCCCCACCCACCCCATCTCGCCTAACAATGTGTATTTTGTTTACCATTGATTTGACACATGACTTAGACTGCAGGATGTTTATTAGTCACTTTTCCCGTATGTTTCTCTCATTGTGTGACAATAGCATGAGCTCCTTAAAGACTAAGAACTGGAGGCAACGCCACCACTCATAGTAAGCAATATCCTAAGTGCTCAATTCTTTCAACAAACATTTCATTCATTCATTTGTATTTGTTTGTTGGATCCATTCTTTTAATGAACAAATAAATGCAGGACTGAATGAATGAATGAATGATGTGCCTTCTAAACAGCAGCTGTGTGCCAAATGCCCACGGGAGGACACAGAGTTGCGGATGCTGCAGTATGGAGAGTGGAGAGGAGGCGCCTCCCCCGTCTCAGGGAGGGCCAGGCGGGCAGCCAGGGGAATTTGATGAGTAGGTGGAGAAGTGCAGGCAGGCTGTGCCAGGCAGCACAAACAGAGTGTGCAAAGGCCTGGGGGCACGGGCAGGCTGCCCAGTGTGCAGCAGAAAAGGGGCCGGCGGTCCAGGGTGGGCGTGGGGGAGGAGAAGCAGTTGCTGCTGGCCACATGGGTGGGGCCAGGCTCCAGGGGCCAGTGTTTGCATGCTGAAGAGTTATGAAGAGCCTTTGAAGGGCTTAAGCACTCAGTGGTTTTCAGTTTGGCTGTCATATGTTGTGTTTAATTAATAGCAGATGCACATAGTTTGGAACATGTATCTGCCCTGTGCCGGCCAGTGGGAGGTCTCAGAGGAATAAGGCACTGCCCAGATTGCCCAGCCCTCCGGGAGCTCACAGCCCAGGGTGGGGGGCGGTGCTGTGTGCAATCCCCTCCTTTCCCAGCCCCACTGCCAGGCATGCAAACAGGATTCCCAAACGGACCAAGATCGTGTGTCTCTGGCCTGCCCCAGCAGCTGTGTGGGAACCGCAGCCTGTCTCTTTTCCTCCAAGTGTTTCCTGAAACCCCAGGAGAGGCCCAGGCAGAGGGTGGGGGATGTCCTCTGTGTCCCTGTGAAGTGCACGTCCTGGTACCCGGGAGGTCTCTCCACCAAATTTCCTCCTCTGCTCTGGCGCCTGAGGTCAAGCCTGGTGTTGGGGGCAGCCTGTGTGAGAGCTCTCCAGCTTTGCCCTGTGTCACAACCAAACACGTGCTTTCACCTCGCTCCCTTCCCGCCGCCTGCAGGGAAAAGGAGTCATTGTCTCTGCCATTGACACTCGGAGGCCACCCCGGCCCCTCCCCAGCCCAGTTGTCTGGCTTGGCTCACTGCTCCAGCCTCCAAGTGCAGCACTGACCCCCTGAACACACACACCACCACACACACATATACGCAACACACACCATACATGTGTGCACACCACATACCCCCCCACAGACCACACATGCATACACATCACACATATATTCATACCACACACACACCACACACACTACACACATACTTACATACCACACATATCACACACACCACACACACCACACATATACACATCTTATGTATATACATACCACACATATATACACATCACATATATGTGCATACCACACACATACATACACAGATGTGTACACCACACACTACACACACACTTACATACATATCACATATATATACACACCACACGTGTACATACACACCACACACAAACACACATCTGTATACTACACACACACCACATACCACGTACACTGCACACTCACACAGCCCCCCACACATACACATGTACCACACAAGCACACGTACCGCACATACAAACACACGCACATAGCACGTACGCTGCACGGGAGGTGCGCTCTGCTCCCTGGGGCTGCAGCACCTGCCCCCTCGCGCTCCCTGTTTCCTGAGACGTTTCCTCAGGGCTCTTTCCCAGCTCTTGCCCTCTTCATTACGGGCCCCTTGGCCTATGATTCAGGCCTGAGGCTTGGGGCCAGGCCCAGGGAGGCCCTGGCGGGCACTTGTTATTGTCAGCCACGTGGCGCTGTGCTTGAGGTCCCCCTTCCCTCTACATCGGGCCCCTGGGGGCATCCTGTGAACCACGCACTCTCCACCCCCTGTTCTCTCGGGGTGAGCAGTACCCAGAGGCCTCTTAGTCCGTCCTGTGTGGCTTCCTCCACCAGCCCTTCAGACAGGGCAGACCTTCACTGGGGGAAGAACAGTCTCTTAAGGGAAGGTGGACACATGTCAACTCTCTTAAAACAGTGTTGACAAGGAGACAGCGGCCTTCCAGGAAGGACTAGCAAAGAGTGGAGAAGCTTCTGCAGGTCTTGGGGCAGCATGATTATTAAAACACATAGAACAGCTGTCGCTGAAGGTGTGCCGAAGGCACCGTGGTCCATTTCTTACGACAGCATCATTGCTCCTCGGGTCACAGGTCTTGCTGTATTCTGCAGGTAAGAAGAGTGAGTCTCAGAGAGTCTATTAGTTTGTTAGGGCTGCTGTAACAAAGTACCCTAGACTGGGTGGCTTAAACAACAGAAATTTATTTTCTCACAGTTCTGGAGGCCAGAAGTCCAAAATCAAGGTGTCAGCAAGGCTGTTTCCTTCTGAGAGCTTGAGGGAAGGATCTGTCCAGTCCTCTGTCTCTGGTGTGTAACTGGCCACCCTCTCCCTGCGTCTTTGCTTCATCTTCCCTCTGCGTGTGTCTGTGTCCTGTCTCCTCTTCTTGTAAGGACACCAGTCCTATTGAGTTGGACCCACCCTAATGACCTCGTTTTAACTTAATCACCTCTGTCAAGACACTATCTCCAAATACAGTCACATTCTGAGGTACGGGGGGTTAGGGCTTCAGCATATGAATTTACAGGGGACACAATTCAGCCTATAACAGAGAGGGCAAACAGTTTGCCCTTGACCACACAGCTGGATGGCGGAGCTAAAAGAGGGACCAACTTCTGTGGGACTCCAGAGGGCACGCAGAGCCAGAGCCACCACCAGCAGCAGCCTTCTTGGAGAGGGCGTCTCCTTGGCGCTTTGCTCCTCTGGGGGTGGCTAGGGCGAGAGGGGCTTGATGGGAAAGGGTGGAGTAGAGCCGGGCCTTCTATTCCTGCAGAGGCCTCGATATCCTAAGCTCCAGGTACCTTGTGCTCCAGTCAGAAGGCTCAATAGTGTCAGGGAGACTATTGTTTCTGTTGTACGCATCCAAAGGTAGGTGTTGAGAATAGGGAAAGATTTGAGGGTCAAATTTAGTTCTGAAACTTTCTAGCAGTGTGGCCTTGAGCCCATGCCCCAAACCTCTTTTTTGTTGTTGGTGAGATCAGGACAATAATGCTAGTCTGTTAGGATTGTTGGTGGCAAGGCACAGAAGCCTAACTGGAACTGACTGGGACCAACCTAAGCACAGAGGGGAATAAATCTGCTTATGGACTTCAAGGGACAGAAACCATGCAAGCGGCTGGCCAGGCAGGGACACAGCAGAGCCCCAGCAGCGAGGGAAAGCAGGGCCTTGATCTTTGCTCTTTTATCTCTGCTCCTCTCTGCATTTTGTCTAATTCTCTTATTCTCCAGACCACCTTTCTCCACCAAGCAGGAAATGTGGCCACCATTCGCCCCCAAGTTCAAATCTCATGGCTTCAGTCACTGGAGAGACTCGTGAGTCCAAATCTTCCAGGGAAGGAGCTCAGTGGCTCAGCCGGGGTCCCGTGTCCTCTAAGCCTGTTGGACTGGGAGTGCAGGGTGCTGAGATGTGGCAGCCCATGGCCTAGAACTTGAGAGTCTTACTGGGACATGGTAGCTCAGCAGCCCTGGTATCCACATGGCTGGAGCGTAGGGAACAGGGAGGCAGTCTGCAAAAAAGGGAGTTGGGACACACCATCGTCGTTAGAATTAAACAAGATGATGTTCACGAGCACTTAGCCAACGGCCTGGCTCCAGAAATGCCACCTCCCTTCTCCCTCCCTCCCAACCCCTTAGCAAGTTAATTGAAATAGAAGATTAATTTGAATTAGTGAGGTGCAGTTAAAATATTTTTAACACTTAGGCAGATAATTATTCTGTGAACAAAACAGTTCAAATGGGTCCTGCTGGGTGTATGCCAATGAATAGACACCTTCATTTACAGTTGGTACCCTTCACTTACAAGAGAATGACTTAAAATCTATTATTTGCAGAGGATAAAGAGGGAAAATGAATAAAAACAGTAACAAACAGTTCCTCATCTCGACGCCACGGGCAGATAGCAGGTGCTCGACAGTTGTTTAGTTGGATGAACAAAGTATAAATCATGAATTTTGCTCTTGCCTTTGCCTTTAGTTAACTTTTCAAATTCTTAACTAGTGTAAACATCAACCCAGGATGAAAGATCACACATTCCAATTTAATGAATCTATATAAATAATGGCCTCATTGCATATTTGGTCCAAAGGAACCCCTTGGGTGGCATTCAAGGCTCTCGCACTGAAGTGCCCCCCCAACCCCCTATGCCCCACTTTTCCCTGCCAAGGAACTTGGGCTTCACAAGTCTCAGAACATACTGCTCACTGTTAGACACCCTCCCAGCCTGTGCCCTCGCTGCTCCCTCTGCGTGGGATGCCTTCTCTTTTCCCTTCCCTATCTGCTAACATCACACAGGACCTTCGAGCTCCTGCTTGGATTCCATCCCCCACCCTGGAAGCAAGAGACCCAGTCCACTAACAGAGCCCTTCTCTATCCCCACGTTCCCCATGTCTGTTTTCCCAGCAAGGTGTGGGCTGGGACCCTGTATTTGGCAGTTTCTCTCCCATACCAGCACAGACACATGCTATATGGCCGGGGAGCATGGTTCAGTTTTGTTTTTAAATGAATAAATTAAAGGACCTCTAGCCAGGAGCCGCCTGGTCTTCTTTCTGGTCATTTAAGTGTCTGGCATGGTTCCACGTTGAGTGAATATGGGCAAGATGGTTGTGCAGAGCCAGTACTCAGCAAGCTCGAGGCAAATGCCCTCCTTGGGCCCAACAGCAGGTGGGATGTACTCTAGGGGGCTGGCTCTTTCCCAGGGAGCAAAATGTGTCAAAATGTGTTCATAAAGAAGGTGTTAAGAGTGTTTCTCAGTGTCAAGCACTGCAATTATCTGTTGAGTCACAAAGCCGCTAGTTGCAATTTCCTCAGCCAGGATTCATTGTCACTGACAAAACAAGGAGAATTCCATCCCATTAAACATTCATGAAGCCTGATCAGTTTGTGCTCTTTTGTGAATAGAATTGGGTTTAAAATGATGCCAGGAAAGCTGTGAAGTCCTTCCTAATCGGGGAGCCTGTAGGGACGTCATTTCCCACATATCTGCCCGTATATCCCAGTGATTAAGAACCTGGACTCAAATTCCAATTCTGCCCACTTCTAGCTGTGTGACTGTAGGCACCTTACTTAACCCCTCTGTGCCTCAGTTTCCTCATTTGTAAAATGGGGATAAGAATAGTGTCTGCCTCATAGGGTTAAGAGAATGAGGATTAAAGGAATTAACTTAGGTGAAGTGCTTAGACTAGTACTATCAGTTCTGCTGTGACATGACATACGTGCTCCTAGACATCACCACACTCATACAAAACATGGGAATAAAGGAGAATAGGCTTCGCCAGGGACACATTTAACAAGAAAGATGAGAACCTAATAAGACAATAGCACAGTTTTACAGCTAAGTGGTTAAGAAATATATGCATACTACAATAGACACAGCACTTACCTTGAGGGGAGCCTGCAACTTGCTCGGAGAAGTGGGCACGGGAAAGGGGAGACTTGAGAGTTGTGAAGAGGTGTCAGGAGGTGACCCGAAATCAGATGGAAAGTTGTGTATTCGTTTGCTAAGTCTTCTGTAAATGACGTACAGTAGCCCTAGTATCCACGGGGGATGTGTTCCGAGACCCCACCGTGGATGCCTGAAACCTCAGATAGTACTGAACCCTATATACACTATGTTTTTTCCTACACATACATACCTATGATAAAGTTTAATTTATAAATTAGGCACAGGGAGAGATTAACAACAATAACTGATAATAAAATAGAACAGTTATAACAGTACACTGTAATAAAAGTTACGTAAATATAGTCTCTCTCTCAAAAAATCTTCTTGTGCATACTCACCTATTTTTGGACCGTGGTTGACTGCTGGGAACTGAAACCACGGAAGGCATAACTACAGATGGGGGTGCTGCTGTACCAGACTGGGGGGCTTAAACCACAGGAAAATATTCCCTTCTAGTGCTTCAGGCTGGAAGCCCAAGACCGAGGTGCCGACAGGGTTGGCTTCCCCCTGCTTCCCATGCTGTCCCTCTGAGTGCACACCCCTGCTGTCTCCATATGTCCAAATGTCCTCTCCTTACAAGAACACCAGTCAGATTGGATTAGAGCACACCCTAAAGGCCTCATTTTAACTTAATCACCTCTTTAAAGGCCCTGTCTCCAAACATAGTCACATTCTGTGGTGCCTTGGGGTAGGACTTCAACATCTAGATGGCAGGTGCGGGGGGAACACAACAGGTTGTGACATTAGATGTGGATGGGTATGGCTCATAATATACACAGAGAACCACAGCAGCTGGTAGATGTTTGAGGTGTGTGTGCACAAATATGTGGTGCATGTGCATGTGTGTGTGTGTGGTGTACATGTGGTGTGTGTCTGCACAGCTCCATTCAGCTCATCAGCTGGATGCAGCTTTCTGTGCCCATCTAGTGTTTCTCAGGGATGAAATTGTATATTAGCAAATGCCAAATTTACATTATGCTTAAAGTTTTCCCTAATATATCAATTGCATTGGAACCAATTTGTGTTTTATGACAAGCATTGTGGCAGAACTGGCTGCAATGGCTGCCTAGTGAGTGCTGTGTACTGCTCATCTTCAGGGGCGCCTGGGCTCCTGAGTCATGGGGCTGGGCCTGTCCCAAGCATGTCATCCTTACAACTGTGCTATGAGTGAGAAAGGACAGATAGAATCATTACCCCCTTTGCATAGATGGGGGAGGAAGGCCCAGACCTGAGACCCACCCAACGGTTATGCTTCCCGCAGGGGACCCCAGGTCCTTTCCATCTTGGCAGCGGTTCTCGAGTCCACCCCTGGCAGAGAGTCAGCCTGCAGTGGAATGTTCAATATGCAGATTCCCAGGCTCCTCCCATTGGCATTGGGAACCCATCAGTCAAGGCCTGGGCCTAGGAAGCTCTGCTAATGAACATCCCAGGTCATTCTTATGATATGACCAGGCAATTTAGATGACATTGCCCTATGTCTCCCTGCAGGTAGGTGAGACTTGATCCATATTTGTCATTGTGATGATTAAAATATATGAGATGGCATTTCCCATGTGAATGAGAACTCCTTCCTAAAGGGGGACTGTTTTGCCCCCACGATGACCTCAGCCCCCTGGGAGGTAAGGCAGACTGTGCACAGTGTTTAAGCTGTGGAGTCTAATCCTGTGCACCTGCTCCCTAAGTGTGATACCTTGAGCAGGTCACAACCTGCAGAGGTAAGCACCATTTGTCCCATTTTACAGATGTGTAAACCGAGGCATCCATGACATTCTATCTGGAAAGCACTCCACTGGGTGCAAGCAGAAGCTCCCTTCCTCTCTGTCCCCTATCCTTTCCAATTTGGGGTGGTGGGGGGGGTCACAGTGGGCGTGAAACTCAGGAAGATTTGTGTAAAGGAAATCGCTGGAGTTGGCCACACTGCCAAGGTTGACGGAACAGTTTCCACACGAGACCACCCTCATTTCTGGCACCAAATGCAAGTTCAGGGAGGATCCTAAAACCACCTTCAGGTTCAATAATTCCATTAGAAGGTCTCAGAGAACTAGCTGAAAGCTGTTATGTTCACAGTTATGGTTTATTGCAGGGAAAGGCCACAGATTAAAAGCAGCCAAAGCAAGAGATGCGTAGGGCAGAGACTGGGAGGGTTGCAGACACGAAGCTCCCTTGCCCCCACCCTGTGGACTCAGAATGTGTTACCCTGCTGGCGTCTGTGTGTGTGACAATACTGGCAGACTTTTGCCACCTAGGGAAGCTTACGTGAGTTTTTATTGGGGCTTCATTGCAGAGGTATGACTGATTGACTGATTGACTGCTTGCCCACGTGGTTGAACTCAGTCTCCAGGTCACCTGATATGGTGTGACCCAAAGCCTCTACCCTGAATCACCTGGTTGGTCTTTCTGGCATGGCCAGCGCCCCCCTCCCGCCCACCCAACTCTTAGTCTGTTGGGTTGTGGCCAGCCACACTAAGATCCCATGCGCTTAGAACTCTTACCAGATATGACATAGATTATCTCCCAGAAGCCAAGGGCAAGAGCCAGACCTCTTTTTGGACTAGGCCCAATTTCTTACTACTCAGAAGTGATGGCAGGAACCTGCTTTGACTGATCTGATGAATGTCAGGGTGATGATTCAGGTGCAAGCCTGGGGCTGTGTGACCTCCATTCACTGCCATGTGTCAGGTTCTAGGCTCTCTGTAAATAGCAGCTCTCATTTCATCCTCATGGCAACCCCACAGCACTGTGGACTGTTGCTGTCCCCACTTTCCAGATGAGGACAGTGAGGGGAAGCAACTTGCCCATCCTCGCAGAGCTAGCAAGTGGCAGGGCCAGGCAGCCTGGCTCCAGAGCGCCTGCTCTTGACCCCTGACAGTTGGCTGCTTTGGTTTTTCAACTTTTTAAAAACATTAATTAGTTGCTGCCCAACTTCAGCTGGCCTGCTCAGCACCCCCTGGTGCTCCTTTGGTAATTTCCGGCCCCGGCTGCTCGGAGAAGGAAGACCACCCTGAGTCCCTCGGTCTTGGGCCCAGACTCAGCAAGGCTGGAAGGAAGAGGCGCAAAGCCATAAAGCAGCCTGGAGGGAAGTTATTTTTCAATCAAGTTAGGCTTTGCCTCGCTAATCCTTCTCCTCTGCAGGGGCCAAGGGCAGAAAACTCTTCTCCGCATAAAGAGACCCCAGGCCTGGCCCCCGTCCTTGGAGCGGAGTTTAGAACCTGGGCCTGCAGCTATGAGAATAAGCAAAAGTAAAGGAATGTATCTCAGAAAGCCCCGAAGAAGAGTCCCAATGCTCCTTGTGAACAGAGGGCGGAGGGGGGCTGTTCACCAGCAAAGGCCCAGCAATTCTCTCTGTGACGCTGCTCACTCCAAGAATTACAGCCACTCTGTCTAAGGCATCTAGAATACCTTTTCCCCTCTGTGTGATCCTGAGCACTAAATTCCCTCACCTCTCAGAGCCTCAGTTTCCTCATCTATAAAATAGTGATGATAAAACCTGCCTCAAAAGTGCTCGGCACCGTGCACAGAACTTAATAGTTTTCAGACTCAAGGATATTTGATGACCTTTGTGATTTGGATGCCAGGTCTTCCTTGTTCTGTAATGAAAGAAAGCATTCTATTCATAAAATTGGAGACATTCAGAATTGGACAAGTAAGGAACAAATGTGTTTTAAAGAGTGCAAAGACCACTTGACTGGGAGATGAGTCCCTTTTACTACGTCTCCGATTTTATGGGGTTGGCCAGTGAGAATATGGGATTTGCTTCACAGCCAGCATGATTGGACCCCATCCACAAAACGAATATCACACGCGGAGAGGCACAAAGCTTTCTCAGAATGCGAGATGGCGGGCGGTGGTTTTGTCATCATCATCTAAGGACTAAGAAGATGGACATTGCCCTTGGCTCTTCACTCCCCCCGCCCCAGCATACACACATGTGAGATCATTGAGTGCAGACGCCAAATGCATGTACTATACCACGTGGGAAATAAAATGTGCGCTCAGGAAATCTCGAGGTTAGAGGACGTGATGTTTGGTTCCAGGTGGTCCCTGGAGCAGATTTCCTGGAGCGTCGTTAAGAACCAGCCCTCTCCTAATACCTTTCCAAGATCTCCTAGTCTTTGCCACCTTTTCTGGTGCCTGTCCTTTCCATCCTTCTCCCTACCCCCACCACAAACATATGGCCCATCATCTTGAGGCTTTTGTCCAATCCCCGCATGTTTTTCAGAGGCCCCAGGCAATAAACAGTATTTATGAGCCTTTGCTTGTGCCTTGATCACCTGCATTCATTCATTCCTTGTGCCCGAAGTCAGAGACAGCTTTCCTTACCTCACAGCGTCACCTCCACTGGAGTTAGGGTTTTAGAACTTGGATAACACGTTCCCTAGCTCTTCAGGATGTGTAATTGTTTCATGTTTCTTGCTTTCTACTCAGTAGCCCATATTTACTGAAGTCTCATGGCTTTTTGAGCAGAACTCAGATGTTGTGGGGGAACATAGGAGGGAGGAGACCTCACTGAGAGCCTGTAACTGGGCTGCTGAACCGTCCTATCTTGACTTACTTTCCTCCGGCCTCATGGAAGAATCAAGGGGAAAGCATTTTGCAGATTGTAAAGTGCTATAGAATTGCAAGGGCCCACAGGTGTTTAGACATCAAAATGCTTATTACTGAAGTGTGTATAGCAGCAGGAAGAAACTGGAGCTAGCCTAAATATCCAACAATAGAGCTATAGTTGTGTAAGCATTCTGTCCACCACCTCACATGGTGGGTTTATAATAACAAGAGGAAGTTTATCTTATCAGTTAGGACTGCATTCAGCTGCAAGTAACAAAAACCCAACTTACAGTAACTTCATCAAACAGGGTTTATTGATCACATATGATAGATAGTGCAGAGACGGGCAGCCTGGGCCACTTCTGGGGCCCAGTAGGGCTGTCGAGGAGCCAGCTACTTCCTTCTCCTGCTCATTCTTACCAGTGGCTGTTGTGTGTTCCAACTTCACAGCTCCATTTCAGGAAGGCAGAGGGTTAAAGCAAAAGGGGCCTACGCCAGTGTTATCTGCCCGCCTTTAAACAGTACTGTTGGAAACCCCACTCTCTAAGTCACATTTCTCCTTCATTGGCCAAACTTTGTCAAGTGGCTACCCCTAATTGCAAAGGAGGGTGGGAAATGCTCATTATTAAACTAGGGAGATTGCTGACTCGACATTGGGATTCTGTTAGTTAGGAAGAAAGGAGAAATGGATATTGGGGAGGCAACCAGCAGTGTCTGGCACAGTCTACCCCATTAGCCACCCAACATTAATACATACCCCTGTTCCATACACAGGCCTGATTCAGCTTCTTCCCAAGGGAGAAGGCTACACACTTTCACTCTGTTACTGCAGCTAGGGCACAAAGTCCAGGATCATGAAGGACTGTTTGCGTTTCCCCACCAGGTTTGAATGTGCCTATTCCTTGTGCCTGTAAACTATAAGACAGGTTATCTGCCCACCCAACACAGCCAATAAG
Source organism: Daubentonia madagascariensis (assembly GCA_023783475.1). NCBI lineage: Eukaryota > Metazoa > Chordata > Mammalia > Primates > Daubentoniidae > Daubentonia > Daubentonia madagascariensis. Next base: position 52,586,490 of record JAKFHU010000485.1, on the reverse strand, counting down.
TCATGAAGAAGGAGCAAGATAAATAGCAACAGCAACAACAACTACCATTCAGGAAAAGTGAGAAGAGATGCTGGACAGGCCACAGGCAGTGCCACCATGCAGGATACCATGGTGCATACACATTATGGGCAAAATTATGTCAAAACAAGGAAGCAAAAATAAAAAGAATGGAAAGAAATATGTTGTCCTAGAATAGTCTAATCCATGTGGTTTTTAAGAATCTGTTGTAATTTTCAATTTTTTCTACTGTAGGTATCTATTAATTTATAAAAAGAAAATTCCTTTGTCAGATATTACATTTGTACATATTTCCTGGATAATATTGAAGACAAGATCAAAAATATTGTACTATGTACAGGGTCCATAGTAATTTTTTGTAAATAAAACTTAAAATTTCTATCAAGTTTATGCATGCACATGACTGAAAAATAAAATAAAGAAGCAAGCTCATAATACGAAGCAGTTGTTTCCTGCTTCAGCTCTCCCCACCTTCAGGCCTGCTCGCACAGGGTAGCCCTTTTATGGCAGTTAGACTTTGAAGACAGGATTCTTCCCTTGCAGAAGTTGCGGTGTAGAAGGGAAGAACTGACAAAAATATTGGAAATTGCAAATAACACCTCCACCAAAAGCATGCATCCAGCTGCAGAGGGACCCTCCAGGGTGGCAGGCAGCTTTGCAGGGGGTGGTGACCTAATTTGGAAGATTTCCATCTTAGTTACTGGGAAGTCTGTGGGTTGAGCTGTGAGTGACACCTGGTGTCCTGGTCGGGGACAAGGTTGGTGGGCAGTACTATGCAATGGTTAAGGATGTGATCTTTGGGGCCAGGCCTGGGTTTGAAACCTGGCTTTGTCACTTACTGCATGGGTCACCTAACTTCTCCCTGCCTCGGTTAGCACAGCTGTGCAATGGGGATCAGAAATGTTCGTGTCAAGGACTCTGTTGTTATTTTTAACATTCATTGGTTTATTTGAATTCCCTAATTCTTCTTGCCCTAATTTTGGCATTTTATATTTTTCTAAGAATTTATTTTAGTTATGTTTTCAGACTTTTAGGATACAATGATTTTTTAAAAAAACAGTTCGTTTGAATTGCGGACCATATATTGCCAGTGGGTTGGTGAGTCTCTTAAGCCTGTCTTAGTCTGTAAGGTCCCTTCTGTTTTTTCTTTTTCACTTGCAATTTGCTTGTGGAAGAAATTAGTTAGGATGCTTTTAATTGTAACCAACAGAAACCCATGACAGCACAATTAACTGAAAAGTTACTTTAAGAGTAGCACAATCTCAATGCACCCAAGGGCAAGGGTATATAGCAGGGCCTCAGGAACTGGCCAGAACTGGTACATTCTGAATCAGTCAGTCAATCTCTCTCTCTCATCTGTTTCTTTCTCTTTCCTACTTCCTCAGTGGTCTTTTGCTTTCCAGCCCACGTGGCAGCAGATGGCCCCACACACACCATGATGATGGTGCCTGTCTCATAGGGTGGCCAGGTCAGCGGAGAGGATGAGGCTTGTACAGTGCAGGGCACAGAGCGGGCCCAAAGTACATGGCAGCTGTGCAGCAGAACGCAGACGGCCAAAAACTCTTTGGAATCTGGAGGTTACTTCATGTACAGTGGTGCCACTTGGCATGGTGCCTCTTTTCTCCCTGAAGGGCAGTCAGACACAGCACCTTAATGGACTATTCATTTAAGCCCAGTGCCAAGGTGGCTATGCATCTGGTGCTCATTGTGCAGTCAGGCTTGTCCTCTTGGTACCTGAACTTGGATGTAAAAATGCTGGCCTGGGAGAAATCCCCTCACAGTGACTCAGTGCCCCGAACAGCACCATGGAAGGACTTTGATTCCAGGTCAGACTCCCACTGATATAGCCATAGTGACTGTCCAATCAGGGGTGGCCGGGCCAGCACACTGCAGAGCTGGCACCACACTGATTCCCAAATCTCTTCCCCCAGGCCTCACGGCTCAGTCCTGTAAGTCCTGCCTGGGGCTGCCATTCACACTGTAAGTCCAGTGGGCAGGTACAGAGAGGGAGAAGAGCTAGATTTTGTCCCTAGAGTTGGTGAGGTTAGAATGACAGACTAATATATGAGGGTACAGCTGAAAAGTGAGTGATCCAGGCTCTATCAATTTGGAGGAAGGGATATTTTTAAATGTAGGTTTTATTATTTTTCAGGTATAGTGAGACCAACAGATCAGGAGACAAGGGCATTGCAAAGAGTTTGTTCCTTACAGTTACCAAGAGGAGGGGGCATGCTACGCCATGCAGGGCCACACAGGGAAGCACCAGGGCTGGTTAGGAGGCAGAAGGAGAGAAAGGAAAACACTGTGGTTTTCACAGGAAGGAATGGGCAAAGCAGCATAAGCAGGTTTAGGATGGGCTAGTTTGAATTATTTCAGCAAGCTCTGAGGCATAATGGCTGTCCCTAGTTGCCTGGTACCTGGCCCTGGGGTGATTAGAGCAGGGGAGCATTGTCCCACAGTGAAAGGACCCCCTAGAGAAAGGGGAGGGTGTGGGCTCCTGATTGGTTGGTTTGCATGTGAAAGGCATGCTCCCAGGGGAGTGGTTTGCTCTCTTTAGGAATTGGCTAGCCCTGGAAGGGGCAGTCTCTTCAGGGTCAGCAAACCCCCAGATGTCAGAACATTAGAAAATGCAGAAAATACAACATCATGATTAATACAAGGGCTTATCATCACAGGCATGGTGGTTTTGGGGGCCAGATGCAAGGAGTAGACTAGTTGGATGGGTTTTCTATCTGTCCATCTATTCATTCATTCAGCAGGTATCTGTGCTTACACATCAGGCAACTGGGAAGGGGTGAGCAAAGATGTATGATGCTCTGTTTATTTACAATTCACACATTCATGTGTTCATTTGTCCATTATTATACCCTACATTCTTGGACAAAAACATTTGAGGTGCCTTACCTGACCCATAAAATAAAGCAAAAAATATATAAACAAAAGAATCTATATCTAAGAATATTTTCATGAAAACTGAAGTTCAGGGAACGTTTATATCTAAATATGTCGGCCACAGTCTCACCAATTTGCTAAAGTTGAACTTCAGATTCAACGAATTTCCTGACAGCAAAGTAAAAATGGAAATACAACTGGCTATGAGATTCCTCTAGCCCCAAAGGGGAAAACCTGAATATTTGCTGCAGTCCTTACCCCTTGTATAAGAATCTGTTCAAGAATCTGTTAGTGATATGATATGTGCCTTCTTTTAGTGTACTAGTGTGTTTTCATCTCCCACATAAATGTACAGATTCATTTTTAGATAAAAATTCACCCTTAACAAACCTGCTACAAAGAATAGTTTTTCATCACATATGCAGAGGGAAGAATTACAGTGGTTTTTCAAGAGAAGTAGCAGAACCTTCTTTCATCTTACCGGATTTTTCAACAGCCTAAAAAACATTTACCAAGGCTTCCCTGTCAGAATCATATGATGGAGAGTATTTCTGTGTATTTTTGGTTTTTTTCTGAAATGTTAAAATTTGAAGAAACTGGAAATGTTTGACCAGAGAAGAGAAGACTCACAGGGCACCTCAAATCAGGCTTCCAACATCTCAAAGCTTGTCTTGTGGACAAGGAGAAAGCCCAGTGAGTACAACTGGGGCCAACAATTAGGAGCTTGAGGATGACAAGCTCAGTGCAGTATCTGAAAGCCAGGCCACCAGAGCTACCCAGTGGTGGAACAGACTACCTGGAGAGGTACTGAGCAACTCGTCCTGGGAGGCATTCAAGTAAACTCTGGATGACTGCCTTGATGACAGTGTTGGATGAGTAGCTATCCTCAGTAACCTTATCTAAGGACCTCTCCAATCAGAAAACTGGATTTCTGAGTGCTCTGGTGAGTAGAATAAGTCTGGGTTCCTTGTGGTGCTAAGAAAATGGAGAAGATTACTCCCCTTGAACAAAATATGATCTACTGAGAAATTTTACTTACAAGTAGCCTTACTGGATTTTTTTTTCTCACCTGTTTCCATTTAAACTGTACAAAAGAATAAGAAAAAAGATCACAGACAAGTATTTGGGGTCCTTTTTCTTCTCCATGCTCCTTTGGATTCTTCAAACAAAGGGGGAATTTTAGCAGGGGATTAGGAGGGACAGGGATAGGTGATAGGACTTAATCTGATTTGAAAACAAGTTGTTAAAGGCAAGGATTCTATAAAAGTCTGGTTGTGTCTAAATGTGATTTTTAGTAATTTTTTGGTGATGGGAAAAGAAACTCCAAGTGTGTTTCTGTGACTTACAGATAACACTCAGTTTTCCTACTTCTTTTAGTTCCTATGAACTTACCCAACACACTCAGCTGCCACCTTATCCATCCCACCACGGCTCTTTGGTTTTCCTTTAACAGTAAACAGAATGCAAACAAATCCCTCCTTCTAAAAGCTTGAAACTGAATCTTAAAAGTTGGGCTGTGAGCAGTATGGCCACCAGTAAGGTCTGTAATGCCTACTTAAATCAGGCAGAATCTACAGAAGGGCTTGGCAACTATGGCCCACCACCTGATCTTATAAATAAAGTTTTATTAGAACACAGCCATGCCCATTTATGTATTGTCTTGGCTGCTTTTGCACCATGATGGCGAGTTGACTAGTCTTGACAGAGACCATATGGCCTGCAAAGTTGGAAACATTTACTATCTGGCCCTTGACAGAGAAAATTGCCTAACCCCTGACCGAGAGTAGTGATTCTCAGCCCTGGCTCACTGTCAAAATCACCTGGGGAACTTTAAAAATATAGATGCCTGGGTCCCCATCCCTAGGATTCAGATTCAATTAGTCTGGAGGCATCTCTATTTTTTAGTTTCCCCAGGGGACCATCATGTGCAGCCAGGGTTGAGAATCACAGGTCTAGTCAAAGTGGATTTTTTAAGATTACAGAACTGGAATTTGTAACCTACAGGGTTTCTACCCAGTGACAATGATCGGGCCTTGACCTCAATGTCAGAGTGCAGTCCTTGAGGTCTGAACTATTGGGGCTGTGGCTTAAGGGGGACCTTGTAATGATAAAATCCCTTCAGTTACCCTGGTGACCAAACTTCCCGGAAAAGGCTGAAGGTGATTCATATTACGATGAGATATGCGTGCCCATGCACACGCATGGGCATGCATGAGTGTGTACATTTAGATGGTTTGCATATGTAAATAACTTTTGTTTGTTTTCAAATGAATGCATTTCACAAAGGACCTAGTGGTGTGTGAAGCGTTGGTATTTGTCCTGTTGGCACAGCTCAGTGCCCTGGCTCCTGCTTTGGCAGCCTCTTATGTCTCATGCTAATTAACATGAAATGCTGGTGACACTTCCAACTCCAGGAGAACTTGACACCTCTTGCCTTTCCTCATCATAGTTTCCAGTCTTTACCTCTCCTGCTCAGGGTAGGAATTTAAATTCACGCCAGTGTCACTTTTAGTTGGCAGGTAGAAGTTGCAAATGGGAATTTCAGGGTTTGTTTTGCCTTTTGCACTTAAAACAAATATTAACCACTTTGCCTTTCTCTGTCTTTGTCTCCCATGTGAATCTGTTCTGCCTGTCCCAGCGGCTGTCCCCTCGGGGCCTGCTCTCCTGGACACAGTACCTGACTGCTAGCTAGAGTAACTGGTATCCCCAAGCCCCAGGAACCCCCTCAGTCACAGGCAAACCAGGACAGTTGGTCACTCTAATGCTAGAGAATCTCACAGCTGATTGGTCTTTGCTTTCACATAAAAATGCTGATGTTTAGAGGGTGAGCATGGGGTTTTATTAAAGACAGATGTGCTTAAAAATGCAAATCAAGGTCATTTGTATGAGGTTGTGTGTTTTTAATCTCCTTTTTAAAAATAGCTGAACACAAAAGGTTGAGCTAATTCTCCTTGTTCAGCCTATCAAGCCCTGTTCATAAAAGACAACCCACCACGTCAGCCTTTTTTCTGCAGTTGAGCCAACCTGGGCATGAAATGAATTCTTCATAAGGGGCCTTCACTAAGATGGTTGCTTTGAAGGGCTTCAACCAGGCCAGCTTGGTGCCATGGAGGGGCTTGACTTACAACAACTGGGCTGGACTCTTCTCCCGCCTGTACTGCCAGCTGCTGAGGCAAGTCGCTTCCCCTCTCCGAGACTCAGTTTCCTCATTCACATAGGAAACGCCATTACGCATCTGTTGAGGTTGTTGGGGAGAAGTAAGAGGCTTTATAAGTGTTGACTTCCGCTCTTCCACCCTTCCTCCCTAGCACTGGGGCCTGGTTCTCACTCAAGATGGGTTTTAGCCAGGTTGGCAGCTACCATAACAACCACCCCAGTGTGACTGTGGCTTAACTCAGTGACAATGTCAGCAGTCCAACAATAGTATTCCTCCTCAGGCGGCTTTACTGGAACTCCAGACCCCTTCCCTCTTGAGGTCCTGTCCTCCTTGGGGTCTGTGGAGTCCCTCCATGCACTGGTCACAAGGCGGGGAGGGTTGTTTGGGAGGTTTGTATGGGGCCATGTCTGGAAGTGGTATAACTGGAGCTCACCCACATTCTGTCAGCCAGAACTGTCATGCCACTCCCCTACTCCCCTGCACAGGACACTGGGAAATGTATGGCTGTGTGCCGAAGAGCAGAAGGAAGTAGGGTTTGGTAGTCTCTGCCACGGGAAGTGTGGCTGCCTAACTCACTGGCTGTGAGGACGCAGTGGAGTCATCTCCCTCCCATTAATGAACGTCTCTCTGTGCAGTCATGTGTTACTTAACAACAGGGATACATTCTGAGAAATACAGTGTTAGTTGATTTTTGTCGTTGTATGACGATCACAATGCACTTACGTGAACCTGGATGGTATAGCCCACTACACACCTAGGCTAGATGGTATAGCCTATGGCTCCTAGGCTACAAACCTGTACAGCATGTTACTATACTGAATACTGTAGGCAATTGTAACACAATGGTAAGTATTTATGTATCTATAGAAAATGTATAGTAAAAATACAGTATCATAAACTTATGGGACCACCATCATAATATAGTTTGTCATTGACCAAAATGTTATGTAGCGTGTGACTGTATTTCTGAAGCAAGATTCTATTATACAAAGGAGTTGTGACTTGTTTTACACAGAAAATGGGTCTGGCGTCAAATGAGCTTAGTTTAAACAACGTTAAACCAACTTTTTTATTGAAAGACTTACCAGAGCCTTTACTGATCATAAATATCTATGAGAGGGGACAGAGTAGACAATATATTCCAAAGTTAGTGGCTCCCCTTTTGAGAGGCATTTTAGAACCAGCACTCTGCAGAATATGGTTTGGAAAACACTGCTTTAGAAGTTATTCAAGTTAGTGTTCAGAAGCCAGAATACTTTCACAAAAACATTACTATTTTTGAAAACACCCAAAATCTGTGGTTCTCAATAGAGAGTTTAGTCCCCCAGGAATCATGGTGTCAGGGGCCCAGAAGCTGAGTCTTCATGGAATTGAAAGGGAATACTTTCCTGTCTCCCCTCCATCTTTCCTTCCCTCCTTCCCTCCTTCCCTCCTTCCCTCCTTCCTTTCTTCCTTCTTTATTTTTTTACCTGTCTCCCCGCTTCCTTGCATCCATTCTTTCTCCTCAAACCTAGCAGTGGAAGCCCGTGAGAATAAGGTCCGTGTGGCATTATTCATGCTTGAGTATAGTCATCGATGTCTGCTAGCTGGGGGAGTGTGTGAGTGATCTGTACAACACCACTTAGATCCCTGTCTCGATTTCACCTGGGCGCTTCAGGGCAGTCTGCCTGGATTGGTGCTGTCACCCTGGCCTGTCCATCTGGGTGAATGTTAAAATCCCTTTCCTAAGCTTGGGTTTTTATGGCTGGCTGGCGTCATCTGTCATAAATCAAGGTGGGCTGAGGTTTAGCACTGAGGTTAGACAGAATCACTCAAAGGAAAACTGGAGCGGGTTTATTTTTTTATTTTAGTTACAGGCACCAGCCCTACATATATATATATAGCTTAAACTTAATTTGGTGTGTAATTGGGACTAGCTCTTTGGAGCCCTGGGTTATGTGTTTTGGAGCAGCTGAGAAGCGGGGCACGGTGGGGCAGGACGTGGTATGTTAATTGGTGGCCTCTGGGACCCGTGAGAGAATTGGATTTAAGTCCCCAGTTAGAATGAGCTTGGCAGTTTTATTTGAGTCTCTGCGGGTGCGTACTGGGGAGACCACCGGTTTGCGCCAGCCCGAGCAGTTTCCTCGCTCTGCCCGGATGCCCATCGCACATCCGCGGCCTGCAGGGGCAGACGAGCCGGAGAGGCGGGAGGGCCTCTGCCAGCGTCGTCGGCTGCCACTTGTCTGTAGCAGTTGCATGCTGCTCGGCCCACGGTCCCAAGGAGGGTTTTGCATTTTATTACCAAAGTCTCGATAAAAAGGACTTGGGTCAGAGCGAACATGCGGGGAGGAAAAACAAAGGAAATTAAATGCAAAATCACTGCTGGTGAAAAACCACATGGAGGCCTTGACATTAATACCGCCAGAGCCGGCGGGGGGAAGTGGCCCCCAGGAGTCGGAACCAAAGGACGTTGGCCTGGTATTCCTGAAGCCTGGCCCCTCTCCTGTTTAAAAAGAAATTGCCATTTAATTTGTTTCTGAGTTTTATTTCTCAAGGAACCAGCATGGGGCCATGTAATGAGGTTGTGTTTCTGGGAGGTGTTGAAAGACGGGAAAGGAGCGAAACCACTGAGCAGGGGCCCAGCCGAGCTGGGAGTAGGGACGAGGCCTCTTGTCCGGGTGGCAGCGGGCCCGGGAGCCAGCAGCACCGAGGCTGGAGGGGCAGGCGGGGGCCGCTCCGGGGCTGGCTGCTCCACGCACTGTGCGCGGGGCAGCAGGTGACATTGTGTGGTCCGCTGGTGGTCCAGCTGGCCAGGCCGCCTCGCCACGCCTCACGGCAGGGAAGATGTTTCTCTGTCGGGTTTAGAGATCCACGAGGGCCAGCCCGAGCCGATGGAGTGAGTTGCGTGGCTGGAGTGAGCCAAGGACGACCCTGAAAAAGAGGGAGTCCAGCCAGGGAGAAAGACAATACCTGAGCAAGGAGGAGAATGGGTTTCCCAGGCCACGGAGGAAGTCGGCTCAGACCCAGAATGGGAAAACATCTGTGAGCATCTCAGCAGGTTGCTTACAGAGAAGGTTGGGCAAGAGATTTCCAGACCAGGGAACATCAGAGGAACCCCCAGAGACTGTCACCACTGGGGGCTGTGGCTGTCCCTTGGTGCTGAGAAGGCTCTTTGAGCCACGCTATGCTTCTCGGGAAACAAAGTGTGGGCTGCGGGAGAAGATGTGTGCCAGGGTCTTTTGCCCCTGCACAAAACAGAAATAAAGATGGAAAAGCACAAGGCTTCCCTCCGCCCTGACACCCTGCCCTCCCAGACAGTGGGTGGGGGCCTTCGCCCTCAAACGATCCTCCCACTGGTGACAGGGAGAACCCACCAGCCACAGCCAGGGTAGCCACTCCCCCTCTGCCAGGTGAACATGCTGTCCCAGGGCTGGGTGTGTGACACACAAGGGGGGCGGGGGAGGGTCCAGGTGGGATCCACCTGCCCTGCTGCCCCAAGCTCTGACGCAGGCCAGCTTCTCCCAGCCTCTGCAGCTGCCAGGCCGACTTGTAACAAGGAGTGTGGCTCCAGGAAGATTGCTAAAGGCACTCCGGCCGTCTGCAGGGCCCTCAGACATGTCCGTGAGGTGCTGTAAATTGTGAGAACAGATGAGTTTGTTACTGAACAATGTTTACGCATCCTGCACACACAGGCTTATCGTGTCTTCAACAGCCCCAGGAGGCAGGCACTGTCTCTATCTTATAGAAAAGAAACTCAAATTCAGAAAAGTCCAAGAACTTGTCCAAGATGAGCAGCAACAGCTGCATGTGCTACTTACAACGTGCCTGGCCCTGTGCTGAGGCCTGGAATGCTCCATCCCACGGAGGCCTCATCACAGCTATTTCCTGTCACCTGCCTGTGCACTACCCCCAGCTGCCAAATGCCCTGGAGGACGACCACAGTTCCGCACCCATTCCCCACACCATGGGAAGCCCTTACGTGGTGTGGTAAGGACAGCTCTGTGAATTTGATCTTGACAGCCCCAGCAAGTAGGTACTGTGATCCCATTGTACACACAGGGAAACTGAGGCCCTGAGAGCAGAACTGACCTTGTCCAAGGTCACGCACAGCCCTCTTTTTTGCTAAAACCCTTCTCTGTATTCTGTGGGAGAGAAGTCTGAGATGGGAGCAATGCAGGGTTGGCACGCAGGCTCCCTTGAGAGCTCCTCATTCTTGGCACTGTTGACATTCTGGGCTATATGATTCTGTGTTGTGGGAGCTGTTCTGTACACTGTAGGGTGTTGAGCAGAATCCCAGGCCTCTACCTGCTAGATGCAGCTCAGGCATGACAATCAAAAATGTCTGCAGACATTGCCAGATGTCCCCTGGGAGCAGTCACCCCTGGTTGAGGACCACTGGCTGAGAGCTAGGCCTTGAGGGATTCTACACTGTACAGGGTGTTCCCAGTGTGGGGAAAGGAGTGAGGGAAACTGGTAGGCCAGAGTACATCCTGGAGGGGGGTTTGGGACACAGAGACCCCCAGCCTGGCTGAGAAGCAGATGCCCCCAGGATACTGCAAACCTATGGGAGGGGTGCCGGGCAGCATCCGCCTGGAGCCAAGCTGGCCTGGGTTCAAATCCACTGAGTGGCCACGTTCCTTAAGTTCCCTGTGCCTCAGGCTCCCTGTCTGTAAAATGGGGACGGTACGGGAGCAACTTCATAGGAATGTTGTAAGGCTCACAAAGGAGATAACTGGTTGCATAGGAAGTAGTGGCCGCTGCTGGTAGGCCCCCAGCTGATCCCTTGAGGGCCTTCACAGCCCTGGTTGGCGAGGCAGGCATGCCCGCTGTCATCTCTCCTGCCCTGCAGCAGCTTTAGTGGCAGAGGGAAGGTAGGCTTTCTGTGCCCCACGCTATGCTGCAGCTTATCTGTCCTGGTGGCAGGTTCAGGGGGCTGCCCTGGGGTCTGCACCTGCCCAGCCTGGTGGCCCTCACTGCCTGTATGCCCATGTGTCTGTGCAGCTGGGTCAGGGGAATGCCCACACAGAGACCTCCTTTGTCTCTTTCCTTCTGCCCAGGCAGCATCTCTGAAGCTGGAAACAAGTGGTCCCAACTGACCCATCTGGATGGACATCAAAGAATAAATTTCCCATGCAGACATTCTGGTCTGCAGTCCACCTAGGCAGAACACCTCTTAGGAGAATCAGATTCCTCCCAGCTGTATGAATTCAGTGACTAAAACCACTCCCGAGGTGCCCATTGTTGTCAAGAGCCCTTCAGACAAAGAAGGACAGAAAATGTCTATTTTCTAGCCTGCCGCCTGCAGGCCGTTCCCCATGTGATATCTCCATCAATTTAAGTACAGATGAAGCCTGGAGACGTATCCCCATCTTATGGTCCACTGGGGGAGCCCACGCATCTGGCTCCAGAGTGCCTGTTCTTTCTCCTACTCCAGGCTGACATGCCCGTTGGCATTCTCTATTCTGCCCAAAGATGACCAAGAAATTGTGCTAATTGTTTCCTCCAGCCAAGATCCAAGTTTTCAAACTATGCATCGTCATCAGCCACCAAGCTGGTTAAATGCAGATTCCCAGGCTCCAACCCCAGAGAGTGTGAGTCAGTAGGTCTTGGATGAAGTCCAGGAATTAGCATTTTAACTGTCACCCCAGAGACTCTTGACATTAGTGATCCACGGGCCATACTTTGAGAAACTAAGTCATTTACTGATTACATTGAAATCGTGTGTGTGTGTGTGTGTGTGTGTGTGTGTGTTTTGTAGGCATACTGATATTTCCGCGATTTAAAATATTTTTCTCTATGATTTTCTGTATTGTTTCTATGCTTTTCTGTATTTTAACTTTTTATAATGAGCATATAATTTTCTATAAGCAGATAAAGCCATCAAGTCTTTCCCCTGGGCAGGGAAGAACAGAAATATTATCAATGAAATATTATATAGGAAGTAGGTTTAGGGGAAATGTGGACAGAGGGACAAAGGGCCATGAGTGGAAATGAGTCTATTTCAACTCCCAGTGCCAGCATCCCTCTCTCTGCGGCTCCCACTCCTGGGCTGGCCACTGGCAGCCTGGAGAAGGGAGGAAAGTCCCACCTCCCGTTTTCAAATGGTCCGTTCTTGGCAAAGTCAGAGCTGAAGTCACACCTGATAGTTTGGGCTGGTGGAGCCAGTGCCGAGCCTCCCTCCTTCCTGTGTCAGCCCCTGGAGCCCAGCCTGGCCAGCTCCTCCGCTTCCATGCCGCCCGGCACACTGGCACCCTGGCCAGCCAGGCAGAGCCGGGGTTGGCAATTTTACAGCACTGTTATTACTCTATTGTTGCCCAGTAAACCCACACCGGGCCCCACAAACACTCTGTGAGAAGGCCAGACCCTTCCAGAGAAATGGTTTCCTACACCTTTACAACGTGATAGGAAAAAAGGGGCCGTTGGATTTATGGAAACTATATAAAGTTTATGGAGTCTTGGCAGGCCAGAAGTAGAAAAGGTCTGCAGGACGGGGGTGGGTATTTCAAAACGGAGAAGGCCGTGAAAAAGTGGCAGACCTTTGTGTCCAGACGCCAGACAAAATACCCAAGCCCCAGGCGACGCTGCATGACTGTGCGGGCCAGGGAAACTGGCCGTGAGGGAGCAGCTATAGGGGATGCTTTTTGGGGTGACCTCAGTCTCTGCAGCATTCTGTGAGGGAGGCATGGCTAGCCTCATTCTGTAGAGGAGAGATAGAGGCAAAGGTATTTTGACAGTTGTGAACCTGCCCAAGGTCACAGAGCTAGTGGTGTGTGGCACTGAAGCGGATGTTCTGGGGCAGGCTTGACTCGCAGTGTCCCCCCTGTGTATTGAGCAGTGTGTCCCAAGTTTTAGGTCCAGAAAATATGGTCTCCATAGCCTACTTCAGTTTGGGACTTGTCTGCTATTTGTGGTTTAGTCTCAGGGTCCTCTGGGGTCCTTCACTCATCACCTTGTCCCTCCCATGGATCACCTTTGCTGTCAAGCCAATTTGTGCTCAGGTTCGACTGGTGGCCTTGGCTGCAATGAAAGTAAAGCCACCAAGAGGCCGGTTCTGAATCAGGACAGGGTTAGAACACAGTCTTTGCGCCCTTCCCTGTCCCATTTCTGCCATGGGGTCTACTTAGGGCCCTGGAGGAGTACCCAGGGGGTCTGAAGTCACCTCTTCCCATTCCCATGAGCCCTCAGCATTTCTAATCCATTTCTTCTTGCATAGGTGCCTTGTGACACCCACGTTTTCACTCTCATAGTTGGCTGTGAATCCTCGGTGTGCAGATTCCGTGAATACTTAATTCTTCATCTCTGATTTTGCCCGTAGAGACTGTCATGGTCCCTAGAATATAGTAATCACTTCATAAATATCAGCTGGGAGGATGGATGAATGGATGGATGGGCGGATGGACTGATGGACAGGTGGGTGGACGGGTGGGTGGGTGGATGGGTGAGTAAGTGGATAGATGAGGCATGTGTAGACCAACAGACACCCACCTCCTCATCTACACCCTCGAGTGCAGTTAAACTAGCAGCCTACCTCAGGTTCTCTCAGGCTTCTACTAAATGCACTTCTGTTTCAGGGGATATACTTCGCTCTCTCTGAAGCCATATGGAGAAACCAGCCTGAGTGTTTGAATGTGTGTGTAAATACTTTACAGTCCCCATAAACTTGTTTAAAGACAGGTGGGGTGAAAGTATAAACTGGGACAGCCTTGTGGGAGAGCAATTTGGAAGTAGCTATTAAAATTTTAAATGTGCCTACCACTAAGACCAAGCAGTTCCACTTTTAGTTGTCAAGGGTAAAAAATATATTCATACATTTGTGTACAAAGAACCATGTACCAGGATGTTTGTACAAGGATGCTGGTTGCTGCATTGCTTTTAACAATGAAAAATTGGACATAGCCTTAATGTCCATCAGCAGGGAGTGGTCACCCAACTGGGGAACACCCAGACTGTGGAAAACACTGCCAGTCAGAGAGAATGAGGTAGATCTGCATATGCAGAGGTGGAAAGACCTCAAATGGCGCTAGGAACAGGACACCCTCCAAGCTTCTGGGAGTCTCTGAGACTTTGGGCCTCACCAGCCTCAGCACATGCCCCTCTTCCTACCTCATTTCTATCAACTTCTTTTCCTTTGTCTCTCCGCCCCCCATGGCACCATTTACTGGAATTAAATCTTTAATTCTTATGCCTACTTGCCAATGACCTTCCCTTACAGAAAAGGAGTAAAGAGAGAAAAGTGGTTCTGTGCACAATGATTGTCTGTTGCCTCTTCAATTAAACAGATTGAAAGGCACAATATTAAAATGTGACTTATGGGTGCCACTATCTACCTAATAATGAGGTGGAGAGGAAAAAAGTACCCTAGTCATTAACAGAAAACCATAGCCTTTTGTCTCCCCCCAGGAGATCAATTGACTCTCATTTTCTTGTTGCTAAAGAAATATGAAATGGTTTTAGGCTTATGTGATATGTTCTTCCAATATGTTGAAATCCAGAACTTAGTAATTTAGGAGTCGTCTGGCTCGAACATGTCAAGGAAGCTTCTCGAGAGGCATAGCAGCTTGAAGGCTGAGGAGGCTGCCACAGTCCACTGTGCTCTCTGGCCCAGACACTGGCACCGGGACCCATCTCGGAAACACCCTCGGGGTCCTCGAGGATCCCAAAACAGCTAAGGCCACAGAGCTCAGGAGGGAGTGAAAAAAGCACAGAATCTACAGTCCCAACTGGCTGCTTATGAACTATCTGCCCCTCAGTGTCTCCAGCTGTAAAATAGAAACAATCGTCTTACCAATTATGTGATCTTGGGCAAGCTATGACATCTTCCTGAGGCCCAGTTTTCCCATCTGAAGGTTAGAATAGTACATGCCTCAGAAGGTTTTAGTAAGGATTAAATCGGTCAATGCGCATAAAGGGCCTAGGGCTGTGCCTGCCACAGAGCAAGTGATCGGTAGGTTTTTTTAAAAATCACTATTATTACTGTTGCAGACACCTTTGCCGTGATTAGAAGAGCTAGAATTCAGACTCGGGCCCTCTATTTCCAGGGTGCTGGCTGATGTGGGGTGGACAGACCTGGGGCGGGGGGCTGAGGAGGATTCCCAGCTCTGCCTCTCTCCGGCTGATGGCCTGAGCAAGTCACTGTAACCTCTCTGAGCCCCATTTTGTTCATCTATAAAATAATAGTTTCTGCTTTGCAGGGTGTGTTGTAAGGTTTAAAGATTAATGAAAACAAAGTATTTTGGATGCCATTTGTGCTTGGTGGGTGGCAGTAACCCTTGACAATGAAAGATCTTTGCCAAGAGGCCTGTGTGGGTAATACTCTGCCCTGGGAGAAAGGATCCGTTCCTGGCTTATGTCCTTCCAGCTCACCACGGCTCGGCAGCAGGTGCCTGCAGAACTCTCTCTTCCTGGAGAGCAGAAAGTCCTCCCAGGCTCTGAAAATAATAGCTACCAAGGCGTGGGGGGGACGGAGGGGGAGGGAAGAGCAACCATGTGCCAGGGGCTGTGTTGACTTTGAGATGCAGGATCCCAGGTGTCCTTAGAGCCGCCGGAGGAGTGAGTACCTCATCCTTGGTGTGCAGCTCAGACAGGGTGGATGACTGGCCCAGGCACCCAGAGCCAGGAGATGACAGCGCTCAGAGCCTGACCCAGGGCTGTCCAGTTCTTTCCATCACACACTGGCACATTCCAGAGCCCCCATCCCAATTCCTAATCATTGAGCCCACCCCACGCTGTCTCTCCTCTAGCCCGGCTCCTGGGACCTCTCCCTCCCACTAGGCGGCCACGCAGCACCGTCACCACCTCGGGGGTTAATTTGTATTTTCTTACCAGTGCTTCTTAACCTGGACAGCCAAATGTCTAAATGTTCCTGTTAGGTTGTGTGGAACATTTTGTTCTGTGTCTGAATTGGTGGGTTTACACAGATGCTCAGGACTTGGGCTAGGAGAATGGGCTCTGGGGTCTACATAAGTCCTTGTCAACCCCCCTTCTGGGAAGGGAAAGGCTCTGTTCTTACATCCACCTAGAATCCGTCTATATAGACTCTCCCCCTGGGAAGGGGGTGGGGGGATTTTGCATGTGTTTCTTTCCTCCTAGCTAATGGCATTCCTTTGTTTTCAGTTGAGAGGGAAAATGTGCAGAAGAGGACCTTTACTCGGTGGATAAATCTACACCTAGAAAAGGTGAGTGGGCACTTGGGTGTTTGTTAGGTGATAGATTCATCTATAACCAAGCTTTCAGTTCCGTAGAGTGGTGAGGCAAGAGCTCTGTTCTTTTTGATGTTGTTCATTCATTTAAATGTTTATGAGTACCACTCTCTGCCAGGTACCAAGCTCGGTGTTGGGAACAAGAGGTGAGGAAGACACCGGTCTGCCTTCCGGGGATTATCAGTCTAGTTGGGGGAAGGAAGGAGAGGTTCTATCTTTAAGTAGGAATCCATGAGCAAATGTTGAAAGACATTTGTTGTTGAATAATCCAACACTTCCATAGATAGGAGGTGGTGGTCCTCGGGCCTCAAACATGTGTAGGTATGTTGACTTCCAGTATGGGGCTCTGTTAAGAGCCATTTGTGGGTCTTTGGATCAATTTCTGCAGGAACTCTGGACATCTTTTAACAAAGCCGCATTCCCTCGTTAATCATATAGTGCTGCTGTTGATGAGTCAAATTACCTACCCTTTTGACGTACTTCACTCAGCGTCAGGCATCCTGCTAGGGCAACGCACACTCCATGTCTCCTTTAATCCCCGTAGCAACCCATGTAACCTGCCTCCTGTCAGGAGGAGGAAACAGAGGCGTGGAGACATTACACGGCTTTCCTGAACTTTCTGTGGCTTCTCCTGTGTATTTAACTTAGCGGCCCTTCTCTTCCCAGGCTGTTTTGTGTTGCCTTTTGTCTGCAAGCTTCTCATGCACACACCGTCAAACAAAAGCAGCTGAACCAGCTCCCCCCCCGACCCCCCATGAAAAAGACAAAAGGAAGAGCTGCAGAGAGGCTGTGGTGTGAGGGGATAAACAGCTCTGGGGGAGAGGAGAGATGGTTTTGCTCTTTTTCAGAAAGTTGATTTATTTTACTCTGCCTCTTTCTCCCTAAGCACCGCTGCCTGGTTCTCCAGCCATACCCAGCCAGTAGTTTCATTTCCTTTGCAAGCTGGTAGCACCCCACTTTTGTGGGTTTAGCTATGTCTATTTTCTTCTCTCTCCTCTTAAAAGGTATAAGAGTAACTATCGACTGCCCTTATGGTTAACAAAAAAGAAAGGTTTTTAGAGGAAATCATTGAAATGATTAGAAAGCAGAGAAAATAAATATGACTTTTAGGAAGTGGAGCTCATGACCACGATCCTAACTCACATAGTTTACCTTTAGGCCTAGAATATTTCCTGAGCAGGCCCTCGACCACCCACACCTCTGCTCCCTGCCTATAGGGTGGGCAGCACGATGCCGCCACTTAGCCCAGGAGCATCCTGAATTCTTCGGGTGAAAGACTATATGTCGTGGATGAAGTGTTGTAAATCATTTGCCAATTGTTTTGACTATTGGTACATTTTTGGTAATGCTCATAAAGTGAAGTGTTATTTTTGGGAACAAAAAAAAAAAAGGAACACTGGTCCCCAAACCTGAGATAACTGAACTCCTAAATTAATGCCTGATGTGTGTCAGGGTAGCTGGAAATTCCTGCTGGGGGATAGAGTATAGCCATGGAGTATTTCTTTCTTTCTTTTTTTTTTTTTAATTAAAAAAAATACAGAAAGGTACAGAGGGTCGTGTAACAAATCCCCATGCACTCACTCACCCCCATGAAATAAATCTCTGTTAGCATTTATCATATCCAGGATTTTCTCCTTGGCCAATCTCCTGCCCCTTTGTCAGGGCAGGTGGGTAGCACCCACTCTGGAGATAAATCAGAGAGCACCTGAAACTGGTGCCTCATAAACAGGGCAAAGTTAACAGCCATGTTTCCAACCTTGAGACTTTCAAGAACAACCTTTCATGTAAAGGAAACCCAGGAACTCCTTGGTGAATTGGGCTTAACTGCAATTTGAGGGCTGTCAGAAATATTTACTGAGTCTCTGGCTTCTGGAAAAATTCCTTAATTTACCGAAGGAGTTAGATCATGAAAGCCCTAGGGGTGCTGTTTATTCGGCCATACCAATCTCATGAAGCCCACGGAGTGTTTGGGGCCCGAGGAGTATTTTTGCTGGCGCAGGTTCAATTTCTCCTCCTGCCATCTCGCAGGATGGACCCTGGCCAAGGCCCTGTTTGCCGAGGCCCTTACAGGAACTGTCAATGGAAATTATTCTTCAGGTTTAACTCAAAAGTAAGGCTTGGCCACAATTGGGACTGGTAACTGGAAATTTTGTTAGTCCATTTATCAGGGGGTATTTTGTTCGGGTCTCGCATTTTCTGCCTCGCATTAACAGGAATAACATTTCCGTAAGAGCCCCAGTAACCTGATGCCGTCATGCTCAGTGTGGAATGTACCCGAGGAGCTGCGGCAGTTTGCAAAGAAAATAATTTGCCTCTTGGTTCAAAGTCACTGTTGCCCTTGAAGCGAAGCCCTTTTCCATGCACCTGTGGGTGGAATTGCCCTGTATTTTGACTAACTGGGGGTAAGGGGACTTATATAAAGGGTAAGGAAATGCCACCTTTCCTAATAAAAAATAAAACACAGACCGTCCAAGGCTGCCACGGGAAAGAGGCTTTCCCAAGGGAAAAGGGTGGCTGGGCCACAGTTCCGTGATGTTTCCAAGGTTTTCCTGGCTGATTACAGCTGCCACTGCCACACTGGCCCCAGGGGCACCTTGCCCCATTGATCCTGTCTCCTACATGAATGCCCAGCCTTCCCTTGTACCCAGGAGTGGAGGGAGCACCCAGACCAACTGCTCTAACCTTGCCAAAGCCCCCAGTGCCAAAAGGTAAACAGGGAATTCTTGCTGGTATAGGAGCTTGTTAAGAATGCAGGTTTCTGGACCCTGCTCCCTGAGATTCTTTTGCAATAAGTCCTAAGCATGCTGCATTAAGAGGAGTTATTATCAAGCCTCTTTATTCAGTAGAAACCTTTCTTCAAGCAAAGCATTGCCTGGAACCCTAAATATAGTCATCCCTCCACATCTGTGGGTTCTGCATTGATGGATTCAACCAACTACAGATTGAAAATACTCAGAAAAAAAATTGTGTCTATGCTGAACATGTGCAGAATTTTTTCTTGTCATGATTCCCTAAACAATACAGTATAATAACTATTTTCATTGAATTAGGTATCATAAGTAATCTAGAGATGACTTGAAGTATATGGAAGGATGTACATCGGTTGTGTATTACTACAGATACTATGCTATTTTATATCAGGGACTTGAGCATCTGCAGATTTTGATATCCAAGGGATGACTGTACAGGCAAATAAGAGCTGAGCCTCTCTGATTAAAGGGGGTGCAGTGGGATCAGCCTCCTCCTCAACCCCGCAGTCCTCCCATAGGGTACCCTGAAGCCTAGGGTTCCGGGGAACATAGTTAGCAAATCCCTGCACTGGCGCATCTCACCCACAAGTTCCAGCCGGCCCCCCTAGGCTCCAGGCCACGTCCAGCCAAGCTCTTAGTGGATGCCACATTGAACCACACAAGTGTTGGCTCACCTGGACAGCAGACCCCTCCAAGTCTAGGTCCAGGGAGAGAAGCTCAGGAGGCGTCTGGATCTTTCCAACCCAGGTCCCCCTCCACACTCCAGATCCTGTTTGGGGACTTATCTTTTCCTCTTGGGAGAGGGAAGCGGTCTGGGTGACTTGGGGCTGTTTTACTGACCCAGAGAACTTAGGAAGCGGTGCAAGTAGGGTGATTGAAGGCTGTTCACTACGGAGGGGCAGCCGGCTGAGGACCTCTCCCTTCCTCTCACAGCCACGAGGCGTACCCGCCCCGAATGACACGCTTTACTAAAGACGGCATCCCAAGACTCTGCAGGAAGGCAGCCACTTAACAGTCAGCTGGTGGGACTGACCCAGGAAGGCAGGCACCATGCCAGGCACTTTACCTGCATGATCTCATTTCATGCCAGCCCAGCCCTCTCACTCCTAACCCGACCTTGCCGACAGGGACATTCAGGCCCAGGGAGGTTAAGGAACGGGGCCAAGGCCAAGTTCCTGTTGAGGGTCGAGCTTGGATTTGAACTCAGCTGTGTCTAACCCCCTTGCTTTTTATTGTATCATGTGAAAGGTGCACATTGAGGTAACGTTGGTTTATCTCAGGAAGCCTGAATTTTGTGGAGGAACAGAGGGGGTGGCATGCAGCTTTTTTTTTTTTTTTTGTACAACTTTAATTAGTTCGATTTTTTATAATGATGTTATGTTACTTTTGTACCTAAGCATACACATTCACATAAACATATACATGTACATATAAATAGACCTCTCAACCTTTTAGTTCCTAATAACCCTACAAACATAGGGGTGAGGAAGGATTCCCGCCTCCCTTCATGCAACCATCCAGCCATTCAGCAGGCCAGCTGTGTGTGCATCCACCCCCACCCCTCCCAGCCAAGTCGCACACACTAGCCACCTTCCTGGCTTCCTCTGCTGAGGGTCCCACCACCTCCAGACTTGGACTAAATATTAATGAAGGAGGGTGCACATACAGAGGCTAGAGCAGTGTCGGGGATGAGGGAACCCTGCTGACATCCGGACTGAAGCCTAGAGAGTAACTGACTCAGGGCCAAGACATCACAGGATGGATCTGGGGTGTACTAGTATTCAGCCAGTGTGGCCTGATGCAGGAAACAGGATACCAACGAACTTGGCCAAATGCTGGGACCATCACCCAGCCTCTTTGAGCCTTAGTTTCCCAAAATATGAGTGAAGGGCTTGCACTAGGTAATTTCATGTAAGCCCTAATAGAATTATTTTGTTCTGTAGAAGGCTATAATCAAGACATGCCATTTCTCTTTACCCTTAAGCAAAAATGTGGATGTGATTTAATCTTGGGATCTAAGACCTTAGGTTAGAAGTGTCCCCAGGGGTCACTTATTCCATCAGCCCCCTGTTGCTAAACCTTCTCCACAGCTGTCCTGCCAAGTGGCCATGCACTGCTCCCTGGGTATCACTTCCACAGGGTAGTAGGATGAGCCTGCTACCTCATGGGATGGGCTTTTCCATCTGTAGTCAGAGCTGGATGTTTGGAAGTTTTCTCTTGTGTGGAAACCTGCATCTCTGAAATGGTTTTGTGGATTACACCAATCACTAATCAGCTACTTTCTTCCCTTCTCTTTTGTAGTGCAACCCACCTCTAGAAGTTAAAGATTTATTTGTTGATATACAAGATGGCAAAATCCTAATGGCTTTGTTAGAAGTCCTGTCTGGGCGAAATCTGGTACGTATGTCACAAAAGGGTCAGAAAGAAGTAAAATGCAAAGGAAAACAACTTCTGAAGGTTTCTTTTCAATACAGATATGTGTGTGTACACACACCTGAACATACATAAATTCTATAACAAGAAACTTTGAAGGGTGACATTCCTTTACCAGTGACTAAGAGTGATATAATCTTGTATAACTAAGCAGTATCTTTTTTTTTAAAGCAAATATATTTTAGTAAATAAACAAATGCTGAGCGTTCTCTGTGAGTCTGTTAAGGCTTAAGTTAGAACCAGGCAATTAAAATTTAGCAAGCCAGCCATTTATATTAATTAGAATGATAGCCAAGAACTGGAAAAATTTAAGAGAAAGGCCTCTTATCTACCAAATTCTATTATACACCCTAAGGCTAAAAACTAGAACTGCTGGCTTCTAGAACATTCTTTTAACACATTAACTGCTATGTGAGTTGTATTTAACTCGTGCTAGTTTTGGGCCCAGGGCCTCGTGAAGCATGTGTAACTCACATCTCTTCACCTTGGGAGCTGCGTGAACTATTTTTCAAGTTGCATATACCTCATGCACAGAAAACAATAAAAAATAACAAATTTTTCATTAAATTAGAAAGGATCATTTTGTTTTCAAAGTTTTTACTCAGTTTTTGTAATAAAACACCATGGCCCCAAGGAAAAATTTTTTTTTCTAGTGTGGTGGTCAATGTGTTAAGTATGACTGAAGTTGAATTAAACCAGCTGATCTTGACATTTATTCCACTTTGGACATTAGCCAGACCTCTCTATGTTGCACATGTCTACTATGTGCACATTGGTCCTTTTTCTCCTCTTCACGTTAAAGCAGGGTTTTTCAACCTTGGCACTGGTGACATTTTGGGTCAGATAGTTCTTCACTGTGGGGAGCTGTCCTGTGCATTGCAGGATGTTTAGCATCTAACCAATAAATGCCAGTAGCACCCCAGATGTGACAACCAAAAATGTTCCGGACATTGCCGCATGTTCCCCACAGGGACAGACTGATCTAGCCCTCAGTACCAGTAGTGTCAAGGTTGAGAAGCCCTCTTCTAGAGTCAAGTATTTGATTTGGCCTCAGTAACCCATTGTGCCTAACACAAAGGTGCAGTGATGGGGTCACGGCTCTACCAAATCATGACTCAGCCAGCACAGAACTGTCTAGATCTGTGTTTAACTGTAGGTTTAAAGTCAAGAGCCCCTACTTCTGTTCTCAGACGTAATGTAGCTGGAATCTTATCAGACCTCTTAACCCTTCCTGCCTTTGCTTTCCCGACAGCAAGATGGGAGAGGCCTGTCAGCCGCACTCAGAGGCACTGTGCAGAGTTGTGTAATAAATTCGAACGAAGGATAGCCTCATTACATTACAGCAAGAATAGTATTTGGTTTCTTAGCAGGTCTTGCAATGAGCCAGGGAACGGCTTCCTGAGAAAGTATATTCTGGTCCCTTGTCCTGTGCTCCCCACTTTGTTGCCAAAGCACCAGACGGAAGCTGCCATGTCCTTGGCGGGCCTCTGTTGGGAGTCTTTGATTCTGGAGCCAGGCCGAGAGCAGGCCTCCACTTCCCCATTAGCTTGGCCTGGCAATTTACACCTGGTAGAACTGAGCCACTGGTTTGCCTTGTAATGTACCCACCCCGACCCCGCCGCTCCCACCCAGGAAGCACTGATGAGCTTCCGTTCAGGATAAGTTTGCTCTGGTGGCACTCCTGGTAGGTAGAGCTCACATTGTCAGAGAGTTTTAGCTTCTGCAGACCTACCCCTCTGTGTCTGTCTGTCTGTCTCTCTCTCTTTCTCTCTCTCTCTCTCTCAACCTGGGATAACTGTCCACAAAACTCTTGGCCAGAAAACAGAAACATCTGCTGCCCCTGGGGAGGACTTTGCTGGATGATTTAGCAGCTGAGCAGTGATGCTGACGTCCAGGGCTCCCTGCCCTAACAAAAGCATCAGTTTAGCGAGGAGAACATGTTACTGAAGTCTCTGGAGAAGGGAGGAGTCTAACAAGCCAGCCAGGAGCTGGGTCAGAGAGAAAAATTTGACAAATTTGTCCCTTGTTAACCTACTTCAGTTCCCCCCATTCACCAACTCCAGCAAGTTAAGTCCCAAGTACTGAAAATAAGGCTGACGTCGAGGGCCCTCTGATGCTCCAATTGTAGGTCCTGAGACACACCTGCGAGAGTTTGGATGCAGTCCAGGTGGACTTTAGCCGTGAGCCCCTAACTTTTTCTTGAAATTAATGTGGAAAAGGTAAAGAAAAAGGAAAACACACCTGTCGGCACCGTTGGGCATTCTGAAGTGCCTGTGTTGGTTTAACTTGCTTGTTTTGTTCTGTTTTACTTTATAGCTGCATGAATACAAATCCTCGTCGCATCGTATTTTTCGGTTGAACAACATAGCGAAAGCACTTAAGTTTTTGGAAGATAGCAATGTAAGTGTTTGAAGCACATCTTGTTAACACAAACTTGTTCTGTTATGAAAGGACATAATTTAAAGTTTAGGGCTGGTTGCTAAGAGAAGCATGAAAGGGGACTCAGCTAAAATAGTGAAATTAAACTAAGCTTATGTTTAACAGAAATCACTTAGATAATCCATCAGGAGGGAATATGGTCCCTGACTCCCTGCCTACCTTCTTTGAATCCATCAGGATTAAGACTCTGATGGATATTCAGCCATGGAAAGGGCAGAGCAGCTGACTGGCTCTCAGATCTTTAGAATTTAGCGGACATTTTTGTTTTCATTCCCTGGACTAAGAGGACGGTGAGCATGTCAGAGTGTAAAACTTTCTCTTGGAACTTAGAATATGGGAGAAGCAAAGGGGGAAAGAGGGATAAAGGAGCCAGGGGAAAAAAATGACAAAATTCTCCCTTCCTTGATAGAACTTTCTAGACTTACACGAGCTCTTTCTGTGTTTGGAACTCTGCTTCGCACCCTTCATGAATGGGAAGAGGTGGCCCTAGAGGGATGACGTTCCAAAGCTCCCCTTTCATTAGGTTTCTCCAATTAATCTAAACTTAAAAAAACCCTCAGCTTGCCTGATGCGTAGGCACGTACAGTAAAACTTTATCATCAGGTGTGATTCGTTCAGGGTTCTTCGTGCCACGTAACAGAGGCTGACGTTGGCTGATTTAAGCAGAAAAGCAACTTGTTGAAAAGACACTGGGTAGCTCACAGGATGACTTGAAAGACTGGGGGCCTGGGGACAGAACGCAGGGACGCTTGGCCACCACAGGGTCCCTCTGGGGTGAATAGTCCCCACTGCCTCTGGCAGCCCCACCCCTGCCTGGGGAAGGAACTCTCTCTGTTTTGTCATCATTTTGGCATCACATGTCCAGATTCAAAGGCCTGGACAGGACCATGTGGCTGACAAGCCTGGATCCCGGACGTAGCGGTGAGGCTCAGATGGTGGCAGCCAACGATCACATCACAGTTCATAGCAGCACTATTCACAGTAGCCAAAAGGCAGAAACAACCCACGTGGCCATCCAGGGACAATTGGATCATCAAATGTGGTCTGTCCATACAATGGAATATTATTCAGCCTTAAGAAAGAGTGCAGCACTGAGACCTGCTACAACACAGATGAACCTTGAGAACATGCTAAGTGAGAGAAACCAGACACAAAGGACCACTTAATCATCTGAAGCCATTCACATGCAATGTCCAGGACCAGGAAGTTTCTGGAGAAAGAAAATAGAGTGGTGGTGCTTTAGGGCTGGGGAGATGAGGAATGAGGGTTTGCAGCTGAAGGGTGAGGGTTTCTTTTAGAGAGGATGAAGATGCTCCAAAATGGACCAAAGCGATGCCTGCACTTACTTGTGGATGCGTTGGAAACCATGGAACTGGACACTTTCGTGGGTGAATAGGGTGGGATGTGAATTTTATCTCAGTAAAGCTGTTTAAAAAGAAAGCCTATCTACTCTCCATGAAAAGGCTCCCTTTCTGTAGAGTCAGTTAAACAGACATCCCTGCCCTAACATGGGCCAGGAAGTCCTAGGGCACAACTGCTTCTGTTTCCAATCCTGGCTTCCCCCCTCACTTCCAGGAACTGAGGCCACGTAAACTCTATGGCCTCAGTTTCCACATTGGTAAAATAGAGGGGATAAAAACAAAACCTACCTTGGAGAGTTGTTGAGGAATGAATGGCCTGTCCCAGTAGAGGTTGGCCACACGCTGGCACATACTGGGGGCCACACCTCTTGCTATGTTACCCCACTTGATTGACTGTAATTGTGCCTGACGCCCACCTGCTCCCAGGAGAGAGCATCATGTGTGGCTCTTCCTAGCAGTGTCTACACCTGAATTGCAAAGGGGTGTGGTTTTTGTGACAATGTGGGGCCTTCAAACAGCTGCCTCAGATGGTTTTGCTCTTTCTGCCACCTTATGGACCTCTGAATACTCTCTTACTCTCTCGGCTGCCCACACTGGTGAGTCTGATAGAATGTAGGCAAAATTCTTCTACTGCATTAGTCAGAATTACCCAGGTAGGTTATAGGTTTACTTCCAGCAGTCATTTGGGTCATATTTACAGAGTGTCTTCTATGGGCCTGGGGCTGTGTTTGGCACTGGGGACAAAGAGGTGCATTAGAAACACCTTCAAGGTAGTTAGGGTCAGGTGGAAGAGGCCTCACACGAACAATGTACTGCATGTCACACCAGGGGCAGGAAGAGGAGGGATGATCCTGCAGAGGAAACAAGGGACAACTGAGCCAGGGAAGGGGACTAGCCTATGCACAGGTGTGGTGACATGGAAGTGCACTGTGATGGCCTGGGAAGGCTACCCTTCTGTAATGCATCTGTAAACATCTCCCAAACCATGTGCAATAGCTGCCTTATAGTATTAATACAATAGAACATTAAAGGCACCTCCCCCTCCTTTTATTTTTTTTAAACATCTGGAAATATTCCAAATGTGGGTGTATTCAGTCAGCTTTGTGCCCCATTCACTAGGCAGGTAGGACAGGTGGATGCCCCAGTGGGAAGGGGAGCACAGCAGAGTGAGACAGGTGGAAACAAGCATTTCAGATGCAACCTCCCTCCCGTTCCTGGGATCCACAAAATACTCAGTGGACCCTTGCAGGTCCCTTCCCCTCCCACTGCCCCCGCTCCAGGAAGGGACAGACAGTGCCCAGAGCTGGGTGATGAGTGGTAAGTAGCAGCCAGGACTCAGATGCAGTCAGCTGCTGTGGCCATCCTGTGTCCTCCCCCCCATTTTCCACAACTGGGGCCACAGAGCAGAGCATTTACTCCCCTGTCAGAACTGGGCTGCCCCACAGAACTGGCTCTGTGACCTCCTGCAAGTCATTCAACCTCTCTGTGCCTCAGCTTCCTCACCTATGAAATGGGTGTATTCTGAGCATTAAAGAAACTAACTAGGAAAACCTCTGGGCAGGTGGTCGGTCAGTGCTCCACAGGGGACACCCTTATCATCATGGCCATTGTCACTCACCAGGCCCCTAAGTTATCACCCTAGATGTGCCAGCCCAGAGAGGGAGAAGAAATATTTCCCACAAACCAGTTGGTCCACTTGTTTTCAGTCTGGCAAAAGCAGCTGAGTTAGGAGGAAGAAGGGAGGAAGACACTGTCCCTGAAGCTCTTGAGTGAAGTCTGTTAAACTTGTCTGTTCACCCCCAAAAACAAAATAGTAGCTGGGCACCCGAGGCAAGGTCTTTGGGACTGTCTGCTCCGTGGGGCCTTGGACCACCACCTGAAATTGCCACCTTCCCTCAGCCAGGCTCTGCGTACCTCATGGCCAGGAGAGTGCTTTATTCTCCAAGTGGCCTGCCTAAGAGCCATCTGCTCCCTGCCCAGCCCTCCCCTTTCCCCTCCCGGGATGGTGCACCTTTATATTTATGGCACCCCTGCAAGGCAGCTCTGCCTCTCTCTCACTTTGGAACCTCAGCTCAGAGGGCCACAGCTGTCACTTGCCCTGTGGGCTTCCTCCAGGTGGGAGCGAAAGCCAGGAATGATCAGGTTGACTAACTGCTTTGATTCCCCTGGCCTGGTATGGGTTCAGTAAACCACAAGAATGGAGGGAGCTGTCAGAGGCAGAGCTTTAGGAGATAAGCAGGCCAAGCCTCGCAAGTGATTCATCACGTAGGACGTGTGCCTGTGATGAATGTGGATAGAATATTGGACCTGAACTTGATCGGCTGTGTTATTCACAATATTGACAACTTCCTTCCTGGCCTCGAACCTGCCGGTGATGAGCCTGTGTTGTCTGAATTATATTCTTGGCATCAGCCGGCAAAACAGACTTCAGCCAGGAAACCCAGAAGTCTCCCTCGATTAGGTGAGCCCAGGCCTAACTGATGGGTGTTGTCAGAAACCGTGATAAATTGATAGGATCAGAGACTGGTGTCAAACAGTTAAAGAGCCGGGAGGGGAAGGAGAGAGGAAAAAGTGGAGGAGGAAGGGAAGCGTTTGCATGAGATGCCCTCCTCGGGTTTCCGTTCCGAATCTCCCAGGCAGAATTTCGCAGTGTGGATTTGAAAGTATATCTTGACTTACTTTGTTCTTCCTCTCTTCCCGCTGAAGAATGGTTTTTACATTTTTAAGTGTTCTTAAGAAAGAAGGAGAAAATGTCAGAGAGACTGATGTGGCCCGAAAAGGCTTAAATATTTACTCTCTGGCCCTCTCTGGAGGGGTTGGCAGAGCCCTGATCTATGTACAGTACTTAGATTTTGTTTGCAGAACGAAATGATGACTTAGGGAAGTGATCCTCAAACCTGAGCATGCATCAGAATGACCTTGGGTGCTTGTTAAAATGCAGATTGCTGGGCCCCACCCCAGGGGTCCTGATTGTGTAGGTCTAGGGGAGAAGGTGCATTTCTAACCAGGGCCCACGTGATGCTCATGCTGCCGGTCTAGGGGCCAACTTGGCCTTAGGGATTTTCCAAGAGAGTCATTCTGTAGTCAGAACATAGTTAAATGTGTAGGTAATTCCCTAAGGGTTTCTATACTAGGCACATTTTAACCAATTAGTAGGATATTTTGTGATAGCACAGAAACCCTTGGTGTAAACCTTATCCCAGCACACTATTTCTAATTAGCAGCAGACTTTTCCATCCATAGCCTGCGACTGCTGATGTTGGTGCTCTGTGTTTATCCCAAGGTCATGCTAAATCCAGGTTTATTAGTGTAGCAGACAGACCAATTGGGCATGTGCCATCTCTCCTTGGAAACTATTATAGCTGTGTGACCCTGGGCGTGTTATTTAACCTCTCTGAAACTTCCTCACCTGAACTATAGGGACAATAGAAGTACCTACATTATAGGGTTATTGTGAGGGTAAACTGTATTAATACTTGTAAGGAATTTGGGATAATGTCTGCACATGGTAAATACTACATACCTGTTCATTAAATATACTTTTTGCCTGCTGAGTGTCCCTGAGAGTGGCAGGATAAGCAAGAAAAACAGGCTTATGAGAGCACCAAAAAATACCATGTGTCAACCTCCCTGGACACCCCCTCTTATGCTCATAAATTGCTTCCCTCCAGGTAAAACTGGTTAGCATCGATGCAGCAGAAATAGCAGATGGCAACCCCTCTTTGGTTCTTGGGCTGATATGGAACATAATTCTCTTCTTCCAGGTAAAATAACTTCCAGGTAACACACAGTAACTGTCTTGAATCTGCTGAACACCAACAGAAGAGAGTAGGGCCAGATCAACGGGGCAGTGAGACTTAGTTTCTGGCAGATTTTGTCTTTTCTATTCACTGAAAAATGTCCAGAGGAATCTGGTTGCTAAAATGTTTGAATCCCTCTGATTTTAAAAGTGGTGTGAGCTTTGTTTTCTAGAAAGTAATATCCATCCTCTTAGGATTTGAAGAGTTAAATATTTACTTTGAAAAATACCTTTGTTCTAAAATGTCACAAGAACTGGGGAAATATTTCAGACCAAAAACTGAATGTGGTAGAGTTACTTTCTTAAAATTACTCCAGTGCTTGTAAGAGATAATTAAAGAGCCTGTGCTAAAGATGCCCTAGGTGGGTTTGACCAATGGGAATCTAATGAAAATAAATAGAAAAAAAGATTTTTAAAAAAGTGATACCATAGGAAGAGGAGTATGTTACAGGTGAGACGTATTGTTCCTTCCTTTGCTACTTCAGCCTGTGTTTGGAAATGCAGACTTTATAGAGGAAGGACTAGATCTGTACTTGGAGTAAGAAGGTGGCATTTTAAATTGTGCTCAAGTGCAATTTCCCCGACTAGGAGGGAAGAGCTGATATCTCATCTTCTAAAACCCCTTTTGAAATAGAAAATCATGGTTCATTATTTGATTACCCTCCCAAGAGTACCAACCGTCCTCATGGGGATGATTTGCTCAGGCTTTTGGCTGAATGAATTTGGCTGGTGCATCTTGGAGAGGCATGAATACAAACAAGGTTTAGAGACAACAGATCCCCTTCTGGGCAAGCCTTGAACTTAAACAAAGGCTTTCTCTCTGAGCCTCAGTTTCCACATCTGTGAAATGGGAGCAGTGGTCGTAATATGTGGTGAACATCAGGAAAAGCCTCGTGTCAAAGCCCCTTGTCACCTGGACAGTGTTCCACACAGGCTTCCATTACTGATGTCTGTTATTAAACTCCTTGAAAGATTCTGGAAACACCCTGAAAACGTGTTAAAAGTCAAGACCTTAAATCCACCTTAGAGCTTCATTCATTTATTTAGTGTTAGTAAATGTCTGTTGAGTTTCTCTGAGGTGCCAGGTGCTGGACATACAAGGCCCTGCCCTCATGACCCTCAAGGATCACAGATAAGTCAATCCCATATTATAAATGTGGTGCAGGCCACAATCAAGGTAGGAGTAGGGCATTGTAAGAGCTCCAAGCAGGGGCAGGGGAGTGAGGAAAAATTCCTTGAAGAAGGGACACCAGAGGTGGGTTTTGAAGGATGAATAGGAGCCCACTACACCAGTTCTTCTCATACTTACTATGCATACATACTTCTTGAGGATGGTATTGAAATGCAGATTTTGATTCTATAGGTAGGTCTGGGGTAGGGCCTGGGGTTTTGTATTTCCCACAAACATCCCTATGATAGGAGTTCAAAGATGGAGGGAAGGAACATCCAGGCAGCAGGAGCAGACTGAGTAGAGGCCATGCGGCCTGAGAGATCATGATGCATTCTGGAAGTGACACGCAATGGGAGGAGAGGGGCAGGCAGAGTTGGGTCAGCAAGACCTTGTGTGCAGTGGCTGGCCAGAGCTGGAGAGACTCCTGGAGGTGATCTTGCCCGCAGAGTGTAACTGCGTGACTGCCAGCCACAGCCATCAGGACGGGGTTCTCTATCTGGAGAACCTATTCTGCATTAGCTGATCCCCCCAGCCAGAGTCCACGTGCTGGGAGGGTCACTCATCGCTGGGGTCTGAAATGCCATTTTCCTTCCAGATTAAGGAGCTCACGGGCAACCTCAGCAGAAACTCTCCATCTTCCAGCCTGTCACCCGGCTCAGGGGGCACAGACTCAGACTCATCATTTCCACCCACACCCACTGCAGAGAGGAGCGTGGCAACATCGGTGAAAGACCAGAGGAAGGCCATCAAGACCCTGCTGGCATGGGTGCAGAGGAAAACACGGAAGTAAGCCACAGCCCCCCACCACCTTGTTCAATAAGCTGTTTTCAGGCAGAGGGAGGAGCACACCTTTGGTGGAGGGGGTGGGGGCAAAGGAAAAGGGAATTAATATTTATTACGGGACCAGTTATGTATGTGCCTGTGGCTTCATATAGACTGTCAGAACAGGGAACACTGCACTTTTCAGTTTTTGCACAGTACACAAAAAATGTACATTGCAGAATGTTTGGTTTGCAGAAAGCTGATGAGAGGATTTGAATACAAATCAAAGGGGCTTTCTCATGTTCACTCCCAAAATGGGCATGTCTCTTGGATTCTAAGACATGTACTTGTTTGTTATTAAGCTTCAGGGTATCTTCCAGAGTCTATACCTACTTTAGTAATAATAATAAAAGTGGTAACATACTCGAGGTTAGTTTTGACCTTCCAAAACTGAGACAGGTGAACTGCAGCGAAGTTCCAGCCCCCTGTTTTACTCATGCCAGCAGCCAGGGGATTTCAGCAGTTTTGTATCAAGCCTTTTACCAACAATGGGCCAACAGCCCCTGGGCTGTGGGCAGGGCTGCTAGGCCAGTGTGGTGCAAACAGCCTCATCTGCAAAATGGTAACTTATCATTCACTCCCTTCCAGAATAGTTAGCACAAAATGAAATAAAATCTGTGAAAGCTCCTTGCACAGTGCCAGCCCATAATAAGCACTTCACGAGTATCAGTTCCCCTCTCCCTGGTATGTGGAAATAAAAGGTGGAAGACAGTTTTGGAGTTTTGATTACGGGGTTGAGCATAGTAGATTAGAGTTGACAAATACGAACAACCATTAAATATTGTTTAAAAATAAATCAACCAAAACAGAGTTCATTGCCAGGGGTTAGGGTTGGGGGTGTGTGTGACTATAAAGGAAAGGAGGTGTCTTAGGGTGAGGGGAGAGTTCTATATCTCAATTGTGGTGGTGGTTATGTGAATCTATACACCACCGCCATGAACATGAGTGCATGTGAAAACTGGTAAGATTCAAATACGGTCCATAGCTTAATGAATAATTGTCTTAGACAAATGTCAGTGTCCTGCTTTGGATAATATACTCTAGTAATATAAAATGCAATCATTGGAGGAAGCTGGGGGAAGGGTAGACAGGGACTCTATGTACTGTGTTTGCAACTTCTTGTGGGTCTTAAAGAATTTCTAAATAAAAAGGCATTTTGGGTTTTTTTTTTTAGGAGAGTTCAGTGACCACAGTTGAGAGATCAGTGGTGTCTCAGGGGATGGATTCTAAAGGAAATTAGTACCTGGCAGGATTATCTCCTTTTTTGTCCCTCACTTTTAAAATGATAATTTTCTTTGTATTAGTAATGATAGTAGCTGTCACCTAGTGAGTGGCTTTTGTGGGCTACCAGCATTGCTCGTTAGGTTAGCCACATGACACAGACGTTCTTGCAGGGCCAAGCTACTCTTTCCCCACAACACCCCGGCAAGCCACTGTGTAACAATCCTTGTTTCACACCCGAGGTGTCTGAGGCTCAGAGAGGGTGGGTGACTTGCCCACGGCCACAGCACTAGGAGCATAAAGCAGGCCACTGAAGTGCAAACTTGAGTCTTTTTGGCTGTGTTTTTATTGCATAGCACACCCTTATTTGCTATGTTTTCAGTATCACTGAAGAAATTACCACTGTATACGATTGGTCCTTTATATGTCTGGGAATTTGGGAACAGGGTCCTATTTTGCCTTTTTGTACAACGTATACCCTCCTGTCCCATTTTTCTGGAAACGGAAATGGGCGTGGCTCAGGGCGGCTCTGCGGGTGCTCTGGGGCCAGGCCGTCTTCGCCTGGCAAGGTCAGCAGCTCCAGCCCCACTCAGAGGCCCACCAGGCTGCCATGTGCTGACCTGGTCCCTTTGTGTCTGTTTGCTAACCTGCACTGTGGCTGCTGCTGCTGTTTTCCTTCAGGTATGGCGTGGCGGTGCAGGACTTTGCGGGCAGCTGGAGGAGTGGGCTGGCTTTCCTGGCTGTGATCAAGGCCATTGACCCCAGCCTGGTGGACATGAAACAAGCCTTGGAAGATTCCACGCGAGAAAATCTAGAGAAGGCTTTCAGCATTGCACACGATGCCCTGCACATCCCCAGGCTCCTGGAGCCAGAAGGTAGCAGTGGTTCTTGGTCTCTTTCTTTCTAATAATTTTTATTACAAATGTACCACCTGCTGTTCCATGTAGAAAATTTAGAAAATACAGAAGAATCTAATGAACAAATTTTTATGTCTCCTATATTTCTACCATTCAGATCATATGATATTTTTCTAATATTTTTATGCATCTAATTATAATATTTTTACATAATTGGTATCATTCAATGTATATATAATTTTGTGTCTATTTTTTACTTAACATTATAATATGACATAAGTATTTTGCATATTGATATAATGTCTTCATTATATATTTTTATTGGCTGCAAAATAGTCAATGTGGTGGGCATACTAAAATTTACTTAGCTCTTCCACTACTGGTGGACATTGAGGTTGTTTCAGAAATATTCACTTTTATATATATCACACTGCAAGGAACATCTTACTGAATATAGCTCAACATACATCTCAGATTATTCCCTTAAGGATCAGGTTCTGGCAGCAGAATGACATAGTAGGAGAGAAAACACCTTTTAAAGGTGTTTGGCCATCTTTGTCAAATTGCTGTCCACATGGCTTAGGCTAACTTAGGACTCCTTGTACCATGTATAGAGTGCCTGGTTCACCATACTTGCCCATGGACCCAGCAGTGAGCTGGTTGCTCACAGTGGAAGGGACTAAAATAGCAGGGAAGAATGGACAGAATTTGGGGGGAAAGGACCCTGGATTCTACATCCCAGCTCTTCTGTTCATCAGGCAGCTGTGAGATTTCAGTCAAATTGATTGACCCTCTCTGGGCCTAAATTTCCTCAAATAGAAAATAAAGAGAAAAACCCTCAGTGATCGATGGGATCCTTTATGATCAAGCATTCTGGAATCCTATTGAGAAATTGTATGTTTGTGTCTCCTGCTAATTCCTGTGTCTCTCTTAACAGACATCATGGTTGACACGCCAGATGAGCAGTCTATCGTGACTTATGTGGCACAGTTTCTAGAACGTTTTCCGGAATTGGAAACCGTATGTTTGTTTTTCTTACCTTTAATTCAGAAACCATGCATTTCCATTCACTGGCCATCAGATGAAAGCTGGGACTTGGGCTGTGTTGTTCTGTGTAATTAGCGGTAGTAATCAAAAGTTGATCTCAAATCCCTTGCACATTGCCTAGCCACATTTTAATTTCAGAATTACAGTAGCCACCCCCCCCTTATCCACAGGGGATATGTTCCAAGATCCCCAGTGGATGCCTGAAACCTCAGATAGTACTGAACCCTATATATACCATTTTTTCCTATACATACATACCTATGATAAAGTTTAATTTATAAATTAAACACAATAAGAGATTAATAACAATAACTATTAATAAAATAGAACAATTATAACAATATGCCAACATCACTACTTTTGTGCTTTGAGGCCATTATTGAGTAAAATAAGGGTGAATTGAACATAAGCACTGTGATACCCCAACAGTCAATCTCATAACCAAGACAGCTACTAAGTGACTAACAGGTGGGTAGTGAAGACAGCTTAGATATGCAGGGCAAAGGAATTAGTCATATCCTGGACAGGCTGGGAACAGGATGATGAGAGATTTTACCATGCTACTTAGGATGGCATGCAATTGAAAACTTATGAATTGTTTATTTCTGTAATTTTTTATTTAATATTTCGGACCACAGTTGACTGTGGGTAACTGAAACCCTGGAAAGTGAAACTTTGGATAATAGGGGACAACTGTATATATAACATATATTAAGTTTAAAAGCAAAACAGGAAGTTACCCCTCTCACAAACCTTTTCCCATGCAGATTATAATAGATGCCCACTTATGATATGGATCAGCTACCAGACATTTTAGATGTCAGATGGAGCATGTTGGCAGTCTAACAGATTTTATCAGTGTTAAAAATTACAAAAGACAATGATCATTCCAAAGACCACCTTTTTATTTTCAGAATCCCAGATTATACTTGGTGAGAGATATTTTTGGAGCAGAATCAGACATTTTAGAAGTTATCATGGCTCCATGAACTCCCGCCCAACCCATGCACAACCCTGAGATGACAATATCAATGACAACAACAGCTTTTCTTGGATCCGTTATTAATTTACTGAACACCTACTGCTGGCTCAGGGGACTCAGCATTAAACTAGATGGATGAGGTCTCTGACTTTGCGTAGCTTTGTTCTAATAGGGGAAACAGTTAACAAGGCAGCAAAACCATAATTTCAGGTAGTTGTAAGTACTAGACAGAAAAAAAAAAATAAGCATAAAAAGTTAAAGAATGGGGGGTGGAAGGGATGGGAAAAACTCTCACTGAATGGATGTGGGGAGCACAGTTTGGGGGATGACCACGATTGTGGCTCTGACACGGGCAGAACAGGGGCAATGTGTGTGGCCAAAGTGTTGTACCCCCATGATATTCTGAAATTAAAAAGATAAATTAAAAAAAAAAAAAGTTAAAGAATGCTTGTATGGAAGGGGGACAACTGTGCCTGTGTATCTCTGGGCTGCCTGCCATTCCTGCAATCTGGCACGGCTCAGTTTCATTATCCCCTTTTTATAGATGAGGGTAAGGATGCACAAAGAGGCTTAAAGACCTCTCCAGGCTCACGTGGCTACCAAATACAGAGCTGGGGCTTGACCCCAGGTCTCTGTGGTTCCAAAGTTCAGGCTATTTGGTCCCTTATGACATACAGCTAAAACTGGGACCTCATTTTGTGCAGAAGAACCAGACGGGACCCTCCATGCTGTGGCTTTTATTCTGGCCTCAACCTGTGTGTGTTTTCCATCTGTCCCTGCACCACAGAACAATTCCCAAGGCACTTTGGAAGTAGGAATTCCTGGGTTGGAATGCCAGTTTTGCCACTTGGAACTGTGTAACCTTGGGCTGGCTCTTTGACCTCTCTGAATCATGTCTGATCTGAATTACAGATCAGATTCATCTGTAAAATGGAAATATTACCCACATTTCAGGGTTGTGTGAAAAATAAACAGATATATGAAGTACCTAATACTGTGCCTGGCACAACAATTGATGTTCAGCAAGTAGCGGTGATTTGGTCAATAGGCACAAAGTTACAGTTAGATAGGAAGAATACATTCTGGTGTTCTATTGCCCAGCAAAGTGACTATATTTAATCACAATGCATTGTGTATTTCAAAATAGCTAAAAGAGAAGATATTAAATGTTCTCACCACAAAGAAATTATAAACATTTGATGTGATACATATGCTAATTATGCTGATTTGATCATTCCACAATGTGTACACGTAGCAAAACATCACATTGTATCTCATACATATATACAATTATTATTAGTACATTAAAAATTAAAATACAATAAAAAGAAAGGAACCCAGCCCTGCCAACACCTCAGTTTTAGCCCAGTGAGACCTATTTCAGACTTCTGGCCTCCAGAACTATAAGATAATAAATTTGTGTTGTTTTAAGCCGAAAAAACAGTGGTGATTGTTATTATTTTGCAATTTGTTTTTCCTGGCTCATTACTAAATTCCAAAACAGTAGCCATCAGAGCTTTTATTAGTCCTGAGTTCTTAATCTGTTTGAGTTTGAAACAGATTAAGTTTGAAATCAACTAAAATTTACGGTATTTGAGTGAGTCAAGGCCACAGCCAGGACTCAACAAATCTGACACTTGGATCTCTCCCCAGTGCTGGAGTCAGAGCCTGGGGCTGGAAAAATAGGGGTTGAGCAAAAAACAATATCTGGAGAAAAAATTTTTCATCTGGGTTTGCAGAACACGGAGCATCACTGCAGAACAATCCATTTACAACCTCAAGGGAATACAGATGAGAATTCTCAGCTTTTCCAGACATCTAGTGAACTGTTCTTAATAATTCAGCTGCATTAGTTCATTTCAGTAAACATTTGCTGGGCCCTGACCGTGTACCAGCCATTGTGCCTAGTTTTAGAGCCCGGCATATGGTTTCTTTCGGTAAATGTGCTATGCGCACTTGAAAAGAAGGTGTCTTATGCAGTTTAAGAATTGGCATTCTTTAATACACTGTTAATATGTTAATGTGCTGTTCTAATATTCTATATACATACTGATTTTTTTTCTGCTTTTCCTGTCAATTAATGCGGAAGAGAAATGTTTAAAAATCTCCAACTATGATGATGGATTTGTTAATTTCTCCTCCTTTTAGTTCTGTCAGTTTTTGCTTTGTGTATGTTGATGCTGTGCTATTAGGTACATAGACATTCAGGATTGTTGTATCTTCTTGATAACTTGATTGTTTTATTTTTATGAAATTTCTCTCTGTCTTGAAGTGTACTTTGTCTGAATATAGCCGTAGCAGCTTTCTTACGATTAGTGTTTGCATGATACATCTTTTTCCTTTCAGTGTATGTGTACTTATATTTAAAGTGTGTCCCTTGTAAACAGTATACAGTTGGGTCTTGTTGCTTATTCATTCTGACGAGTTCTGTCATTTAGTGTGTTTTTCATCCGTTTATATTGGTTTAATCTACCGTCTTCATTATTGTTTTCTATTAGTCCAACCTGTTCGATGTTCCTTTGCCCTTCCTTCTTAACTTTTTTTGGATTATTCAAGGTTTTTTTTTTTTTAATTGGCTTTGTAGCCACATCTCCTTGTTTTATCTTTTTAGTATTAGTAGTTGTTATAGGAATTATAATACTCATCTTTAATATACCTCAACATACCTTAAATTAATACTACCACTTTAAGTACAATGCATATTTTATGTGTTTTTATATATGCAATAATGTAATTCCACACACCTCCTCTGCATTCTTTTTGCTGTTATTTACTTTACTTTACTTCTGCATATGTTTTAATTTAATTCTGCATATGCTTTAATACACTTCTGCGTATGTTTTAATACCCAATACTTTGTGAGTATTTTTGCTTTAAATAGTCAGTAGGCTTTTTATGAAAACTTTTAAATAGTCTTTTATATTGATCATATAGTTATCATTTCAGGTACTTTTCATTCCCTCCTTCAGATCGAGGCTTCCCTCTGTGATCATTTCCATTCAGCCTGAAGAAATACCTTTGTATTTCTTGTAGTGTAGATGAAATAGAGTGTTTGCTAATGCTGACCCTGGGTCATAGGTGTGTCTACTTCTAGTGACTGTTGCTTCTCTGGATTATGGATTTCATTCTCCTGCTTCTTCGTGTCTTGAAATTTTTTATTTTATGCCAGACCTCGTGTATAAAAAAGAACAGTAGAGATGGAAGTAGATATTTTTCCCCTCAGAGAAAATAGCCCTTTCCTAAACAAGCACCTAAGATGAGGAACTGCTCACTTTGATCATATCAGGAGTTGACAGGAGCTATGTTGCAGTTTTATTTAATTTCAGCTGTCTGGTTTCAAACATTTTCAGGATGAGATCAGTTCACTCTCTCTGTCCCTGCATCGGGAACCAAGCACTACAATGCCACGGAGATCATTCTCTGTTTCTCAGCCGTACCTCTAGCTGGCTGTTACACCGCAAGAGTCCCTACATGAGATAATAGCATATGTAGAGAATTGGTTTTGCATTTGGAGCCCTTCCACATTTAGTCTGTCACACCAGCCCCCACGATCAATAGAGATTTGGCTGGTCTTGCCTTACGTTGGGTGGGTCGGCCCTCCTACCAGTCCATTCCCAGATGAGGCAGTGATCCCCAGGGATGAAGCAGCTGACATTTGCTCACTTAAGAAGGCTCATCCTTCTCTAGAGTTCAGTTTATTGAGATTTCTTTGCATCCATAGCCTTTTAAAAAACAGAGTATTTTATATTTTTATTTATCTGTTGTTTTCACATTTCAGCGGGAATGATAGTCTTTTGTAACCATTTATATCGTAATCAGACCACTTTGCCTTAGTTTTGAAGTGGCTTTTCTCATCTGTGTGTGTGTGTGTTTTGAGAGGTAGAGATAGGTTGTACTTAAACACTCTTATGTTGTCCTGTGGGTTTTTTTTTTGCAGGAAGATTTTCTGGATTCAGATAAAGAAGTTCCTATCGAATCCACCTTTGTCCGTATCAAAGAAACCCCCTCTGAACAAGAGAGCAAAGTCTTTGTTCTGACTGAAAACGGGGAGCGTGCCTACACCGTTAACCACGAAACCAGCCACCCACCGCCCTCCAAAGTCTTTGTCTGCGACAAGCCCGAGAGTGTGAGGGAATTCTGCCTGGATGGTGTTTCCAGCCATGCACTGTCAGACAGCTCCACCGAGTTCATGCACCAGATCATCGACCAGGTCCTCCAAGGGGGCTTAGGTAAGACCAGCGGCATCAGTGAGCCGTCTCCAGAATCTTCCATTTTATCATCCAGGAAGGACAGCCGGAGGTCCAACTCTTTGCCAATCAAGAAAACTGTTCACTTTGAGGCTGACACCTGCAAGGAGGCTTCCTGCAGTAAGGACCCCTTCTACAGTCAAGAGTTCTGCTTTGAAGGGAGCCCAAGGGCAGCACAGGAGGTGTTGAAGCAGGGTGGACCCACCTTGGCAGTTGAGGTTGCTGAGGAAAAGGAGGTGAAACAGGAATCCTCAGAGACCCCAGAATTCGCCTCTGACCAGGACCCTGGTGATGTCTCCTTGGCAGATGGTACCATCAATGATTCTCAGTTTTCCCCAAGTTCTTCTTCCTGTAATGGCGCCCTGCAGAGTGCAGCTAGCCCCGGTGAAGAAAGTCATTCCCTTGCACCCCTTGAAGAAAATACTGTTATGGCCGATTCCTTGGAGATCAAAGTTAAGCTGCTGACTGTAGAAAATATGGATAATGAAGACTATTTTGAAGGCATACCATTAAAAGCCTCAAAATTTAATAGCGACCTAATAGATTTTGCTTCTACCAGCCAGTCTTTCAATGAGGTTCCTTCGCCTCATGAGAAAAAATCCACTGAGGGTGAGGTTTTTGAGACTTATGCTGAAAATCTAGGTAAAAGGAGAACTAAATCTGCCCACAAAAAGAAAGATTCGCCTGAGCCCCAAGTTAAGTCTGACCAAGATGAACCTCACCAGGGCTCTGGACAAAAAATTCAAGGCTATTCTTTGGCCCTGGAAGAGATATCAGTGGATAAAAAGCCAAAGGTGTATGAAAAGGCCAAGAGAAAGTCCACCCATCGTCATCATGGTGGGGAGGAAGAGGCGGAAGCCGAAGACCTCCAGGGTGTAGGCGAGGAATTACCTTCCAACCCCCCAAGCAGCAGTGTTAGCCTGGAGACCCTTGGGAGCCACAGTGAAGAAGGCCTGGATTTCAAACCCTCCCCACCCCTCTCGAAGGTTTCCGTCATTCCCCACGAGCTTTTCTACTACCCGCATTACGAGGTGCCCCTTGCTGCAGTTTTGGAGGCTTATGCGGAAGGCTCAGAGGATTTGAAAAATGAAGAAATGGATCTGGAAGAGCCAGAGGGATATTTGCACGACCTGGACTCCAGGGAGGAGGAGGTTGATGGCTTCCACAGTGGCTGCAGCTCCTTGGTGCTGGGCGAGGGCCTCTCCAGTGCCAGCAACCAGGGGCCGCATCTCAACAGGGGTGGCGCGGGTGCCACACCAGCCTCGGAACCCACTCCCCCACGCCCCCATGAGGACCACCAGCAAAGGGATGCCAAAGAGCACGATCCTCTGGACAGCCATCAGGTATTTGATTGTGGGGTTCGGGAATGCTGGGCCCTGCCTGGGGAATTTGGCACTTTTCTGAAGCTCAGCTGCTTGCTCTGTAAATTAGGGATGAGGAGGCTTCCCTCAAAGGCATCTCAGGGCACAAATTCAAAAAGGCACCCACAGTGAGGCTCAGGCAAGTGGAGGGTTGGCACCCGAGAGTGAGCACCTCCTGAAATTTTGCACCTGGGCACCTCACTGACACCAGTCCTGGCCCCACTCACAGGGCTGCTGTGAGGATCAAGTGAGATCACATCTGAGGGTCCAGTAAAGTCATAGCAGTAATAATTTAAAAAATAATACCTGTAGCTAATGTCTAGCATGTACTTAGTGAATTGCAGCCCCCTGTCTCCTGCAGCAACTGGGGAAAGACAAAGGGAACGCTCACATTGGACACCAGCCTTGGTTTTTAAAGGCCTTTTGCCTGTTGGGCGCTAATCTTTGGTTCTTGTGGTTTGACGTGCGTTGTGTAAACAGGATCAGGAGAGGCACACATTTATCTGTCACTTGTGTTCCCACTTCATCTGGCCCAGTAGCTCATGAGTGACCACGCTACTGGGTGCATGGGGCCCTGGCCTCATGCCGCAGAGGACAGGGGCTAGTGGTCAGGAGTGGGGTCCTCCTGCAGGTGCCGTGTTAATAAGAACTCCCCACTGCAGCACTGGGAATCAATCCAGGAGGTGGATCCAGAACCATGTCAGCTGTGGCCTGAGGGACACAGTGCAGTCAGGGCACCCAGGGTGAGACAGCCCAGGAGGAGAGGGGCCTGGGCTCAGCAAGTGCACCTGCCTACTCAGTCCAACGCTGTGTAAAGCAGTGCATCGGGCACTGCCGGGGGACAAGCAGAAAGGAAAAGCCTGCCGTCAGTGTTTAATGCTGGAGACACCGAGTCCCCCAGGAACTGTATACTGTGAGCAAATGTAGCATCAGACATGAGATGGGCCCAGCAAGCGACTCGGGGGTTCAGCAGAAGGAGACTGTCCCCCAGATCCAGGAAGGCTGTGTATGTTTGGAAGGGGGGATCTGGAGCCGGGGCAGGAGTTCTGGTGCAGGACGTTCCCTCCGTGCAGGAGCGGTGGTGGGAAAGTGATGGGCCTTACAGGTCACCTTGGCTCGACCTCTGGCCCTTCCCATTGTCCCTTCCCTTGTCTCTCATCTCCCCTCCCCAGCTCAGTCCCATCCGCAGCACGCAGAGGGATGACCCTGAAACACAAATCTCGTCTTATCACTTCCTGACTCCTGTCTCCAATATAAAGTCCAGACTTCTCAGCAAGACTTTCAAAACACTTCCCTCTCCAGCCTGGCCACCCACCCGTCTCTGTCCCCCTCCCTCTCCTCCCCTCCAGCCAAGCCAGACCCCTCCCTGGCTCCCAGACCCCCAGCTCTCCGCTGCCTCCAGGTGTGATTGGGCTGGTCCCACCATCTGGTGCCCTCTTCCCCACCTGCCACTTGGCAAGCAGTTATTCACCCTTCAAAGCCCAATGCAACCGGCACCTCTTCCCAGGCAGAACCACTGCTCCCTCACCTGTAGCTGATCATGTTTTTGACAGCTCTTTCCTGGAGTGCTTGTCCAATTTCCATGGGTTTTGTTTTTCTCTCCCAGGAGAGAGTGGGCATTTGTGTATCAATCTTTGGACCCTAGAGACCAGCACAAGGCCTGCCGGGGCCTGCCAATGCAGGGGCAGAGGTTTGTTGCATGACGGTTTGGGGATGTGCAGTGCGTGTAAGGTAAATGAAGCACTGAGGTAAATACAGAGCTCTGGCTCAGCCCTGGAGAGTCAGGGCTGTGTGGGGGCCCAAAGGACCGGCGATGCTTGGAGGACGTGACGGCCTCGTGCCCTGCGAAAGTCTCAGGATAAAGAGGGATTTGAGCCATTCCCCACGAGTTTTTCTACTACCCGCATTACGAGGTGCCCCTAGCTGCAGTTTTGGAGGCTTATGCGGAAGGCTCAGAGGATTTGAAAAATGAAGAAATGGATCTGGAAGAGCCAGAGGGATATTTGCACGACCTGGACTCCAGGGCGGAGGAGGTTGATGGCTTCCACAGTGGCTGCAGCTCCCTGGTGCTGGGCAAGGCCTCTCCAGTGCCAGCAGCCAGGGGCCGTAGTGTTAATGGACCTTAGGACTTTAGATAGGCCGGAAGTGGGAGCCTGATTTTATTCAGTTTGCCAACTCCAGACAATGGGGAGTAGCTGCCCGAGCCCTGGGAGGAGCAGAATTCTCAGGCCAAGAGTGCAAACAGGGCAGGACTGATGGGGCAGGGTAGCGTGCTCTGTGTTCACCATCCATGGGACGGAGAGGGAAGAGGCTGGGTGGTTCTTTGGGTGCCAGGGACCATACCTGCCACCTTCCCCTTCTGCCCCCAGGGACGGGAAACCACCTCCGCCTCCTCCCACCTGCTGCATGCTGACATCTCTGAAGCCAGCCCTGCCACTGCCACGCATGAAAGTCCAGCAGGGTTAGAATGTCCTTCAGTGAGATCAGGCCCTACTGTCCTCAGGTTGGGGATGGGGGAACAGCTGGGCCCAAACTCTGGATCGTTATGGGCCAGAAAGCTCCTTTAGGACAAAAGGAAGGGGCCTGAGCTGGTGGTGGGGAAAGAACCCAAGTTGCATCTCTGCCCCTCTCTTGTTACTTAAAATGACAAATTAGCAAATTAGCTCTCGAGTCCTCTCTCCTGGGCTATTGCACGGGGCCTGTGGAAACACAAGCAGTTCATTCTTGTCTGCTTTCCTTCTGGTAGTCACCAGAAGTAGATGAAGCATGTGCATGTGCCCAGCACGAGGACGGGTGATTTGGGGTGTGGTTGAAAGAGCCCTGGGTTGGAATCACGGTGTCAGGACATCCGGATTTGAATCCTCCTTAGCCTGGATGTCACTCGTAGTGAGGGCTTGGGCAGAGCTCTGCTTCGGAGACAGCGTGGGAGTGAAAGCAATGCCATCTGCCTCCCTTAGTTCTGTTCTGCTGCCTCCACCCTCACCCGTCCAGCCAGCATCGTCCACTGCTCCCGTGTGATGCACTTGCCTCAGTCCAGGGGGTGTGCAAAGGGAGGGGATGTGCAGTCCATTTAACGGGGAGCCCAGGACGACAGGTGAGGTCTGAGAGTCTTGCCTCCTTGCAGAGAAGGAGCATGGATGGAGCATTTCTCTGATACCTCCTTGAAAAGAAAAGAAAAGCCCTCTCCTCATTTCACCTTTCAGAAAAGGTGGCATTTGCGCATTGATAAGGGAAGGAGGCTGCTGCTTCCGATTGCTGAGAGTGGTTCTCATTCCCGCACAGACCTTTGTTCTCCTGGGGGCGTTAGCCTGGCCACTGTAATCCTCTCATGCTGACACCTGTTGAACAGGTTCTTCCAGCCCTAAAGGAGTCGGTGAGAGGTGGCTTCGAGGACTCCCACCTTCTGGATTTCACCCAGGAGCCCTGTTGATGGGTCTCAGGGTGCCTGGTGCAAACAGTGGACAAAGAAGCTTTCTTACCAAATAAATGCTAGAGTTGTTGCACTACGGTCCACCTCTGGCCAAAGGCACAGTGAAGATGCCACATTGCACACTGTACATTTGCCTGTGTGTGTACCTCTCCAAGCTCATGGGCTACCTTTGCACCCCTTGGCCCACCTGGACTGCCAGGATTCCTTCCTCCGTTTAAGTGGATGATGGTTGTGGGAAGGGTTCAACCGTCGCCCACTGTAAGGAGACATCCTTTATAGGAAACCCTGTGGTATAGTGGGATGAGGTTGATAATTATTGTACCCATCTGACAGACAAGGAAACTGAGGCTCAAAGAGATGATGTCAGTCACTGACTGACAGATGTCAGATAGCTGACTCAGCCAGGGTTCGAAACCAGATCGTACTGACTCTAGGACCTGCATTGGTCTTCCTCCATCAGTTTGAATTCTGCACAGGGAGCAGGAGTTGGGGTGGGAGGCCGTGCTGGAAGGGATCCACGAAGAGGATTCGTGAAAGGACAGAACTGGAAGGGACGCCCTGGCTGGGCCTGAGCGGAGCACTGCAGGTGGTATCACCTGCTTTGCATCGCAGCATGAAATGCTGACTTGTTTTTGCTTGTTCTGTCTTCCAGTCCCAGGAACCCCCAAACCCAGAAAACATAGCAAACCCTGTAGAAGAAAAGGTGACGGAAAAATCAATCAGCAGCAAAAAAAAGGAAAAAAGGAAAC
The DNA here is from genome assembly GCA_023783475.1 of Daubentonia madagascariensis. Classification (NCBI taxonomy): domain Eukaryota; kingdom Metazoa; phylum Chordata; class Mammalia; order Primates; family Daubentoniidae; genus Daubentonia; species Daubentonia madagascariensis. The sequence continues at coordinate 52,541,576 of JAKFHU010000485.1, read as the reverse complement.
ATGTGGACCACGTAGAAAGTTCATTATTTATAGCACCTGGGACTGTTCAATCCTCAGATGACCTAGAAGAAGACACTAGCGACCACAGAATCCCTTCCAGGTATTTTATTAGTATCTTTTCACCCCGGAGAGTTACTCTCTCAACTCATTCCATTTTCAGTTTCTGATGTGATGGGGGCGCAGGGGTGGGATTAGACAGCAGGGGAAATACAGATTCACACGAAATCCTCATTCTCTATACCCGGGTTCCCCCACCCCGACCTCACCGTTACCAGAGCTGCTCATAAGAAGGAAAATTGGGACGACGTGAGGCTTGCCCCTCCCTCCTCGTTCTGTGTGCCTGTGGGTGGCAACTAGCCCTGAGCCGCCGGTGGCTGAACCGTAGGTAGGTTTTGGAGCGACAGGAGCAGACGTGGAGCCTCCGCTGGCTGCCCACTGGCCCCAGACAACTGCGTTGGGCTGGCCAGAGAGCAGACTTGGCCCTTTAGAAGCAGCTCACTGACTTTGAGCACTGAGACCTTTAATCCCCGGCACACGGAAGCTGGACACGCACAGTAATATTATGGCTCCTCCTGCAAGTTTGGTTCCAAGGGAGTAAGAATGGTTATTTATCTTGGGGAAGGGAGGGAGCAGAGAGGTTAATGAGCTTTAACTGATCTACAGGAAGCTTGTAGCACACATGTGCTCTGTCACCCCAGGGCCACCAGATGAGCTAGATTGTCCCGGGAAAATAGGTAGCTGCTAAATGTCAGAAGACCCTGGTCTTTTCCACTGTCACTGATCATCACAGTAGTCACCGTTTACCAAGCCCTTGCTATGTTCAGCCGCATCACGCATGTGTCCTCGTGCATCCTCAGAGTCGCCCCATAGGCAGGCAGTTGGGATTGTGCCTCGTGGCAGATGAGGAAGGTTGGGGCTGCATAACTTCCCCAAGACCTCCCAGCTGAGGGGATGACTCCACAGTGCACATCCTTTTCATGCCCTCATTACACAGAGTGGCGCCAGGGGTGCTGGCTGCAGGGGGAGATTATTGAGCTATGCGCTGGGGAGTGGGCAGGGAGAAGCCCACACAGACAGAGCCAGGGAAGTGGCCGTTGGATGCCCGGGTTTCCATCTCCCCCTGCTTTGTTTCCATGGCTGGACCTTGGGGAAACAGAGGCAAGGGTGAGGAGGGGCAAGACATGACACAGGCTGCTGCCAGCTTTGCCTGTGACTCCCAGATGGATGTCCAGCAGCCCCCTGTGTTCTCAGCATGCAGCCAGGGCCTGCCAAGAGTGCAGGTGAACACTTAACGGGCAAATGGCCCAGGGCTGCCATCTACTCCACCACGACTTGGGGAGGAATTATCAGTCCTTTGCCAGAACTCTCGGCGTCTCCCTAAGCAGGTCAATTCTCAGATAATCTTTGAGCAGCCACTATGCGATGGAGTCTGCTAGACCTGGGAGCTTCAGAAGTAGGAGAACAAAGTCAGCCACAGAGGTGACCCAGGCAGGGCTCCATCCTCCAGTAAGATGAGATGGCACCATCTATTCTGCTAGGACTTGGGGGGACATGAGAGGTGCTGGACGAGTGGAGATCTCACGATTTGGACCTCAGAGGCAGGTAGAGAGAGTCAGGGCGGCCTGGGGCTGAGATGTCGTTTGAACCGAGGTTGAACTGGGCTCTAGTTTGGGGAGAGGGAGTGGGAAGGCATTCCAGGTGAAAGAAACAGCCTGAGCAAACAGCTGGCGCCTAGCAGGCACCTCAGCAAACACTTGTGGAGTATACGGGGGTCCGGGGAGAAACGAGGGAGCGTTGGGGGAAAGCGAACATCTCAGCTACATGCTGCATCAAGAGATGGAAGCAGAGCCTGCGCCCGTGAAGGCGAGGCAGGAGGGGTAGGTGGGGGAAAGCCAACCGTGATTTCAGGCCTGGCGGTGCAAGGGCTCTCCTCTGGTCTCTGTGCGCAAAGCAGGCAGCAGTTCTGTTCCCAGCTCCTTCTGCCCATCTCACCCCAGGCATAGTCATGGCAAAGCTATAGTGATGAGAAGGCATTTTAGCCCAGGTGGCAGCAGCTTCCCGAATGTAAGCAGGTGGCGTTGAGGTGTGCTCAGTGTGTGAAGGAATGAGCACCCTGAGCCCCTCCTGTGTGCCAGGCCCTTTCACCTGCTTGCTCCGGTGTAGGAGGTGCCACCACCACCTTGTACACCCAAGAAAACTGAGCTGCAGAGAGGTCGACACCTGGCCCAAGGTTATTGAATGGCACTGAGCTCTGGGCACTTGTCTTTCCAAGAGCAGGGTGTTTTTGTGGCTGTACCTCAATCAGGCCGCCCTGTGTGGCTTCTCATTGGTCCAGGCAGAGAGGCCTCTTGTCCCAGGGCCTGCAGGACCCCTGTGGCCTCATCTCCATCCACCCTGCACCAGGCACCGTGGCCTTAGTTGGGTTCCTTGAATGCCCCACTTCCCGTCCCCCACCCCAAGCTCCTTCAAACCTGAGGACTTTCCCTCTGCCTGGATGCCGTCCCCTGCCTGTCTCCTGGCTCGCTCCTTCTCAGCCTTTGTGTCTCAGCTCTACCACTTCCTCCAAGCAGCCTTCTTGGATTCCTCCTGCCTATTTTTGCTCCTCCTTTATATGTTCTCGTAGCCTCTACCCTTTTTCTTCAGAGCACTTATCAAAACTACAGTTTCTGTTATCGTTTGTGAAAGGATGCACTTACCATCTGCCTTCCCCACCACCCCTGGCCCGTGGGCCAGCCCCGTTTGTGCCCCGCAGCCCCCTGGAGGCAGGGACCACGTATATAGGGTTCACCCAGGGTTCACCGCACAGCCCCAGGCTTGCGGTTAGCATTCGATAAAAATTCTTCGGGTAGATGAATAAATAGATGAATGTGCTCCCTCGCTGTGCTGTTGGCTCCTGGAGGGCAGGAGGTGGGTCCTCACACCTAGCCCAGTTCCTGGTGCACAGTAAGTTCTTGATAAATGTTTGCTGAAAGAATGAAGTTCAGGATTCAAACCCACTACAAGTCTCATACTGATGATCGTATCACACAGCAACCACCTGAAAGGAAGCTGCAGGAAAGAGGGGATGGGGCAGAATAAGGCTTCCCTTCTAATGGGGTGGGCGTTCTCATTAGCGAACATCACAGACGCACGTGGGGGAGAGAATGCCTCTGCATCTCTAGGTCCTGCGGTGTATGGGCCAACCCTCCTGGGAACCCACTCTGGGTTCCAGGCACCAGGGTCTCTTTTGTCTTTGTAGGTGCATTTTGCCTCATTTCTGTGCTGTGACACCAGCCAGGAAAAATCAGCCCAGTTTTTGGACTGAGGACAAGGACTGACGTTTCCCTAAGCCTAGCACAGCCCCTGGCACATAGTAGGTGCTCAATATAACTATTAGCTGGAAATGTACCCAAGGCAAGGGAAGAGCTTGGTGAGGTTTTTCAGGACAACAGTGGGCAGGAATACCAAGGCTGCCAATGATGAATTCTTTGGGAACAAACTCTTAGGTCAAGTGCCTTTTTCCTGGACCCCAGGGTGCCACATAGTGGGTTTGCCTTGAGGAAACCGACATGAGTATCTCTGTGCCAGGGTGCATCAACACCCAACACCTCATTCTCCTGTTGAGCAGCAAAACAGGGCCAAACCCTTTTCCCTCTAGTATACTATGATCCCCACGCACTCCATGAAGTAGGTAGGGTGGGAATGATGATCCATTTTACAGATGAGGAAAACTGATCAGAGATATAAGTGCTAGGCTAGCATGGCCAGCTAATCATCCAGGAGCCAGGATGACAGCCCAGGCCTCTTTTGCCTCAGCCCTGGGCAAGCCAGCTCTGTCCAAAGGACAGAGGCACATTCCACATCAGCTCAAGATAGTCGGAAAATTAGCCTCCTCATGTGTGAAAGTGAAAGAGTTGGTACACCTGAGAGCTAGAGAAACAGAAAGCAGCAATGTACACAGGAAGGAGCACCAGAAAGGGAGTCCAGCTGCCAGCCCTAGGCTCAGATCTGACTAACTTGCAGAGGACCTCTGGGTGCTTGGGAAAAAGAGGTCCCTTCCTGCCTGAAGTCATATGATTTATGAGAATATGTGGCTTGCTTTCTATTTAAAACCCTGACTTTGTTCTTTCTTATAGATGAGCACCCCATGTGTGTCTCTCTAATATCCATCCTACTATTTATAAGCGCACTCCAACCAAGGTGGGCATATTGGATAAAATTTCTCATTTCTGTCCCTGAGTCTGAAGTCATCACTTGCCTAAATCCACATGTGAAGACTCGGGATGGGGGTGACCTTACAGCTGAGCCCCAGGGAGCTCTAGGTGGTACCAATGCAAAACGTGTGTTTGTTTTTCAGGACTAGTCACAGTGACTCCAGCATTTACATTCGACGACATACTAATAGGTCTTTGGAATCGGTTAGTATGTGAATTTCTTCTTTTTCCATACGGCCCCTGCTAATCAATTCCTTCCCATCCTTCCTCCTCCCCAGCCCAGAGCTTTGAAATTACTGACGTGCAACAACTATACTTTTGGATAGAAGACAAATTGAAACCTTGTCATTAAGCACAGTCCAATCGGATGTCTGGTTTGGGCAATAAGGGATGTAAATAAAGTGATGATTTTAAAGCCCGAAGGCCTCTTTGTTGTAAAAATGCATCCAAGACACCCCCGTTGGCCCCTGCACACACACCCAGAAAGATCACATTCAGAGATAAAGGCACAACATAAGTAGAGGGTCTGTTTTACACTCCCAAGTGCTTAGCCCCGCATGTGTTGGGACCCAAATCCCCTGTGGTCCAAAGCACGCCCTGATTCGGGGTATATATAGGTGGCGTGTCCTCTCCTGTTCACAAGTGTGGGGGGAGGGTGTAAAGGAATGTATATTGTTTAGTGGTTTGATTTTGGAACTAGCTGTTGACAATATTGAGAAAAGCATGGCATGCTCGGCTTTGTGTGTTTAAAATCATTTTATTTTCTGTTTCAGAGATTTCATCTTTACTAATTGGGTTGCGGGGCTTTTGTTTATAAATTTCACTGTAGGATCATTTTAGCTATGTTCAATTGAGGAACGCAGCAGATCTGGATGACAGAAGAAACCGAATGTTAACCAGGTGGGTTGTTTGACTCCACTTCAAGTTTTGTGATTTAAAAAAAAATGTGTTTTTGCAATTATGCAGCCTACCTTGTGGGGATGGTTACTGTCCAACTGTGCTTTGCTGATAACCACAATAATAATTTGGGATAATACAAGAAAATACCTGTTCCGGAGAAAATGAATGTAGATTCAATATGAGTGGGAGGGGAAAAGTAGATATTAATTAATATTGACGGGTGGGGCACAGCTCAGAAAATGAGTCAGTTTAAAGATGAGACTTGGTTAAGAGCCTGCAGCTGCATTTAAATGATGCGGTGGCATGAGATCGTTATCAAAGACAGAGCCAGACAAGAAAAGAGGTGATGACCTTGCAATGTTGTGTGTTTCCTACAGTGCTGTAGCACCTGACAACTGTGTTCATTCTGTGTCGCCACTGCAGGTACAATACTCAGAAGCTCACTGAGCTGATTTTACAGTTTTATGGCATCAGAGCAGACATGAAGAGGGAATGCAAACATGCCAGGATGTCTATGAAAGTATTTCTTACTGTTGGAAAACTAGCTGGCCTAATCTAATGTTGCTGAATTGCTGTAAAACTACCCATTTAGAACATAGGAAACCAGACAAACCTCTCAAACTCTTACAGTTCTGAGAGAATCACTTCATTTCCTTTCATTTTTAATTTTTTCGTTTGTTTGTTTTACTTTTTTGCCATGGATTTGAATTGGCTTGAAAAGGTTTAGATTATTGGAATTGGAAGCTTCTGTCTGAATATTGCCCAACACCCGGGAGTGTGGTCCTTATAACTCCACCCCTCTGCCTCCTAAAAAAGAGGCAAGACAAGCTTCCCTCCCCTGCCATAAAATGGAAATATTAATTCAAGTTTTCAACTAGTCTGGACATGCTCATAAGAAAATAATACTTTTTGCTCTTATGAGATAGAAATGTTGAAAATAGAACCTGCCAAGTTGAGAAATGCAGGCGTGTTTTCCATGTTTTCTACATTGAGCATTTATTACCTTTGTAATAAAAAATTTAGTCTAAGTTTTTTCTATAGACAGTCTTAAAAAAGAGAGAGAAATTCTGTCCTTGTTCATTACTGCATATAAATCAGTTTGTAGGTGGCGGCCAATGTTTAATCTGGCCCCACCCCTCACTCCCTCTGTCAGGAGATAGTTCAGCCTTTGGTAATCTCCACCCCACGCCCTGAAACTACCCTAAGAGGCTTACAGTCCAGTCTACCTGCAGCTGGGAGCGGCGGCCCCTCCCTGCCCTCCCCACCTCCCTCTGGGCTTTCCTGTTATCTGCCAGGCAAAGGAGAAATGTCATTTTAACACTACCTCCTGTCAAATAAAAGCAGAAAGATAAATCTGATGAAAATCAACTCTAGTAATTATTTTGAAGGTAATAGTTCAAGGCCCAAAGCAAAACTGGGGAGAGGGTCTTTGTTTATTCATTTCTGATGGCTGTTTTGAAATTATCTGCCATCAGGGAGCACTCCATGCTTTAGATCAGAGGTCCCTAACCTTTTTGGTGCCAGGGACTGGTTTCATGGAAGACAGTTTTTCCACGGATGGGGGTGGGGAGGGGGGTAACGGGCAGTGGAGGTCTGCAGCCCCGTCCATAACAGACCGGTACCAGTCTGCAGCCCAGGGGTTGGGGACCGCAGTTTTAGATGACTTATGGAGGCCCCTCCACTCCTAACAAATGGCAGTGAGCTGTCAGTTTCTAACTCTGTGTCCCAGCAAACTCTCTGAGGGCACTGTAGTGCCAAGGAAGGTGTACTTGGAGACCTGCCTCAGGTGCTGGCCCTAGCCCAGAGTAATTGTGTGGCCTTCGGCAGGTCACTCGCTCCATGAGTGTCAGTATTCCCATCTGTGGAATGGGGCTGACAGCACCTCCCGCCTAGTGTCCTGGAGATGAACTGTGCATGTGAAAGCTCAGCAGGCCACCCGGATGGCCTGACCCTCTGCCTTGGGTCAGCACACACAATGGGGGGGCCTCCCTGGATACAGCACTGGGAAGCCCGCTGTTCTCCAGGCGGGTAGTGAGGGTGGAGAACAGGGGTGTGTGTGTAGCACTGGGTGGGGTCCACTCTCCTGGGAACCCGCTCGTAACTGCCTTTCCTCCATCCTCCTGTAGGAAGGCCAACAACTCCGGAGAAGCCACGTTGCTGGAGAGCCACAGCCCACGGAGCGACTCACTGACACAGTTTGTCCAGCAGCCAGACATGATGTATTTTATTCTCTTCCTCTGGCTCCTGGTGTATTGCCTGCTGCTCTTTCCACAGCTGGATGTCAACGGACTCTGATGCTTGTGTCTGGATAATAAAAAAGACAGGACCCTGACCGGGGTGGGGTTCTTTTTACTTCATTTTAATTTTGGTTCCGGGTGGGGTGCTCACTTCTGCAGACAGTTGAGGACCTCCGAGGAAACTTAGACCCTTTTCCCCACTGTTGTTGTGGTTTTGTTTTTTTTTTTTCTTCATGTTTCCTTTTTCTTCTGTAGGACCTGAGCATGCTTTTCTCTTTGGCTGTGTACTCAAAACTCAGGTGTGCAGCTGGATCCTTAGGTGGGGTTTAGTCCTTGCGTGCCTTGCTTGGTCAGATAGGAAGCATCATTATTAATATTTAGCCAAAACCTGGATCTTAGCTCATCCCACATGCAGATTTTTAAGGTCCTGGATGGACTCAAGTTACCTCTCAGTTGAAGTTCTGCCTGATGAGAGAGAGGGTGGGCGCCCCAAGCTAGGCCCCCACTGGGAAGAAAACTGCCACGTTTTCCTCCAAGATTGAGTGAGTGAAGGTGCTGGGGTCCATGCACCTGTTGCAATCTGGCGATTGGTTGCATTCACTGGGAGAAATCCAAGCAGCAGGAAGCTGCCGGCTCTGGGCAAGCACATCTGGGGAATGGCAGAATCCAGGCAAGAAGGTGAAGACTGTGTTGTGAGCCACAGCACAACCTTTCTCATCCTAGTTGTTTTTTTTTTGGGGGGGGGCGCTGCATTTTTAATTCACTTGTGCATTGATTGGTAGAGCTGTGATTTTCAAACCTTTTCCACTGATGGAGCCCTCCTGTCCATTGAAGCCTGGGAGGGGCCAGTCTAGCCGATACAGTAAGAGCAGAGCTCAGGCTGACTCAGGGCGAGCCCTGAGACACCTCCGAGCACCACCAACTTTGCTGTGGCCGCCCTCTAGCTTCAGTGGCCACTCTTGAGATATCTATGCCCATCTTCAAGGGCAAAAAGCCTTGAGGAGGAGTGGCCAGGCTGGAATAAGCTCCCTTTGATGTTGGAGCTGGATGGTGCAGCAGGTTCCTGCCCAAGAAAGCTTTTGTGCACACCTGCCTCAGGATGCAAGTCTTGGTACAGGCATCTTTTGTGGTCAGTCATAATGGGTTTCTTGAAAAGGCTTTCTGGAAGGCACCCCAGGATAGACCAGAGCAGGTGGCTTGTGAGAGGAGAGACGGGCAGTCTTCCCACCCATCCATCTCCCTGAGCCCTGGGCTCTCCCTTTGCTGTCTTCTTCCTGCCAAGACTCAGGTCCATGGAGACTCTGTATTGGTTCCTTCTCCCCTTGTCCTCCCCCTCCAAAAACATGTATTAGGCAACCCTTATAAAATCGTAAACTATTAGTCAGGAGGTGGCCTCAGAGAGCATCTTGTCTAGCTGCACCCAGAGAAGCAGAGCAGATTGACCAAGGTCACACAGCCAACCAGGAACAGACTTGCAGTGAGCACACAGGCTACCTGATGCCCAGTCCAGAGCCATCACCTCTTGTAGGAAACTTCCACTGGGCATGCAAATGTCCTGAAAAAAAGATAAAATGTCCTCATTCAAACAAAACCAAAATTTTTAGGCCAACTATCGACCTTTGTTTTGTTCTCATATTTTCCCCATGAGGAAGTTTTATGCACCTTCAAGCTCATCCACTATTCCTTCTGGAATATCCTTGACAGCTGTAACAGCTTGTCATTTGACATACCAGCGTTGTTCTTACTCCAGGAATCACGTTTCTTTTGTAGCAAGCCAAGGACTTGCTCATTTCAAGCAGTGGGTTTCAAGTTTACAGAATTCCAGCATGGCCAGAAGAATTTACATAGCACATTTGAGTCGATGACAGCCAAAATCTGGCCTCTAAACCATTCTGATTATAGTCTGTCTCTCCTTCCCGAAAGAATTTCAGCCTTCCAAGCTGAAAGCTGTTGGGAGCTTGGAGTGATTCCATCTGGAAGGCCAAGAACCCCATGGAAAATGAGCTAATTAATGAGCTCCCTGGCATCATTGAAAGCTCAAAGGTACAGATAATAAAGATTATATGTGTGATATTTTATAACCCTGGGCACCATGTAGTCCTCTCCTAAATTAGATGCTCAGAGAGCCAGGGGAGAGCTGACCCAAATGTGAATCGTTTCGTTTTACGGGTCTAGACCTTGTTCAGAAAAATCTCTGCAGGCTTCTTTTCTCACCTATTACAACTTGTAATATTGTTTAAAACATCTACTGGCAAGATGCCTGAAAGTCATTTGGCTCAGGTTGGCAGTAAACTGGTTTTTCTTTAAAGGAAAAAAAATCTCATTCGAGTATGGGCTTATATGGAAGAAGGTGGATATGGCAGTCTGCAGAACAAAGCACCCCATTGCTAGTAATTTTCTTTAATTAAAATTAAAAATTTTAATTTAAAAAATTCTATAAGACTGTTGAAAAGAACTAGCAGTCTTCTAAGTCTTGCTCCCTAGAAGTAGCTACTTTCAATTCTTTTAGCTGTTTCTTCTAATATTTACCTTTGCATTTCTATGTAACATGCTTACACTATATTTTTTAATTAATTTAGAAACATCTACTGGCTTGTTATTACAGTAGATGAGGGTTTTGTTCTTACCCATGCCCTGCTTTGTTTTTCTAGTATAGTTAGATCATATTATTTGGTACGTCTTTATTCAGTGCTTCCATTACCTGGGGCATATAAGGACTGTTTATGGCTGAGTCAAGTAGTGTACTATGATTACATGTTCTTTCCTGTGAAATTTTACCCCTTGACTTGATATTCTCTCTCTCTGTCTCTCTCTCTCTCTCTCTCTCTCTCTCTCTCTCTCTCTGTTTTTTGTTGTTTTTTAGGTTTTGTTTTTGCTTTTGTTTTGGTGTGGCACATTTTTTCGTAACTTCCTGAGAAAGTTTTGAGATTTTTGCATAGCTTAAAATGTCTTTATTCTGCCCTTACCCAAGTGTGGCTGAGCATAGAACTGCAGGTGGAAAATAATACCCTTCTCTACCGACCCCTTCCCCACCCCCAAGCATGGTGGTTGAGATTTCTGATGCTATTCTGATTCCCATGCCTTTATATATGACTTGGGTTTTTCCCTCCTCTCTGGAAACATTTAAGATCTCTTTATTCTTAGTGTTCTGAACTGTGATGATGATGTTATATCTCTTTCCCAAAACACAACTCTGTACTTGTGCTGGGCCCTCATGGGAAATTTCTTAAATTTTTTTGTAATTATTCACATTCTTTCTTTCTGGATCACCCATTGTTCCAATGTTGGATCTCCCAGACTGATCCTGTAATGTTTTTATCTTTTCTGTTTCTCATCTCTTTATGTTTTTGATCTGCTTTTAGGAAGAATTACTCAGTTTTATCTTCCCACTATGAATATTTTATTGAATTTTTAATTTCCAAGTTAACAAAACATTTTGTCTTTATTCTTTTATTTTTGTTTTACAGTGTCCTGTTCTTAAATCGTGGGTGAAGACCTTGTTTCTCTGTGGATGTTAATGATAGTGTTTTGAGGGGAAGTTTTTTTCCACTCCCTGTGTTGCCTCTGTTTCCTCTAAGTTCCCTTTCTCCTGGTTGATCATAGTCTCTGTCTTTCATGTTGTAAGTTTTCCTCAAATATTGGGATTCTGTGGATCTGTTCATGTTTAAGCGTGATGAGTGTCAACTGGTGGGCTTTTCTCTAGGGTCACCAGGTGGGCATCTGGACTCATTGTTGGAGCACTCTACATATCAATATTTGTAGGTCTTTTCTCTGGGGCTCATTTTGTTTCTTTAGAGATATTTCCACTACTCTCCCACCTGGGAAAGAGGGACATACACAGAGCTGCTACTAGCCTATGCACTGCCCTTGTACAATTTCAAAAAGGTGACCCCTCTGGGCAGAAGCCACCCATGAGCACTTGGCTTGACTGGCAGAGGACACCTTTTGCCCCTTCCTCTGGGCAGATGCAACCCTGAGCTAGGGCAAGGCTTGAGGAACAGAGCAAAGGCTGGGTTTTAACTCCCAAATGCCCCCTTAGCCAGGTTTCTTTTTGCCATATCCAGAGACCCAGGTATACGCCTGAGTGCCTGAGTTCTGACCACTGAACAGGCAATCTCATCACCAGTCAGTATTTGGACTCTTATTAAGTTACTCCTACCTTTGTGATACATAGTGTCCCTTAGTTGGAGGTTCTTTAATTTCTCCATGGAGTAGGAGCAGAGTGTTCATCTGGCTGCATGGGAGGAGCAGGGGACCCGAGAGCCAACAAATGCCCTGGTCTTCAGCCCCGGGTCTCGCCTACCTTTCCCAGTCCCCAGGCCTTTCCTGGATGCCACACTTGTCTCTACTGACCGCTCAGGGGCCTCCCCTCTGCAGGCACGTGGCTTCATGATTCCTCTGCCCTGCTTATTTCTCCATCAGTTCTCTCCTACCATAGACAGATTGGTAGCTCTCGCCTACTGTTCTCTCCTCTCCATCCCTTTGTCTTCATGGTTTCATTCCTTTGCTCTGATTTCCATGGGGTTTCATGAAGGAAGACATGAGCCCATGTGTCCAATATACCATACTCATCCATAAGTCCCATTCGAGTTTTCTCACCGGTTATTTAGGTGGCCTGCTGCTCTGTTGACTTGTTTGTGAACCTGCCCTGCATCCAGCTGGGGCTGTAGCAACATCCCACCTGTTGGGCTGTGGTCTGCCTAGTGCCTTCGTATGAAGTGCCAAGTGCAAGAGAGGGTTAAAGGGCATGTGTAAGTTCTGCTTGTGTGCCACGATTAAATAGTTATTTATCCTCCCTTTTTCTCCCTACTCCCAGTAAACAGTCTTAGATCTCCTGCCTCCCCACGAGATCCAGTCTATGTGGTTGTGTGGTTTCTAGGTTTGCCACCTCACTTCATTTAGGAAACAAGTAGTCAGCAATGGTTTTTGCCAATGAACTAACAGGGTGGGTTCTCTGTTGGTTGGTGTTGGGAACTTGGCCAACATTTCTTCATGGAAGTTCATGTCTTGCCGTGATTGGCGATTACAGGGTTGTTGGGGGCTGCCTGGTTAGACCTGACCTTTGTGGGGAGATACGGTCCCACCAGGGCTCATAACTGAGAAGTACACCCTTGCTGTCTCATGGACCACCACGAGGCCACATGCTTCCCTGCTTCTGGGGTTCAGCATGGTCCCCCAGCCCCCTTCCCCATGCAGTGCTTGCCCGCTCTTTGTGAGGGGGGACATGGAGAAGACAGAGGCGCTGGGGGCTGCCTGCGTAGTCCATCTCCATAAGTCATAGAGTGTTAGACAGACTTAGGGGTCGTGTAAGGGTCGGAAGATTAGAAAGGAGAAGCGACTAGTCACACTACAAGTTAGTGACTTCGGCATGGCTGTCTTCATTCCCAATTAAGTTTTCTGTGAAACTACAGCCTCTGCCTCTGAAGCTAACCTCCCCACCTCCAACCAAGGACTCAGACTAGCTATCGTGGAGCTAATCTCTCCAACAAAAGTCAGAGTAAACAAGTAGAGATGTGTCTTACTGAATGCCAGAATTAATCATGGCTGCTTTGGTAAGGAACTGTTCTCTTCCTGTGGTCACGTCGTTGTAGTACAGGCATAAGGTACAAACTCTTTCACGTGAACTTAATTTTTCTTAACTCTCCAGAAGCACTCCAGAAGGCCCACTGGAGTTTTTCTGGGTTTTCTTTCTTTCTTTTTTTTTTTTTTTTCCCTCCTGCCCGACCCGCCCCCACTGGAGTTTTGAGACCTGACCTCTCTCTCCTGTCTGCTTGGAGACACCTTTATCAGAGATCTCCGCTGAATGACCCGTCTACACCCCTCTCGGGAGCTTTGTACCCTGGAGTCCCAGAAATGGGCTGTGTTGGGTTTTCCAGCCAACGTGGCATCTCTGGATCTTCTCAGTGATGGGCTTGCCAGGAAACAAGAGCACACAAAGCTCTGCAAGGCTCCTTCCCTGACATTGCATAATCTCTGCTGACATTGCATTCGGGGAAGATTTAATGCCTTGGGCCTGCAGCTGCCATCTGGAGCTGCCACTGCACAGTGGGTTATTCTTTTGGTCCATCCAGCTGGTGAGGGGCTGCTACAATGATGAGGTCCAGGACCTGGGTTGGGTGGTAGAAGGCTGAGAGCTGGCACAGGTGTTACCATGCCTCTTTGCTGAAAATTACTGCAGAGATTTTCCCTTAACAGTTAGCCAAAGTGCGAGAGCCAGAAATAAGACACAAGAGTCCCTTTGCCGGACATTGAGCTCGAAAGATCTTCTTGCCTCTGCCTCTCTCATCAGGCATTTCCTTAAAGAACAGCAGGCAGCAGCTCTTGGAAGTGAGCCCAGTGCATGAGTTGCACGCTGAACCTTCCATTTCTATCCTGTGTCTTCAGCCTCCACGTGAGCATCAGCCCTTCTCACTCTGATTTTTAAGAGTCCCACCGTGACACTCAGGCCTGGTCCTTTCTCCACCGTTGTTCATGAGACAGGGCTTGAGGGGAGCTTGATCAGGTGTGGGGCAAAGGCCTGGAGCCCCTGAGCTCCTGGTTCTCTGATGGTGTGCAGCAGTTATCAGTTCCTGAGCTGACTGTTCTGGAATTGCCAAACCCCGCAATGCCGGGACACTGACTTATTTGTGTTTAGAACTTATTCTGAGAACCTTGATGAAAACACATCAGGCAGGCAGTTCCTCCCCGCCAGAGCTGTAGGAGCAACGTGCCAGAAAACATTCTTGTCTATGGGAAAAAGACAACCAGTATTTTGTGCTGTTTGACCAAGTTGTTTTTAAATATGCACATGCCTCTGCTTCAGCAGTCTACAGCCCTGATCCCACTGCTAACTTGTTTGAATTCCTGACACTCAGATGTCAAGTCCGGCTTCATCTAGCAGGGATCTCTTTAAAGGAACTCTTTTTTTGTTTTTGTATTTTAATCACTCCTTTCCTCCTTCTCTGGGAAGTATTGTGGGACAGGAAAAGAGTCAGCCAGATCTAGGTTTGAGTCCCAGCTCTGCCACCAGATATCTGAGTGATCTTGGCATATTAACTTCTCTGAGCTTCTGTGCAGGATAGACACTCAGCACTTATTGGTTGAATGAGCAATTCCTTCCTTGGAAGTCTGTTGTGAAGTTGCAGAATGCCCAGCAGCCCCCTTGTTCTCAGTTTCCCTCCTTTCCAAGCACTGACTACACTTCCTTTCCTGACATCCAGTTTGCCATCGCTGCTCCTAACCTCTCCCAACGCCACCACCTTCTTCCCAGCTGCCCTGTCTCAAATCTAACTCACGCCTTTTGCAAGAGGAAATATAAGCCATCGTATACCCATTAACTCATTTGACCTTTACAACAATCGTGGGAGGTATTTATTTCAGAGAGGAGAACTAAAGCACGAGACAGAAAAAAATGACAGGGTCATAGCATAGAGCCGCATAAGTAGCAGAACTGGGAACATAGGACACATTTTCAAAGATTGATTTGCACTCTAAACTTCACCGCTTGGAAAATAATGTTATGCGCTAGTGCAGTTCTGATTCTTGGTGACTTTGGCCTAGTTGGTAAGTTGTGGGTAGAAATTCTCGGGGTTGGGAAGGTGGCAAAGTTTATGAGTCACATTGCTATCCCCACCTTGCTTCCTTCTGCTGTCTTCCCGAGTTTCTCCACAGTTAGACTCTCAACCCCGTATTGAAAGTGCTTCAATCTCTCCTTCTTACTCACATAGAAATGACTGAGGAAGTCCCAAATTCAGGTTTTAGCCTATGGTTGCAAATTTGCAATGCTGGTCTGAATACCAGGAAGCCACATCCTAGCTCTGGGTCACCTGCGGACACCTTGAATAATCCATTTACCTGTCTGGGTTGGAAGTTGGGAGACCTCTTGTAAAAAGTCCTCTCTAGGTTTGAAAATCCAAAGGTTACCAAGTTAGTTTTTTTATTCGTTTATCTCAGTAACTGGCCTATTTGCTTAAAATAAAGGTACCTCTGTATATAAGTAAATTCCAAAGCTTACAGCCGTACTTCCTGGCTTTAGCATCTGAAAAAGTTGCCTCTGGGAAGAGTTTGGTAAAACAGAAAGCAGTCTGACTGCTAAAGGTTTGGGATGAAAGTTTGGAGTAGAACCTGGGAGATCTGCCTCCTAGGGCTCCCAGAACTAAGTTGGTTTCCTTAAATTAAGTCAGCATCTGAGGCGGTTTCCCAAGGGAATTTCTTTCAAACTCAAAAGTGCAGCTGCAGGAATAAATAGCTATAAACAACTGGACCTTCCCATCCCTCGCATCTTTTTCCTCTTCCCCTCCCTAGCAGTGACTTAAAATAAATAGACAACGAAATTCCACTCAGAATCAGAGCTGTTTGCATTCCAAAAAGATCCCTTAAGCCAAAGGCTAGCATGTTTATGTAGAATGTCCCTGAGGTGGGAGTGGTACCCAGGGGAAGGGGAGAGTGGTGAAGAGGACACCTACACTTTGCCCTTGAAATTGCACCGTAAGATGCTGCCTGCATCACTCACATTGGTGCGGATACTATCGGCCAAAGACAAACAGTAACAATGGAAAAATGGTTGTTCTCTACTGTACACCCTGAGACAAATTACTAAACCTGAAGACAGGAGTTTGTTCAGAGCATATTGTATTGGATGGTGATAGATGTTTTATTTTGGGGGAGTCTGTGATATATTTAGCAGATTTAATGTTTTCTTAATGTCATGGCAGGACTTAATTGACTCTGAAAATTTTTACTGAGAGCTCTAAGAGAACTATTGAGGAAAAAAAGTGAAATGTTATTTTGTAGTACAAGGATTATTTTGTCTATTTAGTATATACATAGCTGTAGCTTTGTACAAAAGGGATCTTTATAAAAAATTGTATGAATGTTCACTCTTATTTATTGATTATTGTAAATGAAGATATAAATGGCTTTGCATAATTTATACCTGTGGGAAATTAACTGGAGTATTTGTTATTTGACTGTTTTCTATTAAGGAATATTAGGCTTGGTGCTATGATGAATGATCTTGTGAAATTATATGTATTCTTAAGAAAATTTTTGAATATAAATTTCTTGAACTACCCGTTTCATTGATAAGATTTACTTCCATGTGTGTTCATGCTTTTGCCAACCAGAAATTACACTATCTTCCCAACACATAGCCCAACAAATAACACTTTTGCCAGGGTCGAAGTTAAGCCAATTGGCTTTACCAGTATAGAGATTGTAGGGAATGTGCCCTTTTTTAACTGCATTAATTTGCCCTGAGCCTTTGCATGTGAAGCTCCAAGAAGTACTAGTAATAACAGCAGTAATTACACAGCTCTGGAGTTAGACTGCCTGCTTCTGAGTCCTGGGTCTGTCTTTTACTAGCTATGTGACCCACATTAAGTTAACTATAGTAGCTTGAGGTCCCCAGAAAACAGAGCCTGAGTCAAAGCTTATGTGATAATGCATCATTTGGGGGTGAATGGGGTGCAACCCAGGGCAGCAAGAGTGAGATGGGGACAGAGGGAGAGCAAATAAAAACAGGCAACAAGTATTTGTTGTACACCTACTTGGTGTCAGGCACTGTTCTGGTTGCCGAAACTATAGCAGGAACCAAAATGAAGTCCTCATCCTCCTAGAACTTATGTTCTAGTGGGGAGAGGCAGACAAAAACAAAATGGTGAAATACATAGTATGTCAGGTACATACTAGTAAGTGCTATAAGAAAGAGTAGGGAAGGAAGATCAGATTGGGGGTGCACAGGGAGGTGCCACAATGTTAATAGTCAGGAAAGGCCTCTTTGAGGGGGAGACATTGGACTAAAGACCTGAAAAAGCTGCAGCGACAAATCCTTTGAGTTTCTGGAAGTTTTCTAAGCAAAGGGAGCAGCCAGTGCAAAGGCACTGAGGCCAGATCATGGCTGGTGTTGTTAAGGGACATGAAAGAGCCCGGTTTGGCAAACCCATGGTGAGTAAGAGGAGAGAGGGAGGAGAGGTGTCTGCAGGAGAAAAGGGGGCAGGTAGGGCCTTGCAGGATGTGTGAGGACTTTGACCTTTGCCCGGAGTGAGCTGGGATCCACTGGAAGGTCTTGAGCACATGTTGGCTTACGTTTTAGCAGGCTAACTCTGGCCGTCATGATGAGAACAAGCTTCGGGGAGCGAGGCAGGCACAGGCCAGCCGGAAGTCCATTTCAACAACGCAGGAAAGAGATGACAATGGGACAGGCTGGGTGGGAGCAGCAGAGGTGGGGAGCAGTGTTCGAATTCTACATGTATGTTGAAAGTAGACCCTGTGGATTTGCAAATGGATTGGGTGGGGGTGTGCGGGAAAGGGTGGGGGAAGGCTCCACAGTTGGGGCCCGAGCATCGGGAAGGATAGAGATGCCACTGGCTGCGGTGGAGGATGCGAGGAGGATCAGGAGTAGAGTTTGAGCAGGTTAAGTTTGAGCTGCCCTTTGGATGTCTCCCTTCCCTCTTCCTGCTCAAAGGGACTGGGGCCCATGGTACCAAGAATGCCCAGAAGTCACTGCTCACCTGTTCACACCGGGCAGGGCGCAGCCCCACGGCCCCTTAGCTGCCATGCTGTGTGTCAAGAGTGGGGCTTGGGATTCTGGTAGGTTTTGGACTCTCAGGTCCCCAGTGCACCGTGAGTCCATTCCTGCTGGCGCCCTGCAGAGCCCCTGGACTGGTCGCTCCCACCTCTGCACCCCACCCCAGGGTGGGTCTTCCCTCCACTCATCCTGCTGTCTCTGCATTTTTAATCTTCTGAATACAGATGCCAGGAGGCTCTTCACAAACCTTCCTGGACATTGTGCAGAGCCTGTTCCCTGCTTGAATGGAGAAGAGGGGAGAATACAGGGAGAAAACACATCCAACTATCTGGCCACATTAAAGAGAGGGGAGAGCCATAACATGATAGGAAGATAAATCCTGCACTTAGATTTCCAAAGCTTATAACCAGCTCAGCATAATCAAGTTTCAACTTGGCGGCATGAACCTTATTTTGGACAGGGTGGTTATGCCATAAAAAGCTCAAGGTGGGAAGATGGGGTGACATTTTTCTTTCCATTAATTGATGTAACATTTAGGATTAATTTCAGCTGCATGTGACAGAAAACCCAAAAAAAGCAATGGTTAAACACACTGAAAGCTTTATTGTTCCCTCTCTTAAGGGAGAGGCAATCCAGGCTTGGCACAGCAGCTTTTCTGTCCTTTCCGCCGCTTCCAGTGCCCTTCTGGCTGGGAGCCAGAACATCCCTAGACTGTTGTCCTCAAGGTCCAAATGGTGACTGTACATCCAGACAACATATCCATGTTCCGCGCCGCAGAATGGAAGAGGCAGCAGTGGGCTGCCCCTGCCTTGCGAGACTTCCCAGACGAACCACACATCAGGTCTCTGCCCGAGCTAAGCCACTGACCACAGCTGCTATGGAGCAAGGAAATTGTCCTGTGTCCAAACACTTGGCCAAACAAATTACAAAGAGGAGGGATGTGGGTTAGGACAGGCAACTAGCAGCCCGCATGACATTTGCCTAAGTCCTGGTTGTCTGGGGTTGGGCCGGATGTGGGTCGCTTGTTCCTTAAACACACCTGCATAGAGGCCCTGCTGGGTACATGGGGCTAACTTGCAGCGATAGAGACACAATGAGATCAAGTCTGTCCTCTGAAGGAGTTCACCCAGAAGCTGGAGGAAAGAGATGCACGCAGAACGCAGCGACCGTTTCTGGAGCGCTTGCCCAGGCGCTAGGCTATGCGTGCAGTGAGTTTTGTGGTGGGTGGCTGGGTCCTGCCCGCACGAAGGTTGAGGTTGGAAGGAAAGAATGAACATGGCACGAGCAGAGCTGGAAAAGGAACCCAGGGCTGTTGGAATCTTCCTTCTGTGTCCCCAGAGGTGCCCCCAAGAGAAGGTGACCTGGGGCGCGGGATCCCCGGCTGCTCTGGGCAGGGCTCACGGAGACCCACAGGCAGAAAGTGGCCACCGGGGTTCTGGTGGTCTGAGGCCCACGTCCTGCCATAGGGAAAAATCGGAGACAGGAGAGCTTCCTTGCCCCCCTGCCCAGGGGTCAGTCCTTCCAGGACCTCAGACCCGTTGCAACTTTCCCAAGCCTCAGTTCCCTCAACTGTGAAACGGAAATCATGACAATACCCCACTGTGAGGACTGAAATGAGCTACTGTATATAAAAATACCCAAGAAGTGACCCGAGCACAAATGCTCACATTACTAGATTAGCATCGTTGCTCCTTTCCTTCTGAACGGAACGCCTAGAACTCAACCCCCCTCTCCCACCCAATATTCGTCATTCACAGACTTTTTGTGCCACAGCCATAACCCTGGAAATGTCTCTGATGGCCGTGGGTTTTCTAGACTAACAGCAGCATTTCCACAGTGCAATCCTCCCTGGCGTAACTGCTGTGCTGTGGCAGGAAGGGTTGGAACAACACGTGGAGAGGGGCCCACTAGTGCTGGTAAAGTGAGAGTCCTTGTGTGAAGTCATCTAGCCCTTCTGGGTTAAGGACTGGCCCCTCTGTGGTGACCACAAGGAAAAACTAGAGGCTGAGAGTAGTTTTTAATCTGATCCTTACAGGTAAATTATAATATCTGGGCCTAGGGGGGCGGGGGGAAGGTTAGCTTTCAAATCACTTCGGTGCCATTTTGTGTAAAATTATTTGCTAAGAAGTGTTAGCTCAGTCCCTGGAGATTCTGGGAGGATCTCAAGTGATGCGTGTGGGGTAATCTCCATCCCGAGATGGAGCTGGGCTAGGACTGTGAACTGGAGCCTTGCCCATCTGGGCACAGAGTTTCATAAAATCAAAGTGCACAGGGAGAAACGCTAAACCCAAAGTATGTGAGATGAAATGCTTAAAAAAAAAAGTATTTCCAATATCTGTCACAGACCGATACTTTTATAAAACACAATAAAAATTAATTACCTGAAAAACTGAAATTAAAAATGACATAAAAATGCAAATCCCAAGTATTTATCATTAGATTCGGTGTACATAAAATGACACCATTAACATCCCCAGAGGGGACTAAATGCTTGCTCTCAATTTTTGAACTTACCTTGTAGAGGCCCAAGGACCCACAGCAGCCCAGAAGCTGCATTTTAAATGGCATATCCTTGAACCACCTGTACTTTCTACCTTCTAAAGGGAAATTATAATCTTTGTTTTTGTTTTAAGGCAACTGGAATAATTATTAATTATGTATTATGGATAAGTCACTACTTATTTAAAATTCCATGTCTCAGCTCATCAGTTTATTTTCTAATATTATTTTCAGTTTGCTCTCGAAGGATGTGAAGTGCTTGCAAATATTTGGTCTAATTTCGTTTTGATGATATACTTCCAAGGTTCACAGAGGCATGTGATATTTCTCATTTTACTGACGGTATAACTGGACCAAGAAAGTTCATTTGATGATAATGATGATGATGATGGTGATGATGGTGATGAAGATGGTATTGACGGGCAGGAGGAGGTACAGAGGAGGGGCCCTCACTGCAGCACATTCTTGAGGTGGCTGACACCAGAACAGGCCCACCCCCACCTCGCTGGGCTTACCAAATGCCCTAGGAACTGGCTGGTGAATGAATCACAGGAGTTTTATCCCAATCAACATTAACCAGTCAGCTGTGAGCCTCCTTCACTGAGCACAGCCCTGACAAACAGGCCAGCCCGCTACTAGAAGAATTACTCCCGCCAGGGGAAGACACTGTCTAGGGCCTGTGGCTTCTCCAGATACAGGAGATTTTGCCTGATTGTCACACTGGATTCAGGTGACTGCCTGGCTTCACTAAGCTGGCATCTTCCAGCATCATCAAGGCACCTCGTCAGACAGGACTGAACCAAATCAGACTTCTTCCCACATTTTAAACACTCAAGGAGCTCTGTACACCAATTGGGGAGGGGGTAGAATCCCTGAACGTCCTTCTGTGTACAGCATGTGGAATGGGGACCGGCATTCTGCTTCAAGGACCAATGAGACCGGTGTTTTATGCCTCAACCCAGAGATGGACACCCCATTACGTAGACGCTATGGGAAAATAATTTCCTTTTCTCAATCTATTGAGACATAATAATTTTCGCTTTTATTCTCTGTATGATAAAGGGGATAAAAATCTAGGCTTTCCTCCGCCTCCACTGAACATTCTATCATTCGTATCTTAAAGTCACGGGTCAGGTAGATGTGGTCTCTACATCAGTTAGGGGTAACAGTCACTGACTACAGTGGCTTCATCACATAGGGTTTCCTTTTCTCCCACAGGCGATTGAAGTAGGTGGTCCTGAGGTGTAGTTGCACTATCATGTCACCAATGTTACAGATTTCTTTGATCTTCTATCTTCTATTCTGCTTTCCCCCTCATGGTCTCTTCCTGATCAAACGATGGCCTCTGTGCCCCAGCCTAACATCCCTGTGCCAGGAAAGTAGAAGGAAGCCAGAGGAGAAAATAAAATGGAAAGTCTGGCAACCTTTCACAGAAGTCGCATGGACCAATGCTGTCGGGCATGGCCACCCCTGGGCTGCACTGGAGGCTGGGGAGTGCAGTTCTGTAGGTAGGAAATATTGCTGCCCTCTAGGAAAAAAAATATTCTCTGTTAATAAAGAAGAAAGGGGGAGTGAATAGTGGGGAGGAAGCTAGTAGTGTCTGCTCCAGTTTCTTCTTGTTCATCTTGGGGAATGGGGTTACCTCATTATTTTCTCAGTAGGACACCTAATAATAATGACCACTTATTAAGTAACTATTATAAACGACAAGTTGGTCAGATCCTTGATGTTCATTTTTATCTTCGATCCCTATGATAACTCTGAAGGTAGATTATTACCATCCTGGTTTACTGTTTTATAGACGAACAAAAGGAGGCTGAGAAATGTGTCTTGTCCAAGGCTTCACCCAGGGAATTGGTAACAAGGTCTAAATTCTAACCCTGATCTCTCTCCCTAAAATCTACCTTTCCACGATAACTCAATGTACATCTTGTTTATCGCCTAAGAAGAAGGGCTGGTGCTAAGAGATTTTCACACTGAAGATTCTTCTTCCAAATCCAGCATCCTTTGTAATTTGGTTATGTTCCTCTGATGCTTTGTCTCAGGGGTCAGCTCATCAATATAAATAATGTGGTATCCAGACTCAGGTGACCTTCTGCTTTATTTTGGATTCTGCACACAGTTTTGTAGCAAAAGTCCTATGAACACAAGTGCTGGAAGGCTCACCTTTCTCTCTTTCTTGGGGTCCAGTGAAGTCTAAGTCTTAAGGAAATTGATCAGTCAAGATTGTTAGTTCCAAGCAAGAGAAATGGACTCTGGACAATTAAGCAGAAAAGAAATAAAAGGATATCTGTAGGGCACTTAAATTGCTAGGGGTCTTTCTTTGTTTGTTCTGTTTGTATAAAAGCTATAAATTCCCCTGCAGTAAGTTAAATAAATAAATGAAAGGATATGGATCATTGAGTTGCAGGGAGAGGTGGAGAACCAGACTTGAGATTTTAAAGCTTTGAGAGCAATAACCAAATCAGTGAGAAAATCCCTGCAGGGGTCCTGCCCCACCAAGCCCCAGGGAAAGCCTCCAGGGCCACCCTTCTGATGCCCCTTCAGCACCAAGAGTTCAGCCTTGCGAAGTTCTGAAGGTATCACCACATGCTCTCACCATATGAGCTCCTGGCATTTACCCAAATGAATTGAAAATTTATGCCCACACAAAAATTTATACCTGAATGGTTATAGCAGCTCTATTCATAATTGCCACATTTGAAGCAATCAATATGTCTTTTAATAGCGGAATAGATAAACACCTGTGCAATGAAATATTATTCAGTGATATAAAAAAATGAGCTATCAATCCATGCAAATACATGAAGAAACCTTAAATGCATTTCGATAAGTTTAAAAAGCCGGTCTGAAAAGGCTACAGACTGTATGAGTCTAACTGTATGACATTCTGGAAAAGGCAAAACTATAGACTGTGAAAGGATCAGTGGTTGCCAAGGTTCACTGGGGAAGGGTGAATCAGCAGAGCGTAGAGAATTTTTAGGGCAGTGAACTATTCTGTATGAGACTGTGATGGCAGATACATATCATTATGCCTTTGTCACACCACTAGAACTATACAACACAACAGTGAATCCTAATGTAAACTATGGACTTTAGTTAATAATAGCACATCGATACAGTTCATTAATTGTAACAAATGTACCACATTAATGCAAGATGTTAATAATAGAGGAAACAGTGAGTGGGGGGAGTACATTGGAACTTTCTGTACTTTGTGCTCAATTTAAAAGTTTAATTTAAAAGAGAAAGAAAGAGAGAGTTGTGATTACAACAGGAAGCTACTATAGAATCACCTAAGGATTAGTGGGGTGTGCCTTTGCCTAGTGAGAGGATATGAACAATCAAGTCACGTAAGAGAAAGTGTGGACTGTAAATAAATACAAGAGCGACAATGGCAACTAAGAAAATGTAAGTTAAAAGTTCTACTTTACACATTTTAACTTAACAAATTGAAAACTGAGGTACGATTTTACACATGTCAAATTAGCACACAATTTCAGATGCCAGCCACCTGGTATTCACCAAGCTGTGAGGAACACGGAATGATAATACCCAACCGGTGGGGGTACCCTTGATAAACACTTCTGCTCGTCCATGTGGGACACAAGAGCCAAAGACATGTTCGTGTCTTTCAGCCAGATGATTCTAGAAATCTATCCTAAAGAATGCTTTCTGAGGACCTAATTCAACCAAAGTTAAAAACTTATTGTGGAATATTGTTCTGGAAAAATGGCATGGTCTCTCTAATAAACTGATGATATTTTAGAAAGTGGGGTGAGGAGATGCTACAGAGACTTATAAGAGATAATAACCAAACGCAATGTATGGACTTGTCTGTACCCTGATTTGAATGAATAACTGTAAAATGACTATATCACGTGATCATTCATTCAAAAGTCACTTGTGCAACATGCCATGTGCAAGGACTCTTGTTAGACATATGGGTAAATTTTAATGTGGACTGGAAATTGGATGATATTAATGAATTATTAAGTTTATGTGTGAAAATGGCAGATGATTATGTAAAAAAAGTCATCATCAGAGATACATTTTGAAGCATGTGTGGGTAAACTGGTGTACTAAAAATAATCCAAATTTTATGTTATATATATTTTATAAAAATTTTAAACACAGGAAAAAACTGTAGCGGTGGGAGAAAGATGAAACAGGATTGGCAAATGTTGGTAGTGGTTGAAGATTTGTGATGGGCACACTGAAGTTTATTACACATTCTTCTACATACTTGAAATTTTCCATAATAAAAGGTTTTAAAATATCTTATTATGGCAGACTACCACTTGTACCTTACTAACCATTCTAGATGTCTAGCTCAGCCCTAGTCGCCTGGTAAAGACTCTATTTCCCAGCCTTCCTTGCAGCTTGGTGCCGCGTGTGACTAGGTTCTGACCAATCAAGTGTAAGTGAATATGATGTGCGCCACTCACGGTGCTCGCTGTTGAAAGGACTGTCCTCTGGTCTTTGCCGTTTTCCCACAACTATCCTGCTGGGGTCCAGAAATACTGAGAAAGGAACTACAGAACTCTACCCCTGTTGTCACCCTGTAATATCAGAAGTTTATTCTTTACTACGTAAAAATTAGACTGAGAAATACTTTATCTTTCTTGTCCTATTTTAGTACCAATTTTTATGACTACATCAAGTGGTCATTCATCCAAGTTGCTCATTGAACACCCTATGCACAAGGACTCCCATTCACTTATTTTAGGTCTGGTAAACCAGGAAGGAATCCATAAACTTCATAGCCACAAGCTGGGAGCTTGTTTAGGAATTTTCTTAACCACTTCATCACTTAATATAGATTATGGAAAAGTGTTATTCAGCATCTACTGACTGTGTTGGGTCTGGAGAAAACAGATGAATAAGCTATTATTTCCCCTTTTTGTAAAGATCTTGCAGTCTGGTGATTTAATTCATACCAGATTAAAGACAGAAATATGTGTACTATTGATGGAAAAATAGCAGAGCCATCTAAGACCAACTACAATGCTATTATTTCTGATTATATACAAAATTCTGAGTCAACAAACTTCTACCTGCTTTGGTCTAGCAAGCAAACTGAAAAGGATGGAGTAGATATTCTAATTTTTTAACTGAAAAAACTTATAACAACAGAAATTTTGGGTTTTTTTTTTTTTTTTTGAGATACAGCCTCACTCTGTTGCCCAGGCTAAAGTGCAGTGACATGATCATAACTCATTGTAACCTCAAATTCCTGGGCTCAAGCAATCCTCCTGCCTCAGCCTCCCAAGTAGCTGGGACTACAGGAACACATCACCACGCCATTTTACATTTTTTAAAAAATTTAAAAAAAATTTTTTTAGAGGTGCGGTCTTGCCATGTTGCCTAGGCTGGTCTCAAATTCCTGGCCTCCAGCTCCCCTGGGCTTCTGAAAGTGTTGGAATTACAGGTGTGAGCCACTACCACACCCAGCCTTATAATGGCAAGAATATTTTAAAGGAGAAAATTCCACTAGTAATCACTTAATACATATACTATTTTAATTTTTCTGTTTAATTCAGTCTTTGTTTTATTTATGTACAATCTTTGTAAAGCCTGACCGGAGAATAGACATAAGATTATATTCTGGAGTGTTTGGTCCAACCCTCCCCTCATTCATAAGCATTTTTCCATATCTCTATATTGACTGCATACATATTTTAATGGCTATGGAATATCAAATCATTATAATACTGTATTTTGCTTACTCACTTAATATTTATTAGTTAGGTTGTTTTGAATGTTTTACTTTGATAAAAAGTGCTACGATAAACAATTTCCTGAATTAGACTTTTTTCTTCTGGATTATTTCTTAGCAAAAGCACCCAGGAATATTCCCAGTTCAAAAGAGGGATTATTTTTATGTTTCCTACCAAGATGATTTCCAAAAGAATACCAATTATCATTACTATGAATGTAACAGTTTCAACAGAACTTCACCAGATTTGGGCATTACCACTTACATTTTTGGTTAATTTATAAAATATATGTATAAATTAATACCTTTTTTTTTTGCCTTTTTAAGATTACAAGTAGGGTTGACCTCTCTATTTGTGAGTTGGCTACCCCTGTGTGAAATGTAAATGTCTTTCATGCATTTCGTCTATTGTGTCTCTGGCGCAAAGATTTCGTTGTATCTCTGGCTTTTAATAATGTCTTCCATTACATATATCAATTGTTTTCAATCACAGCGCAATTTTTAGGAAAACTCTTTAATAACATTTTCTAGCAATTTATAGCTAACAGGGCTAAACAGGACAAGTGAGTCCTACTGGCTTTTAACATACTTGAGCAAAAAAGTGTGAGCTGATTAATAACTGCCAAAATGGTAATCATTTCACATGATATATGAAATGCAGAGTGGATCGCAGTGGGAAACATATAGCTCCATCTACTGTAAATACTTTGAATTGGATATCTCCAGGTTTTGTCTTTATAGATTTACTTTCATAATGAATTTAGGAGTTCTGTGAGTGATTTCAGGCTCAGAGCCCTTCGATAGACTCTGAGGGATATAAATGTAATTAACACAAGGTTGCTGCCCTCAGGGAGCTCCTATTTGAACAGTTTGAAGGCAGCCCCTAGTCCAGGCTGACATTTGGTGATCTGCTGATTTTATGCTGCCTCAGAAAAGCCAAAGTTTTAGGGTGTAAAAGGAGTTACTCCACTATACCTAAAACCACAATCATTGGAGTGGGATAAAATTAAGTGATAAGCAGGAGAAAGACTTTTGGATATTGAAGGCAACGAAACAGCATGGTCAGAGGTGATGGGTCCATGACAGACCTGGTCATTCATTTATAGCAGTTATCCCTAGCACTGGCCAGACATCATTTTCTGGACTGGGAGAATCTTCAAGGAACTATTGTTTAGTAGATAAAGAGAAAAACCATACCCTGTGAAAGTGCTTCAATAAAAGTACATTCAGTTTGCCTTGGAAATAGAGAGTAGGAGGAAATTCCTCCTGCTGCAGCAGGTAGGGTCTGGAGCAGTGGGGCATCGGGTCGCAGAATGGGGTGACCTCCCAAAGGAGGAGACACTTGAGATAAATACTGAAGAAGGTAGGATTTCTAAGGACACAGAAGGAGGAAGGGCATTTCAGGCAAGAGGAACAGCATGAACAACTGCATAGAAGTGTGAAATTTCATCGTGCGTTTGGAAAACAGTGCAGCCCAGTGTGGCCAAAGTTTAGTAAGGTGGCAGGGCAAGAAGTTATATAAATGGGGACTGTCTTCTGAAAGCCTTGAACTCTAGGGTAAAAATTTTGTAGACGCTGGTGAGCCATTGAGAGGTTTGACACAGGGCAGGGAAGGACCGGAGAACAATCACCTGGAAGCAAAGTGGAGGGTGGATTGTAGCAGGTTCAGGCTGCAGGTTAGAGAGACTGGAAATAGAGAAATAGAGGATCAGAACCGGGGCAGTAATGGTATGAAGAGGAGAAAACAGAATCACAAGAGCGAGTTCAAATTCACCTGTGGAATGTACTGGGCCACTAACTGGACTTGGGTGGTTCCTTTAACCAAGCAGGACATTTGGAACAAGAAGTGATCAGGTGATTATGATCCACCTGTTGATACCTAAATGGCACATAAAGAATGCTCTATCCACTGGGCATGGTGGCACCTGCCTTTAGTCCCAGCTATTCTGGAGGCTGAGGCAGGAGGATCACTTGATCCCAGGAGTTCAAGGCTGTAGTATCCCATGATCACGCCTGTGAACAGCCACTGCATTCTAGCCTGGGCAACATAGCAAGAGCCCATCTCTAAGAAAAAAAAAAAATGCTCTACGCATGTTATCTATCATTGCTGCATTACTACTCTTGTTACTATTTATCTTAAAAACTAAGTCGTCGTGCTTGTAATGCCAGTTACTCAGGAGGCTGAGGTGGGAGAATTGCTTAAGACCAGGAGTTTGAGGCCAACCTGGGCAACATAGCGAGATCCTGTCTCTTAAAAAAAATAATTTAAAAAAAATGGAAAAACTAAGTCATCTTTTGCTGATTTTTTTCAGGCACTCATCCTCATAGATAACCTTTAAGAGAGTTAGTTATATAATTAGATTTCTTCATATTAAGCAAATTACCAGAGATACTAGAAAAACTGGTTTATTGAATTTAAGATCATTAACCTTTAAAACAAAGCCTTTGTACTTATGTTTCAGACTGCCCTAGAGGACTGGGGATACAATGGAGAATAAGTTTCAGTATTTGACTTTGGGAAACTCAGATTCCAGCGAGAGGGTAGGAGACAGAGGTAAACGAGGTGTAGTGATAGCTCACCCTCCCTCCGGACTCTGAGCTGCCCAAAGTCAGACACTGTGACTTATTCTCTCTTGTATGCCCAGTCTCTAGGGCAGTCTTAGCACATGGCCGGTACTCCAAAGACGTTTGTTGAAGAATGAATAAGTGAATGAATAAATGAATGAATGGAACAATAAAAAGTAATAAATCCTTTTTTAAAAACCTTTCTTTTGAATTAAATGTAAGGTACTTCAGACTCAGAAAGTGGTTCAACGATCCAGCCATGGGATGAGCAGAACAAACCCTTGACAGACACTTAGACTCACGGGAAGCCACACGAGCAAGGGTGAATCAGCCTCCCACCCGGGGGCCACTCGGGGCAAGCCACTCCTTCACCCTCTGCAGGGCAGTTCTCTCAACTGTAGACTCAGCAAAGAGATTTTGGTTGAAGAACAGTTTGGCTGAGTAGATGCCATGGGAAGTCTCAAAATTGAAGTTCAATTTAAAATGTTAAGTGTAGGTTCAAATATTCCTTCTGAAAAGTGAGCAAGAACATTTAAGTAAGGACTATGGGTGAGTTTTATATTTTGCAAACCAAGAAGATAGGTAACCTTTCAGAAAGGGGCATGGGATGCAAAGTCCAGGTCAGCCTCATATCAGGTAAGGTGGAAGCTTGGTAGTTACCCGCTTGCCTTGGCCAATCTTGAAAAACTAATGATAATTTACAAATGTAAAATGTATCTTCCTTGAGTACTTTTTCCTAATGGTTGATTGAAATAACAGGAAATCTGCTAGTGTTTCAGGCCAGTTTGTACGTATAGATGATCAAAGAACAACCAAACCAATTATAAAATGTGTCTTTTATTGTGTAAGTATAGGATTCATGTTTTTGGGAACAAGTCTCTAGAAAGAGATTTGTAAGGCAGAGGCTGACAGGAAGGTTAAGTTGCAGGTGAATAACAAACACACTTTTACCTTGCAAAAAAACAACTACAAACCATATTCAAGCTGGGTGAAGCTTTTATCATATGCCAGGCACTGTGACCAGAATCTCAGAAAACATTGTTGACTATGAAAGACATGGTTCTGGCCTTCAAAGATCAAACAGTAGCGGAGGAAAAAAGGGTGAACAAAGATCCAGGAGGGCAAGGATTGTGAGCAGGACTTGCCACATTAGTCCCAGCACCTAGCAAACACAGTGCCTATAAATAGTGCGGATTCAGGGAATATCTGCTTGGATGAAACACGATCCAAGGCAGCAATGGCTGAGGAAGTCCAGATTTGGTTCACAGTGGTACTGTCCATCCTGAGTCCTTGGGGGTGCCAGGAGCACTCTAGGAGCAGGACAGAGAAGGGCTTCCCCTATTGGGGTCCAGAGCCGGCCACCTGAATCAGCATCACCTGGGGTCTTCATACACCCACAGAATCCCAGGTCCTACCCCAGACCTACTCGATCAGAATCTCTGGAAGTTGTCTTAAGAATCTTCCCTTTTAACATATTCAGCTTGCTAGTATTTTGTTGAGGATTTTTGCATCTATATATGTGAGGGATATTGGTCTATAGTTTTCTATTTTTGTTGTGTCCTTTCCTGGCTTTGGTATCGGGGTGACACTGGCTTTGCAGAATGAATTAAGAACTCCCTCCTTCTCAATCTTTTGGAAAAGTTTTAGAAGGGTTGGTGCCAGTTCTTCCTTGTACCTCTGATAGAATTTGGCAGTGAACGCATCTGGTCCAGGGCTTTTTTCTGGGGGTTGGGAGATTTTTTATTGTTGATTCAGTCTGACTACTTGTTATTGGTCTGTTCAGGGTTTCTATTTCTTCCTGATTCAAGGCTGGGAGGTTGTATGTTTCCAGGAATTTATCCATTTCCTCCAGGTTTTCTGGTTTGTGGGCACAGAGATGTTTACAGTAGTCTCAGATGATCTTTTGTATTTCTGTGGTATAAATTGTAACGTCTCCTTTTTCACTTCTGATTGAGCTTATTTGAGTTTTCTCTCTTCTTTTCTTGGTTAATCTAGCAAGAGGTCTATCAATTTTGTTTATCTTTTCAAAGAACCAACTTTTTGTTTCATTGATCTTTTGTATTTTTTTTGGTCTCAATTTCATTCAGTTTTGCCCTGATCTTTTTTATTTCCTTATTTCCTTTCTTTCTTTCTTTTTTTTTTTTGAGACAGAGCCTTGCTCTGTCGCCCAGGCTAGAGTGCAGTGGCGTCATCACTGCAGCCTCAAACTCCCAGGCTCAAGCGAGCCTCCTGCCTCAGCCTCCCGAGTAGCTGGGACTACAGGCGCATGCCACAACGCCCGGCTGATTTTTCTATTGTTGGTAGAGATGGAGTCTCATTTTTGCTCAGGCTGGTCTCAAACTCCTGACCTCAAGCGATCCTCTCACCTCAGCCTCCCAGAGTGCTAGGATTACAGGCGTGAGCCACCACGCCTGGCCAAATTTCCATGTATTTGTATAGTTTTGAGAGTTCCTCTTGGAATTGATTTCTGGTTTTATTCCACTGTGGTCTGAGAAGATACTTGATATGATTTTGATTTTTTAAAATTTCTTGAGACTTGTTTTGTGGCCTAACATATGGTTCTGTCTTGGAAAGTATTCCATGAGCTGATGAGAAGAAGGTTGCTATTCTGGTTTAATTGATTTCAATTATTCATGCTACATGTTTCTAGTATTAATGGTGACTACGATTTATTAAATGCTTATTATGTTCTCCTTATCTTACTATTAGAAAAGAAAAGAAAACTTTTATCTGAGGGATGCAAGTCTTTTTAAACTATCAGGCCCAGAGAGGCATTAAAATGAGACAGCCATCATGTCCTACTGCCTGTTTTGAGCCATGTACTCATCTCTTAAGACTGCTTGCTGTTGCCATAAGTGGCTATAATTAACCTAATAATTGCCACACCAGACACTATATCCCACCTGTATAGCTTAACAACGTATAGACAATCCGTGATCCATGTTATTTCTGTAAACCAATGAGAATTCCTGACAAACAACTGTCCATCAACCCACTCCCTATTCTCTTTTGGTTTTTGCCTTTAAAAACTTGCTTGTAACAAAGGCCAAATGGGCTCATATCCAAGGTTACTAGTGTCTGAGGCTTCTGGGCAGCTGTCTTTACTTTGGCTCAAGTAAACTCTTTAAATCATATTTTGTGCTTCAGCTGCTTCCTTTCAGGTCAGCAACTGAAATCTTTCAACTCCATGTAAAGGGTATTACTATTCTTCCCACCTTACGAAGGAGGGAGCTGAAGCTTAGTAAGGCAATCCAGTAAGAGACAGAGCTGGAATAAAATTGTGACTGCAGAGTCTGACCTCTTTCCCACCGTATATACTATCTCATGCCCACAGCTTATGGAAAATGATTATCATCATTTCACTTAGTTTTCAAATAGTTTTAAAAATAATAGGAACAGGAATGGGTGAAGCTGTATTTAAGGATACCTTGGATCAAGGACTTAAACCTGTTGGAGTGCAGAAAATAAGTCCCGAAAATACGGCGCTTGGGCATGCTGAGTGTTTTTGAAAACTGAAAGGCCTCAGAAATAAACCTCAGAATCAAGATCCCTCTAACCTTGTCTTGTCACTCCCCCACCAAACACACAGGAAGGGATCCTTGAATTTCCTTATCTGAGCAGGAAAGCTTCTTACCAAAAGAAACACAGTTACTTTTTATCCCTTCCCTGTTATCTCATTATCTACTGCAGAAAACAAGACTGAAGGCAAATAAGATAAAGTGGATTAGTCTCTCTCTCTCCCTCCTTCTTCCTCTACTCTCATCTCTGTCTGTGTCTCGGCTTCATTTGCTTCTACTGGAATGGGCTCTCTTCATACTTAGGGAACATGGCTGCCAGCAGCTTCCAGGACTACACACCTATAGCGTCCTGACCAGTGAGGCAAAGGGATTCATCCTCATGAATTCTGGGCAGAAACATCCTAGGGAAGGATTCCGATTGGCCAGGCTGGGGTCATGTGGCCAGGAGAGCAGCACACAGTGATTGCTCCAACCTTAACACACCCAACTCTGAGGTTAGGGTTAGGGTCTGTGACTGGCAGTTCCATAGAAGGACATTGTCTGAGGTGGAACCATGGAGAAGAAGACAGAACAATTTGTGAGTGTGCTACACTAACACACGACTCCCTATCTTCTGCAGGAGTTGGTGCGCTGTGTGGCCTTGAAACTACATGGAAAGAAGGTATTTCTAGCTAAACTTTAAACAGAGGATAGTATCTTCATACTAGTGGTGTGATGAGAGAATATATGGTTAGTTATGTGGAATCATACAAAAACTTAGGTTGCCTGCCTGCCTTCCTTCTTTCCTTCCTTTTCTCTTTGCTATGTGCTGGACTTTGGAGAGACAGAGATGAGTGAGACACAAACACTATCATCTGTGACCTTGAGGAACTCTGCCTAGTGGGGAAGTAGGGCTGGGAGTGAGGGCAGGGAGGCAGGGACAAGAGTAAACACAATGGGGCCAGGTGTGGTGGCTCACACCTCTAATCCCAGCACTTTGGGAGGCCAAGGTGGGAGGACAGCTTGAGGCCAGGAGTTCATGACCAGCCTGGGTAACACAGCAAGACCCCGTCTCTACAAAAAATTTTTTAAAAAATTAGCCAGGCGTGGTGGCGCACACCTGTAGTCCCAGCAACTTGGGAGGCTGAGGCAGGAAGCTTGCTGGAGCCCAGGAGTTGGAGGCTGTAGTGGGCTATGATCACACCACTGCTCTCCACCTTGGGCAACAGAGTGAGAACTTGTCTCAAAAAAAAAAAAAAAAGAGTGAACACTAGTAAACAGAATGGGCTCAGTGCCACAGTCAGGGCTGAAGTTGCTGTGAGAAAACCCAGGAGGGACCATCAGCTGTCTCTGGAGGAGAGGAGCCTGGGAAGGTGACATGATGAGGTGGTATTCAAGTGAAGGACAAGTACCTGTGCAGACAGAGACAAGGAGAGAGGTCTTCCCAACAAATACCAGTAGAATAACTACATTAACCCAAGTCAAAACATAAGGACCAACACATCCTGTTTCTGGAAAGGAGCGTGTTTTCATAGCAGCATGAGGAGGTCAGTGTTGGCAGAACAGAGAGAGCAGAGAGATTGCAGAAGCAGAACGTGAGGCGAGAAATCCAAGTGGAAGTCGGGTTATGGAGGGCCCGTGATGCCGTGCTGGAAAGTCTGGATGAGGTGCAACGGAAGATTTTAAGCAGTGGAACCATTCAATCAGATTTGTGTGTTAGAAAAATTGGTCTAGAAGCAATGTGGTCAAAGAAACAGAAAGAGGTGATACTAGATATGGAAAGAGTGGAGTCTTGAGGTTAAGGAGATTCCAGGGAACTCACACTGAATAGTCTCTCTTTTTTCCTCTGAATCGTTAGGTAGGAGGGAAGGTCATAACTGGATGGTGAATAAGCAAGGGAGATGCTTCCACCAGTGTTCAGGCTCGGATGCCATTCCTGGGGTCAGTTATGTATCTCCTGAGAATCCAGTAATGGCAGAAGCTTTGTACAGTGCAAGGTACAGCACGGTACACAGGTACAGCTTTGTACCTGTGTCCTCACAAAGTTCGTATGTTGAAACCCTAACACCTGGCATCTCATAATGTGACTGTATTTGGAGACAGGGCCTTTAAAGAGGTGCTTAAGGTAAAATGAGGCCATTAGGATGGACCCTACCCAGTATGACTGGTGTCCTTTAAGAAGAGGAAATTTGGACAAAAAGACACCAGGGAAGTGTGAGCACAAAGAAAAAGCCATCTGAAGGCCAAGGAGAGAGGAAAGAAGAAATCAAACCTGCTGACATCTTGATCTTGAACTTCTAGCCTTCGAGAACTATGAGAAAATACATATGTGCTGTTTAAGGATCAAGTCTGTGGTGTTTTGTTATGGCTACTTGAGCAAACTAATGCAGCATATCAAAGTACCCAGACACTGCATGTGCATGGGAGCTACCCTGGGGGTTGCCTTATTCTGATGGACCTGGCTCGTGTCACATGGGGAAAATGCCGGAGAATTGCATGAAAGAAAGTCTGGAGTGTGAGAACTTAGAGGAAGAAACCATAAAAAGCTTCACATGTCTAGGAAAACAGGGGTTGGGGAATGGTAGTAAAAAGTGAAGGAATGGATGATAAAGGTATTATGTTCATACTTACAGTCAATTTAAAAGTCTATCGTTCTGTTTAAATGCATTTAAAAAAATCTGGCAAACTTGATTTTTGTAATTCCAGGCTTCTTTGAAAATCGGTTTATTGGAAGTACTAATGTTGTATGAATGTTGTTTACTAAGTAACAATTCAATATAAATTAAGATTACACTTTATTTTTTTCAAATGAGAAAGAGCTGATGTTAAGATATGAGAAAATTATTATATTCCAATTGGGGAAAAGTTGCTCAAAAACTGTGACACTGATAAGATTCCCACAATGTTGAAATCTTCTATTGTTTTATTTTCCCCTGGGGTGGGGAAAAGATCCTGAATGTCTACAGGAGAGCTGTTCAGAGGATTGGGAAAAGCAGAGAGTATTTTAAGATAACTTTTGCTGGTAAAATACTGCATAGTCTGAGGTCAGGATTCTTTTTGTTCTAAATGACACAAGCCTCAGGGATTCAGTACTGGTGCGAGGGCAGAGGCTGTGGATGGAAGTAGAAGTCTGAGTCACTTTGAAAAAAAAGATGACAAGAAATATTGAGTTAATTTTACTCAAGTCTGAAGGGTGGCATGATATACTCGTGATCTGGAACAGTAAAAAAGGCATTCAATATGTCTGATTGGTGTATTTTTTCTACATTTTATTTCTAACTGAAAATGCTATTTGAATAGTTTAAGGTTCATGTTTAGCTGTTTTAATTATTTTGTTAAAAACAAAATAACAACAAAAGAAGTTTAACCCTGTGGCAAAGACTGTCAATTTCTTTTTTTTCTAAACTCACTGCCATATTAACCAGGAAGGACTGTTAATCTTAATCATAGTTAAGAAGGCCCTTTGGTCAGATCTCAAAGCTCTAAAGGCTGGCAATGTTCTACTCTAATTAAACTTTCTACTTTCTAGAAAATAAGGAGCCTTGGTGGCCTTGAAACCACAGCTATAAAAAAGGAGAGTGAGCCATTCACACTTTTACCTCCCAAATGTCTCTGATTCAGCTACTTCTCTCTCCCATTAAGACTGTCCTCAAGGCCACTACATCTTTTTCATTATTGCAAACAAATGTTTCAATTCTGCTCTTACCCATTTTCCACAGTGGCTGGAGTTAACTTGTAAAAATGTAAATCTGATCACAGTATCCTTTGCTTAAAAGCCTTTCGATGGCTTCAATGGCACCTTTTAGATGAAATAGGGAATGCTAACATGATAAACCAGTTTCTTTGTGTTTTGGTGCCATTTTCCTGTCTCTCCTCATCTCTGCCCCATCTTGGGTGAATACTGAACTTCTTTTTGAGCTCCTTACTTCTGGACTTTGGGAGTCCTGTTCCTTCTACCCTGAACACTCCTTACCCTTTACCTGGCTACTAATACTTCCGGTCTCAGCTT
Organism: Daubentonia madagascariensis; assembly: GCA_023783475.1. Lineage (NCBI taxonomy): Eukaryota > Metazoa > Chordata > Mammalia > Primates > Daubentoniidae > Daubentonia > Daubentonia madagascariensis. The sequence goes on along the minus strand of JAKFHU010000485.1, from coordinate 52,505,450 downwards.
ACAGGTAGGTTCCTTACTTAGGAAGACCTTCCTTGACTCCAAGGTCTGAGTTAGGACCCCCTCATTTCGTGGCCCCGTATCCAACCATATGCATTCACTATTACAGTAGTCATCAAACTTCACTGATACTATTTGTTATTCACTCCCGCTGGACTGTAAATTCCGTGAGCATAGGGACAACATCTATCTTTTTCAACTTTATAGCTCTGGCACCTAAAATAGTGTCTTATACACAGAAAGTGCTCAATGAATATTTATTAAACAAACGAGTGAGAAAAATATTGTAACAGCTGATACTCTGAGGAAAGGAACTTTCTTGGGGGAAATACTCTAATAAAGCTGATTAGGGTGGGTGTCTTTGGTAGTTGTGGATGTCAGCATGCACTAAGACCTGTCTGAGGAAGAGGCCACCACTCAATATTCTAATGAAAAAGCTGAATTTATTGTTTGCTTAAGAAAGGGAGAGCTGTACTTTTTTATAGCTCACTGCAACCTCAAAACTCCTGGGCTCAAGTGATCCTCCTGCCTCAGCCTCCCAAGTAGCTGGGTCTACAGGCACATGCCACCAATGCCAGGCTAATGTTTCTATTTTTTGTAGAGACGGGGTCTCGCTATGTTGCTCAGGTTGGTCTTGAACTCCTGACCTCAAGCAATCCTCCTGCTTCTGCCTCCCAAAGTGCTAGGATTACAGATATGAGCCACCACACCCAGCCAAGAGCTGTACTTTCAAGGCATAATCTTTCTAATCAAAGCAAAGTGCTGATTGTAAATAGGCATTAAGGAAGTTAAGAGTTCAGGGATTGGTGGACTTTCAGAAACAGGAGTGTCTAAGGATTGATAGATCATTAGCTATGGAAGCATGATGAACTGAGACTTGTTAATCAGCTGTCTCAGAATGCAGGAGATGTCACTGGCCAGATTTCAGAAGCATGTGTACTGGTTGGAATTGATCAATCCCGGCTGTTTCTGGGGGTTACTTGTTACAGAGAAAGAATAATTGGTTGTTCTGGGAGGGTGGAAGGTGAGGAACTTTTATTTGCAAACCTCAAGAGATGAAAAAACAAAAAACAAACAAACAAAAAAACACCAAAGAGGGGAGAGGGAGGCAGAGAAGCAAGGTGAAGACACAGAGGAACTCTACAATGATGGGGTCCAGAAGACATTTTGGGGACAACAATGACTTCTGTTTAACTGAAGTATTTTTATTGATATGAGGCAAACCCTTCACTTTCTCTCTATCCTGCCTCCCTCCCTTCTTCCTAACATCTTCTTGCATTTTTGATGTTGTCATGCTTAGAGAGAGAGAATGAGATTTTTGGGGAAATGAGGGAAGACTGGGTTTCATGTTTGAGTTATGTGGTGTGAGTCAAAGATGGTTGGTGCATTAGTTGCCCAGAGACTAGGGTGACCCTGAAAATGTGAGTGAGCTCCACTGGGGAGTCATATATTTTGTTTTAAAGTCAGGATTATTGAGGTCCAATTTAAATTCAGTAAAATTTGGTGCATAGTTTAATGAGTTTCTACAAACATTTACAGTGTGTAAGCACCACCACAATCAGGATATAGACCACCCCCAAAAGACACCTCCATCCATGACCCTTTTATAGTCTATCCTCTACCCCTCACCTTTACTCCCTAAAACTAAGGATCTGATTTCCTTCCCTACCATTTTGCTTTTTTCAGAATGTTTTAAAAATGGAATCCTATGGTATGTAGCCTTTTGTGTCTGTTTTATTTCATTTGGCTTATAAGATTCAACAATGTTGTTGCATATATCAGTAGTTCATTCCTTTTTAATTGCTGCATAGTGTTCCAATGCATGGATGTATCACAAGTTGTTTTTCCATTCACCAATTGAGAGATATGGAGGTTGTTTCCAGTTTTGGGCTATTGTGAATACAGTTGCTATAAACATTCACATACAGAACATTGTGTGGACATCTGTTTTCATTCCTTTCTTTTTTTTTTTTTTGAGACAAGCTATCACTCTGTCACCCCCACTGAAGTGCAGCGGCTCCATCGTATCTCATTGTAACCTCAAATTCCAGGGCTCATGTGATCCTCCTGCCAAGTAGCTGGGACTACAGGTACACACCAACACACCTGACTACTTTATTTTTTGTAGCAACAGGGTCTGGCTATGTTGGCCAGGCTGGTCTCAAAATTCTGGCCTCACACGATCCTTCTGCCTTGGCCTCCCAAAGTGCTGGGATTACAGGCATGTGCCACTGTGCCCAGACTGTTTTCATTTCTTTTAAGTAAGTATCTAGGAGTGGAATTGCTAGTTGTGACGGTTAATATTAGGGGTCAACTTGACTAGATTTAGGGATGCCTAGATAGCCGGTGAAGCATTGTTTCAGGAAGTGTCTGTGAGGGTGTTTCCAGAGCAGAGTGACTGGGGAGTCAGTGGACTGAGAGAGGAAGACTTGCACTCAATGTGGGTGGGCACCATCCAACTGGCTGGGGGAATAGCTAGAACAAAGCAGGTGGAACAAGGGGCACTTTCCACTTGCTTGGCTTTCATTTTTCATGCTCTCTCCCTTCTGGAGCAGGATTCTTTTTTCTCCTCCTGCCCTTGGACATTAGACTCCAGGTTCTTCAGCCTTTGGACTCTGAGACTTGTACCAGTGGCCTCTTGGGGGCTCTCAGGCCTTCAGCCTGACTGGGGACTGCACTGTTAGTTTCCTGGTTTTGAGGCTTTTGGACTTGGACTGAGCCACGCTACCAGCTTCTGTCATTCTCCGACTTGCAGGTGGCCTATCATGGAACTTCGCCTTTGTGATCATATGAGCCAATTCTCCCTAATAAATTCGTTTTCATATATATGTGTCCTATTGGTTCTGTCCCTCTGGAGAACTCTGACTTATATACAAGGTTATATGGAAAGTATATTTCAAGGAACTGCCCAGCTACATTCCAAAGTGGTTATACCATTTGTATTCCCATCAGCAATGTAGGAGAGTTCCAGTTGCTCTATATCAGCACTTGATCAGTCCTTTTAATTTTAGCCATTCTAATAGGTATACATTGTGGTTATAATTTGCATTTTTCTAACAATTAACGATGTTGAGCAACTTTTTATATGTTTGTTATTTGTATATTTTCACTGGTAAGGGATCTATTCTAATCTTTTGCCCATGTTTTTAAATTAGGTTATTTTTCTTTCTTATTATTGAATTGTAAGAGTTCCTCATATATTCTGGATAAAAGTCATTTATCAGATATGCATTTTGAAAATATCTTCTCCAAGTCTGTGGTTTGTTTTTTCATGTCCTTAGCAGTATCTTTTTCAAAGAGCAGAAATTTTAAATTTTGAGATGTACAATTTGTCAATTTTTAAATTTTCTTGTTGATACTTTTTGTTCCTATCAAAGAAACCTTTGTCTAACCCAAGGTTACAAAGGTTTGCTTCTATCATTTCACTTAGAAATATTACACTTTTAGGCTTTACATTTATGTCTATAATCCATTTTGAGTTAATTTTGTATATAACATTCTTCAACTTGTCAACTTATACATTTCTACAAAAACAAAACCAAAAATGTCTGCTGGGATTTTGATTGGAATTGCATAGAATATAAAGCTCAATTTTGGTAGAACTGACATCTTTATAATACTGAGTATTTGTTCCATGAACATGGTATACCTCTTCATTTATTTGGGTCTTCTCCACTTTCTCTCCTCAATGATTTTTAGTTTTCAGTATAAACTCTTGCACATATTTTGTTAGATTTATCCCAAAGTATTTCATGTGTTTTGATGTCATTGTGATATTTTAAAATTTCATTTTCCAATTTATTGCTAGTATATAGAAATATGATTGATTTTTTTATATTGACCTTGCATGTAGTGATCTTGGTAAACTCTATGTATTAGTTCTACTAGCTCTTCTGCAGATTCTGTAGTATTTTCTACAGTTGTACTTCTTTTTATTGCTTTTAATTTTCACTTTTTATCTAAAAATAATTCCAAACATTAAAGTTGCAAAAAAAAAATATATATAAAGAACTCTCATATATATGCCCTTCACCCAGAAATCCCATTCACTTTTGCCAACTATACCAATAATATCTTTTAGGGCAAAAAGATCCATACCAGGATTATACATTGCACTCTGTTGTTTATTATGTACCTTCTTCTGTCTTTCATTCTGAAACCGTTTATTAGTTCTTCTTTGACTTTAATACCTCAAAATTTTTTTGAAAATTACAGGCTATTCATTTTGTAGACTAACCATCAATTTGGGTCTGATGTTTCCTCATGATAAGATTCAGATGTATTTTGAGCAGAAATACTACAGAAGTGATGCTGATTTGCTCCATCACTAGTGACATTAATGATAAATGACAAATCTGGATGGCCCTGGAGGTTCATTTCCTTCCCTCTTTTGGTAGCAGAGCTGAGAGCTGGCTGACCTGGACCAAGCAGTTCTACAGAGAGACAAGACCTTGGGCCAATGTTAACATAGCTGGTAGGCAAGGCTGTTCCCAGGGCCCTCTGCAGATAGACTTTGGCTGTCAGTATGCTTACTCCTTAGTACTGTATGTGGGGTTTCCCTTAATGTATTTTTAATTACTTAGCGAAACTAGGAATTCCTTAAGTCCAATTAGGCTAAAGTATGTAACATGGTGTGGGGCTATGACTGTGTCTGTTGCACACCTGGCTGCTGGCTGAGGCAGGTCCTGTTCTGCTGGAACCTTGGCCATGTGCACACACAACATCTATGCTCAGCCTATGCTGTGTAATAATAAAAGTTCAGGGAACAGAATGTACTCTGCCACTCTCTGCATGTAAGTTTCCCCCAATAAACCCCATGTTATAGCTGTACCATATGATACTAGTGGGGTGTGTCTGTGACCCCTCACATGACAGTTAACTTTGATTACTTGAGTAAGGTAGTATCTGCTAGATTTCTCTATTGTAAAATTCTAATTTTTAAAATAATAATTTCATGGAGAGATGCTTTGAACCTATGTATTAATAAATATCTCATTCATTGTCCAACTGTTTCCCACTAGATTTAGCAAACATTGATATTTCTTGTCTGATGATTGCAAAATGGTGATTTTCTAATTCCATTATTTCTTTTAAATTTGTTAGTGCATTCTATTCTAAGGAAAAACTTTTTCTTCTCATTTATTCATTTCTTTAAAAAAAAATCAGTGTTGACTCAGATTCTATTTTATTCCATTGGATATAATCTCTTACTGTCCTGGTTTATTCTGATGTTCAAATTGTCCCAGATTTGGCCAATGGGAGCTCCTTCAAGCTGATTGGGTTGTCCTTTTAAAATACCCCTTCATTGGGCATTTCCATACTTTCTGGCACAATAAGATATTCTAGGCTCATCTTATACTTTCTGTGTCCCAATCGTGAAATCAGCCATTTCTCCAAAGAGCCTTGGTTATTTTTAGGGGAGAATGGTGTTTAGATCTGAGTGTGAGGTGTTCTCTTGGCTTTTCTGGTGTTGCTGCTCCAAGGCCCTCTTAGTGGACAAAGGAAATTTATGTATGTACATAGATACATATGTACATATACACACACACCTTTACATTTATATTCATTTTTATATCTACATGTATTGAAAACCGTGAAATCATATCAATAACTCCAACTCCAATCCAATCACATAAATTTCATCTTGCTTTTCCTTTCTACATCTGTAATCCCCTTCTCCCAACAATGAGAAATCTGGCTCCCATTACTCTCAATATAGTTTTCCTTTGTGTAGACCTCCTGTGTGTAACCAGCTGCCTGACCTTGCAGGGCTGCTGCCTCACCTTCCTTGTTTAGGCTCCGATCCCCCACTGAGTTGACTTCCTAGTTGAATATGGGAGTCCATATATTCTCCTATGTAGATGGAAACGCAGACAGAAACAGTAGAGAGAGAGCTGTAGAAAGCAATCACAGAGGAGGGGCACAGAGAGTACCTTTTGGGTTACTGGAAGCTTTCCAACTACTAGTTCTAGTCTTTTGCTAAGATAAGACTATACACCTGGCTTTTGTGAGTAGCTCCTACATCAGTATGATAAATTCTCTTCTTTTGGTTAAGCCAGTTCAGGTTGGTTTCTGCTACTTGCAGAGTGTCTTAAATAAAGGTATATTTACATCCTGTCTTATTTTACAAAAAATAAAACAAACTGTGGAAATAATCAGGGCTAAGGGAAAATAAAAATTAGCACACAGAAAATGCATACCACATGGTACTGTACAGTTGCTTAACGTAGACTGAAATATTAGCTCTAAGATTTCTAGTAATTCCAACAAAGTGTGAAACACTATCCCTTACAAGATTTTATGTCTACAGATTTAAAACAAACCAGTAACCGGAGTGTGAATAGATAGACCACCGGAACAAATACAGAGTTCAGGAGTGAACTGTTCAATAAATGGCCAACTATGTAGCCATCTGAAAAAAAAAAAAAATTTGGATCCATACCTCACCCCATATACTGAATCAATTCAAAATGAATCAACCTTCAATTGTAAAAGTCTAAATGTCCATGAATAGAGAATTGGTAAATTATGGTTTATGTATATCCCTGCAATAAAATGCTATAGGTGTTGAAAAAAATAGCAAGGACCTCTGCATATATTGCTACGGACATATTTTCTGGATATATTAAATAAAACAAAAAGCAAAAAACACCAAGATATAGTACATGAGTATGAAATGCTGGCATTTTTGTAAACCAGGAACACAAAGAATATATGTCAGTCTTGGCTTGCATATGTATACACGTTTTGAAGAATGGGCAAGAAACACTGGTCACCTGCTTGGGACATGAGGATAGGTGTGGGGGAGGGCTTTTTTCCACTGTGTATCTTTTATATGGTTGCTGACGGATGAGCCATATGTATGTATTACTTATTTTAAAAATAAAAATAAAAAATTAATATAAATCAGATAAACCTGCCGATGGAGAAGCCCAGCTAGTCTTGACAGGTTGTGTAAGGACAACAGGAGCGGCTGAAAGTTTTACCCGCCCACAAATTTCCACTGCCCATGTAACCCAGTGCCGACCCCCACACTGAGATGCCATTCTTTTCAGGAAGGATTATCTCCAGAGCCTGGCTTGATGGCTCGCCTGTAATCCCAGCTACTCAGGAGGCTGAGGCAGGAGGATCACTTGAGCCCAGGAGTTTGAGGCTGCTGTGAGCTATGATTGTGCCACCGCACTCCAGCGTGGGTCACAGAGTAAGACCGTGTCTCTAAAAACACATACACACACACACACAACAAAAAGATTATATCCAGAAAACCTTTACCTGTACTACTGGGGAGATTTACTGCTCAAAGTGCTTGACATATAAGAAACAGTATTTTTTTTTAATATGTAGGTTTGCCAGGAGCATTCTATTTCCTAACTTTGCCCATGAATATGCTGTTTAGGTGAAACTTTCAATTCATAGTAAATATATGATCAAAATTTGAGCGCAGTAATGACTTAGGACACCAGCCCCCAAGCCAGACTACCTGGGTTCAAATCTCAGTTGTTCACTTATCAGCTGTTTGCCTGCTGGAAGTTAGTTTTGTCACCTGTTAAAATAGGAAGCAATTACAGCACCCACCTCACAGCATCCACCTAAGGATCACAGGTACATAAGCCCCAGACCAGTCTGTCCAACAGCAATATAATTCAGGCCAAAGATATTTAAAATGTTGTACTTACTTAAAAAAAAAAGAGAAACAAATGAAACTAATATTTATCCCAATATATAAAAAAGATTATCACTTCAACATGTAATCAATATAATAAACTACTAGTGAGGTGTTTAACCTTCGTATTTGGTAAAGAACACATACATGTCAATTCTGACTAGCCGTATTTTAGGCGCATGGGCGGGTAGCCGCGGTACTGCACAGCGCAGCGCAGGCGGTGCTAGCACACAGTAGGTCTGCTCAGCGCCAGCCCCTAGGGGCAGACAGAAACATGGTTGCTGTGACCATACCTCACCTGGAGTAAATCGGTCTATCAGGGGTGTCCAGTGGAAGAGATATCTACATTTTGGGATAAAATAAGACGATTTTCTTTAAGCCTGCCACTTCCTTCACTTCCATCCATGTTTTATTAATAATTCACAGGTAAAAGGTTCCGACCTATGCAAAAGAACAATTTACACAAACAGGGCCACCGTCTATCCCAGGTGGTGGAGGGGCAGGGGGTGTTTATTATTACCTCCCCAAATGCGGAGGCCCCTGCACCACCTACGCGGGGAAAAGCAGGCTAACTGGAAGGTCCTTTAAAAAGGGGAGGGAGGCGGCCAAAGGAGAGCTAAGCGCTCCAGGGAACAATTAGGGCCGTGAGGAAGGGCCACGTTTAGGGGGCGGTGGGTGCCAGACGGCGCAACAATGGAGGCAGGCGAATTCCGAGAGCCAGGAGGGTCTGCCAAGCGTAGCCAGCACCCTGGCCCCGGCGCGCGGGCAACAGAGGGCTGCAAAGACCCCGGGCCGCAAGGGGTGGAACTCCCGGCCCGGCGCTGGGCCGCAAACACCGCCTCGGCCTCCGCAGCCCGCGTCCGCTGTCTCCCCGCTCCTGAGTGGCTGGAGGGCCGGGATTAACCTTTCACCGCCGCGCTCTGTCCAATCACAAGCTCGCTCTCATGCCGCCGCGGGGCGAGCGCAGCGTGGGGGCGCGGAGGGGCGGCGCGGGCGCCGGTGGGATTCTCCAAGCGGCTGTGCGCCGTTGCCGCGGGCCGTGCGCGGGCTGCCGGCCAGCCGGGCGCTGCGCAGTCTCCGCAGGCGCCGGCGGGAGGGAGGGGTCGAGGCGGTGGCGCGGCGCGGCGCGGCGCAGGCTGCTCCAGGCCCAGGTGAATGGAGTAACCTGACAGCGGGGACGAGGCGACGGCGAGCGGCAGGAAATGGCGGCGGCGGCGGCGGCGCCGGGCGGCACCGGGAGGCCTGGGCTGTGACGCGCGCGCCGGAGCGGGGTCCGATGGTTCTCGAAGGCCCGCGGCGCCCTGTGCTGCAGGTGAGGCGGGCTCCCGCGGAGCCGCTTTGTGTCCCGGGCGGGGAGCGGCTCCATCCGCCCGCGCTCCCGCGTCCGCGCCGAGGCCTGCGTGCGGGCCCTGGGCCCGAGCGCACGTTGGGGCCTGGCGGGCGCTGGCGGATGGCGCGGCCTCGCCGTCCCTGGGCGGCGCGGTGCGGCGCGGCCTGCGGGTCTGGCGTCGGCGGGGCCGGGCTGCGCCCCTGGGCCCCGATCCCGGCGCCTCCCCCCAAGTCCGCCTTTGGAGAGTTTCTGCGGCCGCTTCGGCGTGGGCGGGGGATGCGGGCGCCTCAGCACCCCGAGTCGAGCGCGGTCCTCCCCGCTCACCCCGGCCCGGTGGAGGATAGGGCTCTTGACAGGTCCAGCCACGCACGCCAGAGTGGTGCGGAACTGGCCCGGGTGGACACGCGTGCCCTGCGACTCGGAAGCGTCCCGGGGCCCTGCTCTGATGTTGGGGTCACTGGCTGGGGCCGGGAGGGGACGAAGCCGGGGCTCGCGGTGCTGGCAGGAGAGCGCGAGTCCTCCGGTCCCTCCCGGGAAGGATTGTGTGTGTTTATTGGCAGGTGTCCAGATCTGGGCCCCAGGGGGCGGGTGGCCGAGGCCATCTTTTTGCCCCTCCTCTCAGATGTTTTTGTGCCGAAATGCCTGGACCCCTGCGAAGGAGACTTTCTTACGGGTTTTTGATTTTGGGGAAATCAGAATATGTTTTAAGTTAGCACATCAGATTTATGTAGATTGTCGGGAAAAGCTAAGCTGCCCCGGTGGCTTTGCCTGCAGGACAGAGCTAACAAACCACTTAATGTATCTTTAGTATCCTGAAGATTTGCAGAAACCCAGAGATGAGTGGGGAGTCCTGACTGTGTAGTGTTCAGTCAGTGCTTTTGTGAAGAGAGTTGTGGTTAAAGGCGTGCGTTACTGATGTGCACGATAAGCCTAAGTACTCTTATGCCTTTCAGGTTGCAGAAAGTTAATGTTTCCGGAAAAACATTCATCTGATTAGAGTATCACTTGGAAGTCTATGCTTCTGTCTTTGAATATTCTGAATCTTTGCAATCCTCGTGGTCACTTGTCTTCGTGGTACTTGCTTTCAAGGGCACCAGTCTCAGTCAGTGGACAAGGGCTCAGGTTAGGAGTTAAGTAACTTGGCAAACAGTGTTTAAAATGTGCTTTTAAAAAGTTTAAATTGAAAATGTGTTGGTAAACATTAAATTTTCCAAATACAAATACCCATCCTAACTAAAAGCTCAAATAATTTATTTTTATTTATTTTATTTTATTTTTTGACCATGAGTACATTCATTCCTAGATTAATGTATTAAAAGATGGATTCTGGTTGAGCCTCCTAGCAAATAGTAATCTTTTATATTATTAATATCTAATTAGGCTCTGCAATAATCAGTTTATTTTGAAGTGTTTTCTTTAAAGCTACGTGTGGTACATGTATGTTATATGTAATATATGTATATACATACACATACAAACATACGTAATTATTTCAAAATTTCATTTTAGAGCATATTTTATGAAACTCTGTCTATAGATTAAAAACACTATTAAAGATTGTTTTTAATGTGGTCACCATAAACGTTGATCACAGTAACATAGATTTATGGATTTACTCATGGCCCCAAAATGTTTTCAGAAAAGATGAGTTTAGTCAATTTTAATTTGGGGAGAAAAGACCTTTTCCTGCAGTTATTTTAGTAAAGGCTTGCTTTACTTTTTATGTTATCATTCATCATGAAAGGTGAAGTTCTGACTACTGTGATGTGCCTGTGGCTCTGTGTCTGAGTTGCTAGAGCTAGGTGGTTTTGCTATTGCTGGGCTTTATTGTCTTGGTTTTAGAAGACATTTTGTTTTGATGTGGCTCATTATTCTTATTTGATAGTGATTTTGTGGTGTTATATAGTGAGTATGACGGTACTTGTGGTGCTACCTTCTAGGGAGGATGACTTTTATGGCATTGAGAAATTTTATTCTCTGTCCCTGTCTGACATGTGATGTGGTTGTTTCATTTGAGAAAGTGGATATTTCATAGACATTCACTCACTTGTGACCTTAACGTGCCATGGTTATGTTTCCACTTACTTGTGGCAAAGGAGATAAGAGAAACATTTTATTGAGTGCCTCCTTATTATGTGCTAAGATGTTTCAGGCACAAGATGTTTCTTTTACAGGCATTCTCATTTAGTCCTCACTGTGACCCTGAGACAAACTCAATATTGTCCTTATTTTACAGGCAAGGAAACTAAGACTCTGATTATTACCCTGAGTTATGAATCTAGAAGTGGCAGCAGAGCCAAGATTGAATCATGGTTTGATTTCAGAGTCCTTGCATTCATGTTCTTTACATTGCATTGCATTGCTGTTCCGAGTGGATTGTAGGAGAAAAGTCTGCATAATGCATAGTAAGTCCTCAGTAAATACTTGTGGAATGAATGAAGCTCTGTCTAACCTTAAATGTTCAGGTGACCTCTGGTCATTTGAGTATTTCACTTTTTTTTTTTCTGGGTGGTAAAATATACATAACATTTACCATTTTAACCATTTTTAAGTGTACAATTAAGGAGTGTTAAGTACATTCACATTGTTTTGCAGTCATTACCACCATCCATCTCCATAATTTTTCATCTTCCCCAACTGAAACTCTGTGTCCATTAAACATTAACTCCCCATTTCACCCTGCCGTGATGCTAGGCACCCACCATTCTGCTTTATATCTCTGTGAATTTGACTACTCTAGGAACCTCGTATAAGGGGTTCATACAATATTTGTTCTTTTGTGTCTGGTTTATTTCACTAGCAGAGTGTCTTCAGGGTTCATCCATGTTGTAGATGTGTTAGAATTTCGTTCCTTTTTAAGGCCGAGAAAGAAATTCCTTTGTGTATATACACCACATTTTGTTTATCCATCGGTTGATGGCCACTTGGGTTGCTTCCATCTTTTGGCTACTGTGAATAATGGTGCTGTGAACATAGGTATATCCACTTGAGTCCTAGCTTTCCCTTCTATTGGGTATATACCCAGAAGTGGTCAGATTGTTTCTTGATCATCAAAACATTAGATTCAGAATTTGTTTCAGTATGAGTTTTCTCAGGGTTCTTCCAAACAGTGGTAATTTCCTACAAACAGTTCCTCTGTGTCAATAAAAGATTGTAATCTTCTTGAAGCCCGGGATTTACTCATTTTTATGATCTTGGTTCCTATCAGTGTCCGGCAAGTAGGTATTCAAATAAATGAATTTATTCAGTTGGTTAATATGGAGCGATGTGCTTTGTTGAATGCCAGAGGAAGATATTGGTAAGGTCTGTGTTTAAGTTGTGTAAATAGAAAGTTGGAACCAAGTGATTTATTTTGTTTACCTTGTATTGTACTTTTTGGACATGTAAGAGTTTAGCTCATCCTGAATGCTCACTGGATGCGTATGTGTTATACTGCTCTTATTCACAGGTTTCTTTGCAGTATTTTCTCTGTTATGAACTTATGACTTGCCAAAGTAGATCGTACTCTTCTGAGGCAGCATTATTTCCTTTGTATTCTACCTCTTCATCCTGTGGGGCTTGGACCTTTTAGTTCTTATTTTCTAATTTTTTGATGTTAACGAAATACTTTGCGTGATAAAGCTGGTTTTCAGTTCTTACTAATTTCTGCTAAAGAGACTCTAGTATTACTACATTCTGTGCAGAGACAACCATGATTTAATAATTTATAATCTGTCTACTTTGAGAAAGGGTTTGAGATGGTCTTGTAATAATAGAAAGGTTTTCGAGAGTGCTATGAAAATAATGGTAAAGGTTAGTTGAGGGTAGAATGGAGGGAGAGAATTAGTTGAGAAGCTTAGGGCAGGGATAACTTAGTGCCTGCATGTAGCTAAAGTTGGCATTGATTGATGAAAGGAAGTATACCAATTAATCAGGAGAAGGAGATTTTTCTCTTGTTTGAAAAATAATTAATCGTTTGGATTCTTAAGTAAAATAACATTAACAATTTATGGAGAAAATGTTTTACATTTTACAAATGATAGAGATACATTTTTCACATGCCATTTTAGAGAAACTGGATAAAAGCCTAAGGCATAATAAAAAGCTTTAGTAATATAGGTGTACACCATTCCAGTGACTTGATTCATTAGAGTTTAATTAATTTGCCTCTCAGGTGGTGGCCCTCAAATGTCAGTTCTCTCTTTCAGGCTTTTGACAGGTGCCAAATAACAATCCATTCAGGAATGAGCTCTCTTCTGGACAGTATAGGCATTCAGGATTTTCTAAATAGTGATTCTCTGCCAGTCTTTTGGAATGTGTGTTGGTTTGAAAAGTAGGACTGCTTGTAAGGTGGTGTATACTCAATAAGTGAATGAACGCAGAGAGAAAAGCATTATTTTTGAGGCGTATCTGATGAAATTTAAATTTTCAGTCACGTAAGAAAGCCTTTGTTAAAATAAATTCTGAGTACAAGATGGCTTTCTCATCTAAAATTATCAATGAATTGTTGGTACTCCTTTAACGTGTAGTTACTGTATTATACATTTAAAATAAGTGACTAAGAAGATGCCCCAAAATATTGTCTGAGGATGTCAATAAGACTGTTACTAGAAATAAGACATGACAGGCTTAAATTTGGCTTTAGGATTCTGATTTTTGAGGCATTAAATGCTCTTGGCTGTGTTAAGGTTTATAGACTAGTAAGGATTAAGTCCTTCATGCATATTCATTACCAGACACAGTGCCTGGCATATGGGAGGCACTCAGATTTGTTGAGTGAATAAGGTAGTTTATACTACTTTTTGAAGTGTTCAGAAGCTAACAGAGTTTTGTGAAGAATAATATTGGTTGCATATTAAGGCTTTTAAAAAGATCATTACTATTCTGATTTTGGATAAGGCGTGTTGCCTTGTCCTTCTCCATTTGTGAGGTACGTGTGATTATGTGCATAGATACATTGCAGACTGAGGAAAGTATTAAGAATCATGGAAGAAAACTGCTGTAAAAATTGGGAGTTTTACTGGTATTGCACACTTTCTTATTGTTGAAGCAGGCTAACCCAATTATTGTGATAGTCCTTATTTTAAGTGACAGCTCAATGTATGCAGTAAAGTTGGGATTTTAAAAACACATTTGAAAAATCCTTTTTGAGGTTTAGAAAATAAGAGCAGTTAACCATTTCAGAATTTAAAAAAATACTGTACTTATAGAACCTGAATGATGAGAGAAGGATCTCTATTTAAAAACTGATCTTCAAAAAAAGAAAGAAAAAAAATAGGAAAAAACCCCTGATCTTTGAAATGATATAGGGAGGTTCTTTGATTAAGCAGTTAGATCAGTAACTGTATTTGAAAGGAAAAAGAAGGACAGTAGACGTATTGAATCATCTGAGATATTTTGAGATTCCACGATTTCTGCTTTTCCTCTTTTAGTAATAGCCTGGGGAACAAGATTAATGTGGTGAACCTACTACAGCCTCTCTGCCTCTCATGCATCCTGCTGCACAGCCATCACTCGTGGGTGGCTCCAATTCGTGGTATTGTAAACTTTTTCCACTTTGCAAAATTAAAGACTAGTATTTTATCATAGCATTGTAGGGATGCTTAAGAGCACGTGTTTGGTGTCAGAAAGCCTAGTGTTCAAATCCTGATTCTTCTACTTTATAGCTGAGGAGCACTGGCCGTAGGGCAACCTCTCTGAGTCACAGCTTCCTTATCTGTAAACTGTCATCATAATAGTGTTTACCTCTTGAGGTTTTGAGGAAAAAAGGAGTTTCTTAACACATTAACTGCCATGTGAGTTGTATGTAAGTCACGCTAGTTTTGACCCTGGGGCCTTCTGAAACATATGTAACTCACACATCTCTTTACCTTGGAAGCCACATAGTGCTCAGGCAACTCACGTGGCCATGCTGTAGTGCACGTATTATGTGATGGGTGGCCCTCTGGGCAAAACCCTGCAGTTGGTTGGTGAAAATCTTACTTGTTGATGTTCTTATTGTTACAATTAATATTGACCATTTAATTGCATATAACTCACGCACAGAAAACAAAAATAACAAATTTTCATTAAATTAGAGAGGATCATTTTATTTTTGAAGTTTTTATTCTGTTTTCATAATCAAATACCATGGCTCCAAGGAAAAAAATTTTTTTTTCTAGTGTGGCAGTGTGTTAAACTCTAAGCCCAGTTCTGGCACGTAACTAGCATTTGATGAAACTTAGGTGAAATTATTTTTCCTTTAAATACGTGCTTTAGAGAAAACCTTGCTGTATTCTTAATGTGATTATATTGTGATCCCCCAAATTATTAATGTTGAAATGTATGTCTGGTTTTATAAGCGACGATGAAAAGGAAAAGAGAGCTTGAGGTCAGTAGTTCACAGACAGGTTTTCTCTGAGGATTATACATACTGAGGATTATCCATTAGTGTGGTCTCTGTAATAGTGAAAGCAAGTGTAATAGCACCTTAAATATCTCTTGACTTTTCCTAAATAACCCGTTATTCATCTGTTATTCTTGAAACTATACTTCAAACCAGCGTAAGCTTTTTATATGTGTCATGTACTTGGTATAGGCCAGTGGTTCTTATTCTTTGGAGACTCCTGATTTGATGAAAGATTTGAATCTTATCCCCAGAAAAATACACATGTACATACCCATAATTTTACAAAAAATTATAGGAAGTACAGGGACTCCTCCAGAACCCCATCTACAGGTGCTTGATTTAGGCTATGTCTACACATATAAAGACAAGCACTGTAATAGGTTGATTTAGGAACAACAAAGTTCCAGATAACTGAGCAGACGTGATTATGGAACTGAATGAACAGTGTGAAATAGTCAGTGGTTAAGAAACCTGTGTTTTAGTTTGGTTTTACTTCTAACTAACTAGCTGTGTGATTAAGGGCAAATCACTCTGGCCTTTCTAGACTTAGTTTTAATTTTCTCACCAGTAAAATGAGAACTTTTACTGAGAAAATTTACTAAGTCTCCAAGATACTTCAAAGTCAGTAATCTTTGAAATACCCATATAATTCAGAGATGTCTCCGCTTCACGCTGAGAATACGAGACCCGGAAAGGAGAGGGCGCATTTGTCAAGCGTTAAGGTTTGTCTCTAGCGACCATAAGAAAGGAGATGGTGGAAACGTAAGGTGTTCTGAGCAGGAGATACAAGACAAAAACCGTGGGAAATAAGGCTTGAAAACTAAAGTCAGATTTTGCCTTGACTGGATGGCAGGTTGAGTCTTTTCATCTTCTGTCTCCACATCTAGTACAGCTTAGCAAATAGGTTTTAATGAATGAGCGTCTGACAGAAGCTCTTTGGGGTTTCAGGTCTGATCGGTGTAGAGAAAGAGCAAGTAACTCACTGAGAGGCCTCTGGCGCCACTACCGAGGAAAGAAATGTCTGATGGGCATCTTCATATTTTAACTTTAAAAGCTTATCATATTTTGTATGTAACACTGTACTAAGATTCCCTCTTTTTCCCCCCAGGGTCAGGTATATAGTATGGCTAGCTAAACATTAAAAAGGGAAAAAAAACCCAACTTCTAAATCTTTATATATGCTTTTTACATACAGTAAACTTAAGTAATTTATTAATCATAGGCCAAACATAATTTTGAGTGTTTTAAGGACAGTGAAGAATTCTGTTGATTAAAAATATTAATACGTGAACAAATAATAGAACAATCTAAATTGGCATTTAAATGAAGGATGTAAGTGAAATTAACATTCGACTGGAGTTAAAGCAAGCCGAAATTTCTAAATGCTGTTAGTATCTTAAGAGGAGTAAATCTTTATTGCTTATTAATATATGGACTTTAGTTTCCAACTCTTCTTCAATAAAATATGTGAAATAAAGCATTGCCAAACAGTGGTTTTCTTTTGAGGTATGTTTATCAAAAAAGTTTTCATTGATATATAACACACTTCTGAAGGAGAATATTATTTTTACAGAGACTGTATGTAGTACTAAGTCTTTGTAAACCTCTAGCTTTTTTGTTGCTGAACATTAGGAGTAGTCCAGGAATTTTTAATTTTTTTTTTTAACATAGGAGTTAAGTCCACACTTTGGCCAAGGGTATGGAGGTAAATAATTTTCTTAAATCCTTTTTAGCATAGTTTATTATCTTGGTTGTTAAAATATATATAGTGTGTGTATGTATATATTTATATATAATAGATATAAAATAATTACAATAAAATATATAAGTAAAATGTATAATATATATAATATGTACATCATGCTTAGACACATGTATATGAAATCTGTCTTATCTAAGCAGAAAATGCTCTGGCAAATGCTTACGTGTGTTGTCTATATTGTGTGAAGAAAAAGTTACACAGTACATTGTAGTTTCTATAGTATAAATTTACCTAGTTTATTTCATTGTTTGTGAGACCCCTTTATGATAACTCCTTTATGATACTAATCTCTCTTAAGGTAGCACTTTTCATTTCACTAGCAAAATGAGTCATTATATAGATTCCATCCAGGATTGTGCATTGCATTTAGTTGTCATGTCTCTTTACACTTTTAATCTGGAAGAGTTTCTCAGCTTTTGTCTTTTATGATATTGACAGTTTTGAAGAGTACATGTCTGTTTTGTAAAATGAACCTCAGATTTGGTATTTATGTATATTATGATTAGATTCAGGTTTTACACTTTTAGCAGGAAAACTACAAGAGGTACATGTCAGTTTGTCCCAATATTGATTGTTTTTTTAAGAGACAAAGTCTCTCTCTGTCACCCAGGCTGGAGTGCAGTGGTGTCATCATACCTCACTGCAACCTGGAACTCCCAGGCTCAAGCGATCCTCCCACCTCAGCCTCCCAAATAGCTGGGACTACAGGCGCACGCCACCACGCCTGGCTAATTTTTTTCATACTTTTAGAGACAGGGTCTCCCTACGTTGACCAGGCTGTTCTCTAACTTCGGGGCTCAAGAGGTCCTCCCACCTTGGCCTCCCGCCTCAGCTCCCAATAGTGCTGGGATTACAGGCTCTAGCAAGCCTGCTTGCCCTAATATGGAGGATCTTAACTTTGTTATTTGGGTTAAGGTGGTATCTGTCGGGTTTTCAGGTTTTTCCACTGTGTAAGAATACCAGTTTTCATTTGTAATTATTTGGTATCTGTACAGATATACTTTCAGACTATATAAATATTCTTCTGTAATCTTCACGCAGTGGTTTTAGCATCCATTAATGATTATTGCTTCAGTTACTAAGGTGGTGGTTAAAAATGGTGACTTTTCTGTTGTGCCTTCTATGTTTATTAGTTGACATTGAATAGAGTATTACCTGAATTTTAAACCTAACAATACAATTTCTAAAATGAAAAATTAAAGTTGAGAAATATCGTATGAGTCTTTGGGTTTTCCCAGTTATTCCTGTAACTTTTAAGAACTTTAAATTGTTTCTGAAACATTTTCAAGGCTAAAATCAGGTTAGTTTGCATTAACGTAGAAGAGAATTTTGTAGTGGTTGGCAGTCATCTGAGAAGGACTAGGATGGGTATAGTTGGATGATAGCAAAGTTAACATTGTACAAACTGATGCCTCTATCTCTGACAGTTTCTAGTTAGCTGTGAATTCTTCTTTGGAGCTTGGGGTGCCAAGGATGGGGGCATTAAGTTTGTTAAAATAATTTAAGTTTCAAGTATTTTATTAATTTTTTTTTTTGTCGTAGAGACGTGGTTTCATTATATTGCTTGGGCTGGTCTTGAACTTCTGGCCTCAAGCTATCGTCCCACCTCAGCCTCCTGTAGAAAGTGTCTAACTTGAAGAGCTGGATTCACCCTGTAATCCCAGCTACTTGGGAGGCTGAGGCTGGAGGATCTCTTGAGGCCAGGTGTTGGAGACTAGCCTAGGCAACAGAGCAAGACCCTTTGTCTCAAAAAACAAAACAAAACAAAAGAAAACCAAGAAATGACTAAAAGTGTCTAACTTGAGTTTTATATTTGACCTACAAAAAGTTGTTTTTGACTCAATAGATGTTAACTTAAGGTTAGATCAATAAGGCTTATTCTCAACTTAGAATTAATTGATGAAAATGTAGTTATGAATATTTCTTCCCCTACATTCCAAACCACCTAGTCATTATGAATTTACAGTAAGATGAAAATCAAACAAATTAAATCACAAACTATGTTATATAATATGAGTATGAATGTAAGTAAAGTTTGAAGTTATCTTTTCCTTTTGAGGGAAATGGCAGTAACAGCTAATTTGGGGCAGTGATATAACTAAGTCCTGATTTGGGTGGTGTAGATAGCCCGTGTGTGCTGAATGACAGGGAAGTCAAGTGGTAGAGGCTTTTAGGGAAAGTTTAGGGGTGGGGTGTGTGAGAGGTGGGGGCTAGGGAGCACGAGCACATCTATTGGTACACACTTGGTTTGGTGTTAATAGGGAAGGCAGATAACATGAATTGTTGCACAGAAGCTCTGACGTGGTGCTTTACCTCCTGCCTGGAACTTTGAGTATGTTTGCTTTCCTGTCTCAACATTTATTAAACATCCATCTTACTCAGCAGTCTCTTGGGTTCATTTTGTCTGTGGATTGACCTCTTTTTAGTATTTAAGTATTCATGTTATATTGTCTTAAAACAGCTTGATGTATAGAAAACTGTGGCTCCTTTTTCCTCATGGATGTTCTTACTTGGTGTAAAAGATAGGCGGAGGATGGTCATGAATTGAATAAAATTTTAGCATATGTTGCACAGTGCTAAGAGTAAAGTACATACCTGTAGTCCCAGCTGCTCAGGAGGCTGAGGCGGCAGGATGGCTTGAGCCCAGGAGTTGGAGGCTGCAGTGCCCTGTGATGGTGCTTGTGAATAGCCACTGCACTCCAGCCTGGGCAGCACAGTGAGCCCCATCTCAAAAAGCATAAAGTACAGAAACTTGGAATCAAATATTAACCTTAAAACTCACCTTGAAAGCTAGTGGTACGTTAAGTATTTATGTCTCTTGAAACAGAACTGCAGGGTAAATGTCATTACAGGTAACTTGAAGGGGAGGTTTGGTATCTGTGTTATTTTGATGTGTTGGAATGTCTTCTTTCTGAGAAGTACTCCAAGTAAGTGGACCATTGGCTGGCAGCCTAGAGATACTTTTTATGTCGAGGTTTTGGTGTGTCGAATTTGTTGACTTGTGTTCAACTTCAGTTTTGGACAAATCTAATTTTAGGCACAATTATATTGAAATCTAAACATAATACATTTATGTTACAGATTTAGAGAAACTCAGAAATTTGTTTGGTTCATAGAGTAGTGCATGAAATGAAGACTAATGAATTTGTGGTTTAAATTATAGATACTATGATATTGTAAAATATATATTTGCTCTTCTACCCCTTTTCTGGGCCTACAACTCCTAAAATCTTTAGAATCTCAGTGATATCTTTTTGTATGCTAATGGTGACTGATGGCTGGCAGCCCCATAGTAGCATCAGGATGGGAGCTGATCATCAAGGCAGGATTGGAGGGTTGGGACTTTCAGCCCCACCCCCTGTCCTCTGGGGAGGGGGGGGGGGCTGAAGGTTAAGTTGATCACCAATGGTCAATGGCATAATCAATCCCTATGTAATGAAGCCTCCATAAAAACCCAAAAGGACAGGGTCTGAGAACTCCAGGTAGCTAAACATGTGGAGGTTCCTACAGGGTGGCTTGCCCAGGAAGGGCATGGACTCAGGCATGGAAGCTCTACACCCTTCCCCCTGTACCTTGCCCTATGCATCTCTTCATCTGTATCCTTTGTAATGTCCTTTATAATAAACTGGTAAACATAAGTAAATGTTTCCCTGAGTTCTGTGAGCTGCTTTAGGAAATTAATCGAACAGGAGGAGAGGGTTATGGGAAACCCAATTTAGAAGCACAGGCAAAATTACCTGGGGCTTGTAATTGGCATTGAAATGGGGGACAGTCTTGGGGACTGAGCACACGATCTGTGGGATCTGATGCTATCCCTAGGCAGGTGGTGTTGGAATTGAAGTAGAAGATACCCACCAGGTGTTGTCTGCTGCAGAATTGATTGCTTGTTGTTGGTGTGGAGAAATCCCCACATATTTGGTCACAGAAGTCATCTGTGTTGTATGAGAGCAGAGGAAAAATAGTTGATTTTTTTTTTTTACTCAGATACTGGGGTAAATTTTACCACATTTAGTGGCTTAAGAGGGGAGGAAATTTATATTACTTAATTTGTGTCTTCATACAAATTATCCTCGATTTGAAAGTTTCCAGTTCTAAAAAGAATATGTTCAAGTTATAGGGAATTTTAAAATGCAGAAAAGTTTAAAGGAAAAAGAAATTACTCATTGTTGTAATCCCACCGTCAATTTTTGGGTGAATTTTCTTTCTCCCCTGCTTCCTCCCGTGCTTCCTCCCCTCCTTCCTCCTTCCTCCTTCCTCCCCTCCTTCCTCTCTCCCTTCCTCACTCTTCCCTTCTTCCTTTTCCTTTCCTGAGTTTTTAACTAAGACATAATTATGGTCTTATTATAAATAAAAGTGTTCTGCTTTTTTCATTTAATGCCATAACATAAGCATTTTTGTTCATTATAAACTGCCATCGTTTTAAATGGCTGAATTGAATTGCATCATGTAAAATGAACCACAGTTTACCAAACCATGCCCTCACTCATTGTTAGACATGTAGAGGGGCATTTCTTTGCTATTATAGGTGGTGAAGGGATCATTTCTGTATGAAGTTTTTTGTGTGTGTGGTATTGTTGTAGGCTGGATTAACGTGCGGAGATTTTTAAATTAATAGTGACAGATACGACAAAAGTAAAAGTAAAAATGTAAATATTTCTCTTGTGCTTTCTCTCTTTCTCTTTCAGCTATCTAAAGTTATCAGTGTTTAAATTCTTGAAATTATTATCGCTTTTCTTTTTGTTTGACCTTAGTCTTTTCATAATCTATGTTCACTAAATAATAGTTGATAAATCCTTGAAATATTTATTTTATATACTATGGATATTTTGGATATTTTCTATCTTTTTATTTTATATTTCCAATACATCCACTTGATTGTTATTATTTCTTGTCCATCTTTGGAACATTTCATTGCCTAAGAAACAGCTTAGTGAAATAGTGTTTTCAGTGATGTCTGTCCAGCCAGTAAGTAGTCCATAGTATTTTTTATTTTGCTTTTAAAAGAGAACTAGTAAATACAAAGCTGTTTTATTAATAATTTTATTTCATGTTATGTACCATATTTTGTGATTTAATTTCTTTGATTTTCATCTTAACGTAAATTCGTAATTACTAGGTTGTTTGGTATGCAGGAGAGGAAAACTTTTTCTCTACCTTCGGTAGGTTCTATCCCTAAGGTCTGTGAATTAAACCAACAAAAGACAGACTAACAGGAGAAAAGGCTTACAAATTGTATTGATGTTAATATTTTTGTGTGGGAGGGCTCAGCAGTGGAGGAGGGCTTCAAAGAGAAGTAAAACCCCAAAGAAACACTTAGCTCAGAGGCTCAGGTATCATCCTAACAGAGGGTGACAGGTAATGAAATGACGGAGGAAAGGGGGTTTGAGCTCCTGGGGCTAACAAACCGTGGGAAGGTGGCTAGGGGTAGCTGCCACAGAGGACACTAAGGGTAGGGAGGGTTATTTATTTAGTAAGATTTTTTATACAGACTTGTCTTGGTGCCACCTCTGTCTGCTGTGATGAGGGTTGCTCTCTTCCTGATATAGAAGGGGGGATTTATGCCTCACTTTTGGGTAGAAGGTGGGAGGGCAGAGAACTTCAACTGAATGTGTTGGTTCTTAATTGCCTTCAGCTCAAAATAATCAGTATTCGAAAGTGGTATATTGGGAGATGTGTTCTGATCCCTTCAGGAGTTTGTGGTTTTTCAAGTAATCTAGCTAAAAATACTGTATAAAATCTTGTATACTTTAAATTTGTATGAGAATGGATTTTCTGTGCTGAACCTTAGGATTAATAAAACATTTAGGTTTTATTGAAGGGGTTCCTTAAAATTTCAAGAGTTTAAAAATTATTTGTAAATAGTGGTTCTAGGTGGAGGTGGTTAGTGTGGTTTTTTAAAACTACCATTTATTGAGCATTTTCTATGTTCTGAACACTTTATTTACTCTCTACCAACTTTAAGATCTCCTGAGGAGGGAGGATTGCATGAGGCCAGGAGATTGAGACCAGGCTGGGCAACACAGTGAGACCCTGTCTCTACAAAAAATAATAAAATTTAGCTGGGTGTGGTGGCACGTGCCTGTAGTCCCAGCTGAGGCTGAGGTGAGAGGATCACTTGAGCCCAGGAGTTGGAGGCTGCAGTGAGCTGTGATCATGCCACTGTTCTCCAGCCTGGGTGACAGAGCAAGACCCCGTCTCTAAAAAAAAAAATAATAATAAAACTTAAAAAAAAAAGAGGTGGGAGGGGGTGGAGGGGATGGGGAAACTCTCACCTAATGGGTGTGGGGCACACAGTTTCGGGGATGACCACGATTGTAGCTCTGACCTGGGCCTTACTCAGCGCCTCCTACATAGGAGGGTATTCATGAGGAGGGAGTAACTGTATGTTATTAATAGTATTGAGGCGAGAGCATCAGTTTGACACACGAAGTTAACTAAAAACATGAGCTATAATCTATAAAAGGTGGGAGTAGTGGGAGTTCCTTTCAAACAACTTGGATCTTTTATGTGGCTTCATTTTTAATGTAGCTAACTGCCCACTTAGCTCCATCTTCATTTTAAAAATTCTTCTCCCCAATGTGGTTGGACAGCATATTAGGATTTCTCCAGCATTTAAATTCCAAGAAATGGAATTTTGCTATTTGGCATGAATACTATTTGAGAGATGGGCTGTGTTTAAAAAATAAAAGAGCCAATGTTGGGGAAATATAATTAACACAATCTGTCAACCCAGAAATTGTCTCCATGAGTGAGAGTGGAGAAAGAAAACAGTTTTATGTTAATAATTGAATGAGCGTCACATTGGACTGCTTGGCTCATCACAGGCAGTCACTAAAGAGCTCGAAAAGACAAAGTAGTACTCCTCTATAGCTAAGTGGTTACAATCCATTACGTCCGTGTTGTCAGGAAAAAATTGCTAATTTTCTCTTATTTTTATGACTGGAGGTAGGTTTTACAATTTGGAGTCAGGTGACAAATTAGGGAACTGGGAGATTTGGTATTATCTCCCTTGATTACATGTCAGAGATGGCTTTCAGGTTTTTCAGGAAACATTGCCAAGTTGTAAGACTAGAGGCTTAGATTTACATACATTGAAAGGGAAGGAGAAAGAAATTCTGAAAGAGAAAAGGGGGGAGGGGTCTCTTCCACTTTGTTTTCAACAGGGAGAATTATGCCTCTTATTTTTAATTTGTATTTGCCCTCATGCCAACAATCATATAAACCTGTTATTTTGTATCCATACCATGGCTGTCCTTAGTGATTTAGGCTTGATTGCAGTTAAAATAATGCCTTGGATCTCTCATAGCACTTTTGTTACTAGGAACTTAAAGCCCTTCAGACCTTTTTTAGTTTTCTCTGTTAGCTGACCAGTATTTTTGATAGTGTTTTAATGTCACAATGTTTATATTGTATTTTTTTCCTCTTGTTTACCCTGGGACTTTATGGAAATTGTGCATTTGGGGCTTTATGAGAGTAGGAATGAAATCTGGACAGTGATATTTGTAAAGTAAATAGTATCAGAATCTGTGACTCATGATAAAATGGATGGGTTGGGAGTTTTCTGTTACCAGTTTTGAAAGTTAACACCAGGAAGCTGTAGTTGCTCTCATTACTAGCCTTTGGAAGGATATAGCCTTACTACTGCATTTAGACGCTAATGTGGGTTAAGTTTGCTGGTTTGTACCAAAACTTGACTGAGTGTCTGATATGTGGCTTGTCTATTTCAGGGTTATCTTAAAGAGTTATCTTAAAGGGGCCTACGAAACAGGATTTTGCAGGTTTGTAATTTAAGTTGTGGTCATCAATTAAAATTAGAAAATGACCTATTGGCTTTGTGTTGTCAGCATAAAAGCTCCATTGTACTTGGCATATTACCTTTCTAAGGTATATACAGAATTGTCTAGGGAAATAATTTGGGTAACTTAGCAATAATTTTGTAATAGTTCAGTTGCGTTGAATTTTGAAGAGTTATCAATTTATTATTTTGGTTATGGTGTTACCAAAAAAGAGGTGAATCTGAATCAGGAACAATCTAGAGTGTGATGGTGTGTGTGGTCTTTCATCTTATTAGGTAGCAGTATAGAATGGAATTAAAAATCAAATGAAGTCTGAGATAGCCTGAGAAGACACAGACTCTGACATATTGGGAGATAGGAAGATATCTTCATGTAAAACATGATACTGATTTACCTTAGATTTGTTAAGTATTTTTAAAGCCAAATTTTACTGGGGGAAAATGTAATTTAATGCCAAGAGTTCTTCCTTATCGAATTGGATTGTACTAATAAGTTTTTTTTTTATTCGTATAAGAACATAATATACTAGTTTTAAAAGGCTGCTCTTTTAGACAAGTATTTTCTTCTTTTTTTTTTGAGAAAGAGTCTCAGTTGCCCTGGGTAGAGTGCAGTGGCATCATCGTAGCTCACTGTAACCTCAAACTCTTGGGCTCAAGTCATCCTCCTGCTTCAGCCTACCGAGTAGCTGAGACTACAGGTGTGCACCACAACTCCCAGCTAATTTTTATATTTCTTAGTAGAAACGTGGTCTCACTCTTGCTCAGGCTGAGGTAGTTGAGGTAGCCTGAGCTCAAGCAGTCCTCCTGCCTCAGCCTCCCAGAGAGCTAGGATGACAGGCATGAGCCACCGCACCCGGCCTGCATTTTCTTCTTGTTTCCCAATAGATAAATACATTATTTTATGAAGGGTCTTATTCTGATAAGTTGAATATGAAAATTTTATCAAGTAGCAAATTTCTAAAGTTGGTTTTTAAAAATGAGTTATCTCTTCTAAAATATTCTCTCTGATTGCTTTTAGGTTACCTAGGGTATGAATTAATACAGACTTGGAAACTCTGAAAGAACTTAGAATCAGCATTTTGAGGTAAATATGTACATACTAAAGTAGTGTTAAGGTTGCCCCTTCAGCTTTATTAACTTCTTAGCAAAACAAATTTGTGTATGAAATGAGAAAGTTTAACTTCCACGTGAATGTCTCTTAACAGATGGGAAGTATTCACAGTAAGTGACAGGAGACTACTGATGATTTGTTCTTCCTGAGCTTATGGTAGTAGATGCATTACAGCAAGCTAATGAGCACAGACTAAATCTGGTGTTAAATTTAACAAAATCATCATATCTATGCTTTATGCTTTCTTGGTTTTTGGTTTATACCCTCTTTTATAGAGCCATCCCAAATTAAATTTTTCCCCAACATTAATATTGTTAACCGTGTATTTGAATTCTTTTATTCGCAAATGAATTCTGTAAAAGTTTATAGTGTAGGTTTAACTGTTCTTTCAGTTTGTGTTTTTAATTCCATTTTGAGAAATTGGAATTGCTGATGGATTTTATACATGTATTAAACCCTTATTACAAGGTTATTTGGATTTCTCAGCCAAATACCTCTTCTGGTGACCTTCTTTATTTCTTTTGTCTATGTGAATTTAGGAAATAACATGTAATTCTTTTTCTCATTTTTCTATAAAGCACTATCATTAGAATTTATTTACTTTGTTTGACTTCCTTGTATTCATTTTGAAATCTTTTCTTGAAATTTTCTATAGCTTTTTATTTCCCCAGATCTCTGGGAATTAGGCATGCTGTTGTTGTAGCTCATTCTCTTGTTCTTTGTTTTAGGATAAGACTAGTATCCTAAAATAACCCAAATGTCTTTTGTTTAAAATTTAATATGAAATAATGGCCTTTTATTCAGCTCTTTGTATCAATAGGGCTCTCTTGTAGATGTGTTTATATCCAGTTTACAGGAATCTTAAACTTGGCTATTTTTGCATTTATTTTTAGAGCAGAAGCTTGGGCATGCTGTGATTTTCCAATAAACTGCTGTCACAATGTCAAAATGCAGTTCAGACAACAGCAACACAGAGATCTCAAACATTAAAACGGTAAATCTGTGATTTATCATATGTAGAAAGAGGAAGAGAGTTTATTCCTTTTTTCTCGTCTTTCACTAAGTTACAGTCATGCGTCAGTTAACGTCGGGTATACATCCTGAGGATACATTCTGAGAAAGGCATCCCTAAGCAGTTTCATTGTGCAGACATCATAGAGTATACTTACACAAACCTAGTTGGTATATAGCCTACTATACACCTAGGCTATATTGTATAGCCTTTTCCTCCTAGATGACAAACCTGTATAGCATGTAACTGTACTGAATACTGCAGGCAGTTGTAACATGGTGGTATTTGTGTATCTAATCATATCTAAACAGAAGAGGTATAGTAAAAATACAGTATTATAATCTTGTGGGACCACTGTTGTATATTCATTATTAACGTAGCTAACTCCCCACTTAGCTCCATCTTCATTTTAAAAATTCTTCTCCCCAATGTAGTTGGACAGCATATTAGGATTTCTCCAGCATTTAAATTCCAAGAAATGGAATTTTGCTCTTTGGCATGAATACTATTTGAGAGATGGGCTGTGTTTAACAAATATGTCCATTGTTGACCGAAATACCGTTTTTCAGCGCATGACTGTATTTCTAAGTGAATAATATATGGAAGGTATGAAACAACCTCGCTAATTTTACGAGTGTAAATTGTTTGACCAGAAATTTAAAATCTGTGGTTGAAAAACAGTCAAATGGAGTTATTCTTTTGGCTCTGCCAAAGCAGTTAACGATAGGCATCTATGAAACTATTGAACTTTTACTTACCAGCAGGGATTGAGAGCTTTTCATTAAGGCCAAGTTAAAAAAAAATCTATTTAAACATGCCAAAGAAAGTTAAAATTGGTAAAATTATAGGTTTTTCTGTTTTCACGTTATTAGATTACCTCCTGGATTTGCTTTCCCTAAATAGAAAGTATATTACTGGGGCCAGCCACTATCTACTAAATGAATGAAAATTAATTTAAATATTATAACCTTATGGAAAATATAATTGGGAGGGTTAAATTGGTGTCCTTCATTTCCTTGTAAGTCCTCTCTCTTGTCAGAGCTGGTAGGAGTGGGGTTGGTGTGCATTTCCAAACCAAATAGAAATACATCTTGACCTATCCATGATTCTGTTCTGTACATTATTGTGTGGACATTAATAAATTTCAGATTCAGTTTGTCAAATAGTTATTTAAATGTATTTAATGTATATTGGACATAGTAGCTAGAAATTTAAGAGATGGAAAGAATGAGACACACATCTTGTTCTTATGGAGCATGTGTTCCGGTAAAAGAATAAGGCGTGTCTGTATGTGTATCTGTGCTAATGTATGTAATATGATATAAGTTATGAAAGGCGGATAGAAGCTGTTGGAGGTTTTTCTGTCAGGTGAGTGCATTGTTTGTTTATCATGTCCTGGGTATGGTTCAGTACAGTGGGTAATACAAGTAAGTATAAGACATACAGCTCCTATACTCAAGGAATCCTAGTTTAATTGGTCGTATTTAAGTGAGAATAAAGATTTAAGAGAAATTATCTAAATAAGAATTGTTTTAAAATTATAGAAGTATACTTTGTTTTATGGATATTAGACAATATACCCCAAGCGTCTGTAGTATAACTGTTGAGGTCAGTTGGATTTAGCACATGGGTTGAAAATGCAGGGTTAAACACTCTCGGGTGGCCAATTAGGGAGGATGTATAATATGCCATAGGCGTTCAGCCAGCAGAGATTTCTCTTCACTTGTGGGAATTGCTGGTGAGTGGTGGTGGGGCAGGGACAGGGTGGCATTCTAAGCCAGACGGATGAGCCGGGTGAAAGAATGGAGATGCCTGAGGTCAGGCAGTCTTGAGTGGGGGACAGTAATGTTCAGAGCAGTGTTTGGGACCAGATATCACAGAGAGATGTGCTTTGATTAGTTTCCTATTTTAATATTGAATTTCTTTTTAAAAAGTTTTTAAATTGACACATAATTGTACATATTTATGGGATACATAGTAATGTGATACATATAAGGTACAGTGATCAGATCAGGGTGATTACCATATCCATCATCTCAAACCTTTATCATTTCTTTGTGTTAGAGACAGTCAATATCTCCTTCTAGCTGTTTGAAACTATTTTTAACTATAGCCATCCTATAGTGCTATAGAACTGAGGTCCCCAACCCCCATCCCTGGATGGGTGCTGGTCTGTGGCCTGTTAGGAATCGGGCTGCACAGCAGGAGGTGAGCTGCAAGCAAGGGAAGGTTCATTTGTATTTACAGCTGCTCCCCATTGCTTGCCACACCCCCCCACCCCCTCATCCGTGGAAAAATTGTGTTCTAGAAAGCTGGTCCCTGGTGTCAAAAAGGTTGGGGACCACTGCTGTAGAACACCAGAACTTATTCTTCCTATCTAGCTGATTTTGTATGCTTTAGCAAAGTTCTCCCTATTCTTCTCTTCCCCTACTCTTCCTAGCTTCCAGTATCCTCTCTTCTACTTTTTACTTCTATGAGATCAACATTTTTTGAGCTTCCACATGAGTGAGAGTATGCAGTGTTAAACTTTCTGTACCTGACTTATTTCACTTAATATGATGTCCTCCAGTTTCATCCATGTTGCTGTGAATGACAGGATTTTGTCCATTTTTATGGCTAAATAATATTCTACTGTGTATATACACATTTTCTTTATCCATTCATCTGTTGTTGGACACCAAGGTTGATTTCATGTCTCGGCTATTGTGAATAATGCTACAGTAAACATAGGGGTGCAGCTGTCCCCTCAATATATTGATTTCCTTTTCTTTGGAGAAATGCCCAGTAGTGGGATTGCTGGATCATGTGGTAGTTTTATTATATGGTAGCTTTTTGAAGAACCTCCTTACTGTTCTCCATAGGGGCTGTACTAGTTTCCGTTCCCACCAACGGTGTATAGAAGTTCCCTTTTCTCTGCATCCTTACCAGCATTTATTATTTTTGTCTTTTTGATAATAGCCATCCTAATTGGGGTGAGATGGTATCTCATTGTGGTTTTGATTTGCATTTCCCTCATGATTAGTGATGTTGAGCATTTTTTCATATATCTATTGGCCATTTGTGTGTATTTTTTTGAGACATGTCTCTTCAATTCATTTGCCCATATTTTACTCAGAGTGTTGTTTTTTT
The DNA here is from genome assembly GCA_023783475.1 of Daubentonia madagascariensis. Lineage (NCBI taxonomy): Eukaryota > Metazoa > Chordata > Mammalia > Primates > Daubentoniidae > Daubentonia > Daubentonia madagascariensis. The sequence continues at coordinate 52,475,284 of JAKFHU010000485.1, read as the reverse complement.
TGCTACTGAGATGTTTGAGTTCCTTGTCTATTCTGGATAATAATCTCCTGTCAGATCAATAGTTTGCAAATATTTTCTCCCATTCTGTAGATCGTCTTTTCACTCTGTTGATTGTTTCCTTTGCTATGCAGAAGCTTTTAAGCTTGATATAATGCCATTTGTCTATATTTGCTTTTGTTGCCTGTGCTTTTGAGGTCTTACTCAAAAAATCTTTGCCCGGACCAATGTCCTAGAGCAGTTCCCCAATGTTTTCTTCTAGTAGTTTTATAGTTTTGGGTCTTACATTTAGGTCTTTGATCAATTTTGAATTGATTATTGTATAGGAGAGGGTTAGGGGTTAGTTTTATTCTTCCATGTATGGAAATCTAGTTTTCCCAGCACTGTTTATTTAAGAGACTGTCCTTTCCCCAGTGTATATTCTTGGTACTTTTGCTGAAAATGATTGGCTGTAGATACCTGGATTAATTTCTGGGTTCTCTATTCTGTTTCATTGGTTTGTGTTTCTGTTTTTATGCCAGTACAATACTGTTTTGGTTACTACAGCTTTGTAGTATATTCTGAAGTTATAATGTGATGCTCCCAACTTTGTTCTTTTTGCTCAGGATTGCTTTGGCTATTTGGGGTCTTTTGTGGTTCCATACAAGTTTTAGGATTTTCTTTTCTAATTCTGTGTGTCATTGATATTTTGCTAGGGATTGCATTGAATCTATAGTTTGCTTTGGGTAGTAGCAAATTTCTTTTTTATGAATTCCCTTCTTATAGTTCGTATTATTTTCTCACACATTGTTTTTTTGTGAAAGCTGATAGAATCCTTATCTTTTGACAGCTAAGCATTTAATTTCTGTGTTCTCTTATTTTTTGACAATTCTTTTTACAATGAATGTATCTATTTTCCCTTTATTTAGAGCCTAAATGCTGATAAATATATACTTTTCATTCAATGTTGTTTAATGTTTTCTTTACTTTTATTCTCAAATTGATACTTAGAAACCAACCACTTATCATTTTTTTCCAAACTCTGTGCAAGTTTTAGGGTGGGATAGGAAAAGTTATAAGGCATGTCTTGTTTTCTAAGAAAAAAATTATCTGTTTTGAAATGCTAGGAACATAGCCCAGGCAATGAGTGAATTTGTGGCTCCTCCTTTCCCAAGCTCTTTATCTGCTGGTTTGTAAGAATAGGATTGTCACACCTGGATGAAGTTGATGTCTTGAGGTGACACTGGGCATGAGGAACTGTGGAAGTCTACGGCTTCTTTTCTTTCTTTTAAAATTTTTCTAGAGACAGGATCTCACTGTCGCCCAGGCTGGAGTGCAGTGGTGTGATCACAGGTCACTGCAACCTCGAACTCCCAGGCTCAGGTGAAACTCCCACCTCAACCTCCGGAGTAGCTGGGACTCCAGACATGCACCACCAGGCCTGGCTATTTTTTAAATTTTTTGTAGAAATGGAGTCTCACCGTGTTATCCAGGTTGGTCCTCAAACTCCTGGGTTCAAGTGATCCTCTGGCCTCAGCCTCCTGAAGTGCTGGAATTATAGATGTGAGCCACCGCGCCCGGCCAGGGGTTTATTTTCCAAATAGAATTTGGGTCTGCTTTGTTAGTCTTGGGCCAGCTTCCCTGACCTGCCTGATTTCCTTTGTGCTCTTACTACCTTGTACAGAGGGAAAACTGCCCAGGTTTTTCCCCACTTTGATTGTTTCTCAAATAAGCATCTTTGCAGTTTTAGAAAGGATTTCCTGATAGCAAAAAGTGAAAAAAATACTCATAAGGACAAATAAAGGGAAAATTTCTACATTTCAGATGTCTAGAAGCTTCTAGATAGAACTCATCCCTGATTTCTTAGAGTGTAAATGATGATAGACTCTTAACTTTTCTCCTACATAGCTTTTCAGCTTTTTTGTGGTCTGGCTGCAGCACTTCTTCATTATCTCCATACTGCTGGTCTGATGGCTTTTCTCTGTGTTTGTCCCTGGCTTTCCTTTCTCCTTCCTTTCCTTCCTTTCCCCTTTCTTTTCTGTTAATTTCTTTCCTCTTTTTACAGGAAGAGATAATAGTGATTTAGAGTATCATTTTGTTTTCTTTTATTCATGAGTTGCAGAAAATTTAACTAGCAGAAAATTTAGCTAGCTTGGACAGTGAAGGAATTTGTTGGCTCAGGTAATTGGAAAGTCTGTTGTTAGGCTGGGCTTTGAGGTTGGTTGATCCAGCGGTTCATTGATATTATCAAGGACCCAGTTTCTTTATTTTTGCCATCTGTAGTGCAAGTTTCATCCTAAGGCCTGGTCTTTTCATGGTTGTAGGGTAATTTCAGCAGCAAATGGGGCTAATAATTTCTTGAGCGCGTTCAGAGGGAAAGAAAGAATTTCTTCTCTCAACCATCAAATGAAAGTCCTAAACTTTTTGCTGTTGAATTAGCATGAACCAGTTCCTCTGGCCAAGGGAGAGCCGTGCACCCATCAATTTAGATCTGGATGACTGACACACAGCAGAAAATAAGAAACTGAATCCTTGATGACTTTGGTGAGCTACCGTTTGGATGAGACCAAGCCGAGTTGGACACAGCTGTTATCCATGGACGAGGTGGGGAGTGGATATTTGAGAGTTAGCCACAGAGTCAACTGTCATTGTGTTGTTGAATACATAAAGGAATGAAATATTTATTTATATTTAAGTAGGAAATGAAGAAAAAGGTTTATGTTGCAAGAATAAGAATAGGACAAAGAATATGTGGACAAAGAACATGTGCTTTATAAACGTTTGCTCCATTTGCTTTATCAGCACATGTGCATGTGCTCTTGCTTGCTTGCTCTCTTTCTCTGTATATCTATGTGTAGATTTTTTTTCTGAGCCATTTAAGAATAAGTTGCATACATCATGGACCTTTACCTTTACATACTTTAGTGTATATTTCCTAAGAATAAGGATACTCTCTTATAGAGTCACAGTGCAGTTATCAACTTCAGAAGATTTTAGCATTGCTATTATCTAGAGTTTTAAAAATGGACTAATGTTCTTTATAAGTGAAATTAGTATCTTTGAAGAGATGCCTATACTTGCATGTTCATTGCAGCATTATTCACAATAGCCAAAATATTGAAACAACATAAGTATCCATCTCCATCAATAGAGAAATTAATAAATTGTAATACACACACTCAGACACACACACACACAGACACACACGCACGGGAATATTTTTCAGCCCTAAAATATGGTGGAAATCCTGCCATTTGTGATAACATGGATAAACCTGGAAGATATTATGGTTAAGGGAAATTAGCCAGGCACAGAAAGATGAACTCTGCATAATGTCACCTATATATGGAATCTAAAAAAGTAGAATTCATATAAGCAGAGAGTAGAATGGTGGTTACAAGGGGTAGGGAGGGCAGGAAGATGGGGAGATGTCGGTCAAAGTGTACCAAGTTTCACTTATGTAGGATGAATAAGTTCTAGAGATCCAATGTACAGCATGGGGTCTGTAGTTAATAATACTGTGTTATATACTTGAATTTGCTAAGAGAGTAGATCTTAAGTGTTCCCACTGCACCAAAAAATGGTAACTATGTGAAAAGATGGATATGTTAATTAGCTGGACCATAATCAGTTCACTATATATATGTATATCAAAACATCACACTGTACACCTTCAGTATAGCCAGTCTCAATTTTAAAAAATGTCCTTTATGACATTGTTTTCCTCCAGTACAGGATCTAGTTGGAGATCGAGTATTACATTTAGTTGTCATGTCTCTTTATAATTTTCCTTAATCTGGAACATTTTCATAGTTTTTCTTTGTATTTTATGACATTGACATTTTTGAAGAATATATTCCCCATCTTTAAAAAGTAGGACATTCCTCATTTATTTTTTAGATTATTTTTCTGGAGTTATTAATTATTATTATTAATGTTATCTATATGAGAAGAAATGGTGATGATCATAGGGAGGAGTGCTGCTGGCTCCTGGATGTACCTGGTTTCTGGAGGTAGGGGAAGATGTGTTGGTTATTTATTAATACATTACTGCTCTCTTTTCTCCTTTGTTTTATATTTCTATCCACCAGCAGGATTTATGTTTGTTCCCTGATGCCTCCACCATGTCTTTGAAAGTCTGGGTGAAAAGTGAGGGGTCAGGCTTTGATTAGTGTTTGAGTTGAGTGAAAAGTGAGGGGCCAGGCTTCAGGGTGAGTAGTCCTAGACAGTCAGCAGCCTGTAGCCATGAAGGAGAGTTATAGAGTTATCATGAGAGTAGTTGCCAGGTGGGAAGGTCAATGCATGAGCCTGCAGATCTTAGCCTAAGGCTTTCCGAGTGGCCTGTTGATCTCAGGAAATTAGGCAAAATAGACTTCCACATGGGATTCTTGGCATTTGTGTTGAGAAAAAAGTTTGACGGCTTGCAAGTCCTGGGGGCCTGAGGAATTTGGAAAAGTAGATACTAGGTATGCGGTAAAAGGAATAGCTGTTGGGGCTTTGGTTCAGTAGAGAATGAGCAGATTATTTCTCATGAAGAAGATAGTTCCCTTTGATCCAGGGAAAATAATGGCTTGATAGTTTCTCATAAACTTTGCTTGCCACCTTCCTCTGAGAAAGAATATGAGAGTGATTGTGATTCCTGGTGCACAGACTTGCTATCTTGCTGAGGTCCTTAGCTCCTGCAGTGGTGCGCCCTTGCAGCAGTTACTTGAGATAGCACTTTGTAGTAGCTGGATGTTGAATTCTTGTCAAATGAATTAATTTCTGAAATTAGAGTTCAGTATTGTGCTTCTGCATAGAAAAGAGTCTACACTTGAGATGTTTTGTTGAATTAGATGCAACACCGTAAGTTATGTGTTGTGCTGTGGTTATAAATTTAACATGTCAGGAGATTCAAAAAGTTTGGTTGTCAAGTAACAAAGAGCTGTATTCTCTCTTCTGGTTTCATAGAGTAATAGCAATGAATACTCCAAAGCAGTGCAAGGGAGAAAATTCCCTTCTTGGGGGCAAGTAAATTCTGCTGACAGGAAAGCTGGTGATAGACTTTCACAAAGAGATTTGAAACCCTAACCCTCTGTTCACAGGTTAGGAATTCAATTTTTGTCATTCTACCAAATCAAATTTATGTGTGGGAAAAACTATATATAAAATACAGAAAAGTGCTTAGATACCATGAAAGAATTTTCATTTCACAGAATAATGTGCTTTGTTTTAATTTATCTAAGATAGGTGTAAGTTTAAAGATACGTATGTAAATAGTTGGTCAGCTATGCAATTGTGATAGGTTGTCAATTGAGAAAAAAGACCTTCTTTGTTCATGTGTCTTTTAATAAAATGACATAATTTTGGCAGGCATTTGAATCTCTTCTGTGTTGTAGGCATAGTGCTAACTGCGTTCCATACACTGTGTCATCATTTTATCAATAATAATGTCATGTAACAAAGAATGTTTGAAATATATTTATGTATATATTTATGTATTTCATATATATACATATATATTTAACAAGGCATCATACTATACGTATTTTCTTTTAAAGTGTGTATTATGGACACTGTTCTGTATAGTAAATTATGTATTACAATCTTAATGGATTCAAAGTATTCTATTACAGAGCTATACCATAATTTATTTAGCTAGCTTTTTACAAATAGGTTTTAAAGTTATTTCTTATTTTTAAGTAATAATGCAGCAGCAAACATTTATGTACTTAGATCTTTCTGCAGCTTTCTTTTTTTTCCCTCTCTCTTTTTTTTTTAAGGACTCTGGATAGAAATTTCTGCAGCTTTCTGACTTTCTTATAGACAAGTTTCTAGGTATAGAATTGCTGGGTCAGGTATAAAATGCTTGACTTTTAAAACAATCCTCTTATATCAAGAAAAAGCTAAAACAATTATAGGAAGAGTTTGAAAAGGCTCGTAGGAATGATATTCTGACGTTTCTCTTGTTTCTGTGCTTTCTTTTGTTTTTAACCCTGCATGGTTGTGTAATGGTATTCTTTTTCCCTTTTGTAGTAAGCTGTGCTAGAACACAAATGCAATGAAAGAAACACTGGATGAATGAAAAGCCCTGCTTTGCAGCCCCTCAGCATGGCAGGCCTGCAGCTCATGACCCCTGCTTCCTCACCAATGGGTCCTTTCTTTGGACTGCCATGGCAACAAGAAGCAATTCATGATAACATTTATACGCCAAGAAAATATCAGGTACTAATGCGAACACTAATACTGGAGCATTCTTCACTAAAATGGAATATATTAATCTTATATAAAACTCATTTACCCTTTCAAGCCTCCCTCTTCTGATTAATTTTCTCATTCAAAACACTTTTATTCTTAATAGTCCTTTTCTTTTGTAAATTTTGGGGGTTTAATTTGGATTTGAAGTTTTTTTTGTAAGTTCCCTTTTTACTTATCCCCTCTAAAACCTTACCTTCCTTAATATCCACTTGGGTGTGTTTGTCCTAATGAGCTGGATAGGAATCTAGATTAGTTTGAAAATGCTCAACCATGTCACTGACTGAGAAATAACCACACTTACTTAATTTAGTCCTTCTATTTATTCAAGAAATTCTAGTGTGTGAAAATATTCTTAAAAATTTTTAAATCCATTCACATATTTTTCACACAGCACCTCGATATAGCGAGCATTTATAGCCGAATGATTTTGTGGTAATATTAGATGGAAGTAGTTTGGAAGAAATTTATTAGGAAATTAAAAACATGAAATTTCTATTTATAGAAAATCAATTTTCTAAATTTGTATTGGTACGAATGTATAATCTTCTTTTTGCAACATGTCTGATTGAACATTGCTTGAAGCAGCTGGTCAGAAGCATTTATCACTGCTCGGACAAGACTTTATGCAGTACTACTCAGTAAGAGCTTCCAACAGATCAAAGGGGAGTCTTACAAATTGGAAAAAAGGACGTTTCTTGTCAACTTGGTATGAAAAGTTATTATTATTTAATTGTAGGAATTTGAGAGACTTTGATGTATTAAGTAAATTCTGATATACCTGAGGGTTTAAGTAATTACTGAATGAAGAGATGTTTGACAAATAATGTGTTTGATTCTCTGAAATATAATTTGTCTATTCTTACTTAATAGTATTATTTAATTTCTTGAATTGAATTTTCTTTAATGATTGCTTGGATTGCAATCTATTTTTAAGTTTTGCAGTTTTTTAGCTTTGATGTTTAAGTTATGGTATTGGATAGGCAACTTTTTGATTTGTGTTTTTGCTGTACCAGTTGTAGAAAGAAAGTTATATGCTTCTTAAAAGTTAGATATCTAGTAAAACTTTAAAATACTGATTTTTGTATGTTTGGGATTATATATCAAAATAAAAAATAGAAAATGTGAACCTAAGCTAATAGGGTCCTAATATCTCCATGTCACTCCTCTCCCTATTTTTAGGTTGTCTCAGTATAGCTCTGTGCTTTAAATACGTATTAGACTGTCTTATTTCTTGGTGAAACGATCTGATTTTATTGAATAAAGCAGGAGGGTGGATCTGGAGTGGTTGCCAGTCTTTGGTTAGAGGAAGTCAACTGTAAAGAAGAAAGGAGGTGGTATAAGGTTCTCTGAAATGAGTGACAAAAAAAATGAGGTGGCAAGTCTAGTAAGTGTATTTTGGAGAATAATTTTGGAACTGTGGTTTTAAATTGGCTATTTAAAAAATTGGTGGTTACATCTAATATATAACAATGATGACTTCCATAACTGTTAATCATTAGTAGTCCAAGAGAGCCAGCTAGGTAAGGTTTCTCTTATTTACATGGAGTGTTATATTTGTAATCAGCAAACCAGGTTGCTCAACAAGTATCGGCTGTCAGAACTCATTCAGATCTCAAGGTTGGGGAATACTCAAACCTAGAAGTAAATGCATCTTGGACAAAAGAGAGATGGAACCAAGAGTTTACAAAGCACCAGGTAAGACTTGTAGAGAAGTTTCATTTTATAAATCCCTACACGTCCTTGACTTGGTTTGTAAGATGACCTATAGCCTTGGTTGTCAGAATTAGGGTTTGAAAATTCTACTTTCCTGTACTCTTAGCCTAGAAACTAGCCCTTAGGCACTCTCTTTTACTATAAGTCTCATCTTAAAACCAAATAAACTTGCTAATTTTTGTTGCTCTTTGTAGAAAAGAAACAGCTTTCAGTGTGATCTACTGGCTTGAAAAACACAAATTCATATGGCCTATTTCCAACTTTCAGATAACTTGCTTTCACAGAATTTACTCTTGAAACTGGACAAGTTTCTTGGTTGAGGTCTTTGGATCTTTGATGGAGATCTAACTCAATATTTCCATGTAGCCAGCAAGTGTTGAGGGCTTTTTGAGTGTTGGTGTTGGGGGCTACAAAGTGGTTAAGAGATGCTTTCCAACTAACCTTCAACAGCCCACAGTCTACTAGTATGTCTCACATATTGGGTTAAGTCCTCATTAGTAAAGCACTTAAATGTCCACACAATCATAAACTAGTCTGTGTCTTCTTCCAGAAAACCTTCTGGTTAGTTCACCAGAAAAAAAAAAAAATTAAAAACGGTGTAAATTGTTTTGTGATATGCCTAAATTGACAGGTTTCATCAGTCAAAATATGGCTGTGGGAACCAAAAATCCTGAAGTAGATTTAGTAGATTTATCATAAAGACATGGTCTCCATTATCAAGAATTTTTTCCTGTAGTCTTTTCCCATGTTTTCTGAATTTTCTTCTTGGCTTCAGTGTATGAAATTATATACATGTAGAGTTTTTGTTTTAATTTTGACCAATGAATTTCTTAATCCTCACCTACAATGTAATGGTTCATATAAGTATGTCCAGGCAGGTGAATGGCACGTTTGTATACTGATGCTGATTTTATTTTAGGTTCTCATTATGACTTGCTATGTCGCCTTGAATGTTTTGAAAAATGGTTACTTATCACTGTCAGACATTAACCTTTTGGTGTTTGATGAGTGTCATCTTGCAATCCTAGACCACCCCTATCGAGAAATTATGAAGGTAAGCTTTTAGACTTTATCAATCTTAATAATTTACTTAATAAATTACTGAGTAAATGCAGGTTTTTTTTAGATTTCAAAAGCAATAGTACTAGTTACCAGTATTGGAAACTTGGTTCCAGTATATGAATGAATGAATATTAAATTAATGTTCATTTAAATATATAATAAACTTTTAAACGTAATAAAAATAAATTATATATAATAATATTTTGTAGTGTATCTAATTGTGCCTTTTTGAAAAACAGAACTTTTAAACAAACCATAGTAATTTCATGAGTAATATTAATATTATGTTGTCCTAGGTATATTCGTGTCTCCACCAAACAAATTATTTTTTAGTATTTGTTAGTGATTTTTGTCAGGTCTGGCCTCTTGGTGGACTGTTGTCCTGGTTCTTTGGCTCCTTGCTTGGAAAATTCACAAGCAGGGCTGGTGTGACAGAGTGACCACAGACAGGAAGCAATTCCACACAGACAGCTTTCATTGCAGAAAAGAAGGGAGCTATACAAAGCGAGAGTACGTTCCAGAGAGGAAAGGGTCAGTCTCCACAAGTGGAGAAAGACGTTGAGGACTCCCAGGTGGTTTCTTTTTATTAGCCTGGTCTGGGGGAGGGCTTACAGGAGGTGTGAGATGTCACCAGATGATTGATATACATGACTGACAGGTGTTCTTGTAACGAAGTTGCAGCTCCACAGGTGTTTGCCTCAAAACCTCAAGTTCCTGCTTGGGATTGTTAGCTGCATTTTCCTGCAGTCCCTTCTCCTCTCCTGGCTTCTCTGCCCCTAGGAGCTAACCTCCGGGCCTGTATCTGCCACCAGCTGATTTGGTCGCTGCCTAACAATTTTGGTATGCTTTAATGTGGTGGTATCTCTCTTGCGGACTTGCAAAATGAAATCTTTACTGTCCGTATCTTTTATTTTGTTAGCTCTGTGAAAGTTGTCCATCATGTCCTCGCATTTTGGGACTAACTGCTTCCATTTTAAATGGGAAATGTGATCCAGAGGAATTGGAAGAAAAGATTCAGAAACTGGAGAAAATTCTTAAGAGTAATGCTGAAACTGCGACTGACCTGGTGGTCTTAGACAGGTATGCAGTTATGATTGACTTGGCTTTAATGAGATTGGTTGTAACCAATATAAAACCTTCAGTATTTTTGGTAGTGCCTTGCAAATAGTACCTGTTTAAGTGAACAAATGGCTGTTTAAAGGAATGAGCAAGACTAAGAATTCTTAAGTACAGTTACCTGCAAGTTCAGGAATCTAACCTTGTTTCCACAAGACAGTAGCAGATGGAGGCATTTCTACCTAAGAGATTATGTTGCATAAGTGTCAGCTTTTCCTATTTGCTGATATTGCCAAGGACTGGAACTTGGACAGTAAATTTGTGTTCTTTTCTGTCAATAGGTGTGCTTTGTTGTTCTGACCTAAATGTCTCACATAAAGCTTTGAAAGAACATTAATTTATTTAGAAGATTGGCAATATACTTTAAAATATTTGAAAATACCCTGTTGTTTTGAAAATGGGTGGTAAATTTCTGAGAAAGATGCTGTTTATGATTTCCATGTTTGACTCTCTTTGAGGGGGTTACTATTTTTGAGTTTCATTGAAACCACACACACACACACACACACACACACACCCCTTATTGATTTGTTTAAGTTGGTGGAAGAAACCCTTTATAAGTTAGTAGGAAAATGGATTTTTAAATAAATGTAATTCAGTTCATGTCAAAATAGGCTTCTGTATGGGTAGTCTTAAACAAAGCTAAAGATTTCCAAGTAGTTGTTCTTAGGGTAGTTATAATAAATAGACGACACTGATTTCTTAGGTTATGGAGTTGAGTTAGACATGGGTTTGAGTACTAGCTCCACTAATTGTAAGTTGTGTGACCTTGGGTGAGTCACTTACTTCCCTGAACCTGTAAAATGGCATTTACAGTGGTTTCATGGGATTCTTGGATGATTAATTACATGAACACGTAGAAAACACCTTGCAATGTGCCTGACGTTAGTAGTAATTTGCGAAAAGTTCTCTTTGTGGAGTGAGAAGAAAAGATAATGTTTTGGATTCTTCACACGTTAGGTATCCAAATGCCATGTGAAATACAAATCTTGTGACCTTTAGGATGTACTATTTCTGACTTCCCTGAGCCAACACAGTGATGTAGAAGTAGAAGGCTATACTTGGGCTTTTGTCTGATCTGAGTTAGAGTGCTTGGCCTGTATTACTTTAAATTTTTGGGCAGAAGTAGAGGTATTAGAGCATTTAAGTAAAACCGGTGAGTAATCTATTGGATAAGCATTACCTAATTCTCCAAATGTGACTCTTTGGTTAAGTATAAATTCTGATTTGGGTTAAGGAAAATGAAAACTATAGTATTTAACTGTGTCTTTACTGTATTTCTTTTCCATAATTAAAATCATTGTATGTGCTTATGATATCATTTGCCATTCTGGTTGTCATATTTTATGAAAGGTATGAAAGATCCAAGGAATGATATCAGAAATGAAGGAAAGTTGGAATTTTCCTTATGAGAATATTAAAAATACATTAAAAGTAAAAGTGATACTTGCTAAAAATTTCAAGTAGTGTGGAAATGGATAAATTTAATGATAACCTCCCCCCACTCCCATGATCTGTCATCCCATCCTTGTTTCTGCTTCTGAGAAGTAATCATTGAGTTTCACAAATATCCTTGTTCCTCATTCTGACCAATGCCTAAGAGGCCAAAAGATGGAAGTCTAAACCTGAAAAACAAGACCAAAAAACCTGGGATAATAATGAAATCTGTTTGCAAAATTCCTTGAGTATCAGCTCCGTGTAGTCATTCCTTGAGACCTGATGGGCAAACGGTACAGATTGAGAATCCCTAGTCAGAAAATCTGAAATTCGAAATGCTCCGTAATCTACCACCTTTGCAGTGTTGACGTGATGCCACAAGTGGAAAATTGCATACCTGACTTCATATGATGAATTGAAGTCAAAATGCAGTCAAACTTGTTTCATGCACAAAATTACTAAAAATATTACATAAAATTACCTTTAGGCTATGTGTATAAGATGTATATGAAACATAGATGAATTTTGTGTTTAGACTTGGGTCCCATCCCCAAGATATCTCATGTATATGCAAATATTCCAAAATATGAAAAAAATTTGAAATCCATAACACTTCTGGTCCCAAGCATTTTGGATAGGGGATACTTAACCCATGCAGACAGAAGTGAGTACCACTTTAGGAAGGCATTTGTGAGTCTGCCTTTTATTCTCATTAGGTATACAAACTGAAACTAGAAAGTTTTTTTTTTGGTTTAGATATGTAAGTGGATCATAATGCTGTAGTGAGTTTTTAAACAAAAGATATTTATGGAGGGAGTGGGGTTTGGCTGAAAGAGCCTCCAGAGGAAGGCAGTCCTGAGTTTTGTTTAAATAGGATCAATTAATGTCTTTGAACCTTCATTTCCTTCATAACCCTCCCTCTGTGAGGATTAAGTTGGAAGGTGTGTGAAGTTCCCAGCGTAATGCTTGGGAATGTAATGGATGCTCAGTTTGTGTTTTCTTCTTTCCCTTCTTCTCCCCTTTCCTTTTGAAAACACCTTTTAAATAATACTTTGCTGGTTTATAAAAAATGTTACATATTTACTGTGGAGAAATTCAGTAATGTAGAAAAATAATGATGAAACACCTAAAATCCCACCCCATTGCTAACATTTAGGCATGTTTTCTTGGTATCTAAACTCTTTTCCTTGGTTTTTGAAAAACTTTTTTTTTTTAATTAAAAATTAGGTTTTCACTATTTGCAATATTGACAACTTTTGTTGCTGATCTTAAAGGTATACTTCGCAGCCATGTGAGATTGTGGTAGATTGTGGACCATTTACTGATAGAAGTGGGCTTTATGAAAGACTGCTGATGGAATTAGAAGAAGCACTTAATTTTATCAATGACTGTAATATATCTGTACATTCAAAAGAAAGAGATTCTACTTTAATTTCCAAGCAGGTAAGCGCATGTAAAGTAAGTATATTAAAAAAGCTTCTGTTTATTTTTAATATTAAAAGGAACTATGCTTCTAATGAGGCTTTTTTAAAAATACATTTTAGTTTAAGATCTTATCTTTTTATCTCCTTGGACATTTTTCATTGAACATACCATATTAGGTTGAGTTTACTGTTGCCTGACAGACATTTTTATTATTAAGTATAGACCTCCTTTATTCAAGGAGAGGAGTTAGGATTCATGTCGTGGTTATTTAAGTGTAAGGAGTGAGTCCAGTTTTTTTGTTTTGTTTTTGGTCAGGTAAGTTAGTTCCTGTTCAAACCCCTGGACTAAATGAATTCTTCCACTGTTTCCTAGCGTGTGTAACTGGATATGAGCCTGTTGTCCCTGAGTGAACAGCTTTGATAGGAGCTTCCTTAGGACAGTGGTTCTCAAAGTGTGAGTCCCACACCAATAGCATCAGCATCTGGGTAGGGTCCTCTGAACTGAGTTATGAGATTTGAAAAGTCCTGAGTTTTGAATTTTGACAAGCCCTCCAGTGATCTGATGCAGTAAAGTTTGAGAACCACGGCCCTAGGACTTTGCAACCATTTGTGAATGTTAACACTGTATTAAATATCGGTCTTAATTTCTCCTGATTTTGTATGGAGCAGCAATGCCTAGACTTTTCTCAGCCTTTGAATTCTTTTATTTTTATTTAGTTTCAACATCCAGGGAAGAGCCTTTGAATTCTTGATAAGTCCATATTCAACCCAGTATGTCTTCTGCTTGCTTGTAGAAGGTGATTCCTCAATTATAGCCTGGCTGTGGATTTACGTTTGGCTTTGAGCTAGAGTTCCAAGATGTGGCACTTTGGAAGTGTCCAGTATCAGAATCTGGATTTAGCTGAGATTTCAAAATTGAGGCGCCCTCACCTAATGGTGTTGTTTTCATTGAAATGATAACAAAGGACAGTTGTGCAGTGGTTTTAGAACAATCTAACCATTGCATCCAGAGGGGCTGGCTGTAGACTGGCCAAATTCATCCGTAGTTCCTAGTCTTTCTATTCTCAGTATTCAATATAATGGAAAATATATAAAACCAGGGGATGTTGTACATAGATGAAGTTCAAGGAAAATTGTATTGTTCTTCCTTGATACCTACAATAAAATTGATCTACACAATTCTTTGTGTAATTTGGCAGGAAGTAAATGACTCATTTGTAGTGCTCACTAATCACAGATCTAAAATTAACTCTTATTAACCTTATACAATTGCATCTTTTAATTTCTATTATTTTTGCTAGCAAAAAGAGATGGTTCTAGGCATACACATATTAAGATAGCGGGGCATGAAAAGACCACTGGCTCCTTTCACCCAACCTTAGGAAATCAAGCCTTAGATTTTATATTGGTGGGGTAAATTTATTTTGAAGGGGCAGTTTTGAAGACAGCTTAAATCCCAGTCAAACCCCTTATGAAAATGCTACGTGATTATTATTTAGCATTCGGATTTCTTTTCTTTTTTTGGTAGATCCTATCAGACTGTCGTGCGGTATTGGTAGTGCTGGGTCCCTGGTGTGCAGATAAAGTAGCTGGAATGATGGTAAGAGAACTACAGAAATATATCAAACATGAACAAGAAGAGCTGCACAGGAAATTTTTGTTGTTTACAGACACTTTCCTAAGGAAAATACATGCACTGTGTGAAGAGCACTTCTCACCTGCCTCACTTGACCTGAAATTTGTAACTCCTAAAGTAATAAAACTGCTTGAAATCTTACGCAAGTATAAACCATACGAGCGACAGCAGTTTGAAAGTGTTGAGTGGTATAATAATAGGAATCAGGATAATTATGTGTCTTGGAGTGATTCAGAGGATGATGATGAGGATGAAGAAATTGAAGAAAAAGAGAAGCCAGAGACAAATTTTCCTTCTCCATTTACCAATATTTTATGTGGAATTATTTTCGTGGAAAGAAGATATACAGCAGTTGTCTTAAACAGGTAAATCTCTGAGATTAACATCTTTTTCCAAATTAGAACAGGCAGCTTTTTGTTTTGTGGAATGATGTGCTATAACAGTTTTAAGAGCTAATGTAAGGATTATATAAGTGTCTTGGTACCATTGTAGTTGATGTGTGATGCTACAGTGGAATTGACAGAGAGGATGTTTATAAGTACAATAGCTTTTCCAAAAGGCTAGTTTTGACAAAGACTGAGATTTTTTTCTTAAAGGATGCTAATCTATTCTAATCCATTTAAAATAGAGAGCAAGTACGGTATAGAAAAATTGTTACATTTAAGTAAAGCATATCCTTGTTTTGTATTCAAGTGTTAGATTCAATTCATATATTTATTAATCTTTAATTATGTGTTAGGTATCGTGTTAAGCATTTCGCACCAAGCTTTCTCCTTCAGGTAGTCTTGGGATAAATTTTATCTGGGTATTGTGGCTAATTTTTTTAGGTTAATTTTTTTTCTTAAAAACTATTGATTCACGTTCTCAAGGCTGCAGTGGAAAAAGTTTATAACAACTGGATTTGCAATTTGGATTGGTTCATAAACTGTAGAAAAGTATTAACATTTTCCAAATCAGAAGAGAATTAAGAATGTTAGGGAAGAGTTCTGAGAACATTAGCAAAGGCGACAGTGAATCTGACGTTTAGGTTGTGGATTCCACCTCTTTCCTCCTTCTGCAATGAAAGTTTATTCTCGTGAACATAGACCCAACCAAGGAGCTACACTTCACATTTGTGTCAGATGGTCACTTCATGTGTCCATTTGGTTTGTGGATAGATGCTCTATTATTTTCTGCCAAAAAAGGGTCCTTATTTTGTACTTAGGACAATCTACTTTTCTACGAGATCCATTAATTGGCCAAAGTTGATCCCTAAGAGCCTTTTCTACAAGTAGTGATCTCTGGGGGAAAATTAAGCTTTGTTTCCTGAGGTAATTTGGGGATTTTTTTTTTTTTCTTAACTGCTTCTGAATGTTTAGGGGTTTTAAAATTTTTTTTGAGTAACAAGAAATTGGACTCGAGCGTAGTCATCTGGCAGTTTTTAGTCTGGTAATTTTCATAGTCATTGAGCCTGATCCTTCTGATGAATATGAAGTGAAATAACTTTAGGTACTGAATTACATTAAATCAGAAGTTTAAGGTTGGAAAGGGACCTCACTGACTAGCTAATCCAACCCACTTATTTTTATAAAAATGAGAAAGTGCCTCAGGAGGAAAAGTGATTTGCTGTAAATTAAATTGCTAGTCAGTGGCAGAGACAATTCTAGAATCCTAATATCCTAACTCCTAGTTTCCAGTTCTTTCTATAATCGTAATGCCCCTGGGCATCACAGAATGCTAAAAACCAGTGCTTTACAGTGGGAAGACGGCCAGGAGACAGACCTGGGAAAGCATGCATGACAAGAGATTATTTCTTAGAATGGGGAGAAGGCATTTTGGGAGTCAAAAAAGTTTAATGCTGGTGCATTTCTAAGCCTAGTTATGGACATACTCTCTGCCTCCATATAGGATGGTATAAGGATTAAATAAATTTTCTGGGGCTTGGAGAGAAGAAATGGGGGTATATTTTCTGCCTTTGCCCTTTTATCTGCATGTATTTTTATGTAGATATGTGCCAGTTTTCATTGCAGGAATATTAGCCTGAAAAGGTTTATCCAAAATCAATCAGTTACTTCCTGTTGACTTTAAAGATCAGATTAATTGTGATCAACTTTCATAAAATGTGGCTGGGATTTAGTGTTGTATGATGAATCAAGAGCGGTCTGAGGGTTGACTTTATGAGCAGCTAATTAAATGTACAATAGAGGTCTTGTTCCAGTAAGCTTTTTAATAAGCTTAGAAAAACTTCCTGAAATCCAAATTCTTTCCTTCCATCAGTTTAATGGGAGGAAAAACCCTTCTTCAGTGAACAGTTTCATTGGAGTATAAGCTATTGTAATGCACGTGCAGTTTTCTACTCTCCTAATTAAAAAAATTAATCACAGCTAATTCTATGTGTAGTATAGGTCTGTGCACAGTCTTAGGTTTACAGTTTTCCCTTTCCCTTATGTATGTGTAGGGGTTTATAAGTTACTTTTATATATATTTAAACATTTTCCACAACACTCCATGAGGGAGGAAGGTAGATGTTCTTACCATATTACAGACAAAGAAACCAAGAATCAGTTTGTGACCTTCCTAAAATCACACAGTTATCAAGTGGCAGAAAATGGCTTCCGGTCTCCAAGTCTAGTGTTCTTTTCACCATGTAACTTACTAGTATTGTGTGATATTGGTGTTGTACAAACCTGGGTTCATATCCTGTCTCTACTGTCCCACCCTTTTTTTCCCTAGTAACTTTTTATTTTGGAATAATTTTATTAATAGATTTACAGAAAAGTTGGAACGATAATACACAGAGTTTCCACACACCCCACACTTAGTTTCCCCCGTTGTTAATATTTTATATCACCATTTGTTACAACTAAGAAAACTAACATTACTATTAACTTAACTCCAGACTTTAGTTGGATTTTGCCAATTTTCCCACTAATGTCCTCTTCTTAATACAAGGTATTATATTGTATTTAGTTGTCATGTCTCCCTGGTCTCTGGTCTGTTGTAGTTTCTAAGTCTATTATTGTTTCTGACGACCTTGACGGTCTTTAGGAGCACTGGTCAGGTATTTTGTAGAATGTCCTTCCATTTGGGTTTGTCTGATATTTTTCTCAGGGTTAGACTAGGGATTTGGAAGAACACCACAGAGGTGATGTGCTCTTCTCATCATATCATATTGGGGGGGCTCTCAACGTGAAACATCCCTGGTGAGGTTAAACTTCATCACTTATTTATGATAGTGTTTGCCAGCTTTCTCCACTGTTAAGTTACTATTTTTCCCTTTTCTTACTCTATTCTTTGAAAGCCAGTCTCTAAGTCTAGCCATCCTGGGAGAGAGGGATTAATCTTTACTTCCTAGAGAGTGGTATAGATGTACAAATTATTTGTAATTCTTTGTAAGGAAAACTTGTCTCTTTTATCCTATTTATTTGCCTGTCTGTTTATATTTATTAACTGAATCATGTATTTCTGTCAGTATGAACTCATGTTTATGTTTTACTTTGAGTTATAATCTAATATCGTTATTTATTTTGTTGCTCACATTGTTCCAACTTTGGCCACTGGGAGCTGTTTGCAGTTAGTTCTTGTGTCCCTTTGACATACCCTCATCTTTTTGTTTTTTGAATATTTTCTTACTTTTTGGTACTACAGATACTCCAGGCTCTTATATTTTTCCCTGCCCCAGCCCTAGAATCATCCATTTTGCCAAGGAGCCCTAGTTTCTTTTCTACTCACTTTTTGGGTATATATTTATGAAAACTATTTAACTTTTTAAAGCCACAGCATCTTCATCTGTGAAATAGTAATAATACCTCCCTCCCTTACTGGCTTGTTAATAAAAAACAAGGTATGTAAAATGGCTGTTTTATCACCTGCCACACAGTAGATGCTAATTCTTGGGTTCTTTATGCACACATTTAGGGGGTACAGTATCAGTATGCTATAACTATCAGCGATTGTTTTTTTAGGTAAGATCATAGAGGAATTATATTTGATTTTCTCACATTGCCAAGAAAATGTAAGGAGTAAGGAATACTATTAAAGGTATTTTTGATAATGTACTTCAAGTACCTGGCAGAAATTTCAAATGATGTGTTTATATCTTTGAATTTTTTTCCTCTTATGGTTGTGTGCATTAATTAGCATGTTTAGTAAAATCACAGTTGTCTGTAATAAATCTACTAGTTTTCTGAATTTACCATATGTATTTCCTATTTTTGGTCATGTTATTTTCTGTCTGTTTGGGGAAGCAATGTGCATATACACACACAATGTGGTCTGTTGACTGGTTAACTCTGCAGTGAGTTAAGTACAGAGACTGAGAGTAAGCATTTAGAAACTCTTATAGCATTGTGACAGTAATTTTGTCTACTGAACATAATAAAATTGGCACTTGAATTTTAATGCTTTTTTAAATTAAATTTTATTTTTTTAAGACTAGTAAAGTGCAGTAGTGAGTGGGGGGGAAGAGTAGAACAAGGAGTTCTATCTGCAACTGACTGTGAACAATTGAGATAACGCACTACCTTCAAATTTTAATGCTTTTTAAGTTTCATTTTCTTAGTAGTTCATTTCTATGGGATTTTACAAAAATACTGGTCTCTGATGGATTGAAAATTAAAAAAGAAAACCTGGTTCTTTGCTACATATAGTTTCAGAAGCACTGTGCCCTAGGGAACAGTATTATCAAATAGCTTGCTTGTGGAACAACTTGTATAAACTTAACGTAAAAGCAAAAGAAACAAATACGACTTTGTCTTATGCATTCTGTGGTATTATGAAATCTTCAAGTAGTCTGTGTTAGTCACTTGTATACTCCCTG
The DNA here is from genome assembly GCA_023783475.1 of Daubentonia madagascariensis. Lineage (NCBI taxonomy): Eukaryota > Metazoa > Chordata > Mammalia > Primates > Daubentoniidae > Daubentonia > Daubentonia madagascariensis. The sequence continues at coordinate 52,455,885 of JAKFHU010000485.1, read as the reverse complement.
AGAACAGCAGACACTTATTTTGTTTCCCCTGAAGCTTGTAGCTTTGTTGTGGGCACATAGTTAGGTGTCCCTTAAATTCACTTAGTAGAGAAATACATTTTTGTCTCTAAACATTATCAGCATAGGTATATAGTATTTAATTATTGCTTACAAGGATTTTATTAATGTGCGTGTTATCTCTTCTGTTCTCTGCGGTTTTGATGCAGGTTTCATGTAGGAGGAATAAATTGACTGTTAGTCCTTCCATTTCTCAGCTAATTGGTCTGCCAGATTGATAATTTCAGCAAAGTAAAATATATTCTTTGCCTAATTAGGAGTAACTTGAAATTCATTTTTTATCTCTATTACATGCAAATTGATGCTTACTTATGTAAACTAATATTTGGAAGTAAATATTTCTAAGGTAATTGATTTCATAATTTAGAGTTTAGGGCATGCTATTTGTCTGCATGTAACACTGCTTTTTGTCACTGGCCTCACAAATTTATTATAATAGTTAAATAAACCTTGGAACATAATGAGGGAGTTTCTGATTCTGGACATTTGAAATACTTGAAGTGTAGAATAGATGTTCAAACTAACCTAGACACGCAGTTGTTTTCTGGTTGGGAACGGTAAATATTTTAGATGACTACTCAAGGTTTCTTCCAGCTCTTTGATATTAGTCTGTTTCATGTATTTTAAGAAAAAGAATGATTTGACTTAAAAATGCAATTTTCTATTAGGAATTTATACTATGTAGTATGACTTTAGAGGAACCATATGGAATCACTTATGTCAGGTGTGGAACCATTTATCCTGTGTGCTGAGTTTTTGGATGTGAATATTTCCAAAATAGCTGTAATGGCAACAGTAACTGTTAACCTTCCGCACCCGTGTAATGTGATCTCATCCTGGAGCTCTTTGCCATTTCTCAGCTAGAAGGCCAGCGTGAGGTTACTAGCACTCTGGGTTAATACCGAGGAGCAGGCAGGAAGAGGGACAGAAGAGTCTCTTCTTTTTCATGACAGGATGGTGTGGGGAGCTCTTTGGCATAGCCGTGCCAGTACTCTGCTATGCAGAACTTTGGTCAGTGGCTGGGGATCAGGAAGTGTTGGGAATTGAGATGACAGGGCATTTCTTTCCCAAGAGCTCTAATTCTAGTGATACAAGGTGGTGGGGTAAGAGGAAAAGAAATACAGCTGGAACCCTTTTGTTACATATAGGGGAGCAGGAGGTTTCCTTTGGTGTCAGGCTTGCTAGTGCTTGTTCTGTGTAAGCACGGCTGTAGAGGAAAGAGCAGGCCTGCCGCTGAAGCTTTGCGTGATCTAGAGAAGGGAGTCGAGCTTTTTCGTTGGAAGTCTGATCCCGAAGCCAAGATGTGTGAGGACCCATGTTTCTCTCTGACTAGCTCGGTCTCATCCAGGGCCACATTTCTGTTAAGTCCTCATCACCAAATCAGCAGTTGGAGGTAATGTGACCACTTCATTTGTCAGTATAAACCAGCCTTGTATTTGGTATTATAAGTACTTGGTTTACAGATCTACGTGAAGAAGAGTGACAGTGATTTCTGTTTAAGCTAGTTGGGGGGAACCCCAAGACTATTTTGTTAGGTATGTTGGCAAAAACTACATGTATTTCCATTTTAAAGGAGCCCTTACAAACAAAAGTTTATTTTCTCTCAGAAATGCTTAACTTCCAAGTGTGTATAATTTTCTTAGATTGATAAAGGAAGCTGGCAAACAAGATCCAGAGCTGGCTTATATCAGCAGCAATTTTATAACTGGACATGGCATTGGAAAGAATCAGCCTCGTAACAAGCAGATGGAAGCAGAATTCAGAAAACAGGAAGAGGTAACTTAAATCAAAATAATTGTACAATAACAATTTTCAGAACATATGCAGACAAACTGCCCATAGGAACTCCCTTTCTTCATAGTTCCCCAGCATTTTTTGGTAATATAGAATACTTGTTCATGTATAGACAAGCTGTCTCCTCTGAGGTAGCTGCGTAGTGATTTATGCCCAGAATTGGAATAGCTGTCTGTCAGATCAATTTTGTGTCTTAATTGTCATTAGCCAATTTATTTTCCTTTATTAGATTAATGTCACACAACTACATTTCATAGAAAAACAAAGCACGTAGAATCATAACTTCTGTTGACTCCATATGATAATGAAGCAACAGACTGAAATCTTTTCCTTGAAGGTGTTTCCTTTTCTTTTTTCATTTAAAGTCCTACCTTGGTTGAATACTTAAAAACAAAAAAGCACTGTATTTTTTGTAGATTTTCACTTAAATTTTTTCATGGTTTTTAAGGTCTTAATATGGGAAACAGCATTGTTAAAGACGCTAAAACCTAATACAGTGTTCTTACTTGCAAACAAAAACCTTTTATTTAAAGTTTATTATTTAACTTAAAACTAGCAGAATAATTCCTGTCGAAGGCATCTTCCACATAGCTTTTTGATAATATTACAGGTTTGGGGAGTCCAGGAGCCAGTCTGATGGACCTAACTATCTGAAAAACACCTTGTATTATCATTTAATTTATCTTGGATTGGGGAATGACGTGATTTTAAATCTCATGTGAAGAATGTTTTCACTTTATGTTTTAATCAATTCTGACTGATTAAATTGAAAATTTCCCAAGATGCCAGAAAATAGTAATGCCCTGCTTATAATTCTTAATTCCAAGTCAATTTAGTCAATTTTAGTGATAGAGTTTTGACATCTTGGAGGGGTGTTTGCACAGTCTCACAGACTTAAGATAACATTATTGAGGGTCAGAATATCAACTGAACTCCAGAAGTGGGCTCATTTGGTCACTTAGTTAGATCCACTTGCGGTCATTAAAGAAGTCAGCCCCTTCAACCTGAAGGCTTTCTGTGATTTGTGACATTGAGTACTTCTGTAAAGTAGAAAGCCATTTTGATTTTCAGGTCATGTTCAGTTGAAAACTATTGTCATTGAATCAAAATTTCTTTGTTCATGTATTTTGAGTTTTCTGTGATAGTGTTAACTTCTTTAGCCTGGCCTTAGAAGATTTAGCATGGACAGAGTAGGTGTCAGAAATGACAGTTGTCATTTATTTTTACTATGTGGTTTTCTTTGGAAATTTTCTTAGAGTTGCTTTTCTGGTGGATTTTTTCCAGGTACTTAGGAAATTTCGGGCACATGAGACCAACCTGCTTATTGCGACAAGTATTGTAGAAGAGGGTGTTGATATACCAAAATGCAACTTGGTGGTTCGTTTTGATTTGCCCACAGAGTATCGATCCTATGTTCAATCTAAAGGAAGAGCTAGGGCACCAATCTCAAATTATATAATGTTAGCAGATACAGACAAAATAAAAAGTTTTGAAGAAGACCTTAAAACCTACAAAGCTATTGAAAAGGTAAGGTCAAGAAATTAATATGGCATCTGTGTTATTCTTTATGTGCATAGAAATAGATAAAAGGTTTCATCTACAGAGAATAGTCTCAAAAAAGGGCACACATTATAAGAAAGTTGAGAACGATTACAAAGACCCAGCAATATTTTCCAGAGTTTGAAAGGTCACAGTAAAATAGCAGTGAAAGTGGTCATATGGATTATTGGGGAAGGAGGACTGGGAAAGTGTACTATAAATGTAGACAGCATAGTGACTGTTGATTACTTAAGTTGTGGAGTGACTGGAGAGTGATGACATAGTAGTTAGACTCATGAAAGACTGACCGTCACATGTGTGTGGATATAGTACAGTGTAGATTGTGTACTGTATGGTGAGTGGCTCCACATGACAGAGCTGGGAGGGATCACTGGGAGAAGTTTTCTGCAGCAGGTGACTTTGGAACATTGAAGTATGTTTAGGAGAGAGATATTTCATGTCAAGAGAGCTTTTCCTATAGGTATAGAGGAAGATAGCTAACATCTGGCAAGGAAGACATTTTTTCTCATCGTAAGTTCTGTTTTTAAAATGTTCAGATACTGAGAAACAAATGTTCCAAGTCAGTTGATACTGGTGAGACCGACATTGATCCTGTTGTGGATGATGATGATGTTTTTCCACCGTATGTGTTGAGGCCTGATGATGGTGGTCCACGAGTCACAATCAACACAGCCATTGGACACATCAATAGGTATGACATCAAATCATTTGCCTGGCACACTGAGTATTGCAAGATTTAAGTCTGAATCTGTAAGTATTGTATTGTTTACATTTTGCAATCACCGATTTTTTCGTTAATGGTTCATGATATTTTGATGAAAGAAAGAAAAGTTTTTTTCATTCTTTTTGTCAAAAGCCAAAAACAGTTATTGTACAGTAATAAATGTTTAATACTCATTGACAAGGCTGGCATAATGAAGGCATACTTACTTTAATTAGGTTAAATTTAATTTTATAATTCTAATTTTTTTCTGAATCCTGAAATTTATTGTTTTGTGCCATAAACTTTGGGTAATGTTGAATTTTCCCCTAGCAATAAAGTAAGATTATGCTAAGTTAATTTGTATTTTTGAATACATTCTACTTTACTTTGTCCTGAGCTGATAATAACATTTCTAAGAGCTAAGAAAAGCAGATACGTACCTAGATTATATATCAGGATAATTTTCATTCAGAGGCAAAATAAAGGAGCAAGTATAAAAGATTTTCTTTTTAACCTTTTATTTTGAAACAATTTCAAACTTCAAAATGTTGCAAGAATACTACAAAGAACTCCCATATGCCCTTCACCCAGAGAAACCTGTTCAAGTTTCACAAGAATGTTCTTTGTAGCCAAAGGATCCACTCCAGGATCACGAGTAGTAGTTGTGTCCTGTTGTCACATTTCCCTGGTCTCCTTCAATCTGGAGCCATTCTTCAGTCTTTCCTTGACCTTGACGACCTTGAAACTTTGAAAGATGACAGACCAGTCATTTTGTAGTATGACTCTCAATTTGGGTTTGTCTGATACTTTCTCATGATTACACCCAGGTTATACGTTTTTGGCCAGCACATTGCTGAAGCGATGCTGTCTTCTTCTCAGCCTGTCTTATTGGGCAGCCCAGCATGTTGATTTGTGCCCTTACTGGTGGTAACTTAGATCACTTGAGTAAGGTCTGCCAGTCTTCTCTACTGTAAAGTTACCTTTTACCCCTTTTATAATTAGTAAATATTTCATGGGGAGATACTTTGAGACTACATAACATTTATTCCTCTTCCCTAGTTTGACTCATTAGTGTAAGTATTTGTTAATATTTCTTGCCTGAATTGATTATTACTATGATGACTACTAAATGGTGATTTTCTAATTCCATTATTCTTTCTGTATTTATCAGTTGGCATTCTACCATAGGGAAGAGCTTTTCCTTTTCTCCGTTTATTTATTCTTTTATTTATTTTTTTATCTCAGTGTGAACTTGTGGACTCCTGTTGGGTTATAATCTATTACTATCATTTACTATTTATTTTGATGTTAAAATAGTCTCATATTTGGCCAGTGGGAATCCCTTAAAGCTAGCTTTTGTGTCTTTTTAACATGTCATCATTATTCTTTGACCGCTTCCTTGCTTTATGGTACAAGACGTTCTAGACTCAACTCAGTACCTTCTCTTCCCCAGCCTTGATGTTGGCTATCTCTCCAAGAGGGTCTGGTTCCTTTTAGTGGAGAATGAGTTGTGGTTAGAAACCGAGATCTAGACACTAGGTGCATTCATTGCCACTGGGGTGTTGCTACTGCCAGACTTTTTAGTGGACAGAGCTAGAAAGTTTATTTATGTTGTATATTTATATTTATTTGTATATATTCACACACACATCTACATCTTTGCTTATTTCTGTATCTGACTACCTGTCTGTTGATACTTCCATTTTCTGTGTGACGCTAGAGGGTTCATTCTAGATTTCCTCTTTTGTGTCTTTGTACCTCCCTTCTCCAATAGTGAGAAGTCTGGCTCCCATTGTCCTCAAAATAATTACTTATATATTCAGTCTTCCTGTATGTAGCCAGTCCTCCTACTCTGCTGGGCTGCCACCATGGTTGGGTGCCCTAATTGCACAGGCCCTAACCTGGCAGGGCGGCTATCCATTCTCATGCCCTCCTCACATGAGTCCTGTCCCAGTATCCTCCTTACTCAGTGGGCTTGGCTTTCCTGGGCTCGCTTCCTGCCCTGCACCCACTCTGTCCTGGTGCTGTTGCTCAGGGAGCTTCTTGTTCTGATGTCTTCCTTGTGTCAACACTGGACTGTCCTTCTGCCCTCTTTTGATGCCGCCTTTACACATGCCCAAATAGTTGCTGGCAAATGTAAGATGATTAAGGAACAAACACTGGCAGTATGTTCTCTTAATGGATTCAGAACAATACTTTGTGAATTGTTCATTATAGTAATACTAGACACATTGGCTATTTAAATTCAAAATCCAATTTAAAATAAAATAAAATGTAGTTTCCTAGTTGCGCTTGTCACATTTCAGTGCTCAGCAGCTGCTGCCCTACTGGACATCGCAGATACAGAACATCTTTGCAGAAAGTTCTGTTAGACAGCACTGTTCTATCTTACTGAAAGTTTGAAGCAGTGATATTCAAATTCCACTTATAAATACCAATCCAGTAGAGAGGAAGAGGGATGTAAGAAATCAGACTTGAGGTTGTGAATGTCAATACAGATTTTTCCATCTATTTTCTCAGTTACAGATTCAGCCTTAGAATTTCTTTTTCTTCACAGATACTGTGCTAGATTACCAAGTGATCCGTTTACTCATCTAGCTCCTAAATGTAGAACCCGGGAGTTGCCTGATGGTACATTTTATTCAACTCTTTATCTGCCAATTAACTCACCTCTTCGAGCCTCCATTGTTGTAAGTTTAGAAAAAGACATGATTGTATCTTTTAAAATATGTTCTTAATGGATTTTTTCAGCTTCTCTAAAACATGCAAGTTATAGGTAAATTTCATTTTAAAATTTACTTTAAAAAGTAGATTTATAAATCTCTTTTGTAGTCATCTACATGTTCAAACTTTTAATAGACTATCTTAATTTACAAATTCTTAGAATTGGACTAGATAACCTCTGAAGTTTCCTCCAAGGTATTATTTATATGTACTTTTTAAAAAGTAATCTGTAACTGGTTGTAAAATGTGTACATTTCTGAAAGAATCATTCAGTTGTGGCTTAGATACTTACAGTGACACAAAATTCATTAAATGTAGTTGGGCTGCTCTGGTTATTTTGTTGGTGACTCAAAAATCTGCCTTTTGTAACTACTATTCTTGGTCCCAGTGTTGATTTCCAGATATTTCAAGATGACTCATTTCTGTTGCACATAAAAAGCTGCTCAGTACTATTAATCTGTATTATAGTTATATCCTATTATTTTGTTTTATTGGTATGTATTTGTAGATTAGTAAAAATAAGATACTTTAAAATCTTACTGAAATTTAAATTCATCAAAATTGTAAAATCTTAGTTATGACTTAGTTTTTACTGGACACGATTTTTAAAGATGGATATTTCAAAATGGAGATTAGAATTTTTAAAAACTTGCATTTTTTAAAATAAAAAATCTTTGTTTTGGTAAATTGAACTTTAAAGATGTTGGCAGAGATTTCATAGATGTTTTATGTGCTAATGATAATATAGCTACATGTGTGTATAATGAAAAGGTTTTTTGTTATTTTCAGGGTCCACCAATGAGCTGTATCCGATTGGCTGAAAGAGTTGTAGCTCTCATTTGCTGTGAAAAACTGCACAAAATTGGTAAGGAGGTTTGAAAAGCATATACAAATGAAAATAAATTACAAACACCTTAAAAAAAAAAAAGCATATTGAAGACTCTGAGGATTTTGTAGAGCTGTGAACTTGCTGTTCTTTGGTGAATATAAATTTAAGTATTAGATAACTTGAAGATCCTACAATGTTGTGGGACCTCTTTTTTTTCCACAGCTTAACTGCAAACAGCTGTCATCTATTTTCTCTCTTTACTGACTCCTTTTAAGTAAAAGTCTCCTCATAACTATGGAATCATGCATGGACATTTGTGTTTTAATGTATCAGGCTCTTGAATTAGTCTATACTAGTGTAGAAATTAATCCTTTTTGTAAATGGGAAGACTCCTTTTCCGTGGCCTTTTAATTTAAAAGTGGTATGTGACGTCCTGTTTAGATTATTTTTCAACCTTAGAACAGAATTTGCAATCCTGCTTATATTGAATATATGAATGCCAAAATAGACTTTGCCTGAAATATTACATCTGATTACTTTTACATTATTAAAAGCAAAGATGCTTTAGTTTTCCTTTTCCAGTTGCTTCCTAACATAGTGCTGTTCTAGATTCTTTACTAATTTGGGTTTACCTGATATTTTCTCATGATTAGACCGAGGTTATTCATTTTTGGCCAGCACGTTGCTGAAGTGATGCTGTGTTCTTCTCATCCTGTCTTATTGGGTAGCCCGCCATGTTGATTTGTGCCCTTACTGGTGGTAACTTAGATCACTTGAGTAAGGTCTGCCAGTCTTCTCTACTGTAAAGTTACCTTTTACCCCTTTTACAATTAGTAAATATTTCATGGGGAGATACTATGTGTCATTTATTCCTCTTCCCTAGAGAGGCAAAATCTGGATTACGTTCATTCTTTTAAAATTTCTTAGGTGAACTGGATGACCATTTGATGCCAGTTGGGAAAGAGACTGTTAAATATGAAGAAGAGCTTGATTTACACGATGAAGAGGAGACCAGTGTTCCAGGAAGACCAGGGTCTACAAAACGAAGGCAGTGCTACCCAAAAGCAGTTAGTATTGGTTAAAACGAATATAAATCTAGCCTTTTTACTTCCTGCTACATCAAATTTAAATTCCTCTGCTTTGTTGGCTTCCCAGATCCTTGTTATTTGGCCCACTCTGGATCTCAGCTCATTTCTCCAATTCACAACTTCTCTCCGATCAGCCCCTTTACTTTTGTATGTACATTGTGCTCTTTCCACTTCAGATGTTGCTTTTGTTTTTCTTCTAAAAAGGATTTTTGGGCCCATCTATCAGATTCTATCCAGAATGATCTTTATTTCTCTTAAAGAGACATTTTTTGTTTCATTCATTTTAGTGGTAATGATTCTAGCTTTACTTATGATTTGGGGTTAAGAAAGAAGAGGCTTTGTATGATAAAATTGGCAAGTGAAAAGATGGCCTTCCAAGATGACGGGTATGCTGGAAGGTAGAAGCACAAATATCTGCTGAGATTTAGGATGTGGGCTACTGGGAGTCTCAGTCATCTCCATGGAATGTGTCTTGCTTGATCTGTGGCATCCTAGCAGGACTCACACATTATAGTATCTCTGAATCTGATTGCTAGTTATAGCCATTCTTGGCTGAAGTATTTACTTTTAAAATATCTGTTACTATTTTTACCTCATAGGAATCCAAACAAAAGCAAAATTTTGCTGTGTATAGCAGTCCTCCCTTATCCTTGGGGGATATGTTCTAAGACCCCCAGTGGAAACCACAGATAATACTGAACTCTGACAACAGGTCCTCGAATAGCTCAAGGTTGTTTCATGGTAACATTGATGAGAAAAAAAAAATTTGATTCCCAGCTGGAACTACCATCTAGATGGAGTTTACACATTCTCCCCATGTCTGCGTGGGTTTTCTCTGGGACCTCCGGTTTCCTCCCACATCCCAGAGCTGTGCACATTATGTTCATTGGCATGTCTACATTGTCTACATTGTATGAGAGAGTGTGAGTATGGATGTGAGTGTGCCCTGTTATAGAATGGTGCCTGTCCAGGGCTGGTGCCCACGTTGTTCCCCAAGCTGCCAGGAGAGGCTCTGGTCACCCACCATCTGAACTGGAATAAGTAGGTAAATAATTATCTCGTTTTTATTAACCTTTCTTAATTGTGTATGTAGCTCACATTTATTTCAATGTTTAATATTAGGAATGTTTTGGACTTTACTTAGAAGTTTGGTGATGTTTTTGTGACCAGAAATATGCCATAGGAACTTAACTCTTGTTTGTATCAGTTAGCATATGGTAAAATTGCTTTCCTTCTACGTCATTTCACTTAAAGTCATAGTTTCCAAGAACCTATCGACTACGTTAAGTGAGGGCTTGTTGTATATACTGTTTTCTCCTATACGTACATACATACTTATGATAAACTTTAATTTATGAATTAGGCACCGTAACAGTGTAATAACAATAATAGAACAATTATAACAATATACTGTAATAAAAGTTATGTGAATGTGGTCTCTCTCAAAATATCTTCTTGTACTGTACTTTCCTATTTTTGGACCACGGTTGACCTCAGGTAACTGAAACCATGGAAAGCAAAACCTCAGATAAGGGGAGGGACTACTGTACTACCTTAGCCTACCTGTGTGATTGTTTTTGCAGTTCTACTAAGTTTTTACTTTAAAAAAAATTGCATCCAGCTAAGCATTTCAAGATTCAAAATCATGTGGGTATTTTAAAAATCATGAATGTTACCCATTTTCCCTAAGTGCTTGTTTCTCTCATACCAAATTTTCCTATTCGACTAGTTTTATGTGATAAAGGTCACTAATGTTAACTGTTCCAAAAAGCATAGTTCTCCCTTGCATTTTGTTTAATTAATAGGTACATTCTGTATTATCTGTGTTCTACTAATCATAAGTGTGTCTTAGCCAGCATTTCTTTACCTTTTAACTACAGATGCAATTATTTGTCATTGAGGCTCAGAAATTGCAAGACCCTAATCTGAAGGGTTGTGTTAATATTGAAAGCTTAGTAGTAATCTCAGTTTAATTATAGTTCACTCACATAATGAGATAGCCATTAAAAATGATGATATTAATTCATATCGACCCAGAAAGATATTCTCATTGTAGTAACTAGGGGTAAAAATCAGGTTCTCTCCCTCCCACTCCTCCCCCTGCCTTTGTCTCTCTCTCTCTCTCACACACACACCAATGTTGTGTGACTCCATTTGTAGTGAAAAATATGAATGTATATATGTGTTTATATTTATTTAAGTATATGAAAATGTTAATGGTTATCTTTGAGTGATAGGATTATATATGGTTTTAAAATTTTTACCTGCCTTTATTTTTTGATACTCTTGAGTGAGTAAATACTTAAAATGCCCAAAGAAGAAGAGTTTTCTTGTCAAAAGAAGTTGATCAAATGAATAGTAAAAAGACCCTACAGTGTTTGCTTGTTTTGTATAATTTTGATATTAGCTGTGTAGTCAACAGTGCATTTCATTATAATGTACATGAACTTGGGCCACAAGTTCAGCAGCCCAGGCCTGAGATATGCTGACTTTCCCAGGAGGGTTAAGTAATTAGGTGGTCTCATGTCCTGCGTGTTTTCTTAGCTTTCTCTCATAAGCTTTTAGTAAAGCCAGGAATTAGTTTTCTTACCAATATCTGGAAAACAGCCTATTATACTCGAGCATGATGCTTAATTTTTTTTTTTTCCCAATTCTAGATTCCAGAGTGTTTGAGGGATAGTTACCCCAAACCTGATCAGCCCTGTTACCTGTATGTGATAGGAATGGTTTTAACTACTCCTTTACCTGATGAACTCAACTTTAGAAGGCGGAAGCTCTATCCCCCTGAAGATACCACAAGATGCTTTGGAATACTCACAGCCAAACCGATACCTCAGGTAGATACTTCATAATGACTGTTTACGTTAAAAATATCTTGTTTTAAAAAGAAAAAAAAGGAAAAGGAAAAAAGAAAATTATTGAGTAGTGTCTTTTGTTACCTCAGTGTGTTTCATATTTAAAGATTGAGGGGCCTCTTCTGTTCCCACAGTAGAAAGCATCATTTCCTCTGCAGTTAACTATAGTGGAGTAAAGTACTTGTTAACTTTGGGCAGTGCTCTATTTTTCTTTTTGCTAAGATTCCACACTTTCCTGTGTACACACGCTCTGGAGAGGTTACCATATCCATTGAGTTGAAGAAATCTGGTTTCACGTTGTCTCTACAAATGCTTGAGTTGATTACAAGACTTCACCAGTATATATTCTCTCATATTCTTCGGCTTGAAAAACCTGCACTAGAGTTTAAACCTACAGACGCTGATTCAGCATACTGTGTTCTACCTCTTAATGTTGGTAAGAAGGACCTAGACCTTAAAGTGTTCATTTATTATAATAGCTACAAATGAAAGTTTTGCTTGGCAGTTAGCTTATTGTACATACTAAAAAAAGCTCTTACTTGGATAGCTCTAAATTAGACACATATACAGATATATAGCTTAAGTAAGAATCTTTTCTGTATTATGTTTTAACAAGCTAAAGAGTCTTTTTTCCCCTAAGTTAATGACTCCAGCACTTTGGATATTGACTTTAAATTCATGGAAGATATTGAGAAATCTGAAGCTCGCATAGGCATTCCCAGCACAAAGTATTCAAAAGAAACACCTTTTGTTTTTAAATTAGAAGATTACCAAGATGCAGTTATCATTCCAAGGTAGGTATTTAAATGGATAGGAAAATAGTGGTGATACTTTATTTCAAAAGATGCACCTGTTCACATGGGAATATAAGTGGGCTGTGACTTTAGCGTTGTTATTACTAATAGAAAATTTAGGTATCTTGAGGTGGGACTGTTTTCTCCAGTTTACTTTAAAAGCAAAACCTAAACCACTGCGGGTAAAGGGATTTTACTTTCTGGAGGTCAGATCATCTAAATAGTATTGATAGGCTTTCTTCTTAAAATCTGCACACTTTTACTCTCCAAAGTCTTATTAAAGAATTTGATCATAAATAATAGTTTCACTTAAAAAATTTTTTATAAGCGATAATGTTATTAAGCTCAATGAAAATAGAATGATTTTTTTCTTACAAAAATTTAGGGAATGGAGTTTTGGGGAAATAAAAGTAAATACATGCGCTTTTCAAAGAAGTAATTCAATCTTTCTTTGATCTTTTTTTTTTTTTTTGGGCACGTTAAAGCCTTACTTCAAATGTAAGTTATCATTAAGACTGTCACCGTAACAGATGATGCAGCAATACATTTTTTGTGACAAGTGTCTTTTATGTTTAGCATTAGTAATGTGCAAAATATTTATTCAGTTATTTGTGTATTATTAATTTTCTATACTGTTTGTGTTGATGAAATAGATATTTAAAGGTGCCACTTAGCTTCATGTGTTATCAAAGTATAGATAATTAGAAAAAGAACAATAAAGTAGGGGAGAATAGAGAGTTTTTACTTGATAAAAATACAGTTCTTAACTATCTCAAATACACTTGAAATATATCCTTTGGAATTGAAGTTTTCATTAGTGTTATTTATTTCCAATCTTTTGAATTCTTAATCATAATTTGTTTCCGAATTAAAACCAGTTTTAAGAATACTTGATTTAAACCAGAAAGCAAGTGATTATTTTTCTTTTTTAGATACCGCAATTTTGATCAGCCTCATCGATTTTATGTAGCTGATGTGTACACTGATCTTACCCCACTCAGTAAATTTCCTTCCCCCGAGTATGAAACTTTTGCAGAATATTATAAAACAAAGTATAACCTTGACCTGACCAATCTCAACCAGCCACTGCTGGATGTGGACCACACATCTTCAAGGTAAGGACCTTCAGAAATGACATTTAGATTGCACTTGAGGCGTCCTTTCCAGATGTTGGTAGGCACATGCAGAGGTCACTGTCCACCTTGCCCACCTATGGACTATCTGAAATCAGGGGATCCTTTGAACACAGGCTTTCCCAGGGGGGGACCCAGGAGTCTGCAGTTTTTAAGTGGGCTCCTCAGGTGGTTTTTAGGCACACTGAAGTTGGAGAAGCACTGTGAGAGTGTACTTATTTTTATCTGTTTGGTAAAATTGTTTTGGAATTTTTGTAGACTTAATCTTTTGACACCTCGACATTTGAATCAGAAGGGGAAAGCTCTTCCTCTGAGCAGTGCTGAGAAGAGGAAAGCCAAATGGGAAAGTCTGCAGAATAAACAGGTAATGAATTGTTACTATCATAACTTAATATTTGCTTGAATTTTATATTACCAAGTTAACTGAGTGATTTATGAATCTTTTTGGAAGTTATCCAATCCTTAGATTTTGTTTTGTTTTAATCAATTTATGTGTTGAATTTTATTTCAGTGTTCTTTTTGGTAAATATTGAGAGTTTTACTCTTTGACTTGGTCCATTGATATGTCACGAAATCAACCTCTTAAATCCTAGGATAAATCCCTTTTGGCCTTAGGGGATTATTTTTACAAATGTTTTTAAAAATTAGGTTTTACTGGCGTTTATGCTTTTCTTTATCCATTAGTGAAATTGGTCTCTAATTTTCTTATTTTGTTTTTTGTGTGCTTTATATTTATCAACTTTTTTCCTTACTCAAAGATATTGGTTCCAGAACTCTGTGCTATACATCCAATTCCAGCATCACTGTGGAGAAAAGCAGTCTGTCTCCCCAGCATACTTTATCGCCTTCACTGCCTTCTGACTGCAGAGGAGCTAAGAGCCCAGACGGCCAGCGATGCTGGCGTGGGAGTCAGATCACTTCCTGCGGATTTTAGGTATGCCTCTGTAGTTGTCAGAAAAAACAAACGTTTGTAAAAGAATAGAATTAAGTTAAAATTTTAATTTTATATAAAATCTTAAAGGATTAAAAGGAAAACGTGGATGTCTAATACATGAAATAAATGCATTAGATATTTCCTAATTGAAAATCTGTATTTTGGTTCATTGAGTCCTGTGGTCTTGTCGATTCTGAGACGGAGACGAGCTCTTAAGGCCAGAAACAATCATTTCTGCTTCAGTGGTAACAATGGAGATGAGAATGAAAATGAGTCTTTGTGTGCCAGCATTTTGAGACTGCTCTCTCTTTTTAAAAACCAAACGTATATTACAAAACAGCAGTCTCAGCACGTTCTTTGTCTTCGTTAACGTCTTCCCATTAGTAAAGTCTCTGCATTCTAAAGAAATTATTGGTTTAACTACTTAAATTTTGGTTATCCAGTTGGCAATACCAAGATGGTTCTAGGCATTGAAGGAACTTTAAAATATAATAGTAATAACTACAATATTTGTTGAGTACTTACCGTAGTGTCAAACACTAGTTTAAATGCTGTACCCTGTATTAGCTCATTTAATTATTAGGACAGTCCTATGAGGTAGGAATTGTTAGCCCCATTTTCAAGTGCAGAAACTGGGGCACAGAGAGGTTATGTAAGTTGTGCAAAGTTACTCAGCTAGTTGATTGGAATGCCTGGGATCCCAACCCGTGAAGCCTGTGGCTTCAGGTCCTGCAGGCTGTTTCCAGGCTTCATGATCCTCTTAACTGCCTGTCCTCTGGAGCAAGGGATTAACGCAATAGAGTAAACCATGTCCCGCTTTATGACTTACCTTCTACAGAATTCCAAATTTCTGGTTTCAAAACTTGTTTCTTTTCTAAAGTAGGAGTATATTTATAGGGATTTTTTTTTAAATTCAAATTGCTGTTGCTCTGAGCCTAGCCCTTTTGGAGGATCTGACGAAAAGTTATAAAAATGTCTTTGCAGATACCCTAACTTAGACTTCGGGTGGAAAAAATCTATTGACAACAAATCTTTCATCTCAATTTCTAACTCCTCTTCAGCTGAAAATGATAATTACTGTAAGCACAGCACAATTGTAGTCCCTGAAAATGCTGCACATCAAGGTGCTAATAGAACCTCCTCTCTAGAAAATCATGACCAAATGTCTGTGAACTGCAGAACGTTACTCAATGAGTCACCTAGTAAGCTCCAAATTGAAGTTTCAACAGATCGTACAGCAATTAATGGTCTTTCTTACAATAAAAATCTTGCCAATGGCAGTTATGATTTAGCTAACAGAGACTTTTGCCAAGGAAATCAGCTGAATTACTACAAGCAGGAAATACCTGTACAACCAACTACCTCATATCCCATTCAGAATTTATACAATTATGAGAACCAGCCCAAGCCCAGCGATGAATGTACTCTCCTGAGTAATAAATACCTTGATGGAAATGCTAACAAATCTACCTCAGATGGAAGTCCCATGACGGTCGTAATACCTGGTACGACAGGCGCTGTTAAAGTGCTCAAGGACAGGATGGATTCTGAGCAGAGCCCTTCTGTTGGGTACTCCTCGAGGACTCTTGGCCCCAATCCTGGACTTATTCTTCAGGCTTTGACTCTGTCAAATGCAAGTGATGGATTTAACCTGGAGCGGCTTGAAATGCTTGGCGACTCCTTTTTAAAGCATGCCATCACCACGTATTTGTTTTGCACTTACCCTGATGCTCATGAGGGCCGCCTTTCCTATATGAGAAGCAAAAAGGTAAGGTAGGATTCTTTCATTTTTACCAGTTAATTTTTGAGTGTGCCTGAAAGTGGTTTGAAGTATTGGATAATCTCAGAGGATGGGAAAGAATTACCTGCAGAGATTGCTGCAGTGGCCGAGCACAGCTGTTCCCGCATTCCCCTAGGGCCAAGCTGAGGCCTGTGGTAGAACTGCCTGGTAGTTGATGTGGATCTACTTTACACTGATGACACGCTTGGGTTTTGGGGCTTAGCCGATCAGTATGTGCCTTATTTATTGATAGAAATTCAGTTCAGATGAAATTGTGCAGGTGTGTGCACCTCTAGATCCTAAGGGGGATATAAAGAAATATGCAGCGTAGTCATTCAAGGAACTTGTGCTGTAGGCGAGTTAAATGTTTATTTGCGAGGGTACTGTCTTGGCTTTCAAGGTGTGCAGATAGTAAGACGTAGGCCTCTCATGAAGGATCTCCTCTTCGAGGTTTTGGAGAGTCAGGGAAGGGAAAAAGGAACAGACTTCACACAGCTCAGTTACTTTGCAGTGTAAAGAGGATGATGCTAGAATTCTGAGTGGTAATCACTTGATAGCCCCAAGGAAGGGCACGCTCTTAAGCTTAGCGTGGAATTAGACTTAGGGAAGAAACGTAATGACGGTAAAATATTTAAATGATGATTTAAAAAAAAAGATGTCACAAGACAATATGAGCTTCCTTGACAAATAACTTGCAACGCTGCTAATTACCTTCTGCACTCAGAAGAAAGGAGTGTCACTTATGAATCAGGGAGGGCATTAATGGAGGAGGTGAGTTTACAGTGCACAAACAGAGTGGACAAATGGCAGAGCATGTTAGCGCTCAGTGCATAAGCTATGGCAGCAGTCAGAAGTGTGGAAATACCTGAGAAAAGGCTCAAAAAGGCAGATGGGGTGAAGCTGTATTGTGGAAGGTCTTGGATGCTAGGCTAAGGAGTTTGCACACGTTTTGAATGTCGTAGGCACTGTTGAAGGAATTTTGAGTAAGGGACTATTAATATTAATAAGGTGGTAGTTTAAAATGATGAATCTGATATCAGAATGTAGTGTGGGTTGAAAAGCAAAACCAAACCAACAGCCGAAACAGAAAATGAGATAGAACTGGGGTTGTGGTGGTAAGGAAGGGGCTGAGGTCAGTGATGTTTCAGAAGAAGTACTAATTGTTTACTCTATCAGATACTACTATAGTCACTTTATATGTACTACCTAATTTAATTCTTACTATAATTTTATTATCCCCTTATTATAGGTGAGGACAGTGAGGCAGGAGAAGTTAGCTTGCCCAGGCTCACACGGCAAGTAAGTGGCAGAGCTGGGATCGGAACCAGACAGTCCAGTTTTAGAGGCCTTGCCCTGTACATTACACCAGCTTTAAGACAGTACTCTGTTGCACCAGGCACTGTGCCGAGCATTTTGCAAACATTATCTCATTTAATCTTCTGAGCAGGCTTCTGAGAGGCAGCTAGCACATCCCCATTCTGGAGATGAGGAAACTCGTGCCTAAGGAGTCTCAGCTCCTGTGAGCTCATCTCGCGTGTCTGAGACTGGAGGCCACACCCCTGACCACTGTCTTCTGCCACCTCCCCACGTGATCTTGAGGCAGACTGGAGATTAGTCCTAACAACTATATAAACAGGGCAGTTGGGAGAGGGCAGTGGTGGTGGGGGGGTGGGTAGAAGTGTGGGCAGTTAGGGTTGGGGGTTTTAGACCTCACAGACTATGGAGGAGAAACGGTCAGTGAAGTGCTCAGATAATTGAGAACGTGGGCTCAGGTACGGCTTGGGAGAGTGGTCTCCGTAAGAGTAGTAACTGAAGCTCTAAGAACGGATGAGATTTCTAAGGGGTGGTTGCAGGAAGGAAATATCAGAGGCTGAGAATGAGTATGAAGTAAGAAATAATGTACTCTATTAGATAAGAAAGATTATTTTATGTTGCAAAAACTCATCCATTCATCTGCTCAGAAACCTTTGACTCCTTATTTCCTGCGGAAGGAATGATCACTCCCTCAGCCTGGCATTCAAGCCCTTTCAGCATGCCCACCCCTGAGACGTGTCTTGGATCCTAGGCAGGCTGAAGCCCCCTGCCCGCTCATCATGCAGACTCCACTCTCACACCCTCAGCCCTGTCGTTCCTTCTCTCGGAGTGCTTGCCCCCATGCTTACCTGTTGAATTTGGCCTGTCCTGAATTTTGTCCCATCTCTGAGTCCTTACTTAGTTCTTTCTTCCTTCTCTATCCTGCTGGCCATTTCTGTCCACTTTGAATGTGATTTCCCTCCTCTTTAAGTCCCTGTCGTACTTTATCCTCCTCTTGGCTCTTGTGATGCCGTGTCCTCGTAGCGTGGAAAGGGAGCTAGCGTTTATTTCAGCTTGTAGGTTTCGGGCAGTATGGGAGAGTACTTTCATGCATAGTGATTGTCCTGTGTGGATTCCTGATTGCCAGCCTTGCCATTTGCAAGGACTGCTCCTGTGTCTTGCTGACTTGGTTCCCTCAGGGTTGCCTGACCAAGTGCCTCTTAACAAGCACATGGTGGGTGCTTGTTAAGTAGTAGTTGTGTTACCTGCAAAAAGGGTTCATGAAGTATGTAAATAATAAGGAACTTAGTTTTTAGAAGAGGAAAATGAGCTTGACAGTTGTAGCCCTAGTTTCCAAGTAAAAGCTAGGCAGAAATGCAATGATTTGTGCTAATTAGAAAGGACATAGAGGCATTAGGAAAAACAAATAGACCAGAGGGTAGACGATAAAGCTGTTTTATTGATGTGAATAAACAAAAACCTTTTGCTTCATTTTAAAATAGTTGAACAAAAATGTCTTGAAATGCCTCCAAAACAAAGAAATAATATTTGAGAGAACATTACAATTGAAATCACCTTTGTGGCTTAGATTCTAGGAGTATAAAATTGTTTTAACTCTGTTCAGTGCCAGTTTTTATTTTGTAGCAAGAGTTGCTGGCATTTCTCCCCCTTACTTCATTGAAAATACTGTGACATCTTGAATTTTTTTCTACTCTGCTAATTCTAATTAGCAATTTGCATTTTATATTATCAGGTTGTGTTTTCAAAACTTTGAAATTGTCTGAACTGTTTCTTCTGACTCAGGCATTTGCCTATTTATATACGTTAGCTTTTTGTGCTCTGTATTTCATGTTCAGAAATATTTATCTAACTACACTAAAAGATACAGAATACTTGGGAATTTAATACTCTTTTCCTATCATGAATGGGTAGGAAAACTGTATGGCCCTTATAATTGATGACTAAAGTAATGTGAAGCCATTTAGCTAAGGATATGTTAATGTGCCTTGTATGAATTCCAGCAGTGATCGTTTATGGATAAGTGTCTTATAAATATTTTCTGCTAAAGGTCAGCAACTGTAATCTGTATCGCCTTGGGAAAAAAAAGGGACTGCCCAGCCGCATGGTGGTGTCAATATTTGATCCCCCTGTGAATTGGCTTCCTCCTGGTTATATAGTAAATCAAGACAAAAGTAACACAGATAAATGGGAAAAAGATGAAATGGTAAGTTTTTGGTAACTGGAGGGGTTTATTTTTTGGTGAGCCAGAGAATTTTGTTCCGTTCGGTTTTTGTTTCCTTTCCCTGGTGTGTTTACGATAGAGTAGATATTTGATATATTGAATTAATTCCTTTATGGAGGCTTTTCCTTGAATTCAGAAATAGTGTTGCAATTTTGATGGAGGACAATTTCTGTCTTATTATCTTCTTCAAAGGCAGAAGAGTATGTGATTTTTTTTTATTTTAAAAAAGTAAAACTCCTTACTTAACATTTCACTTTGCTGTTATGTATTACAGTTTATCCTAGATCCTTAGCTCTGTTCAATGAAATGACTTTTCAGTGACTTATGATCTCCAATCTGTCTGTGAAATAATTTCAATAAAATCCTGCTTTTGCAGCTCAGGGTTTTCCCAGGTAGGCCTGTTTCTCCTCCTGTAAACTTTAAAAAAATCATCATACATAAAGGTTGTAGTTTTCTGGAAATAATTTAAATCTTGCCACTGACTTAAGATGACTCCAAATATTAGCAACATCTGCTTTGTTTTGTCTTGTCATGAAGGCCACCAGAGGGCACCTCAGAGGGTCTCCGACTGTAAAGCAGTCAGTGCAGTGGTGGCTGGCTGCGAAAACTCCCCAGCCTTCTTCCTAGGTTAAAGGCAGTCAGTCCTTCAGCCAGTTTCATTTCCCAGGGATTCACTTCGCATTAAAGATAAATTGGCTCCTTGCTACTTCATTTTTACTTAAGGCCAGCAATGATAATATCATTTCTTTCACAGGTTATGTTTTCTAAATATACATTTTCTTCATGTCTTCTTTCTGATATGTATATCCTATGTTATCTGTCTCAAGGATTTCTAGGTAACATGCTCTGTGACTGTATTCTGATTTTTGCCTATTGATTGAGTATATTTTTAACTCATGTAGTATTTGATTTATTACAGAAATGGAACTTACCTGGAAAAGCTTAGAGAATATTTAACGCAAGTTAGGTCAGAAAAATTACATTTGTCATTTAGAAATAAGTAGAACCTTAGAGGAAAATGTGTAGCTTTTGAGCTTCAGAAAAAATACTGCATTTCTATGAAAAACATTCCAGTAACAGTCATCCTTCCTTGTAAATACTGTTTCATAATATATTTGGCTCTTTTTAAAAACTTGCAGCATAAAGGTGACATTGGCATGTAATTTTAACTTTTTTTTAAAGATACAACACAGAGTTCAATTTATTTTTCTTAATGTTTCTGATGACTTGGCACTTTGGTTCTTGGAATGTATTAAAAGCACTGTTTAGATTTTTATTTAATAATTTATTTTTATTGAAATAGGCCCTTACATTATATCGGAAAGAGCACAACGTGTTTTTGGCTTGTTCCATTCCTGTTCTCCTCACCTGCCCCTCAAGAAATAGATTTAAGTGAAACTTTTGCATACGAATGCCTCTTAGAAGAGAGTATGGTAATTACTCAGAAAGTTGGCTTGACCTGTCAGAGAAAAGAGTTTCATGCTGGCATTTTTTTCTTAAAAGGCAGAATGCTCTTGAAAGCATTTTATGAGGTAGAACCCCCCCACTATTTTCCAGATGAAGAATCTGAAACCCGGAGGCATTAGATGACTTTGCCCAGGATCACACGGTTTATTTGGGATAAAAGCCAGTCCCTTGTGTTTTTCTGCTCTGCCAGTTTTAGTATGGTAGCACCTTACCAAAGATCTACAAAGATTGTTTTTTATTTTTAAGAAATTATTGTCTGATTTTTTTAAAATTGCAATTTGGCTCTTTTTGTCTTAAGGGCCAAACAATAATCAAAAACATCTCCTATTACCTTGGAAAAGTGCAGGGTTTTTAACAGGAAATGTTTCCTGTCTGGAACCACTGGCAAACCAATGGTTCTGCCACTGGAGTTTCTTTTGGTGTTCTTCCTTATTCTTGAAAAGGTATGTTTTAAAAAAAATTTTTTTTAAAGGAAAGATACATAGTTATAGATATATGGCTTGGCTCACTGCTATTATTTCTTTTCTAACAGTGTTTGTATCTCTTTTGAGCCTGGTTTTAAATTAAATATTTGCAGTATTTAAAAACTGCTTGACAGTTTGAAAAACTTTTGTCAGGATCCTCTGGAAAGTTGTTACACTCAAGATTGAAGCGTGCCCTCCTGCCTTTCCCCCTCAAAGATTTTGTTTTTTGTTTTAATTGCATAACAGAAATTTGGCATCTTTCAGGCATTGCAAAAAAGTTACATCATTGCTGAATTCAAGCCCATTATTAAGGCTGTCATTCACAAATAAGCTTTTGCCAAAGAAATTGGAATTAGCAAAGGTCTTTTGACAGAAATTGGATTGCTGTGTTTCATGTTAGTCTAAATTTTCTTCTATTTTTGTCAGTTATGCTATAATCTGTTCCCCTGATTACTGTAGCTCAGAGTGGAGGGAAAAATCATAATTCCTCAAATTCATAACTTAGTTCAGTGATCGCTTTTATTTTTCAAGCAAATAAATTTAGTTTTACACCGTGTAAACCATTGTACCTTGATTTGAAGTGAAAATAGGGACAAAAACTTTATTATAGAACCCTATTGTACATTTTTAGTGTTTTAAAATTAGTTTTATCTGTTTTCATATTATATTCTTAACTGCAAAGATAATGCTTTTTCTACATTTGGGATTTCATTTTATTAATTTGAAAATCTTTTTAAAAATCAAGTTACCACATTTTAGAAATGTCAGCGAAATTGAAGATCTCTGTGCTCAGCATTTGAGTGCTTTCATTGTGTGTTCTGCTGGAGTTAGACTTCTTAAGAGTTGAAGTTTTGCAGTTTGGACATTAATTTTAACTTTATATCCATGTTCAAAATCCTTAACTTAAAGCTTCATACTGGGTAAAGGTCATTTTTTAACTTAGAAAATGAACATTCAAAGAACATGTTTTACTTTGTTTATATGATTAAATAACTTATTTTATGTTAATTGAAAACAAATGGCCATGATTTTAAAGTTGCCTTTTAGTATTTGTGGTTGTCATTTGAAATTATCCATAACCCTTGCTTTTATTGAGTTTCAAACCCTTTTAAAAACAGCAGCTATGTCTCCCCTCCTTCCCATTCCCCCTGTTTCAGACAAAAGACTGCATGTTGGCTAATGGCAAACTGGACGAGGACTATGAGGAGGAGGAAGAGGAGGAAGAGAGCCTGATGTGGAGGGCTCCAAAGGAGGAGGCCGACTATGAAGATGATTTCCTGGAGTACGATCAGGAACACATCAGATTTATAGATAACATGTTAATGGGGTCAGGAGCTTTTGTAAAGAAAATTTCTCTTTCTCCTTTTTCAACCACTGATTCTGCATATGAGTGGAAAATGCCCAAAAAATCCTCTTTAGGTAGTATGCCATTTTCATCAGATCTTGAGGATTTTGACTACAGCTCTTGGGATGCAATGTGTTATCTGGATCCTAGCAAAGCTGTTGAAGAGGATGACTTTGTGGTGGGCTTCTGGAATCCATCAGAAGAAAACTGTGGTGTTGACACAGGAAAACAGTCCATTTCTTACGACTTGCACACTGAGCAGTGCATTGCTGACAAAAGCATAGCGGACTGTGTGGAAGCCCTGCTGGGCTGCTATTTAACCAGCTGTGGGGAGAGGGCTGCTCAGCTTTTCCTCTGTTCGTTGGGGCTGAAGGTGCTCCCGGTAATTAAAAGGACTGATCGGGAAAAGGCCATGTGCCCTACTCGGGAGAATTTCAACAGCCAACAAAAGAACCTTTCTGTGAGCTGTGCTGCTGCTTCTATAGCCAGTTCACGCTCTTCTGTATTGAAAGACTTGGAATATGGTTGTTTGAAGATTCCACCAAGATGTATGTTTGATCATCCAGATGCAGATAAAACACTGAATCACCTTATATCGGGTTTTGAAAATTTTGAAAAGAAAATCAACTACAGATTCAAGAATAAGGCTTACCTTCTACAGGCTTTTACACATGCTTCCTACCACTACAATACTATTACTGGTAAGGAGCCCCAGGCCCAAACTTCATTTCTCTGAAAATGAGACTTTGTGTTGATCGCATTGTTTTGGCCTTGTGAAAAGTGATCTATGCATGTACAGTGTTCGTGCTTAATATGCATGGGTGGGGTTGGAAAAGAAGGAATCCTTTATTTTCCTCATCACTGGAGAAGCAAGTATTGTTTTGTAACTTTGATATTTGGGAATATAGCTGTCTTATATACTCTCGTAAATGTCATTTTATATGATGTATAATTAGAGAAATTTGAGCCTAAGTATTTTGGTGTGTTTTCCCCATTTTATCCTACCCAGATACCTTTCTGATGCCCATTCAGTGCTGTGTTTGGTTCTTGATTTATTCATATATTCTGGATGCATTTCCACATCCTTTTACTGCTCTTCCTGGACAAAAAGGCCACTCTCTTAGGGTTTTTTAAAGTGTAAAGATGGACAGTTAAATGATTTCATAGGAGGGTCGTGTGGTCCTTGCTCTGCCTCTGCTGGCGTCTTCTGCTTTTCATTGTGTTGCGTGTTTTTTCTCCTCTATTTCATAGGCTCTCAATCCATTAGATTAGAAGGGAGAACAAGTCCCTCAAACCAAAATCAGCTTCGGCTTGTGAAACACAGCTGAAGTTTACATTTTGATTTCCGTATCAGTATAAGTGCTTGTGTCCAGAATAGCAAAGCAAAGTATAAAGTTTGCAGTTTGTATAATGAAAACAGTGTAGGTTGAGATGATCAGCAAAATGTAAAACCAAAAAGTCACAAACTGACTGTGGACTAGAAAGACCGGTGAAACTAAAGCCCAGTTTTCTTTATGGAGAAGAAATGTTATATGGCTTTTTACTACACTCTGCTGGAAGTTATGAGACCTGGGTTTAGCCTATCTCTGCCCCTGCCTGTTAATTCACTGGGTGTTCCCAGGACAAGTCACTTCGTCTGTCCCTGCCCCAGTTTGCTCAGCTGAATGGATTGCTTTCATCACTGTAAGAAAATAGAGATGTTGGTTAGCATTGACAATTTTCACATTTTGACACACAACCATTTTTGCCCAAGGTTTGCTCACTTTCACAACTCTTCTTTCTCATTCTCTGTTTTATGGCAAATTCAACATTTCTAGCTCAAGTTGAGAAGAGGGTTTTCTTTTCCTGTGATCCTGTGTAACAAATATAACTCAGGAGTGGCATCACTTGTGCACATACTGCAGAGTGTGAGTGAGACCGTGTGTAACGATGGCAGAGCGTAGCGCGTGTGGAAGATGTGTGTGCAGGGTCTGGTTTTACTGAAGTGATGGTGTGTGATGGGGACTTGAGAGAAATGCTTCAGCACCTGCCTGGCCAGCTCAATGCCAAAGGAAAGGGTTCAGTGATAATGACATCACCTGGGAGATTTTTTTTTTCTTAGCAAACATTAATCTTTTGGCCACTTGAAGGTTTTGTGACCCCAATTTATATATAAGAATTAAAATTTAATTTCCAGAGGCTTTAGTGTGTCAAATAATTTTCTCATTGAGGACTGTATATGAAAATGATCCTAAATAAAAGTCTTCTATATAGGTTTGGGGATCAGATCTTTATATCAGTTAAGTGTGTGGAAATAGTGTAAATGTTGTTGTTGCACAGTTCATGATGCCAATCTGCCTTCTCTCTCAGATTGTTACCAGCGCTTAGAATTCCTGGGAGATGCGATTTTGGACTACCTCATAACCAAGCACCTTTATGAAGACCCACGGCAGCACTCCCCGGGGGTCCTGACTGACCTGCGATCTGCCCTGGTCAACAACACCATCTTTGCGTCCTTGGCTGTGAAGTATGACTACCACAAGTACTTCAAAGCTGTTTCTCCTGAGCTCTTCCACGTCATTGATGATTTTGTGCAGTTTCAGCTCGAGAAGAATGAAATGCAGGGAATGGATTCTGAGGTTAGCACTGTTTACAAATACGTTGAATTCAATGCTGAAGAATGCCGTCCAGCTAGAGGTGTCAGTAGTTTCAGAGTTCTGACTTCTGGCTATCTAAAGGGACAACGGGAGGCTAGGCCTGTGGCACCCAGTGAGCTGTGCATTATCTGGGAGCACTGTGAGTGAGCTGCAGTTTGCAGGGACGCCCTTTAAACTTGACTGGCCACACCGTGGACCGTGTGGTCATTCCAGTGAGGAGAAGGAGCCAGGGGTTTTCAGTTATTTTTTTATTCCCAGTCCTTCGTTAGGGCTTCCAGTGTTTAGGCGTGCCAACAGAAGTGTGCCTCTTCTCCCTGCCCCCAAAGCAAGTTTTAGACCACACTGTAAATGCTCGGTGTGGTTTATTCCGTCCAGTCTTTTAAAAATGGATCAGAAATATTTGCTGATATCGCAGGTAAGCATCACAAATGTACATTCTGCTCCTGCTTGAAGTGGGAAAATCTCATTTAAAAAACAAACTTCTAAATTTTTCACCATTGGAATTTGGGAGGCTTCTACTGTAAGTTCAGCCAAAGGTTCTTTGATGATGGAGCTAATTCTAATGTGTTTTTGAGCTGTTTTGAGTTTCGGTAGGAAAGGGTGTTCCTTAGATCTTCCTGAAGTCTCCTGAAGTCCTTCACTGACATTCGTCTGCACACCTGTGTCCCCAGGAGAGCGCCCACATTTCTGTTCTTCCCATTCTCATTCCTTTGATTTTCTTACTGTTGTAGATTTCTTATAAGGAATCAAGGAATTTATTCTTAACCCTGGTAGCTGCTTTAACTGTTCCTGCTTTAATTTGTACCTTCTGTTTTTTAATTGCACTAAACCATTGTTGGGGAGTAGTGAGTTTCTCTGACTTTCTATAAGGAAAATTAAGAGTCTAGGTTTTGAAGTCTAGCCACAAGGCAAAACATCAGACCCTGTCAGCTGCCTAGCTGTGTGCTGAAGGCGCATCAGAAGGCAGTGCGCCTTCTCTCCGCTTGTGCCTTTGCACACTCTTCTGAGATGAACGATCTGAGTCGGAGGGAGATGAGGAAGTGGAACCATCTAATATACATTCAAGCACTATTTCTAGTCTCATTTTTTAGAAATATTTAAGCTTAAAATTTGAGAAATTAGCTGAAATTAGATTTAAGCTCTCTTTTGATGCCACTGGGGCATACTGGTTCTGTGAGTTTTTGTTCATTCTTTTCCTTAACTTGGTTTATATAAACATATGTATAAAAGTTACAAAAACTGATTGGAAATGTCATAGTCTGGCTTTTCTAACTTACTATTTGATCTTAAGAAAGTTTCTTTAGCTCTCAGGGCCTCAGTTTCCTCTGCCGTAAAAAGAGAGAATTAATCTTCATAAGTTTTAAAATTTCCTTTCTATGTCAAAACCCTGATATATGAGCAATAAGTATCTTGTTTTCTAGTAATCAGCATTATTGTATTATATGGAACTTTGTGTGGCTGAACAGTCTATTTAGAAATTAATATTTCCCCTTTTCTTTTTCACAAATGATTTGTGTTTATTTTAGAAAAATTTGAAAGTACAAGTAAACAAAAAGAAAATTAAAGTTACCCAGTTATGCTACCCCAGCAACCAATGTTAGCATTTCAGGATGTATTGCTAATGTGCATAGACAAGAACATGTACAATATAAAATGGAATTATGTTAGACTCTGACCTGTTCTTTTCACCTCATGGATTGTGGGTAACTTTCCATGTGTTGATTGACATTTTTAGTAGCCACGTGCTAGTCAATATGAGGCTAATTTATTTTAATGGTTCTTTACAGCTGGATAGTTAAGTAGTTTTTAGTTACGAGTTATAATAACCATGGATGTGGTAAATATGCTTATATATCCAGTTACTTCCTTCAAATAAATTCCTAGGGATGGAATATCCTGAAGATTGGAATTGTTCAAAAAATTGTGAACTTTTAAAAGGCTTTTGATACATATGTAAGATTTTATTTTATTAATTTAAATACCTATGTGTCAGATACTCTATTATAATGAATATGTATTAAGTGGCTTAATGAAAAGGGAGCTTGGAAGAAAATCTCTTCCAAATAGAATTTCCCTACCAAAAAGTAGCAATTTCCACTCCTCAAAGCATTGTACACCCTTGCCAACACTGTAGTGGTTAGTATTCTGTTTAATCCTTACCGAGCTGCAGGGGTAGAACTGTTTTAAGTGTAGTCCTTTGATTGCTAGTGAATTTGAAGTTTTTTTCCCGTACCCTTATTGACTATTTCTAATTCTGTGTTAAAGTTGTTTTAGTTTAGAAGTAATCTTTTTTTCTTTTGCTAGATATAGAACACTAAATGGGGGAGAGATTCTTGCTTTCTTTCTCTTGAGAAGTTTGAAAAACTTTTTTTTAAAGATAATGTTTGTGGAGAACCTATTACAATGTAGCAGGCATGCTATAGATGGATGTCCCCTTATTAAAGAAAGAATAAAAGTCAGATCTAAGAAAAGAAACACATGTCTGTGGACTGCCTTTAAATGGCCTTTTTGCTTACAATTCACTTTTCTCTCTGTAATAGCTTAGGAGATCCGAGGAGGATGAAGAAAAAGAAGAGGATATTGAAGTTCCAAAGGCCATGGGGGATATTTTTGAGTCGCTTGCTGGTGCCATTTATATGGATAGTGGGATGTCACTGGAGACAGTTTGGCAGGTGTACTATCCTATGATGCGGCCACTAATAGGTATTGTTGGCTCTCTTTAGAAAGAAAAATAAAATTAAAAGCCATTTCAAGGATATTATTCACATTGTTCTTTCACTTTGATTACAGAAAAGTTTTCTGCAAATGTGCCCCGTTCCCCTGTTCGAGAATTGCTTGAAATGGAACCAGAAACCGCCAAATTTAGGTAAGCAAAAAATGTACATGGAAAAAAATTAACTTGCTCAAAAACAAAGGAAAAAAATTCTCAATGATCCCATAAACTAATGATTCTGAAAAATATTTACACTGGGGCATGCTATTATCCAATTTCCATTTGTAATCTGATTGACTTCTCTTTTTTTTCCTTTTTGTTTTTATAAAGTAACACTGAATTAAAGACGAAACAGCAGCCCTGTCTGTCGGTGGTATGCAATAAGTCATAACGCACATTTCCTTTGTATGGTGTCAGCTTGTACATGGGACTCTTGGCCTGAGAGTGCGTACTAAATGCTGATTGACAATAATAATAAATACTTCTGACTTCTAATTCAAGCTGTTTGGATTTTTTACAGCCCGGCTGAGAGAACTTATGATGGGAAGGTCAGAGTCACCGTGGAAGTAGTAGGAAAGGGGAAATTTAAAGGTGTTGGTCGAAGTTACAGGATTGCCAAATCTGCAGCAGCAAGAAGAGCCCTACGAAGCCTCAAAGCTAATCAACCTCAGGTTCCCAACAGCTGAAACCCCTTTTTAAAATTAAAAAAAAAAAAAAAAAACAAAATTAAGGGGGAAAATATTTAAATTGAAAGGATGATTTAAAGTTGATATTGAGTGGAATGAATTGAAAGCAGAATTTAAAGTTTGATAAACAAGATAGGTAACAGAATAAAACATTTAACATAATGTATAAAAATTTTGGAACTAATTGTAGTTTTAGTTTTTTGCGCAAACACAATCTTGTCTTTCCTCACTTCTGCTTTGTTTAATCATTTGCTAGTTTAAAAGAATTATTGAGTTTTTTTTTTTTTAGTTCAATTTCTGTCAGCTTTGCTTAGTGTTAGAAGGCCATGGAGCTTACACCTCAAACAGTCTGTAGAGCTATGTAGAGTCCTCTTACCATCCCTCAGTGTGTGCAGTAGTGCCAGTCCTACGGTAGTGGATAAGCTGAATAGAAGGATAGGGTTTTTGAGAGGAGAAGTGCACCAGTGTTGTCTTTTCTTTCCATATTATATTGTGTAAGATGATGTTCCCAGTCGCTATTGCACTTGATAGTAAGGGACAGAGTTTTAATTAACATTGGCTGGCATGTTGGTGAATCACATTTTAGTTTTCTGATGCCACATAGTCTTGGATAAAAAAGGTTCTTGCCTTAAAAGTAAAACCTTCATGGATATTCTTTAATTTCTGATCTTTTTGGAACAAACTGTTTTACATTCCCTTCATTTTATTATGCGTTAGATGTTGAGACAGTGTGATATTTACAAATCACTAGTATAGTTGTAACTTAACTTATTACAGGATCATACTAGAATTTCTGTCATGTGTACTGAAGACATTTTAAAAACCAGAATATGTAGTCTATGGATATTTTTTATTATAATAAAAATGATCTTTGGCTAAATACTCAATTTTACTAAAAACCTCCTGCTAGGTAGTTTCAGTGATGGAAATGTTTATGGCAAATAATTTTGCCCTCTAGGCTGTTGCTCTAACAAAATAAACCTTAGACATATCACACCTAAAATATGCTGCAGATTTTATAATTGGTTGGTTACTTATTTAAAGAAGCAAACCAGAGCACCTTTACCCTTAGTCTTCTCACATAAATTTCTTACTGTACTTTTCAACATTGTTGCATGCATATTTCACCTACCAAAGCTGTGCTGTTAATGCCATGAAAGTTTAACGTTTGCGATAAACTGCCGTAATTTTTATACATCTGTGATTTAGATCATTAATTTAGATAAACTAGCTCATTTCCATCTTTGGGAAAGGAAAAAAAAAACGTTTTTAGGCATTTGCCTAAGTTTCTTTAATTACCCTTGTAGGCACTCTTCACTTAAATACCTCAGTTCTTCTTTGCTTTTGCATGCGTTTCCCCCTGTTTGGTGCTATGTTTATGTATTATGCTTGAAATTTTAATTTTTTTTTTTTTTTGCACTGTAACTATAATACCTCTTAATTTACCTTTTTAAAAGCTGTGGGTCAGTCCTGCACTCCCACCGACATACCAGTAGAGGTTTGCTGCAATTTGCTCCATTAATTATGCTTGAAGTTTAAGAAAGCTGAGCAGAGGTGTCTCATATTGTCCAGCACATCATTCTGAAGTTGATGCTTCATGTAATGCTGCATTTATGTTTTAAGTTACAATTGAATACTGTACTTTTTGCTTTATCTGCATCATCCACCCGCAGAGAAATGCCTCTGTGCGTGTGCAACACAGAAAACTGTCAGCTCTGCTTTCTAAGGAACCCTGAGTGAAGGGAATTGAGCTTCTCCAACGTTATTTGTTATCTCCAATCTCAAACTTAAATTTAAATCTAAATTATTAAATGAATTTTTGAGCAAATTAATTTAGGTGACTCATTTTTAAATATTTAATTGTGATGTGGAACTTAGATGTCTATTTGATTTTTCAAAAAAAACTTCAAGATATCATGGCCAGTTAAAACAAAGCAATTCTTGAATTATATAACTGTAAAAGTGTACAATTAACAAGTAAGGCTGGATGTGAATTTTGTTTGTGAGAGTGATTTGTGATAAAGTTAAATCACAACTCTCTTGATAATTTATAAACTACCTGATGCCAAGAGTTTAGGGCTTTGCATTGTGTCTAATGCATTTGTCCCAGTGTTACAGGATTCTCTTGATTCCTGGCACCAAAATCAGGTTGTTTCACAGTTACGATTCCCAGTGGGAGAAAAATGCCTCAATATATTTTGTAACCTTAAAAAGAATATTTTTTGTTAGCACTAAAAAGTTCAGATGTGGACATGATTAGGTCATACGTTCTCAGGGGTTCAAATTTTCTGCTACCATTCAAAATGTTTTATCAACAGCAAACTTTAGCTATTTTACTTTTTGTTGGAAAAAAGTAGCTGATTTTAATTTGACTCACAGTTTGAAGCATTCTGTGATCCCCTGGTTATTAAGTTAATAAATAAAAAGTATGAGTTAGACATGTGAAATGGTTATGAATGCTTTCATGCTGCTGATTTTTAATGCTGTAAAGTTTTCCCCAGTTATCTTGTTGAAATGTTTTGCATCCGTCAATTAAAAAAAAATCACTCTATGTTGCCCCACCTTACACCCCTGTATGCCGTTCCTTTGTTCCTGGGATTGCGATGGGAGGGCGAATGTAGGATGGAAGCCTGTCGTGGGGATGTGGCGTGCTGCAGGCGCGTGCAAAGGACTGAGGAGGGGTATCTTGAAAAAGCAGCTGCAGAAATTCCTGACGATGGTTGTATGCGGTTAGTTGGCATGAACCTTCATTGTAAATGTTTTTTATTTCTTTTTATAATACACGTTCTGCAGTCCTAACTATGCTGCGTTTTATAATAGCTTTTTCCCCTCTGTTCTGTTCACGTAGCACAGATAAGCATTGCACTTGGTACCATGCTTTACCTCATTTCAAGGAAAATATGCTTAACTGAGAGGAAAAAATGTGGTTTGGCCTTGCTGCTGTTTTGATTTACCGAATTTGAAAAAAATGATTATAATGCCTGCAATGTGTCATATACTCACTCAACTTAAATAGGTCATTTTTGTCTGTGGCATTTTTACTGTTTGTGAAAGTATGGCAAAGATTTGTTAACTGAGCTCTTAATTATGTTTTAAAAATGTTTGTTATATTTCTTTTCTTTTTTCCTTTACATTATCTGAAGTGATTACATTTAGAATGACCTCTAACACTCCTGTAATTACTTTTTAAAATACTGATATTTTTACTTCTTTAATAATATCAAAGATTCAAATACCCTGCCTAGACAGCAAGAGACCGGAGGCTGCTTTGGTTCTGTTGGGTCAGTTCTGGGGTCCAGGCCTGCACCTGGCAGTTGGCTCCTTCACTTACTCCCTGGAGTCAGCTGGTGGCTGCAGAACTCAGAGTCACTGGCATCCAGACCTGCCACAGCTTACCTGTGAGGCCCAGCTGGTTGAAAAAACTTTGTATCTTGCTCTGTTAGGGCATCTGATCCTTTTATACAAAATTTAAGCCACCAAACTAAGACCTTGATATCTTTATTTAGCTGCATCTGAAATTATGTTAGAGTTCTTAACCAGTTTGTGTTCTCTGTGGAAGAGAAACTCATGTCGTCGTGTTTTTACCTACATGTTTTTTTAATTGCATTTAAATAGGTATGTTTTTCCAACCACTGATTACTTTTCAGGAACTTAATTATTTCCAAATAAATTTCTTTATATTGTACATGAAAAGTTTTAAAGATATGTTTAAGAATATTAAAATGAATTTAAAGTTTGTTGGAGATGCCAGTAACAATATCTAGGAAATTTGCATTGAGACCATTGTATTTTCTACTAGCAGTGAAAATGATCTTTCAGAACTAACTTGTAAATATATTTTAATCATTACTTTTTTTTTGGTAGTCCATTTTTATTTGGACATCAACCACGGGCAATTTAAATTGTATAGACGCACTCAGAATTCACTGCAGCAGCAGGTACATAGCAAAAATGCAAAGGGGAACAGGAAGTAAATTTCTGGCTTTTCTGCTGTAAATAGAGTGAAGGAAAATGACTAAAATCAAGTAAAACTAACATATAATTTGATTGACAATAAATATTTACCATCACATGCTGCAGCTGTTTTTTAAGGAACATGGTATAATTCATTCATAGGGTAATCATGCTGCAGAAGTTTGTAGTCTGCACCTTATGGATCATAATTACCTTTATTATTTTTTTTTTTTTTGGTAATAATTGTAGCCAAGTAAATCTCCAATAAAGTTATGGTCTGTTCACCTTGTGTCCTTTTATCTTTTTCCTTTCTTGTTTTGATTCAATTCAAGTGGGAGCAGAAGTGATCTTTAAAATGTTTTAATTCCATGGGGAATCATATGAAAATGCATATTTTAATATGGTAAAATTTTGTTTGCCAAGTTCTGCTTCATGTCTACCTGTACAGTAACAATTTTCTTTTTGAAGACTTAAATAAGAGCAGTTTGTTTTTGGAAATTCTGTCACGTTCATTGATATGTTCTAGGTGTTGGATTATTTATGCTATATCTGACACATTCCTTAAGTGAACTTGGGTATTCTGAAATTGAGTGTACAGAATGTTTAGCCTCCAGGTATTTAGGACATTATTTCCAACATTGTTAAGAAAGAATTCTATTATTTTAAGCTTTTGACCCAACCCTTTTCTAATTCAGCAAACCAAGTGCTAATGGAAATTACTTGGTTATTGGAATAAGATGGTAAGCAGAATTTTTTTTTAGAACGAGAAGAAATTTTAGTTTTCCTGAGTAAGTTTAAATTAATCCCTTTCCTCTTCCTGTGACTGCTCTAAACTAGAGGAGAAAAAAGTGTATGTATTTTAATCCTGAGGAATTTGTGTAAGTACTACATGCTTGTGTGTGTTGGTGTTACTGCCCAGAATTCTGTGGATAGTTAAGGCCAAGCTTCAGGGCCACAAGTCCTTCTTGTCACCATTGACCACACCCTTCAAAACAAGCAACTGCTCACGTCTGCAGCTCCCAAAGCTAGCAATAAAGAACATAGCCGGGCCAAGTATATAATTTGGAGATTGTGATGTGTGTGAAAAGAATCCAGATAGAACTGAAGTTTTGTGTGTATGCAGATCCATGAGCATAATGCGTGTTTTAGATGAAATGGTAAATACTGGGTCATAGCCAGCTCAGGTGTGTGCTTATCACTCACTTTGCAAAGATGCAAGGAGCAGAAAGATGTGCGGGCCAGGAGAATGCTTCCTAACTTGTCTGCAAGGCAGTTTGTGAGCAGCTCTTAGATCTTTTGTGGGAGGGAGGGGTAAAATATAAATAAAATTTACCATTTTAATCATTTTTAAGTGTACAATTTAGTGGCAAATGTTGTGCAACCGTTACCTTTCTCCATCTCCAGAACTTTTTCTTTAGCCCACACTGAAGTGTACCCATTAAACCTCCCCTTTCTCTCTTCTCCTTGACGAGGGACTTTATGTCTCTGAATTTTTCGAAGTACCTCATGTAAGTGGAGTCAGATAATGTCCTTTTGTGTCTGACTTATTTCACTTAGCATAATGTCTTCAAGGTTCATTCATGTTATAGCATGTGTCAGAATTTGCTTTTTAAGGTGAATCATATTCCATTTACATATATACCACATCTTGTTTGTCCATCTGACAATGGACATTTGGATTGCTTGCACCTTTTGGCTATTGTGAATAGTGTTGCTATGAACATTAGGTTACACATACCTGTTTGAGTCATTGCTTTCAGTTCTTTAGAGTATATACCCGGAAATGGAATTGCTGGATTATATGGTAATTCTGTTTAATTTTTTGAGGAGCCGCCATATTGTTTTCCATAGTGACTGCGCTATTTTACTTTCCCACCAGCAGTGCACAGGGCTTCCAATTTCTTCACATCCTCACCGATACTTCTTTTCTCTGTTTTTGGTAATATCCATCCTAATGGGTGTACAGCAGTATCTCACTGTGGCTTTAATGTGCATTTGCGTGATGATTAGAAATGGTGAGCATCTTTACATGTGCTTATTTGCCCATTTCTCTGTATTCTTTGGAGATTTGTCTACTCAGGTCTTTTACCCATTTTGAATTGGGTTATTTTGTTGTTGAGCTTTAGAAGTTCTTTATATATTCTGGATATTCAACCCTTATCTGTGATTTTTGTATTTTCTCCCATTCTGTGACAGTCTTTTTACTCTTGATAGTGGCTTTTGATGCACAAAAGTTTTTAATTTTAGTGACGTCCAATTTATCTGTTTATCTATATTTTCTTTTGTTGCCTGTGTTTTGGTGTTTTACCAAAGAAATCCTTGCCAAATCCAATGTCATGGGGCTTTTCCCCTGTTTTCGTCTAAGAGTTTCATAGTTACAGTTCTTATCTTGGGTCTTTCATCCATTTTGAGTTAGTTTTTGCACAGATGCTCCTCAACTTACGATGGGGTCATGTCCCAGTAAACCCACCATAGGTTGAATATCCTGAGTTGAAAGTACATTCAATACACCTACCCTACCAACATCATAGCTTGGCCCAGCCTAACTTAAACATGCTCAGAACACTTATATTAGCCTACAGTTGGGCACAATTATCTAACACAAAGCCCATTTTATAATAAAGTGTTGAAATATCTCATGTAATTTATTGAATACTGAAAATGAAAAACAATGGTTGTATAGGTTCTCAAAGTACGGTTTCTATTGGATGCGTATTGCTTTCTCACCACCATAAAGTCAAAAAATCGTAAGTTGAACCATTGTAAGTTGGGCACTGTTGGTGTATGGTATAAGGTAATTCTCATGTGAATGTCTGGTTTTCCCAGCACTATTTGTTTCCAATCTTTCTCAAATAATAGCTAAAATTTAATATTAAATAGTAAAATATATAAGGCTGGAGCTATGAATTTGGAAGCCATTGCTGGATAGTTGTAGATGTATGGCTATGTCTTTCATTTGGATATTAGAATTTCCTGGGGTCATTATAGGATTAGGATTGGAGAAGAAAATTATGAACCTGGTAGCAAAATTGGTCAAGAAAATTGGAAGATTTATCATGGATTGGGAATAAATATGAGTGGACGGTAGCATGAACCACCAGAGAGAGGAGAAATCTAAAATATTGATGGTCCTTGGATTCCTGATTCAACCCCGGACACTTCATGTCAAAGTACCTGGGATAATTGATTATTAATCATATGAACATGGATGCAAAGTAAGGAGATGTAACATAAAAGGTACATTTTGTCAAGCCTGCATTTTCCTGGTGAGCTGTGCATATGCTTCCACAACTTACACTGTTCAAATGAGGAAAGCTTTGAGTCCACACAATCAAATGTTACTCCTTGTTACAGGGCTTAGTTTGGTGCCCTGCTATTGAAGTGCTGCTGTGCAAACCGTCCCTCCACCCATCTAGCTGCCCAAGCTAAAAGCTTCCCAAGGGTAGTCCTTGGGTCCTGTCCTCCCCTCATTACCTGCATTCTATCAGTCTGTTGCCAAATCCTAGTGATTTGTCCTTCTTAGATATAACCTAATCCCATTTCCACAGCCACCACCCTGATGGAAACCACCATGGCTTTTACCAGGACTGTGTCACAGCCTCCTAAGTGATCTTCCTGCTTCCACTCTGTAGCCAAAGTAATCTATTTAAAATAGAAATCAAAGTAGGTCTGAAATCCTCCCATGGCCTACAAAGCCCTGTATGATCTGGCCCCTCCATGAGTGAGTCCTCCTCCCTCAGGGCACTATAGCCACACTGGTCTTGCTGGTTTTACTACGCTCTAAGCTCATCCTAGTACAGAGTTCACTGTAGGCTCTAGGGTCAGACTGACTGCATTTGAAGCCTGCTCTTCCACTGACTGTGTGTCCTTGGACCAGTTGCTTCCTGTTCCTGTGCCTGTTGACTCCGCTACAGTAGGCATGATGGTAAGGAGGTGGTCATGAGGATTAAGTGGGAGAACGCAGGGAAGGCGTTCAGTGTGGCCCAGCATGCAGGAGACGTGGACCTTTAGTGGAAGCATCCGTGGTTGGCTCCTTGTCGTTCAGGGGCCCACTCAACTATATCCTCAGAGAGGACAGCCCTTATATAAGGTTACCCCCCACCAATCACTGTCATGGTTTAGCATGCACGCAGTACCACCTTGTATCTAGCTATCTTCCATACCCTACTAGGGGGGACACTCTAGTAGGACCTTGTCTTGCTTCCTGCTTTGGGTCTAATACCTGGCACCCAACTCAAATTTGAGAAAATGAGTATGTGTTCAGTTGTCTAACCCGTTGTGGCTAAACCAAATTTAAAGTAAGGAGCATTATATCCCCACGGGGCCAAAAATGATTTGTATTCCCTTCTGCTTCTCTCACCTTAAAGCCAACCATTTGCAGTAGTTAGCATGGAGGTTCGCATTCACTTTTGGGGTGCTGGGAGGAGGAGAGTTGGGAGCAGTGCACACACACATGCACATGTGTGCATATCATCCTTTTACACATGTATTTGAAACCTACACTAGCTTTTTGCTCCTGCTTGGTTCATACCTCCCTGAACCTTGGTCTTGGGTCGCAGCAGTTTGGATCGGGTGTTCACACTTGCTCATCCAGATCTTTGAGCCTGAGCTCTTAAATCTCCAGTTTATCTGGATGTTCTCAACCCCCTGTCTCCCCAGCTTTGGAAACTGATCACAGCCCTCATGCCACTGAAGTCAGTCTCCTTGCCCTTCCCTGGATCGGGGAGGGAGGACTTGGAGAACATAGCTCAATCTCAATAGTACAAATAGTAAACTTTTTTTAAAGAGTGTTTTTCCTATAGGAAAAACAATCGCATGGTTAAAAACACCTAAAAATGTATTAAATACAAAAAAGGCTACAGTGAAAAGTATACCCTTTTATGCAGTAGTTTTCCCCAAAGGCAGCTAATATTATTTAGTTCCTTTGAGTACTTTTTTCAGACATTTTACACAAATAAGTGAATGGCTATGTCCCTACCACTTTTATGTGGTAGCATACTAAACACACTTACACATTGCTTTTTTAGCTAACATATTTGAGAATATTCCGTATCAGATCTTTTTCTTTATATTTGAGGTAAAACAGTAATACACACTTACCTTAATACAGCTCAGTGAGTTTTTACATACATATATGAGAGTGTGTGTGTGTGTGTGTACTGTTAAGAGTGTGAGAGCTAGTGTACTCAGGTTTTGAGAAAGATTTCTCCAGACTAAGATAGAAATTTGTTGACTTTTCCTTGGGCGGAAAAGGGCCAACACGGAAGTGAAAGAAAATGTTGGCTGAGAGAGCCAGGTATTAAGGCTTTTTATTTAGGGGGTGAAGAAGGTTTATGGCTGTAGTGAAATCGACAGGGTATTGGTACATCTGCTGCATTCTTTTTTTTCAGTGGCAGGATGATGACAGAAACTGTGGCAGGACATCAAAGTCCAAGAGTTGGCTTCCCGCCTTTCCTTGGAGACAGGATTATCACAGGAGATGTGACTCTGCCCTGGAGAGATGGCTGAGGCCCGAAGCCCTGCTGTTCACTCAGGAACTTTTCAGACTGTGAAAAAAGGCAGATTCTCAAAGGCAATTTTGAAAGAGAAAGATTTACATCCTTTTCCATCTGTTTAGCTCTTTTCAGAAGTTGTACAAAACAGAACTCCCACGGGGTGCCTGTTAGAGAACTCATAGGATTGATCTTTAACTGTTACTAGGAAATTGTAGGATTAGATATTTTCCTGTTAATTTTTGCAAGGCCACCCGTTTCATGTACCCATTTGTATAGCCAACTGTTTCTTTGTCATATTTACGTACTGTTCTGTTGTATGGAGGTACCCTTGTTTATTTAGCCTGCTCCCTATTAGATATTTGTATTGTTCCCAATTATTTGTTGCTAGAAAAAGAAGTGTAGTTCATATCCTCACACACACTTGTGCATATGGAAGGGCACCACTTATCTTAGGCACTAACACAGGTTCATAATTCTGAAGTCCAAAAAGCACTGAAAATCAATGTTTTTAGAATTATTTGACAGCAAAACCTGACCTATACTGAGTTGTGCCTGTGTATAGTCTAGCCCACTTAGTGTGTCTAATCTCTAGGTCTTGCAACGGAAATAGTAACATGTCTCATTGCCGGTCCTGCTGTGGACCCTGCTAAGGGTACTGCATAACATATAGTGTATGCACTGAATTACC
This sequence comes from Daubentonia madagascariensis, assembly GCA_023783475.1. Lineage (NCBI taxonomy): Eukaryota > Metazoa > Chordata > Mammalia > Primates > Daubentoniidae > Daubentonia > Daubentonia madagascariensis. The sequence continues at coordinate 52,416,651 of JAKFHU010000485.1, read as the reverse complement.
TTCCTAAATTCATAAAAATTCTGAATTGCAAAACACATTGGCCTCAAGGCAAGCATTTCAGATAAGGACTGTGGACCTTAATCCTAAGATTTATTAGCATGTAATAGGTGCCAAGTCTGCACTAAATGTTCTGCCTGTTTTATGCCATTTACTCCTTACTGCAATTATGGAAGTGGTTACTTTTGGTGGGAAGTGGATCATAGAGATTCAGATTGAGAACCTGAGTCAGACTGCCTGGTCGCCAGCATTGTGGGATTTGGGCAAGTTATTTCACCTGTCTTAGCCTCATGTCCTTACCTTTGCTCTGAGGAGCCTACAGTCATTAGGATTAAATGGAGGTGGATGTAAAATGCTTGATGTGGTGCCTGACGCTTAACTAAGACCATACAAATGCTAATGGTCACTACAGTCTTCATTTTATAGATGAGCAAAATGAAGTCTGGAGAAATGGAGTAATTTGCTTGAGATCCCAGTAAGAGTCAGGGTTGTGCCTTGAACCCATGTCTACCTAACACAAAAGCATTTTAACTATCATGCAAGAATTCCCTGATTTATGTGGGTCTTTTGAAATAAAGGTGGAATCAAAATATGCATGCATATGTATGTATGTAGATATTTCGTGTTGAGAAGAAAAACAGATGGTAACTCCTCTAACCAACCCAGGCAGCCATTGTGGGCCTTGTTTCTTTGTTTTAGATGTAACCCTTGTAGCTCATTTCCCTGTTTTTAAAGGGAGGAAGAGATTCATCATAATCATCCTAGTTTAGAGGAGAGCTGGAGTTGGAGCCTACTGTCCTGTTACCCAGCTCACATCAGCCTGGACAGCGGGGGGCACTCCCAGCGCTCTTGTAGGGCCATGTGCACAAGACCAGTCTTGGAAAGACGAGCCCTTGGTACCTCATTTCAAACAATGCTCTGCCAAACCCCACAAAAAGCAAGCATTTACTTTAACTTCTTTGTTCTTTTTCCCACCTGCTTTTGCAGTCACTGTTTTTTGAGGAAAAATAAGAGCTCCCTTACCTCAGTAAAGCCAGCCCTGTTATGTAAGGTGTTACTGTAACAGGACCAAAAAAAGGAAGGAGGTTTATCCAGTCATGCAGTCGGTTGACAAGGTGACTTGGCGAAGCTGGTGACCTTCCCACTCAGCAGGTGATGCCGAGGCTTCCACTCCAAAGTGGGTGCTCTTTATACACACGCACACCCATGTGTGCACACACACACGTGCACACGCATGCTTGCACGCACAGCCTTGCAACAGCAGGGTGGCCCATGGTGGCAATTTCACTCTGCAAAGTGAACGAGATGTTTTCTGATCTTGGTAACTTCCTCCACGTTTTTCTTGGCTGGGGATGGGGTGGTGGTGGTTGGTGTGTGCATAACTGAGAATCTAATTCGGAAGTTATTAGATGATAAAGTGGTGCTATTGGCATGCTGTTCGTATCTTGAAAGTTTCTTTCTAACTTTGTTAGGAAATAATTTTTGATGAGCTGCTTACCAACATTGAACACTTTCTGCTTTGGTTTTGAGCACTGCCTTTCCCTGTAAGGCTCCCCACCACACCCCGTCTCACTTTCCTGCTGACGCCTGAACCTGCCCTTGAGTTGGAGATGTGAGTAGAGTGCAGGGATGTCAGTAGATGCAATATGGCAAAAACGCGTTCTGTGGTTAACTAAGTTTGGGCAATCGTGGGTTAAACAAAATTAAAGAGGGTTCTGTGCAGAACTTATCAGGTGGTTTATTACCCTGCATGGGGACTCTTTGAGAGAGGCCCGCCCTGCGTTTTCCAAATTAATGAGACCACAGACGCCTTCGCAGTAGATCTTGTGGTACTGGCGTCCTGAGCAACACAGTTAGGACATGTCCTACCAGGGGCATCTGGGCACTGGGTGAACCACATCCGATGGCACCTGGGAACCCAACCTGACCATGGCTCATCAGCCACTGGGCCATGGTCACATCTGAAGGTGACCAGCTGTCCCTGCAGTTGGTGGACTGCAAGGGAACCCTGAGGTTTTCTGTTCACTGGGTCACTTTAACTCCCCATTCATGCTGGGAGAGCCTAGGCCTGTGGTCCTGGCTGAACCTGGCTTGCAGCTAGTGGTCATGATCTTACGGTACCAGCATAAGCTCCTACTGAAGTGTGTGTTTTACATCAAAACTAGTTTTGCCGTGTCCAGGTATTGACCCCGGACAGTCCCAGAGAAGAACATACTTCATGAGGTTCCCCTTCATCAGAGGACTTGCACCTCACACGTCTCGGGATGATATGCATTGAATTCCCAGTAATTCCAAATCTGCAGCTTGTAGGGAGACCTTTCTATGTGCTGCCACCTCTGCCTAAGACTGTCTTTTCCCTCTCCTGCCTCCTTTCCTCATTCAGTCCTGCTGTCCCAGACACAGCCCCTGGCACAGCCTGAGCCTGTCCTCTGGTCCCCAGCACAGGCCTGGACCCGTCTCACATTGTCACCATCTCCTCACATGTCTGGGAAACACTGGAATGCGAAGGACATGTCTTAATTGCTGCTGCATGTTCTGGGTCCCAAGGGCCACTTGACTCCAGGGGAGTGTCTGATCTCAGAGTGCTATGCTATCCTTCACCTGCTGTCTGCTGACTGGGGTGGCAGGGGACTACCAGCAGAGTAAGGGGTGGGAAAAATTCCTGTTTTTTTTTTTTAAATGTTTTCACCAAGTGGGGTGGGTCCTGGGCCCCTCCTGAATATTGGTGTATCATAGTCTCAGGTGCAGGGTGGGTCTCCTCGTCAGTCTGACACAATTGGTACATGTAGAATTGGGAGGACTCAGTGGAGAATTGTCTAGAAAAGCCTGTGCTTTTCCTAAAGATTTGGTTTGAATGGACACTATGAACCTTAGCTGACCTTTTCCCTTTTTGCTTTGACTACTAGGCAACTTGTTTCATCTGTTCACTTAAATATTTGCTTAGCACCTTCTACATGCAGGCATTCTTCTAGGCGCTGGGATGCAGCAGTGACTAACACGACATTCCTGCCCTCGTTATAGGCACTTACATCCTAGTGCGGAGGACAAGGCTACAGCTAAGTCAATGGATATTTTGCAGGAGTAAAACCCAGGGTTTTTATTAGTAGCAGTTTCTCCTTTTCTGCTTGCCCTCATTCCACTATCCATCCTGCCCTGTTATGGCATCTGTACTGTTGTTGTTGTGTTGTTGCCACAGATCCTCTTAGGAACGAGATGGGCTATAAACAAACACAGTGGTATTCATGGGTCCCGAATGTATTTGTGAAGCAGCTACTAAGTACTGGACGTGAAGCTAACCTAGATGAGGAAGGGGGTTCTTGAGGAGGCAGAAAGCACCCTAGGATCACAGCTTTGAACTTTGCGCTTGCCCGTGCTGCCAGGTGCCAGTGGGCTGGCCAGCGTGTTCGGTGGGTATGGCCCCAGGTCACACCCTGCTTGTGAGGGTGAGCAAGATGAGAGCCTGCGGCGCGCCACGCGACGGGGCATTGCACACTTGCATTTCTCCCACTGAAAGCCCGGGCTCAACTATGGGTAGACTGTGGGACTTAAGTTGCTTTTATGGGAAAGTGTTTTTGAGCTTTAAGTTTTTTTTTAAGAGTTTTAAGGCCCACTTTGGGTTTTGTTTGGTGGTTAGTTCTTTTTACTTATATTTATCTACTTTGGAATAAAGGGCTGAATCAGTCCTCCCAAAAAGCCAGAATTCCAACTTGAGGTTGGGTTTATAAATAGAAAATCTAGGCTTTCCAGAACTGAAGCTTGCTAAAACCAATTTTGTTGACAAAGGGGAGGCACTGTCAACTAGTGGGCTGGGCATTTCTGGGCATCTGGAATTCCTGAGTCCCAGACACGCCCCCAGGACAATCTGACTTTAACCCTCCTGTACCAGGGATGCTGGAAGGAGCCAGCGAGCTGGAGTCTGGGCAGCCTGCACCCAGGGTGGCCCTGGATCTGCCACTCCCCAGCCAAGCCATATGCCTCTCGCGGCTGTGATCCCCTCATCTGCAAAATGGAGCTAACCCACAGGGTCCATTATTGGTAGATTAAAAAAAAAAAGTTTCAAAAATTCATTTTGTGAATGTGGAAGTAATGGAGATTTGAATCATGGCTGGTCAAGACTGTATGTTCCTAGAGGCCAGGATCACGTTCTTGCTCTTTGTTGAATGCATCATTTCTTCATCCATTCACAAATATCAGTCTGGCATCTCCTGTGGTCAGACCCCTTCTGGGTGCTGTGGAGTCAGTGGGATTCAGTCAATAGACACGTCTATCACATGAATGGAAGCTTACATTCTGGGGGTTGGGAATGGGGCAGGGAGACAGATCTAAAGAAAACATGATTGTTTTGGAGAATGGTACTTGCTATAAAGACAATAAAATAGGGTGATATAATAAAAGTGACAGGTGTGGCCAAATTTAATGATGATAGATAACATTTATTGAGTGCTCAATGTTCCAAATACTTCCCTATATTTCATATAAGAGTAGGTACAATTGTCATTCCCCTTCTACAGATGAATAAAGATATGTAGGGCGTTGAAGACATCCCTGAAAATGAATCATTGATTCCACATTCAGGGCTCAAATAATGGTGGGGATGATTGTGTATAATTATATAATTTCTATCTAGTGTCCCCTCTGATAAGGCTGGAGGATGAAGGGAACATTCATAGAAGGGGTAATACTTGAGGGTTTTGAGGGATGAGTAGGAGTTCTCCTTACAGAGTTTCTCACTGTAGTAGTTGTTGGTTCATGGTGCCATGGACATTTGCCGTCTCTTCAATAGAATGAATTATTCTTTAAATGACGGGTGCAGAGAAGCTCCTAAGATGTCAGTCATGTAATTTGCCCGTATCATAAAGCCCTTAATATTTTTGAGGAATTATTTAAGGTATGCTATCACTATAAATCTTCAAAATTAACTCACACATTTTAAGCCAAAATTACACTTTCAACATGGGTAATGGCATGCTGTGAGCATTCTGAGGACAGGCTCTATTTTTCTAGGTTGTGGTTTTAAACCTGAACTTCCTTTAGCAAATCTTTTTTCCTCTCAGTCTTAGGCTCCTCAAACATCAGATGGGGTTCAACCAGACTGGTGAAGTCCGACAAAATCAGAATCCCTGGTGTGAGACTGGGCATCTGCCTTTTAAACAAATTTTTCCACATGATCCTAATGTGTAGCCAACGTGGGGAACCACTGGAGTAGGAACAAGGTCCCCAATGGCATGCTGCCAAATGCCAAGGTGGCCAGAAGAGAGAATTTCTGTGAGAACTAGGTTTCTTCTCTCCTTCCTTCTTCAGCCAGAGCTGTTCCAGTTATACCTGTTCTGTTTATTGACCTTTCATATAACATTGTGTTGGGTGCTGTCACTAAAAACTAATGTTTGAAAAATCACTGGAACAAAAGCCAGTTAGGACTACCCAACTCCACGCCCAGGATTCTGTGGGGTTTTTTGTCCCTGTGGTTTGGATCTTGGTACCATTTCTGCACTTTGCAAGCAGCTGCTGCCTTCTCTTTCAGACCTGGCTACGCTTCCTTGATAGGTGAGTTAATCCCCAAATGTGGCAGTGGCAGCCTTACAATGAAGTTTTTGATTACTGTGTTATGAATTATGGTGAGGTGCCCTGGTGAAGGGTCGAAGGTATGTGAGATCCTTTGGGATCAAATGTGAGATATTACTAAAACGAGACTCCATTTAATAGGTGATAAATCTTGATATTGTAAGTTTAATATAGTTTGATGGTTGTAAATCCAGTGAATCTACTGTAGGAATTTGCTGTGTGTTGCATTTATAAAATATTTAGTCAGGTGTTTTTAAAGGTATGGCTTTTCTCAAAAGGTACTAATTTTTATGGGCTTAACAAGAAAATTTCATATTGGTTTCAAGTATGCTGCTGTTCAGGGCCTTTGAAAAAGAGAAGGTATTGTAGTCTCCTTTTTTGTATTATAAGAAAGCTCTTTGATAATACTCAGAGTAATAGCAAAATCGAGAAGTAGATTTTTGTATATACAATAATATATTTTAGGATAAGAAAATAGTAGGATAAAAGCAGATTTAAAGTGAGCTTATATTTAATGTTTAGACTGTAAATATTAGGAAGGAGTACACATATGGCCACAGTGTGGATGTTGGGGCAAGTCTACTTGGTTGGTGGCCAGGAGGCCCTGAGTTCATCACTGGCCACGTGCATTTGTTTTCTGATGCTATGTAACAAATTACCACAAATTTAATGGCTCAAAACACATTCATTATGTCATGCTTTCTGAGGGTCATGAGTCCAGGCACAGCTTAGCTGGAGTGCTCTGCTCAGGGTCTCACAGCAATCAAGGTGTTGCTGGGGCTGAAGTCTCCTCTGGGCTCAGGATACTCCCAAACTCATGTTGTTGGCAGAATTTATTTCCTTATAGATGCAGAACTCCTGGCAGCTTGCTTCTTCCAGGCCGGCAGGAGAGCTTCTCCCCTACTTCAATTTCCTCTTTTCAGGGAAGGCCTGGATTGTCTTTTAAAGGGTTCACCAGAATAGGTCATGCCCACCTAGGATAATCTCCATTTAAATAAACTCAAAGTCGACTGATTAGGGACCTTAATTGCATCTGCAAAATCCATTCACCTTTGCCTTAAAAGGTAACCTTACCGTGGCAGTGACATCCTGTCATACTCCCAGGTCTAGCCCGCACTCAAGAGGCGGGTTTTATGCAAGGCGTGTATACCAGGGAGCAGGAACCGTGGGCCGTCTTTGAATTCTGCCTGCAAAACCACAGCTGTAACTTCAACCTCTTTGAGCTTTACTTTCGATGGTCATCAAATGGAGATGTCTGGGAGGGATGACATCAGCCTCGATGAGATGTTGTCTTCGAAATCTGGGAGGAAGCTGGGAAGCCCCTGGTGCAGGCAGGATGTACCTGGGTGGAAGGGTAAGATGTGGGTTGTTACCAAGGCTGCACTTCTATCTCATCCTGAAGATACCGCGGAACACACCGGGACGAGGTAAGATGAAGGTGCCAGGGGCAGGTACTCCATTTTCTTTCCTTCCGTCAAAGAGCTGAGTGAGTGGGCACTGAAACTGCTTCCAGTTCACCTTTCCCAACAGTTGCCTTTCCAAATCCCTATGCCCCTAACAATGGCACGGACGTCTTTTTTGGATTAGAAATGGAAGCATTGCTCAATCACTTGCTTTCACTCCCTAATTTCCTCCCAACCATTCTGCAGGGTCGGAAGAATACTGTGGTCAACAGTCCCATGACGTGCCATAGGAGTGCCACTCAGTGGGACCATGATTTCTACTCCTTCCTACCTACCCCACGGGGCTTCCCCGGACCCCCCTTTACATACTCCTCGTTGATCACTTTCCACTTCACGGTTAATGTAGGACCCAATGGGAGACAGACAGGAAAAGACAATTTTTTAAACAGATGCTGTGGGTCGCTGGTAAGTTATTGGTGGAATAATATTCAGAGGACAGATAGCTGCTTTTGTCATTGTAACCGAAGGCGTACGTTGCACAGCCGTAATTACAAATGCAGGGAAATGGAGGGAAAATCCATCTTATTTAAAAGTGTTTTAGTGTCAGCAAACACATTGCAATGCTATTAAGAAAGTTTTTGTTAAGGACACGTTTGACTTGAGGTTTTTAATTTGTTTGAAGTATTTTGCTAAAACAGAATTATGTTGGAGTTTACATAAAAGTAGAGAATGACATGAAAAGTTTTAACTTAAGCAGCAAAATATAAAGGCTAATCTTATTTAAAAGTAATATGTATGTCTTGATTGAGTGCCCAGATACGCTCAACTGGGACTTTTTAGTGGAATCGGTCTAAGCTGTTACACTGAGTTATACTGGGAAGGTTTTCCTGAGCTTATATAGCCAGACCTGAAATACTCTTGTGGCTGCATTTAATAAAGAAACGAAAGTCTTGAGTAAGGGGATATGATTTTTTATGACAGAAGGAATGCAAATAACTTTTAGTCTCATTGCCTTGACCGGGTTTGGTTTGATTTGATGGAGTTTAATAATGACTTATAACCTGTGCTGACAATATGCAGGCCCGCACAACGTCATTTAACTCATTTATTCTGCTTGCTGTAAAAACAAAGAGATGGCAAATAAATATATGGAACGTTCATTGTTTGTCAGAGGGCCCAAGCCAAGAGTTTTCAGTGACCTTTTAAAATATGGTCCCTGGCTAGTACTAAAATGTCTGTCACTCAACACACACACTTGCATGCTCTGGCCTTTTAACCCATGCATCTTGTGTTTTTCTCTTTCAAATGGGTGTATGAATTTCCAATCAGCTGCAGCGATTTAGGCTTTTGCATTGGAGGATTACTGTAAATTGCAGCCTGACAATTACAATACGCAGGGCACTGGCGAGTTATTAATGGGCTCGCCTACTGATGGCCTTTCAGCGCAACCTCAGACCTGCCGAGCCGCAGCCTAATTGGATCCAGGGGTGGAGGCCCCTGCGGAAGAGGCGAGTGGGGAGCGGGGCTCCCCGGGACCCCGCCTGCAGCGGAGGAAGGTATCAATTGATTATGGATGGCTCCTGTCCGCCATGTCGGATCTCTAATTCACCTCCTCCTTAATGACTTGTATTGGCTTAAGGAGCTCCGCATTATTTGACAGCGTCAAGCTCTGCTGACAAAGACCAGCAGGTGACTTTAATTGAGGACTTCTATTGCTAGAGATTTTATGCAAGACAGAGCAACAGTTCAACAGACACAAAAGAGGCCTGTAAAAAAAAAAAAAACAGAAAAAATCCTGCAGCAGCTCTAGAAGGAAACTGGGACCAGACCTGGAGTTAGCTACTTTACTTTCATTTAGTTTACACTTTAAAAAAATTTTTTTTTACCCCTTCGGTGGTGGCATCAGGAGAGAGACCCCTTCTCCTTCCCCCCTGCCCCTGGAAATTCTGCAGCCGTCTCTCCTCTCTTGGGTTTCAGTATTTATCTTTAGGGATGAATTATGTCCAGGCATAAATTATGTTTGACACATCTTGATGCAGGGGGAAGAAATTAAATTTTTCACTGCTCTGAAAAACATTCCGCAGAACGTATCACGCTCAGAGTGCATCCTGAAAAAACCAAGCGTGCTGTTTAGTTTTATGAAATTCAATGGATGGCCTGTCTGAAGCGTCGGAAGGGGTGGGGGATGATGATCAGTATGAGAAAATGAGGGCTGATGGCGTCGCGGATGCAGAGCCCTGGGAAGAAGAGGACTAAGCCGGTCCAGCCCAAAGGCTCCTCAATGCCAGGGTAGGTCAGGGAACTCTCGGGGACGCTGTTCTCTTTCCGAGGTTGAGCCAGAGGAAGGCACGGCGCCTCCAGCTTTGCCGGGAGGCTGGAAAGCTGGCATTTGCTGGGGCACCTGCTGTGAGCTGTGGTCGAGGGCCTGGGTGGGCTGTATCCACCTTCTTGGGCACTATGGGCCGTTCACCTTGATCGAGGGCCTGAAACTCCATGCCCTTTCCAACCTCAGCCCCCTGTAGCACCCCACACTTTCACCTCACCCAACCTCTTACCATTATCCAAATATGCCAAGTATTTTCACATCTCCAGCCTTTGCCCGTGCTACTTTCTCTGCCTAAATTTTCCTTCCTCCTCTTTCCTTCATCTTGCAAACTCCTATTTGCCCTTCAAGACACGGTTTGGTCACCTGCTCCAGGAAGCTTTCCAGTCCTTCCCTTCCCTTCCCTTCCCTTCCCTCAAGACATTCTGACTCCAGAGCCCACTCTCTCATCCGCTGAGCTGCACTGCCTCGTCCCAGGAGTGAGGAAGCACTTGAACATCCAGAATGACCAGCTAAAACACAGTTTGCACCCCCAGAGGTACCGAAGTTGTCCCAAAGTTAGAGAGGGGGGTTCTGGGGGAGATGGGTGGGAGGCAGAATGGGAGGCACCTTGGAAGGGAGGTGGTTCCTGAGGCCGGGCAGGACTCTGGGGCCGTGGTGGGGGCAGGGTGTTCCAGGCAGAGCTCGGGGGATGTTGCCAAGAAGGATTGCTGATTTGAAATAACGATGCAATTGGGAAACTCCAGCGTCTGATCAGCCCAATAGCCTAGCTTGGTTCATATGCTATGAACAGGTTGGCAGATGCCCCCAACAAATCCATACATTGTCATGGCTTCAACCTCTCTGCTTCTGCTCTGCAGAAAATGCTCCTCCCTCCACTTGGCTGGCCCTGTCCAGCTCTCAAGACAGCGCCTCTTCCAGGAAGCCTTCCTGGATTCCTCATCTGGGTAGAAGTGGGCCATTTCCTCAGTGCGGCCATCACGTGTTATCAGCCTTATTCTTTACCTTCCTGGAGCCCCATGTTGAGCCATTTGGGGGCAGCTTCTGTGTCAGATTCATCTCTGTGTTGCCCAATCTGTTGTTGAATGAATGAGAAGGCAGAGGGGAAGCAGTGATGGCAAAGAACCATCTTCACAATTTGGGGAAGTTGGGTTGCTTTAATTTGCTTTTTAAAAATTAAAACTTGGCATTGTATACAGATACCAAAATATCACATGTACCTCTAGAATATGTGCTGCAATTATGTGTCAATAAAAAAATTAAAAGTTGGAACTGTTTCATGATTATTTGATCTTACATAAGGTAACTCAGCATACTAATGGAGGTTTTTACTTGGTTGTGGAGCACCTTGAGTGCACGGGGCCCTGTGGAGGGCGGATGCTAGTTCCTGCCATGGAGGTGACCCCAGTCCTGTGGGGGCGGTGGCGCACCCAGGCAGAGAGCAAAGCAGCGGGGGAAGCCAGCACCCAGGGCGATGGTAAAGGCTTTTTGATGGGTCTGATCAAAGCAAAAGGGATGTGGGGCTAATGTCAGGGAAACTGAGGAAGGCCTGGGACCTAAGGGAGCGGCTGGGGGGATGGGATGGTGGGGGGGATGGGAAGGGGGCCTCCTGGGTCCCTTCTCAGAGGAAGGGGAGGCTAGGACTCTGCACTCTCTCCCCTGGGGTGGGGACACTCTAAACTCCTGCAGTGCGAGGACCATTATAAAGTCACCTTTGTCTTCCTCAGTGTCTAGTCCGGATCCTGAAACAGGAGATTTTCAACACATGATTTCTGGAGTGAATGGACGGGTGGACGATGAATGTGTGGAGTGGATTCTAAATCCACATCTCCAGGCCTACTTTAAGCCCCAGCCCGATTTTCCCAGTGCCTGCCCGGCTTCTCCCCAGCCCCTGTGCTGCGGGCCTGTTGTTTTCTCTGCTTTACTCCACCTCCAGAAACCTCAGGCAGCCTTCCCTTCTCCCCTAGAAATGGCCCCCCGCATCCTCCGCCACCACGGCCCGGGTCCTGCCCTTCCTCTGGCCCACGTGGGTCTCTCCCATAGCTCCCAAGAGGTCACCCCGTCTTCAGCTTTCCTCTCCTCCCGTCCCTGTGCCCTACAGCTGCCCGAATTTTTGCACAGAAAACACGGCTGAGATCACCCAAAGCCCCTGGTCATGTGGTGTCGTCTCCTCCCCTTACTCTGCGTCGTGCCCCCGCCCCTCTGCCCACCTCCTTGCCCAGGTCCTTGGCTGGTCCCCCACAGCTTTCACCCGTCTCTCCCCTAACCCCCCACCCACTTCCACGTGGACCACACAGGACTGGGCTCCTCCGTTTGCTGTGAGACCTCAGGCAAGTCACTTACCCGTGGACGCTTCGTTCTTGTGTTGCTAAGATAAGGGGGTTGGTTGAAGTGAGTGATCGGAGGTGGAGGTGACAGACGTACGGAGAAATGCATAGCACTGGAGTCAGGCAGGGCGAGGCTGGAGGCCCCCTTGTGCCACTGAGCAGCCGTGTGACCTTTGAGATCGTGTCTCTGGGCCTCAGTTTCCCTCTCATGGCCAGGTGACTGTGACCATAGCCACATTGCTCCACGCGCTCAGAACAGAGCCTGGCACAGCACGTGTGTAATAAACGTGCTTGTTATTATTGAAGTCACATTCTGGGTCTTGCAGATGACAACATACCCTGCCAGCTGTCCCCCAACCCCCAAGTGAGGGGAAGGGGTGCTGCTCTTGGCTGCACCCTCGTTTATTTGGGGGCTGCCTTGGATTCATTTTTCCCCAAAATCCCAGCCCTTGGAAGCCATGAACAACAGAGCTGCCCAGAACTGCCAGGCTGGGCTGGGAAAACATTGCTTGGCCGAGGCGTGGCCAGGTCAGTTATTCCATGACTGAGTGGGCCCTGGATGTCATCATGGCTTTGGCCTGGTCTCGGGAAGGGCCTCATTAGGCAGCCGTGGGGAAGGCAGTCTGGCCAGGTTGTCAGATTCGCTCTGCCAGGCATAACTCAGGCCTTGGCTGAGTCACTCACCCTAGACTCACCGGGGCCCTTAGGCGGCTTGAAGTCATCTGTGTCCTTTTGCTCATCACCCTGGGGAGGGAGGGCAGGGGAGGAGAGGGGAGCTGACCTTCCTCCCTGCTGGAACGCTCATGGAGGAGGGTATTTTAATTTAAAACTCCTCCTAAGGACACGGCTGTGATGGATGGACATTTTCTGGCCAAACCTAGCTGAAGTTGATCCCTCATTTCAAACTGTCAGGCTAAAGAGCCAGGCGGGGAGGACAGAGGTTGGGGAGGAGGACAGGCTGGGGACTTACAGGGCAGGAGCGGACCCAGGAGGGCACATGCCTGGAGGGTGGCGCTGTTGGCATGTCTATCCTTGCAGACACCAGGGCACTGGTGCCTGCCATGTGAGAGCCAGCCTGGCCCTGACTAATGGGGCCCCAGTGACAGGCGCCCAGAAAAAGGAGTGACCTGTCAGGAGAGCTGGCAGCTGAAGCCCTAATCCCAGCGGGGGGTGGAGCTGCAGCCAGACGCTGGGGCTGAGCACATTTTAGGGGCTGGGGCCGGGATGAGTGTTTCCTCCGCCCTCCTCAGGGAATGCCGGGCCGGGGGCCTCCTCCTGGTCCTCGTGCTGCCAGAACGTGGAATGTGAGACCTGTGAGGGCTTTCAGATCCTCCAGCATAGGCCTTCCTTCCCTCCCCCAGGCCATTTTCTAAATGAGGACACTGAGGTGCAGAGAGGGGACGTGGCTCGCCCCACGTGCCCCACCTGCCTGGTGTAGAGACGAAGCAGCCGCAGGCCTGGGACGTTCAGACTTCATTCCCCACGAAATTTCTTCCTGTCCACTTCCTCCCAACCCCGTCTCCCAGGTTGTGTATATCCTTTTCCTCGGGGATCCTTCTGTTTCAGTCACCCGCTAAGCAAGTGGGAGAAGTAAGGACAGAGGGGATCTCCAGAAGCAGTGTCTGTGCGTGAGAAATGCAACAGGGCTGGGGACCTGCAGGGAGGATCCTAGGTGACGGAAGCCGTCTCCTGTGTGAGGAGGGGACAAGGAGGAAGGGGTGGTGTGACAGTGGGGGACCCGTAGAAAGGGGAGGGAGGACCCCTAAGGAAGGAGTCCAGAGACCCAAGATCTTGTGCTAGCTGACATATCCTAAGACTTTTTTGGAGTAATGTTGGATACAAACAAACAAATGATGGTGATGGTGGTGGTGATTATGGTGATTATGGTGCTGGTGCTGGTGGTCGTGGTGATCATGTTAACTCACTGTGTGACCTTGGGTAAGTTCTTTATCTTCACTGGGCCTCAGTTTCTCCATTTATAAAACAGAAAGGTGGACCTTTGGCCTCCTTCCTCCTCTGAGATTCTGTGATTCTAAGAAAGGATCAGAAGGATGTTGAAAATCTTCTAGGAAAGAAAGAAAAAGGATTGGGGGTGGGGAACTGGCAAGTTGGGACCAAACCGGAGCAAAGGGGAAGCCTTTGTCCAATCACGACACAAAAGAGACCCCTCCTGAAAGTCTTCCGCTCGTCCCGGACTGGGAAGCTGTCCCTCCACGGTGGCTGGGCCGGAGCACTGCAGAGCCTGTGCTGACAGCACCTGATTTCCCTGCCACGGGATCCTCTCACCTGCTAATTGCATCGACCAGGCCTGCCTCCATTGCCCCATCCCCCAAAGAGTCTGGAGCAAATCATTAAAATATCAGGTTTCCAGCCCCTGGGGGATGAGTTGGTGCTAAAAAGAGGCCACGCTGGATTTGTCAAAGACCAATCAGCTCTCACACACAAATATCTCGCTTGGTGCAAGCAACCAGCCCGGTCTTCAGGGGTGTGAAAGGCAGTGGAGGCTCGGGCTGGGCTCTGGGAAAGTGCTTAACCCCAGGCCACCAATTAGTTGCCCTGTTTGGCCCCCAGAGCCAGACAGAACCATGGGGAGCCAGGGAAGGGCCCAACTGTTGAACAGGATTAAGGCCAGAGAAATTACTTTGCGAAGCACCTACGAACTCAGCTCTCCACCAAGTGCTGGGGTTTCTGAAGCCTGGGGGTCAGCTGGTAGCGTGGCATCGGTCTTGCTTGCCCCTCACAAGGACCAAACGGGCCCATTGTTATGGTAGAACCTTGCAAGCTGCAAAGCACTAAGAAAATGCAGTTCACGCGTGCATTCCTTCAATCAAGAGCGTCTTTTTAGAGCGAACGTTGTGTGTGGGCCCCAGGGAGGGTCCGGGAGCCCGACACTCTGCCCTTGGCTGCCACATCCTCCCTTCTCTGGGTTCTCCCTCGGCCTCGTGGCAGCAGCTTAGTCTCCCACACTGGCACATCCTCTGCCCGACCTTGGATAGGGGGGCTCCTCGGGCTCTGTCCTGGGCTCTGCTCCCACTTCCGGACCCTCGGAGGGCTCTCCACTTCGGCTCACCGAGAACTGAGGTCTTTGCAGCCCCTGCAGAGCCACTTCTCTGCTTCCTGTCTTAGTAAAGCGCCTGCCACCCCTTCATTTGCCCAAACTGGAAACCTGGGAGTCATGCCAGTCCCCTCTGTCATCCTCTCCTCCTCCCTCTGCCCAGTGGGTCTTGTCGATTCCTCCTCCATCGGAGCTCTTGGTCTGGTCCTCCTCCTCCTCCGCCGGCCAGAGCATGCGCCAGGTGGCCTCCTCTCTCCCTGGGCTGCGAAGCCGACTCCCTGCTGCTGTCCTGCCCCTGTCCAGTCTGTTTGGATCTCTGCCCTGTGCAGTCGCCACAGTGGTCACCACGGTGGCCTTTCTATGATGCAAGTCTGTTCCCACCACTCCTCCCTCCCGGGAGACTCTGATCTTTCTGGGCTCTTTCCTTGAGTAGAATATGCAAGGGAGCCACTTGGTGGCCTGTGCTCCACAGGGTCTTTGCTGCTGAAGGGCCACCATCCAGTGGTTTTCACCTCCTTACCAGCTTAAGCAAGTCACTTAACACCGTTGGCCTCAGTTTTGTCATCTGTGAAATGGTTATAATGCATGCTTCATGCCCGAGATCGATAGGAGGTTCAAATGAGGGACGATTTTCACAAACAGGGTCCTGGCTATCTCAGGTGTGTGTTTGTGTAGAGCCGTGTGCCAGGGAGTTCGAGGAGACGCAGGGTAAACATGAGGCACTTTTCTTCTAAGATCAGATTTCCTCAGTTCTTGGTGGGGAGGGGGAGCACAATATACTTCTTTCTCTTTTTTTTTTTGAAACAGAGTCTTGCTCTGTCGCCCAGGCTAGACTGCGGTGGCGTCATCACAGCTCACTGCAGCCTCCAACTCCTGGGCTCAAGCGATCCTCCTGCCTCAGCCTCCCAAGTAGTGGGAGGGACTACAGCCACCCACCACCACACCTGCCTAATTTTTCTACTTTTTTGTAGAGATGGGGTCTTGCTCTTGCTCAGGCTGGTCTCAAACTCCTGACCTCAAGCGATCTTCCCACTTGGGCCTCCCAGAGTGCTAGGATTACAGGCGTGAGCCACACTCCTGGCCCAATATACTTTTATATCAAACCAAACATGGGCATACTATTGAATCAAATGCAAATTTTGCATCAATATGAAAGATAAGTGTGAGTCTAGTGGATGCTCTTGGTGCCCTGTCCAGACCTCCTCGCCCTGGCACGTCAGGACTCACCACCCAGCTTGCAAACTCAGCACCAGCATTTCTGTGCCCAAGGGCTTTCTCTGGCTGCCAAAGCCCACTCTGCCGACCCCATGCTGGCCAGATGGGCCTGGAGATTAACAACCTCTGGCAGCAGCCCCCAGCCATTGAACCAGGGGAGTGGTGTGTCAGGGCTACAGCTCCCTTGCTCCAGAGCTCCCCAGCAGGACTGAACGTCACTTGTCACTGTGCTCCCAACTGTGGCTGTGACTTTCTTGGCGGCCTTCCTTTCTCTGTCTCACATCCCCACTCCCCTACTGGTATCTTCTGGGATCCTGCCTCCCCCACAAATATCTGCACTGAGTCTTGGTCTTGGGGTCGCTTCTGGGAATATGCAGCTAGGACAGAAGCTGTCTACCAACAGCAGCAGCAAGGAAAACAACCAGAACAACAATGCAAATAGCTGATAATGAGCATGCTAATCGCTTTTCATGCACTGTCTTCACTTAATACTCTCTTTTCCCTTGTGCAGTAGGTGCCATTTACAGACGAGGAAGCTGAGGTTTAGAGAGGCTAAATGACATGCCTGAGGCCTCAGCAAAAGCACAGGCTGGGCTTCCAGCTCCTAAGGGAAACTCAGTGTGCTCTGGTAGAAACTTCCAGAAGCAGCGCACTGGGGAGAGAACTGGGTGGGCTATAATGCAGGAGGTCTCCACGCAGACGCTGGCTGGCCAGGCAGCAGAGGAAGTCTCCCAGGCCTGAAGCACTCTGCCTTTCCCACTGATCTCTCCCATTCCCACGGGACAGAGATACGCCTCAGTGGCTTCTGGACAGACCTATCGGGGAGCAAACAGTAGCCAGAGGCAAAAATGAGCACCCTGGCCTTCAGTCCCAGGGATCAGGGTGCTGCCTGGGGAGGGGCACCCAGCACACACCCACCAAAAAGGAGGGGCTGAACCCAGCCCCGAAGGCAATGCCATCCCCATACTGCTGGATACGATTTTTAAGAAAAGCTTGAAATCTGCATTTTCATATGAAAATTTCCCCTGTTTAAATATTAGCCACTACTTAAAACCATTTAAAATCCACCCTTCCGTAGCCCGACTAACCACTGCTGGGGGCTGAATTTTTCCCCCAGGCTGCCACCTTGTGACCCAGCTGTAGAGTGCTATTGGTCAGAAGCCGCAGGGGATAAATTGGCCATCTGTCTTTTCGAAAGGGAAACTGAGGTCCCCTAACTTCCATAATGGCAAGAGGAAGGGCCCATTCCCCAGCCCAGACAAACTGAGGGGATGAAATCTTTTCACTGAACTATCCCATTATAGGGCTGAACCGGACCTCCCTGTACAACATGGGGAAACTGAGGCTGGCAGGGAAGGATCCCAGGTTCCCATCCTCCAGGCAGTGTCTGAGCCAGTAGAGAAACATGCCCCTCCCTGGTTTCCTCGGCTGCATCCTCACAACTGGTTTGGCCCTGGCAGGGTGGTGGGAGGTGCCCTGGTTTGGTCTGTTGCCATGGGAACCCTCCTTGCTGGCCTCTGTGGGTAGCTCTGCCCTCAGGTTTGTTTTCAGTGTCTGGGGCTGTGGAGTTTGCTGACAACTGCCAAAGCCCCAAGTGAGTGGTGAGTCACCAGACTTCAGAAGAGCTGTGAGTGTTTATTTAAAACCTTACAAACAGTTTATAGCCAATGGACCATGGTTTACAGGCAAGGAGTTCACTACTGGATGGTCCTGAGAGGGCAGACCTCCGGCCGGTCCAGATATGCTCAGGGCTCACTGGTGCTGCGCTGGCGAGCGGGCTGTGTGGGAGGCTCCTGGCCCTTCCTTGTTTTGGGTTCCTCCATTGTCGTGGGTTGAACTATGTCCCCCGCAAAAAAGATATGCTGAGGTCCTAACCCCAGATACCTGTGAATCTGGCCTTATTTGAAAATAGGGTCTTTGCAGATGTAATCAAAGTTAAGATGAGGTCATACCGGATTAACATGGGCCCTAAACCCACTGACTGGTGTCCCTAGAAGAAGGCCACATGAAACCACAGAGACACACAGAGAGGAGGAGAAGGCCGTGGAAGATGGAGGTAGAGACTGGAGTCAGGATTGTCTGGAGGCTGCAGAAGCCTGAAGAGGCAAGAATCTTTCCCCTCCAGCCTCAGAGAGAGCATGGCCCTGCTGACATCTTGATTTTGGACTTTTAGCTTCCAGAATTGTGAGAGAATAGATTTCTGTTGTTGTAAGCCACTCAATTTGTGTTTTTTCTTATGGCATCCCCAGGAAACTAATGTACCCCTGCACCTCCAGGGCCTCTGCTAGATCCATACATGGAGCACCTCCCACCCAGGGCTCTCCACCTGTGCCCAGACCCACATATGCCCTAGCGCCACTTGGGCATGTCCACCTGTGCCCTTCACTGCAGCAGAGCCTGGGAGATCCTTTGGGGTAGCCCTATGGGCCTCAGAGGCCTCCATGTCCCCAGACTATGGGGCTCTGGAGCATACACTACCTGGTGGCCCAGAAGATGTGGTCATAAGAATGTCAATGACAATTTAGCAGGACTCCCGGGGAGCTGAGGACAGGATTGGGAGAGAGAAGCAGAGTTCCTGCCTTTGAGGGTAGAGATGGGCCAGCAGAAAACTGCTTGGCAGTGTTGACTGCGCTCCTGGTCGTACCTTAGCTTGGAAGCCTGGGGTGGTGAAGTCTCTGACATGGTGCCAGGGGAGCATTTGCATAACCCCTTGCTACTCAAAGTGTGGTGTAGGACCAACAGCATGGCTGTTAGGCTATAGCTTCTTGGCCCCACCCCAGACCTACATAATGAAATCCTACATTTACCAAGATGCCCAGGCAATTTGCATGCACAGTCCATCAGAGAAGGCCTGGGCTGGGATGGGGAACGTGGCAAGGTGCCTGGACTCGCTTCTCTGATACTTCTAGGCTCAGCTGGGGTTTTGACAGAGGCTTGGCGACCACTCCAAATGGGTTCTGCAAATGCTGTGTTGATGAGAGGACATTTTGCACCTTAGGGACCCCCAAACTTGTCTTCCTACCCTGTTTTCACCCTTACTCAGGCACTCCTGTGGAAGCCCTGCACCCTTACCTGGTCACCAGCCCTGGGGCTTGTACCTCCTAGGAAGCGCACTCACTGCTACATGTTCCATTAATGAGAAAGAAAAGTAGCAGGATTGATAGTTTGTACAAAAGGGGAACTCCCCCTGCCTGTTTTTTACTCTGGGGCTGACCACATGGGCTCCAGCCCTGTGAGCTGCAGGAGTGGCCTGGGGCTGGGTTCAGCATTTTTTTCCAAGGTGACCTTTTGCGTCCTTCTAAAAGGAAGGCACAAGAGACAGGCTTTCAGCTGGGAAGAACCGGCAGTGGTTTCAATAGCCTCCTCTGCCATGAGTAGACTTCAGTGAACATCTCGGTGGCTAAGTATTGACCAGGGCAGCTTCCTGCAGGGCTCCTGAGGTGGGTTAGCTGCAAACATACCCAAACCTCACTGAATAAGTTGTCTGATTGGAGAGACTCGGGAAGAATCAGCCAGAGGCCCAAGAGCTTGCTTTCTTCTCTGCTGGACCAGCGCCCCACCCCCCCAGCCCCCAGGTTAGGAATGAATCTACCTAGTCATTCAGTCAGTCTGTAAGTAAAGGGAGCAAAATGTGTGAATTCAAAATGCTGATCAAGACAATAAAAAAGAGAAGGCATTTGACTTTTCACCCACAGCAAGTCACCAGCATAACTCTCCTCTGTGAAGTGGGCACTTTTGTCATCGTCATTTTATTGTATTGTAATTATTTGTATGGAAGCCTAGCTTACAAATATGAAAGCACGCAGATCTCTGACGTACAGCTGTGTGAATTTTTGCAGATGTAGACCCCAGGTTACCTCTTCCCAGACCAAGAGGTGAGATGTTTCCAGCCCCTGTGGGCTCCTTGGTTCCTCCTCCAAGACCCCGTCCCACCCCAGAGGCAATCACTCCTGTGGTCTCTATCACCCCAGGAGTGCGTCTGTTCTTGAACGTCACATAAATGGGCTCCCGCAGGGAATGCTTTTCTGCCTGGCACCTTTCACTCCATGTGACGTCTGTGAGATTCAGCCAGGTGTGGGCTGTGTGTGGGGAGGTGGCTCCTGTCTGTTGCTGTGCAGTGTTCCATTGCATGGACCTGTCATGTTACAGAGGACAACAGCGGAATGTAGAGATGTTAATGGCATGTCCATGGTTGCGCATTTACTAAATGGTAATCTTGGGAACCGTGTTTTTTGCCAAGACGTGTGCCTATTCTTTAATTTCCCACCATCTTCCGGGACAAAGTCAGTTGATTAGGAAACAAAGGATTTCCCAAGCGCGGAGGGAAGGAAGGAAGCCTGAGGTTCTATGTGTGATGACCTTGGCTCGGCAGGTAACCTCTCCAAACCACGTTTATCTCCCCGTAAAAAGTGATGGCACTTGCTTCCTTAGAGAATTAGTGTGTGCTCAATAAATAATATCAGATATCTAAACACACTAACAAATGAGCAAACACAATCTTGCTGGGTGATCTTGGGCAGGTCCCCTTCCCTCTTTGGGATTTAACACCTTCTCAGAGAAATAAGGGGTGGGTGAGCACCCCCCAGGCCCAGGCGGCTCCCCAGGTTTCGAGGCTTTGTGCTCAGTGGCCTCCCGGGCCATGAGGAGGTTATTTAGTTTGCTGGGTCGAGTGACCTGGTCTGAGGTTCTGCTGCCCTGATGGGCAGGGCAGGGGGTTGGCGAATGCCACATTTGTTTGATTTGAGTCCATCCCCTGGTGTCCACAAATTCACTTTTGTTTATTTTCTGGAGAAGCTAAACAAGCCAGTGAGACTGAGCAGCTCCAAGCCAGACGTGCGTTTTCACTGTAAAAATATTTTTGCGGGTCAGAAAATTGCACCAAAATGTTTTCACAGGCAAAATGCTGCTGTGTGCTGCCCAGCCCCGTGGCTGGCCAACCGCCGGGGATGGGGCCTGTGTTCTTGCACCCGGGAACACATTTCAGTAATAACAATAACAACAAATGTGTATGAAGCTCTTCCTATGTGCCAGGCATTTGCCGGAATGTTCTTTACTTGTGTGGTCAGTTCTAACCCCCACCCCTTCCTGTGTGATCAGTGTGTTTGTCATCAGTTCTGTTTTGCAGATGAAGAAAATGAGGCCCAGAGAGGTTGAGTGACTTCCCTAGCATCACACAGCCTGCAAGGAGCAGAGCCAGGATTAGAAGCCAGGTCTGTCTGAGTTCAGAGCCTGGGCTCTTAGCCACCGTGGTGCAGCCCTGACGCCCTAATTCAAGTTGGGGACAAGCCCCAGGGCTCTGCCCTCAACCTGTTTTGTGTCATCCCCTGTATACAGGAGAGGTAGAGCTGGGAGGGGCCTTGAAGATGGCCTCCCATCACCTGCTCCTTGTACAGGCTCAGAGGGGGTTAGCGACACAGCTGTCCTCACACTCCATGGGTTGTGACCTCCAAGGCAGTCCTTGTCACCTTGCTCGGTGAGGTTAGATATTTTACATAAATGCAGCCCACATGGCATGGCTGCCTGGCTGAAGCTCTTCCTGTGTGCATTTACACACAAAACATACACAGAACGCGTACATGGAAGACCCACGTAGAACCACATCCTGCACCATAGAACACATCCCTGTGAACTGGGATTTCTGGACTTAGAGTCACACTCAACTCAGCATCACTCAACGTGATGTTTTGCGTTCACATTCAGTATGTGCACTCAGTGAAAAAGGGGATTAAAACCAACTGGACCAAGGTAGGCTATTCCTCCCTCCCCAGAGACGACGCCTGGGACCGAGCAGGGGATGGCAACGGAGGGTGCACTGTCCCTCCCTCAGCCCCGTTCTCAGGGGCTTACCAAGGCAGCCGCCTCACTGAGGCGACTCCAGGGCACATCTTTTTCCTAACATGCAGCTCCCAATGCCAGCTCCTCTGCCTGGTACTTGAGTGGGTAAGCGTGATTCGTGGGGATGCAGGAAGGGAAGGTGCTGGGAACCCCAGGCCCGGCGATGCGGAGGGTATGTGCATCTGACTCAACCCTGGGTGGGTTTGTCTATCATTCTCCCCTCAAAGACAGGGTCATGGTGACTCCTATCAGTGTCCCCAGGCCTGGCATAGAGGAGTTCTCACATGGGCTTGATGACCGATGACATGGAGTTAGGGTCCTGCTGCCCTCAGAGCCATGAAACCACCCCTCTGGCTCTGTGGAGAAGTGTTCCTGGGGTCACAAACAACCGTGCCTGGGGTTGGGCTCTAACAACGTGGGGACGGGGCAGGGCAGCCCTGGGGCCTGTCCAGTGGGCAGCTCACGGCCAGGGCAACAGAACCCTTGGATGGAAGCTCTCTGAGTAGCTCAGTCAACACCTGCCCCTCCCTGGGCTCAGTAATAAGGGGATGAAGGATGTGCCTTGGCTGTCCAGCCCCTTTCCTGGGATGTCCCTGGCCTATGCCAGGCATCCACGTGCTCCCTCAGCTGGCATAATCCCTGCAGGTGATATCACGATGCCAAGAAGAATGTGCTGCATCTTCCTCTGTTTTTGTCTGTGTACGCCTAGAAAGTGGACAGTGCCTGGCTCAAGGAGGTGTCTGTAAACAATTTTTGAACAAAATCATATAATATTTAGAACTATAGTCATGCATGGAATAATGACGTTTTGGCAATGATGAACCAAATACATGGCGGTGTTCCTATAAGATTATAATGGGGCTGAGAGGTTCCTGTGACTGCTGATGTGGAAGCCGCCATGACATCACAGCGCAAAGCGTTCCTTCCTGCTTATGGTGACACTGGGGAAACAAACCTACTGTGCTGCCAGTCATGTAAGATCCTCAGCCCTGCCTCGAGGTGCAAGACTCTGACTCACATCTCCAGGGGAGGGCATGGCCTGGACACACGGGTTGATATTTCCAAGGTCCCTCATCTGGCAAGGGGCAGAGCTGCTGGCAGGTATGCAGCTCAAGGCCCTGTGTTTGATGGGGATCCCAGGAGCTGCTTGTTGGATGGACATTTTCACCTTCTGTGATGGTTAACTTTATGTGTCAACTTGGCTGGGCCGCAGTGCCCAGGTATGTTGTCAAACATTATTCCAGATGTTTCTGTGAGGGTGTGTTTGGATGAGGTTAACGTTTAAATGGATGGACTTTGAGTAAAGCAGACTTCTCTCTGAATTGAAGGGTATGTCTTAATCAGCTGAAGGCCTGTATAGAACACAAGACTGACCCCCCTACCCCTGAGCCAGGGGACCCTGCAGCAGACATCCTTGAGCCGCAACCTCAGCTCTTCCTGGGACTCCAGCCTTCCCACTCACCCTGCAGATTTTGGACTTGCTGACCTCCATAATCACGTGAGCCCATTCCTTAGAATGAATCTCCTTACATACACACACACACACACACACACACACACATATACACCCCCTATTGGTTCTGTTCTCTGGAGAACCCTGACTGATGCACCTTCTCAGGAGCAAACATCAGTAGGAGTAAGAGCCCAGGATTGAGCATCCTGAAACTGACTGACTCAAATGGACCCTTCTGGGCAGGCAGTGTAGCCTGGGGGGCCAGTGTGAAGCAGGGGGCTATGAGGGGTGCAGTGGGCTCCGGGGAAGGGGGAGCAGAGCAGAGCAGTGGCCATGGCTGATCCATTTCCCTGCTATGTGCCTTAGTTTCCCCCTCTGCATAGGCCTCCTTCTGTGCTAGATGGTCTTCAGGGACCTCCCTGCCTTGGATATCAGTGACCTTCAGAGGAATGAAGGAGAAACCAGAGCCCCGTGATGGCCCATGTCATACTGCCACCAGCACCTTCTGTACGTAATTGCTAGGGGCTCAGGAGACAGAGCCAGGCAGGAGCCTTGGGTTCAAATCCTGCTCCATCATGTACCAGTTATGTGGTCTTGGGAAAACCAGTTTCAACTCAGCTTCCATCTCCCTATCCACAGAATGGGGGTGGGGATGCTACCTAGCTGGTTTGTTCTGTGAGTGAAGACATAAGCTTGGCACTTAATATATGTTTAAAAAACACACACCAGTACTGTATTTCTTGCTGAACTTGTGCAATAGGCAGACATGAAGTATATGACCTTGCTTTCATTTGAGGGGCTCATGAGGGCCGTCCGCTCAGGGCCACCCCACGGGAGGCTCCTCTGGAACGGAGTCGCCACTGAGTGAATGCAGCAGAGCAGGTGTGGGGACCCAGCTGTGGACTGCGACATTGCTGTCCTTTATGACCTCAGCCTTCCTTCAGCAGATGTTTCCTGGTGTCCTGAGCCTTGTGCTAGAGACTGAGAGCCTGTGGTGTCGTGAGGGAAATGCACCCTACGGGCTGCAGCCCAGTAGGCGAGGGTGAGCACTCTACCAGAGTATTAGATGGGAGCACAGAGTGGGGGGGGGGGAGAACAAACCTTGTCACTCTTTTCTTCTGCCCGCAAACCTGTGGAAAATGAAAAGAAGGCAGCTCTTGGGAAAACAGCAGCTCCGTCGTGCAAGGGAGTGGACTCCAGTGCAACTCAAGACAGGGCTTTTTGTCTTGGTTCTCTCCAGTGGCCACAGCCTGCTTTAGAAGGGGATGAGCTCCACGTCACTGATTTTCACCCATCCGCCCACCCCCGCCCTTCACCTTTCCTTCCTTCCTTCCATCCATCCTTCGTCCATCCATCCACCCTTCCATCCACCCATCCTTCCGTCCATCTATCTTTTCTTCCATCCATTACATCGATCTCTCCATCTCCCCATCCATCTATCTATCCAACCCCAAACATGTTTCGAGAGCCCAACATATATCAGACTCTATACGGGAATCCAGAAACTCAAAACACGAAGGTGGGGTCCTTGCCATCCAGGGCCTCGTAGAGCAGTGGGTGGAGCTCAGCTCTTCAGCCTGATGGCAGGTAGACCCTCTGCTGGGCAGAGCTCCAAGGGGGTTCCTGTGCAGTTTGGGTGGGACAGGGTGATCCTGAAGGGCCTTCCAACGCTCCCATTTTCTAGTTCAAGAATGATGGGAGTGACTTTTTTCAGGTCTCAACGTCAATAACTGATTAATCAAAATGTACACCTGTCTATTCAACCATGACTGCGTGTGTATGTCCACCTGCGCCAGCCAGAGCTGGGCATGCAATGGGGAGGAGACAGACCATGTTCTCTTTCCATAGAGCTCACACCCTCATGGGAAGACAGACTCTCATCAAATAAATATATATCAGACAATAATAAATCCCATGCAGAAAAATACAGCCAGGGGAGAGGGTAGAGAAATTGGGGTTGGGAGTGACAGCTGGAGGCTTGAGCTGTAATTTCGGCAGGGTGGTCAGGAAGGAACTCTCTGACAAAGGGGCATCTCAGCAGACTCCTGCCGGCAGGAAGGGTTTCTGGGGGAAGCATGCAGAGGGACAGTAAGGACAAAAGCTCTGACGATGGAACACGTTCAGTGTTTTCCAGAAAGAACTAGAAGGCCAGTGTGAGGAGAAGAGAGTTATTGAGGAGGGAATGGCAGGATAGGAGGTCAGAGGCTTCAGGAGCTGCAGCATGAGGGGCCTTTAGGCCACTGGTAGGCTCTCTCTGAGACAAGGAGCCACCATGGGACACATGGCACACGGAGGAGTGACATGACCCGATTTACATTTTAAAAGGATCATTCAGGCTGCTTGTAGGCGAATAGGTTGTGGGGCCAGAGTGGAAGCAGAGTCAGCGGAAAGGTGGAGTGATATGTAACAGGCTGAGGAAGTGGAGTCAGAGAGAGAGAGGTATTGAGGATGCTGCGCAGGTGAGGAAGGGGCCAGGAGCCAAGGAGTGCGGGCAGCCTCTGGAAGCCGGACAAAGGCAGGGAATGGATTTTCCCCTGGAGCCTCCAGAAGTAACCAGTCCTGCCAACACCGTGAGTGTAGACCCATAAGACCCATTTTGGACTTCTGGCCTCCAGAACTATAGGAGAACACATGTGTGGCTGTTCCAGTATGTGAGCTAATTTGTTACTGCAGCAACAGGAAACTAATACAGTCCAGCCAGGGGTTTGGAGGCGACAGGCAATGGTGGCTCTATGGGGACGGGTACCTTGGAGGGGACAGAAAGTGGCTGGATTCTGGACATACGGTGATGGTGGAGCTAATGGGATGGCTGTGCTGGTGAACTGGGTATGGCAGAGTGGAGCTGGACTCCTGCATTTTTAGCCTGAGTCATGAAACATGACATTTCTGAGATAGTGACAACCGCTAAGGGAGGAGGTTTGCAGGGGGCCAGGGAGCTCAGGAGTTGGGTTTTGGTGACCCTGGGTTGGAGGGTCTGTGTGTGTCTATGTCCTAATCTCCTCTTTTTACAAGGACACCAGTCATATTGGATTAGGGCTCACCCACACAACCTCATTTTACCTTAATCACTGCTTTAAAAGCCTTATCACCAAATGCAGTCACATCCTGAGGTGCTGGGGTTAGGACTTCAACATATGAATGGGTGGAGGGGACACAATTCAGCCCAGGATGCCTTGTGAGGCACAGGGCTTGTTGTCTACTTACTAATTGCGAAATTGAGTCTCCGAGACGCAAATGCCTCGTCCCGGCCGGCACATGGCAGGGCCACGTCCTATTCGTCTCACCCCAGAGGTCTCCTTGCCTGAAGCCCACACTGCCTGGAAAACAGAATGTCTCGTTTCCCCACTGTGGGGTCCCATCACCACAGACGCACCTCATCAGGACAGGGGCCTGGCTGCCGCCCTGCTCCCTGGCCTCCCACTACATCATGTGTCACCCTGCTGGTGGTGGCCTACGTGTAATCAAACACCCCTGAGTCAGACATCGGAGAATTAACAATCCTCCACATGGTATAAACAGAGTCTAAATCAAATGCCAGCAAAAGGATATTGCCTTTTAAATAGGTCCTGACAGCTGTGGAAAATATTATGCCCAAATAGAATCCTTACATATGACAGACATTAATTCTTAAAGAACCCCTAAACGGGTCCTCTGGATCGTTTGTAAGATTTTATTTTATTATGGATTGGATGTATTGAAGTAAGACTATAATCTTATTGTGCTCTGACCTCTGTTTTTATAGCTCTGTATAAACAGCAGTTACCATATTAGATGGAGAGATGTTTACAGATGGAGAAATAAAAACACACCGATTTACTGTGTTGTAGAAACCCGAAACCAGCCTGAGGCAGGGCCTGGGTTTTGTATGTCAGGGGCCCCGTCCTGATGGGAGCGGACAGCTTGGGGGGTGGGACACAGGCGGGGCATGGGCTTTTGGCTCCTGGCAGTGGGGACATGAGCCCGCAGCTTCGGCGTGTCGGGTCCCTGCTGCCAACCTCCCTCCCTCCAACACTCAAGATCCAGACCTCTGTGATGCCTGGGTCTGAGTCGCATGAGGAGGAGGTCACACCCGAGAGGCTTTGGTTTCTGTCTTGTGCTTTTGTTGCTTCCTAGATGCAGCGGAGGCCGGAGAAAGGGCACAGGCTTCGCAGCAGGGCGCACCCGAGGTCGGTCCCGGCTCTGTGTTTGATGATCCTGGGACCTTCAGCTTAAACTGTCTGAGCCTTGGTTTTCGCCCCTGTGATGTGGGAGGAAAAACACCTGTCTCGTAAGTTCCCGTGAGGAACGGATGGAATAACAGAGTGTCAGGCACTCGAGGAAGTCCCTTTCCTTTGTCCTTCCCCCTTCCTTTGTAAATCCTGTTCTATTTTCCTTATGGTGTACTTAATCGTCCTCGGCGAGCAGCCTCCTCATGACGGCCGCGGCTGCTCCTTGGAGGCCCTTTGGGGTCCCAAAGGAGTGTCCCACCCTTTGCGCCTTGCTTACTAACTCGCGGTGCGTGGGATGCCAGCTGGGATGAGGACCAGGGAGAAAACAAAGCAAGGGGGGATGGGGTGCTGGGACTGAGGACGTTAAGGTTTTAGGCAAGGCAGCCAAGCGAGGTTTAACCAAGTTAACCTTTGGGTGAAAGCCCAAAAGAGTTGGGGGCACCATCCATGTAACTATCTGGGGAAAGGGGACTCCAGGCAGGAGGAGTAGCCCACCAGAGGCTGGGAGGAGCACAGGTGGGGTGTGTGGGGCTGCAGTGAGAGCAGCCCCTGGGGAGGTCGGGGGGAGTGGGGTCAGGCGGCCTTGCAGGTGTCCAGGCGGGGGTGTGGCCAGCTCACAGGGGCAGCGCTGCCATCTACTTGTTGGCTGCAGCACAGGCCGGGGGCCAGGGTCCTGGCGGCTCTCACTGGGCAGCCGCTGGAAGCGTTTGGGGGTCCCATGTCAACTCATGGCTCAGATGGAGTAACAGCCGTGGGAAGGGATCCCCAACAATTGCTAAAAAACAGCCATCCATGGCTAGAAAGGTTTGTTGAGCAAACCTGGAGGGAAGGACTCTGCTGGGAGCTGGGCGCAGGCAGCATCAGGGCAGACATGGGAGACAGTCTGATGGGGACGGTGTGTGGGGCTTCCTCCACCAGGCAAGGTCTGGAGGGCCTCCTCCCACCACCTTGACTGGAGGGTCCGTGAGTCTAACACAGGGCAGTTTTACCCCCCAGGGCATATTTGGCAACGGCTGGAGACATTTTTGGGTATCACACTGTGGAGCGGGGAGGGGAATTGCTCATGGCATCTGCTACGTACAGGTTAGGGATACTGCTAAATGCCCTGCGGTGCAAGGACAGCCCCACCACAGAGAACTCAGCCTCATCGGAACCATAGTGCTACGACTGAGAAATCCTGGTGTACCCCTGACGAGGACCTTGGACATCAGTGCACTTTGAAGATGGAGAACTGAGGAACAGGGAGGGAAAGGGTCTCACTTAGGGTCACACAGTGAGTTAGGGGCACAGCCAAGACTAGGACCCCACTGACTCCTCATCTGGTGCTCGTTTCTCTCTGCCAGTCCAGTTACTCGGTTCACCACAGACACCCCTGGTCACCGCCAGCCCTTTGCCTGTGTAGACAGTCAATGTTCAGGGACTAGCCAAGGGTTAAGAAAACATTGTGTCTACACAGTCTTGCCTTAGTGCAGATGCAGTTGCTGCTTGCTGTGTGGCCACAAGTTGGGAATTATTTTCTTTTTCTTGCTTTTCCCCACCAGAATCTGGACTGAACTCAAACCAGACTTGCCATCCCATCCCTGAGCCGCAAACCCAAGCAGGCTTCCTTATGCATCTATCTTAGGGTCCAAGACAGCGATCACTGGCAACGTTTCCACCCTTAACTAAAACCAGTGTCTTTTCTGCCTGTGGCCTATGGCACAGTTGATGGAAGAAAGATTCAGCCTCTTTGGGACAAAATGGTTCGATTAAAGATTCCTCATCACTGGATTGTTGGGGATGGGTCTGCAAGGAAGGTTTCCAATGCAGGCTTCCCATCTGCCATCTCTGCAAATGCCTCTTTTGAGACATAGAGAGAGGGCACTAGCCTGGGTGTAACAACTGATCAGAGGAGGGTAGGTTGGAAACATTCTGGATCCTCCTCTCGAATCTGGTGCAAAAAGAGGCTCCAGGCATGGGTGCCTGACTTGTGTTCGTGCACTGCCCAGCCACGCTGGAGGGGTGGGGGCTGGGAGCGCCAGTCTCTTCTGCCTACGGGAGTGTGCGGGACGGGTCCAGGGTTCTGGGTTGTCTGCAGGTCATCTGAGAATCCCCATCTGGGGCAGGTATTAAGGGGGACACTGAGGTGGGAGGAGCAGAAACCACCTGGTGTCTCAAGGACAGAGGTAGGGAAGGTAGCGACAGACAGTCTGAGCTTGGGATGGCACGTGGATTCCATCTTACTTTTTTTTTTCTTTTTCTTTTGAAATAATTACAGACTCCCAAGAAGTTGCAAAAATAGTACAAAGTGGTCCTGTGTACCCTTCACCCAGATTCCCTCAGTGGTGACATCTTATATGACTCTAGTGCTTCATCAAAACCAGACATCACTCATCACAATATAATTAACTGGACGACAGACTTTACTTGGATTTCACCAGTTTTTACGCGTGTTCATGTGGTTTCATATTTTTGGTGTGTCTTTGTGTATAGTTCTATGACATTTTATGCCGCGTATAGATCTGTGTAACCACCACCACAGTCAAGATCCAGATTGTTCTGTTATGACAAAGGATCTCCCCAGGGCTTCCCTGTTGAGGACACACTGCCCTCCCCAGGCCTAACCCCCGTGGCCACGTATCTTCTATCTCGATGATTCAGCGGTGTGAGAAGGCTGTATAAGTGGAGTCATGCAGCGTGTAATCTTTTGAGACTGGCTTTTTTCACTCAGCATAATTTCCTTGAGATCCATTCAAGCTGCTGTATGTATCAATAGTTTGTTCCTTTCTATTATTGAGTGGTCGTCCATGGTGTGGATACACCACTGTGTGCTTGGACCCGTATTCCATCGACATTGTCAACTCCACTGAGCTGGGAATGGCTGCCTGAGACGCAGTGAGGAGGAAGGACTCCCAGTCTGGGTAGCAGAGGAGACACCCTGGTGACTAGCAATGCTGCTCCTGTTTGTGAATTCACACATTCACTGGACACATTTATCTGGCACCGACTCTGTGCGGCATGAACAACACAGTAGTGAGCAGAACAGACCCAATTCCAGATACCTGTAAGTTTATGTCTAAGTGGAGGAGACAAACGTTTAACAAATAAACAAAAAAATATATACACTCATAACTTTCAGGGAAAAGAGCAGGGATCTGGGAGAGAACGTAACTTTGGGTGGGGTGGTTGTGGCCAACTTGCCTGAGGAAGGGAACAAGATGAAGAGGTGTTGGCTTGCAGAGGGGATGGTATTCCTGGCCGAGGAGCAGCACATGTGAGAGCCAGAAAGAGGCACACGCTTTGGAAGAACGGACAGAAGGCAGAAGTGCTGAGGCTCAGTCAGTGGTCCCAGGTGAGGCTGCCCAGGCAGGGGGAGGTGAATCTCCAACAATTGTTGGATTCATCACTCTACCCCTACGAGGGTAGGAGGAGCATTTTATCTCCAGGGCAAGGGGAATCCACTAGAGAGTTTTAAACAGGAGAGGGACATTTTCTGGTTTGTGTTTTACAAAGAGCGAACAGTCTGCTGTGTGGAGAATGGGGCTTAGGGAGTAAGAACAGAAGCCAGGAGCTTGTAGGAGGTCATGGTGGCCTCCTATGACCATGACCACAGGGGCCTAAGGTCTTGGCAGTGGAAATTAAGAGAAGTGGACAGACTGGCCAGATCGGAGGGGTTGATATCCAGGATGTGGAAATGTGTGAGCAGTTTGTGGAGGGGTGCCGAGGGCTAGGGGTGTGTCGTGGTGCAGTGCTTGTCCTGTGTCTGCAGACCCCTCTCTGGGCTGTGGGTTCTGCAGAAAAGGCTTCATGGGGGGTGCTTCTGGGACAGGCCCTGGGGATAGGGGCTGAGTTAGCATTCCGGTTCCACTATTTATTGGCTGCCTGCCTTGGTGGAGTGACCTAGCCTCACACAGCCTTTGTTTCCCCATCAGTAGAATGACAATGGTCATTATCTAGGGAAGCTGTTGCAAGGATCAGATGGGACATCATGTGCGTGGCACATCATCTTCCTGTCTCCTCTCATCGAGGGTTAAGTTGGTCTCGTTTAGCCTTGTCACGACAGCTTCTAGCAAAGGCTGACAAGGGCTGGAGCCCATAGAGGCTTGTTAATTTCCTCCCTTGCCTTGAATTTCCTTCAAAGTCTTCTTGTCTGGGGACACGTGGGCAGTGCTGGGGGGCCATGGGGACACCATGTGAGGGCTTAGGGTGGCAGTACAGAGGGGTTAGGGGACAGGTTGGACAGTGTGCAGCACAGAGCTCTGTGGTTCATGCTAAGAAAGATGTCCGGGGCCCCAAGATTTGTGAAACTGAAGTGTTCTTTCTTTCACTTTTAGAGTTTGTGATTCATGCTACATGTTGGTGTTTGGAGCTTTAAAAAGCATGCCCCAGGGAAAGGGGCTGGAAATGATGACTTTGCAGGTCTCAAGGGGCAGGAGTCCACTGTATTTTCTTTGTGCAAGTGGATGTTCCTTCTCTGCCCTCCTACGTTTTAACATTTTTGAAGTCAGGATACATCTTATATCTGCGTGCATATTTAGCGTTGTGGGTTTTGTTTTGTTGTTCACCCGGCCCTCTCCAAAAGCTGTTGTTAAATCTTTCAATTGATGGTATTTTTTGTATTGAGGGAATCTGGCTGTGCTTGGCTTCCTGGCCCTGCCAACCCCTTCCCGTGATGTATTAAGTCACAGTGAATAAGGCTGGACGAGCCAGACAGATCCTGTCTGAAGGTTTTCGGAGTCCCCTGGCGGTCTCTCTTTGCTGTCCAAAGCTTCTGAAAGTAGATGGAGATATTTTATTATTTGGTAGCATATAACTTCCTTAGCGTGGTCTCCTGGGGGGTTATTACTGGTGAACTCAGAGACATTTGCTACACATCAGATTTTGCCCTCTGACAACACAAACCACTAAATGAGAAAGAATTCAAGTCAGTAACTTGTATCCCGTAGAAAGGACACAAAAGTGAGCTGTCTGCTGTAAGGCAGGCAGTAAGAGGAGCATTCCCTCCCGCCCCTCCCCGGGGAGTGAATAGCGTTGCTGTGCTTTAATGTGGGGTGCAGGGTCTAGATGTTGTCAGGGACAGGCTGGCAGCTGACAAAACATGACTCCACACTCAGTTTAACAGGGCCCAGAGCACAGGAGGGGATGCGCTGGAGGGAGAAGCCCTTCAGACTCTGAATGTGCAGGGATTCAGGGTGGGTAGCAGCTGCCCAACACTGTGGCCTCCCCTTCCTTTGCCATTCCAGGTCAACAGTGTTGGACACCCCAGGTGACAAGGAACTCACCACCTGCCTAGGACACCCACACGTCTGTGGGCGGGTCTATAGATGCAGCTGCCTGCTAGGCTGGCTCTCCTGGTCTCAGGTCTGGGGTTGGGGACACCCTGGATGAGCCCCTCCCTTTTCCCAGGGCCAGCCCTTCAGAGAGGTGAGAGGTGGTGGGGTAGGTTGGCAGTGCCAGGTGTGGGTCTGAGTCCCAGGCTGTCACTGACAGTGTTTTCCTCTGTGATGTGTGGGTGACCAAAGGGCCCATCTCATGGGATGGAGAGGATTAAGTGAGGTGGCATTTGCCAGCTGCCCAGTGCCGGGGAGCCTCACAGGACAGAGAAGTAGCCCTGGACCCAAGGACTGGACCCCCTCAGTCCAGGCAGGGCTTGCTGTTAGCCCACAGGAGACTGAACCGTGCAGCGCAGAGGGTTCCAGACCGTGGAGGAGCCCATCCCCCTCTGTTTTCCACACTGTGGTTCTTGGGGGAACAACTCCTGAGAAACACTGGCTGCCTGGCTGGGTCCCCATGACCAGGGTGTCCAGAGCCTCAGCCCCATTATTGTTTGCTCACCTGACTTTGAACTTCACCTTGTTCCTCCTGCCTTAGTTTCCCCTCGGCTGGTCTCTTAGTATCATTTTTATGTTACATTTCACGTGTCTTTTCGTGTTGCCCCAAACCCTTTGTGGTTTTTGAGCCAAGCAGGATACACTGACGGACAGCACAAGGGCTGTCCCCATACCCTCTGCGCTGTCCCACGTGGAGGGTGCAGGCCCAGGGCTGAGAAGCAGTTCCAGTGGGCGTGAGGTGGGGTGGTCTTGGCCCCACCCCCACACCCCCCAGCAATACCCACCCCCCACGCATACTCCTGGCTCCCAAACCCTCCCAGAGGCCAAAGGCTTCTGGACCTGCCCCAGCCTGGGCCGAATTCCTTTCCTAGAATGTTTGCTTGATTTTTCCTCCATCCTGCAAATATGCGAGGAGCCCGAGGGCACAGCAGTGCTGTTGAAAGAGAAGCAAACAACAAGTCTCCAGCTCAGGGGCAGATTTAGGCTGGACTCGGCAGAGGCTGAAACCCTCAGTGGAAACAGGAAGGGTCGGGATTAGGGAAGTGGCAGCGTCAATGATGAGAGTGCCCCCAGGGCTGGGCTGGGTCTGGCTGGAGCAGCAGAGACCAATCAGCTCCCAGGATTCTTCTCTGGGATGTGTGACGACCTATATCCTGTCCTGGGGCATGTCCCAGGTGATATGGGCTCAGGGCTGGGGTAGGCAGGTGCTTCCCTGAACAAGATCAGGGCTCTGTCCTGGAGCCCCTCAGCCCTGGGGGTGTCTCCTGCCCTTGATGCAGCCTTGGGTAGCGTGGCCTGTCTTGCTTGTTTAATGAGGGGGCGTTTGGGTGGCCTTTTGGTCCCTACACTGGCTTCCCTTGCTGGCATGGCAGAACTTGGCTTGTGTGTGTCCTCCTGGCTGGTCGGACCCCGCTTACCGTATGTGTGCCCACAATCACACCCAGGCTCCCCTCCCAAGCTTCCCCCCTTCCCTGACACTCACACACCCGGCCATTCAAACACACCTCCGAGCTCACAGACACACGAGCTCACACTCGGGGCCACATATTCCCAAGGGCTCATGTGCACGCCCACAAGCACACACAGACCCACACCCTCCTCTCACTGTGACACACACCCCTCTCCTCCCCAGGGAAGAGTGAGGATGGGTGTCAGTGGTGGTTAATTTTATATGTCAACCTGACTGGGCTGTGGGGTGCCCAGGGCTGGTAAAACATTATTTCTGCATGGCTTTGGGGTATTTCTGGAAGAGATTAGCATTCGGATCAGTAGACAGAGTGAGGAAGATCCACCCTCACCGACGCGTGGCCCAGGCAGGACAAAAACGCTGAGGAGGAACAAATTCCCTCTCTCCCCTCCAGAACCGGCATGTTCCCCTCCTCCTGCCCTCAGACATCAGTGCTCCCTGCTCGGGGGACTTTGGACTCTGGGACTTACACCAGTGGCCCCCAGTTCTCAGGCCTTTGGTCTTGGATTCAATGACACCACTGCTTTCCCAGTTCTCCAGCCAGCAGACTGCAGATTGGCGAGACTTCCTCTTCTCCACAATTGCGTGAGCCGTTTCCTACAATAAATCCCCTCCTATATATCTGTGTATATCCTGTTGGTTCTGTGTCTCTGGAGAGTGCTGACTATACAGCATCCCACTGTTTCACATGTGGAGTGGCAGCGTCTCCCTCTCTATAAGAGCAGCCTCAGTTCCTTTTGGCGACCCGCACTTCCCCTGGTCTCAGTCCTTAGTGTTCACACGGGCTGACCCCACGCTGGTCCCCAGGAAGAGAGCCAGACCCGGCCAAACAGAGGCCACCTTCCTTCTGGCCATGGCCACAGTGCAGGGATGCACATGTCAGCCAACTTGGCCAATGGGAGCTCTGTTTTGCCCTTGGCTGGAACTTTCTGGAAAGAGGCCACCCCCTTGGCTGCACTAATGGACTGTGAATCCAGACTATTGGGGGCCTTGAACCCACACAGGGGGAGCAGAGTCCAGACAGAGGGACAAGTTTCTCTGACACCCTGGTGCTCTGGGCTCAGCTGTGCCTCGAGGGGAAGCCTCCCTTGGACCCCCTCAAAGGCACCCATCAGCCCTCCTTCCACCCCCGTTAGTTTGGGTTGGGCGTCTGTCCCTGGTGCCCAAAGGCATCTGGAGCAATACCATGGGAGTTAGGAGCGTGCCTGGCCTAGAAGCACTTTGGTGGGGGTGCGTGGGAGCCCGGGGTGGTCAGGCTTGGCAACAGGAAGGTTCTGTAACTGGTGAAGTGGTGAAGCCAGGACTGGAGCTCAGGGCTCCACACTCCAGGTCCTCACTCCTGTCCTGCCAGCCCGGGAGCAAGACCCCTTCCCAGCCATTGGGGCATTCTAGGGGGAGCTGTGATGCCTCGCTCCACAAGCGCTGGGGCCCGGCCCTCCTGGCCCCTCCCTGCTTTCCCTCTCCACTGCCAGTCGGGCTGCAGTTGTCCCTCTGAGAGTGGCCTGTGCTTAGAAATAGGTGGTCTGACTCCGCATCAGGGAGGAGCCCGGTCTGGGGTGTAGAGGGGCCCTAGCTCCTACCATGGCCTGGGGCAGGGAGGGTGCAGGGGTGCTCAGTAGGGCCCTCAGACAAGTCAGGGTAGGTCTGACATCGTAGCAGCTTCATTTTACTCAGATATTTTCTAATTTTTCTTTAACAAACAGGACTACTTTACATAAATAAAATGATGTACAGCAAAATCCACCCCCCAAAACAGATGTCACCTCTTCCAGGAAGTTTTTCTTCCTCTTCCGGGCTGGATTAGGAGATCCCTTATTCCCCCACGTTACTTCTGTGCTTACTTCTGGGTGACATTTATCACGCAGGACTGGGGTTTGCCTGTTTACATCCTGCATAACATCCTTGGGGACTGGGACCAGGTCTTATTAACATCTGTCCCCCCGGCATTCAACACCGTGTCACACACATTGTAGATGGTGAGAAAATAGTCACTGAGGGTCATGGACATTTCCTAGCTGGACAAACTTGGATAAGATCTGGCCATTTCTGTAAGCCTCAGTTTCATTTATGGCAAATGGGTTTAACAAATACTGATCCAGAAATTTTTGTAGAAGGTTCTGTCGATGTCCAGCTCCGCATCTTCTCGGTGCATCTCCGAGCTCACCTGCCGCTGCAGTGGGCCCTTCGGCTGAGGACGGTTTTCTCTCTCAGGGACGTGGGTGGCTCTGCTGCTCTGCCTGAGGCTGTTTCCTGGGTCACAGGTCACCAGGGGGGCTTGTTCCCGGCTGGCAATTACAATTTAGGATTGTGGGAGGAGTTACCACCCCAGGGGGAACCCCCTAGTCAATGGGGATGTGGCCCAGTGGGGACGAGGGTAGTGGATGAAAGCACCAGCCCTCTCGTCCTCCCATGGGACGATTCTGAGTTGCATTTCATGGTTTCCCATAGTATCTCACTGTGCAGCCACAATTGCCTACAGAGGTGACCAACTCATTAGCACACCCTTTGCTGGCCCTTCCCGTCTCTGCCCCCCAGTTCCTTATGTGTTCTTTCTGGGACAATCTAAATAAATGAGTGCACCCAAGTCCTGGTCTCAGGGTCTGCTTTTGGGGGATGCAAAAGGTGACAGTTTTTAAGGCAAAATGAAACAGCCCACCTAAAAAGCCTAGCACCATGTCTGTCATACAGCAAGTGCCTTGTCAGTACGGGTCAGTGTAGCTGTCATCATTACCCTCGTTACATCATCAACATTGTCACCTTCACCATCACTACGGTCATCAAGGCTGTGTCTTCTCTTTAGGACCAGGGCTGGCTAACTTAATGAGGATAGATTTCACCCATATCTCCCCCGATCCAATGCAGAACTTGAAGGCAGACACTCGGACCACTCAAGTTCCAGATCAGAGGCCCATCAGATGTCCTGGGAACTCATCCTGGGTCCTGGCACCTGCCGGAGGCCCAGTTGCAGCTGCTCTCTCTGCCTTTCTGCCTTTGAACTGTAAGGTGGAGGCTCAAGTGTCCCCCCTTGGAGCACAGCCAGGGGAGCCCACCCCTCCGCATGGGCCTGGTGATCCCCCGCGGCTGGGCTCCAGCGGGAAGATCCGGTGATTTGCAAACAGCAGTCATTTTCCGGGCCCAGATGGCTGCACCCCCAGCCCCTCCCCAACCAAGATGCTCGTCCCTCCTGCTCCATGGTCCCGTGATTAAAGCAAACATATTCAAAGCACCGCATTGCGCCGAATCAAAGGAAAGATGAAGAATGCATAAAACCCCAGCAGTTTAAGTTTCATTTTGGAATATCAAAGGAATATTGAAATATGGGAATATCAAATACCAATTCATTACTTTTTAAAATATTTTGCTTTTACAGACTCAATTTCAATGGGATAAAGCCTGCTGTCTTTAAGAGGCTCCAGTATAATATGAACTTCATTGGTTTTAAAGGAAACAGATTGGAAACTTAGGGCACAGATAGGTTTTCTTTTTCCCTTTTGTGCACAGCTGTGAAGGGTCTAAATTGCAGGGAGACCCAGAGATATTCACTGAGTTATGATTGAGGTCATTAGGCCTCATGGAGGACATCCTGGTGCCCAACGTCACATGGGTGCTGGGGGAGGTACAGAGAAACAGAGCAGTGTGGGGTGGTTCCTGCCTTCAAGGAACTGCCGTCCTTCCAAAATAAGGCCGATCCATAGTGTGTCACCAGAATTTTCCAGAGCCAATAGGATGTGGGTATCTATGTCCATATCTATCTATCAATTGAGATTTATATATTTGTTTACTTATTATATTGCTATATAATAGATATACATATTTTTGGGGTACATGTGATATTTTGATACTTTCATATAATGTGTAATGATCAAATCAGGGTAATTGGGATATCCATCACCTTAAACATTTATCTTTTCTTTATAGTGAGAACATTCAAATTATTCTCTACTAGCTATTTTGCAATATACAATAGATTATTGTTTACTTTAATTATTCCACTGATTTATTGAATAGTAGGTCTTATTTCTCCTATCAACATGTATTTTTGTACCCGTGAATCAACCTCTCTTCATACCCCGCCTCCCTACTTTTCTGAGATTTATTGCATATTAAGGAGTTGGCTCATGCAATTGTGAGGGTTGGCAATTGTGAGGGTTGGCAAGTCTGAAATTCACACACAGGCAGGTTAGCAGGCTGGAAATTCCAACAGGAAATTCCAACAGGAGTCGATGTTGCCATCTCGAGTCCAAAGGCAGTCCAGAAGCAGAATTCCCACCTTGTCAGAGCACGCCAGTCTTTACTCGTAAGGCCTTCAAAGGATTGGATGAGTACCACTCACATTATGGAGGGTAATTTGCTTTACTCAAAGTCTACTGATTTAAAGGCTAATTTCTTCTAAAAAATACCCTTCACAGCCACATCAAGACTGGTGTCTGACCAAACAACTGGGAACTGTAGACTAGCCATGTTGACATGTTGGCACGTCAAATTAACCATCACTCTGATCAAACAGCCAAAAAGGAGTGTCAAATCCAGCCTGAATTCACCTAGTTGTCAAGCCCCTCTGATGTGCCCAGTGTCATTCCTGGTACTGGAGGATAAGTGGCAATAGGATGGCAGGACTCTGACACCCGTGTGGTGAAAGCCGGTGGTAAGCAAGTGAACAGGTCCACGAGCCAGGGAAGTTCGGGGGAGAGAGGGACCATGGAGGAAATGAACAGGATAATACGAGGGAGCCCTGACGTGCAGGCTCGCGCGGAGGAGAGGGAACCTTGACAGAGCAGAGAAAGAAGTCCTCCCTGGGAAGGCGACGCCCAAGCTGAGATCTGAACAGTAAGAAGGGGCCGGCTGTGGACAGCTGGAGGGAAGATGTTCCTGGCATAGGGACTCGCAAGTACAGAGCCCTAAGGAGGGATAGTCTCCCATATTCCCAGAATCAGAGGAAGGCGCCTAAGGCTGGAAGAGGCGACAAGTGACGCTTCATGAGGGCAGGGGGTGGAGAGGGCCAGAACATTCTGGAGATGGTAGGCCATTTATGCTTCTTTTAAAGGTGATGGGAAGCCTTGGGTAAGTGGTGGGCGAGGGAGCGACATGACCTGCTGTATGTGTTTCAGGAGTTACTCTGGCTGCTGGGGGTAGAGGGTGGGGGTAAGGGAACAAGGGTGCTAGCAGGGATCCCAGTCACCTGGCTGTTGCAAAAGCCCAGGGAGAAGGATGACCTCTGGAATGGCAGAGTGAGGAGCTACGAGGACCCTCTCTCCCAGGAAACAGCCCTAACAGGTGAAAACTATTTTAAAAAGCAACTATTAAAATCTCTGGAAATTGCCTTAAGGGCATCCAGCAAATGAAAAAACATTAATTCAACAAAATCTATTAATACTAAACCTTTGGCAACTGTTCCACAATCCACACCCTCCTCTCCACTCCCCAAGCATGACAGGAGCTCCACTCTGGCAGACGCAGCCAAGAACACAGGGTCCCTGTGCCTCCAGCTCCGGGCCGAGGGCTACGGGATCTCCCCAGGAGGGGAAGGCCACCAGCATTCCTCATCCTTTCGAGCTCCACAACACAGAGTCTCTATTCCAGGCAAGAGCAGCTAAGAGGTCTGGGGCTTTCTTCCTTCATTTGTAGGGTGGAAGCCCTATATCCAGCCCCAATTTGTAGGGCGGGAGCTTGAGCCCAGGTACTGCAGGTCAAGTTCACTGGGGCCCCAATCACCCCCACCCCAGTTTCCTCATAAAAGGCAGAAGTTTTGCAAGGCAGGAGATCAGCAAGAAAATAGAAGGTCTGAACAACACTGTAAACCAACAAAATCTAACACACATTTATGGAACACCCCACCCAACAACCTCAGAATACTAGGGCTCAGATAGCAAACTCTACCAAACATTTAAAGAAGAATTAATATCAATTCCTCGCAGAGTGTTAAAAAAAGAAGAGGAGGTAGCACTTCCCAACTCATTCTATGAGGCTAGTAATTACCCTGATACCAAAACAAAACAAAGACATTACAAGAAAACTACAGACCAATATCCTTCTGAATACAAATGCAAATCCTCGTAAAACAATAGCTAACTAAATCCAGCAACGTATAAAAAAGATTATACACCATGACCAAGTGGAATTTATTCAGGAATGCAAAGTTGATTCAATATCCAAATCAATTTATGTAATATACCACATCAATAGAACAAAAAACAAAAACTACATGTTTATCTCAGTAAGTACAAAAAATGCATTTGAGAAAACTTAACACTTTTTTTTATGATAAAACCTCTCAACAAACTAGAAATAGAAGGGTACTTCCTCAACCTGATAAAGGACATCTATGAAAAACCCACAGTCAACATTGTATGTAATGGTGAAAGACTGAATACCTTCCTGCTAAGATCAGGAATAAGACAAGGATCTCTGCTTTTGCCAATTCTATTCAACATTATCCTGAGGTTCTAGCCAGGGCAATTAGGAAGAAAATAAAATAAAAGGCATTCAGATTAAGAAGGAAGAGGTAAAACTATATTTCAAATGACATGATCTTGTATATAAAAATCCCAGCTAAGCCTCTGAAAATTTATTAGGACCAATAAACAAATTCAGCTAGGTTTCAGGGTAAAAGACCAATATACAAAAATCAATTTGTATTTCTATGCATTAGCAATAAACAACCCGAAAATGAAATTAAGAAAACAACTCCATTTAGAATAGCATCAAAAAGAATAAAAAATACTTAGGGATAAGTTTAACAAAAGAAGTGTGAAATGTATGCTCTGAAAACTACAAAACATTGTTGAAAGAAATTAAAGAAGACCTAAATAAATGGAAAGACAGTGTATGTTCATTGGAATACTTAATATTGTTAAGATGACAATACTGCACAAATTGGTCTACAGATTTCATGCTATCCCTATCAAAATATCAGGTGGTATTTTTCAGATATTGGTAAGCTGATTCTAAAATTCATATGGAAATTCAAGGGACCCAGAATAGCCAAAACAATCTAGGAAAGGAAGAATCACGTTGGAAAACTCATACTTCCTGATTATAAAACTTACTACAAAGCTACAGTAATCAAGATAGGGTGGCAGTGGCGTAAGAATAGACACACATACAGATTAATGGAATAGAATCGAGAGTCTAGAAATAAACCCTCACCTTATAGTCAATTGATTTTCAACAAGGGTGCCAAGAAAATTCAATGGAGGAAGATAATCTCTCCAATACACAGTGCTAACTGGATATCCACATGCAAAAGAATGAAGTTCTACCTCACACCATATCCAAAAAATCAACTCAAAATGAATCAAAGACCTAAGTGTAAGAGATAAAACTATAAAACTGTCAAAATATAGGAGCAAGTTATTGTGAACTTGAATTAGGCAAAACCTTCTTAGATGTGAAGCCAAAAGCACAAGTGACCTAAGAAATAAATAGAACTTTATAAAAATTAAAAAATTTTGTACTACAAAGACATCATCAAAAATAATAAAAACACAACACATAGTATGGGAGACAATATTTGCAGATCACAGATTTGACGAGGGTCTTGTATCTTGGATATATAAAGAACACTCACACTTTAATAACAAAAAGACAAAGAACCCAATTAAAAAATAGCCCAAGGATTTAAATAGACATTTCTCCAAGGAAGATATATGAATGCCCAATAAGCACATGAAAAGATGCTGAACATCATTGCTTACCAGGGAAATGCAAATCAAAACCACAAGGAGATACTGCTTCACATCTACTGGGATACAACCCTCATCATACATTGCTGGTGGCATTGTAAAACTCTACAACTGCTTTGGAAAACAGTCTGGCAGCTCCTCAAGTGGTTAAATGTGGAGTTACCATACGACTCAGTGATTCTACTGTGTGGCTTCTACATCCACACAAAGACTTGTACATGAATGCTCATAGCAGCCCTTATTCCTCATAGCCAAAAAGTGGGAAAAACCCAAATGGCCATGAGCTGACGAATGAGTAAACACATGTGGTATATCCATACAATGTCATCAGGCAACAGAAGGAAATGCAGTATTGATACAGGCTACGGCATGAAGCACCTTGGAAACACTGTGTTAAGTGAAAGAAGCCAATCACAAAAGACTTCATCTCGTGTGACCCATTCATGTGGAACACCCAGAACAGCAAATCTACCGAGATGGCAGATAGATTAGTGGTTGCCTGGAGCTGGTGGGGGCAGGAAGGGAATGGGGACTGCCTGCATCTTCTTCTGGGGGAGGATGTGAGGTCCTGGGGTGCAGGGACAAAACCTTCACCCTCAGTAGCTTCCCATGGTGCCTGGCAGGTGCTCAGTAAGAGCGGAGTGGGGTCTTGTGGCCCAGGACTCAGGGTATCTCTGCACTCAGTACTGCCTGGGGGCCCGCGGGAGTCATTCTGAGAGGGCTCTGGGCCTCCAGAGGTGGGGAGGCCCCTCTTATTCACATTACCGGTCAGGGTCAAAGGGCCCTGGCCCCAACAGGTATCTAGCTCTCTACGAGCCATTGGTGGTAAACAC
Organism: Daubentonia madagascariensis; assembly: GCA_023783475.1. NCBI lineage: Eukaryota > Metazoa > Chordata > Mammalia > Primates > Daubentoniidae > Daubentonia > Daubentonia madagascariensis. The sequence goes on along the minus strand of JAKFHU010000485.1, from coordinate 52,373,981 downwards.
ATGTCCCCAGCCAGCCCTGAGATCTCTGCAGAAGCCTCTGGATTGGGGGATCCTAGGACCATGTCCTCAGGGCAGAAGCCTTCTAGTGCCTGCTGGTGGGCTCCTGCCTTCCTTGTTTGGGGACACTTAGAGGCAGAGGGAGGCAGGTGGTGAAGAAGAAGGGTGGGAGGGAGGGAGGGAGAAAGGGAAGGGGAGAGAAAGGCAGAGAGAGAGGATTCAAATGCTGGCTCTACAAGGTACTAGCTGTGTGACCCTGGGACGGACCTAATTTTAATATTATTTGCATTACAAATATTTCTGGAGCTCTACCATGTGCGCAGTCCTGGAGCTAGACAGGTGCCTGTACCTGCCCCTAGGAGCTTGCAGTCTTGTCCAGTGGTAGAGTTAGACATATAGACGGATCATCTAAGTGCAATGTTGTGTGTTTGTCTCAGTCTCCCCTGCTGGAAGCTTCTAGAAGGCAGGACATTGGCTCTCCGAGCTCTGCAGCACCAGCTGTGCTTGGTGCTGAGCCTGGTGCCTTTCCTATGCCCAGTACATGTTTGCTGAGTATAAATGAATTGAATTTGTCTTGTGGCTGGAGATGCAGATAATTTCAGCTAGAAAGTTCAGACTGGGCACATGCAGAGAGAGCCCTCATCCTCCTTCTCCCTGTCCCCCAGGTGAGGGCTGGAGCCAGCGACTGGCAGCCTGGTCCTTGCCAACACTGTCCAGTTGTTAAGGCCCCAGGGACATGTGGAGCCCAGCAGCCTACCTCAGTTTCCCCAGCGAGGTCTTTTCCCTGGCTGAGGCTTGGTGGCCTTGGGAAAGCAGAAGACAGTGCTGAGTGGACATGGCTTTCCCACTTTCCCACTGACCACCACACTTTCCATTCATTGGCCTGGGCTGGACAGAGGCAAAGTGCTCACTCTTCCACCCTGGTGGCTTTGGGAATGTGAGCTGCAGCCTGACCGAGGGAACTGCTCTGGCGTTCTGCTGTGTTCTGGGGCTGCTTTCTTAGAATCCCCCCAGCTGCTTTGTGCTCCTTCCCCAGGGCCCTCTTCCCCACATGTGGAAGCCTAGAAGATCCTGCAGCTTCATGCTCAGCCCATTTCTTGGAAGTCCCCTGGCCGCGGACACAGGAGGCCAGGTGGTTCGGTGAAAGGCCACGTGCCTCCAGGAGGCCTGTGTTTAAATCACGGCTCCGGGGCTCACAGGCTGGGTGACTATAACATGGCACCGCTCAGAATCTCAGCCTGCTCGTCAACTGTCTGGGAATAACCCCCCTGCCCAGGATGACCGAGGCCATCCTGTGAAAGTGCTCAGCAAACTCTCCTGTGCTGTCCAAATGCAAATGAACTCTTACTGAAGGCTCTTTGTTTCTTTACCCTCAGCCACCCTCAAGAAGGGGTGACAGGAAGTGCTTGAATCCAATAAAGCATTAACGGTGTTAGAACCATCACCATTGTCACTCAAGCGGCCCGCTTCAACCTGCTCCCAGCACCGCTCTGCCACTTGCCAGGGGCGAGGCTCTCTCCCGGCCTTCCCGCCTTTCCTTCCTGGGTTACCTTAACCCCTTAGTCTGGGATGCCTTTGGTCCTCCCCTGTGGCTTCTGAATTCCTGCTCATCCTTCAGGGCCCAGAAAAAACACCACGCAATGCATCTGACACCTCCTCCTTTCCGGAGAAATGAATTCCTTCTCTCCGCTACATCCTTCCTTGGCTGAAAACCCTTCTGGGATCTCTTTGTTCTCAGGATAAAGCCCTTGCGCGCTCCCTGCACCAGGCTTCAAGGCCCCCATGAGGGGACCTTGCCTGTCTCCTCGCCAGCCCTGCCCCTCACACTACACTTGACTCTCTCCCCCCACTCTCTGCCTCTGCACATGCCAGTCCCTGTCCTCCCTGGGGGTCCCTCCACTTTCTTAGTCCTCTTCATTCTTAGGTCTACACTGAGATGCCGCCTTCTCCAGGAAGCCGCTCCAACGGGCTCCCCTACCATCCAGAGCATACCCAGCTACACACCCACGGCTCTCTTGAAATGGAAGGTTTACGTGTCTGTCTCTCCCACTCCTGGAAGGGAAGACCCACACCTTGTCCGCTGTTGTAGCTTCTCATCTAGGACAGAGCTTGACGCTAGAAGATGTTTGCTGAATGAATGACTGACTGAAACACCCTCTCCAGATCAGGCTGACCTTGGCGAGCGCTATTGCAGACTCTGTTGGACCAAATCCAGTCTCCCCATTCTGGTATCTATGCTTCATGGCGATAAGTGAGAAGGACATCCCGATGGCACTAAATGGGTCATGTTAATCTAATTTTCCTTGCCAGTAACCGATTAGGGATGGACGTATGTCATGATTCTCCCAACGAGAACTAAGGAGAGGCCTGGGAAGGAGGCACGCAGGAAAGGGTCCTTGCCCCTAATAAACGACACACAGGAAGGGACAGACTTTCTTCTTCCTCTGTTGCTGTTATACACTCATGGCGTGGCTGAGGCTATGGCAGCCAAGGGGGGCCAGCCAGGGACACACTGACACACCGAGTGGAAACCGGGAAGAAGCGCCACTGAGCAGCTGAATTCACCAACCCAGGACCATCCTAGAGGGACTTCTATTTGGATGAGAAAATCCATGCTCTTCCTTGTTGAAGTCACTTTGAGTAGGGGTTTCTGGGCCTTGCATTTGGAAGCACCCTAACCATCACAAGTGCTTCCTGAAATATGTTCCACGGAAGATTGCCCCAGAGGGTATTCTCTGTATTTGCCAGGACGCTCTTTGCTCCTAGGGATAAAAACCATTCCCAAGTCTGGGGGAGAGATGGCTTCAGGCATGGCTGGATCTAAGACCCTGACTGTGTTGCTAGGATGCACCACTTGGCTTCAAGGCCCATGTCCTTTCAGCTCAGTAACCCTGACAAAAAGAGGACTTTTTCACAAATTAGAGCCAGTAGAGAATTTTCAAGGAGGATTCTTTTGAGCCAGGCCTGAATAACCTGTTCAATTTTGTGACGAGAGTGATAGGGGAGGGACAGATCCAGCCCCTTCACTGGACAAGAGGGAAGGGATGCTTGGGGCAAGCAAGCACAGTAGATGCCCTCTGTACCTGTGGGTTTTATGGTCCTTATTTGGGAAATGCTATATACTAGATCTCTGTCTTAGAAACTCACAAGTCACTTTAGCATATTAAAGGCTCTGAGAAGTCCTGCAGAAAAGGATCAGAAATTAAAACCACTTTATTTAACCCAGCATGTAAGACTTTCATTTTGTTTTGTTTTGGAGCCCACTAATTAATGTCCTGTAAATCCCGGTCTTTGGAATAGGATTGGGAAGTGCTAGACTACATGGTGCTGCTCCTAGGTTGTGTGTTCTCACACTTGTGGATCCGTCAAGTTTGTGGAGCAGAAAGAAAAATAAAGGTCTTGGGCTGGAGGGGGACACTGTGTGGCTATGACCAGTCAGCTTATGGGACCCCACATGAGAATAGCCACGGCATGGCTTGGGAGAGGTGGCTGCCTCCCAGCGCTGCCCACCATCAACCAGTGTGGGTGGCTAGAGTGGGGAACCCCTTTCCCCACCTCCCCAGTACCTCAAAGACGTTCCCATGAAATGACAAGTTTGCGGGAAACAACTCCTCCTCAACCCCAGACTGAAATACACAACCTGGGAGAATAAGACTAGTCCTCTTGGAGTTGCTGGGGTTTATACATGTTCACAGGCTCAAGACAAAATATATGTATGTGTATGTTTCAGATTTGTTTTATGCAAATGGAAAAAGCATCATGTTGGTTGTAACTTCATAAGGCTGGGAGCTCAAGCTCCAGATCTGCATCTTGAGATAAAACGGGGCAATTACCAAGGCGGGCCATCTCCTGGAACGGCTTCAGACGGAGCCCCGGCAGCCATAATTGTGGACTCTGATGGAACAGAGATGTTCCAAGAATGTTCCCAACCGCTGTGATTGCATCAGCCCTCTCTCAGGGATCTTGGACGGAGGCTTCCGACCACAGGGCAGCTGCTTCCCCCGTAGAGAGCAGGCGGGGATTTCTGGAGCTTAGTCTATAGGCCCTAAATTGGGGTGTCTCTGCCCCGCTCCGTGGCTGCCAACCCAGTCTACCTTTGTCGCAGAGGAAGGGAGATAGGGGCTCCTAGGACTGTCCGTATCACTAAAGCCAGAAAGAGAGGAAAGATGATGTCAGGAGCAGGGACTTGGTTTCCCCTGACAGTTGGAAAGTCCCTTTGTGCCTCCCTGGGAAGAGCTTCTTCCCAAAGACTTCTATGGCCCTGAGCCTTCTATCCCAGGGAGGAGGGGGCTTCTTAAGACATGCTGAGACCCACATATCTTTCCTTTCTTGCCTCAGAAAGGTTGAATAAGGAACAAACTGTAAAGCCATTGAAACATCACTGTCTCTAGGCACTGAAGCATTGGCATGTCCAAAAAATTGTGAAGTCAGCGAGGATTTCATGGCCCTAAAGAGCCACAGAGATGGGCCCAAGTTCCCCTCCACATTCTATGTGAACACAGTGCCCATCCACGGTTTCTGGGGGTGTTGGGGGGTAGGTTCCCGCACGGCCCTCAGGCTCAGAGCTGCTACCTGTGCTCACAAGACCCAGTTTAGCGGCTGTCCCTCTGTTCTGCAGGTGCACCTGGGGCCCTTGCGGACCTTAGTCCCTGTCCTTGGTTTACACACACTCACACGCTCACACACATACACATAGTCCCACGGCCTTTGTGTGTGTGTCAGATTTCATTGAGTGGCATTTGCTTATATATTAAAGTGCTTAAAATTAAATATTAGTTATTTCAATATATGAATTTGGGGGGGGGCACAATTTAGTCCATAACATCTAGCAAACTTGCTGAACTCCCTTGTTAATCATGATAAGTTTGTGCACAGATTCTTTTAGGCTTTCCAGATGGACAAGGACATCATCTGTGAGGGATGGCATTCCTGTTTATTCCTTTCCAATATTTACCCCCTTTATTGCTTTTTCTTGTTGTCTGCATTGACTAGGACTGCCAGTAAATGTTAAATAGAAGCAATGATAGCAGAAATTTTTGTCTTATTCTTGATTTTGAAGTGAATGATTTTAACATTTTATCATTGGGCAGGGTATTTGGTACCGGTTTTTGGCAGATACTCTTTATCAACTTAAGTAAATCCACTTCACAGTTGGTAAGGGTTTCTACCCTGAATTGAATTTAATCAAATGCTTTTTCTGATATTGAGATCACCATGTGGTTTGTTTCCTTTAAGCTGTTAATATGGTGAATTTTCCTAATATGTTTTCTAACGTTGATTCTGCCTTGCATATTTGGAATATGTTTAGTTTAATCATGGCTTATTTTCTCTTTTATACATTTTTGGATCCAGTTCACTAATATCTTGTTTTGGATTTTTTCATTTCTGTTCATGAATGATATTGGTCTGTAATTTCCCAAAATTTAGCAGTTTGAAACAATAAACATTTATCTTCTCACAGTTTCTGTGGGTTATCATGCACAGTTTCTGAGCATGTCCTGGCTGCTGTCTCATCTGAAGGCTCAACTGGAGGGAGATCTGCTTCCAGACTCACTCACGTGGGCCTCTGCCTCTACCTGGCTGTGGGCCAGAGGTCCCCTCAGCTTATCATCATCTGGGCCTCTCCGCAGAGCTGCCTGACTGTATGGGCAGCTGGCTTCCCCAACAACAAGTGCCCCAGAGAGCTAGAGAGCCCATACCCAAGACAGAAGCCACAGTCTTTTTTTATACCTTAATCTTGGAGGTGCCATCCCACTATTTCTGCTGTGTTCCAGGTGTTAGAAGTGAGTCACTCAATCCAGCCACACTCACAGGGAAGGGATTGCACAAGGGAATGCATACCAGCAGGCAGGATCACTGGGGCCATCGGAGAGGCCACCTGCCATAGGAGGGAGGGAGAATCCCCACTGATGGCCATTCCTACCTCCACTGAGGTCCCCAGCAGCAGGACCCCACTCGCTGCTCTCAACCGTGAAGCAGGGAGCCTGGGTTTTAGTCCCCAGACAGCGTTCACTAGCCATGTGACTTTGGGAAAATCATTTAAACTCACTCTCTTTCCTGGGGGGAAATTGTGTGGGTATTTTAAAGAAGGACTTAAATGTGACAGATCAGCCTTAGATTGTGTCTGATAAGAAAAGGCAGAACAAAGGGACTATGGAATGACTCTACATAAAGAAATGGGTCAAGGAGTTGCCACTGAGAAGAAGGGAGAAGAAAGAGAAGGGCCCCCAAATTTGTATGTTGAAACCCTAACTTCCAATGTGACTGTGTTTTTGGAGATAGGGCCTTTAATGAGGTTATTAAGGTTAAATGAGGTCATAAGGCTGGGGCCCTAATTCAATAGGACTAGTGTCCTTATAAGAAGAGGAAAAGACACCAGAGCTCACTTTCTCTTTCCACATGCACATAGAAAAGGCCGTGTAAGAACACGGCCAGAAAGCAGCTGTCTGCAATCCAAGGAGAGAGGCCTCACAAGAAACCAGCCCTGAAGGCACCTTGATCTTGGGCTTCTGGTCTGCAGAACTGTGATAAATCAAGTTCCTGTTCTTTAAGCCACCCAGTCTGTAGCATTCTGTTATGGTAGCCCTAGCAGACTACAATACTAGATATAAAAGTAATATATGCAAATATCAATTGCATTTCTATATATCAGCAATGAACAATTAGAAAATGAAATAAAAAGATACCATTTGCAACAGTGAGAAAAACTGAGGAATAGAATAAGCTAAATAGCTCATGACAAAACAGGAAACTATAAAAATGTATTGAAAAACATTAAAAATACTAAATAAATGGAGAGAGATAACATTTGTATGGACAGGACAAGGTAATATTTTATAGACATCAGTTCTTTCAAATTGATTTATTGATTCAAAGTCATTTCTATCAAACAGTTAGACGTTTTCTTTTTTGCTATGCTTTTTTTTTCTTGGAAGAAATTTGAGAGCAGATTTTAAAATTTATGCCAAAGATCCAAAGACCAAGAGTAGCAAACAGCTTCCTGAAGAAGAAATAGCAATCAGGATGACTCACCCTGGCAGGTACTAAGGATATAAAATGATTGCAATTAAGACAATGTGGTGTATGTACAAAGATAGACAAGTAGATCAAAGGAACTGAAAAAATATCTGGAAACAGACTAACCCAATATGCAGACCTGGTATGTGACAAGTTGGTAGGGAGAGCAAGAGAAAGAAGGGTTGCACTGGTCAGTAAATGGGGCTAAAATAACTGGTTATATTGGATAAACAGAAATGGGTCCTAACCTCACACCATACAAAATAATTCCTGGTGGACCAAGGACTTGACTATGACATTGAATTCTAATATTTTAGAATAAAACTTAAGATAAAATTTTGATGAAGTTAAAGTTATCAATCTTTTCTTTTAAGGCTTGTGATTTTGGAATTCATCTTTAAGAAATCTGTTCTTACTCAAAGGTCATAAAGATGTACAGAAGTTTTGATTATCAGAAGATTTTATGGAGGGTCGAAGGATAAGCCCGAAACTATAAAAGATTTTTGTAAAACATAATTGACAAAAACTTAGCATCTAGAACATCACTGTTTAGTACAAATATAATGGCAAGAATATATAGTTTTATAATTTTTAGTTGCCACAATAAAAAAGGGAAAAAACCCAGGTAAAATTCATTTTAATATTAATGTTAATATGTAAGATATGTAATGAGGTGTTTAATAGAGAATATTTTACACCGCTTCAGTTTTTAAATGTAGTTAAAATGAAATACAATTAACCTTTCAGTTCCTCAGTAGCACTGGTCACATTTCCCACATGTGGTGCCTGAGATTATATGTGCTCACTATTGTCTACGCGTCCAAGTTTTGGAATGAAGATTACATTTTTAATAATTCAGATACATACCCTTTCTCAATTTCCTGAGCTTAGAGAACAAGAACAGGATTATTTAATTATGGAAGTTTAAGTTTTTATTTTTAAAGCAATATAACAACTTTAAGAAAACTTGGACATAGAAAAAATCACCGATAATACTACCTTGGATATTCCCATATAACCCTTGTACACACTCTCCACACCACACACACTGCACAGGTGACCCACACAGTCATGTATTGCACATCACACTAGGTTCAGTTCAGCCCTACTTGCCTTCCCAGAACCCTACACTCTCCCTCAGGATAAGTGTATCCTCACTATCTGGTATACAGAAGGTGCTCAATAAATATTTGTTCAATAAGTGGGCTATGTGGCCCTGTTGATTCTATTTTTCAAACATCTATTATGTCAAACCAAATTTCCAGTTTGCAGTATTATCTTCAAAGTGATGCTACGCAAAGGCTGAATAGGATTCCATGGAGTACTGTGAAGGCTGTCCTAAGCCACTGGCATGTAATGAGAAGCTTTACATGTATTGCTTTATAGGTAACACTGCAAGGAGCATCTGTATGCACACAGCTTTATCTTCTAAGGGATTATGTCTTTGGCATACTGTGTCAAGGGTGGTAATACCAGCCCAAAGCCTGGAATTCTATTTACAGCTCTTGAGATACGTTGCCAAATTGCCTTCCAAAAGGTCATGCCAATTCCCCTTGCCAACTGGCCCTTGGTTAAAACATAACATTGTCAGCTGTTTTGCCAGCAGTTTGTCTACTGTTAAAACAATTTCTTTTGCTCAATAAAGTGGATTGGTTAAGTATTGCATTTAGTTGCATGTTTATATTTTGTTTCATCAGACTTGCATGTTTTTTCTTTTGAAATTTTCTCTTTGGCTTCAAAGCTTAGAAAATAATCACCCCTTCAGGATCTAAGAAACATTTGATTCTCCTTTTTTGCTAAGCTTTTTTTGGATAATCTAATTTTTTATGTATAGCTTTTTTCTTGGAAAAAATAATCTAACAGCAATGGAGAAAATTTTGAAATAAATAAAAAAATTGTTCATAATACTACACTCCATCAGGGCTGCTATCTTTTTTTGTAGTCCCTTTCAATATTTTTCCATAGGCACACATATTTCACATAGTTTCAGCTATGAGCAGAGATGATTTTACATTCTGTTTTTTCTCTTAACATAGTAGCATACACATGTTTCCATCCTGCCTCATGTTTTCTTAAGAATAATCTTAATGGCTACATAATATTTCATCGAGTGGATATAGCCTGTAACTTGATTAACCTCTTTTATTTTTAAATATTTAAGTTGCTTTCAACTTTTTGCTATTATAAATAATTCATCAACAAACATTTTTATACATGCATGAAATCTTTTGGGGTTGTTTCTTTAGAACAGAGTCCCAGAGTCACATTTCTGGTAACAGGTATCAACTCCTAGCAAACAGACCCAGTTGCCAGTCTCCTCTTCTTCCTTATAAACAGAACCTCTGATTCTATTCAGCATAGCAATGACACCAGTTTAAAATTACTTTCCCAGATTCCCTGGTAGTTCGTTCTGCCCTTTCACTCAATGATGAGCAAACAGCAGCCTGTCTCTTCAGCCTACTGGGAAAACTATTGCTTTCTGGTTTAAAAAGGAGTGATTTTGAGAGCAGGAGGGTGGAAGCTATCTGCTAACCTGGAAAAGCAGACAGAGAGAAAGACCCTGGCCATTGATGAGATCATGGATAATACATCAGCCCTGGACCCTACCTCTGAGTTCCTGGAATATTTCTAATGAGCTAATCATTATTAAAGATATTTTAGAATACCATATCATAAATCCTTGTATTTCCCAGAGGGAATGAAGGGTAAGGGAAGTTTAGGGGAAAAAAATAACATATGCTAAACATCTACTAGGTATACATTAGGTGCTTTACATACAATATATCCCTTACTCATTGCTAGGGTCCTAATGTTTGTGTCCCCCAAAAATGCATGTGTTGAAGTCCTAACCCCCAATGTGATAGTATTAGGAGGTGGGGCCTTTGGGAGGTGCTTAGTACATTTATAAAAGAGGCTAGAGGGAGTTTGTTTGCCCCTTCTACCACGTGAGGACACAGCTAGAAGGTGCCATCTATGAAGCAGAGGGTGAGCCTTCACTAGACACTGAGTCTGCCAGTGCCTTGATCTTGGACTTCTCAGTCTCCAAAACTGTGAACAATAAATTTCTGTTGTTTATAAATTACTCAGTCTGAAGTATTTTGTTATAGCAGCACAAATGGACTAAGACAGCTATCATGGGCCTCTAAAGAGGTAGGTATTATTATCCCCATTTTACAGATCAATTAGGGGCCCAGAAAGCTCAAACAATTTTTCCAGGTCTCATGACTATCAAGTGGCAGAGCTAGGACTAAAATCCAAATCTGATTAACTAGCAGTTCCATGATCTTTCTGTTTTGATGAGAAACCTGGCTACAGTGTGGAGGGAAAGGTGAACTCCATTTATTCAGAAAAAAATGCCATAGGGTTCAGATGGTGGAAGCAGAGACACATGGCACTTGTTTTGGAGCCATCAGTCAATGTTCACATCTGAGTTCCCTGTCCCCTACAATAGGTTCCCCTCAAACTCATGTTTACATCTATGCCCTACTTCTGGTTTTAACATTTCCCTTTTAGTCAACATTTTTTTTTCTGATTTCAAGAGCAATAAATATCCATTGCAGAAAATTTGGACAATAAAATGAAAATGAAAAAAACCAAAGTCATCTAGAATTCCATACCCAGAGTTAATCCCTATGAACTCTTACTATATTTCCTTCCAGCTTTTTTTTTTCCTCTTTTGAGACAGGGTCTCACTTCATTGCCCTCGGTAGAGTGCAGTGGCATTGTCATAGTTCACTGCAACCTCAAACTCCTGGGCTGAAGCAATCCTCCTGCTTCAGCCTCCCTAGTAGCTGGGACAAGAGGTGCGTGCCATGATGCCCAGCTAATTTTTCTATTTATTGTAGAAACTGGGTCTCACTCTGGCTCAGGTTGGTCTCAAACTCCAGCGCTGAAGCGATCCTTCCACCTTGGCCTCCCAAACTGCTAGAATTACAGGTGTGAGCCACCGCCCCTGACCTTCCTTAGCTTTTTTTCCCACATTGGTATTATTTACATACTTACATACAATTTTGCTTCTTAGTGCTTTATAGTAGTGCCTGGCTAGTAAGTATTCAACAAACACATATTCAAGAAATGGATGACTAAATGGATCATTTGTATCCCAGATCTCAGGAGAGTGACTAGCATATACCTGCCATCAATAAATCTTTGTTGAATGGATGCATAAGAAAATGAATGAATACTTTTTAACCTCAATTTGTAGCCTGGCTCACAGTAGCTTCACATGAAAATTGAGGAAATTAATTAAATGTACTTTATCTATAGCATTTTATCAGAAACATATTCTCATTTTATTAAAAACTCTTTATTGCTGTTATTTTTAATGGCTCTGTAATATTTCACCACTTCATCTTTATTGGTCCCCTGTTATTGGATATTTAAAGGATTTTCAATTTTTTATTATTACATAAAATATTATGGTTAACATCTATGTGCATGACTTTTGGTACATATAGTATTTTAAATAGATTCCCCAATATGGAATTACTGGGTCAAAAGTTCCTGATATGTTGATATTGATATAACTTTATTCAGAGATATTGTTCTGATTCCTGCCCAGACCGGCAAGATATGCACATGTCTGTATCATTTTATGCTCAACATCCCTGAATACCATTCACGCTTTTTAAATCATGATTGCATTTCGCTGATAGCTAAGCAGTATGAGGAGCTCCAGGATGAGCAAGATGGGAAAAGCCCAAAATGATTATTTTAAAAGTGGTGTTAGTTGAACCCTCCTAAATACATGATAGCATTTCTACTTCTAGTAACAAGGTTTTAATAATGGCCTCAGTTTCCTCTTCTGTACAGTGAGAAGCAGGAGGGAGAGTCTTTGCTGTTCCAGCTCCCATGGGCTACAGTTCTGGATCTTTCTCAGGCATCCCTAGGAATGTGGGTTTCTTTCCTGCTCTGCACTGGCTCTTTTTGTCAAGAGGGAACTTGTTTGAGAGTTGATTATATGGTTTTATTGATATTAACAGTACTCTGGCTTAGCTCTGAGGAAGGCCTAACCCTTGGGTAGCAATTAAAATAAATAACATTTGTGGAGTTCACTGGAATTTTCAAATCATTTTCCATGCCTCAGCTTTGAACTTTAAAATACTCCTCACAGAAGGTCAGTGCTACTATTATACCCATTTTTGATAGAAACATGAGGCTCAGGGTGCTCTACTAAGTTGCCTGTGATCGCATTGTCACAAACTGGTATAACCAGAGCTCGAACTCAAGTTGAGTTCAGGACCCAAGGTTTTTCTAATGACTCCAAGTCCCAAGGTTTTTCTACTTACCTAAGGATTGAACAAAAACCCCCAACTGGTCAGAAAGAGCAAGGCCTACACTGATGTCCAGTTCTTTTCTTCTCCCTGGGCATATGGAGACCACACTTCCCAGCCCCCACGCGCTTAGGCAGGGTCACATAACCAGTTTCGCCAATGAGATGTGAGTGCAGGTGATGTGTGTCACTTCCAGGCTGAGGTGATGAGAAGCTTCTGTGTGGTTGATTCTCCCTCTCCCTCCCCAGACTGATTATGGAGGGTTGACGCGGAGACGGCAGAGACACACAAAGGAAGCATCCTGAATCCCGAGTTGCCAAGCGGAGGATGGCTGCCCTGGAGAACCACCCAGGCCTGCCCTGGGGCTTGTGCGTGGGAGCCATCGAGTTTTGTGTTAAGCTACTGAGATTTGGGGGGACTGGTTGTTACTGCAGCTTAGCCTCGTCTATCCTGACTAATACAAGGAATTAACACTTAATACACACTTCGTGAGGAGTATCGCAGGATGGTGGTGGAACCCGGCTTCTGGGCCCAAGTCTGTCCCTTTCTTGCCTTGTGACCTTGGGCAAGTCACTTCCACTTTCTGAAACTCAATTTTCTTTTCTCCAATATTAAATGACTGAATATCCATGGTGTTCAGGTGTGTGTTTTATTATTATTTCTTAAGCAAGAAGTTCTTTTGGTTAAGTAATTGCCACTCGAATGAATAATCTAATAAGCTTCGTGCTTTGATGCGTGGCTGGTGGAGGAGATTAGATGGGGCATCCTGAGCCATGCCGCCTGCCTGCCTTTCCTTCCCTTAACCCAGGGTCCCCCTGAGGCCCCATCTGTGGTGTCCTGGAGCTCTTCACAGCCCGGGTTGGAAAACCTGGGCCCACAGGGGAGTCTGGGTTATTTTCTGGTGTTAGGGTTGGAGACACTGGGCATATATTCCAGACACTGGGCCCTGTAAATTTCATCCCATCACACAAAGCTTCCCCTAAGAAGGTAGGTGACCATCTCATGAAATCCATGCTCATTTTCTTTTATTCTTTGCCAAATGTTTCCTGAGCACTTACTATATGCCAGGCTTTGTTCTAAGTACTGGAGATCCAGAGAAGACTAAGTTTCTCTTCTGAGGAGTTACATATAGTGGGAAGTAGGGGGAAGAATTGGAGGGATAAAATAATATGTTTTAATGGTAATGGTAACAGTCATACTCATTACTATTTATTGAGCTCTTTGTATAAATTATCCTAAATCTTCATAGCAACTCGGTATGTCCTAAGTACTAGCCTCCTGGGTATTCCCTAATACTGCCTTTGGGGTCACCTTTCTTTTTTAAAATTTTAATTAATTAATTTTAGAGATGGGGTCTTGCTGTATTGCCCAGGCTGGAGCACAGTGGCTATTCACAGGCACAATCATGGCACACTGCAGCCTTGAACTTCTGGCCTCAAGTGATCTTCCTGCCTCAGCCTCCTGAACAGCTGGGACTACAGTTGCACCACCCCACCCAGCTCACCTTTCCTTTTAATAGACAAATGAGGCTGCCCCACATGTGGGAAGACCTTATTATCACCCTCTGCCCTATTTCTCTGGAGAATCTTGGTGAGGGGTGTACATATCTAGCTGTTCATCTCTGCAAACTCTAAGCTCCTGTTTCCACTGGATTCTCTGTTACTACATCTCACCTACTATGCTCTGCCCATTCTCCATGGTCTATCCCCTGATAGACAGGAAAGGCAGGTGCGGAAGCTTGAGCACAGGAAGGCTGCAGCCCCGATGGCACAGTGAGGCACACAGCCCAGTGTGTGAGGGGAGGCCCTCGCCCTGGCTGTGCCTGCCTGAGGCTGCCCCAAATGTTCTTCCTTGTAACTCTTCCTCCTCCTCCCTCACCTTGCTTTTCTGAGTACCCCAGAAACCTTGAAATATCTTTGCTTCAATTTCAGTCACTCTCTAGAACTTCTCCCCCACCCTTTGGACAAAGCCTTTGGCCCATGAACATGTTGTGTTACAGACCTGCTTCTTAATATTTGTCTTTCCTCCAGCTGATCAAACTCTTTGTCATGACTTTTCTCCCTCCTGTCTGTGTGGGTATCAGAGAAGTACGAAGACTGATTCTTCCCTGATATGAATCTCCCCTCCCTTCCCTGACCCTCCTGCTTAGAAAGCAAAGTGGCTACCTTGGTCTTTTGTTTTGTTTTGTTTTTTGTTTTTAAAACAGCCCTTGTTCATGCCTATAAAGTACCATTGATGGATTCTATATTTGTGAATTCACCTCCTTGATAAAATTTATTTGTAACCCTGGTGGAGTTTTCATGGTCATTCACAGCCTCCCCACCCCTCATGAGCAGAGTGAGGAAAAATTTGAGTCTCCACATGTTCCCAGCTGAGGTCAAACAAGGTGACGCTCTGCCTTCCTGTTTCAGTTCTTGTACTGCAAACAAGTGTCCTCAGTGCAGTCTATTTAATTATTTTTTTTTGCATTTGAGCACTTTTTGTTGGTGATTTTGCAGTTTAAAATGTCCCCAAGCACAATATTGAAGTGCTGTCTAGTGTTCCTAAGCACAGTAAGGCTGTGATGTACCTTAGGGACAAAGTATGTGTGTTAGATAAGCTTTGTTCAGGCATATGTTGGCTGTGCTGTTGGCCCTGAGTTTAATGTTAATAAATCAACAATATATATTAAATAAGGTTTCTTGAACCAGAACCACACATAAAACATGGTTATGTATTGAATGGTTGACAAAAATGTAACCAGAGGCTTGCAGGAACCTAACCCTGTATTTCTCCTAGGAGCATATGGTTCTGTATTCGCTAATTTGGTGTTTGTGGCTACTTTATAGAACATAACTACTGCAAATAATGAGAATCCACTGTACTTATTTATCCTTCTTATTTTATATAAGGAAAGTGAGATTGGAGAAGCCAGTTGCCAAGTTCATGCCCAGTTTGGCAGGCTCTCAGCCCCCTGCTCTCCCTGAAACCCTGCTGCCTCCTCTCCTGTCTAAAACCTTTGAAATGTGAGGTTTATATTCTGTCCTTCAAGAAGCCATGGAGAAACTGCCCATCGCCTCTTATTCGCTGCATTTTAATTGTCCCAGAAGGGTCTGGGGCTGGGCTGGGAGTGGTAACCTGGCCCCCCACCCCCAACCCCGGGCAGGGCAAAAGGATCCCCACTTCAAGTTCTCCCACCCCCAACTTTGAAGCTTAATAGCTTTAAAATCTTACAAATTGTAAAAACAATTAAAGCAATAATCTTAAAAAGAAGCAGAATGCAGCCTTCAAAGGAATGTGAGCCGTTCACACTTCGTGGTTAAATGCAGCCCGTAGCTGGCCCTGGCTGAGAAAACGCAGAGGCGCCCTGTGAATTTGTTGATGCCAGTTTGGACAGACTGTTTATTTTCATGATTTCATGGAAGAATTTTAATTTAATGAGTGTTTTATACTCTAATGTAAAGCATCGTTCAAGCCCTGTAATTACTGTGTCAAATAGGCCTTCTTAAGCGGCAGCAGCTTTTACTCCAGGGCTGTGACTTGCATCTGAATCAGGCGGAGGTGGGGGGGGCCCTCCCGGTGCTCAGAGCGGATCAGCTGCTTAACGGAATCGGAAATTAATGCCACAAAGGGGGTGAGGGGTGTAGCATTGAGCTAATTCCCCCCAACCTGTGGCTTAAATGCTGGAGCTGATGGGTCTGGGGACAAGCGTCTCTCCTTCATCAGTCTTGTGTCTTCTCCTAGCTGAGAAATAATTTACTTTCCTAAAACTCTGTTTATCCAACCGGGCATGCCAGTAGGTAACTGCAGACACATACTTCATCATGTCAACTTTTTTTTTTTTTTTAAGGAGGATATTTTGCTTTTGGCTCTATGCATGACCCACAAAAATGATCATTATTCCTCTCATTTATTTACTTGAGAGCATGGAAGAGATTTTTGTGCAGC
This sequence comes from Daubentonia madagascariensis, assembly GCA_023783475.1. Lineage (NCBI taxonomy): Eukaryota > Metazoa > Chordata > Mammalia > Primates > Daubentoniidae > Daubentonia > Daubentonia madagascariensis. The sequence continues at coordinate 52,357,767 of JAKFHU010000485.1, read as the reverse complement.
CTAGAAGAGAAAAGGGTGGCTGTTCCCAGTCCTCCAGGTCGAAGTTTAAGGCCAAATCTCCAGCTTTAGTGACTTCTCTGTCCCCGTCTGCTACCTGTCCTTTCTTCTCTGCTTTTTCCCCACCAGGGCAAACATTCTTTGGGCGCCTCAGGCTTTTCCCTAGCGAAGCACAGGATGGCCTTTCCAGATGTGTAAAGACAGCCTCTTCTTTCATCACGCTCCTTCACCCCTGGACGGGGATCCCCCAAACAAGCCACTGGAACGTCTTCTCTGGGGTATTTTTTTTCACGTTAAGCTGCCCAGATTTGTGCTTCTTGTTCCAAGTCCAAGAATCCAACAGTGCAATTTGATAACTTGCTATTTCCATCCCTGCTAAGAAATACATGTGTAGTTGAGACATCGCATACTTTTCTTAGCAAGGCAGGGAGGGACTTTTCACGCTGGTCATGAAACAGCCTCTTGCACTTGGCATCTGGATGGCACTTGCCAGTTCTGGAATAACAGCCACAGTGAACATGAGTAGAGCACCTTACAGCACTCGAAGTGCTCTTGGGATTCATCTCCTGCCCTCCCTTGTGACTCAGGGATGATGTTATCATTTCACTGCTGAGGACTGTAAGGCTCAGGAAGGTTAAATGCATTACTAAGGTGGAGCTGGGCTTTACCTTAGGTGTCTTTTCTAACTCCCAGTTCTAGGCTCTTTCTAATGAGAATTGCTAGATTTGGTAGAAAAAGAAAAGACACCCAGCTAAATTTAAATTTAGATAAACAGTGAATACTTTTAAATATGCCCATGCAATATTTGGGGCATACATATACTAAAAAATTATTTATTTATCTGAAATTCAAGTATAACTGGGGGTCCTGCATTTTATCTGGCAGCCCAGTTTCCAGTTCACCAGCTGGTTTCCCTTAAATATATCAAGGTATAAATCCTCTAAGTGCAAACTGTTGGCCCCTGGCTGAAACCTCCAGCAACTAAGTTTGTTTTGGATGATGGGTTTGAAATGTGAATTTGGGGATTTCTCAGATGGAGCAGGCACTCTTCAGCCACCACGGTCCCCACCGCTCCTTGTGTGACACCAGCAGCTTCCCACCTGTATGTGCTGCCTGGTTTTCATGGTTTCTGAGTCAGGCACCCCCATTCCAAACTTTCCAGGCCTTGCTTCTTTATGGATTTTGGTTGGAAGTTCCCATCGCAGCTGCATGAAGCCCTCTTATGGGTAATCTCTTGAAGAAGGAAAGAAAATTTGCCAAGGGATGCTAATGTGCCAACGCGGCTTGAATAGCTGTGAGCTCCATCAATACCCTGGGAAGTAGGCATCGTTACCCCCATGTTTGCAGAGGAGGACACAGAGGCTCAGAAAAGATAAGTCACTGGTCAGATCACACATCCAGCAGCAAAGGGGATTCAAGCCTGGTTGCCTGACTCCGACGTCCCGTCTTTCTACCCATGATCTGTCGATGTTTCTTAAAATTCATTCATTCGTTTCCATGACCAACATTTGCTGAGTGACAGCCATGTACCTGGCACCGTGCTGGGTCAATTGTCTAGCTGGCTATTTTTACTTCTTTCACTCGGGAAGGACTAAGTCCAAACATTGGAAGGCATTTGAGAAGGTCTTTGGCTATTCTAATCCTGAAATACAGGGATGGGTCTGGATTTTTATTTTTTAAGAACCCCACATCTTGGTGGAAAACACTCTTCTCATTTTGTGCCTATGATGCTGCTAAATTGTCCTCTGGATTTATTTCAAAGCAAAAAGAAGCAGCAAAGATTGCAATTCTTATGCTGTAGTTGCTCTTTTTAACTCAATTACGTTTTGACAATTCGGAATGAAACTTGGGGGCATGTCTTTGTTTAAGCCGTCGGCCTTGCATCGGAACAGTCAGCTCAAGGTATATGGCTAGTGTCAGGACTAACAATCTTTGACAAGGGCATTTAGCGGTTGTAATTCAAATCTAATTCAGAACATCTTAGCACCGGACCTGTCAGGCCCTTGAAATGCACTGTAACTACAAAACCAAGGGCAACAGTCCCAAAGCCAGCTCTGTGCGGCCTCAAGTTGATATGTCAACAAGAGCAGTTACAATTAGGGGTTCTTTCAAGCATACTAAACTAATTTACAGTACTCTGGAAAAGTGGGAAAAGGACCTGAGGCTTAAAATCCCAAGACTTCTAGATTTCAAATCCACAGCATGTAAAAATACAATTAGAGTCCAGCACAAAATAGTGAAGGCTTGAGTCTGCCTTTTCAGTTATTTGTGTACCTTTTGCCCTTAAAAACAGTTATGCTTAAAAACACATGCATGTATGTAGTTAAAACAAAGTAATAATAGTTGACTCCCAACCACTAAAAAAAAAAAACCCTTGTCAGGTCTTATTAGGATCATATTGTGGGTTTGTTGAACCCTAAATTGGCAACTCACCTATTTATTATTTGTGGATGCTGCTTGTAATCGAATCTGTTGTAATTGGGGAATGTTTCTTCTTGATGGGGTTCCACATCTGGCCACAAAGCTCCCAAAGTCAGTGTGGCCTAGATGGCTTGAACTGTGATGAGAAGCTGGACTGGAACAAGGGACATGGAGTACAGCTGGCCTGCTGGACACGGACAAGATTACAATGACCAACATGTAATTTTACCATCAAGATAAAGCAGGGCCCGAATATAAAGCACTCTGGTGATTCCAGGCAGCTGTGCACTTTTAAGAGGCACTGCCTTAACGCTAGGACAAAGGCTAATGGGAGTGTTTGCAGATTTTGCTTTTATGATTTATCTACTTTTTATGCACAACAATATAGACCCTCCACTCGGGGGACTCGTAAATGTGATTTTACTTCCCAAATTACAAAGCTAGTCAATTATTCAGGAATGAGTCATTCATTCAAAAGTGTCAGTAATGTGATGTGTTAACCATCAGGAAATTTTACACCAATTGGAATTATAAACACCAGATTAAAAAGGAAAAAGGAAAATGGGAAAGAAAAAGAAATAGAAAAGAAAAAGAAACAGAGAAAATCTCCACCAGCAGTTAGTTTCGTTGATTAATGTGCCTCCTGTTAGGAACAACATTTGGGGGAAAGTAGAGTTGAAGAACATGTGGGTGAATTTTTTCTTTCCTGCTTCCCTATTCCCACCCCAAAGCTGAAGTTCTCTTAACATACTTGTCTGCAAGACAGATGGGTGGTGAGCCACCTAGCTTGGTGACTGAGGGGACACAACTGAGCTGGGGTAGAAGGAGTGACAGGTTCATGCTCACGTCCTTGTTAAGTCTTGTTGGCTTGTGGGATGGGCCGGGGACCAGCTCTGGAGGGACCAGACCTGTCTCAGTTGAGCTGGATCTTGAGGACCCTTCTCTGCTGCCAGTGCCATCCACTTGGACTCCCTCCCTCAGGGTTCTGCTCCCTCTGCAGGGGGCCAACCATGCGGTTGCTTACCTGGGTGGCTTCGATTTGATCCCAACATCCATAAACTCTTCCCTGTAGGCAAGCCTCTTGGAAAATTGTGGTTTAATTTAGCAAGGGAGTGTAATTAGCAAGGGAGTGTAATTGGAGAGGTGTAGTTGTGACAATTGATCACAGTGGAAAGCTGGATGCGAAACCATGGTGGACCCGTCCCCAAGTTGTGTTCCCAGAGCACCAGGATGCATCAGGATTGGAGGCCACAGCGTCAGAGCTGGGCACGCCCTAGAGACCATCTCAGCCTCATGTCATTGTCAGAGAGGCCCATGGGGCCTGTGTGTGCCTGAGAAACTCCATCTCCCTCTCTGATTCCTGGCCCAGCTTTGATCCCCCAACCACTTATCTCCTGAGAAGTCTGGCAAATAACTGGTTCTAGATTGATTTCTGGATGTGGAATTTCCAGATTTCTCCTGGAATGTCCTTTAGTGTTTCCCCAGTGAAGGTCAATTCCTGCCCCCTCCTCCAGCGTCCTGTCCTGCTGTCCCCAGATCTGGAGCAAAGTATGAGGCCCACAGATTTCCGTTATTGACTCATCGACTCCGAGTCTGTCATGCCACATCAGGATGGAACAAAAACACCACAGTCTACAAAAGGGACTCACCCAGGTTGCAGAGTTCGTTAAGGACTGATTCAGTACTATCGTAATATATTTATGACTTATGTCCTCTCTTCTTCCCAAAGAGTTGAGGCAGCTTAGAGCAAAGGATTCCAATGAATGCATTATTTCAATAGCTAGTTGCTCTGCTAGTTTCTGGGCTTTCACGGAAACCAAAACTTTAGTCTTTCCAGTAAAGAGCATAGAGTGTGATTCTTTCTTCCTGGTCTTGACAGAAGTGGGCATGGGGTATAGAAACAGGGAAGATCCTGCACTGGCTGGTAGCTAGGGGAGAGTATCAGACAAGGGTCAGAAATGGATTCCAGGAGACAGAGGGCAGATTCCAAGGTGATTCTGAGGGCCCATGTGCAGCGAATCTTTTCTGGAACACAGCATAGCTGGTAAGAATTAAGCAGCTGAAACCTGGATCCTTTGTAGCCTCTTAACTTAGAGGGATGTATTTGCAAGCAAGTCAAGTCATATTTTCTTTCAACTGCTGTACTTCAGTAGAATTGGAAGGCAGCTGTATGGTTATTGCAGTTGTACTTACATAATTATTAATGGAATTACTAGCTTAGGGTCTCTCTCTCCCTGGTAGGGTCTCCTTACCAGACCATCAGTCCTGTGGGGCAGGAGCTGCACTGCCCTGTTCATCTCTGTTTCCTGGGGCCTGGCACTGTGCCTGGCACTGTAGTATATATTCATTAAATATTTGTTGTATGAATAAACAAAAGGGTGACTACCCCAAATGTAGAGCTGGAACTGATGGCTTCTGGAAGCAGCAGGTAGGTATCAGTGTATCCAGAAGAAGATTTTAAAGGTACATACACCTTCACAGTCATAAGAAAAAAAATCAAAGCAAAAGAAAGCAGAATAAATTATTTAAAAAGATCTAATAAAACAAGTAATAGAAACAAGAACAAAAATACCAGTTATAATAATAAATGTAAAGGAGTTAAACATCATGTTTATTCCCAAACTGGATACCAAAAATAAAACCTTAAATTAAGCTATATGCTGTCTCTATCAGACACATGTAAAACAAAATGATTCAAAAAGTTTAAAGGAAAGGCATTTTTCTTTTAAAACAATTATAAGAAAGAAAAAAAAATCAAGAAACCACAAAAAATAGCAGAGGATAAATTTTGGTTAATAAAAGTTGGTAAAATCTACAAAGAAAACAAAATAATCACAAAATTTTATGGGACAAACTAAATGGTATTAAAATTTAGAAAAAAAACTATTAATAAAAGAAAGAAAAGTTTTCACAAACACAATAAGAGAAGGAAAATTTAACACACATCTCTTAATCATTTAAGACCAAGTAGGTAAAACAAGGAACATGGATGATGCAAATTATATATGTATGTATTTATTTCCTCTTACAACTTTCCCAATCCTATTGAACATTAAAAAGTTTGATAATAAGTTTCACCACAATAAAAACACAGACAAATCTCCCAAAAGCACAATCCCAATTTAGGATGCCATGTAATAGCACTCTAAACATTATAAGCAGCAACTACTAACAAGACCCACTTAAAAAGAATGAGAAAAATTTTTCTTCTACATGTCTCTTAGATAAAAGAGTAACTAAAAGCTGCAATCGGAGACTACCTAGAAAATATTGAAAATGACCACCCAACACACTGAAACACACGCACACATGCAACTTGGCCAAATCTGTATTACATGACGTGTTGGTTTCCTGTGGCCTGCTGTAACAAACTACAGCAAGCTTAGTGGCATAAAACAAAAGAAATATATTCTTTCACATTTCTGAAGACCACAGTTCTGAAATCAAGGTGTTAGCAGGGCCACACGTCCCCGTTGAGCTCTGGGAGCTCTTCTGCAGGTGCCCCAGGCAGGGTTCCTGGGCTTGAGGCTGCAAACTCCATCCAATATCTACCTCTGTCTTCACGTCAACTTCTCTTCTGTGTGTCTGTATTAAATCTCCCTCCACATATCTCTTGTAAAGATATAAATGATGGTATTTGGGGCCTATCTAGATAACCCATGATAATTTTATCAACTTTTTTACCATATAAAGTAATATTCACTCTTTTGCCACATAAGGTAATATTCTGGGGGTTAGGTAAGGTTCTGGGGGTTAGCAAGTGAATATATCTTTGTGGGGGATGGTCATTTTTTTCCTTCTGCAGATACAAATCCATAGCATAAAATAACTTTAATTGTTGAATAAGAAATAATAAAATTCAATGAACGAAATATATACGTCACGATGTAAAAAAGAGCACTTGGTGAACTTAAGGAAATCAAGAGGAAGAAATTAATAGGAAAAAAGCGCTGGTATTCTGTTTGCATTTTTGCGACTACATTTATAAGTGGGATGTTAAAGGACAATTTTTATAAATGTAAAGTATAAATAAGATAAATGTAAATATAAATAAAAATATGAAACGGCCAGATTTTATTTAACTCATTAATTAAGGAAGCAATCAGTCAGATGTAACGACTGGTTCCAAGGAGAATCCAAAGGGCAGAGACATAACACAGACCATGAAATAAAGCCACAAGTAGATTCAAAACTGGTGTTTTTGAAGGCAGAGGCAGGTCTAAGGTCCAGCCTCTGGGTCACGCCCAAGAGGGTCGGGGTGACCTGTACCATGTGCCATGGGCCCAGTGATGCTTACTCATGGCTTGGGGCAGTGTCCACCCTGGGCCCTCTGCCATGCCACTGGCAGTCAGCCAGGTTTCACTGGGGGAGCCGCACCTCCCTTTCTGTCCGTGCTTCATGCCCCTCAGTAGTTGCCCATATGGTACCCACAGACCAGAAGCAGCCACATGCAGCCCATGGCCCCTGAAGCCAGGTGTCTCATCACCCCACCTCCAGTGTCAGCTCTCACTGTCCCTCCCAGCCACCCAGGAGAGCCCAATGTTTGTGGCCATTTTCTCTGTGTCTCAGAAAGGGGCTGGAGCAGTTGCTTGAGCCAGTATCTCCCTGAGGGCTCCGTGGAAGCCTGATTTTAGGGATTCCTGGTGGAATAAGATGGGGACATGCTGCTGTAAACATGGTTAATCTGCTTTGCTATATTTTGTTTTTCCTGTTGACCTTCTCAGAGCCCTTGATACACTGTCATGATTTTCCCGAAGGAAAATATAATACACTGGCTTTCCCAAACTCATTCACGAAACTCTTTCTCTCCTGGTTCCCCAGAAAACAACTGGAAGGGGGGTGTTACACAGGCCTCAGGTAGGGGAAAACTGGCTTATGTCATTTCTAGGAAGAAAGGAAGATACGGGAGCATCGTATTACAGCCTCGGTATTTCAGACAAATTGGTGGCTGGGTCCAATGTGTGAGGGAAAGCCGAGGCTAGGAAGGGCTGTCCCCAGACCTCTGCTGCCCCTCTCCACTGCCATGATATTGTAATGGGGCTCAGGAAACTGGCCACACCTCCGCAAGGTGGCCCATTCCCAGCAGCGGTTGCACAGGAAGCAACCTGGGGAGAAAGTGTAACGTAGTGGTCAGGAGTACAGACTTGGGCATGACTGAGTTTAAATCCTGGCCTCAGCCCTTTAGTCCAGCTGTGTGACTTTGGACTTGTCATGTAACTTCTCTGAGCCTCAAGGTTCCCATCTGTGAACTGGGAATTCTAAGACCTATCTTGTTAGTTGCAGTTGGAATTCATGGCAACGATATCAGTACAGCTCTTTAGCACAGGGGCCACTCAGTGAAAGGGGTGGTGGCTGCCGTTAGCACTGTTGCTACTGGGAGGTTAGCTCCCAGCCATTTCTGTCTGAAAATCTGTGTCTGCCTGCCTGGCATCTCGTTCACAGTGAGACTTCCTGCCTCTGATGCTGGGAGCAGACACAGACTCCTGGGATCTGCCAATTTTAAACAAACCCCTGAATTCCAAAGTCTCTTTATTTGGAATCCAAAAGATTCTTTTTATAAGAGCAAAAGCCAACTTTTATTTTCACTGTAACAAAAGCAGATTTAAAAAAAGCCTGCTTGCATATCCTTATGAAGTGCTTAGAGAGGAAAAAAGCAACTTGTGTTGTATATTTATGGCAACAATTATGACTGGAATCAATACCATTGCTGATCACCTCCTGTAGCCCACACATTCTTTCTCTCTCTATAACTTCATTTAACAATGAAGTTCAGAGAGGCTGAGGGACTTATTCAAGCTCACACATCCAGGAAGTGGTGGGACTGGGAGGCAGGTCTGGCACTGTCCAAACTGAATTTCCTTTCTGGAACACCACAGTGGCCCATGTTCCTGAGAGTGGAAAACAAGCCTTACAGACCAAGAACGGACGTAGAAGAAGCTAAAAGGCATGTTCTCAAGTGAATACCTTCCCCTTGCCCTACTGCCCATCTCCCAGAACCTGCTCTCTGCTGTGGTCTGAATGTTTTTGTCCCCCAAATTCACGTGTTGAAATCCTTACCCCCAAGGTGATGATGTTAGGAGGTGGGACCTTTGGGAGGTGATCAGGTCATGAGGTTGGAGCCCTCATGGATAGGACTAGTGTCCTCCTACAAGGGACCCAGAATCTCCTCCTCGCCCCTCCACAGGCAAGGTTACAGTGAGAAGTTGGCCTTCTAAGAGGAAGCGGGTGCTCACCAAATACCTTGACCTTGAACTTCCCACCCTCCAGAACTATGAGAAATAAATTTCTGTGGTTATAAGCTGCCCAGTCTGTGGTATGTCGTTACTGCAGCCTGAATGGGCAAAGATGCTGTCCATCTTGGCAGGTGGTTCCTCCCCCCACTCCGATGTCTGCTTCTGTTGTCACGTGCCCATCTTCCCCCTGTGTGCTTCTGTCATCACGTGGCATTCTCTCTGTGTCTCTCTTCATCTTGTAAGATCACCAGTCCCATTGGATTAGGGGCCCACCCTCCTCCACCTCATCTTAACTAATTACATCTGCAACTACCCTATTTCCAAATGAGGTACTGGGGACTTGGACATCCACATATCTTTTTGGGGGACACACCTGAACCCATAACAGTGTTCTTAACCACTATCTAACGGTTAATGGACTTATGCTTTGCTTCCACTTTTTTCCTATTACAGATGAAAACCCACGTACATGCGTAGCCCCAGGGCAAGCTCCTAGAAGCGAGTTGTTGGGCCAGGAGTACGTGCATTTGACTTTGAACTCACATGGATGAACTGTTCTTCACAAAGGTAGAGAATTGTTACCCCCCCACATATATAAAAATATACTTTTTGATCTTTGTAGATTTAGTGGATAAAAATAGAATCTCATTGTACTTTTATTTGCATTTCTTTTATTAAGAGTGGGTTTGACCACCTTTTAATATGTTTAAAACCCGTTTTCACTTCCTTTTTGTGAATTATTTGTTCACCTCCTTTGTTCAATTTTCTATCCAGAATTTGGTCTTTTACTCAAGGATTTGCAGGAGCGCTTTAGAAGTCTTTCTCTGTGACGTGAGTTGCAAATATTTCCCCCCCACTTTGTAGTTTGTCTTTTGATGTTATTCATGTTTTTTTCCATGCGGAAATTTTTGTTTTTATACAAATTTTCTTCTTACATAATCAAAATTTATCAATTCTTACTGCTTCTGCATGTGTTGTATAATCTTTCCATAGCACCCATCTGATTATGTCCCCACGACGCTCAGATCCTTGAATGGCTCCTCATCGCATGAAACCCAAGCTCCTTGGCACAGCCTCAAGACCCCCTGCCTTGTCTCCTTGAAACCATCCAGCCAGATTTTGTGGGGTATTATTGGCTTATTTTTTGAGAAAATAGGAAATAACCCGGTGGGGTGTGAAATAAGTATTTTTCATGGCTTCTTTCGCAGATAAAGCAACCAGACTGATTGAATGCTACTAGAAGGCACAGAAAAGAGCGTCTCCAAAGAAGCATTTCTACAGAGGGACTAGGCAAGTTTCATCTTCAGCCTTTCAGCAGAGCCCTGTTTTCCTGTGGTCCTGCATGTCCCCCATCCTCCCTCAAATTGAGAACTCTAGGAACCAGGGGAGGGAAAGACCAACTGAGCCCGGGGAAGAGCCGGAGAACTGGTGGGCTTCCTGGAGGAAGCAGTGTTGGTGCTCAGTCTTGAGGAGGGAGCCACCAGACTGCAGGGGAGGGCAGTGCAGGGAGACCAAGGGCGACGTGACCCTCACTTTGTAGGAGACAGTCCCCTTCATGTTCCTTGTCCTCCCAGGACTCTTTGGGGCTTGGTTCTGGGGTGGGAGTCCTTGTTCTCTTCCTGGTCTACTCCCCCTCTGCCTCCTCCACTTCCCTGATTTCATCCTTCTTCTTTATCCCTCTCTACTCCTAAGACAAGGATGTTACTGATTCTGAAATCTGGAACGTAAAGTCCTCTTCCATACCTGGTGCTGAGTGAAAAGCCCGTGGGGGACATGGATCAGACCATTTCTCTGCAGACTGTGGATAGACAGAGGCTGCTGTGGGTTCAACGGGGGCCTCCCCCGCAACACTCTCCCTCCCCCAAGATATAAGTCTCTGTCCTAAGCCCTGGATCCTGTGTGTGGGAACTTAATAGAAAATAGGGTCTTTGCAGGTATGATGTAATTAAGGATCTTGAGATGGGATCATCTATGCCGATAGGTCCTAAATCGAATGACAAGTGTCCTTATAAGAGACAGAAGAGAAGACACGGACAGAGACGGTGACAGTGAAGATGCAGGCAGAGAGCTGAGTGATATAGCTGCAAGCCGAGGAACACCTGGAGCCATCAGAGTGGAAGAGGCAAGGAGAGACCCTCCCCTGGCTCCTTCAAGGGAACACGGCCCTGCTGACACCTTGACTTCAGACTTCTGGCCTCCAGAGCTGCATGAGAATAAATGTCTGCTGTTTTAAGATGCCAAGTTTGTGGTGATGTGTGACAGCGGCCCTGGGAAACACAGTCCTCACCCTGCATCTGCTGCTCCCAAATCTGCTGCTTGACGTTGGGGAGATCACTTCCAGAATTCCCCCAGCCCACTGCCAGATGAGGGCTTGCCCCGCCCAGCACATCCCCATCCCCAGCACAGCAGGCAGCCCTGGGGGGTTTTGTTTCCTACCTGCTCCCACCCTACGGTTGTCCCTGCTGTTGACCCAGCATCGGAGTTACCAGGAAGTGCTGGTATCATTCCAATGAAACCAATACTTCCTTAGATTCTAGAACAAGCTACCATATAACTAGAATTAGTTAGAGAATCTGATGAAGAAGAAAGGTTTTTGGGATGAAAATCTTCAGGCAGGGAAAACTCAGGAGGCATTTGTTGGTTACCTGTAACACAGGTTCTCAGCCCTCAGAGGCACAGTAGTCACCTGGGGAGGTTTTTTAAAATGTTGGTTTTTAAAATTAGAATCTCTGGGGCCCAGAGTCCAGGCATGGGTATTTTTTTAAAAGGTTCCCCCAACAATTTTAATGTGCAGGCAAAACCCACTGATTTGAAGGGGACCAGCAGCAGCATCCTTGCCAGGGAGCTTGGTGGAGGTGCCACATCTTCAGCCCCATCCAGACCTCCTGGGGCAGAACCTCCTGGCTGGGGCCCAGTACCTATTTAAAACTTATGCAGGGAATCTCTAGATCTGCTGGACTCTGTGTGGAGATGGGAAGGAAAGAGAGAGCCTGGTGTCTGCAGCCAGAGGCAAAACAGGTTCCTGTTAAAGGGAGTGGCCCTGGGTTGGCAGGGTCCAGGTGCCAATACCAGGGGATGAGCAGATGCTGCTTCTGGTTCCTTGGTAACTGCCCATCTAGAGAGGAAGTCTGTCAATTGCCTTCAGCGAGTGTCTCATGGTCTTGTTTTCACACCACCTCCTTGCTATTCCTTTATTATAGTCTTAACAGTTGTCGACATATGATCTCAACAGTTGCTAAGAAGGCACTGCTTTTGGAGAATGTGTTCATGGACCCCGCCTAGCTGTGGCATTGGAGACAGCAAATGAGGCTTCCACATTGGTGGGTGGAGTGAGGGGCTGTATGTGGCGATGTCTGTGTCTGAGATGTGAACTTTAGACACCGAGATGTGTGTCCTGGGAGCATAGTAATAACTCACTAAATGCTTGTTAGTGAATTTTATGAGCATGTATTGGTTTGATTCAATAACCACGTATCGAATGCCTACTGCCTCTGCCAGAAACAGTGCCAGGGGCTATTAGTGACACAAAATGAATAAGACACAGACCTAGTCTGTGGGGGCTCAGGTGTCAGGAGAGACAGACATTAGTATACCTAATATGTGTCCTACAGAGATATGTTCATATGCTATGGAAACAAGAAAAAGAGGTCAGCTAATTCTGCCGAGAGCATCCAAGATGGCTTTGCAGAATGGAGGATATTTGAAGGATGAATAGGGCCTTGAAGGATGCATTCCTACGCAGGAAAGCATTCAGGAGGTGGAGAAAGTGCAGCAGGATAAGGGACAGGGAGTATTGTCTGCACAATGACTGCATGACCCAGCCTTCCTTCCATCTGGAGGGTCAAAATGACTGTTCTTGCCAGTGAAATGTGAGCACAGGTAGAGTTTGCCACCCCTGGGTTGCCATGATTAAGAGAGGAGTAGACCATGTCCTTAAACTCTCTCCCTGTCTGCTGGCTGGATACAGAGGATTCCAAGTTCCCAGGGATGGTGGAGCCTCAAAGATGGAAAGGATCTAGATCCCTGAGTCGTTACATGGAGGAGAGCTGCTCGGCAGATGAAAACACATTAGCCTATTGAGGAAGTGAGAAGTCAAATTCTCTAGTGCTATGCCATTGCAATTTGGGGATTTATTTGTTACAGCAGCTGGCACCTCCATAACCTGTCCAAGCATAAGCCTAAGTCCAGCATGTGTGTGTATCAGAGAGTGGTGGGAAGTCGGCTCAGGAAGGCCAGTGAGACCTAATTAAGAAAAGCCTTGAATGATGAACTATGGGGTTTGAATACTTCACTTGAGATGTTTTGTTTGGAAAGTTCATAGAGCGAGCAGAGGTGGCAATGGACAGATGGAGTTGAAGTGTGTGGGTGGGGCTGGAAATTTTGCTCCCAGAGATAACTGAAAGATGGTTGTACTCATAGCTTAATTTAAAAATGCCCACACATCTCCTTTGCTATGCAGTTGTTCAAAGCAGGCAGGCTCCAGCTCACCCATAGATTAGAAATATTTTAGTGGTAAAAGAAATCTTGCTCCCTTTAATTTGATTTCTTTCAACGTGTTATGAATGACTTCACGTTAATGAAGCCCTTTGAGCTCCTCAATTAACTGTGACTTTAGCAATATTACTACTTTAACGCCTCCATGCACACTTGCTTCCCCAGTCACTGGCAAGGATTACTGCTCACTTCCCAGCTCATCAGTATGCACAAGTGTGGGTTTAATTTACAGAAATGTAATAAATGTCTGGTGGAAATAACTGCCCCTCTTTTTAAGACAATTTATATATTTATTTTGGAAAATGCATAAAGAATTTCTGACTTTTGCAAACAGATTTAAAAGTTATATAAGAAAAAACATGGATGACAACATCATGATGCAGAATATGCACAGGACTCAATCTGTCACCTAAGAGGCAGGTGTTTGGGTTTAAGTCCTGACTCTGTCCTGAACTTGTTCTATGACCTGCGGCAAAGTTTTGCTTTCCTATCTCTGAAATGAGGGGGCTGCTTTAGGCTAATATTTTCTTAAGTTTGGTCGATGCACCACTGGTGGAATATGAGATATTTTTAGTACGTGGACAAACATTTAAAAAATAATAATAATTATATGCTTCTTATAATGTTTAATAAAACAACACAAATAGTACATCAAACCCATGAATTTGTGGGGATTACTGCATCATGATGATTTCCCTTTAAATTAAATTAACAAAAACTTTTAAAGGGAGGCAACCTTAACGAAAAAATAGGTAAATAATATAAGTTCTTTGTGGGTGTTGTGAAAATTGTAATGTATGTTAATGACTGAAGCTGGGCAAATAGTGGAGTAATTGGTTTTCTAGGTCTGATGATCAGTGGGCTGTTGGGCCTCTGATCCCATCGGTTCCTCTTTAAGAAAGTGAACCCAGATTGTACCATTTCTATCATTATGATCCACTGTAGTATTTTTAAATAGCTGCTTTCAGAGTGCTCTCCTCCCTGGTTCTTGAGGTGCCAACTCCTGTTTACCCTCTGGGTGATTCATTTTTTCACGTGATTTATAATTTTTTATTTCAACCTCATCTCCCATGGGAATTGTTTCCTGTGGGAATCCTATGCACTTTGGGTTATAAAATTGTCTCTACAGAATGGTCTTTGCAAGTCTCACTTGTCCCAGACTAATTTTTATGTTAATGTGTCAGTTTAGGGTTCAAATGTCTTATGAGGAACATAAAATTTGGCTCAGGGTAAAAGTTTCTAAAAGGTGGGTTTTCTTTTCCTTCTATCCAGGGCTGTGGACACGCAGCAAGCTGTCTTACCATTTTTCTGCTAGTGGCTTTATGCAAGAGCCTTCATGCTACTACCTGTTTACACGGGTCTGAGGCCTCTGCTCTTGGGATGAGGACAGAGAGATGGGGAGTGACAGTTGATAAATCACTGGTGTCATGGGAAGCCTGTGAAATCCAAAGATTGGTCATTCATTCATTCATTGCGAACACTGAGCATCTGCCATATTCCAGGCCCTTTGCTGGGTACTGAGGAAAAGATCTCTCAGAATTTATCTTCCAATAGGACCAGGATTAAAATTTTAGCTCTACTATTTACTTGCTGTTAACCTGGGGCAAATTACTTAGCTTCTCTGAATTTTGATCCAGTACAAGATGAAGAAATGGCTTAGATAAGAGTGTGGGCATGCATGTGTTTTAACAAGAGGAAAAGCAGAGTATGTGGGTACAGGTGGGTTGGTCAATTTCATAAAGGGCCATTTGAAAGTTCTCTTCTGATTGACTCAAATTCATTCTGATGAAATAAAATAGATGCAAGGTCATCAGCTAAGAGCAAGTGGGGAGGAGAGGGTGTTGGCAATTTGAGAAGAGAAGCATAGAAGGGTCTTCTAGGGGAGGAATGATTAGGGAAATGGACAAGAATTGCTAGGAACCCCAAGAGCCCTCCTGAGGGTTGGAATCCTGAATTCAAGGCGAACCCAGCCAGCATGGTTGTGTGCCTTCCGCTGGCCCTGCTCAGCTGTGGGTGCCAGTGTAGCGTAGGCAGCTATCGTCGGTGAGATGGTACCATACGTTACCTGATCAATCCTCGCCCTGGACGCTATTTCATGCCCATTTCACAGGTGAGTAAACTCAGACTAGAGCAGTGAAATGACTTATCTAGATCACAGCTGGGAAGGGGCAGAGCCAGGATCAGAAAACAGGACTGTCTCTGGAGCTTGCACTTTTGATCCTTAGAGTATGCTCCGATAGCTGCTGCGTTACCTTTTGCAGGAGCTTCAAGCGATTTGATTATTTAATCAGCTGGAAACTGCTATGCAGTATCCAAAGCGGGCTGTCAAATTCTAGATCTGATTCTGCTACACATTTAACAGTAGCTTCAGGCACATTAATTCTTCTCTGTGATTTTCCTCTCTAAAATGAGGAGGTCGATCTAGGGGCTCCTCTATTCCTTTCCTGCTCTTTAATTCTGAGAGTCTCTCTCTCTCCCTCTCTCTCAGAAGTGTGGCTTGGCGTCCTGCAGAAGCTCAACCTTGCGTGGACTCAAGGTCCTTCTTGCTTGACATGAACATGTTTGGGCACTGTATCTTTCCTACCATAATCTCCAAAATCTGGAGCCGATTGAAAGCAAAGATCGTTTAGAGTGGAAATCAAGGCACGCCGGGCAGGACAGCTGGGTCAGGGAACTGCCGCCCACCTCACCACGGAGTCTGCAAGCCCTGTCAGATGGGGGCACTTGCTTTGTCACCGTGCTGCCCCCATAATTGCAATAGGGTCTTTTGTTATTAAACAGACCCAGCCAAAACAAAAGGGATACTGTTTCCTTTATGAGTAATGTGCTAACTCACCCCTGGAAAGAAAAAGAAAAATTCAAGTCCAGGGTAGGGACTGAGACAGCATAAGATTTATTACAAAGGCTACAGAAATTATTCCTCCTTCACAGCACTTAAATTGTCTAATTATTCACAGCTGTTTTCAGTTTGGCTCAGGTTGTTAATTAAGGGGTGTGTGTCTTCCCCTCCCTCTGGAGGCGGCCACCTGAAGCCTCACCAGGCACCACACAGAGGATTTGGGGCAAAAGAGCGTCCCTGGCTTGGATGCGGAAATCCTCTGCACCAAGGCCAACCTGCATTTGTCCATTAGCCTCTCACGGAGGTGGAAATAAAGTTTAGGAGACACTAGTTTCCTTCCCACAAGCAAGGGATGCTGACCTAAGAGATTACCTACAGAGGGAGAGACCTGATTCCTTGACCTCCCCTAGGAATGCAAGGACCTCTGATCACCTTAGGTATTCTTGGGAGCCGCGGGAAGAACATCCTTGCTGAGTGGAGCAAACTAGCGGCTCTCTCCATTCCTAAGTCCAGCATACAGCCACGCACAAGTTGGACTTCCCACCTACATCTCCACTTCCCAGCCCACAGGCCCCTCCACTCTGCAGTCCTTATTCCCTTCTGGTCACCTTCTCTGCCCCACCATACACACTTCTTGTATCTCCTTGCCTCAGGTATCTCTCCTGCTTTGATTTTGAGCTACGTGATTATAATCAACATTTGTTCAATGAACATTAAATGGACACTGTTGTGTTTGGGGCACTGAGCCAAGCACTGGGATTTTAGAAATGAATAAGATGTGTTTGGTTACCTTCTAGATTGTAAGCTGTAAGGTACAGTATCCTAATCACCTTTAACTCCTCCCCATTGCCTAGCAGAGTGGCTGGTATACAGTAGGTGCTCAATAAATACATGCTGAATAAATCAATGAGTCACAGAATGTTCTGGCTGAAAGGGACTTTGGTGATTAGTTTGTGCCTTTAATTTAAAAAAATTTTAAAGCTTTTTTTTCACTTAAACATAAAATATATTCATTTTAGAAAAATTGGAAAAGAGAAGAAACTAGAAATCCCCTATAATCCTACCTCTAAAACACAACAATTGTTAACAGTTGATTATATATTTTTCCAGTCTTTTTTCAAAGGATGTCACACATATTTTTAAACAAATCTGGGATTCTTTTATTATATTTACTTGTTTATATCTTGTTTTTGTCATTATAATTTTATTATATTAACAATTCATTAAAAATTTCCCTTATAATTAACTTCAACTAAATCATTCTTAACAAATATGCTGTATTCTATTATATATTTTTAAGATAATTCTTTTTGCCAGTTGTTTGAATAAAGTTGTTCTCATTTTTTTCTTTTGGTATTGCATATAATGCTCAATTAAACATCCAACTTTTTACAAAAGAGAAAAGAGAGACACAGAGAGGGGAAGTGATTTATCCAAGGGTCGTCTCTCAGCTCTAAACTCATTCTTCTGTACTCTTCTGTGTGATGCTGGGCCTGGGATTCTGTAAACCTCATTTCTGCTTCTCCATTGAAGAAAGAATATATGGACAAATGATAAAACAAATGTGGTACGTCTCTGAACTGGCTGGAAAAAAATAATATTGAGTGGGCTCTTTGACGGCTGAGGACTGAGAGAGCCTGGAAATATCTGCTCATGACTTTGAAATGGAAAGGGAGGCTTCAGTTCTCCACATTGTAGCCATGGGGGACACTTTTCTTGGTAAAACAGAATACAATATAAAAGACAACTATGTAAAGGCTGGGACTAAGTGAGTAAAAGCAGGCAGATTCCATAGGGGAATAGAAAGAAGCGTCAAAATTACTTGACACACAAATAAATAGAAAATTATGACCCATTCTCAAGAGAAAAGATGATTAGTAGAGAGGGACCTCAGCACGGTAGACAGCGGACAAGGATTTTAAGGCAGCTACTATAGCTATGCTCGATGATGTAAAGGAAAATATGCACTTAATGAATAAAAAAAGAGAGGCAACATCAGCAGAGAAATAGAAACAAACAAACAAAACCTGAAAAATACAATACCTGCAATGTAGCTGAAGCCATGGGAATGAAAAATATTGCCCCAGATAATGGAAGAGCAGAAATTGACAGGAATCAGAACTCAGGTCCTACTCACTTTCATAAAATATTTTATAACTTTTCTCAGCTTCCAATTGTTATCTCTACAGAAATAGTAACATCTACATGTACTTTCTCACTTGATAACCAAGAGATCCTTTGAGATAGGTTTATTATTATTATTTTTTTCTTCTCAGTCAAGAAAACTGAGGTTTCTATAGGGGGGAAAAACATAATAGCTCCCTATTACTGAGAATACCCTGCATGCCAATTGCTGAACTTATCTTCTTGTTTATCCTGAGAATAACCTTATGAAGTAGTTGTGTTTATTAATCCATGTAACAGCTGGAGAAACTGAGTCCAGAGAGTTCAAGCAGCTTGTATAAGATCATTTTGTGCCCAGGACAGGCTGCAGCCAAGGACGGAACTCCAATACACACAGAGCAATAATAAAATGCTCTATAATGTAGGATTTGAGTCTGACTTCTCCACTAACTAGCTGTGCCATTGTGTGTTCCTTGAGAAGAGGCAGCGTGTGTAAGAGCATAGGCTCTGAAGTTAGCCTGGGTTCAAATCTAGCTACATAAATTTAGGCCTCCATTGTCTCATCTATAAAATCGGAATAACAGTAAGGCCCACCTTGTAGATTTGTTGTGGGGATTAAACAAGGGAACACAAGTACAACAGTTATAATATTGCCTGGAAGAGAGTGGGGGCTCATTAAATGTTAGTAATCACAGAAGGGTAGCAGATGCTATCACTGCCCTGCCCTAATCCCCATACCCTTCCCATTTCAGTGCACACCTGCCCATTTCTCTGTCAGCTCCCACATCTCTTTGCCCCAGGACTTTCTCTCTATGCCTGCAATCAGGTCTGCAGGCAAGTGAGGCAGGCTCAAAGTGCTGAGGAATTAATGCCTCTCGGGAGCAGCCCTCAACGATGGCTAATGGAAGTTGGTAGATAAACACCCCAGCTCCCTCGCCTCCTAGGCATATATTCTGCACCATTTTCCAGAGCTCCCCAGTGGGATTGAGCTCTGGTTGCGCAGTGGTAATGGGCTTGACAGTTCATCATGTATCGGCCCCTTTCCTTCACTGTCTCTCTTTCCCTGATCCTGGTGTTTCCTGGAATCACCTTCGAAATAAATCACTTGCTCTTGAGTTCTTGCCTCGGGTGCTGCTCCTCTGGGAACTCCAATACAGACAAATCACCACCATTTTTAAGCTCCTTCATGTGCCATAGACTGTGCTAAGTGCCTGGAACATGTCATCTCATTTTCTCTTTTAAAAAAAATGGCAGTGGACATCATTGTGGCCCTCATTACATACAGGTGAAGAAACTGGGACTCAGTGTGGTCATAGGATTTGCCCGGGTAGTTGGGGCAGAGTAGAGGTTCCATCCTAGGGGGTTGTATTCCAAGCCTGTGTTTTTCCCAGCGCGGAATGCCAGAAATTTCTTAGGAAAAGTCTGCTGTGAGAGTGAGCGCATTCCAGGACGGGGGCTATTACAAAGAAGTTGTCCATAAAGTCTTCTGGAACCAGAGCAGGGTGTCCTGCCTGAAGGAGGTTTTATGGGAGCAGTCAAGGGCAGTTAAAGACTGGCCAGGACAAGGTGTTTGGCTCCAGTCCTCCTCCTGGGTCTGTGCCTCTTTCCACAAGTTCCACTCCACTCCCTTCAGTCTGGTGTCTCTGCTTTTCTTAACTGTTTCCCAGTTGCCGTCTATGGAGAGGATGGGAAATCCAGCCCCCGAGGGAGAGTGGACAAGCTCCGATTCTATCAGGCCATGAGGGAGATAGCACAGGGTGCCAGGTGTCTGGGGACCCAGGGTCTAGTCCAGATTTTGGCCCCTTTTAAGCTGTAAGGCCTTGAGTAGGTTCTCTCCTGTCTCTGAGTTTTTATTTTCTCAAGTGGGAAATGAAAGTTTGGTCAAGTTATATACACAAATTATCTGAAGGCTGGTAATGTAAATGGACAAACTGAACCAAGTGTGAGACAAGAGGGAGGGTAGAGGACTGTGGCACAGCTGCCTAAAGACATTTAAAAATAAAATAAAGCTGAGAATGCTGGCCACGGCACATTTGTATGTAGAGAGAGCCCTTGGACTTCCTGTTTGGGGCTTTTGGACTAAATGTCTTCTAAATCTTTGATTTTTTTTTTAGTTCTTCATTAAATGTTATAGATGCCAGCATTTAGATGGAATCATGCTTTTGCAAATAATATATTTCCTTTAAATAAAATACCTACCTTTTGAATAGTGTCATGAAGAATGCGTTTTGGAGACAGTGTCCTCGGAATCCTCTGGCTGTGTTGCTTCTCTGCTTAAAATCCTTCATGCACTCCACAGTGCTTATCGAGAGCCTGCTGTGTACAGGTGCTGTGCCAGGTGCTGGGGACATATCAGTGACCAAGCCAGAGTGCCTGGCCTCAGGGCACCTGCCTGCTCGCAGGGAAGAGACCTAAAAGACAAGTAGAACTAACATTAAAATATAGTGTCGGGTATTGATGAGTGCTTGGAACAAAGCAAAGCTGGACCAGAAGACAGAGGGTACATGCTGGATTTTCAGGTCGAGATTCGTGCTGAGGAGGTGTCCTTAGAGCAGAGATTGAGATGAAGGGAAGGAGCGAGCCACGGAGAGCGAATTGACCTAACCTGGCAATGGTTGGCTTTGCTTTTCAAATAAAGCCCCAATTCCTTAATATGATGTTCCAGGCCTTTCCCGATCTGCTCCTTGTCTACATTTCCATCTGCATTTCCTGACAATTCCCAACCTCATACCAAACATCAGCCGTTCTGGACCGTGAACAGTTTCCCCACACAGATATGTTGTTCGATCCCCTTCTGTCGGGATCTGCTCTGGCTCACTGCTTAGGGGGCCGGGCGTGAGTCCTCCAAAGGCTCTGCCCCACAGGGAAGGGAAGGGGTGAATCCATGACACAGGTGATTGTCCACAGCACTCCAGGGGCAGCTCAGGTGGATAAAAAGCCCAGGTGCAGATGAAGGGGATGCACAAACAAAAAAGTTCATGAGAGCATCAACTTGCCTGGGATTTATGGTGTAATACTGTGAACGTGTAGGCTTGTTGGTCTCACCTAAGTGTTCGCTTCATGCCACCAGTTCAGGGTTTATTCAAAAGGATTCTGTAGTCAAATTTGAGCAAAGCTGCATCCCATCCCCCCTGTGGAGATTCACTGTAACCTTCGGAATAATAAATGCTCTGAGAAGTCCTGTAGTAAAGAAACATGTTGAGCTTTACTTTGAACTAGCATTTTCCAAACCTATTTGGCAGTAAAAGTCTTCCCCTGCATATTCTATCTATTAAATTCCCTCAGAAACACTGCTAGGCAGTGCACACAGGGAAAGCCCAGAGCTAGAGTCCATGGTAATCATTAACAGTTGACGTTTAGTGGGGGATGATTATTTAACTCCACATACTTAAATTCCTTTAAATTTTGACCTGTGTTAGAATCGCCACGAAAAAACACATGGTACGTACTGAGTGGCAAATATTTATGCTTATTTTAATTATGATCTATAACAATATATGAAAAGAAAGCATAAATGATTGAATTGGGGGCTATATCCCCTTTAAAAATTTTTCTTTCCTTCTGTTATTTTTGCTGATAAAAGCTTAGCCGGTTGTCTTCCTCAGTGGTAAGCAAGATTCCACTGCTCACCTGGGGGCAGCCCTCTGGGATCCAGGCCCAAGGTCAGGACATGGTGGGGCCTCCTAAAGGAGCAGCTTAGGTAGGAACAGGGGGGATCGATAAGAGAAACCCTCCCAGAAACCTCCTGGGACCCCAGTAACCATCACTCGATTGAGATCCCCTGAAGGACAAGATCAGGGTTTACACATCTCTGTGCCCCTTACGTTATGCAGAGCCTGACGCATAGTAGGTGTACAGTAGAGCTTTGCTGAGTGAGTGAGTAAGTGATTCCCTCTCTGGCTTTCTTTTGCATTTGTACTTCCTTAACACTTAGTTGTTCACTTATTCGCTTGTGAAATATTTTACAATGCCCCCTACTGTGTGCCATCCTGCATACTAGGGATGTCCAATACCTGACCCTTTCCCTAAAGAGCTCACAGTTTAGTTGCCTGTAATGTTTTCATTTTAGGGGTCCCCTCCAGCTCTGGATTCTACCACTCTAAGATTCTACGGTTCTGTCATTCTAAAACTCTGTTATTCTAAGATTCCCTGATTCCACAACTCTCCTCATGAGCCCTAGACATCTGCCTTTATTTTGGATCTTCTATTGGACTAGTTATCTAAATAGGAATCTTCTCAGTTCATTTATTTGTGAATGTGTATCAAGCGTCGATGAAGAGGTCACCTCTAAGAAATTTGTAGATTCAGTTCAAGGTCAATTGAAGCTAACTGTATTAAAGTAAGATCTTATCTCTCCCCATGAAATATTAGCTGTTCTTCTTGAAAAAAAGAATTAGGCCAAAATAGTTCACATGAAGGAAAAAAAAAGGACTTCATTGCTGCATATATTTACGCATATGCTCATTTGGTGGTTTCTTCTCTTAATTATGAACAGGAGGCAAAGATCTAGGGTCATGCGGAGGGTAAGTTGCGGTATGGACTTGGCCACAGGCGAAGTTCATAGAGGGTAGCACCTGAGAGTTGGAAGACAGCAGGGAGACCACGGAGCCAGCCGCCCACTGGCCCAAGGCCACATAGGAGGTGGAGACAGAGGATAATCCTAAGTCAGTTCCTGCCTCCCAGTCCAGCACTCTTCTCCTTGCATCCTGAGGCTGGCCAGGGAGTCAATGATGGCCAGAGAGACAGAACAAGGCCATCGCAGGCCCAGGCTCGCGCTCTCCGTGTACATCCTCTAATGCTGAGAAGGTAGCTTGGTAGCCCCAGCTTGAGGGAGGCAGAGCAACACAGTAGAAAAACGCTGGCTACAACTCTGGGGGACTCAGTACCATCCACACTCAGGGTGGGCCTAGGGAATCAATTCTGTTCTCTGAACCCTGGTTTCTTCAACTCTAAATTAAGAATGTTGAAGTAAATGATCTCAAAATTAAATTGCTATGAGCCCCCATTTATGTTCATGGTGATTTTTTTTAAAAAAATGTCATTAATTATACAAATAATATATTAATACATGACATACCATGTGGTACATCTATAAGTGTGAATACATTGTAGACAAGGCTGAAGTCCACTTTGACCACTCCCTCCCTTCTCAACCCAGTCCTGCTTCCCATCCAACTTCCCCTGAGAATCCGTCATCAGCTTGGTCTGCATCCATGCATGTCTACACCACACATACGCTGTGTAACGTCATCTTCTATGTGTCTTCACAGTTTGTGGACTTTGTTTCTTTGTTTGCTATTACCATTCTATACCCAGCTCTTCACTCAATAATATGCCTTGAAGATCTTTCTATGCCATTATTTTTGATTATTTGCAATACTTCAATTATTCTCAACATTTGAAATTATTGCTTTGTAGTCAACTGCATACATTTATCTCAGCATGTTTGGCCATTCCTCTGTTGGTGGTCATTTATGTTGTTGTTCTTTTCTTTTTTTGTTTTGTACTGGCTTTAATTTAATGGTTAATTTTTTTAATGCTACTTCATACATTCCATTGGCTGTTGCATCATAGGTTCAGTAGCTCAAGTCAGAAATACAGTACAATGACTGAGTTCTCTTACCTGAGAGTAAAATAGAGGTTCATAGTCACCCCTCAAATAAGTCACAGTAGCCAGCTGTTGACTATAGCCATGACAGGAATGCCAACAGTGGAGACTGCCTGTGACCCCTACTCCTTAGTGTTGATGGTCAGAAGTTGGGGAGAACAGATTCTTCTCCCTCCAAGATTGGGAAAATAACCACTCTGCCTTAAAATCTTTATGTGAGAGAGTCCAAAACTTCTATAATGATATTCATTATAGTGGCAAGTATGGTTAAAAAATGGCCACCTAAAGTTTAATAGTCTTCCTGGGGCATATATATTCTTAAGAACAAAAGATAGTTACCCATGAGATTGCCCTTTCAGTGTGCTGCTCTGTTGAGACAGTCTTCCATTGTCACATGCATATAAGCATACCTATGTGGGAGGGTTTAGATAATTTCAAACATTTTTTGAATGTCCTCTAATCACTTAGTATTGTACTCATTACTGACAAGAATGAATAAATACTTGACTTGAATGAATAAAAAATTACTCCGTCTGACCAAATCCCTCCACTTCCCCGTAGATACAACTTCTTATCTAAAGTTTAGGATGAGGGGGTGGGGTGGTGCCTGAATGTCTACGGTACCCTACATACTTTACTCTGGGAGAGGGAAAAGAAATGCAAGTATATTTTAAACTGGAAATAAACAAAGCAAAAATCAGATCAAAGGAAGAGATGTTAGTATTGCAGGCTCCAGTCTGAGTCTGATAGCTTTAGGCCAGGTGACTTCACAGCGATTGCTCGGGTGTGCCTACCAGTTAGAAGTCTGACGGAAGAGTGCAAGGCTGTGGTGTCAGTGCACTTTCACTGACTATGGCTGGAAGACCACAGAGTTAACATGGATGATGCTAGCTGTGTTGGCTCCTCTTGCTTATTTTCCATTTCCCCAGGCAACACTGCAACGAACAGGCTTGTTCTCGTCTCCTGTGGCAAATGAGCATGGGTCCCTCTCGTAGAAGAGGTGACCGAGAAGGAGCGCAAGGCTGGGTTTTCGCTCCGGCGCTATGCTGAGCAGGGGGAAGGCCCAGGACAGATCTCCTTCAGGCCGCTGTGTTTCTCTTTCCTCCTTCCTTCTGCTTCCACATCCAGTACTCCCCTTGCTGGATCTCTTGCCTCTTGAGATCTGTACGAGTCAGGACTCTTGCTGTAAGTGTTTGGGAGCCTGACTCATACTGGCTCAAGAAGAAAGGGAATTTGCAGCTGCCTTGGCTGGGGAAGTCATTGGGGCGGGTCCCTGAACTAGTAGGCTATCAGGACCCTGTCTCTCTCTCTTTATTTTTCTCTTACATTCTCTGCCCACCTTTGTTCCCTCCTGGCAGCAACGACAGCTGACAGTGGCTCTAACATCCCATCCTTCCAGCTCTTGGGCTCCAGACTCAGAAATCCCAAGGAAGAAGTCTGATTGGTTCTGCTTGAGTCATATGCCCTCCCTTGAGTCAATCACTGGGTCCAGAGGAAAGAGATACGGTGATTGGCCAAGCCTGGGTCACTTAGCAACACCCAACTATGATCAGGGTGCCTGTTGTCAGAAAAAGAAGGTGGGGAAGCTTGCTAGGCTCACAAAAGCATTAGCTACTCCTTCATTTCCAGAATGTCTGCTCAGAGCCCTCATAATAGTAGAAGACTTAAAAAAGTGGAACTCTTTGCTTCTACTGACCAAATCGCACTATTAAAGCAAAAGCCCAACAGAAAAGGAAGAATAATACTAACGTTTATTGGGTAGCTACACTGGCCTGACACTGTGCTGGACATTCTCCTTTAATTTAATCCTTACAAACAACATACATGGCAGACATTATTATGCCTATTTTACAGGTGAGGAAACTGAGGCTCAGAGAAGTTTATTGATTTGCTTGAGCTTGCTAGTTGGTACATGGTAGAGCTGGGATTTGAACCAATACCCATTAGGGTGTGGACCCAGAGCTCACCTCACATCTCCTGTCTTCTGGACTCCAGGAAACACCAGTATGATGATCACATGAAAATGTTGCTATTTTTCCGTCATGAACAGACCAAGGTCAACTTGGTAACTGTAGATGCTTTTCTCCAAATGTGGCCATTTGCAATTCTTCCCACCCCTTTCTGTGATGCTGCTCCCACATCAAGAGATGGAATCTCTTTCCTTTCTCCTGCAATTGGGCCTGGCCCTGGAATGCTTTGACTGATAGAATGTGGTGAAGGTGATAGTGTGCCAGTTCTGGGCATAGCCCAAGAAGCCTGGCAGCTTCTGCTTTTGTGCTCTGGGGGAGCCATCCAGAGAGAGAGAGAGAGAGATAGAAAGAGATAGATAGAGAGAGAGACAGAGACAGAGAGAGAGCGAATATGACCATGTCCATGTGGAAGAATACTCAGTACTCAGTGCCAGATATATCAGTAAAATCTGGACCTGCTAGCTCAATCTACTGCTCACCAAATCCAGCTGACTGAGTGACCCCAGCTGATGCCACATGAAGCAGAAGAACTGCCCAGCTGAGCCCTGCCTGAATTCCTGACCTGCAGAATTGTGAGAAATAAATCAATGTTGTTTTGAGCCTTTACATTTCAAGGTGGATGGTTTGTTATACAGCAATAGATAACAAAAATATTGATAATTTTTCAGGTATTTTTTTTCTTTTAAGTTCTTATTGTTTTGTGCTCAGTGAGCTGGTCCTTCTGAAGTTTGACTCCCTTATACTCTTTGAAAGTACATTTCCTCTTCTTTTTTTTTTGACGTGTTACTATCTCTTCCTTTGACATTAATGATGCATCAAAGGAAAGATCTGAGCCCTCGCATGTGTAAAGCACTTACCCTGTGTGGAATGGTAGACTGCACTTTAGACCCTTTCTTATGCAAACAGCTTGGTGCAGTGAGGAAAGATACTGTTGTGGGCTAGGGGGGTTCACTTTATGTTTGCCCTTTATATGTTATTTCACATTTAAATGACATGACATTTTCTGGATGTAAAAATAATATATACTCACTATGAACATTTGTAAAATACAGAAAAGTATAAATAAGTAAGTTGAGAGAAAGAGATCACCTCTAATTCTACCATCCTGATATAGGTAATGTTACCAGTTTGGTATATTTTTCCTCCAGCTTTTTGCTAAGCACATATGCACACACACATACACACTTTTTTTACACAGCTGAAGTAATTATAGATGCAGAGTTTTCTGTCCCTTTGTATCTTTTCTTTCACTTTATCATAAATGTTTCTCCTATTTCATTAAAAACGCTTTGCAAGTGTCAATTTTAATATCTGCCTTGTATTTTACCCTCTGGATTGCCATACTTTACTTAACCAACTCTCCAACATATAGGATGTTTCCAGTGTCATAGTAACAAGACTATGAACTTGGTAATGAACATCCTCACATGTAAACGCTTGCAACTCGGGCGAAGAGGACCCCTAGACATGGAAGTACTGGGTCGAATGCAAAATGGCATTTTCTAAGAGCAATTAGGAAACTGATCTGAATGATCATTTCAATTTTGATAAAAAACAAGCTGATATAAGTGGAGGTTCCCAGGAGGATTTCTCTTCTGGCATCTGCTCTTTCCATGTTGAAGTTGCTTATTTTGAATTCCCAAAGTCTTCCTCACCAGCGTGTTATCAAGGGCTCATCCTTTTTCTGCCTTCTACTAATCCCCTTAGATGCACCTTGAAAGTCAAATTAATGGAAGACCTAGGGTTAGAACTCAGTTCTTTTATTAAATCATTGTGGATTAGTGGTATCATCTCCCCCGCTGGGCCAACCCCACACTGGAGCACCTGCCACATGCCAGGCACTGAGCTAACAGCTTTATGTGCATTCCATCTTTTAAATCACATTGTTATTAACCCATTTTATAGATGAGGAAACTGACCCCATGAAAGTGTAAATTGTACCCATAGCTTCTTAGAGGCTTGTCAGCTTTCCAGCTTTAAGTTTTCAACATTGTATCTAGGGTGACAAAAAGTTCCAGGGGATTGAGCTTCAACTCATCCCCACTCATATTTACCAAGGGTCCCCCCATGTGCCATGGCCATGTCAAGTGCTTTTCTTATACTTATTTTATAAACCTCACAATGATTCCATGAAACAGTGTTTTTATTCCTCAGATGAGGAAGCTCACATTCAGACAGGTGAAGTGACTTGTCTAAAGTCACACAGCTAGAAGGAACGAAGAGAGAGTTTAACCTGAGTCCTGCCACTTTCAAACGCAAGCCTTCTTCCCCATGTACAGGCCCCATCAGGAATGACAGAAGGACAGGTTCACAACTTCTTGTCACTGCAGTGCAGCGGGTAAAAAGGAAGCTCTGACCTCTGCAGTATGTCTGAGCCACTGCTGGGTTTCCGTACCTGCCTCTCTCTGCGTTCTCACTGTCCCCACCTTCCCGTCTGGCCACAAACTTACCTCCATATTCACCATATTTGGGGCTTCCTTCTGTCATTAAAAACCTGCCTCTCTGTCTGTCTCTCTCTCTGTCTCTGTCTGTCTCTCTCTTACACAGCCATTTCCTTTTCCCTCCTCTTGCAAAATATAAAACCAGAAATAAGCTGAACACAGAAGTCTGTAAACATGCCGGCTTGGCCCCTTCTGAGGCCCTGGGTTCCTGGACACAATCTTGAATCCTAATTAAGCCGTTAGAGAAAAGCTCGTTGCTGGCAACAGGGTCGGGGAGAAATAGTTTCCATCATGCACTATCTGGAATTGGAATTGGCTGGAAGGCCCTTGCTTGCTGCTTTCAATATCTAATAGGCAGAATCTCGAATGTTATTAATCTAAGTGAACCGTGCGAGACACAGGGATGGAGCAGTGAATAGAGTTATTTGATTTTAAGAAAGAAAACCAGGCAAAGAACATTCTGTATTTGTAATGTCCTGGATCCCTGCAACAGGCCGTTAGATTAGAAATATGTCTGTGGTATGTGGTGCAGCATTTAATGAAACTGCAAGATAAATTGGGAAGCTCAGGCCAAGGTGAAAGCACAGAATTCCTGACACACTCTGCTTGGAGCCCCTGTGCCCTCAGGGACCGGTGAAATGAGCATTCTTGATGGCAGAGCACGAGAACATTTGATGTAATTACCAGTCAGTGCTGGGGCTGCCCACAGGCTAGAGGCCCGATTCTGTGGCTTCACAGCCAGCACAACTGCTGGGCCCCTTGGAAGGTGGACATTTTGTTGAAAAGGAGAAGATAATGGCTTCTCTCCTTTCCTACTTCATAGGATGCAGGGACAGGATGTGATGTCTGGAGCTATGGCAGTCATCTTGTGATTGTGAGTTGATACATGTAATATATTTTTAAATTTTTATTTAGCATAAGTGCTTTATAAATATTAGCCCATTTAATAATAATTCAATTAATATCCAAACCCTGAAGATGGCAGAACAAAGGGATAGAAAAAAATCTGTGTCTTGATGTTATTGCTGAGTCAGCAACCAAACCCTGAGACTTCTTGTCAAGGAAGTATTAGTGTCTGGGTGTTATGTATTGTTTCTTGAGATTCAAAACATCTGTAGCCAGATGCCTGATATACATTCTTACCTTCTTCTTTAGTTACAGAACTCTGATAGGTAGCAGGAAAAATTACTAGTCAGAACAAAGACTACATTACCTACCCTTTTTTCAGCTAGGGTGGCTATGAGGCTAAGTTCTGGCCAATAAGGCCAATAAGATGTAAGTGAAAGTTGTGTATGTTCAGAGAAAGCTCTTTAAAAGGAGCCAACTCTGGAGGGGGTGTGCCCTTTTTCATCTGTCCCCATTTCTTTATCTTGTTGCCAGGAGAGCAAATGTGAAAGCTGGAGCCCCAACAGCCACATTGGGCCATGAGGTGATGCAGCCACAGGTAGAGCTGAAGGGAGCAGAAAGAAGGAGCCTTGGTCCCAAGGCCTTCCAACTGTCCCCGACTGCCTGTCTCTAGACTTCTTTTCTGGAAAAGAACAAATTCTTGCGTGTTTAAGCCACTGTTATTTTGAGTTTTCCATAAATCCCAGATGAATCTAATCCTAATACTGAAACAAAAGCTAGCCTAAAAGTACCTAGCTTACAACCTTCATAAGGGCCCAGTGTGGTGGCTCACACCTTTAATTCTAGCACTCTGGGAGGCCACGGTGGGAGGATCACTTGAGGCCAGGAGTTTGGGGGGAAAAAAAAACCCTAAAAACCTTCATAAGCTTCCCGTTGCCTACAGGAGAAAGCCCTGGATTTCAAGGTCTGCACAATCTGCCTTAACCTGCCTTTCTAGCTTCATCTGCAACCAAAAAATTACAACTTATCCTTGGAGACTCAGATCAAAAGTACTTGAGCCTCTGAGAGGCCCTCCCTGACCCCCTCCAGCAGGGGACCCCTGGCTCTGGGATCCCTGGCATCTGGCACACAACTCTGTGCTAGCAAGTATGACATCAACCTACTAACAGTTATTTCTGTGGAACTTTCAAGTTGATGACCCTTGCCAGGAAAGCCAAGGAAGCTAAGGTCCAAGGATAGCAGGTCAGATCAGACAGCAGCTGGCAGAGCTGGCACTTCTGGCTCTGGTCTCAGCCCTGTCCACTCCATTCTCTCATTTTACTAGACTGGAAGGGGGAGGGGAGTTGCTAGTTTCAAGTCATTCTATGTGGCCACTTCATTTGGGTTCAGATTTGAGGAAGAGAGGAGAGAGCTGGAAGCTGTCAAGCTGGGTTTCCTGGGCTCTCAGAAGAATTTTCTCCCTCATGGAGAATCTGGCATTGGCTGTCCTGAGGGTCACCCCCAGGTTCAATTGCTGGGGCTTGACAGCAGCACTGGGCAGGTCGTGGGGGACCTGATCCTCGGCCAGGTGTTGGCCTGGAGCAGGGTCTGAAACAGGCATGGAGAGAGACTTTTGTAGGAGTCAAGTGGAAACCAGGGTGGAGCAGGTGGGGGCAGCTGGGCTCAGGTTACCATCTTTAAAAAAAAATGATGGCTTTGGGTCACTTATTCAATTACTCAGTGTAGCCTGGTGCTGGGAGGCAGTGAGCAGAGTGAGTAGTGTGTGGACTGTGAAGTCAGACTGCTTGCCTTCAAATCTGGATCCCATCATGTACTAGCCATGTGACAGTGTGCTAATTCTGTACTCTGAACAAAGTCATTCCACCAAAAATTAGTAAGCACTCAGTACGTGCCAAACACTATCCTAGACATGGGAAGAGGTGTGGGAACAAAGCAGTAAGCAAAACAAATTAAACGTTTTTCCCTATGGAGGTTTCAGTCCAGTGAGAGGGAGGAGGTTCTGTGGTCTGAATGTTATTGTCCCCTCCAAAACTCATGTTGAAACTGAATCCCCAGTGCAACGGTGTTGGGAGGCAGGGCCTGATGGGAGGCGTGTAGATCACGTGGGCTCTGCCCTCATGAATGGATTAATGCCAACCCCTTCTGCTCTTTTGCCATGTGAGGACACAACATTCCTCCTTGCCAGAGGACTCAGTGACCTCTTGGAACCAAAGACCAGACTTGCTGGCACCTTGATCTTGAACTTCCCAGCCTCCAGAACTATGAGAGAATAAATTTCTGTTCTTTATAAATTATCCAGCCTTAGGTATTCTGTTATAGCAGCACAAAACGAACAAAGACAGAGAGGAACAAAGAAAAAAATATATAGAAAAATACATGTATAATATGTAAGGTAAAGAAAAGTGTTACAGTAAAAATTAAGCAGGTAGGGTGATAATTTTTTACTGAATGACATTGATTGGCCAAGTACAGATCACACTTGTATTTTTCTGTCCTCTGCCCCCACCAGGGAGGTGAGCCACCCAGAACATGGCCCAGGTGTGATTCATCTCTAAAACTGAGTTTAGAATTGTCTAGGAGAGATCTCCCAATGAGTTTCTCACAGAACTCTTACTAGGTAATGAGTACTAAGTTTGTGATCAAAGTTTGGGAGGCGTCATGCTAAATAAAAGAAAATAAAACAGACTCTTTGATGCAGGACTTCTCAGAGCCTTTATAGGCTAAGGCACATTGGAACAAAAGAGGAACTGGGGGCAGCGGAGGTGGCTGCTAACAGTCAGTAGTTCCCGAACTTACTTGGCTGGGGAACCCCTTTGCGGCAGAGCATCTCAAGGTGCTAGTGTTCCAAGGAACTCACTGTGATGTGTCAACTTGACTGGGCTAAGGGGTGCCCGAATAGCTGGCAAAACATTATTTCTGGTGTGTCTGCGAGGCAGTCTCCAGAAGAGATTAGCATTTGAGTTGGCGGACTGAGTGAAGCAGGTGACCCCCCCCCCCCAGTCCTTTAGGGCCTGAATAGAACAAAAATGTAGAGGGAGGGAGAATTTGCTCTGAGCTTGAGCTCCTGGTTCTCAGGTCATCAGACTCCGACTAGGACTTACATTGGCTCCCCTGGGCCTCCAGCTTACAGATGGCAGATCACAGGACTGTTCAGCCTCTATAAGGCTCAAGCCAATCCCTCGTGATAAATCTGGCCTTGGTGGGCAGGACCCAGGCCAGGACCCGGGGTGCTGGTGCATGAAGGACAGACCCCTGTCTCTGGAAGCTTAGACTGAACACCCTGCTTCTCGATCCAGGACAGAGATTGTGCAGGCTCATGGGGGCCTCGGGATCCGCCCTGAGCCGAGCCCCAGAGGGCCAAGGAGAGGCTGCCATTGGGGTGAGCAGATCTCAGGGCTCTGGGACACCATGATGGGGTCTGTGGTTGGGGCCACGAAGTCAGCAGAAACAGGAATGGGGCCAGGGCTCAGGGCTGCATGGAAGGAGGGGCTCCCTGCAGCCCCTCTGGGATGGGAGAAGGTCCCCGAGAGGTCCCAGACTAGGCTCATTCAGCTTCTAGGAAGTGTTTCGTGGAGCCCCTGGTCTCAGCGTTGGGGCCCGGGAGGAGAAGCCCTACATATATGCATGGGGTGCTAGAGCTTGGCTTGTCCCTGGGGCTCTGAGGGCTAAGTGAGGTCCGGTGAGGGAGGTTTAAGGCACACAGAGAGACAGGGCCCCCAAGGCAGGTGTGTGGCGCTGCACGGTCCTGCTCAGCATGCTGGTTTTCCTCTGCGCTCTCAGGAAAGCTCTGTTCCTCAGCTCCCTGGCAGTTAGGTTGGGTCAGAGACTGGTGTAGCCAATGGAATGAAGGTAGAAGTTCCCTGCTACTTCTAGGCCTGGCCCTTAGAAACATCTTGCGTCGTGCACCAACCCTCTTGTCTCCTTCCACCGCAACCTTGGAAGCGGTGTGCCTCGTGGGATATAGCAGCAGGATGGAAGCAGCTGGTTGCCTGGGTCCCCTTCTTTGAGAAAGGCCACCCAGGAGGGCCACCCAACCCACACCAGGTTGAGCAATCCAAGTGAGAAATGAATCTTTAGCGCATCGAGCCACTGAGGTGCAGTGTTTACATCTTGCCATGGTGTGATCTGTCCTGTCCTCTTTATTCCAGTGGGGCCCCCTCGCAGGGGTTCCAGGGTGATAAGGAGCCAGTGGTGTGGCTTGGTGTAGATTTGGGGTTTCTGTTCCATTCACTGATCTCAAGAAGTGAGGCATGCAGTCCAGGAGATGCAGTGTGGCATTAGCCCTTGCTCCTGCCCTTCCCAGCTGGGTGTCCTTCATCGGGCAAGTTACTGACCCTCTCTGAGCCTGTTTCCTTTCCCCATAACACGGGCACAGTGACCCCATGTTGCAACATGGTTGTAAGAAAGAAAGAAGACTTTGCGTAAAGCATCAAGCATTAGTCTGACACATAGCAGGTGTTCAAAAGAGGTAATTTTCTTCCCCACCTTCAGAGATCCTTTAAGAAAGTTTACCATTTATTTTCCATTTATTCATTTGTTACTGCAACAATATTCACGAAGCATCTACTATGTGCTAGATTCTGATCCAGGCACTAGAAATACCACCATGAACAAGGTGGACAGAATTCTCTGCCTTCATAGAGTGACATTCTCACGGGAAGAGAAAATCAACAACACCCGTGAGTCTCCATTCATGGGTTTCGGTGTGTGCGTGTGTGCATGTGTGCGTAGAGGCATAGTCCCAGGAGGACCAGGGTGAGAATTTCCTTTCCCCCATGACTGAAGCTCTTTTTCAGCCCCAAATAAAGAGACTTCAGGGCAAGAAGATGTAGAAACCACATTCAAGAAAGACTTTTGGGACAGTGGGTACAAGCAGTGCTCCATGGGGCCCGGGTGAAAAAACACAGCACCGAGTGGGGGAAGGGAGTGTTCTCACGTGCTCTACGTGAGTTCCAGGGACGCTGGGGACTCCCCGATGGCTCAAGGAGGGTAGAAGTTGCCCAGGCCCTGACTGCTTCCATGCAACGTTTTGATGAATTATGTGTCGATGAAACTGAAACATATGGACAAAATCTCTGCAGGAGCACCCCCTGGTTGCAAGATGGAGAGGGAATGGCTCACTTGGCAGAGTGTGTTTTGGGTTCTGCCCAAACCCAGATGGTTGGAAAATATATCTTTCTGCCCCCTCCTTTTTTTGGACCCCAAACACCAAGACGTGGATATGGTCTTGGGAGACACACCAGATCTGTTAAGAGGCCCAGAATATCCACAGCTGCCCCCTCCCTGTGGGCCACAGGAGGAAAGCTCTGCCTCCCACAAATCCAGTGTATTCTGGCCTCAGATCTTGACTGTTCCAGCAAAGTGCATGGAAAATGCAAGCAGAGGGTTTCCAAGCTCTTCTGTTGGTGCAGGAATAGTCTAGCGTGATGGGCTCTCAAGACCAGGCCTTGTGTCTCATTCACCAATGTATTCCCAGCCCCGAGCACAGTGTGCAGCACAAATCAGGAGCTCAAAGACTATTCAGATCAATGAATGAATGAAGAGTGAATCTTTTTTCTTCCTCGTAGCAACCCACAAAGTAGGTATAAATATCCTAGTTTTCCAGTTGAAAAAATGAGGCTCGGTGAAGTTAAATAACTTGCCCAAATTTACACAGCAAGATTATAGAAGAGTCAGGATTTGAACCCTGGCCTGACTCCAGAATCTGTGTTTTGTTCACGATACCACATGTCACAAGGGATTTAGAAAAGCAAAGAAACATTTCCTGCTTTGGGAGGTTGAGATGCCCATGGATTTCTAAGACTCAGTCCTAGAACATGGTGTTCATTTACTCCCTGCTACTAATGACAGCAGCTAACATTTATTGAGCACCAAGTACTTGCCAAGCATGTACTAGGTACTTACCTTGTCTCAAATTCACTGTGGGATTGGTCTTATTAGTGTCCCTCCTCTCTATTACATAAGAAAACTGAAGTGCCACTCATGCCTCCTCTTTGAGGCATAGACCCCTCACCTGCAAAGTGAGAGATGGGTACTCTAACTCCCCAGGGCTTGTAGGTTGGCTAAATGAGAGTGGATCGACAAAATCCCCCTTTTTTTCCCCAAACAACACAGCAACAAAAAGAACACTGTCGGTGTTGAAGTCAGACTGCTTGGGTCTTACTAGCTGCACGACCTTGGTCAAGCTGCATCTCTGTCCCTTCATCTGTAAAATGGGGATGACAGGAGCACATGTCTCACTGGTTATGGTGAGGATCAAATGAGGTACGTCTGTGTGATGCTTAGCACAATGCCAGATGCAAAGCAGGTAAGCAATCGATGTTTGGTAGTATTATTATCACTTGTATTATTATTAGAAGTAGCAGCTGTCATGAAATATTTTGGTGTGAAACGCCAGACTCTTTGATGGCCTTCTGTTTTTGCACTTGCTGCTTGCTCTGCTTGGAATGCCCCCCGCCCCTTAAGTCCTCTTATTTGCAAGGCTCTGCTCAAATGTCATTTACCCTGGAAGCCTCCCCTGAGTCAGGGACCCCCCGATGGATGTAGGTGTGAATTCGCACAGCCTTGGGTCCTAACCTCTACCAAAACATTTTGAGCACAGGGTGTATGTGTCACATCTTAGAGCCCCCATCATCCTCCAAGACTACGGTGCTGAGATGCAGAGATTGCATCTGGAGCGTTCCCAGGCTCTAGGGCCTGCCCCTGAGCGTGTGCTCCTTCAACCTGTGAAATAAATAAATACATAACATGCTGTCCTCAACTTTATTGCATCAAATCCCACAACCTGTCATCCTCTTCGCTGATAAGAAGCAGTGGATGAGATACATTCCTATTTACCTTTTTTGAAAAAAAAAATCAAAATGTGTTAAAAAACATTTGCATTGAGAATGATTGGAAAACACATCATTTTGTTCATGCAGAAAACTGAATACTGAAGAGACAGGAACATAGCGTGGCCTGCTGTCACAGCTCATGATTTGATGGCTGCAGAGCTTAGCCTCTGTGCTGCAGTATTATGGGCAGTGGACTATTTTGGGGTACACTGTTTTCTGGGGGGGGCACTGCGAGTGAGCTCTCTCCCCAGCAGGGAAGTCATCAAGACATCTCTCATCTTCACCTTCCCGCAGGCACGTGTCCCTGGAGAAGTAGGTCCACACATCTTAGAGCCACCGCTGCAGGCAGGCCAAACGTTCCAGAAAAGTTCAAAGATGGGCTGTGGAATCCTTCCCAAAGCTTTCTGAAGCCACCAGGCTGGGCATTTCCAGGAGAGTCTGGTAAGGTGCGGGGGCAGGAGGAAGAATATTCTCCCGTGTCTGGAATACTTAAACCTGGCAGGAGTCTCCCTGGGCGGATGCTGAGCGGGCCCCGGGCGTCCCTGGAGGACGGCGACTGCAGGCAAAGGTAGGGAGGACAGGGCTGTCTTCAGCCCCCACCGCCCCGCCGGCTCCCCCTCAGCCGCCCTTGGCGCGTCCCTCCCCACGCGCGCAGCCGCTGGCTGTCATCGTGCGTGTCCGAGACACCTCTGGACATTCGTCTGGCAGGAAGCGTCTCCTTGTCACAGCCCCGTTTCCTCGCGCTCAAGTAGGATCTGGGGCTCCCTCTCGAGTTGACGTGACACTGTTTATAATACCTCGCAGTTCCTCCCGGGGTTACCCGGTCCTCGCCAAACCCACCGCTCGCCTTTCATTTCAACTCTGAAATATGCTCCCGGTGGGCACGGGGATGGGGTGGGGAGGGATGCGCAGCCAGCCAGGCTGTGGGGTGACACGGGGAGGGTGGACTCGCTGCTCGGTTTCCAGCCACAGAGCAGCTCCTAGCACTGGACCAGCCACCGCCACCCACCAGGGCCGCAGCTGATGGGAGGTGAGGAGGACCCGGATTAGCGCAGGGGTCCAGCAAGGAGGCCTGCTGGGGCTGGGGGTGGGGGCAGGCAGCCCAGAGGGAAGCTGAGGGCAGGGGAAGGGGGGAGGGGCCCTAGGAGAAAAGGGAGGGCGTGAATGCCCGGGGACCTTAGCATGAGGCATTCATTCATACCTGCATTTGTCTACGCATGCCTGTGCGCATTCAAAAAACATTTAGCTAGCACCTACTATTTGAGGCTTTGCATATCACCAGCCCTCTCTGCAAGCATCCTTGTATAAATAGTAATAATAGCTCTCAGGCATTGCTTACTCCTCTGTGCCAGGCATTGGCTAACAGCTTCCTACACATTAGCTCATTTACTCCTCACATTGAACCTTGGGTAGGGAGCGTTTTTATCATTTTACTGATGAGAAAGCAGAGGCACAGAGAGGTTAAGTAATTTGCCCAAGACCACACAGCTAGTGAGTATGTCTGAGACCCCTAAGCCCATGCTCTCAGCTCTGCACTGTACAAACTAGAGATGGGGTCCAGCTTGTCCAAGAGACAGGCAGAGAGCAGTTTCTGAAGGAGAGGTGGGAAGGGGGATTGGCAGTGCTACCCAGGGACTCAGAGAAGGAGGCACACAGTCCAGTTCCCAGGGCTGGGCACTGCCACAGCTTAGGGTCTGCAGCTGTGTCCACTCCGCCAAAGTTTGACCGAGTGCTGCTGAATTGAAACTTTTGGATATTGTTTTGGGCACCAAAGACCCAGTTTCCCAGTTTGATTTGACTTCTTCTAGGTAGTTTTGGCATATCTTGGGAGGTTTTATTTTTAATGAAAAGGTGAACAGTCACAGTACCTTACATATCTTTTCAGGTGAATTCCATAAGCATTGGCAGAACCCTTGCCAAAGTCCAGAACCATGCGGAGGGATCAGTCTACATTTCCTTACTTAACCCTCACTGTGATCCTCTGAGGATGCTCTATCATTCCCATCTTACAGAAATCCACAGGAGTGAAGAGGACCATCCCAGGTCACTCAGCTAATAAATATTATTATGCCTGCCATTTTTTGGGCATCTATGATGTGCTGGGGACACTTCTGTCCATTCCTTCTAATTCTCTCAGCTCCGCTAAGGTAGGAGGGATCACAGTAATTTTACAAGAGGAGAGACTGAGGGTCTAAGAGGTCAGGCAGAGTCAGGATGTGCACTGGGATTCAGACCCCAAGGGCAAAACTTGGCATTCTGTACTGCAGTTCCCTCCACTTCCTTTTATTACCTTCTTTGTCCAAGTTTTGCTTTTTGACGTTGGATTTCTTGTTAATAAATTTCGGGGTGCTTGTATCCTGATCTCTCTTTCCTCCTTTATTGCCTCAACCTTCCAGCCAGTATATGTTGAGCACCTTCTGTGTGCCAGGGCCTGTGCTGGGCACTGGGGAGTAGAAAGGAAGAAGACAAAGACCCCACTCTCAAGAAGTTCACAGAACTGGGGAAACTGACATGTCATTCAGCGGAAGCTGCACTGCCATGGGAGGTATGATAGAGGTAATGTGATGGGGCCCGCTTGCCGGCTCCCCATCTACAACATGGGAATACCAGCAGGATTCACATCTGGCAGAGGGCAGGGTTAACAAGTGTAGCGACGTAAAACACTAAGTGTGACGCCTGGCATGTGGGAATTTTGCACCATGTGGTGGAGATAATACAATGATTATGTTACCCTTCCCAGAGGAATGGTGGGATTTTTTTTTTTCTCTGATAAGACCCAAAATGTTTATATGTTAAATTATTTATATATTAAGTGTTGATATTTATACACTATGGATAGAATCATAACAGATCAGAACTAGGAGAGCCCTTGAAGATCTAAAAGATCATCTGGTCAACCTCCCTGCTCTATTGCATGTAACTGAGTTTGAAAAGTGTTATAGCTAGCTTGATAGAGATGTGAAGGTTGGTGAAATGTTTGCATGTTTGTGTGTGTCTGTGAGTACGCTTTCTGTTGTTTCTTTTATCTGCATTTTTGTTTCACCTGATTTATAATAATAGTTTTAGGAACTCACATACACTGTTGGTGGCAGTACAAAAGCCCTTTAGACGGTGACCCAGCCACATGAATTAAGCTTTAACTATTTTTCATGAGGAATTAAATGCAAACGTAAAAATGCACAAAAATGTTCATTTCAGTGTTCTCCAAGATAGCAAACCACAAGAGTTAAGAAGCCATGGCTTATCTACCCCATGGAACACTACATAGACATTAATGGAAAAGTTAAATGAATAAAAAATGCAAAGTATATAGTTTGATTGCTATTTTATTAGGTTAATCAGTCTTAATCTGCACTCTTGGGGCCACTTGTTAATTTCAGAAATATACCTTACACAGGAACACCCACTGCAGAGGTGGTTAGTTAGTATTTGAAGTAACTCATCAAATTTGCACCTTCAGGAACCAACCTGAAAGGACTCCCAAGGGTCAAAACTGGAACAATTTGAGCAACGGAATTAAGAATGTACGATTAGATTATAGCCCAAAGTATGAAATAAATATCCATGAGTCCATGCTGATATAACTAAATGATTGAATAAATAAACACATGGGGGAGAGAAGACAGATCTTCCTTACAGGAGAAGTCACTGATGATAAGAAGGGAGTAAGGCCAGTCCACACTCAAGGGAGTGGGGACAAGGCTCCCCCCTCCAGGAGAAGGAGTTTAACCCCCTTCTTGAGTGCAGACTGGACTTATTGCCTTGTTTTCAAATGTAGAATATGGAAAGGGGAAAGAAAACTAACTACAGCAGAGAAGACTGGCAAACAAGGACTTAACCAAGGGATCAAGGCCAACTTGGTCAGCGGCGGGTCATGTTAATAGCACAGACCTTTGATGTGATGTGATAAGAAGGGTACTTCACCTCTGTGCCAATCTTCCCCCACACTGATCAGCATGAGAAAAACATCAGACAAACCCAAATTGAGGGATATTCTACCAAACACCTGACCAGTACTCCACAAAACGATCAAGATCATAAAAACTAAGGAAAGGCCGAGAATCTGTCACAGACCACAGGAACCTAAGGAGACATGATGACTAAATATAACGTGGTTTCCTGGATGGGATTCTGGAAAAGAAAAAGGACCATGATGGAAAAACTAGGGAAATCTGAATGAAGGCTGGAGTTTAGTTAATAGTAACGTACCAATGTCAGTGTATTAGTCGTGACAAATGTACCATAGTCATGTAAGACATTATGGCTGGGGGAAAATGGGTGAGGGTCATGTGGGAACCTTCTGTACTATCTTTGCCACTTTTCTGTAAATCCTTGCCACTTTTCTGTAAATCCAAAATTATTCCAAAGTAAAAAGTGTATTTAAAAAAAACTGTACCTTCTCTAGAAGCCTCTAGAAGTGTTTAGCTGTCGATATCTTCAATTAAAACCAGAAACTTTGTTAATTAACATGACGTATGTTTGAAATGACTTTCCCATCAGCAGTGTATGAGCGTTCCCTTTTCTCCGTCCTCACATCATCTATTGTTTTTTGACTTTTGGACTGGAATAAGATGGTATCTCGTTTCTTTATTAAGCATTTCTTGGATGATTAGTGATATTGAGCATTTTTTCACATGTTTGTTGTCCCATCGTCCTAGTGTCCAATGTCTGTTCTTCCACTCTCTATCCGTGTGTGCCCACAGTTAGCTCCCACTTGTAAGTGAGAACATGCGGTATTTGATTTTCTGTTTCTGATTTATTTCACTTCAGATAATGGCTTCCAGTTCCGTGTCTGTGTGTGTGTGTGTGTGTGTGTGTGTGTCACATTTTCTACTATGTAACTGATGGACACTTAGGTTGATTCCATATCTTTGCTGTAGTGAGTAGTGCTGTGATAAACATATGAGTGCAGGTATCTTTTTTGATATAATGATTTCTTTTCCTTTGGTTAGATGCCCAGTAGTGGAATTGCTGGATCGAATAGCAGATCCGTTTTTAGTCCTTTGAGGAATCTCCATAGTGTTTTCCACAGAGGTTGTGTTAATTTACATCACGTAATGGGTGCTGCATACACTAATCAGGTGAGGGTTACACAAAAAACCCAGACTTTACCACTATGCAATATATCCATGTAACAAATCTGCATATGTGCCCCATAAATCTATAAAATAATGAAAAATGAATAAATGAAAAGAGTTAATCACAGAAAAAAGAGAAAAAAAAAGAAACAATTTTCCATGGGTGAGGTGAGTTGTGCTCACCACTGGGGCTGTTGTCTGGACTCTCCTGCTTGTGTATAACTAGTCTTGAAAAACCTAGAGCCCTTAGGATCTTCAGCCTTTGTGGTGCCTCTCAAGACTTGGGATTGCAAATCAGTGTCTGTTTGGGTGCCTAAAGGAAGATTGGTTACTGGAGTCTGTCGAGAAATTTTGCTGAATCCCATAGCTAGAATATGAGCTTGTCTGCTATAGGAGCCCCTAAAGAATAGAGGGTTGGACTTCCATGGAGCCATTGAATAGTCCTGGGACAGCTTTTGTGCCTGCCTGCTAGTAAATATTTACACATGGGCAAAGTTTGACCTGAAACCTGCTTTCATGCTCACATAACACCTGGTAGCAAGGCTGTAGGGGCAGTTTCTTGATGTCCCCCAAGGGGCCCCAGAATCACTCTTTCTGCATGTCAGCCTTTGGAAGAGGTTTTTATCTAAGTGCTATGTATGAGTTGGGACTCTTCCATTTGCAAATGATCAGAACCCAACTCAAGCTGGCTTGACTCATGAAAGGAAATATATTGACTTGTGTTTCTGGGAAATCCAAGGGGATGGTGTCTTCTTGCACGGATGGACCTACAGGTTCAAATGACTTTTCCCCCACCCCATTTTTCAACTCTGTCTTCATTCTCCATTGAATGTCTTCATCTCTCCATGTGGCAGCTCCAGGCCTCTATTATCCTGATTGCTCCAAAGCTAGAAGAAATGATAGACTTGCCTTGAAGTTCCACCAGAGTCCCAGGGAAGACTCTGAGTGGCCCAGCCTTGAACCCGTCACAGTCAGCCACTCTGATGGGTCTTGAGTGCTCCCCTGGGCCAGCCCCACCTGAACCACCTGATTATTGTAGAATGGGGGAAAGATGATTCTGCAAAGAATGAGGGATGAAGAGCCCAAACCACTGTTTTATCTCAAGCCATGACTTTGGCTAGAATGCATCTCAGGCTAGAGGCCAACCGAGGGGAGATAAAGTGTTAGGAAAGAGCATGTAGTTAGGATCTCTAGAGGACGGAGCCTGGTCAGGGGTCCGGAGTCATGTTTTGACCCCAGTTCTCTTCTAAGTTGCTGAGTGGCCTTGGGGCAGTCACTTTCCCTCTTGGGCTTCCAGAGAGACATTCTGTAAAATGGGGGCTTCATGCCCTCAGACTTCTTCAGCTAAATAGTAAGTCTGGTGA
Source organism: Daubentonia madagascariensis (assembly GCA_023783475.1). Taxonomy (NCBI): domain Eukaryota; kingdom Metazoa; phylum Chordata; class Mammalia; order Primates; family Daubentoniidae; genus Daubentonia; species Daubentonia madagascariensis. Next base: position 52,315,519 of record JAKFHU010000485.1, on the reverse strand, counting down.
ATCTGAGGCCTCAAGAAGAAGTGGAGAAAGACTGGAGATATTAAAAAAAAAGAAAGAAAAATATCCAACAAACCCAAGCGGAATCTCAGTCTTACAGGTGTTTCCCTTCTTCCACCACACCTGAGTATTTAAGTGCTTCCAATCCCCTTTGAAAACCAGAGTGAAAATGCGAAGCAGAGACACAGTGCTAAGAAAGCTCTACTCAGCTTTCTGAGTAGAGCTTTCTCAGCTCTACTGAGCTTTACCTAGGCTCTACTCAGTTCAGTAATAAGGAAAAGCATTTTAAAGAGTGAAGTTTATATTTAAATCTCCTGCTGATCTGGAAGTTGCTCTCTCTCCAAGTTTAGTTTTTATTCCCCGGCCCTGGAGTGGGCCCAAACACACACAGCGCCTCCCCCAGCCCCCAAGCCCCTTTGTGGCTGCAGTTGACAGAATTCCATTACATGTCCTCACATGCCATCTGGGGCATGCTGAGACGCTTGGGATCTCAAGAATTGGGCGGGAGGCTCTTCCCATTTTGGTGAAGAGAATGAAAACAGTCTTTCTCACAGCCCCACACCATTCAATTCAAAACTGAAGCCCCCAGCATTCTTCTTTGCCTTTTAATTAATTCAATCATTCAAAGTGTGTTAAGCACTGACTGTATGCAAGGCAGAAAGGGGAGTTGGGAGATAGACAGGTGCATAACGTGGTGACCCTGCCTTCCAGGAGCCCGGGTGTGTGATAGGCCTTGCCATGGTGACCCTCCAATGCAGGCTGAGGGGACGCTGTGGCCAGGCCCAGGCCGCAGGCTCCCTCCCTGGGTCAGCGAGCTGGGCTTGGATCCTGGCTCCGAGCCTACTCCCGTGTGCCTTGGTCATGCCTTTTGGTCTGCAAGAGTCTCTGCTTCCTCATCTATAACATAGGGATGAGAAAACCCCCTTGTAGGGTTGTTGTGATGATGTCATGATTAAATCTAAATGTTTCAATGCTTAATCATAAAAGTGCTTGGAAGGAAAAATACTCTCCAAATGTTGGTTCCCTTCCCTTCCCTCCACCCCCTTTCTGGACCCCTTGGGTAACCCATTCCTAAGAAGGAAATGGGTGGAACTCACGTCCCGTGTGTCCACTTCTCAGAAGCTGATCTGAATCCCTCCTTGGCCTGGTGCCTGAGCCGGTACCAGGGACACAGAGGTTCCTGGGGCAGGGTCTGGTGCTGAAAAGATGAGTGTCCCCCAAGTCATGGAGAAAAACGCCAGGGTGAGAAGATCCCTGTCAAGAAGACATAATCACAGCCCTGTCCCTACTGCGCTGCCATGAAACCAAAGTGAGATTAGCCTATGACGGACGTGCTCAGCCAGTGCCGGGCATCTCTGAGTGAGGAGGAGGCGGCCCCCAATCTGACGTCCCCTGTGCTTTTGGTCCACACCACACACGCCCTCCCGGGGCCTTCTCACACAACCTTTCCCACCACCTTCACCTAAGCTGCTCAAACTCTCTACAAAGCCTGGCAATGATCCGTGCATTGAAATATGCCATCATCACCTCTCCCAGCAGGTCACCATTGTCCAAGCAGGGACCAGCCACTGGTCACATTTGCATGAGCTAGCAGCCTCCTCCTTGGCGGTCCCAGTGTCAGCTCTTTGTGAAGCCAAGGAGCCCTGGTCTCTAGATTGCTCTTGGCTGGTTGCTCTTGGCTCTTGGCTGATGGGTCTGAGAGCATTGTTTTTGCCAGAAATTAATGACATGGTGCAAAACAAAGTGTATTGAAACCAGAGTGGAGTGTCACCCCCACAGAGGCCTCCATCGGGCTGGAGCCAGCCAGCAAGCGGATGTTTATGAGGCAACCACATGGGCAGGGTTAGCTGCTAGAAGGGTGAACCAAGAAGACACCTGTGTTTAATAATGACCATCTCCCATGAGGCCACCGAAGGTCTTCTAACGCTCCCTGATGGGTCCAAACGATGGCCGTGCAGAGGCTGCCGGGGAAGCTGTAGGCGTCGGTTGCTGCCTTAGGAAGCTGCCAGGAGCATTGCTGGTCCTGAGGGTGTGCTAGGACCTGTCCCAATCCCTCCTCGTTCTTGCTTATAGAGAGTTTGAGGAAGAGGAATGCTCTGGGCCTTCTCTGCCTTTCTGGGGTCTCACAAACTCGCAGGCCCCAGGAGGACCTGGGTGAGTAGTGAGCCCTGCCCAGGCACTGTCGGGAAGTGCAAGAGGAACCGTGGATTTCGGTGTGCTTTGTAAGCTGCAGCTCACTCTCCGGGCACCCGGCAAGACCCTGGGGGTAATAATGAAGATGACAGAGAGGCTGTACGGAGCCCTTCCCAAGTGCTGGGTGCTTCATGTGGGTTATTTTGTTCACTTCCTACACACACTCTTGGGGGCAGGTGCCTCTTTTTTCCTGGTCTTGCGGATGAGAAAACTGAGGCTCAGAGACGTTAAATATGTTATCCATGGCCACGTACCGTGGGGGAGCTGAAACTCGAACCCACCAACTCTAGGAGCTCAAGCTGGCGGGCGAGAGAGACCACTACAATCCGTGCAGTTCGGAGTGGCTGGGATGCACGGCAGGCCCATTTTGATAGGAAGGAATGAGAATCTGGAGCAGTGCCCGATGTGTGGCCGGAGGAGGGTGAGGTCGCCCAGGACACAGCAGAGAGCTTCGACCAGGAGGAGCCAGGTGAGATAGAGGTGAGGTGGCAGGAGCAGAGCAACCACTCTGGACAGAGGAGGATGTGGATGGGCGTCTGGGATAAACATCAGCCCCACACAGCTGCTAAGTCACACAGTGACTCTCACAGTGTGGTCTATAGGTGCCAGGGGCATGTATGAGACCCTGCTGGGAGGCTGCTCATTCAGACTGTTTCTGTAATAAAACTAAGATGCTATTTGCCTTTTCTGTTGTGTTGACATTTGCACTGATGGTAAAGCTGCAGGGGCCTGAGCAGGAACCCAGGCAAGGGTTCCAAACTGTAGTAGCAGTCACGGTATTCTTTGCCAGCACACACTGGCAGAGAAAAGCCAGAAAAGGTGGTTTCACGTAATAATATCCTTGATGAAGCAGTAGAATTTATTAATTTTACCAAATCTTTACCCTCGAGTGCATGTCTCTTTAACATTCCATGTGACTAACTAGGAAGTATGCACGAGGTGCTTCTCGTACACACAGAGCGTGCCTGAGTTGTGAGCTGAACAAGCTACCTTTTATGGAAACCCCCCCTTTTTTTTTAAAGAACAACTGATAAGCAAACTATGGTTATTGAGACTGGGGTATTTGCAAACATTTTTGAGAAAGTGAGTGGCGTGAACCTGTCACTTCAAGGAAAACAATTGACGGTATTTGTTGCCAACAAAAAACTTAAAATTTTCAAGGAAAATTTGGATTTTGGAAAATTTGTATCCATAATTATGTACTTCCCAATATTTAAAGACTTTTTTTTAATGAATGAGGTTGTTTGATATTGTACACTAAAATGTGTCAACACTTGGAAGATCTGCACAATTCAGTGAATATTTTCCAAGTGACTGATGCATGATGTTGCAAAGGCAGGAATAAATAAAAGATCCATTTGAAATTCAAGATATACCAATAGTTTTTAACAAAGTCCAAAAATTTTATTGCTATGGTTTCAGATTCCACATTGAAATTTTTAAAGTTACTAACAGTTGTCAAGTATTGGTGTACTGCTAATCGAAAATACACATTCACAATTATCTGAAAAGGCAATTAAAATACTCCTTCCTTTTCTAATTACATATATGGGTGAAGCTAGATTTCTTCATATACTTCAATCAAAGCAACATATCACAACAGACTGAATGGAGAAGCAGATATGAGAATTCTTCTGTCTTTTATTAAACCACACATTAAAGAGATTTGCAAACGTATAAAACAAGGTCACTCTTCTCACTAAATTTTTTGTTTTAGGAACTATAGTTGTTTTTCACTTAAAAATATGTATGTTAACATGCACAGGTTTTAAAATTTTAAATGAATTAGTAAATATATCTAAACTTTTTCAGTTTTAATTTCTCATATGGCAAATATTTATAGCTATGACCTGTATAAGCAAAAGCTCTTTGGAGTCCTCAATAATTTTTAAGAATGAGGCAAAAACATTTGGAAACCGTTGAATTGCAGTTTGCTCCAGCTGGGCAGTGCTTACATTGTCCAAGCACCTCCTTGCCCCTCTCCCTACAGCCCAGAGGCGAAGGCCAACCAGGGTGCAGGTGGTTTCCTCCCACCCTGTTGCCACAGGGTGTTGTGGTCTTGCTGCCCTCTGGTCCCAGCTCCAGACAGCCCACGACCCAGCCCTGCAACCAATTCCCTGAGAGAGTTTGCCTGGCATGCCAATGTTCTGAGCCTCAGTCTCCCCATTTTTGAATAAGGAGATTGGCCTGGCCAGATTTAGGAGCCTGTGGTAGGCTGAATAATGCCCCCCAAAGATATCCAGGTCCTGATCCCTGGATTCTGTAAACATTACCTTATATGGCAAAAGGGGACTGAAGATGTGATTAAATTAAGGCTCTCGAGGTGCGGAGATTACCCTGGATCATCCAGTGGGCCCTTTGACTACAGAAGAGGAGGAGGCAACGTGACTATGGAAGCTGAGATTGGAGCGATCTCTTTGAAGATGGAGTAAGACAGCATGAGCCAAGGAATACAGGTGACCACTATAAGCTGAAGAAGTCTAGAGCTGGATTCTCCACTACAGCTTCCAGAAGGAAACAGCCCTGCTGACACCTGGACTTTAGCCCAGGGAAACTGATTTTCGACTTCTGGCCTCCAGAACTGTAGGAGAATAAGTTTGTGTTATTTGAAGCTATCAAATTTGGGGTAATTCATTACAGCAGTAACAAGGAACTCACACGGGGCCCTTCTAGTGCACAATGCCATGGCCACTCAGGGAAGTTTGTGCTCTAAGGAATGAATTTTTGTGATGCCAGACCATAGGGGAAAGTGTTGGGCTTGGGTAAACCCTCTGCATGTCCTGGTGCCACTATTTGCCAGCTATGTCAAGTTGGGCCAGCCCTGGTTCTCAGTCTTCTTTCCCGCTAAATGGGGCTATGCATTCTACCTTGTAAGGCAATGGTTTCTGGTGATGGCCTGGGCAGATGCTCAATGTATGACAGTGTCCTTCCCCTCTTGAGGGGATGAAGGGCAGGTAGGATTGGGCATTAGGAGAGAAGGCCCAGGGTACGACCCAGCCTCGACCACATTCCTTGTGCTGAAATCACTGTTTCAGCCTCCCTGAGAAGAGGTTATCCAGCCTGTGCTTAAACACCACCCATGACGGGGACCTCACTCCTTGTAGTGCTTGAAGCAGGTGGCTACTATGTGACAGTCACTTTCAAGGGCAGTGACGTACACATCTGGGAGTAAGCGTCCACTTGCTCATTTTACAAACAAAGGTGAAGCTGCTGTGACTAAGCCGCTTGCCGAAAGCACTCTCTTAACAAGAGGTGGAATCTTCTGAGCCTAGAGCCTCGCTCTGTGCTCTTCCCACACGACCTTCAGAAACGGCCTGTCCTGCCTCTGGGAGACTCAGGCTGAAAGGATTGATTTTGTCAATTGATTCTACAAATTGCTTCTGAGTCTGTTCTCTGCTAGGCTCTGGGCGGGATTCTGAAAACGGGCAAGTCCCAAAGTGACTCCTGCCCTCACTGAGCGTATTTACAGGCAAGGGCAACATTCTCCACCAGAAATATGACGGGAGCTGCTGTTATGGGCTGACTGTGTCCTCCCCAAATTCTTGGTTTTTTTTCTGAGGCAGAGTCTTGCTCTGTCATCCAGGCTAGAGTGCAATGGCCTCATTATATAGCTCACTGCAACCTTGAACTCTTGGGCTCAAGTGATCCTCCCATCTCAGCCTCCTGAATAGCTGGGACTACAGGCACGTGCCATCATGCCCGACTAATTTTTCTATTATTTGTAGAGATGGGCACTGGGGAGTAGAAAGGACCGGCTCTTGCTCAGGCCGGTCTCCAACTCCTGGCCTCTAGTGATCCTCCCACCTTGGCCTCCCAAAATGCTAGCACTACAGGCGTGAGCCACTGCTCCTGGCCTCCTCCCCAAATTCTTATGTTGAAGACCTTCACTCCTAGTCCCTCAGAATGTGACCTTATTTGGAGAAAGGGTCTTTCAGAGGAAATCAAGTTAAAATGAGGGCATTAGGGTGGGCCCTAAGCCGATATGACTGTTGTCCTTATAAAATGGGGAAATTTGGAGACACACACACACAGGGAGAATGCCAAGTAGAGATGAAGGCAGACATCAAGGTGATGCATCTACAAGCCAAGAAAATGCCAAAGATTGCCAGCAAATTACCAGAAGCTAGGGGAGATGCCTAGAACTGATCGTTTCTCACAGCCTTAGAAGGAACTGATATTGCCAACATCCTATCTGGGGCTTCCAGCCTCCAGAACAATAAATTTCTGTTGTCTAAGCCACCCAATTTGTGGTACTTTGTTATAGAAGCCCTAGCAAACTAATACAGCCATATATATAAATTTGAAATTTTCTAGTAGGCACATTTTTAAAAAGGTAAAAAAAGTGAAACTAAATTTAATAATATAGTTTAACCTATTATAGCCAACATATTATTGCTCCAATATATAATCTATGTAAAAACTATCAGTGAGGTATTTTACATTCTTTTGTCCATTCTTGTGTTTAGTATTCAAATTCCTGTGTCTCCTATCCTTACAGCACATCTCTATTGCACTGGCCACGTTTCAAACGCAGAGCTTAACAGGCACGAGTGGCCAGTGGCTGGCATGTTGGCCAGGGCAGGCCCTGTGGATTTGAATATTTCTCTGTATTGATTCTGCTGTACTGCCTGGGCCCTTCTGGTGCCTTGGGGAATTGTTTACTTCCTTTTCTTATCCATCCCTTCAGGCACAGAAGGCCAAGGTCAGCTGGCACCTCTGGGGGCTAAAAGCCCTCAATGCCGTTAGCTATTGCATCTTGATGGACCCTACACACTAGCCTTGCAGGTTTCTGTCTGTCCGTGGCCCTCTGGATGTGGGATATAGATGTGCACATGGATTTTTTTTACCTCCCATAACTACACCCATATGCTTTCTTCTTGTGGTGAAGATGCTACTGCTATTAATTTGACTGCAGGCAGAGCCATTCATTTCTTGTCATCTTCCCCTAAAAGACTTGGTGGTGATGATTAGCCTGAGAAAACCAGCCAGGAATCAATTTTTTCCCCTCTGGATATGCAGAAGAGGGAAAAAAAAATCACCCTACCCTTGTACTGGGGTCACCAATCTTCCCAGTGTGCCTGAGACGTTAGGTTCTTTTGTTTTGTTTTATTTTGTTTTTTGAGACAGGGTCTCTCTCTGTCACCTGGGCTGGAGTGCAGTGGCATCATCGTAGCTCACTGCAACTTCAAACTCCTGGGCTCAGGTGATCTCCCTGCCTCAGCCTCCCGAGTAGCTGGGACTACAGGCGTGTGCCACCGTGCCCGGCTAATTTTTCTATTTTTTGTAGAGATGGGGGGATCACTCTTGCTCAGGCTGGTCTTGAACTCCTGGCCTCAAGCAATCCTCCTGCCCTGGCCTCCCAGAGTGCTAGGATTACAGGTGTGAGCCAGACTGTTGGGTTTTGACACTGAAAGTCTCACATCCTGGGAAACTGGCAGTCCCAGGCAAACCAGCATGGTTGGTCACCTCACCTTGTACCCAGCTAGGGGCTGTCTGCCCCAGAAATAGGTGAATAATCTTGTTCCTGGTATCCGTAAAGGAAAAGGGACATTGGACGGGTTTGTTTGCTGACTCAGAGAATTGGAGAGGACAAAGCCAAGGCAAACTGGGGAAACTGAGACTCATGGAGGGGGCAGGACTTGCTGGGGGTTGCCAAGGCTGCAGCCAGATTCCTCCTGCCTGCCTGCCTTCCAATAAGCCACAGTCATCTGCTGGAGGGGAAGGGGTGGTTATGCATAGACAGATCAAAGAGCGGAGTTTCCTTAGGGGGAAAGGTGGCAGTTGACAGTATGACCAAAGGGTCTAGGATTGGGAAAGGGGGACTTAGAGCCAAGGGAGCCCTGCCCCAAGGACTGCATCTATGGGTATGTGTTGAGGGAGCCCATTGTCACCCCAAAATGGTCCAGTTGGGATATGTAGGGTCACTCGGGAGTGTTCGTCAGATCTGTACTGCGGAAGGTAGGACTCACTGGGGTATGTCTTCCACCATATGCCAGTGTCGTGGGTTCAGTTGGGGATGTTGTGGTATCCCCTGAGCTGCAGCAGAGAGAGCCTTGTTGAGTCCCAAGCTCCCCGCAGGATCCCTGTGCCCGGCATGCTGGGCCGAGGCTGTGCCGTGGGAAGGGGCTGGCTGGAGGCTCCCTGGGCCTGTTCTGCAGGGACTGCCTTCTCCCTATACCAAATCCTACAGGGGGCTGGGGTGCCAGGCAGTCATGAGCCCTGCCTTCTACTCTGCTCCCCTGAGTCTCCTTGCGATGGCCCTCACAGAGCCCCTGGGGGCTGCAGCTTTGGGAAGTGGCCTCACCTTGAGGAAGTTTAGTTGTATCTCATTTTTAATCAAAAAAAAACCAAGGAAACCAAAACTCTGATTTGAGTTGTAGGGCCTAAACGATTACACTGGTGATTCAGTTTCTTTTGAATCATTTAACCTTATTTCACAGTTTCGTCTCTTGATAGTCTTCTTTCAACTCGTGGTTAAGTTGTAATTCTCTGTGGCCTGCCTTGGAAATGACACCTCCCCTTTTTTTTTTTTTTAATGCTAATTCTCACTTTATTAATTCATCAGTCCATCCTTAAATTAAAGGAGCTCAAATTGAACCTCATTTTGACAGCTCCCCTTGTACGAGGTGTCTGCTGTGTGCCAGGCACACGCTGGGTGCTTTGTGTTTGGGGTTCCGTGACTTCTACTGCAGCTTTGCCAAATAGGTATTTATCACCCAGAGTTGACCGATGAGGGGAGGAGATTTGGGTTTTAAATTCCTACAATGCAGTGGTACTTACTTCAATGTTATTTTCACCTTTCTATTGTACCCAGCTTTCCCCTCCTTCCTTCTTTCTTTTAGTTAGACACATCTTCTTACCGACTTGAGGATGTTCTTCAGTTGAGTTTTGTCCTCTCGGCTGAGGAACCCATCAGAGGAATATTGAGCCTAAGGGGTTGGCTGTGAGGACAGTCTCACCCCAACAAGGCAGGAAGGAGGAAGTGGGAGATCTTATAGGGGCCTCCCTTTTCCCTGTGTTGCCTTGGGCTCCCCCCACGTGGACCCCCTCCAAGCTGCATCCTCAGGACCTTGGCTTCTGCTTGCTCACAGTTCCAGGCAGAACCAGGCTGCGGCAGCCTCAGGCAGGGCCTTTGCACGGCTGCTGCTTCAACCCGGAATTCCTTCTCCACCAGCTCTGCCTGGCAAGCAGCGACTCATCTCTCTAGATCTGGCTGAGGCAGTTCCTCTACAAAGCTTCCCCAGGTCCCCCCAACTTCTGGCAAGAGCACCAAGGGCATGTTATAGCAATTATTTGCCCTGTATCTGTTCCCCCACTGGCCTGGGGTCTCCCAAGGGGGTCAAGGTTTCACCTGTTTGGGTTCCTATCATTGTATCTGAGACCTAGTATTCAGCTAGGTCTTAATGTTGCATGAACAAATGACTTGGCTAAATGATACCATCCAACCCAAATCAGGTCCAAGTGTGTTGTTCATCAAAGAGAGGTGTGTCAGCTTGCTAGAAGGGAGATAGCTATGGATTGGGAAACTTGGGTCCATCCCAGCTGCTACTATTATTCAATTATAGGACTTTGAACAAGTCACCTGGGCTCTCCAGGTGGGTGGTACGAGCTAGCCCACGTCTCAATTTCTGCCTAGATCTGAAATCCTGTGCAACTGGACTATTGCATGTGCATGTGCGGGAACCCCAGGAACATTAAAACTGGCAAATGGATAGTCTAGCAGCCTCCGTGGAAGGACTGCCCATCTCAGCAACATGCTCTTTCCTCTCTCAGCCTCCAGTTGAGTCCTCAGGCTGAGATCCTACGATCACTTTTCCGCAGATAAGGAACATCTCCTTTCCTATATAATATTTATAGTGGGAAGGGATTCCTGAAAGGAAACTCCTGTAACCAAAGCCAGATTGCAGAGGATTAACAGAGTTAGGAAGTGGTGTATTGGTTTCCAACGTGGACTGGTTAACTGTACTTTTTAAGTTTTGAATATGGAAAGAATTCTCATAAATCTGCATACGATGGAGAAGGTTACAGACCAGAAGATAAAATAATTCAGAAAGTTACCTGGGGTCTTCAGGTGGAGTAACACATCTTGAGCTCTGTGATATCAGCTACCTGTATATAGGCTGAGCAAGTTCAGAAGAAACCCAAGTTCACAATGCAACAGAGAGAAAACAGCGACTTAACCAGAGGGACCCTGTATTCTTGGGAAAAGAAACAAAAAAAAAGAAACCAGGTAACCCCCATAGCTAACCCTAACAGAAGGTGGACTTGGGTTGGGCCCTCCAACTTCCTGTGTACTTCCAGATGTCAAGTTGACATCTGACAGCACAAGATCCAAGCCTGAACCACCTCGTAAAGCCCAGTCAGTCAATACGCAAAACTGTAAGGAATAACAACACGTTGTTTTAAAACATTACATTTTGGGGTGGTTTGTTATGCAGCAGCAGTTAACTGGAGCACATGAGAATATGTTGCATAAATTGTGTTGGTTATAACTGGCCATTCACTCCTTTTGTTCACTCTACAAATACTTAATGAGCACTGACCTTATGCCAGGCTCAGGGCCAGGTCTGGGGCCAAGATGGTGAACAGGGCAGGAGATGTCTTCTGTCTCGGACCTGAACTTCCAGTATGAAGAGTCAGTAGAATGAATACACTAACAAATGAACAAGAAAATGTGATGTGATGAGCGTTGTGAAGATGATTGTGAGTCTGTGGTATTTGTGGTTATTGTTATTTTCCAACTGCTTGCCCTGGGCTGATGGGAGTCACGACTTTGGGTGGGCTTCCAAGCCCCCCCCTTGCTCATCACATCCTGACATCAGCTATTCCAGTGTGGTGACCGTCTGCATCGAGTCCTTTCAACTTAAGCGTCTCCAGGCTCTGCTGGGGCATGGAAGACAGGGATGAACAAGATGCAGCCATGCTCTCAAGGAACTCAGTGAGGTGGGGAGACAGAGAAGTCAACTCATGATTACATAAAATGATGCAGTGTTTAAGGCAATAAGCTCGCTAAACTTTGTAGGTTCTGACATGCTGTGTGACTCTGGGGCACTCTCTGAACTTCAGTCTCCACTATCCAAACAGAAATAGTAATCTTTCTTCTGCCTACCCCATGGGCCATTCTGAGAGTTAAAGAGAAGAGGGAAGGGGCTCTTCCTTGTAGATAATAAAGCACAATGCACACGTAAGAGATCAGGAGACTCAGCAGTTGTCTTAGTGAACCTCTGCTTTCTTGTTTCGTGTTTGTGAAATCATTAAGGACTGGAGCTGCTGTGCAACTTTAGGAGGCACCAGTGACTGTGGGCTCCATGTGAACAGTACCCCTGGGGGTTGTGCGTCTTGGTGAGCCTGTTGGCCTTGCTCATCTTGGAGCCTGGTTCAGTGACCATGGACACTGTATTGTCCCCTGTGTTAGCTGCTGCTGTTGTTCCCTGCCCGGTGGCTTCCCAAGGGTAATGGAGCTTAATCTTGGACAGCCTGTGTGTGCACCCAGGATCGGTGCTCAGCTCTGGCCTCTTGATTTAGGAAACACTTAGGAAAGTCTTGGAGCAGTGCCTGAGGAGTGACAGGTGAGGAGACACCAAGGGTCCAAGCAGGCTTTGCTTGTAGGAGAGATGTGGGGGTGGGAAGGGGAAATATGTGTCTTAGTCCTTTTGTGCTGCTATACCTGAGACTGGGTCATTTATAATGATCAGAAACTTATTGGCTCACAGTTCTGGAGGCTGCAAAGTCCAAGATCAAGGTGCCGGCACCTCGCAAGGGCTCTCTTGCTGCATCATCAAATAGTGGAAGGGAAGAGAGAGAGAGAGGGAGAGAGGGAGAGAGGCAAAAGGAAGTCAAATTCATCCTTTTATAACTGCTTCAACCCCACCCATGAGGGTGGAGTCCTCGTGGCCCAATCACCTCTTCACACTGTTACAATGGCAATTAAATTTTAGCATGAGTTTTGGAGGGGACAAACAATAGGAAGAGGTGAGGCTGGTGACATTCTGAAATGCTCATTTATGTTTTATTTGCCTCTATTTCCCCCTTTCCCTCCACCTCTTCAAGCGGGAAGCAGCTTCACTGGCTGGGCAGAAAGTCTAAAGGGCCTGCAAGATCTCCTGACCTTTGTTTTCCACAAATCTCACCCCAGAGAGAGTGCTTGAGGGAGGAAGCAGGGAGGCCCCGAGCAGCAGGAGGAAGAGAAGGGCTTTCCCCAAACTGGACAGAGAGGCCCCTGGGCTGCAGGTCCTGGATGGTCAGAGACAGACCCTGCTGCCTGTGCCCAGAAAGGCCTTAAGACCCCAGAAAGAAAAGACTGCCTGAGTCACACAGGGAACTTGGACTCCTGTGCAGCTGGGAAGGAGACAGAAGATGCTGACACAAAGGGAACATGGGAATGGGACACCAGCCTCTACCCTGTCACTGTCACCCGCAGGAACTCAGGACAAAGGACCCAGCCCTCCCCTCCCCCAACACCTTGACACCATTGAACACCGGGGCTCTACATGCTTCCAGAATCAGAGGGAGACAGAGTGGGGGGAACCTCCAGGAATAAACGAGGTGGCTAAACTTAACAAAAGAAAAGAAAATGGGCAAGATCTATGTAAAAAGAAAAAAGAAAAGAAAAGAAAACTTTCATGTCCTACTAGAGGACCCAAAAGACTTTCTCAACGTATCACCTGCAAAGGCGTCCCCTGTCTTGGGGAGGAAGACGTGACATCTTAAAGATGTACATTTCTTTCAAGCTAATCTGTGAATGTAATGAATTGCCCGTATAAAAGACCAGGAGGGTTTTTTTCCCCCTGGAAGTAGGCAAACTAAACCAAAAATCGACACGGAAAAATAAACAAGTAAAAGTGCCAGGAAAATTCTGAAAAAAAAGAGAAATGAGTGTGGGGGGATTGGTTCTACCTGATATTAAAACATATTATAAAGCTGTAGTAATTAAACGGTGCAGTACAACAGTATGAATAAATACACAGATCAGTGGAACAAAAATAGGAAGTCTATAGTAGAAAAAAACTCATGCAGAAATTTAATAAACAATGACAGTGAAATCTCAAATCAAAAGTGGGGCAAAACAGATTATTCGTTAAATGACATAGAAATAACTGATTAAAAATAATTTTGAGTCTATAATTCTCACCTTATACCAGGATTAATTCCATCTGGATCAGGTACTTAAATGTAAAAATAAACCATAAAAATATTAAGAGAAAGCATAGGAGAATTCTTTCATAATTTTGGAATGGGGAAGGCCTTTTAAATATGACATTTAGCCCAGAAACCATAGAAGAAAATGCTGATAAATTTAGATACACAAATATAAAAAATTTCTTTATGCTTCCATCAGAAACAAAAGGCAAATAACCTGGCAAAAGTACTTGCAATTCATTCTACATACCAAATGCTAATTTCTCTAACACATAAGATCCCCTACAAATTAATTAGAAAAAGGCCAATGGCTCAGTAGATAAATAGGCAAGGATATGAAGAAGCAGTTCACAGAAAACACGAAGGGCTTTTAAACATATAAAAATGCTCAAATTCAACCATTATAAGAAAATCTCAAATTAAAATTAAAGTAACACAGAATCTTCCTCCTTCAGAATGGCCAAAATACGTTTGATAAATTTCTGATTTGTCAAGGGTGGGGAAACAAACTATCTTCTACATGGGGTATTAATCTCTGTGATGGGAAACGTAGAGACATCCACATCCCTGTCCATGGGTCCCAACAGGTCCTTTCTGGGAATTTATCCCACAGATGAACAAAATGACGGGTGTGCAGGTTATTTATGGCAGCATTGTTTGTGTAGCTAAAGAATGAAACTATACTAAATGCCACCAAGAGGTGAAATAAATACTGGCACTTCCATTCAACAGAATACTATGCAGCTGGAAAGAATAATTAGGAAGCTCTTTAGGTATTTATGTGGAAATCTTTCCAAGATATTTTTAATGGGAGAGAGGTATATCATATGCACACAGGGTGTGTAATATGCTACTATTTGAATCAAAATAGAAAAATACACACATATCCACTTGTGTGGAATATCTCTGGAAGGATACACAAGAAATGGATAACTTTGGCTGCCTCCAGGGAGAGGGTTGGGTTACAGGAGTGGAAGAGAGATTTGCCATTTACTGCACAAACTTCTGCACTTGTGCATTCTCCTCTTCAGAAGAAAAAATGATTTTTTTTGTAAAGAAATGAATGAGAGGGACATTCAGTGGAAGGAGTATTGAGTTACAAACTGAGTTGATTTGTGGAAAATAGAGAACTGATATTCTTTTACTCCTAATTTTGTGGACTGGGATTTACACCTGCTTTGGTGACCCAAGGACAGAAGAGCCTTATCAGGACAGATGGTGGGAGCTGCAGGCAGATGGAGCTTAGTATGAGGAAGAGGGAACGATGCAGACATTTATTAGTTATTTTATATGTGTCAGAGTTTATATCATGCTATTTATATTATTATGTAAATTTATGAGGAAAGCTAATATTTACAAAAATCCCACATTAGTTACAACTATTAGTTTCCTATTGCTACTGTAACAAATTATCACTAATTTAGCAGCTAAAAATGACACAAATTTATTATCTTGCTGTTTCAGGAAGTCCTAAAATCAAGGTGTTGGTTCCTCCTGGAGGCTTTCGGGGAGAATCTGTTTCCTGGCCTTCTCTAACTTCTAGAGGCCTCCTGCCTTGGCTCATGGCTCATCCTCCTTTTCCAAAGCCAGCAAGGTAGCATCTTTCAGTCTCTCTCTGATCTGACTGTCCCGCCTCCCCCTCATCAGGGTCCTTCGATTACATTGGGCCCCCTGGGTAATCCAGCTACTCTCTTATCTCAAGGTCCTTAATCACATCTGCAAAGTCTCTTTTGCCAGATTCACAGGTTCTGGGAATTAGGACATGGAAACCTTTGGGGGGCTGTCTTAGGCTGTTTTCTGTTGCTTATAACTGAATACCAGAAACTAGGTAATTTATAAAGAAAACTTATGGAGGCCGAGAAGCCCAAAGTCGAGGACCTTCTTGCTGGTGAGGACTCTCTGCAGAGTCCCTAGGTGGCACGGGGCAGTACATGGTGAGGGGGCTGAGCGTACTAGCTCAGGTCTCTCTTCGTCTTCTTATAAAGCCACAAGTCCCACTCCTATGATAACCCACCAGAGCCCTCATGACCCAATCACCTCCTAAAGGCCCCCCTCTCAGTACTGCCACATTGGGGATTAAATTTCAACATGAGTTTTAGAGGGGACAAATATTCAAACCATACCAGGAACCATATTCAGCTGATCACAATGACTGTCCACTGCACAGTACCAGGAACCTGGTGTTCCTTGAGGTTAAAGTTACTTCACCCGGGCCACGAAGCTAAGCTGTTAGCACTGAGCAGGTTCTCCTTACATGATGATAACTTTCCGATGGCCCCTGAGTTGGACAGGGCCCCTTGGCTCCCTCACTGGAGGTGCAGGCAGAGCCAGGGGCCCACCTGGTGTGGGGGATACAAACATGGTGTGTGACATGGACATTATGAGTGCAGACCAGAGCCTCCTGCGTAACTGAGGCACTCATTTGTCTGCTGCTGGGAGGTTTGGAGCCAATTGCTCTCTGTGAGTCCCTCTCTAGGACTCACCATTAGCTGAAGGGCGTGGCTGTTCCCCAGGTTGTGCCCCCTTCCTGGGGACAGCTCACATCTAAAGTCTCCCTAAAGGCCATTCCAGCTCCAGAGCTCCCTGCAGGATCGGCTGAGGCCTTTGCTGTGACTGCACTGTTTCTCAACATCTCCCTCTGCCCAGTCCTACTCCCTCACTGCCCTACAGAAATCCTTCTTGACTCCCAAGAGCACTCCCAGTGACCTTGCTGCGCACACTTCCCTGAGCCCTGACTGATCTATGACAGTGGAGGTGAAGAGAGTCCAGGCTGGGCTTCCACGAAGGTTTCTCCAGGCTCTTACCCTTGGGGGAAGGTGACACGGTAAGAGTTGCCAGGCTGGGGCTAGAACCTTCCCTTTCTTACTTGTCTCTTTGGCTTGTGGAGATGCTGAAAGGAAGACAGGGCAAAAGCCAACATCGTCACAAAGGCTACAGAGCTTGACATGATCTGGCCCCATTATCTCTCGGACCAGCCTTATTCCCTGCCCAGTCAAGCTTCACTGATCTCTTCGCTATTTCTCAAATCTGCCAGATGCACTCCCACCTGCGGCACCACAGGGCCTGTGCACAGGTTCCCTCTGCCTAGAATGTGGGTCCTCTCCAGACATCTGAATGGCCCACTCTTTCACCTGCTTGGAGCCTGCTCAAATGTTACCTTCTCAGGGAGGCCTTCCCTGACCACCATATCTATAGTTGCACCCCCTGCCCCTCCCAGCACCCCACAGCCCCCTTCTCTGTTTAATTTTTCCTTGTAGGGTTTGTCACTTTGTCATATACTATAACACTCACTAACACGATATAATATACCATGTTCACTTTACAACGTACAATCTCACCCGTATGTTTATTTCATGTAATTGTTTATTTTGCTTGCGTTGTTTGGTTTTGTCTGATTTACTCATGACTGTATCTTAGCCACCTAGAATAGTACTTTGCAAATAGAAGGGGCTCAGTAAATGTTTGTGGAATGAATGAAAGTATAGGGCTTGTCTTAAGTCTTGGAAGTGACATGGGACTGGGGTCGAGGGCCCTCGGGCCCAAAACTGCTCTGGGGTGATGAAGAATAAATGTGGACTGTTGACATGATACCTTCCCTTTCTGGGGAGCCTGGGATCCTTGCTCTGTCGCCACCCATGTTCCTTACCCCAGGTTGCAACCACTTGGTGTCTACACACTGTAGATGGGCCATAAAGTCTTGAATAGATGAGGGAGAACAAACTGGGTTGACTATCCCCGTTTCCCAGATTCGAGAAGGTGGGGTTCAAGGAGGGAGGTACCTTGCCCACATCACAAATCTGACGCCTATGGGAATAGCTCAGACTAAAGCCCGAGCCAGCCAAATGAATACATTAGTCTTAAGTGACTCAGCTCAGTCCAGGCAGGCCGGGAGAAGGGTATAGACTTGTCGTGCCTCAGGCCAGCGCACTGAAGGACTTTGTAATCCCGTGGGGAAATAATGCATTATCCTAAGTGAAGTATCTCAGGAATGGAAAAACAAACACCACATGTTCTCACTAATAAGCAGGAGCTCAACGATGGGCACACACAGTCATGTTGTCGTGTAAATTACACTGGAAACCAAGAAGGGGAGAAGATGAGTGGGGGGTGAGGGATAAAAATTTACCTATAGGGTACAACGTAGACTACTCTGGTGACGGGCACATTAAAAGCCCTGCCTTCAGCATTATACAGTTCATGCAATTCATCAACGTCACAAGAACACTTGTACCCTCTTAATATTTTGGGGAAAAAAAAAAAAGAATGTAGTGTCATTGCTTTGCAGAACATTCACAGCTCCTTTGGGATTACAGAGACCAGTGGTTCCCAGCCTGAGCTACCTTGTCCCTGGGAGGGCCACCAAGATAGGCGTGTCGGCTGGAGGGGAGGATGGAGGGCCCCCTTCCTCATTCAAATACGGCCAAAGTCTAACAGAAATCATGCATCTGCCCCAGAAGAGGTGACACAGCCCACTTGAAATCTCAAGCTTATTTATCGTTGTCTGAAATTAGATACACTCCAGTGTGAGACAATGAGGTTGACCAGAAAGCTGGTTAATGTCCCATTAATCCTGCCTCCTCTCTGGACTGTCCCCAACAAATACAATTCTGTCCAGAGAGAGAGTCAGTGAATAACATATCTCTGTATCATTGCGTAAGAACGCCACAGAAGACACAACCCCGCAGGGTGGGCAGGGGATGCAGGAAGAGGGACGTTCAAATAAAACTGAAGTGATAGCCCTGCTGGCGTTGAGTCTCTTTCCATTTTTCTAAACCCAGTGACTACCTGAGTTTACTAGGTACAAGGCACCCTCTTCTTTGCTCCACATGTGTATGCAGGAAAGGAGGCTGAGGCTAAAAGCTCCTCTCTGGGGACCCCAAGGCCCGCCCCCTGGCACGGTCACTCATCTGTGGCGCTCCAGGCTGAATCCTTGGGGAAAGTGAAGGCCAAACTCAGCCGAAGCATCTCTCTCTGGGGACTTTGAGAACCTTTGCCCTTTTTCCTTGGTGAGACCCCAAGACCTAGTTCAATGCTAAACAAGCCGCCTTGGTGCTAGGCTGCCTTAGAGCACAGGGCCCCAGGCAGTACAGTTAGATCAAACTTTCTCCGACTTGATTTGGTATTCACAGAGCAGGGACCATGGATCAAGGTTTTATCTTTATTCTGGAGGTTTCTGAGAGTGAGGGAAGCAGCCTGGTCCAGTGGACAGAGCCCTGGCCTGGCTTGGACGCTGGAAGCCACTGAGTTGTGTGTGCCTTGGGCTCAGTGCAGACACCAGCAGAGACCTGCCCCGTGTCACTTCAGCTCCCTCTGACTTACCTATGGCTTTGGTGACCCAATCCTGTGCTTGCCGAGGCTTCCCACATTTGCCTGCTATAGCTCAGCTGTTCCGCCACAGAACTTTCTAGAAAGCCAAGACAACTGCAAGCAGGGCAGCTTCAAAGAGTGGAGGGCGAGCCCCCCGGAGGACCCTCACCCAGGTGGTATGGGAGCCCCTGGTACGTGTCTTCACCTCCCCTCCTTTGAGGGACGATCTGGGGTACGTTCTACAGAGTCCTCAGAGGGGCCCTGGCGGGACTGGCCCAACCTGCCCACAGCAGTGACCAGGGTGACAAGGCACCTCTTTGGCTTTCCTTCCTGCTTCCTGGGACCACCTCCTAAATCACTCCCCTGCTCCAAGTCCCAGCGTCGTGTCACAGGGCTCTGATTTCGGGGAACTCAAACCAAGACACCCGTTACAGCTGGATGTGGCCCAGGGTGTTAGAAGACAGCAACACACGGAGTCTCTCCTGAGCTCCTTGAGCCAGGTGGGGCTGTCAATCCTGTGCCTTTTACAGGCGAGGAAAAAAAGACTCGGCTGGGCCGCAAGGTCGGTGCTCACGGTGGGCAGCCACGTCGGCCCCCTCGGGGCACCCACTGGCAGTCCCCTCCCTTCCATCACGCGTTCATCCCCACACACACGGTGCTGGGCACTGTGTCCTCCTGCAGGGGAGGCACAGAGGCCCCAGCCCTCTGGAGGGGACGTGACCTGTGGCCAGCGTGGCCTCTGTGCTGTTGAGAAAGGCCCTCCCTGCCCTCTGCAGTGCTGGGACGACAGGGGACAGGAAAGTCTCCCCAAGCCCTGCTTAGTGGAAAGAATGGCTCCTGCAGGGGGCTGAGCAGAAATCCCGGCCTAGGACCCCGAGGTGCCGAGGAAACATTCCTGTTTGCAAATCCAGTAAACACTTGATTTTCCTGGTGCCCTCGGCCAGGTGGCTGAGGGCCTTCCAGATCTCACACCTCCAGGATGCATATTTTTCCAGAAAAATAAACAAGTGGATGCAGAGCTAAGTCCTGCCTACTCCCCAGGGCAGGGCCTGGCTGGCTGGGTGGGCAGATGCTCTTCAGGCTCAGGGAGAAGCTTTTAGTCACCCGGAGCGAGCAGGGCCTCGTGGGGGCCGGGCCGCGCGTGGGCACAGGGGACATTGATGTGGCTCCCACCTGGCCGCCTTCTCAAAGAACTCACAGTGTGAGAGGGAAACACACAGAACCAGACTCCTTGCAGTTCTAGTGACAACTGCTGACTTTACCAAGTGCTCGGTATGCTCGGGCCGTGGCGCTGTTTCCCACACACTATGCCATTTACCCTACAGAACCACCTCCTGAGAGAGGTGTTCCTGAATTTTCTCAGTTCTCACACACCAGTAACTGGGAGACTCAACACTGCTTTAATAAAAATATTTTACAGAAAAAAATAAAGATGTCCTCATTAAACATTTGTCTTGAATCAAGATGTGCTCGAATGTCTATGAAAAACATGGGTCTTGAGTTTGAGGGAATATTGTCCCCATTCTACAGGTGGGGAAACGGAGGATCACGTCTGTCACTTGATCCCTAGTTGGGCAGCCCCTTGGCTGTGCCGCCTCGCCCATGACCGAGGGCTGACAGAGAAGCGTGATGAAGCCGGTGTGACTTTGGGGTGGGCTGGACAAATGTCCACAACGTGTCTGATGGGCAGGGCCTTGAAGGGTGGGCAGAAGTGACCCAACAGAGGGTGGGGTGCTGGGCACGTGGGCAGAGGCCACAGAGCACGGGTGTGGGAGCACCAAACAGTGAGTGTGCTGGAAGGAGCAAGAATGAAACACGGACAAGAGTGGAACGGGGCACAGCCCACACGGGGCTGCTCAAGACACGATTCTGAAGACAGCGCCTGACGGGCGCCTGCCCAGCTCCGTGTGCCGACTCCCTGTGTCATCTCGGACACGGCCCTTCCCCTCCCTGGGCTCTGACTCCTCCACGGTGGCTAGGGGGTCTCCAGGGGCCTCGGCCATCATGGTGTGGCCACAACTGGTGTCTTCTTTTGCTCCCAGGTGCCCCAGCTCAGACCATAAATCGTGGTCTGAATATGGCCGGCTGACTCGTGCCTCACAAGCCTTCCTCACCCTGAGGCCTGGAAGTGCTGGCCTTTCCAGAAGGCCCGACTCCTGCTTTCAGGCTCCCCCCATCAACCCCCCACCCTGCACCCCCCACACACCCACCCATGGACACACAGGGACACACATATACCATACACACTACACAGACGCACACACACACTACACAAACATAAACACAGACACACACGTAGACTCACACACCATACATACCACACAGACATACACATACACACCACACACATACACACGCATATCACAGGGACACACATACCATGCATACAGACACACTCAGACACATGCACACATACAGACTTACACATAGACACGTACCCATAGACATACATGGACACACACATATACCATATACACCACAAAGATGCACAAACATACTACACAAACATAAACACAGACACACACATAGACTCACACACACCATACATACCACATAGATATACACATACACACCACACACAGAAACACACACATACGCATGCATACCACAGGGACACACATACCATACACACAGCCACACTCAGACACATGCACACATACAGAATTACACATAGACACATACCTATAAAGGAGGAGTCAGAGCCCATACATGGACACATACAGGCGCACACACACATACACTATGCATACCACATGGGCACACACACTACACACACACTATACACAGAGACATACTCACACCCCCCCATACATACCACATGAACACACACAGACACACACACATACACTACAGACATGCATGGGCACAGAGACTCATGAACCACACAGATACACACGCACACCATATACACCACACAGACACACAGACTCACATAGATACATACACACAGACACACATGCCACACAGACACCCAGTCTCTCTCACACATACATATACACCCCCTTACTTAGCTGATCCAAGAGACAAACAAAAATATAATTTACCACAGTCAAGTTCCCTCACACACTGAGCAATTGCTGGGGGCACTACTTCAGGGCCCCAGGACCTGGGGGAAATTGGTCCCTTCTAGAGCATTTTTTCTTTTAATATCCAGATGACCCCTTAAAAGGGGCAGTATGCTTTTAAATTTTAAGGCCTATAATAAGTTTTCGTCTTCACTGTTTAAAAAGACTCTCCTTCCAGCTACCTCGTCTGAGGAATGCCACTTTTTAAACATTTGTTCCCTGAGCGGAGTTTATAAGAACGTCTCCCGGGGCTGCCCTGCCTCAGAAGGAAGGTGGCCTCGGGAGCAGCTGCAGCCTGGCAGTGTCTGCTTCTCCCTGCTGACTTTGCTGCGGAGAAAGTGGCCACAGCCCAGGGGAGCCCGTCCAAGGGGAAAGCCCAAGGCAGGCAGCCCCGGGGAAGCTTGGCTGGGCCCTGTCTGGGTTTGAGGAAGGGGCGGGAGGAAGGGTTACCTCTGTCCAGGCCAGTGGCCAAGGACGAAGCCCCTGGGGGCCGTGGGGTCCCTGAGCAGGCGGCCGAGGCCTGAGAGGACCCGACTGGGCCCGGCCCTCCTGCCCACCCTAGTGGCCCGCAGGAGGCCGGCCTCGAGCTTGCAGGTCTGGGCTTGGCCTGGCCCCTCCTGCCCACTCCTTGGCTCCTTGAGTAAATCAGAGCCGTCAGTGTGGTAGCAGCTTGATTAAAGTTCAGGGGTTTAATAGATCATTTGAAAAACCCCAAATTACTCCCACCCCGGCCCAGCCACCTGGCCCGCTGCCCCGGGTGCACAGCAGCCCTCGGCCGGCACCGCCAAGGCCAGGCCGGGCCCGAGGTTCCTGCCTATTCCCGGAGGACGCCCGCTGCCGAGCAAGCCCAACATTCTCAGCTGCATTTAATCTGCCCTGAGACAGGCTGGCGATGAGAAAATGCAAGGGGCAAGGCACGTGAGGCGAGACATGGAAAAAGTTGGATAGTTGGTCGGCTTTGTTCACTTGGTAACCTGGAGCGGGGCCAGCCTCGGAGGAGCTCCCTTGGCAGCAGAAGTCTGTTCCAATTAATCGTGTTTAACCATTCTAATCACACTTTAGCACATTAATCCTATTTTCAATCCAAAACACATCTGAAACAGCGGCATGTGGGCCTTTTTATGGGAACCGCAAATCAGATGTAACAGAGAGACACAGGGCCCTCGTTTGCTCTGCACTTTCACTGAACTTAAACTTAATAAAATATGGGACTGGCTTGTGGTTGGATTTACTGCACGATGCCGATGCTTTCACATATAAATAGATCCCTTAAGTGACTTAAAAACCTGTCGGAGAGTGCAGTGAAAATTTGATTATAAGGTAACCAGTACTGCGTTCTCTCCCGCTCCTCCCAACAATGCCATTGTGGGTCTGATGGGCGGGCGGGTGGGTGGGGGGCAGCTGTCTGGCTTCCTGAGCCTCTGGTGGCGCCTGCCAGATAGGTGGCAGGGATGTGCGGGGAGGCTCTCAGGGCTGGTGCGGGGCGGCCTTGTAAAGGGGTTTATGGAGGTATAATCTTGAAAACTTGATAAACCTCAGGCACCTCATCTCCGATGTTCCTGTCGAGTTTGACATGAAGGGCTGGTTTGCAGCAGACCTGCAGATAGGGGGGTGTTCGGAGAGTGTCTTCTGCAGATGGCCAGGCCGGGAGGAGGGAGCAGAAGGTCCTCTGGGCTGCCACGAGCCAGCGACATCCAGCCCAACGCCTATCATCAGGAGGTGGTTCTCAAAGAGGGAAAGAGGCTTGCCTGAGGTCAGAACTGTGAGGTGGGGACAGTGCCAGGGTTAGGGCCAGGCCCCCTGCAGCCTGGCCAGTCCCATCTCTCTTTCGCCGAGCAGCCACGGAAACCCACTGCAAAGCTAAGCTCATGCAGACTGCAGGCCTATTCCTTGCTCCAGCGGTGCCCGGTCTAGCAGCCACTTTGTTCTGCAATAATATCTAGTTCGTTTTTATCCGAAGCCAAGTTAGTAGCACAGAAGCAGCTGGCCCACTGCAGCTATGGCAAGGAATAACTTGCACCTGAATGAATACATCGCTGCCTCAGTGACCTTGTACTGCACCTATGTGTCATGTTGGGTGCACAGGCCTGGGAGACAGGAGTCCTGGGTTCGGAGCCCGTCCCTGCTACTTCTCGGCTGTGTGCCCTTCAGCTAATCACTTAGTCTCCCAAGTCTCAGTTTCTTCATCCACAAAGTGAGGATGCCAAGAATACCTACCTCGTGAAGTGTGTGTGTGTTTGTATGTGTGAGAGACAGAGGATTAAGTCAAATAATTAGCATAGTGCCTGACAAGTAGTAAGCACTATAAAAATGTTAGCTCCCAGCTTCCCCAAACCCCTCAAATAAAATCAAGGACAGAAATGTTTAGGTTTCCTCATCAATTAAATACAGAGCTGACTCTCGGCACACAGGGTTGGTGAGCAGATTAAGGAAGGTGACATCAGAAAAACTACATGCTCAGGGAATATTGGCTCAATTAGAAGGACATTATCTCTAGTACTTCATATTAAGGCAGGTTTACAATAAAAGTGTTTAAATGGAAATTTTGAATGTTTAAAAAGAAAGAGAGGAAGCAATTAGATCAAATATCCATGCTAATAAAGTCAATTGTATTTGAGCATAAAATTTGGCACTGGGTTTCTGGAAAAGGGTGAAAGGGGAACCAGGATGAAGTAAGTCATTCTCATTATTCATGTATTCAGCAATCAATTCAGCCAGCACTCGCTTAGGGTGTGCTATGTGCCAGAAACTGCTTTTGGCAAGGATGAGAGGAAAGATTATTGACTCTTCGGTTCAGCCTCTGCATGAACTAAACTCTAAGCTCAGTCTACCACATTGGCTCTGGAATAATTTTACAGGGGGTATAGCAACAGTCCTATAAGCAGCTCCTTAAATGGATCTTTGATAATCCTGAAGTCTTCACCCAGAAGTCAGGCAAGGCCTTCTTGAAAGGCCATTGCTTTAAAATCAATTTGCAAATAGGCAACTTCGGGCACCTTCGCATCTAAAACAGTACAGGTTTCAAGGGCATGAGGGAGAGAAACATATTCAGAGAAGCAAATGCAATGCCTAAGTAAGTCTTAATTTGGATCTGGGGTGGGAGTTATCAATTCATGCTAAATGAAATACGCAACTGTTCACAACATGGTAGGAAATGTGAAAAAAAGATGTTGCAAAGAACTTGGATAGGAACCAGGATTAGGGTCCGATGTTTGGCTTTCTAAGTAAACACGTCTAGCTTTTTATTTTACAAATAACAATCTGGAAAGATGCATTAGGGAATCTAAATGCAAAATAGAAATGAGTTTATCCAGGTAAGTAAGGTTTTATTAAACAATTTAATTCATTCCAGTTCCTTTGGAAGAAACTATGGGTTATGGTTAATGTTCTGAGCCAGACAGAAAGTGCATTCATGAAGCCACCTGCATTTAATATACAACTGTCAGAAGGCTGCTCACCAGCCTTTTCCCTGAGACGAACAAGCTGAAGTGGATTTTATTTTGGTAAATGCAACAACAGAAATTGCCAATGAATATTCAAGGCAAGGAAAATCTTAAACCAGAATGTTAGCAGCTGAGAACATGAACAGGATTTTGGAGCGCCAAGGAACTCTTACAATTCTAGCCACTTCCAAATGCAGTGTGCCGGAAAGAGACTTTTCAGATGTGATATGGAAAAGGAAAACAAAAAGCCAACTGGAATTAAAACACAGGTCCCTGCTGATACTGTTAAAAAAATAAATCAACTTATGAAATAAGTCTGTAACAGTCATACTCAAACCAGGAAATTCTCAGAACAAGTATAATCATTTTATGAGCACGTAAAAAAATCCTCTGTTCCTGTAATGTTCTTTATTGAGAAAGCTAGACACGTTTGCATTGGGGTTTTTGCTCTCTGCTTGGTATCCCTGGTATTCATGGTTTCAGAATAGGCATTTCCCAAGTCCTTTGGCAAAAGAAAAATCATTGCTTTTTATATGAAGGGATTTAACAGGCATCTGGTAAAAAGTAATAAAATTATCCATGATTACAAGTATGCTCAAAAGCTCCGTAATGCAACAAGTTCTGCACGTTGGCGCTGTTGTATGCTCAGTGTCACCTCCTTGAACGTCTCCTGATTTCTTCCCCTGTGTTTTCTGTAAGTTACCAAGTCTTTAGTCTTACCTATTTTTAAATGTTACCTTTTATCTAGGCTTTTAACAGAGGATGTGCCGGTCACAGAATAGATGCTTAGTACACAGGGACAGAGGAGTTGGTAAAACGTAATGCTGAGGAATGTAAAATGCTGTAGCCAGTGTGGAAAACAGTATGGTGGTTTCTCAAAAAATTAAACATAGAGCTACCATTTGCCCTGGCAATTCCACTTCTGGGTATATGCCCCAAAGCATCCAAAGCAGGGACTCAAACTGTTATTTGTGCACCAAGGTTCACAGCAGCATTATTCAGAATAGCCAAAAAGTAGAAACAACCCAATGTCCATTGACAGATAAATGGATAAACAAAACGTGGTACAACCACACAATGCAATGTTATTCAGCCTTTAAAAGGAGGACATTTTGACACATGATACAACATGGATGAAACTTGAAGACATCATGCTAAGTGAAATAAGCCAGACACAAAAGGACAAATTCTGTACAATTCCACTCATATGAAGTACCTAGAGTAGTCAAAATCATAGGAACAGAAAGTAGAACGGTGATTGCCAGGGGCTGGGGATGAGGGAAAATGGGGAGTTAGTGCTTAGTGGGGACAGAGTTTCAGTTTGGGAAGATGAAAAAGTTCTGGAGAAGGAAAAATTCTGGTGGTGATGGTTGCACAACAATGTGAATACACTTAATGCTACTTACCTAACTGTACACTTAAAAATGGTTAAAATGGTAAATTTACGTTATATATATTTTACCACACCCAAGAAAGTGAGCCTGAGAAAATGAACTACTTCTCAATAGTCTTCAGAAAAGTCCTGTTGGAAGGGCCCAGACAGACAGCACATCGAGTGGTCAGAATGCAAGACCATGTGAGCAGCAGACAACTGCAGGAGACAGGAGACCCAACCTCAAAGCTGGCTCCCGTGGAGCGAGCCAAGAGGGGTGCCCAGGAGGGGGGCGCTGCTTTGGGAAGTGAAGCAGCCAGTGGCGCTGACATAACAGCAATTGACATTTGTGTGGCAGTTGATAGTTTACAAAGCAACTTCATTTCCACGATTCCATTATTGCCTTGGGACAATCCTGTGAGGTTAGTAACACGGTTGCCCCCCATTTGGCAGGTGAAAGAGCCAATAAGGACTTGTGTGCAGGGACCAAACCCCAGAGAGGGAGAGAACAGAAAGGAACGGTGCAAGGAGGTGTCCCTCCTTAATGCCTCAGCATCTCCAGGAGTAGAAATGAAGAACGCCCATCACCTCTCAATCTCTCCTCTTCCAGGAAGCCTTCCCGGAATGCACACTGCCCAAAGAGTGTGCATTGCTCAGGAGGTTGGGGATGAAGTTCGCCAGCAAGAAAAACTGTCTGCAGAGGCATAGGGAGCCTGCCATGTGCCGGCAGCTGTGCGTTGGCCTCTCTGACTCTCCATTAATGCCTCTGTGAAATGCGGACAGCCGTCTTGGTGAGGACTGTATAATTCTAGTATCATCAGGCGCCTGGCTCCCAGCCTGTGTGCTCTGGATATGATGAGCAAGATGCCGGAAAGCAGTTTAATCCACGGATCGTTTTCTGAGCGTGCACTACAAATTGGGCCCTGTGCCGAGGACTGGGAGTATGGGTAGGAGGAAGGCTGCGTCCACACCTCACAGCCCGCAGGCACCGGTCAAGAGAGAGGCCTTGCAAATCAGACCAGTCAGTTTAAAGCTCAGGTCTGTCAGATGCTTGCTCCCTCAGTTTCTTCATCTGTAAAATAGGGTTATTAGTAAAAGTTCTTCCATCACTTCGGGAGTTAGGAGGATGAAGAGAGGTGATGGGCATAGAGCTCTTAGCACAAAATAAGCACCAAATAATTGACAACTATGATTATTTAAAAAATTACGATTATAAAAATAGCAGAGGACACTGTAGTAGCACAGAGGAGAGGGACTCAAACTCAGCCTGTGAGCATCTAGGAAGGCTTCCTGGAGGAGGTGACCCTGGGCTGAATCTTGGAGGATAAAGATTAGTTTGGTGAAGAGATGAGAGAAGTAGAGTTTGATTCAAAAGGGAAGTGGATGTAGCCCCCAACAGTCACTGAACCTCCATCTCCTCTTCCTCCTCCGGAAGCCTTCTTGAAGTGCACACTACTCAAAGAGCATGCATCCCTCAAGAGAGTGGGGTGAAGTTTGTCAGCAGGTCATGGGGCTTCAGTGGCCAACATGGTGGGGGGCAGGGGGACAGAGGGGCAGAGATTGTTTCCCAAGAGCATCTGCTTGGTCCCGCCTGCCCTACAGGCTGCAAGCTCCCAAGGGCAGGGACCAGGCCTTCCCTCATCCAGTCTGCTGTGCCTAGCACAGCCCTAGGGGCACAGCCAGAACTCACAGGTACCTGTAAATCAGGGACTATCTGCTGGGATAACTCTGGGACAGATCACAATGGTGATTCCTCTAAAAAAGCTTGCAGGCGGAAGCTGAGACCTGCTTCAGAGGGACTCTGCTAAGTGGCAATGCAGCTACCACTGTACTGGTGGATGAGCTCAGAGCAAAGACAAGCCTCCTGTTGTTTTGCACATATACCCCCGTGTAGTCCTCACCACAGCCCTGAGTCATGGGACTATTTCCCGCCATGCAGAGGAGCAGAGGGTCATGGTCAAGGCCAGCCAAGTGCAGGTGGGGCTTGAGGCTTGGCCGCCTACTCAAAGCTCTTCCTGTCAGACGCTGCTGCTGTGCTGCTAGAGCGAGGAAGGCACAAGAGGTGGCTGCAGAGTCCTGGGGGTGGGGGGTGGGGGGCACAGGAGCAGGCAGGAAGAGGCCCAAGGCAACTCCTTCCTGCCTGGAATCCCTTCCCAGGGCCAGTCTGGGGTTGGAGGTGGCTGGCAGGCCTCCTAGGAGCCTTGAGATACAACCAAAGGAGAACCAGGCATGCAGTCAGAGACGTGTGCAAATCTCAGAGTGCCCCCAAATTGCCAAGTGACTTTGGGTTCAATGTAATTAAGGCTCAGTTTCCTCACTTTTAAATGTGAGCTTAATATCACCTATCTCCTTCTTCTGGAAGAATAAAAAATAGAATGTATGCAAATTCTTGATGAGCCTTAAGATGCCACAGATGTCACAGGGCTAGGCACATGGTAGGCGCTTGGCAAACGTTTGCTGAATGACTATAAAATAGCCAGTTAGCTGTGTCATAGTGCTCCTGGAGCCAGATCTATCCCTTCACAAGATCACTCACTCACACGGACATGGACTTTACAAGCACTTAGCTGATTTGCTTCATGGCCGCCTGGGAGGTGTGAGAGAAAATGGCTTTCCTTCCACTTTGCAAGGGAGGAAATTGAGGCCCTAAAACACTTGTGCAAGGTCTCAGGGCTGGCAGGTGAAGGGGCTGCACACCTGGCTCTGAGACAGGGCTCTTTGTACCCCCTCCTGGTTAGAAAAAACAGAGCCTCAGGCCACCCCACCCTCCCGTGCAAGGTCACAGGCCACAAGGGTCACATATCCTGAATGAAGAGGAGGGAGGGGTCACCAGTACCTCTCATCCAAACTGACACGTTCACCCCTGCTCCGGGCTGCCAGCCCTGTGGAGGCACCTGCACTTAATCATCTCTGTACTTACTTAGGTCTTAGAGTCCTCAACCCCAGGGCTTTGGTGCTGTTCTTTTCTGGCTCCTGAACGTCTTGCCTAGTGCCTAGCATATAGATAGTCCATACACACTTAGTGAATGAATGAATGAACAAATGAATTAATAAGCAAATGACCATATGAGCAAACGCTCCCACCTTTGAGATGCTTTTTGTCTGGAGAGAGAAGCACAGACATACACTCCATGCTCAGGAAAACGCAGCAAAGAGCTACAGGATCGGGACCAGCTTTGCGCAGAGGAGTTTGGGCTGGATGTTTTGTAGGGAGGTGGGGGGTCTGATTAGACACGGGCAACACCTGCAGCATTGAGCTGTAGAGATGGTGTGGCCCAGAGCACAGCCAGCTTCCTAGGTGACGACCCGGGCAGTCGCGGAGAGCCCCCCACACTCAGAAGGGCCCAGCACCTGGTCTCATGCTCTGCTGCTGCCATCTTGAAGTTCTTAAAAACTTTTGGTCAAGGGCTTTGCATTTTCATTTTGCCCTGGGTCCTGCAAAGCATGGAGCTGTCCTTGGAAGAGAGGAGAGGCTTGGTGTTGGCACCTTCTGTTTTTCCTTCCAGTACTTCTGGAGAGGCACATATGTGGAAAGCCTGTCTTTCAGAGTGGACAGTCACTCTCCTTAAGAGCCAGGGGCATGTCCAAGTTTCTTGGAAGCCCCCAGGGAAGGGCCAGGAGTAGAGTGTGAAGAGCGAGACCCTCTCCTCAGGTATAAATATTAAAAGGGCACCAAAGAATTCAGTAATCAACATGAATAATATTTTAATGTATTATTTTAAAATCAAAATTAATGCCAAAACTCCACAATGAACAAAATATAAAAGTTTTATATTTGCATACCATAACTTACACACATTACTGTGTTACATAACACAGTAACATAGCTGTGCTGAGCCATACTAAAGCCCAAGGCAGAAGGAAAAATGTGTGTCTCTCTATACATATTTTTATGTAGTTTTTAATTGTTATTTTTTCCCCCAGAACATTAACACACTTGCAAAAAATACTGAAAGATTGAAAATTAAGTGTATTAAAACTCACAACATTATTTTAAGTTTAAATATTTTATTTTATTGATATCCCAAACAGAATTTAATATAATTTTACTTTCTTGGCTTTAATGGAAGCAAAATCATCAATAATATTTCCAAAAAATCTATTTCTTTGCTAATCTCATTTTCAATTTCAATTGAGGGAATTGTCATGTTTGGCAATTTCTCTTGACCAAGGAACAATCTTAAAGGATTTTTAATTAACTTCAGCTTATTGGTCCTATCTTCCTTTAAAACTTTAATACTTTATTCATCCTATTTTTTGGTATTCATTTTGATTTTTTAAAAATAATGCATTAAAATTTTTATTTATCAGAAGTTATTTTTTAATGGGTACTGAACTTCTTTTTGGGAAGATGCAGAAGTTCTGGAAATGGATAGTGGTGGTTACATGACATTGTGAATGTTCTTAATGCGCTGAATCGTATACTTAAAAATGGTTAAAATGGCAAAATTTATATCATGCAAATTTTACTACTATACACATAACTTCTCTTGACTCCTGAGTTTTTCGGCACCGTCTTACGTTTGGTGCCTCAGGCAGGTGCCTCACCCTTCTCACCCTGTCCCCAGCCCTGAGCAGGATGCTGAGGGCCCAGCTGCAAAGCTGAGACCCAGTCAGCATGTGCCACTAACTTTGCTGGAGATTAAAAAAAGGAAAAGATTCTAAATTTGAGCTGAAAGGTGGGTAACGCTTTAAGAAGGGTGAGAGGAGAGTGGCTAGATTTAATCAGTGCCCAAGCTTCAAAGAAAAATAGAAAAAAATAAATGTTAGAAGAAGGTGGGTCATTCTTACAGAGAAGAAACATAAAGCGTATGAGATGGGATGACGTCCAACTTCCAACAATAGCAACCTGTTAATGATAAGTGTTTACTGAGCACTTACTATGTGCCAGAAGATGTGCTAGTGCTGTACTTGCACTCTCTTATTTAATTCTCACCACACCTGAATGCAGTGAGAGACTCACATAATCCTCACCTGCACACATGTAAACAGAGGCACAGGGAGATTAAGAAAATTGCCTAAACTCACACCACTAGTGAGTGGTAGGGGAGAAGTTAGAAGCCAGGTCCTTGTGACTCAAGAACTCACGCTCTTAACTTCTACCTGTATCGTCTCTCACACCAACGCTGGCTGCCAGTTATAAAGTGGCTTCCCACCTTCCGACAGAGTCGTGGCTCTCTTCCTTCTTCAGTCACTTACGCACTCATTCATGCAGTAAACACATATTGGCTCTGAGCTGGGCACCCCAGGGAAATATGAAGGTGATTTACGCAGAGTCTTGACCTCAGAGGGCTTCAAGTCCAGTAGGAGGTAAGAGGCATGAAGACATGTGACTATGCTGCAAGGAAGAAACGTGAAGGACAAGGCGCTGTCGAATCTGGAGAAGTCATCAGGAGGAGCTTCCAGGAGGTGGTGGCCTTGCCGCCCATTCTGAAAGCCTGAGCAGGCCAGGGGTGCCCACGATCCCACAGGCTCACGCAGCTGAGAACATTCTGCCTGCAGATAAAGGGGATCGTGTGGGACCCTGCAGGAGCGCTGGGTCAGGAGTCCTGGCCCCGGGCTCTGGCGTCCTCTCTGCCTCTAAGTCTGAGATCTGGGGCAGCGTACCCACCAGTCCCGCGGGGACTCGCCTTCTCATCGGAAACAAAGGCCGGGCTGGACTCCATGTGACCAGCTTTCCGTTCAGAAAGAGAAAGGAGAAAACAAACATCAAACGTGCAACAGATGTGTCAGCGAGTGAAATACTTGGAATGCGGAGACGAAAACACAGCAACTCACTACCCGAAGGTGTGGAAGATGGCCTGGCCGGGGGAAGGAAGACGTTTCAGCTGGTGACTATGCCCCGTTCCTCCCCCACGGTTCCGTGCGGCTTAAATATTCGTTCCAAATTTATTTCGAATAAACTCCTTTAACGTATCAGTGGGTCCCCTTGGTTATGACAATGACAGACCCAGTAACTGCATCACCAGGCGCGGTCCTTAGACGCGGGCAGGGCCTGGTCTCCACTCCCTCGCGCTCCGACAGGCTAGACAGAGGGTGCGCTTCCTTGCCGACCGTCACCCCTTTCTCAGGAGCGGCCCCGGCTGCGGGCGGCCTCCCGCTCACCCGCCTCGGTACGCGCCGGAGAGGAACGTAGGAGTCCCGTGGAATC
Organism: Daubentonia madagascariensis; assembly: GCA_023783475.1. NCBI lineage: Eukaryota > Metazoa > Chordata > Mammalia > Primates > Daubentoniidae > Daubentonia > Daubentonia madagascariensis. The sequence continues at coordinate 52,282,852 of JAKFHU010000485.1, read as the reverse complement.
GCCCAGCTTGCTCCGGGCTTTGCCATAATCGCAGAGCCGCGAGCAGCCGGAAGCGGCGGGCGGTTGTAGGAGGATGCGGAGTTCAGCGCTGCCCCGCCAGGCTGGGGAGAGCCCGACCAGCGTCCGGAGGAAAAGGTAGCTCCGGGCGTCGGGAACCCCCCAGCCGTCCAGACCCCAGCGTCTGCCTCTGCCCGTCTCTGCCCGCTCGCGTGCACACCTGCGCCGGGGGAGCTGGTAGGGTCTGCCAATCACCACCCAGTAGACGCACAGTCGTCCATCCCTGGTCCAATCGGGTAAGGCCGAGGTGAAACCATTGGTGGTTCTCTGCCTATGAGGGTGAGGCGCCTGCGCCTTGTCCAATCGGGTAAGGCCGAGGTGAAACCATTGGGTGGTTCTCTGCCTATGAGGGTGAGGCGCCTCGCCTTGTCCAATCGGGTAAGGCCGAGGTGAAACCATTGGTGGTTCTCTGCCTATGAGGGTGAGGCGCCTCGCCTTGTCCAATCGGGTAAGGCCGAGGCGAAAACGGCGGGTGGTTCCCTGAAGAGGACTGGAGGTTGCGGGCGCTCCTGGGCAATTGCAGAGGAAGTAGTTTTTGGTAGTTTCTTTTCCTAGAGAACTAGAATCGGTGAGGGAAAAGTCGGAAGACCATCTTGGCCTTATGTAAGTAATACTGTAATGACGACGAGGAGGAGGAGGGACAGTCGCTAAGGCGTGTGCTGACCTCCCCGCGCAGCCGGGCGCCGGGCCTCTCGCGCCTTGTGGCGCCTGAGTTCCCAAACTCCGCCCCTCCGGCCCTCCACCCGCCCCCGCCCCCGCTCCCGGTCGCCCCCGCGGCACCCACGGCCGGGCCCCCTGCCCCTGGCCGCCTGCCCGGCTCAGCCCGTGGAAAGCACCGCAGAGGCAGGGGTGGGAGGAGGGACAGACCAGGGCGCTTACTGCAGAACGGGCGGGGCCCGGCTGGGTGAGCCCTCTCTCGGGGTGGTGGCTCCGTAGGGCTGCTTCTCTGGGATCCTCGTACCTGCCTCCCACCTTCCCCCATCGCCCCGTTTCTTACGGCCTGCAGTGGTTCCAGCTGCCGCAACCCGCCGCTTTTGCACAGACCCTTTGTATATAAACTCTTTTTGAATAATCCTAGAATTAGCCTGTTTCAGAAGTGCCACCTGCTTCCTGCCGGGCCTGACTGACTGCTCAACCCCACAAGGTAGATGCTACTCTTCCCCCTTTGCATAGATTAGGAAGTCAGCTCTTACATAGTTAAGGGATTTGCCCAACGTCCCGCGACACGCGTGACAGTGAGAATCCAAACCCTGGTCTGCGTGATGCCAAAGCCAAGCTCTTCATCGCTAGAGAGGACCCCGCCACGCTGGCTGAGCGGAGTTCCTACCCAGGCCTCTGTGGCACTGCCCGCGTGACACCCCGCGTGAGAGGGCTGGAGAAGACCGAGCAAAGGCTGAGCAACACGAGCCACGTTCTGGAAGGAGAATTAACCCTCTGAGCCTCGACAGGGAGTGTGCACAGGCGAAGAACGTGGAAAGGGCTTTATAGAAATAACAGACTGAGCAGCAAAGGGAGAGGGCAGGGAGCAAGCCGAGGTACCGTGGGGAAGGGAACGGGGAGCAGAGAAGAAGAAATACAGTTTTTGCTACAGACACTCAAGAATGTACCAGGGGACAGATGAAGGGGAGCCGAGATCCTGGAGAAGGACGGCGTCCGACTTTGCTCGGATTATCTGGGAGAGGGAAGAAGAGGACAAGAGGTGGTGGGGAAGCTCCGGGGTTACCTCTAAGATGCTGCTATCGACAGAGGGGGAAATTGAGGATTTGGAGGCCCGGTGGAATTGTCCCAGAGGTGGGGGCAAAAAGCGCTGCACCAAGGGCTGTGCACATCTGCAGCAGGTGGCTGAGAGCTGCCTTAAGTGAGGAGAGGCTCTGGGGTCTGTGGGAAGAGCCGTTTCCAGTCCCAGCTAGAGGGAAAAGGTGTGCTGTGACCAGCGAGCTGTGGGAACCAGGGAGGACAGCGGGCAAGACAGGCGGGACCTCGCGCGAAACCCAGGCTGCAGCAGGCACTGAATTGCCCAAACTTTGTTGAAACATCCCTAGGAAACTAAGACAACAATTATGAAAGCAGGGGTCAGAGGGAAGGAATAATCAGTGCTCAGCATGGTGGGCCTGGGCTGGAGGGGTAAGGTGGACATGGGGAGTCTTGAGCCCTGGAAGAAGGGCACCCAGAATATTCCAACAGCAGCAGCTTCCTCTGCTACAGTTCCCCACACTCCTCATGCTGTTGCCTCTGCAGTAACGAGCTTTCCCCAACTTCTCCGCGGTGGACATCCTCCACGTCCTCTAAGACAGAGCTCTTTCCTCTGGGATGTTTCTCCCTCCAGCCTACCTGAGACTTAATCAGAACGCATCCATCTGGCCTTTCCTTTCCTGGTGCTGGATTGATGCTGCTTTGGGAAAGTGCATCTCTGTGGCCTCACCTTACACCTGGACGTCCGTTTGTCCCTCCTATTGCTGCCTGCCTTAGGGAACTTTATCTCCCCCTCTGCTCCCAGCACCTAACACACCGCTAGGCACATAGTGGCGGGGGGTGGACTGAGTTGAATTCCTCATGTCACTTATGTAACATCAGGAGTAGGAAGCCCAGACAACGATGTTTTTATACTTCTCCAAACTGCTTTAAGTGTCTCATTAAGTAATCGCATGCTTAATATTGCCGGGAAATGGTCTCTAAATGCCAGAGTGGGAGAAAGCATTTTTCAGAGAACAGGAAATGATCCAATCTTTGCTCAAGTCTCCAGCTCAGTTCTAAATGGAGAAACAGAATATTCCCAAATCCATAAAAAAAAATGGATAGATAATACAGATGTTCCTTGCTATACAAAATAGATTGCCCTGGCAATATTGGGTGTAAATCAAATTTTAAAAAATCAAATTACATTGAAAATGCACCATGGGAATGTGCTTTTAAAAGGAATCCCGCAGTGAATTCTTTTGTAAATCAAAGAGACACTCATTCATTTGGTCATTCAGTCATTTATTTATTCCAGCGGCTCTCGGCCCTGGCCAAACATCAGCATCACCTGGGGAGCTTTTAAAAAATATGCTATACTGAGGTCCACCCCTAGAGATTATCTTTTAATTGGTCTGGGGTGGGGCCCAAGCCTCAGTATTTTTAAAAACTCCCATAAGATTCTGATGTGCAGCCGGGCTCAAGAACCGCTGGTTTATTCAATAAACATTTATTAAGAACCCTCTAAGTCAGCCCTGGGCTAAGTGACTACTAATAAGACACAGCTTGCTTCTCCCAGGAGTTTAGAATCTAGTGGCCAATACAGATACATTAACAGACAATTTCCCTTGTAATGTGAAGTCTGGGACTAATACATTGGTGTTAGTTCTGTTTTATAAGTTTAGACTTTTTCATACAGCTGATTGGGCTTTTTGTATTCATTGAGACACAGTTAAATAACACCTTCAGGATTACTTTACCTGATTTTAATATTGTGACCCAAGATCTCTTTGGGTTAATGTCTATTTGCCTTGTGTATCTTTCTTTATATTGTTACTTTCTCTATTTCTGTGGCATCAGAGTTTGGATGTATCTCTTAAACATCACGCAATTAGATTTTTACAAATTGAATCTGAAAAAAAAATCTCCATCTTTTAATCTATAAATTTGATCCCTTTATATTTGTTCACATATTTGGGCTGACTTCTGCCGTCTGGCTCTGTGTGTTTTCTACTTACTGTGATTCTCCACGGCTTCTTACTTTTCCTGTTTTATAACATTAAATCACATCTTGATTACTTTCTTTTCCCCTTTTAATTGTTTGGAAGTTATATATTGTATTCTTTTATAATTTTAGTGTTCAGCCTTACATTATTCAACTTGAGTGCTTAAATTCTAAGTTTAAAAATATTTCTTAGAAGTTAAAAATATTTCCATCATCTTCCAGGACAATACAATGATGCTAGACGGTTTTAACTCTGATCTTCTACCTCCCAATTTTCATCTAATGTTTGTCAAATATTTTAGTTCCCTCTTGTGTTTAACACTCCCCCAAACCGTGAATTTTTTAGTTCTGTACAAACAATGTTTATTTAGATTTAGCAACATGTTACTTCATTTCATTTCTTCTTGAATCTTACTCCTTCTTGATGGATTTAGTATTTTTCTTTTTGGAGTAGGTGTTTTATTAAGGTCCACAATTCCTTCTATACATTTCTGAAATTCAAAGAGGTTTGATAACCAAAAATTATTAAAACATTTTCTGGAGAAATATTGTATTTGCTTGGGAGAGGCTACCCCAGATTGTGCTGAAGAGTTGTATGTGATGTCATCCTAAAATCTGAGCAATTTTAGACCCCCTTCCACACCAGCTCCTGCCGCCGTGTTGTGAAATTGTGTTTCCATATCTACAGGAACACAGGTGGGCCTCCCGTCAGTGTCACCAGCCTGAAAGAGCAACACATCACAGCCCCAGCTTTCTGATGCTTCCATTCAGAACCAGCCCCTCCTTCCTCTATGCATTTTACGCCTTCTTTTGTAACAGTTCTTGTACCTGTCAGGCCTTGTGATTATACCTGGGCACCAAGGGTTCTCCTGTCACATGCTTGTCCCATCTCCTGGAGGGCCTCTTGGGACAGTACATGCCCTTTCTTAAATTCCCTTCCCACTGCATGTCAAGCAATGTCAGATTATTCTTCTTAGATGTAGGTCCGGCTAGGTCTTGAGAACACGTGGGGGTGGGAAACTTCTTCATCTATATTTTCTTTATATATTGTCAATTGAAAAATAAACAAAACGCTGAATGGTGTGCATAGTCTACTTCCAGATGTAGGAAGAAGCAGATGTGTGTGTGTAAGGAGACAAAAACTGGTCATAGCATTTACTTCTGGAGTGGAAAGGAGACTTCATGTTAGTGAATATCCTTTTGTGTGGCCTGCCTTTCTTCTAGCACATGCATCCATTATTTTCAATTAAAGAACTAATTAATTGCAACAAACGGCAACATCAATAACATATTTCTTCACTCTCTCTCATATTCACCACCCCCATCTTATTTTTATTATTATTTGAGTTATCAGCCACTTCTTATGTGAAGGAAGCTGTGAATGATGTGGTCTGGATTTTCCCAATTCCTTCTTAGTCTTGAATACCCCTCAAGAGTGATCTGTTTGGTGCCTCAATCTTTGGACTGCGACCCATATGCCCAAAGACGCTCCTCCGTGCCAAACAGTCTCCTTGGGACATGACACACCCCAGTCAATGAGGGTGTCACTGGTCCTGCCCAAAGATGTCGGGCGCCTCTTTGGCACTGGGCCAGTAGAAGGAGGCGAGTTGGCCTTGTGCAGACGCAGAAGGTGCTCAGTAGCCCAGGGCCTGAAGCAGCAGGGAGGGAACTGCGGGCTGCCCGCGGCTCCTAAAGGGCCATGCCCCGGACAGGGGGCACCGGGGTGGGTCAGGAGGGGACAGGCCCTCCGAAAAGAGCATTGCCGTGTACCGCACAGAGCCCAGGCTGCGTCCTGGAGGGAGGGCTGAGATCTGTTCCTCCTGTAGGGAGGCAGCGTGCAGGAGGCAGGGCCCAGGGTCCAGAGGGACTGGGTTTCTGCAAAGCAGGGTAACCCTCAGCAGGGCCGCGGTGAAAACTCAACAAGAACACGTGTGGCAAACATCGATGCCTGTTACATACGTGAGAGCCTTTGATCAGGCGTCCTCTCTCCCTTACTTCTCCCTCTCGTTGGCTGCAGCCTGCTCGCCTCTCCTCCGGCTGCCTAATGGATCTCACCGCCCTCTCATCCTCTTTGTGGCCTCCCTGTTTTCAAAAAGTCTTTCATTTAGGAGCTGTAATGGGGTGTGGGGTGAAGAGGCAATAGAAAATTACGCCAGCCACTTTGATGTGTGTGATGGGGACAAATCTCACCTCAGAGCAGACGCTCCGTCTTCTCCTTCCCTTTTTTTTTTTTTTTTGTAAATTTTATTACTTTTACAGTCCTCAAAAAAAGAATACATGAATATATTCTCAATGTTAAAAGTCAAATAAAGCTAAAGTCTGTCTTGACCCTCTCTCCGCATTCTACCCTCTTCCTTGGAAGGGATCAAAGCAACTAGATGGATGAGTCTGGTTTTCCTGACCTTTTTCTGTATATTACGTACTTAAGCAAGATCCCTAAAAATGCATAGCACTGTTTTGTATTTGTGTGTGTGTGCGCGTGCACATGGTATTTTGTCTTTCATACATGGATAATACTTTATGAGTTGCTGAACAGTTTGCCTTTTCTGTCAACATTTTATCTTGGGTGTATTTCCACCCCAGCCCTTAGAAGTGTGCTTCGTCTTTTAATTGTCACTGAGCATTGCCTGGGTTCAGGTGGCACACACTGTTTTGACCCATCCAATATCCACTCTGCGGACAGAACCCGATTATGTTGGAGTATTGGTCTGCTTGGGCTACCATGACAAAATACCATACACTGGGATGACTTAACCCACAGAGATTTGTTTTCTCACAGTTCTGGAGGCTGGAAAGTCCGAGATCAAGTTACCAGCAAGTTCGGTTTCTGGTGAAGGCTCGCTTCCTGGCGTGTGGAGGGCACCTTCTTGCTATGTGCTCACAAGAGGATGAGGAAGATCTCGCTCGCTCTTCCTCTTCTTAGAAGACCACCAGTCCTATTAGATCAGGGGCCCACCCTCATTACCTCATTTAACCTTAATTACCTCCTAAAAATCCTGTCTCCAATTACAGTTGCACTGGGGGTTAGGGCTTCAACGTATACATTTTGGGGAGACACAATTCAGTCCACTGCGGGTGGGGGACAAGTGGATGCCCCTGGAAAGCATTCCCCTTTGCATCTCAGCCCCTACCCGTTACTCTCCCTGGTCTACAACCTGTGCTCAGTAATGGCTCCTGAGCTTCGTCACTTATTTATCTGACAAAAGTTACCACCCCTCAGCCTAGGGCAATTGGTGTGTGAAAAGGACACAGGACTCACTTAAGTGTGTTGAGCTCTCACCCCACGTCAGACACAGTTGTACCATTTTATGTGGATCATCTCATGGCTCTTCCTAGCCCTTGGAGGTGGGTACAATGATTCGCCCCATTTTCCAGGAAATTGACACATGGCTGGGGCAGGTCCCCTTGGGTCACACAGCGAGAGAGCGGAGGGGCAGAGATGGAACACAGCCACACCGGGTTGCAGTCCCTGCTTCTACCTATGCTACCTGCTGAATAAGGCAGCTGGGAGGACCAAAAGGAGGACATGCACAGAAAGGCTTAGTACGTGCTCCCTGCTCAACAAGTCGTAGCTACTGGTACTGCGTCCGCCTCTGCCCTTACACGTCACCAGTATCATCCTTCCTTAGGACAGGTCCAGCATCCGCTCTCACAGTGAGGCAGCCCTGTGCTTTGGGTTTGAAGTTTCCACCTTTGCCATCGACTTGTGTGACCTTAAACCTCTCTGTGCCATAGTTTCCTCTTCTTTAAAATAAAGATAATGATGTCTAATTCACAGGCTTACAGGGGAGGATTAAATAAAATACCTGTTGATTAAAGTGTAATTTCCCATTGCAAAAAAATGTAGAAAAGTTTGATCTCTGGTGGCAAGAAATTAAAAGACTTTCGTCCTTCTGTAATGAAATTTTAACTCCTCACCTAAGGCTCCAGCATACTCAGCCCTGATGGTGACATCCACGTGCCAGGCACCTTGTTGCGACTTCACCCATTACTGTGACTCTTTACAAGCCCCCTAAGCTCCCCGTTTTACAAGAGAGGAACCCTAAGCTCCAAGCTCAAAGCTAAAAGAAGTTGCCGCAGGTCCCACATATGAAAGGGCGGAGCTGTGCCTCAGACTCGGGTCCATCTGGCTCCAAAGTGTTTTATCTTGAAAAGATAAGTTCGACTTGGATCCGCTATTTCCCCTTAATTACCCATTTAAGGCCACTGGTGGAAGCAGGACACTGGTGAATCTTGCTGCTTTTCAGACGCTATAGGAAGGAACTGTGAGTCCCAGCTGCAGCCCATATGACGGTCTCTGTAGATGTGGTATGTGGTGTTTGCATAAATGTGCACTGCCTACATGGAGCATGGGAGGTCTATGAAACGGGATGTTTGAAAGCAAAAGGAGCATGCAGGGAAACAGAGATAGCTGGACAAGCATCCCTCCCTCTGAGGGGCACTAAATATGACCCCCCCAGGACGCCCAGTTTTGACATCTCCAGGACATTAGCAGGTCTGAGTGACTGGTGGCTCTTAGGAGTCACATGGCAATTCTGGTCTACCATTTGGTTTTCTCTAAACCACACAGGCCAAGGCTATGTTTCAGGTTAGATCTCTGACAGTCAGTTCAGCAACCTCCATGGCAGGTTGGGGTGAGCCCTTGGGGCCTTCACCCAAAGGCAGACGTGCCCTGAGCTCTCTGGTAAGCACATGAACTTGGTAATCAGTGGCACTAGGTTTCAGTGTAGCTCTAACCCTTTCCACGTGTGGGTAACCCCAGGCAATTGCCTGGGTTTCTTCATCTGGAAAGCGGGTAGTTGTGCAAATTGAAGGAGACGGAGGGGCAAGGTGTGCAGTGTGGAGCCCACAGATAGCCAGGACTCTCTGGAAGCAACAGCTTCCCTGCCTTCCTTCACCTGCCCTTCCCGGGACCAGAGTTGCCACACTCCTGCCAGGACCAAGGCTCTGCTGCCCAGCACTGCTTCCTGGACTGGGCTCTGGGAGGGCCTGGGAGGACCTTGGCTTCAGAATTACACTCAGCACCTCGGGAGATGTGCGTGAGAGGCGGTAGTGGAGGAGAGGGAGATCCCAGCTCCAGGCTCAGCTCACGGTCCCAGAACAAGTCCCCTCCCCTCTGGGGTGTCGGCTCGTCTAGGAGGTGATGGCGCAGACTGAGTTAACTGGAGAGACTCTTACATTCCGAGGCCCTCCGAAAACAGAGAATGGGTGTCCAAGGAAACAGCATCCCCAAACCAAAATTCACAATTGAGGTTTTTGTTTTCCAGATTTTTCCAGGTTTCTGAAGAAAATGTGATGGCAAGTAGAATCTCATTTGGGTTGGTTTCATTCATTCTTTCTTTCTTTTTCTCAAAATATATTCAGAATCCAACCCTTTCTTTCTACCTTCATGGCCACCGCCTTGGCCAAGTCCTGTCATCTCTTGCCTGGATCACTGCACTACCCTCTAACCGGTCCCTCTGCAGTCATGAATTAGATCAGGTCCTTCCCCTGCTCAAAAACCTTCAGTGGCTCCCCAGTTCTCTCTGAGTTGAAGTCAAAGTCCTTACTATAGCATCAAAGACCCTCCACGACCTTGGCCCCGTTACACCTCTGTCCTCATCCCTCTCCAGCCTACTCCACTCTGAGCCCCCTGGCCGCCTCCTGCCCTTCCCACTGCTGCAGCTCTGTTCCCTCAGAAAGCAGCATGGCTCGAGTCTTCATGCACAGCTCACTGTGTTAGTCAGGTTTCTCCAGAGAAACAGAACCAGCAGGAGATATGTATGAAGAGATTTATTATGAGAAATTGGCTCATGCAATTGTGGAAGCGGGGAAGTCCCACGATCTGCAAGAGCTGGAGACCCGGGAAAGCTGTTGGTGTTACTCGGTTGGAGTCCAAAGGCTCAAGAACCAAGTGAGCCATTGGTGTAAATCCCAGTCTGAGAGCAGGAGAAGATGACATGAGATGTCCCAGCTCAAACAGTGAGGAAAAAAATAAAAATGGGGGGTGTGTGGAAATCCCTCCTTCCTCTGCCTTTTTCTCTGTTCAGGTCCTCGAAGGATTGAGTAATGCCTTCCCACACTGGGGAGGGCCGTCTAACTTTACTGAGTCCACAGATTCAAATGTTAATCTCATCCAGAAACACCCTTATAGACACACACGGAAGCAGTGTTTAATCTGGGCACCCCGTGGCCCAGTCAAGTTGACACTTCCCTGACCACCCTGTTTAATGCTGCAGATTGATCCCACTTCCTGCATCCCCAGCCTCCCTTGCCCTGTCCTGACTGTTCTTTTTCTCATAGCTCTTACAACTTCTAATGTGCTGCAGTGCTCTCATTTATACCTTCAAGTCTTTGTCTCCTTCACCAAATGTGCTCTCTACAGGGGCAGTCTTGGTGTGACGGGGGGCTGACCTGTAAACAGATGGTGACGAAGGAGTACCTTAAGACCGAGAGGGGCAGGGGCACAGAGGAGGGAGATGCTCTGACAATTTCATGACCACAGGTGAAAAGTATAACGCAGTTTGGTTCAGTATAGTTATGTCACAATTTTTAAAAATATCAGTACTCAATACTTACAATGTTAAGACTCTGTAAATTTTGCTCACTTCTAAGCTACATAGTATACTGTGATTGAATTTCCTATATTCAATTACTGCTTAGCAAGTAGCTAATTATTACCTTTTTTAAAATGTCTGTTTCTACGTATCCCAAACTTTTTGCTAGATGTGTGAGCTTTCTCTCAATACAGTCAGAACATTGGCTAATTGACTAGTTTTCTTACCAATTCTAGGAGCCTTCTATTCTCTGCTCTTGGGCTGCTTTTTCTCTAGACCTGTTGTCTAGCTGTTACCGTGAAAATTTCCTTAGCCTCTCTCCTGTGTTAAATTACCTATTTCATGGATTCCATGTTGCTGTAGACTGAACTGTGTTCCTCTCAAATTCATATGTTGAAGCCCCAACACCCAGTGTGACTGTATTTGGAGCCAGGGCATTCAGAGGGTAATTAGGGTAGAATAAGGTCATAAGGGTGGAGTCCTAACTTTATAGAATTGGTGAGCTTATGAGAAGATCTCTCTCTTTCTCTCCATGTGTACACATCAAGGAAAGGCCATGTGAGGACACAGCAAGAAGGTGGCTGTCTGCAAGTCAGGAAGAAAGCCCTCACCAGACACCAAATTGGCAGGTACTTTGCTCTTGGATTCCCTAGCTTCCAGATGGTGAGAAATACAATTCTGTTGTTTAAGTCATCTAATCTATATTGTTTTATTATGACAACCTGTGCAGATTAAGACACATGTCTTCCTCTTTTATAGCTAACTCCCTTATTTTGGTGGAGCACATCCTTTAGTAGCTTCCTCAGATGTGATTAATGGAAATAAATTTTTGAAACACTCCATTCTAAAAATGTCTTTAGTCTGCCTTCACACTTACTTGATACTTTGGGTATATAATTTTTGGTTGGCAATACTTTTCCTTGGAATGTTGAAGTCATTGTTCTATCATCTTTTACCTTCCAACTATTGACAAATTCAGTGCCATTGTGATTCATGATTCTTTGTGCATGACTTGCCATTTCTTCCTCTGGAAACATGTAAGATCTCTTTATCCTTAGTTTTCTAAAATTTCTTCATGATGTACCTTGTTGAAGGTCTTTTATTCTTGCATGAACTATGTCTTCAGTGGGCCATTTTAATCTAGAAACTCACTTGATTACATTAGGCAAAATTTAACTGTATTATGTGATTATTTTTTTCTTTCTCTTTTTTCAATTGTCTCATTTTCTGTACATCCTGATAATTTGATATCAGACTTCCTGCCTTGATTCTCTAATTTCTTGGCTTTTCTATTTTCCAGCTCTTTGTCTGTGATATTTTCCAGAAGATTCCCTCAATTATATCTTCTAACACTTTACCGAATTTTTATTTGAGGTAGGTTTTAATTTCTAAGAGCTCTATAAATGACCTCCTGTTCTTGGAGGCAATATTTTCTCTTACCTGTCTGAGGATATCAATTAGTGTTTTTGATGTCTCCATTTCCTATATGCCCCTTTGTTCTGTTTCCTGGTTTGTTGGTTGGTTCCAGTGATTTCCTCAGATGTCTGGTGATTCTTGACTCTCTGTTCATATTGGAGAACAGAGCACTAAAAAGCCAATTGGAAACTTTGGATGCAGGGATGGGGCTTGTTGGCTTGTGGGCTTCTTTAGAGTTGTGGCTGTTTCTTTGAGGGACCCCCAGGTGTGAGTAGCTATAACTGTTTTTTCTCAGACCAGTCAGTTTTCCCATAGGGGTCTCTTCCAAGCTTATGCTTGTGAGGACAAACCTGGCCTCCAGCATTCTGGGAGCCTAAAGGGGAAAGGTCAGGGGTCCCCCCATTTAGGGATTCAACTCGTATTTAATCCTCCATTTTCAATACGGCACCCCCCGCCCCCGGCTGTGCCTGGTGGCATCGGCTCTGTCCCATCCCTGGCTCAGTTTCTTCTGAGATTAACTTTTATTCTTCTGCCCGTGTGCAGGATGGGTGTCATGGAGCGTGATGGGAGGGAAGATTGCCTCCTTTAAGGTACCAGCTGTTCTTGGCCCCGCTTTTGGACCAAGCTTCTTGTTTCAAGACATGCCTTGCTCCCAGCCCTCTAGGTACCTGCAGCCTCTAACTCCTGAGTCTTTGGAGGTCTGGTTTGTGAGTGAAATTGATATTTGAAGGTACCTTCAGTGCCCTCCAAACCGCAGCAGCACTGCTCTGCTAAGTCAGTTACTATTGTGCATCCAATTATTTTTGGTCAATTCTGGGGCCTACCTTCCCCTAACTCCCTATAATGCTCTTGTTTTTTGTAGGTTCATGCCTTTGTTATTCCTTTATTGTCATTTCAGAAGGTGTTTGGGGAGATGATAAACATGTATATTTAATCTTCCATGTTTATTAAAAGTCAGTTCAAGGGTGTCCTTTTCTCTTCAGCTTATGGGTGTTCTTTTCTCTGCACCACACGAAACTGTACACATCTACACACACAAACACACCCACAATTCAGTTGAAGGAAGCTTCAAACTTGCCAATAGAGACCACGTGGCCATGTGAATTAGGGAAAATTGGAATCAGCAACCATTAGCAACACCTGGTGTCTTCATTTTGCATTAAAGCATTTGCAATAATATATTTACAATATAATATATTTTTAGAACAAATTACACTTTATTTATTTACATTTTATTTAAAACATAGTACATTTATATGCATTTGTAACACATGCACTTGTAATACATATGTGGATTATTATTAATTAATTGCTTTAACTAATAAGTAAAAAATACTATCATTTAAGTAATAATAACAATAGATGCCATGACAGCATACTCATGTTTGGCTGTAAACAAAGCTCTTTTCTAATTCAGTGTCTTGTGATTAGACGGTCAATCATTTGTCTAAGGACAATGAGGAACAAGGGAAGTGGCCCCACGTTTGGAGACAGCAGACTTGGGACAGACCCCCGCTAGGCCACTGTGAGCCCGATATCTTGATGGTTCCCCAAACCGTGCTGAGCTGCACTCTCTTGGGAGTCCAGCAGCTTCTGCGTCTGGTGTTCTGGGTCCTCCCCTGGGTCCTTTAGCCTCTGCCCCAGAGCACTCCATGTCCTTCCTCTCCCTCTGGCCCTGCAGAGTCCTAGCCTGGACAACACCTGGGTGCAAAGATCCAGCTGCTTCTCCAAAAGCCTTTGCAAGCAAAAGGCCTGTGGGTTTCTACTTTGTGACAGTGAAGAAAGCGGGGGGGCTCTATGTCCCACTCCAAGTTCAGACTTTGCATAGAGTGAGTGGGAGTTGTCAGCCCCAGAGAAAAGAAAGGGAAGTGACATTCGTAAAACACCCACTGCGTGCGCAGCCTCCCCAACACCGTGGGTAGGGACTCCCTCTATCTCCATTCCCCAGGCCAGCCGCACAGAGGTGGGGACTCGCCCAGGCCTCCGGATGCAGGGGCCTGGATCACACCCAGGAGATGAAGATGGGTGAGTTCCTGGGGCATGAGGGCTGCTGCTGAAAGGAAGGAGGAAGGAGAGGCATCTCTTGGGAAGTGTGTCTACGTGCCCACGGTGGGGAGGCTCAGGACCGCCCTGGCAGAGTCCACCCTGGGAACTTAGGAGGTGCTCTCTCGCCGGACGGTGCCTCTGCTCGGCCTGGGAGGACACCCAGAAGAGTCAGGCACCAAGCTCAGGGAGGGGCTGAGAACAGAGTCCAGAGTCCTTGCTCTGCCTGGTGATGGGCCAGACCCCTGCGCCCAGGGAAACCACGGGAGGAGGAGGAAGGATGGCCCTGCACCTGGAACAGGCCAGCCTTGACCGGGATGAAGGAGGGAGTGTCACATGCGTAGCACAACAGGCCACGCAGCGGGGCTGTGCTCCCTTTGCAGCTTAAGCATCTCAAAGGGTGGAAGGCTGAACCCCGGTCAAGGCTGACTTGACTCCACCTCGGAGTATTTGATAGGGGTCGCCTGTCGCTCTCCCTCTGCCTTGAATCGTGACAAAAGGAAAGTATTTATTACCAGGCAGACAGAGCCCTCCGGCGAAAGCCCGTCATCTCTGATTTGCCTGTTAGCTGAGGCTGTGGAATTAAATGCAGTTTTGTTTTTATCTATTTGCATGGAAGCTTTCCAGAGAAAACAACAATTTTCATGACCTGCGCACTTTGTATCATGTTAATTAGGTTTGAAAACTCATATATTGTTTTCATAAGGGCTATTACATTTTCTCTAATTAAATTAAGGGAAAAATAAGGATGCACGGCAATAATATTTATTATTAATACCAGACTCCAGAGGCGCCCAGCAAGTTAAATCGAAGGTAAGAAAAACCCTTGAAGAGAGCCCGGACTTCAAAACAATGCGGTATATTCCAGGTTTTCAGCAAGTTGTTACTCTGAACGTTTTCGAAAAATAGAAAGTGAAAAATGGACCCATTTGGAGAAAAACAGGCTTCTGGTCCCAGTTCACACTGAGTCTCTGGGATGTTTACTACTGTTCCATTAGAGTGGTTTCAGCAAAATTGCAGCAACTTTGCTCCAAGGAGAGCGTTTGACTTGGATTTCATGCGGATTCAAAAGTTATAGTCAGCTGTGATCTTAGTCCAGCCAAAAACGGGTTTCCTTAGCAAAGAGGGCCCCCTTTGAGGAAGTCAAGTCAAGCCGGGAAGGCAAAGGAAATGGCCCCTGGGAGAGAAAGTGTCACGTTGGAGAGGGAAATTGGTGGCAGGGGAAGAAAACAGGGCCAGGGATTAGTTGACAGGAGCACACCCCATCCCTTGAGCAGGTCCCTTCTGGAAACTGGGCTGAGTGCAGGCCAGATTCTAACGGTTCTAGACTGAGTTGCAGAACAACCTTCACTGAGCTCGTGGCTGGAGTGGACAGTTATTTTCTGGGGCCGCCCACCTAACACCCACTGCCCTTTCCTAATAGCATCCTGATTTCCTTTTGGGGCACCCCCTTGGAATGCAGTCTCAGTAGAGGTCCGAGTCCTGGTGCCTGCGCTCCCACTGCAGAGCAGAAGAGGCCCCCAGGCCCCTTCTGTCTCACCCTTTCTTTCTCTCCCTGCCCACCCCCAAGGGGTTTGGCCAGCCAGGCTTTCTCTGCTGGGCCTTGGATTCTTGGGTAGACTCAGGGATGAAAAAACTTTGGAGTTCACTCATACTCGTGGCAGCACCTTGGTGCAACTGTGTGCAGTCCCTGCTGCCCCCAGCACCCTCAGGGACTGCCTGACACACTTGTTCCAAACTGGTTCCTCGGCTTTCTGTGTGGTCCTGTGAGACCTTCTTTCTTCCTGGTTTGACAGAACCTGCTTCTGTTGCTTGTGACCAAAGAGCCCCAACTGTTGCAATGGTTTTTGCCCTGAACGTGGAGCAAGTGTGTGTCCTGGAGAGTGGCCGGCAGGGGCCTGGAAGCTGCTCAGATGGAGCCCATGACTCTGCTGGTCTGGTTTAAGGAAGAAGACTGGACTAGGAGTCAAGGGTATTGCTTCGAGTCCTGGCTTTTCCACTACGCCCCACTGGGAGAGCCTGACCAGCCAGTTTTCTTTCTGGGCTTCATCTGTAAGATGAAGCATTTGGGATATAATAATGATGATGATAAGGACAAAGAAAACAAAAGCACTTACTATAATAATAGCTGCTATGATTTATTGACTGCTTAGTAGGGGCCAGGCACTGTGCCAAGTGCTATACATGCATTAGCTCATTTAATCCTCACAACAACCTCAGAAGACTCTGTGATGCTCTGTGTTTTAGAGATAAAGACACTGAAGCTTAGAAGGATACAGCACCTTACCTGGAGTCACACTGAGAGAAAGTGGAAGTACTGAGGCGTGAACCTGGTCTGTATGGGTCCACTGATGGTCTCTAAACACTAGAGTGACTGTCCCAGTTTGCCCAGGGCTGAGAGGGTTCCCAGGACACAGGACTTTCAGTGCTAAAACCAGGACAGTCCTGGGCAAACTGGGACGGTTGGTCACCCTACTAAAGACCCTTCCAGCCCAAATGCTCTGTGGTTCTGGAATAGCGTGGAATTTGGGAATTTGGGGAGCTGCGTGGGGAGAGCTCGGGAGCACATGTTAATGGTTTTCAAACCTCAGAATAAAAGCAAAACCCAAATGGGGTTTCAGATGCCACCTTCAATTGCTGCTGAACCCCATTCTACTCAGCTGCGTCCTCCAGTGGGGGAGGAGTTCCAGAGCTCTTCCAGCAAACTCCTGCTTGAATCATCCCACCCCTCAATCATTCTATAAGAGGCCCTTCCTCTTATTTTCCTGTCCCCAGGCCACACCAGGACTGATCACCACAGTTACCCCCGCCCCCATCGAACACCAATCTTTCCAATTTTGTAACATCCAGGGCCTGAAAATGTTCCATGAAATTTGAATTTTAAAGAAATTGAATTTTGTTTTCCAACGGCTCATGCTGTAATAAATAACCCCCTCTGAGACCCAATTGGCAGAGGTTAACTTAGATTCTGGTGCCCCTATCTGCCCTAGTCTTATGACTCACTTCTTTTTTTTTTTTTTTCCTTTTGAGACAGGATCTCTCTCTCTTGCCCGGCTAGAGCGCAGCGGCTTCATCATAGCTCACTGCAACCTCAAGCTCCTGGGCTCAAGTGATCTTCCTGCCTCGGCCTCCAAAGTTGCTAGGATTATAGGCGTGAGCCACCATGCCTGGCCTCACTTCTTGATTTATTGGTTCACCAAATATCTATTGAGCACCTACTATGTGGCAGTCACTGGGTTAAGGACTAGGGGGCCAGAGAGAAACGTGTTGACCACTGTTCTTGAGAAGCCTCTACCCAACCAATTGTCATGCAAGACAGTAGTGGTGAGGTCTATGTTATAGGAACATGGGCTCTTAGAATGAGGAGGGGAGATTAATTGAGAACCAGGTGTTCCAAAGCAGTAGGTGATTAACTGGTCTGCTCCCTGCCGTCCCTTGGCCTCGCCCCTGTCATAGCTGGTTTCACACTGTATCATCATCCTTCAGCTCTTCCTAATGCCTCATCCAGGGCTGGGCATGTGGTAGGTGCAAAGCGCATGCTGTGGTTGACTAGCCCCTCCACGCACAGAACAGGCCTGCTAACCCAGGCAAAAAGCTTTGCTGAAGCAGAGAAACCTTTTATAATGTGATTAGTCATCCTCTCTCAATGCTCAAGGATTCTGTTTACTAAATTCCAATTTCTTCATTTCACTGTGTCAGGTTCTCTAAAATTGGGCCTATCTATTAAATCAGATGCTGCTACCAGTCCAATCTGATAGAACTATGGGAATTTGGCCTCCTCTCGGAGCTAGGAAGTAAGGACAGAGTGAAAATATGTCAGAAATGTAAGCAAATGTTGGAAAAATGTCAGCCATCCCAATGATCATTGACCATTTTCTTAAAAAATAGGAGGAGGCCTTAGCGGGTAACACAAAGACTTTTGAACTGGAAGTTGGGAGACCTGGGTTCTAGGGAAAAAAAAATTAAAAGAACTAGAATTGGTGACTTTGGGTTTTCACAGCAAAGTAAATAGCAAAGATTAAGCCCACTGGGGGGTTAGCAATCCTCACTGAAACTGAGCCCAATAAAAGTTGATGTGTTGGGTTCTTAAAGACAGTCTTCTGAATAAGACCTCATACCCACCACCCACCACCCATCAATCAGCCAGAACTAATCCCACATTCACACAGGCTGGGAAGGCACAGGCTCCTCAAAGATCCTCTTAACTTTAATTAAAAAGCTTTGACGGATTTTCAAACACTAACAAAGCCTAGTCACCCAACATGTTTCATATTTGTCATCGGGCAGCCCCCGGTTGGGTTTGCTCCAGACTCCTACAGGAGATGCTGTTGCAGGCATGAACAGGTATGCTCCTCTCCCCACCTTTGGGCATCTTCTCTGGCCATGTACAGCCAGGGAGTCCCCCAACAGCTGTTATAAAGAGGGCATTGTCCATCTGGGATAGAGTGGGCATTTGTAACACAGCTGGATGTTTCTAGATTAATTGCATCAAGGGGAAGAGTGTTAAGGTCCTGGGGAACTGTTTTGGCATCCTAAGCCCATGCCAGCCTCCAGTGTCAATCAGGGCTAGCGTCTAGTTGGTTCACATCAGCACACCTATGTTGGCTGTTTAAAGCTGGCATCCATCTGATTGGTCAGTGCCCATGTCATTCTGGCTGGTAAATATTTGGAACATCACTCCTGCTGCTAACCACTTCAGCCTCACCCTCCTCTCTGCCCTGCCCCATCCTGTCTGCTCCAGGGAGTAGTGGGCAGGAGGAGATGGAGAGAGAAACGTTCCTAGCAGACCTCCCTGTCCCTGGGGCCAGCTTTCGTCATCCTCCTGCCCCAGCTCTGCAACTTCAGGAGCTCCCCTTCACTCAACAGAATTTAGACCAAGCTCTGTAGCTAACCTGGTCTGATCCTCCCATTCCAGACTCCCTCCTCCCCTCTACTCCGTCTGCCCTCCCTTCCCGACCCTGCCACGGGGGGCTGGGGGGACTCCATGTTCACAAACACAGCCTCACAGCCCTCCTCCGCATCCCGCTGACACCAGTCCCTCCTCCTGCCCTGCCCAGTGTCTCCGCAACCTGCTGAGGTCCCGCCTGTCCATCCCTCGGTGACCTGCTAAACCCCTCCTGCAAACAGCCAGCCTCCCGCATCCATGCAGGGTGAGTCCCTCCGCAACTTCCCTTCCTTTTTCTCACAAAACTCTCGGGTGACTGTCAAAGCTCCAATCAGCTTGCTTGGTCCAAGTTCCTCGTGGGCTGTTTTAGGGCAGAGAACAAGTCTGTTGGTGTCTGTTGCCCCCATGGTGTGTGGCAGAGTGCCCAGCATATAGCAGATCTTCATAAGTGGCACTCCTAGGGCCTCCTAGCTCCATCATTCCAGAGTTGATGTTTTCTGAGACTCCAGTTCTCAATCCAGAGTAGGTGGGTGAGGGGAGAAAGGAAGGCCCAACAGCAACTTTCCTCTGGGATGATTACATCAGGGCTTTGATGCTGTACACAGGTGACTTCAGTAGTGGCATGTGGGCAGGTGTGGGCCTTGGAGTCAGACAGGCATGGGCTGGAACCCTGGCTCTACCAACCTGTGAGCTGTGTGGCCTTGCATAAGTCCCTCGACCCTTCTGGGCCCCAGCGTCCTTATCAATAACATAGAAATGACTATACCACATCTTGTCATCGTGAGTGTTAAATGCCATAATATCTGCAAAATACCTACACAGGGTGAGGCCTGGAAGATACTCTATAAATGTTGGCCACAAAAAGCTGAAGCTCTGGGTTCAGTGTGACACTTTGGGCTCAGCTGAGGTTGATTACAGCTGCAGTTCTCAGACACTAACCAGGTATGAGAGTCACCTGGAGGCTGCCCAGCTCATGGGAACACAGGTGGCCGGGCCCCATTCCCCAGTCTAATTCGGTAGGTGTGAGGTGAGACCTGAGAATTTGTGTTTCTGATGAGTTCCGAGGTGATGCTGATGCTGCAGGTCCAGGGGCCACACTTTGAGAACCAGTACCTGAGAAATTTACCAAGAGCATCCTTCTATAGTCAGAACATAGTTAAATAAATAGGTAAATCCCTAAGGGTTTCTATAAGAGGCGTATTTTAACCAACCGGGGTATTTTGTAATGATGCAGAAACTCAGAGTATAAGGCTTATCCCAAAACACCTTTCTAATTAGCAACGGAGCAGTTATCTTATCCATCCCTAGTCCATGACTGCTGGTGTCAGTGCTCTGTGTTTGTCCAAGGATGTGTTAAATCTGGAGGTGTGATGGTGTTAATGTAGCATGCAGAAAGACCTATTGGGCATGTACCATTCTTGGAAAAGAATGACTGAAACTTTACTAGCTATGTGGCCCTGGACACGTTAATTTAACCTCACTGAAATATCCTCAGAGTGAGAGAAGATATTTGCAATACACACAACTGACACAGGACTCGTAGCCAGAATATATAAAGAACACTTACAAATCAATAAGAAAAAGACAGACAATCCAATAGGAAAGTAGGCAAGTAATTTGAACAGGTATTTCATGAAAGAAGACACCCAAATGGCCAATAAACTTGTGAAAAGGTGTTTTACTGAACTAGTTTTCAGGGAAATGCAATGTAAAGCCACAATGCAATCCTACTATACCCCCACCAGAATGGCTGAAATTTAAGACTGATAATACCAAGTGTTACCCAAGATGTGGAGCTATAAGGACCCTCACACACTGCTGGTAGGAGTGCAAATTGGTAGCATTTGCTTCAGAAAATTGTGTGGCCATATGTACTAAAGTTCAACATAGGCATGCTTTATGCCCCAACAATTCCACTGCTAGTGTCCACCCAATATAAATGTGTACTTATGTCCAGCAAAGATATATATAAAATGTTCACAGCAGCATTCTTCATAAAAGCCCGGATTTGGAAACAACACAGATGTCCATCAACTGATGAATAGATAAATAAATTTGCTGTAGTATAGCCATTCAATTTGAATGTGCTGTG
Organism: Daubentonia madagascariensis; assembly: GCA_023783475.1. Classification (NCBI taxonomy): domain Eukaryota; kingdom Metazoa; phylum Chordata; class Mammalia; order Primates; family Daubentoniidae; genus Daubentonia; species Daubentonia madagascariensis. The sequence continues at coordinate 52,262,144 of JAKFHU010000485.1, read as the reverse complement.
TTTTATAGGCCACATTGGTTGTTGAGCACATTTCTGCTGTGTCTCCCACACTGAAGTGCTTGTGAGTGCAGAGTAGACTACTATAATTCATATTTCCTAAGCTTCCAGGTAAGGGCTGCCCTATCGGGTTCTTTCACGTCTATCAGCTTGATTCAATCTTTTGAGTAGCTGTGTGAGGTTGGTGGTGTTCTTCTCCCTATTTCACAGATGAGAAAACTGAGGCTCATAGAAGCCAGATGATACCATCTGGCTGTTTACAGGTCAGTATCCTCAGGCAGAATGTGAGCTGCTCATGGCTTGTGTGTGTGCGGCTCTTTTATCTCTGTCCCTCCAACAGCCCAAGCACAATGCCAGGCACTTTGCAGGCAGTCAATAAATCTGAGAAAAGTCAAATTGGTAAGAAATCTTTTTTCTGTGTTGCTTGAGAGCACCCAGATCATGTTGGCAGTGTGTATGTGTGGTAGTGGGGAGGCTTGCAAGTGGGAGGAGGGTTACGACAGTCTTTTGAGCCCCTAGGCACAGATGTCCAGTCTCTTAAGGAAGCACACACCCACATGACTACCATCTGCATCCTGATTTGCAAAGCACATCCATGCACACTGACTCACTTGATCTTCCCAGAGACTGTGGCAGTGGACATCATTTTGCGACTGTTTTATCGAGGAGAGCATAAAGATTTTGAGCACCTGAGTGATTTGCCCAAGACCCCCAGCTTCTGCAGGGCAGAGGTGAGTCACAAACCCAGGGCTAAATTCAGGACATCCCTTATGCTACACAGAGCTTGCAGATTCCAGCTCCCAACCCTTCGCGTGTTCTGGGCCTCCTGACAGTTACATTCTCCTTACCTCCTTCCCTCCGTTCCCACCAGTATGCCGTGCTGCATGCACCTCTTCCAGGATGTCCAGATGTAGCAGGCCCGAGGCTGTGCTCTTCTCTGGACTCTCAGCCTGAACTTGCTGCCTGATGTGGTGGAGAGGTTTCCTGGCAAGCTGTGGGAGTCTTGTTTCTGCCCCTGGCTGTACAATGTGCTGACTCACCTGTGCCTTCTCCCCAAGGCACAGCACTGTGTTGGGCCCATCGTAGCTGTTCAACCAATGGCTGGTGTCTTGGGTCGGGTCCCCCAGAAGCCAACCCTGAGACTAGGGTGTGAGCATGACCGTTTATTTGGAAGGTGAACCCAGGAAGCACAGTTAAGGCAGCGGGGAAGTGAGAGAGGAGGGGAGGGAAGGAAGGCAGCAGAAGGTTCGTGACTGAGCAAGTTAACATTGCGGCTCCTAGGCTCACTGCCGCTGGGGACCTTGGGAGAGTGTGGACTATGCCTCAGAGTTGCCCCATCTGAGAAGTAAGGAACTGGGGGGCGTTTCCTTCTACCTCCCATCCATTGTGGGCCGAGGGCTGCTCCAGGGAGCGTTCTTTCCTAGTACTTCCGTCAGCTCTACCATGTGGGCCACGAGGAAGCCCCCAGGTGGAGAGTCTTGGGTGCTTGCAGTGGGATGCTGTTGGAACATACTGGAACCAAGAGTGCTGAAGAGATGGGGCTGGGACATCACAATGTCTGCTATATTCAGTAAATAAATGGTTTCAGAGAGTCCTCACTGGATATATGAAATTTTTATTTTTAAACTTTTTTTATTATGGTAAAATACAACACAAAATTTACCATTTTAACCATTTTTAAGTGTACAATTCAATGGCATTAAGTGCATTCACATTGTTGTGCAACCATCACCACCCTCCATCTCTAGAACATTTTCATCACCCCAAACAGAGGCTCTGTGCCTGTTAAACAGCAACTCCTCATTCTTGTCTGCTCCCAGCTCCTGGTGACCACTTTTCTACTCTCTGTCTGTATAAATTAAACTATTAGAGGTGCCTCATATAAGTGGAATCATTCAATATTTGTCTTTTTTCATCTGGCTTGTACATGTTACATTTTAAAGTATACATATTCTTTGGCCCAGAAATTATAATTCTGGGAATCTGCTTTATAAGGAAAAAAAAATCCCAACAGTACTAAATGATGTGTGTCTTAAAATTTTCATTGCAGCATTGTGTGTTGAGGTGAAAAAACTGGAAATCACCTCTATCAAAACGGATGCTGGTTGAACAAATAATTTTATACCCATATTCTGGCATATTATTTAGCTATTGAACAGAATGAGTAGATTTATATGTATCAGTCTGATAATGGCCAAGATATTCAACATTTAAGCCAAAAAGGACAAGTCACAAGTAGTAGTGGAGAGTTATCTTATTTTTGTTTAAACAAAGACAAGAAAAAGAAAGAAAAGAAAGAATTGCAGAAAAACACTATGTGTGTGTTGCGTGTGTACATGTCTGTGGTATGAGCATGAGAAAATTGTTAGAATACACGTGAGGAGGACGGGTCTAGAGGAGGTGGGGTTTAACTTTATTTAACTTTTTACAATAGTGTCTATCACTGCTGAAATACACATTACAATAATCAAGACAATCATTCTATACATCACGACACAGTAATTCTATTCTCCATTATATACCCAAATGAAATGAGTGTTTATGGCCGTCAATGCTCATAGCAATATTAGGCACATTCGCTAAAAACTGGAAACAACCAAATGTCCATTAATAGTAGATAATCACTAATCATTTATCCGTGTATAATATACAATCATCCAATGGAAAACTATACAGCAACAAAATAGAACAGCTTACTGGTGCGTGCAGCGAGAAGGAGAGATTTCACAGACACTGTGATGTGCTAAAGAAGCCCAGCTCCACCCAAATGAAGGTTAAGAACCTGTGAAACAAACTTATGGTGTTAAAGATCAGGATAGTCCCTACCTATCTTGGGGGTGGTGGGAGGTGGGGAGGGTACTGACTAGGAAGGGGCACGAGGGAGCCTGGATCTGTCCTATACCTTGATCTGAGTGGTGATTTTATGAATGTAGGTACAGTCATGCATTGCCTATTCTGTCACTGTGCAAGCATCCCAGTGTAGTGTACTTACACAAACCTGGATGGTACAGCTACTGTACACCTAGGCTATATGGTCTAGCCTAGTGCTCCTAGGCTACACACCTGTACAACACATTACTGTGCTCAATACTGTAGGCCACTGTAACACAGTGCTAAGTATTTGTGTATTTAAACATAGAAAAGGTACAGTAAAAATATGGTATTATAATCTTATGAGACCACTGTTGTGAATGCAGCAGTGGTTGACTGAAATGTCATTATGCATGACTGCATATGTAAAAGCTCATCACAGGCTGAAAGATGTGTGCCTGTTATGGTACCTGTCAGATCTCAATAAATAAGAGAAAACTAACAATCAAGAGAGGAGAAAAGAGGGGGAGAGAGGGAGGGAAGGAGAAAGGAAGGGAGGGAGGGAGGGACTATGTCAAGTAGAAGTGACAGCGCTCTTCTTGTGGCTCTATCTGGAAGAGGAATAACAAAGACAGAAGCATGCGGGCAGCCAGGAACACTGACCGGGTTTATTGTGGGGAAACATCCCCCACCCCCATTTCTGTGCATTTTGACAGGGACCTACTGAAACGCAGGACGCTGTGCAGGGAGGCAGGTGCCTCGGGCTTTGGGGGTGGCCAGAATCCTGGCTGTGCCATGCCCTAACTTGGCCAGGCTCACTCCTCTCTGAGCCCGAGAGCCCGTGGGCAGCCCGCTGCCCTCGCAGACCCTCCAAGAGGCCGGCAGGAGATGCCAGAGGTCTGCCTCTGTGCCCGGCGAGGCACTCGCTCAGCATGGCCTCCTTTCTGCAGAGCAGAGGGATCTGCTCAGTTTCTGGACAGAGGGCTTTTGACAGGTGAAAGCATTTGAGAAAGAAAATCCTTCTTGCAGTAGAATGGATGATGGGGAATTTCTTTTTAAAAAAATCAAGCTTCCAAGTCAAGCAAGCCTTTGGTGAAATTTAAGCATTTCTCTGATTATGTATCTAATATTGACCAGAAAGGGGAGGGAGTGGGAGTAGATAAAAGACACTTCTTACTCGAAACTAGCTTTTTCCTTTTTCCATATGCTGTGTTTATGATTATGGGTTTTAGAGCACTTTTCTTCTTGTATTTCATAAAATACCGCATCTATTCACATAATTCACCCCACTGCCTTTTCCCTGACATTTCATTGCAGAGGAGGGAGGGAAAGGATCAGATGAGCTCTGGGGCTGGTTCTGCACCTCCCTGGCAGACTGCTTCATCCTCCGAGTCTTCCGGAGGCCTGTGACTCACCAGCAATCAGCGCCCATTCTTAGCCATTTCTTCCAGAATTCCCTGTTTCTGTGAAGCCTCACTCCACCGTGTGAAAAGAAAGGCTGCTGGAAGAGGAGGCATGTGCTTGTGTGTGTGTGTGTGCGTGCGTGTGCGTGTGTGTGCAGGAGGGGAGGGGAGAGCTGGAAGGCAGCAGGAGAGGGGAGGTTTGTAACTGAAGGGGCTGCGGTTGGAAGCCATGGACAGTCTGCACAGGAGGAGTCAGTGTGGGCACCACTGGGGCTCACGGCGTGCCCGGCAGCGTGGGGCCATGGCTAGGGGCTCCTGGGAGGAAAAGGCACGTGGGAGGCACCCTGCATGAGAGTGGCCGGGACGGTGTGGGAAGGACACTTCCATTTGGGTACAGCATCGACTTAGGCAAAGACCCCGAAACACAGGACCCAGAGAGAATTCCTCTTGGCGCTGCTCTCTCTCGGGCGGGTAGAAAGGTTCCTTGGGATCGTGGCATCCAAACCCTCCACTTTGTAGAAAGACAAGATTGGGGGGCCCTTCTTGTGCTTCCTGGGCGCTTGTTATGTGTGCCACCTGCACCTTGCATAGTAGCTTACGTGTCCCCCTCTAGATAAGGAGCACTGGAGGACAAGGAGTGGGCCTTCTCCATCGCTCTATCCCTAGGATCTGACACTAAACAGAGTACACAGTAGGTGCTCAGCAAAAGCCACTCAACGAGTGGAAAGGCAATGAGCAAAGTGACATCCCCATGCTGGTCCCTGCTGCGCCCAAGATCAAATCTGCTCATCTCTCCTGGGAAGACGGACAACCTCAGGACAGCGGGACGAGGTGGTGGCAGGTTAGAGGAGAAAGTTTAACGGTGGACTCTTGCTTCTTCCTTTGGCAGGTGCTCTCCGCTTTGCACCCCCCGCCATCCTGTCTTCCTAACAGCCCGAGGGGTAGGTGCCAGGATCCCCAGCATACAGACGAGAAGACTGAGTCTCAGAGAGGCTGGTGGGGGTGGGTGGGGGACGCCAACTCATACGCAGTGAGCAAGGGGTGCGGCTGGGATCTGAACTGGAGCCTCGGGCTGCAAAATCCTGCCTCTGCCTCTCCCTGCTACTCGGTGTCACCTCCCTGCAGAGTGTGGTCCAGCACTTTCCACGAAACTAGTCATGAGAGGGAGGAGAGGGTTGGCCACACAATCTTGGTCAAATCCTGAGGTGAGCTGCTCCAGGTGGCTTCTGGAAGCTCATCTCACCTTGGTCACTGGCTTGGAAGCCAGTGTTTTCTGGGAAAACTCCCTTATAAGTATGTTCTTGACATACATTCTAAGCAGAAAGCCCATGAACGCATGAAGCCCAAGGTAGACCTCTCTGACAGAAGGGCCCACTGAGGCCTACAGAATCATCCTACCACCTCCACCGTGCTCGTCCCCACAGTACTACCCCAGGGATTGCCAGGACATAGTCTGGCCACCTCCAAAGCAGGTTCTTAGAGATGGACCATCCCACCCAATACCTCCATCGGAAGACGAAAAATGGAGCCCAGGGAGGGTGACGTGGCTGCCATCACAGTGTGGTCCAGTGGCAGTGCCAGCAGAGTCTGCTGCTCAGGACACCTGACCCTGGTCTTGTCACATGTGCAGTACTGAAGTTTATCACACACCAGGAGGCTTCTATCTTGCTGGGTTGGCCTCGCCCTGTTCTGTGACACTGCTGTCACTGGTGATGGCCTTGTGGTCTCACCCTGTGTGTGTGTTACCTGCCTGCTCACCGCTGCTCCTCCAGGCCCATTGGAAGTGGAAGACAGAAGCCCAGGCTCTCACCTGGGAAACAGAAGAGCAGAGAAGGTCAGCGCCTCACCCAAGGTCACAGGGCAGCACCCTCGATGTGGGTCCCAGATTTGTGTTTAGCTTCTCAGGAAGATTTCGTGTTGAAACATTTTAGGGCCCCCCTTGCTTGAACCCAGCATGTGCCTGTAATATTGGGCCCTTTTGGAAGGTGGGCTACGTCTCCCTCAGAGCAAGAAACTGCCATCCCTGGATCTTCCTGGTTAAAACCTTTCCAGAACATTTGTTGACCTCAACTCACAGAAAAGAGAAGAAAACTCATTCACTGAGTCCCACCCATGTGCCTTGGGCACTCCACATCCTCAGCCTTAAATGGTCCTCTGCACATCCTGAACGGCAGGTTATCATCCAGCTTGACAGATGAGGGGACGGCAGCTGGAGACATTAAGTGACCTGTTGGTGTCACCCAGCCAGGTCTGGGCAGAGGCACCATTTAGGGGCCCAGCTCTCACCTCCAGCTTTTTCAGCGCACATGTTGGTTTCTAGCAGACCAGTCCCTCAGTATCCACAGCCAGAGAGAAGATTCCTTGGCCCAAGTAGGCTGGAGACATTCTGTTTTGTTGCATGAAAGTAAACAGCAGTAGAATTGCTGTCTCCAAATGGTCCCTTCCAAGGCAATGGAGCTTGGAAAGGGATAGCCTTGGCATTCCCAAGGACTCCACAGGCCGAGGTCCTGGTGTACATCCATCTGCTGCTTTCTGGCCATGAGGAATCCCCCACGTGGAGATGCACAGGCAGGCAGGAGCCACAAGGGACGGGAAGTGTCTTCACATGCAAACACAAGAGTCCTCCCCCATGGGTGGCCACCCTGAGCTGCCCTCTCCTTCTCAGGGCACCCAACAGAGATGGGGTGGTTGGGCTGGAGCTGCAGAGATATGGGAGGGGATCTTTATGTGGGATTACATTAAAAAGCATTTATATTAAAATACACTGCCCAGCCCAGGGCTTGACACGTGGGAGATGATCAACAAAGATGAATTTCACTTCCCTCCCCCCTGTCCCCAGCAGGACTTGGACCCAGGAATCTGGCCACATTGTACGTGACCAGAGAATTTGGGCCCCTTAGTGTGGTGCTGCCTCAGCAAGCCAGCTGTGCCCAGATGTTTTAGATGCACATCCGCCTATTCTGTGCTAAATCCTTCTGCTGGAAAGAGGTGTTGTGTGGAGAGAGGTCCCCAGCTGGAGTTATTAATGAGCAGAGGAGCAGGGGGAGGAAATCCATTTAGCTGGTGGAGGTCCTTCTGATAAAGCAGGGATGTGTGCAGGGACACACGCTGGGGCAGCCTGTTAAGCACCCCACCACTCTGTTGGTGGTCTGGGCCAGCTCCTACCTCTCGGCCTGCAGAGACCAGAGCAGAACCTTCAGCTAATTATCTGCCTTCCGGGGGATTCTTCCTCAGATTTGGGGATTTGGGGTAGGGAGCCGTTGCTGCTAATTGGTGTCTTCCCAATAATCCTCAGATTAAGTCTGGGAGGATTACACTAAAGAGGTGAGAAGGTAGTACCCAAAATAAATATGAGCGCCATTCCTAAATGCATTCCTGCCAGCAAGTTAAATAATCCGGCCCCTCAAGCCTGTTCCTGAAAGATTTAAATACCAATTCTGGGGAGGGGTGGATGGGACACATAGTAGATTTCTACCGTTTCTGACTTCTTCTGACATCTTTTAGAGGCTTTGTTTCTGTGCTGTTTGATTCCCTTTGACGATTGTCAAGTTAAGTTTACTAAAAACTGGAGAAGACTTTGTTCCGGGTGGGTTGGAGAAGGGGGGCCACTGGATTAGAAACATGAACCCATCCCCAGCCTGTCCATCTGCCCTGGCATCATTTTATTTCTGCTTTTCTGAAAGGCTCCGAGTAATCAATTCCAGAGGACGAGCTGGGGGAACCTTGGCAAAGGGGCCTCCCTCTTGGCTATTGCTTCAAATTATTTTACGCAGCGAATAAAGTTGCAGTGGGACCCAAAGTGTGGGCACTCGGAAATCTGCAGTGTCCCATGTGAATTGATGTTCTCATGGGTGTTACCCTTCCCCCTTGAGAGAAGTTCTCTGGAGGCCCTCAAGCAAGGAATGAACATTCAAGATTGCAGCTCAAGAGTTTAGCATGAATTTTCATGCTTTGAAGGAAGAAAACCTTACAAACTGGTTGATAATCACAGTTCACATTTACTGAGCATCTATCATGTGCCGGGGCTATGCTAAGTGCTGGCAGTCACCCTATCATTTAGCCCTGACAACAGCCTGATGAGGAAGGAGCAATCATTGTCCCCGGTTCCCAGATGAGATAGCCAAGGCTCCCAGACAGCCAGGTGGCAGGGCAGGGTCACACTCAAAGGCTGCCAGAGCTCCACCCCAGGTGGGAGGTGAGTGGGAAGAGTCGTCTCTTGGGTGCAGAGTCTCCTGAGTGAGCTCCAAGCTGCCCTGTGCCAGCACCCTTGGGCTCGCTGAACCGACCTCCAGAGAAGATGTGGATGTGAAGCTCTAGGGTACATAGTCATAGGTCGGCAGAAGCCTGAGCTGTAGTCCCATCACCGTCTCCCTGCCAAGCAATGCATTTGTCTTCCTTGGTTTTCCTCCAGGGACAAGCAACTCATCTCTCCCGGAGGCAGCACACGCCATCTGAAGGCGGCTCTGGCTAAGCTCTGAGTCTGGTGGGTTCTCCCAGCCTCAGAGGACGTGAGGCTCCCCCCACAACCCCACAGGCCCACAGGGACACATGTCTGTCTCAGTCCTGCAGAAATGAAATGACAGTTTCCAAACCACCTCCTCTTCTGCACAAATGTTTGAACTTTTTCCTTCAACCCGGTAACAGCAGAAAGCTTAGAAGAAAACAGGCTTTTCTGTGTAACTCACATGAAAACCATTTTTTGAGGCCAACCTAAGAGTGTTCTGCTCCTCTTGTTAGCACGGTCCCTAAAGGACACCCTAGTGCGGGGGTGTTTGGTGGCATGGTATTGGATGCACTGGGATGGAGAGATTGGCCCTGGCCTTAGGGGCTCTCAGCTCCAGTCCCACTAAGCAGCTCCAACAAGCATTGTCCGTGACCCTGGACTAGCTAAGACCCTCCTCTGAAACTCCTTGACATTGACTCATGGGGCTGTTGTGAAGGTCAAGTGAAATAAGGCACGAATGGCCAAGCGCAGAACAGAATCTGCCAGGCTTGCTGTCTTTAGCACGTGCACATGGACGCTTGGGGTTCCCAAGACCACTGGGGTACCAGGCACATGGTGACGCTCAGCAGGCTGTTGTTTCTTCAATGAATGAATAAAGCAGTATACACGTTTCCTCACTAGAAAGGCAGGAAGCGATTGCAGGTTGGTTAAATGAGCTTAAACAGCAACTCTTTGACCTTAGTGTACACTTTGCTTTTCTAAGGCTCAGTTTCTCCAGCCTTGTAAATGGGTAAGTATTGCTACCTTAAAGCATTATAAGAACAACATATGGGAGACAGCCAGTGCCTGGCACACAGGACATAGGTGCATGGTAGATAATCTCTCCCCTCCCTTTTCTCACCCCTATTTGAAGATAAAAGCATTGCCACTGTTAGCCTATAAAATTCAATTGATTTTTTTTATCAGCATTAGCAAACAGCTAAGTGATCTCACAGAAATAACATACTCAGAACACGGTGGCTATTGTAAATTTGAGGCAACATGTGTGTCATTCTGCTCTTTGCAGAATTAATTGTTTTCCAAGTGGCTTGTTCCTCAGGTAACCCGATGTTGACTGCAATAATGCAATTTTCATATCACAGTGTTGTTCTAAAGGGAGTGTGTCTATTTCACTTGGGCTTGCTGAAACTCAATCTACAGGAAAGGACATTATAACAGAATTGGAGGTTAAATTTCATTTGCTGATTTAATAAAAACTAACAGGATGGATTTGGGGATATTTCATTAATCTTTCTTTCCTTTCAGTGCAAAGGAAATTAAGTTCACTCTAGTTCAAACTTTGTTTCGCTCTTATACAATAGGCTGCCAATGTCCACTTTCTCTCTGGCAAGTTAAAACCTAATTAGTCACAGAAAATTCTTCCCTGACCCTCTCACCGTTCGCAGAAAAGCACCGAGCAGCAGGCATGTATGTGTGTGCACACACAGCACACACACATACCCTATGCCCACATGCATACACTCACACACATATACCACACACACATGACACACAGATATATACACATATATCACACCCACACATACCACACATACATCACACACACATATACCATACCTACACACACCATACACATGCACACACAAGCACGGCGTCTACCACACATACCACACACAAACATACACACGTATCTCACACCCACACACCGCATCCACATACACTGCACATATACCACACATATATACCACACCTACACATACTACACCCACATGCATATGCACACACACCACACACATATATCTCACACACCACACCACACAACACACGCAATCCCCCCACACCACACAACATACCACATACACATACACACACTACACAGAGATACACACATATACCACACCCACACACACCACACACACTACACACGCATTACACACACATATAACCACACTCACACACGTACATCACACACACACACCCCTTGCTGAGCCTTGTTTTACAGTCAGTAGGTTTTAAAACCTGGGTGTGATGACAGTCCTAAAAACATATTGACAGATTCGAGCTTGGTGGAAGCCTGTTGCCAGGGACTTGGTGATGTGATGATTAGAACATCCCTAGAGGTGTCTTGCTTCATTTGCAGAATAGGCCGGGACACTTTCAAAATGGAAAAAGAATATCTTTCCAGTTATAAGCACCATATTCTGCATCAGGCTTTTTAATGTCAACTCTGTATTTTCACTCTGTTGAGTCATCTCCAGGGGGAAATCTGTAAGACGGAGGGTATGAGGGGAAAGGCCCTGGGCTAGGGAGCCTCCAGGGAGCCCACGGTTAAGCCCTGGCTGTTGATTTGAGCTGTGTGACTTTGGGCAAGCGACTTAACCTCTCTGAGCCTGGGTTTTCTCTTTTGTAAAATGGGAATAAATAATCCCTGGTCTACCTGCCTCAGAGAGACATGTGAGGATAAAAAACAGCCTTCTAGGGTTCAGTCTAACACAGGAGAAAGTGCTTTACAGTCCCACTATACGAGGCACATTAAGAGCTTCGGTTCCTTAGCAGTTCTTCTGGGAGCCTGTAGTGCTGCACTAGGCACAGGGTGGGGGGAGCAGTATGTGAATAAATGATAAATAATATGACATAGTAACTAATGATGTCATTAATAAACATTTATTACAGGTTGGGCACTGGGCTGAGTCCTTCACTGCAGTGAGTCCCCATACAAGGGAGGCACTAGTATCACCATCCCATTTCACAGATCAGGAAGCCGGGGCTCAGGGGTCACATGGGTTTGGAGGCAGCAAAGCCAGGGCTTGAACTCTGGTGCCTGCAACACAGCCATGTGGTGTCAACTGCTGCACAGCTGCGATGCCAACAGTGGGGGCAAAAAGAAGCCCGAGTCAAGGGGCCTGGGGCTCCATGGTGACCTTGGGACTTGGCCTGCAAAGGAGAAGGGGTACTGACCACCTAAGGAGGGTGGGAGGCTATTCCGTTGCAGGGTGGTGGGCGCATGCACGGGAGGGAAAGGTGCTGGGGCAGGAGAGAGCCTGCCCGGAGGAAGTGAGGCTGGAGCCGGGCTGGGAGGGGTGGGCATTCTGGGTGGAAGGCAGAGAAGTTGTGCTCCAGGAGATGAGGGAGAGGCCTGGCCTGTTTGGGAGAAGCGGGGGATGGGGCACAGGGAACCAGAGACCAATGGGGGCTCTGAGAGCTGAAGCAGGCCCCACCAGCGTGTGGGAGAGCAGGGATGGCCCTCCCCTCCTCCCCCATCCCTGCCTGAACCCCCACTTCTGCCTGCCCTGCCTCACAGTGCCACTGGCCACCACGGTCACTACCTCTTAGAGTCAAAGGAGGCCAAATACTGGCCGGGCTTGCAGCCGGTGGGTGGCAGCCCTGGGTTTGCAGTCCAAGGTGGCCGAGCCCTGGGTTATTCTCCCTTCACAGAGCTGGGCTGCCCTTCTTCATTCCTGGCTGTCCCCTCTTCTGACTGCTCCCCAGGGGCTCTGTCCTCAGGACTTCCCCAGTCAGTGCAAGGAATGGCTTTCCCCAGCAAACTCAGAACCCCAATCCTGGACTGTCATGGGTAGAGGGCCCTCAGAGGTCACCTCCTCTGATGGCTTTAGGACGCTTCTCCTCTGCCTTACGGCTCCCCAGAGAGGCCTCAGAAGTCAGGTCCCCAGGCCCCAGGCCCCAGCCAGAGGAGGTCTACTTTTATCTTATTACTGGGGACTCCTCTTTGAAGAAGTGTCTGCCCCTTGTTGTTCATCCAGACAACCCGATGAGTAGCAAGGCAGGAGTGACCTGCCCACAGACCCGCTGCCAGGCAGAGCCGGCCGCACGATCCTCTGGCTCCTCTGCATGGACTTGCGCTCAGGCCCCCCACAGTCAGAGGCTCTCCCGTCCCCTCCCCTGTGTCCCCCTGGCACTGCCTTTGTCCAGACTTCACCCTGCCCCCGGGGTGGCCCAAGGAAGGAAGGGATGGAAGATGGAAGAGATCACAAGGCGGGGGCGGGGGGCGGGGCTGCGGTCACAGCCAGGACACGGAGAGTCGAGGGCTTCCTACCACGGGGAGCTTGCAGCACAGCCGGTCTCTGGAGGCGGATTGGACCTGAATGACAATACGGAGAGCACAACTGAGCCTGACATGGCCCCAGAATCCTTCTCAACCCAGGGCAACAACAAGCACAGCACAGCACTTGTGTCACTCAGTACATGCCACGCACCTCTGTAAGCAATTGACAAAGTAGATACACGCATGTCCTATCCCCGGAACTATCCCCATGTCACAGATGAGGAGACCAAGGGCAAAAGGATGTTAAGTAACTTGCCCTCCGTGACCTGGAGCATCAGTGGCAGGGCTGGGACAAGGCACCGGTGGATGGAGTCCGGTGTCTTGTGTTCTAACCACTTCACCAGGTGGCCTCAGTCAGAGCTAGCAAGCCCCAGGCTATGTATTGGTCATACTTGGATTCAATGAATAATATTCATCCACCCATCCAGCCTACTGGGCCTCCCTGTCCACCTAACGTCATTCTACCTTGCTTTATTGCCTTCAGAGCATTTGAAACCCTGAACTTCTTTGCTTGTTAGGTTTTGTGTTTCTGTTTCCTGCCTGCCTCCTCCCTCTACAAGGTGAGCTCCTGGGGTCAATGTGTTCTCTGCAGGCCGTGTGTGGACCCCCAGCAATCTGTCTCCTTCAGTGCTGAACCCCTGGACCTGGGAAACAGCTTGGGCCATGCCTAGGGAGGGCTCCAGGCCCCTGCCAGGTGTGAAGCACAAGCCAGCCCAGCCTTTGCCGTCAGCACCACCTTGCAGTGCTGAGTCACTTGCAGACATACACCTTTTCCAGCTGTGTCAGCGACCCCACCCTCAGGCAGCTGCAGCCCCGCTGGGCCTCTCCTCCAAGCCTCCCCCTGATACTCCCCATGTCCCCATTTCTGGCAAGGAGGGAGCCACTCTCCTTGTCAGGAGGGCTGGAACTGTGGCTGTGAGGTCCTCTTCCTTCCTTCCATCCACGCCCAAGAGTGTGACTTCTGATTCTCAGGCATCTGGTGCCAATTTGCATCGTCCTACTGGGACTCCTGGAGGTCCCTGAGTTGAGTTTCTTGCCACAAAAACCCATGCCTCACCACCCTACCCCTCCCTGATTCTTCTGGTGTGTAGCTTCTTCCAGGAAGTCCTCCAGGATCCCCCCAACTCCCAGGCTGGTTTGGGTATGCCAACTGTGCTCCTGCAGTGTGTTTGCAACTGTACATGCCGTGATGTATGTGTGTCCACTAGTTGAGAGTTGCTGCCCCTGGACTGTGAGCCCTTGGAGGGCAGAAGCCTCACCTTATTCTTGGCTGTACCCATTGTTAGGTGCGCAATTCCTGTTTGTTTAGGGAAGAAATAAATGAACAAATTCTGCTGGGGTGCAAACAGATCTCATCTTGAGCCCACTTGGTGCTCATCCATTCACTTTCCTTGCAGGGCAGGGCAAGGGCCCCAACCCACCCCGTCCCCTTCTGATCATCCAGCAGCCACAAAGTCTGGCCATGAGTCAGGAGGGTCTTTCCCAGGAAACAAAATGGTGTCACTTGACCGACTGGCACTTGGGGAGCCTCCTGGCTGAAACAAACAAGGCTGTTGTGGATTGGAGCCACCACTGGGACCTGACAAAGGGGGAAAGCACTCGCCTGCGTCCCCCAGAAGGACACACTTCAGGCGAAGGTATTAGCATTCCAGCCGCTCTCCAGATTTGATTATAGCTGATAACAATCACAGAGGAACCCGCTCTGCCAAGATAGCAAGGCCAGAAGTGGCCTAATTCAATAGTCTGAGGCTCAGCGTTGTTTATCCATCTAGGCACTGTCGAGGGCCCTTGTGGGGGGAAGGGCACGCTGCTCTACACGATGGACGCTGTCGTTGCACCAGAGCCAGTGCACCAGGGCCTTGGCACTGCCAGGAACAGGGTTCCTCCTGCATCAGCACATTCCCGGCGGGCTGCTGGGGAGGAGAGATCCCACCCAGGGATGGCTGTTCCCTCATTTCTTGCTCTCACCTTTGGGAGGGTGGCTGTCCTGCTGTTCCCAAGTGACCACCCCTCATGGCGTCTCTCAAGCCAAGCCAACCCACTCACAGGCCCAGGGAGCTGATAGGAGATTCACTGTACTTTCCTGCTTCTCTCGGAGGTCCAGGGAGGAGGAGACTGCCAAGGTCACAGCAAGGTCTGCAGACAGCCAGGTCCCAACCCCAATCCCAGGGGTTAAGGAGCCCAGAACAATGGGGGCTGCTGAAACCGCATGAAGTGCATGGCCCATTCTGTGTCTAGTGGGCTCTCCTTCACCTAGAGTTCATTTGAAGATGCGACTCCTCTGCAAAGCCTTTCCTGACCTCCCAGGACGAGTGAGCCCCTTCCCCCTCAGCCCTGCCATCCTGGCACCAGGTCATAAGGGCCTCAATGGCTGTTGACTTCTCTTAGGTGGGATTCTACTGGAGCCCCCCATCTCCATGGGCCACATTCCTGTGTGTATGGCCCACTGGCCACACTCTGGAGGCCAGGAGTGGCCCAGGCTGCCCGGGGCTGTCCCCTCTGATTTGGATCAGAGTCAGGTGAGCCCTTTGGGTGTTGCTATGGCCCCACGCTGGAAGTGCCCACACCACCACTCTCTTGTGGGATGTTGGAGGTAAGATCAAGGGCGTGCATGAAGCCAGGGCACCCTCTCCAAGGCTGAGCGTTGCTTGGAGACTCCAGTGGACTTCCTTCTTTCCTCAGTACTGCCCGAGTGGGCCCCAGCCCAGCAGCACAGACACAGGCCTGAAGAAAGGCAGCTGTCTTTATCAAGCACCTGTTGTTTACTCTTTCCCCTGTGCTTAGGGCCGGGGGGGACACACCCACATAAGAGGACAAGCTGACACTGATGTGAGAAAAGTGAGTGCTGGAAGTTGGCTTGCAGGTTTTGAACATTTCTGCCCAGTTTAAGGGTCTGATATACTGGCCTCAAAACGTTTTAAAGGAGTATGTTGAAATTATTGAGTCAAAATGTGACACATATTATAGTCATTTAATCTCTTTGGGTAGCATCTCTACAGGTTTCTGGAAAAGAAAATTAGGAGGAAAAATGCCTTTTTTTGGTGTGTTCATATGCCAGTGATAAACACAGGCTGAATGAAGAGCTAGTTTATTCATAGGGTGAAAATACGGTTGCATGAGCGTTGGCACATACACGTAATTTCTGATAGATAAACTTAAATGTAAAACTAATTATAAAACGTGTCCACTTATATGTTTGTGCATATAAATCTACATATGAAATACACAAAAAAGTTCTTCCAAAAGCCGTGTTCCCAATGCAAGGATTTCTAGTATTGCTGAAACACGTGAGGCTGACATCATAGCAGAAGTTATAATGGCACAAGCTCATGAATAAGAAGATCCTAAAAATCCAATTGGCTTAAGGAGCCTCCAGCTTTATCACACATACGCCTCACTGAATAACTGTGGGGTTGGGGCCTGTTGCCTTCACCCCACTGCACCCCAACAATCTGGGGTCTTAGTCCCACTTGGTGGGTATCAAGGGCCTGCTGAGTATCGGGGGGAGGCTAGAGCTGGTGAGGGTGGTGGGCCGGGGCACCCTGGCAGGCTGCACAGAGGGAGGGGCTGAGCAGGACCTTCCTGTTAGTGGGCTTGGGCTGCAGTAACAAAGTACCACAGACTGGGGGGCTTCAACAGCAGAAATTCATTGTCTTAAAGTTCTAGAGGCTGGAAGTCCAAATCAAGGTGGCAGCAGGATTAATTTCTTCTGAGGCTTCCCTCCTTGGTTTGTAGATGGCCACTTTCCCCCTATGTCCCACATGTTTTCCTTTGGTGTGTCTGTGTCCTAACCTCCTCTTCTCACAAGGGCACCCGGGCCCACCTGAATGACCTCATTTTAACTTAATTACCTCCTTAGAGGCCCTATCTCTAAATAAAGCCACATTCTGAAGTACTGGGGGTTAGGTCTTCAGTATATAAATTTGAAGGGTTGTAGGGGTAGGGGTGGGAGGCACAATTCGGCCCATGTAGCCTGGGAGGATGCAAGAAGGGTTCCTGGACTCAGAGTCAAAAGGCTGGGTGTCCAGCCCAGCCCTGGTCCCGAGTGGCCCTATAGTTTGCGTAAAGCCACTTCACATCTCTGAGTCTCCATTTTCCCATCTGTGAAACGGCTGTAATAATCCTGCCCTGCCTCTTGCATGGGACTGTGGGAAAATCCAAAGAGGTGAAAGAGGTGAAGTGTTTTGGAAGCTGTAAGTCACTTTGCACGTGATCTAAAATCATCCCTGTGCTGGGTGGAGGCAGGGACTGCTGGTCTAGCTGGAGAAAGTGTACAGGTGAGTCAGGGAAGGTCAGGTTGACAGGTAAGCTGGCGCCCAGCAGGCCCGCGGACAGTGGTGCCGTGAAGGACAGGGACGGCAGCGGTTCAGAGCACGGGGAGCCATCTGCTGAGCGAGGCTGTGGTGGGGAGTGATGGAGGATGCAGCTGCAAAGGCAGTTACCGAGGGAGGGGGTGGCTGGGTGCTTTCTACAGGGCTGCCCAGAAGGGGCCAACATAAGGTTGAAATCCAGCCTCCTCTGCACTTGCTATGCCCTGTCAAGTGCAGGCTTCATTGACCTGGAGAAAGGGGCTTTTTTCTTTAATGCAGTTGAAGGTTCTGGAAAGTTCTGGAAGGTTCTGAAGGGTAGCCGAGGCCTTGATGGGGGTGTGGGTGAATGAACGGTGATTCCATCCAGAAGAAGCAGGGCAGAGCCTCCAGATCCTGAATCCTTCGTGCCCACCCAATCTTGGCCTTTCCCTCAAATAGGCCCGGATCCATTTCTCTGGCTGCATCAGGAATTACCTCTCCTTTGGGCCAAAGACAAAAAAGAATGCAGACTTGTTTCCAGGATTATTAAATTACATACAGCGTACTCTTCCCGAGCGCGTCCCGTCTTAGTGGGGTTTAGGGCTGCGTTCAGGCCGGCTGGGCTCCAGTTACCTCTAATGAGGATAATGATCAGGAGGCTTAACGATAATTCTGCATTGACTCTCTTGTGCCCGCAGAGCCGGTGTTGGCCAACTTGGACGGTGGGAGAAGATCAACAGAAGGCCGCCTCCACCCACGGCCACGCGCTCACCAGCGCTCACTCACCTGGGCCTGCCCGGGGCCGTGACTGCCGGCCCGTCCTACTTAAGAGTGGCCCGGTGCTCTTGGGATGGGATTAAACACCAGCTTACACCCTGTGGGGGGGAATTTGAGTTGGAGCAAGAAATAAAAACCCAAACAACAACACAAAAATGCAGCTAATTCCATCCTGTCAGCGGTGGATATTAAAGACTATTCGCTGGCAAGCCCCGCAATGCATAAGCCACAATGGCACTACTGTTGAGTTTTAATTTAATTTTCAGAAAGGTAAGTGAAGCCTCAAGTGCCGGCTGGAGAGGAGGTGCTGGAAGCTTTTCTTTACCGTAGGCAGTCTGGCGTTTTCCTGAGGCCTGGCTGCGTGGGTTCCCTGCCTCAGTGAGGGGAAATGTCCAAACAGCAGCTCCAGGAACTGCTGTTTATTATCTACCCTGTGCCCTGCCTTTGCACAGAGTCTGCCACCCTCACAATAGCTCAGAGGTAAATGTAATTATCTCCATTTCATGGAAGAGGAAAACGGTGCTCAGAGAGGCTATGTGATTTTGATGCGGTTGACCAGAAAATAAGAGGCAGAACTAGGACTCGAACCCAGGTCTTTCCAGCTCCACCGACCTTTCCAAATGCATGATGCTGGTTTTCTTTCTCCGTCCAAACCTTGGGGACCCATGGGCCAGAAAGTTGCCTCTTTGGCTCTGTCTCCTGCAGCAGCTGTTGCTTAAGAGTTGAATGAAGCTGTGCCCCCTTTGCACAGCTGTCCCACCTACAGAGGGCTGTGGCCACACACCCATCCCTTGGTACTTTTCATTTCTCAGCACGTATTAAGCACATCCTCTTTCCCGACACTGGGCTGGGTGTTTCTCATGAGTTACCCAAGGACTAACTATCAGTTTATTCCCATTTTATAGCTAGGAAGTGGTAGGGCCAGAAATTGAACCCAGACCCTTGACCCAATATCCAAGCCTTTGCTGAGCTGCCTCCCTTGTTCTGATACCAACGGACTCATTCTGGGGGCAAAGCTCTCTTGCAAGTAGGAATAGAACAGACAGGAAATGGTGCAGGAAGAAGGACTGGGCGAACAAAGGCATTTTACCACTTGTCAAGCCATGAATAATCCACGTCAATTTTTTTTTAAATTGACAAAGGTTGCCAGCAGCTAATGGATTATAAATTGTTGTCCTGTGAGGCCTGTGGGAAGTGTCCACTATTGCTACCATTAGGAGTAGGCAGGTCAAATGGTCAGCGGTCAGTGGTCCGAGAAAGATGTTTCTAGCCTGGGTATTTTAGGAGCCCAGAGACATCAGGCAGGTGCCCGATGAAGACTTCAGTCAGACAAACCCGGATTTAAATCCCAGCTCAGCCACAAACTTATCAGGCACCCCTGGACATTTCAATTACCCTTTTTGGGACCCAGTTTCTTCATTTGCTATACACAGATACATACACACACACACACACACACTCTTACCACCTCCTCACGCTGACATAGGGTGTTGGGAGCTATGTTGTAACTTTCATGTTTTACTTTTTTCACAAGGACATGAGCTTCTGGATACACAGCTCATGTGCTTTTAGCTTTATAGTTGACAAAGAATTTTCCCATTCATTATGGGAAAAACAGGTCCCTCATTTCTCAGATGCGGAAACTGAGGTCCAGAGAGAAGCAACTTCCCCATGTTCCCCCCGACCCACTACAGTGAGCATTCTAAAGCACAAATCTGATGATGTGTTTCATGTGTGTTCATGTATGTGCATGTGTGCACAATTGTGTGTGCAGGTGTGCTTGTGTGTGCATGTATGGCTGTGCATGTGTTTGTGTGTTCGTGTGTGCACAGGCATGCACATGTGTGTGTGTAAAATCTGGCCGCTACTCACCACTGTGGTCTGAATCGTCATCACTCCCTCCACACCCACATCCTCGCCTGCTGTACCTGCTGAACTGTGCTCCCGGTAAGTCCCTGACTACTCTGTATTCTCTGCTGTCTTCATGGACAGCATTATAGTTTGGAGCCCTGACGCTGGAGCCAGCCTGCCTGGGTTCAAATCCTGTCACTTACCCTTCTGAGACCTCAATTTGTTCATCTATGAAATGGGTTTAAGAGCACCTATGTTACGAGGTTTAAATGTATTAACATTTGTCAAGTATTTAGAACAGTACATGAACATGTTGCAAGTGCTATATGGGTAGTTGCTAAATATGTAAATAGTGTTCTCTCTGCAGTAAGGTTTCCTTATTTCAGGATGGGTTTGGGTTGGTGCCTGTCCTGTGCTTCCCACCATGGTGGAGCAAATCTCCCTGTTCTGGAATTGTCCACCACCATAGGCTGGGAGATCCACTGTCTTTGAATCCTCAGCTGCCAGCATCGTGGGGCCATCAGAGTGTTCAGGCGATTCTCTTGTGTGTCCTGCCAGGCCAGGCACAGTGTCTCTTTAAGGCAGGATACTCTGGATGAATCTCTCTGGAAGGCAATAAAAGTAATAGCCAGGCTAGCTAAGCCCATGAACAGAGAAACTTTAGGCTGTGGCTCTCCAATTAAATGATTCCTCCTCAATGTAAAATTGTTTTTGATTTTTACTGCAAACTTCTTGGGGCTTCCCATCCCAAAGCGTAATTGTGCTTACCAAACAGCTGCATGCTGGAGGAATAAAAGGTTTGGAGAAGCCACCCTTGCTGCTGACCCATCCGCCCAGATGCCTGTGTGGGACTCCTAGGCCTTGTGCCTATACCCAGACCAGACACTCCTGACAGGCACCTGATGGTTCACAGCTCGGCAGAAAGTGGCAGGGGAGAGGGCCCTGTATGCCTGAAGGAGGGACATAAGACCCAGTTACAAGATGAGTCTTCTGAGTTCAGAACAAACCAGAGCAGCTCAGGTTTATCTGGAAGACATTAGGTGCCTTAAAGGTGTAGCTCGGGGACCTCAGGTTCTCCAAGGAGACCCCATGGCAGGGGTGTGCTGGAGCTGGCATGCACTGGCCCCTGAGAACCAACCGTTAACACTTTAGGAATTTTGCGAGCAGGTTGGTAAACAGAGCCAACATTAAAAATTAAATTAAGTAAATCTGTAATTAAATAACTTATATTAGAAACAAAGATAACAGTGAAATGATTCTGTATGGTTACCACAATGGTGGATACATATCATCCTACGTTTGTCAAAACCCACAGAATATAAAATACCAAAAGTGAACTCTGTGGTAAACTGTGGACTTTGGGTGATTAAGATGTATCAATATTAATAATCGATTGTAACAAATGTACCACTCTGGTGCAATAGTCGGAGGGGGGGCTATGAATGTGTGGGGACAGAGGGTATATAAGAAATCTCTGTACTTTCTGGAAAATTTTGCTGTGAACCTAAAACTGTTTTAAAAAATAAAATGTGTTGATTAAAAATAAAACAAATGTAATAAACAGTCAAAACTCATCACTTTTTAATCATTTTACTAGTACCTAAGCTCTTGAAGTTATTTATACCTATTATATATGGTCGAAATACCATAATGATGTGCTACTGGGCATCTTTTCCCAAATCTGGGTACAAGTGATGCCACATTAATAGCTTGGAATCAGCCATGGTGGGAATGTTTACTCCATAGAAATTGACAGATGCTACAAATCAGGGCTTAATTTATACTGCTGTGCTGATTGTCTAGACTTCAGAAACTGTTGCAGAATAAACTTAAAGTGGGTCACGTCTATAGCTGTTACTGGCAAAGAACCCCCAAAATCCAAGACATATTCTGCCAGACTTTGAAAACTATTATCTGAGTCAGCAAAGAAGCTGTTCATATCACTGATGAACTGGTGAAGTCTTCATTGTTTCGCTTTTGTCTTACTTGTTAACATTCCTGCTGGAAGTGTGTTCATTCTTCAATTGCAATCATAGGTTGGCTATAGATATGAGAGTCCAACAAAAATCAAAGAAGGCATTCTATGAGAGCCAAAAGGCCTCGTGGCATTTACAATAAAGACAATTGGTATATTTTATTACCTATAAATTGCATGCTATGCATCTTTTCATGTCAGTAAAATTTATAATAAACCTTTCCCTGCACACTATTGCCTGATTAGAAGCTTGGGAAAGGCTGCTTGGCTTCCCTCTTTGTCACTTAAACTAAAAGGTGAAGGAAGCATAGTGTGGGCTTCAAAATCAAACAGATAAATCATAGAAGAGCCTCCTACATGCCAGCACTGTGCCAGACATTCCCCCCTCCAACCCTCACAGTGACCTCTGAGAGAGGTATCTTAGTTTGGGTTGCCTTGGAAGCAGACCTTGACACAAGGAATCAAGCGCACGTTGTTTATCCAGGACGTGATCCCAGGGAACACCAGTAGGGAAGTGGGGAAGGCAGGCCGGGAAGGGAAGTCTGCCTATAAAAGCGTGTGTTATCAAGCCAGTTACCATCGTGGGTCCTGCGGGGGACTCGAGTGACAGAATAGAACTTGCACTCAGGACGGCCCCAAACAAGGGGCAGGGGAGCTGGGCTCCTAATTGCCGTTGTTTGAATTCTACTCTGGGAAAGTGCTAATTCATTGCATTGGATCCCATTTTACAACATGGGGCCTCCAGTCTTTTTTGTGTGAGAACAAAGATAACCTCAGGCGTCCCCGAGAAGGGACGAGAAAACCAACCCAACGGACCAAGATGGAAAGCCGAGAAGGCAGGGGCAGCTACCCTCTCTCCAGGACTCAGTTTTCCTCTCCCCACTGCCAGGCCCTTTCCTCTGTTCTTGCCATGTTCTCAGAAGGCTCCCCTCAGGGAAGTCAGGTGACTGCCCCACACCCAGCCTGACACCCTGGTTTACGTCCAGAGTAGAGAGACAGCCCCTGCCCCAGTGCTCAGGCAAAGGCTGGGCAGAGCTCTGATGGGGTCTGATTGGTCTGGCTGACTCACGTGCCCACCTCTGTGGACCAACTGCATGGCCAGTGGAGGGCGATGCTCTGATTGGCCAGAATTACACCTTGTGCCTCCTTCCTGAGGGGGCCCATCTGCAGGAGGAAGGAGAGGACCCTGCCCACCTGGGAGAACAACTGTGACAATGGGCGCAGTGACTTACGTCCAGTCCATCCCGCAGCCATTCACTAGGCTTGATAAATGCTATCACACTTGTTTATAAAGTGTTCTGAAGACATGAAAAAGGGCAGTAAGGTGAAGGTCTTGTAACAACATGCACAATGCATCGATATATAAGTGAAAAATAGCAGCATATGACCCTGAGCTTACACAAAAGTGTCTTGTGCATTTATTTACCTTCGTTTCTGTCTCCCTTTATTAAGACTGTAAGTTCGTGAGGATACGAGGTAGGGATTCTGTTTTGTTCATTGCTGTAAGTCAGGCACCTGGAATGGTGCTGGGCATGCAATAGTTGCTTACTAAATATTTGATGAACGCATTAGCTAATAAAGAGTGTGGACAGGTAGGGAAGAGAAGAGCTAATTTGGAAGGGGATGGACAATGTGCATCCTCTGCACCCGCCCCCCCCCCAATTTTTGTAGTTGTGTGTTACGTCATTGCAATATATGGATAAAAATGAGAAGCAGTGAATGCCAAAACCAAAGTGGGCACCTAATTAAAGCCAGACCATGGGTCTATTCCCCCTGTGACCAGGAAGAATTTAGAACATGCTCCAGGGTAGGATGGAGGTACTGATAATACTTAGTGCTTACAATGATTACCCCAAGCCGGCTGTCTTCACACATCAACTCATTTAATCCTCCCAACAACCCTATTGAGGCATGACCTATTATCATCAACCCCATTTTATAGATGGGGTAATGGAGGCACAGAGAGTTTAAATGCATGCCCTAGTCATACAGGGAGAGTTGCTACTAGCCCAGGACTTCTCAAACTTTAATGTGCACGCCGTAGGACAGATGTGCTTCCAACCTTCACAGAACTTATATGCCAGTGCAGAGCTTTTCAGACCTAAATGTGCACCTGGGATCTTGTTAAAATGGGAATTCTGATTCAGCAGGTCTGGGGTAAGGCCTGAGATTCCGCATTTTTCACAAGCTCCCAGTCAGTACTGCTGGTGCATGTTCTGCCCATTCAGTGGCAAGGTGTTATCTTAACTCCTGAGAAGAAGGACTTCTTGGCGAGCTGACCACAGGTGGCCTGGGCCACAAAAGGGCTGCATGGGTGAGCAGAAGAGAGTCAGGCCCAAGTTGAACCTCTCCGAGACACGAAGTGACTGCGTCTCTTACAACAGTTTGGTGTTTGCCCACCCAAGTGTGGCTTACTCTCTGACCCAGCCCAGCCACCTCCTTGCCCCTTCCTACTGTGTCCCAGAGCCTGAGCTGAAGATCCTGGTCTCCCTCCTGGTCCAGCAGCTTCCTGTTACTGTCCTTGCCTGCTGCTGTGTGACCTTCTCCCACATCTCAGAGCTCACCATCCCCTGCAGGAGCCCCATGCTTCCCTGGGCCGCTCTGGCTCTTCAGGGCTGCTGCTGATGTCCCGGTAAAAGAAGGACACCCACCTGTCCCATCCAACCCCTGGCCCTCCCACGGCCTCCATGCAGGAAGCTCTGACCTGGGGTTTGCACTGGGCCAAGTCCTTCTGTCTCAGCCTCACTGCATGGTCTTCATACACCTTAGTTTCCATGTTTGTCAAATAGGATGTTGTTCCTTACAGCTCCAACCTCCTGTGGCAGAGACACAGATTTCAGGCACACTTTTTCTCTCCACCAGCACTGACAAGACTTTTCCTGCTCTCTCAGGGTCCAGCAGTGCCCCTTGATGTGATGGACAGGCCAGCATGGATTCTGGGTGTCACATTCTTGGGGCCAAAGGGGAGGGTGTCTTGGGGGGAGACTCTAGGGCTGGGGGGCTGGATCTGGGTTTTAGTCAGTGAGTGTGGCTTTTATCAAAGGCCTGAGCCAGGTTCCCTCCTCCCTCTACTGCTCCTTACACGTGGGGTAGGGTGCTGGGCATTGGTGGGCAAAAGGGGAGTGAAAGAAGCATCTGGCACACAGTAACCTTCAATGTATGTTTGTAAAGTGGATGGATTAATGAATGGATTCAGGTCTGTTCAATTTTCTGGAAGCAAAATTCATGAATCCTTGCCCTGGAGAATGGACTATGATGGGCTGTGCCCTCTGCTATAACTCTGAGGCCTCATACACAGTAGTTACTTAATAAATATTTATTGAGTTTATAAATGAAGGGAACTGAACTGTTGGGGAGAAGGAATGTCTCCCAGCTGAAAGGAAGGAGCTAGTTTAAAAATAACAACAAAAACCAGTAAAATAGAGAAAACAACAACAGCAACAGAAAGAAAAAATTAACTAAATCAAAAGCTATTTCTTCAAAAATATTATTTAAAATAGACAAGAAAATGCAAATAACAAAATACAAAATGAATCTGGGGAAAATACCTATTGGCACAACAGAAATTGAGACATATTAAAAAATATTATGAAAAACTGAAAGCTAATAAATTTTAAAATCAAGAAAAAAATGGGTGAACTTTTTGAAAAATTAAAAAGAGAAAAAATTTCACTCAAGAAGAAACAATTGATCTTGAATAGACCAATATACATTTTAAAGAAATTGAAATGGTAATCTAAGTCCCCTTATCACAAAAAGTCCTAGGCCCAGATGGTCTTACGGGTGAGTTCCAGCAAACTTCCAAGATACAGAAAATTCTTATCTTATACAAGTCATCCCAAAAAGAGAAAAATGACAAAATATACCATTTTCTCAGGGTAATGTCATCTTGATTCCTAACCTAGATAAGGTCAGTATAAGAAAAAGAAAATTGTAGACTCCTAGAAAAACCAACAGAATCAACAAATTATAGGAACAAATAAGAAAGTTCAGCAAGGTGAATATAAAGCCAACTTTTAAAAAAATAAGTACATTTATGTATATGAAAAATAAACAAAAAATACAACTTTAAAGTATACCACTTTCACTCTAGGCAACAGAGTGAGACCCTGTCTCAAAAAAAAAAAGGATACCATTCATAAGAGTAATAAAGCCATAAAGAGTTTAGGAAGTAAACTAAAAAGAAAGCACATGACCTCTATGAAAAAAATTATTTTTACTCTATCAGAACACTTTTACAAAAGATGTCGAGTTTCTCCAAATTAGTCCACACATCCAACTAAATGCCAATCTAAATTTCAGTTGAGTTTTTTGAGGAACTCAATGGACTTATTGTAAAATATATTTTGAAGAACAAAGGTCTGTGACTAGCAAGATCAACTGAGAAAATGAGAAGCAAAGAGGGCCACCCGGTCAGATGTTTACACACTACACAAAACCATTGTATTACAAACAAAATGGAGCTAGGGCGACGCATCAATGAAGCCAAGAAGGAGCTCAAAGAGAGATGCATGTGTTTATGGGAACTTAATATATACACTGATGGGGGCACCACATTTCTGTGGGAAAGAAGGAAGTGTTTAGGAGATGGTGCCAGGAAAACTGGTTCACTACCTAGAGGAAAATAAAATTAGATCCCTAACTAGTGGTGTAAGCAAAGTTGGACTGTAGATGGAATAAAACCCTAAGTGTGAAAGGCAAATCATAAACATAATAAAGGGAATTAAGGGAGAATACCTTGGTGCCTTGGGAACAAGAAAGGAATTCCCAAATATACCCCTCTACTACAAATCATATGGAAAAATAACTGACCAGTTTGAGCACATTAAAATTAAGGATTTTTGTTCAATGAAGGGCAAAGTAGGCAAAGTTAATAGACAAATGACACGAAGAGAGAATATACGTGCTGTATCTAAAATTATAAAGGGACTAATGTCCTAGAATATATAGTGAACCGTTGTAAATCTACAAGAAAATCTACGAGAATCTCAATAGAAAAGTAAGCAAAGAATATGAACCAGTTATTCACAACTGAAGAAGCCCCAAAGACTCACAGGCATATGAAGACATCCTCTTATTAGTAACTAGATAATTGCAAATTAAATCAACAATGTGATATCACTTTACATTTATCAGATTAGTAAGAATTAGAAGGCAGGAAAGAGGAAAGCGTTGGCTTGGGTGTGGGGAGGTAGGATCCCTTCATGCTGGGCCTATGGCGTGTCATCCTGGAAGGTCTCAATCCAATTAATTATATGTATCTCCTGTGACCCAGCAATCCCATGCCCCAGTGTTTGGTCCAGAGAAATTCACACACAAATCCAGAGGGGGATATTTATGAGGATGTTCATCACATCATTGATGAGGTCTAAGGTCATTGGAGGAAACTTATATTGTCCATCACTGGAGAAATGGCTGAGTAAAATATGTTAGAGGTACACACTATGGAATACCATGAGCAGTTAGAGGTAGACATATAGCAACATGGGACATGGACAGAGCATAAACTCATAGGATTGAATGAAAAAAAGAACCAGCATGATACCTATAGCACAATCATATTGATGTACAGTAAAATTACATGTGCACAAAAGTTTTAAAGTAATAAAACATGTTTTACAATAATGGGGGGAGAGGGACTGGATATGGGGAAAGGGGGATTATATTAATCAATGGCCATTCCAGACAGCAACCTAGCATGGCCCAGTGGTGACTTGTGGCCATGAACTGAGAAGTACTATTAACTACGCTCTCTGCACCTCAGGCCTGAAAATCTATAAGGCAGGTGTCCTTGGACAAGGTGATTCCCCTCTCTGGGATCCGCAGCACCACACCGCAAGGCTGCTGTAAGGCTCAGTGGTAAGATACGTAAAGGACTTAGTCCACAGTCTGGCACATGGTAGGTGCTTCTTCAATGGCACATGGTAGGTGCTTCTTCAATGGAAATGACAGGCAGAGTACCATGGTGGCCAAGCACGTGGATTCTGGAGCCAAACAGCTAGAGTTCAAACCCCATCTTTGCTGCTTGGTGACAGTGTGACCCTGGCATGTTACTTAACCTTTCTGTGCCTCAGTTTCATCATCAGTCACAAGAAAATAACAATAGCCCAGGCCTCATAGGGCTATTGTGAGGATTCACTGAGGTAGTATCGGTAAAGTGCTTAGAACAGTGCCTGACACAGACTAAATCCCCAGTAAGTGTTTGCTTTTATTTTATTATTCTCCAACTCATTGTTAAAAAGAGAGAGTCCTCCTGGAGTTTTTCCCAAAATAAAGACTCTTTACTTTCATGAGTCTAGGGCATGCCTGTAATATGCTCAACGGAGCAGGGTGGCCTGGCAGGAGAGAGTGAATTACGAAGTGGAGTCATTTTCCCTTATCTGTCGTTCCAGAAACCTGAGTGAGATGGTCACTGCTTCTGTGTGGCTGGCGGCAGGGCGACTGGGCAACATGGGGCAGGGCGGCAGGTGTGTGCACCTGACTCGGGGCCAGCCCCGCCCCCAGCCCCACCCCAGCCCCCTCTCCACTGGTGGGCGCAGCACCTCTGGAGTCCCCACCCCAGGACCCAGAGAAAGGCCTCATCCCCCACTTGCCAGGGGCCTTCAGAGTGTCTCATGGTCATATGGCAATGATTTGGGACTCCAGGCTGCAGGGTTCTTGAGGCAGGAGCAGGCTAAGATTTCCATAAACACGAGCACAGAGCCATTTATGGGTTTTACTAGAAATTTTATTGGCGTTTGGTCGTGTTGGCATTGTGTGTGCCTTCAAATGTAAATTAGATTACTGGCAGTAGATTCAATTTAGCGGTAAAAATGTAAAAGGAGTTGAATAGGGCTGAGGATGAAACAATGCAGTGACTGTTCTTGGGTCGACCAAGGGTGAAATCACCAAGCCAGTGCTGTGTGGAGGGAGGCGGGGTGGTGTGGAGAGCGGAGAAGGAGCACAGGACATCTCCACCACTAGGAAGTCAGATGAACTTTGTCCTGACGGCCACCTCAGTTTCCTGTTCCCCTAGAAGGTGCAAGGCTCCGCGTAAGCACCATAATTTTGCCCCCATAAACATGAAACAGACACCACACAGATTTTTGAGGAAATATAGTAATTGTAAATTTGAAAAGGAAGCCCACAGATCCAGGGCCTAAGAAGGTTTGGCTGACGAACAGCACCATTAACAGCTGACATCTGTTGAGCACTTACTGTGTACCATGCACTGTGCCAAGGGATCCTCAACAACATTCTTTGAAGTAGGTGCTACTAGTTGATCCGTTTCACAGATGAGGAAACTGAGACAGAGTTGGAGTGATTTGCCCAAGACTACCTGGTTAGCAAGTGATAGAACTAGGACTCGAACCCACAGCCTGAGCATCTAACCATTACATTTTAATTCTCATGAGAAATTCAGCATATGAAGTGTCTGTGTTCTTTTCATATGGGCTTGCATTTGTGTGTGTTCACACATGTGGCTAAGTGTGTATGTGTGTGCGTGTGCAAGGAGGTGTGTGTGTTCATGCATGAGTGTGTTTGCATGTGGGTAGGTGTGTGGGTGTGTGTAAGTAGGTGTGTGCCAAAGAGTCAGTGTATGTGTGTGGGTGTGCATGGAGTATGTGAGGGGGTATGTGTGTGCTCACATGAGTATGTGTATATAGACAGGTGTTCTGCACATGTGAAAGTGTATGGGGGTCAGTGTGTATGTACATGCATGGGCAAGTGTGAGTGTGTGCACGTGGGTAAGACTGTGTGCACATGTGAATGTGTGTGCGGTACGTGTGGAAATGTGTGTGCACACACGCATGAGTGCAGTGCAGGTTGATGGTGGTGATGATGGCGTCTGATTGCGGAGTGGGGGAGGGACGCTGTGAGAACCTTTGCTGCAGGCAGATGGCCCATGATGCCTCATCCACAGGGAAGGCTGGGTGACATCATGGTACAGTCAGGGTTTCTCACCCTGAGGATGTGGCTCCAGGTCCCTGATCTGCAATCTGAGCCTTGACTAGAAAACTGGGAGAGGAGGCATTTCTAAAGTCCCTGGAGCGCCAAGAAGCGGGGATTCCATAATAAAACCAGAACCAGGGGATGGTGGAGAACACTGCTCCACGGGTCCCTCTTCCTTCTGTGCCTCCCCAGTCTGGGTGCCCTGCTCCTCCCCAGCAGCAGGGAAACCCTGCAGTCTGTGTCTTATCCATCTTCATAAGGACCCTGAAAAGTGGGTGTTATCTTCATTTCCCTGAAGAAGACACTGAGGCTCAGAGTGGTGCAGCAATGTACCCAAGTTCACACAGGACTGCAAAGCCTCGCCTAGGGAAGCCTGAGCTGTGAGGATGTCTGAGAAGCCATGTGGCCACGAGAATGTGGGCTTCCTGGAGGCAGGGCCAGGCTCTGTCTGTGCAGTAGCATTCCTCCTGTGCTGAACAAAGGGCAGCCGTGGTCATCAGGGTTGTAGCGCACCTGAAACCCCAAGAGGACCTGTACGTGGCTGCTTATAAATCCATGGAGGTTTCCAAAGATATGGCTGGAGGGTACAGTGCCTTAGCGCAAATTCTCTCTAATGGTGAACTGTGGCAGGCCATGGGAGCAGTGTCTGCAGGTAGAAACCCTTGCCAGCTTCTTCAAACCACCTCCCTGAGGTGGCCTTCCCCCCCGATGTGAAAGGCGACTGTCCAATTGATGAATTGGTTGTGTCCAAAGGAGGTCTGATGTCAGGTTGACGGTCTGTAGCACACCTGGAAATTCAGAGTTTGGTTCCTGGCTCTGTTACAAATGGTTGCATGACCCTGAACAAGTCATTTTTCCCATTGGGGGCCTGAACTATCTTCCCTGTACCATGAACGCTTGGATAAACTGACCTTTCTGAATGACACTTGAGAGGAAGCTAACAGGGAAATAGAAGTG
Source organism: Daubentonia madagascariensis (assembly GCA_023783475.1). Classification (NCBI taxonomy): domain Eukaryota; kingdom Metazoa; phylum Chordata; class Mammalia; order Primates; family Daubentoniidae; genus Daubentonia; species Daubentonia madagascariensis. Next base: position 52,231,645 of record JAKFHU010000485.1, on the reverse strand, counting down.
TCCAAACCCCGAGGACAGGACAAGCTACATCATTTTTAGGGCCCAGGGAGAGTAAAAAGGCAAAGCCCCTAGCAGCGGTGGAGCATGACACAGAGTCTAGGCCTCAAGTCACACACCCGCGAAGCCAGCTCTGCCGAGGAGACTGTTCTCAGAGGCCCTGGATGCACCATCCCCCGGGACAGGCAGTGATTTTCAGCAGGGCGACATTCCCTTTTGCCTCCTCTCTCTGGGATAGGCTGAGTCATTCCAACACCAAAATTCAGAAGACGAGACGCAGTTTAAACCCTCTGTTTGGAAAATAAAACACTAAAAAGATGCGACCTTTGCAGACATTTTCCTTAAGGTTCACCTGCCACTGAGGCAAAACTTTGTCCAAGTCCTTCTGAATGTGCAGCTGCCATGCCAGCCAGCATCCTGGGTTCAGGTCCTGCCTCAGGCATTTCCTTGCCCTGTGCTTGTAACCAAAACGCTTCTCTCTCCCAGGCTGTTTGCTCATGTGCAAATTTGACTGGGGAGACAAGGTGGGGGTAGACCGGATTGTGATCTCCCCACAAGGTCTCCTTCCTCTTAAATGTATTTATCAATACACCAATACAGGCAAAATCCTCATTAAATCCATTAAAGCTTTTTTATCACTTTTTTTGCCCATCTGGTATCCCAGGTGGGAATTCATGACATTTTCAAGATTAAAAATGGATCAAAGCAATCATGAATGTGAGCATGGAAAACTTGGAGAAGCCATCAGTCCAGGATTAGCCACATAAACCCAGGTTTCTGCATGACACAAGGCTATGGAGTCACTATAAATGGTGTAGATATGTGGATGAGTTAATAAAATAGGTTTAAAAGGGTGTGCATGACATAATTCTACTTTAAGAAGAAAACATTTGTATAACATTTATAAATTTCCACTACATGTATGCAGCAATAAAGGATAGGCCCCAAATATTAAACATGATTATTGCTGGGTGGTGGCACCATGTGCTTTTTACTTTTTTCTTTATATTTTACCTTAATTTTCCACCATAAGCATGTTTTATTCCTTTTTTTTTTTAAAGGGGGTGAGGAGGGGTGTTCAGTTTCCTTGGTTTTTTTTCTTCTTGTTTTTTGTTGAGACAGAGTCTCACTCTGTTGCCTTGGGCAGAGTGCAATGGGGTCATCTTAGCTCACTGCAACCTCCAACTCCTGGGCTCAAGGGATCCTCCTGCCTCAGCCTCCCAAGTAGCTGGGACTACAGGCACGAGCCACCACACCAGACTGATTTTTTTTCTTTACGGTAGAGACAAGGTCTCACTCTTGCTCAGGCTGGTCTCGAACTCCTGAGCTCAACAATCCTCCAGCCTCGGCCTCCCAGAGTGCTAGGATTACAGGTATGAGCCACCGCACCCGGGCTGTATTACTCTTGAAATGAACAAAAGTGATCAGCATTCACCTGTTTTATCTGAGATGCTGGGCACCCAGGAATTTGTTCATATCAGCTCTGACATTTGGCTGTTCTCTCTCCTGACCCACTTTGGGAGTGGATGGGGGTGAGCCAACTCTCTCCGGAGAGGGGGTGGGCTGTTAAAGAGCTTGATCTCTTTTATGGGGTTCTTGCATACACATAGGTTTTCTCCACGTCTCCTGGCACTAGCAGGCACCTGCCGCCACAGACGCTCAGGCCAGACTTGCAAGCCTCCTGGCTCGACACTCTCTCGCCACCAGCCCAGGCCCCAGGCTCCGGGGCTGGGGAGGTAGCCCGGCCCCCCCACTGGGCCCTCCACCTGAAAGAGATTAGCTGGGACCACCAGAAGCCTGCAACCTTAATCACGAGGATTTTGTTTCTTGTTTCCTTCGATGAGCTCCTCCAGGTGTTCCTAGTGATTAGCCGGGCCTGGGTGGCTGGTCACTCACTGTGCCACCATTGTGTCCCCAGCCCTGTTTCCCCGCCACGTGGCCTTTGGGGACGACCCCAAATAAAAATGGCAAGAGCAGACTGCCAAGTGGCGGGACCATTTACGGGCGGGACGTGTGAGGCCGATGGGCTCACCCAGAGGGATTTACAGCTCCACCTCACACTCCAGCCCACGGGGACTTGTTTGCTCCCAGGCGTGTCACTGGTCTCCTTCACGGAGTGGTGACACCTCTGTGACGCAGGCCTGGCTTGGCTTGGGGATGCATTTTTTTTCTTCTGCAGGGGTTGGTTTTTGCTTTCCTGCTGGGATGGCCTCGCTAAATCCCCCCTGATTGCCACTGAGTGGAGAACGAGATGGTCTGTTGCACAGACAGCTGGCCCCCACCCCAGCAGATAAAGCAGGGAGGCTTTCCCCAGCGCCGTGAGTTTCTCGTGTTGCCTCTTCCCTTGGTATGGATTACGCTGTTTGTCTCACTAATGTGCCCGCCCCGCCATTCTCACCACTAAGGAAGGCTTTTTGTCTGAGCAGTGGAGGAGACCAAGAAATCCTCAAACAGAAATGGGGTGGATGCACGCGTGGAAGGTCCAATCTGGGTCCCCTCTGCCCTGGGATCTGCACATTCTCTAACTCCACAGTTGCAACAGGGTTTAAGAGGCAGGAAATAAAGAAAGGCAGGAAGGAGAAAAGACAAAGCACAGAGATGAGAGAGACCCCGGAGCTGTCCACTGACCCCCAATCCATGCCCCTGCCCTTCTTGGGTGGAAGCTTGAGGAGCCCACAAATCCTGGAGTCCTCAAACCCAAGCTTGCAGGTAGACTTCCGGGGGCTGAGCAATGCTCAGAACAGCAGGAAGAATTTTTCTGGACAGTATTCCCTGCTTCCCTCAGATTCTCAAAGGCTCAAAGGGGCTTTCTCTACTTTATTTCATTTGACCCTTTCAATAAACTTGAGAGTAGAAATGATGGCACCTTTTTCCAGACGAGGGAACTGAGGCTCAGTGGGGAGAAAAAAGTTCCCAAGTAAACAGCAGATTCAAGTTCCAAGTAAATAGCAGTACCTAATGGTACTCCATTAGGGTTCAGGATCACTGATCCAGCTCATCCCCATCCGACATATGGGGAAACTCAGGTTCAGGGAGGGGCAATTGTCCCCAAAGTCACATGGCAAATAAGTGGCAGAGCCAGCACCGCACATCCTGAAGCCAGGGTAGGACGTCCCTGGGGGTTGGCACCAACTTGGAGGCTGTGCCCTACTCAACAAAAGTAAAAATAAAGCAGCCAGTGTGCATCAGGCGCTGCTTGGAGCATTTTACATGTAATAGTTCTTTAATTCTCAAAAAAGCCGTATGAGGTAATCTAATATTATTACCTCCATTTTATAGACAAGAAAACTGAAGCATAGAGGAGCTAATGACCTGCCCAAAGTCACGGAGCCGGGCAGCTTAGCTGCAGGGGCCGTGCGTTTAACCCCTTTGTAGGCGCTCGAGTGAGCGAGGCAGAAACAACAGGAAGAAGCTCATGCGCTTTGGAGATTCAGAATCTGCTGTTTACTTGGGAACTTTCTTCTCCCCGCTGAGCCTCAGCTCCCTCGTCTGGAAAAAGGTGCCATCATTTCTACTCTCAAGTTTATTGAAAGGGTCGAGTGAAATAAAGTAGAGAAAACCCCTCTCCTGGTGCCTGGCACACGGGGGTCCTTAAAAATGAACACTTGAGCTGGATTAAGATGCAAGCAAAGCGCTGCCACTGTCTCCAAAGCTGGAGTTGTGCCCAGGACGAGTTAGGGCAGGAAGACAGAGGGAGGTGACTGGGAAGGTTAGAAGGTTGGCTTCGTCTCTTAACCTGGACAAGGTCTCCTGGAGGGCTTTGAGCCAAGATGCAGTAGGATTTGATCACGTCTCTGCAAAGGCTTCTAACTAGGGATGGTGATCTGCATGGTCTCACTTCCAGACTGGCACCACTTCTTAGATCCCTTTTGGAGCCGTCATTCAAGCAGGAGTCATTCATTTGGTATCTTAGCGGCTGTCTCCAGCACCCTCAGTTTGAGCCGTGCCTGATCTCCAAAGTGAAAGCCCGTTGGTGGTGGTGGTGTCCCTTTCCCCTCGGCCAACCTCCCTCTTGCCAACCCACAGATACCAGCCTGTTCATGCCCCTGATCCCTCAAAGAGACCTGGAGGCAAAGAAATATAATAACAAGCTAGGTAATATCCAAACATCAGGCCCACTGCAGCGACGTTGTTCTGTAGGCACAGGGGACAGCAGACAGCTCTATTCAGATCCAAGGTGAGGGCAGGTCAAAGGTTTTGACAATCTGGTGCTTGGTTTTGCTCAAAGCAGTTAAGGCAAGACTAGCGTAGTTCTTCCAGAACTCCCCATTGCCCAGCAAATGTTCAGACCCTTTGCCTGGCATTCAAGCCCTTTCAGCCCTCGCCCCAGCTGGCATTCTGCCCTACAAGCCCATCAAATGGAACTGTTCTTTTTTTTTTAAGTAGAGAAGATGAGGTCTCACTATGTTGCTCAGGCTGGTCTCCAACTCCTGGCCTCAAGCGATCCTCCCACCTCAGCCTTCCAAAGTGCTGGGATTATAAGCATGAGCCACCATACCCAGCCTATTTTTATTTTTTAACAGAGATGGGGTCTCACTATGTTGCCCAGGCTGGACTCAAACTCCTGGACTCAAGTGCTCCTCCTGCCTCAGCCCCCTGAATAGCTGGGACTAGAGGTGAAACTGTTCTTGACTGTTCCATCTCCAGCCTGGTATCCTTCCTCTGCATACTTGAAGGGCCAAATCTAAATTGTCCTTCAAGAGACTCACACATGCCCCCTTGCAGCCTCAGTGACCTGGCCTCTTCGTGCAGCTGTCATGACATTGACCGTTTCTCACCCTATATTAGTGATTTGTACCTCCCCTAGCTTGAGTGCTCCTCAAGGATCAGGCCCTGGATTTGTAAACTCTCAGGAGTTCAGAGGCCCTAAATTCACCTGGGCAGGCCCCTGCTCAAGGCGTGAACTGCTTCCACACCACCCAGCCACGTGTCTGTCCTCCCTGTCTGTAAGCTTCCAGGGACAGAGGGCACTCTGCTCTCAGGGTGGACCTTTCCAGGCTAGACACTCCTGCTGGACTGCATTAGTTACCTTCTTGCACAGATGAGGACACTGAGGCACAGAGAGGCTCTGTAGCTTTCCTAAAGCCACACAGCTAGTAAGTGGCAGGGATGGAATTTGAGCCCAGGAGGCCTGGCTCTTAAACACTCTACTGTCTCAACTAAAGTAAGCACCATAACATCCCTATTTCAGAAAGTTCTTCTGAAGACTCAGTGGAAATCTACTTTCAACTCATCTAGTCTCCTTTATTCAAGATCCCTGAAGAATAAACTTGATCCTGAGTTGATCTTTGTATCTCCTGCCATAAAACCTAGCATAAAGCAGAAGCACAATAATTTTTATTGAATAAATTATTCATTTTTTGATAAAAGTAAAGTTTAATAGCACCTTAAGATCAGTAAAGTGCTTCTACATACATCAACTGAGCCTCCCAAAAGGACAAAAAGAACTAAAAAAATTTTTAAACTGTTTTCAGTAGTCACTTTGTTAAGTAATAAATCAGTTTCGTTATTCTGAAATGTTATGTGTATGTATTTAAGGATATGGCAAATATTAATAGGTGATTCGCTTTTAAATAAGCAGCTGTCAGACCTTCAGAAATGGTGACCTTCTGCTGTAAGGGCTGTGTCTATTTCAAGGCCTCCAGGTGAAAATCAGGGTGGTATTTTAGTGTACTGAGCAGGGTGCACAATCTGACTGGTGTTTGTCTGCAATGGAGAGACCCATTGGCAGGGAGGGTTGACTTAAAATTCCCCCATTCCCCTTCCTGCCCTGAGCTGCTCGAAGGAGAAGGGTGTGCCTAGTAGAAGGAAGGTCAGAAACAAAATCAGTAGGGTATGACAAACAGCCTGAGCACGCAGGGGAGTTTCTTAAGGTTAGTGGTGGTGTCGGGAGGCATGTGGTCGGGGATGGGTCTGGCTTCAGAGAAGCCACATGCATAGTGTCCAGCTTAACATTTGACCCCTGGCTGCAACTGCTGGGCAGTGCAGGGCTTTCTGGCCGCCCTCACCAGCGTCTCTGGGCTCCTCTCCCAGCCTTTTAGGTAATGCTCCCTTGTTAATAGGATCATGATATTAGGACTGGGGAGGAACAAAAGATTACTTTGTGCACCAGCCAACTGAGTCCACATCAGGCTGGATTTAATTTTGGGAGCTATGTGGCCAGCTAATTCTTCTATAGAAGACGCTACGTGTACTCGGCAACTCCCTGATTGACAAAATCCGTGTGCCCCAAGCCTGGCCTGGCCTTGAGTCCACCTGGGCCTCAGAAGGGACATGGGAAGTCCAACATCTTGAGGGCCTCTTGCTGGCTAAGCATTCTGCAGAGCCCCCGTCCTGGTTTCTAGGCTGGGAAATTACAGAAGGCAGTGTAGGATGGTGGTTACACCCATGGGCTTTGAGCCAAAACTCCTTGGGTTCAAATCCCAACTCTGCCTCTCACAAACTGTGGGTCTTGGGTTGGCTTAACCTGTCTGAGCTTTATTCCCTCATTTGTAAAATGGCAATAATAACAACAATCCACTTCATAAGGTGGTTAAGATTAAATGAGTTGCTATACGCAGAATGCTTAGAACAGTACCCAGCACTTAGGAAGCACATTATGTGTTTATTTACTGTTATTTTTATGACTTTTTAGGCTAAGTAAGAAGGAAGTGGAAGAAATGCATCTGAGAAAATATTTGAGGGGGCCTTGGGGACTGACTGGACCTCCAGATTACAGGTGGCTGTGCAGGGAGTGGGGGTTGCTTAGAGGAACAGGAGACCTTGGGGGAGAGGCAAGTTTAGGGTAGGGGTGAGGCTGGGCTCTGTTTTGCCTGACACAGTCCACCAGAACGGAGGCACTGAGTGGACAGGTGGACAGGTGTGCTTGGAGCTGGGTGGGAGCCTCTGGCTCCGTTCACATCCCGGAAGCCAATGGCCTGCAAGCTGCCCCTCTGTTTACAGCTGATTTCGCTTGAGTCTTCACGTTATTTTGTTTTTACTACCTAGCATGGTTGTGTTTGATTTAATCCAAAAACATTGTGCCCCTCACTGCTCCCACTCTGGCCCAGTAGTCGAGAGAAGCTGGTGTTGTGGGCAGCTGTGCTCCGTGCTCTGTGCCCCAGTGGTACCCAGACCTGCTCCCCAGGGCCGTGTGCTCCTCCCCTGGAGGAGCACAAAGCAATCTGGAAACTCACACATCCCTGAGCGGAATGGGTCCTTGTCCTTATGCCGAGATGAAGGAACTGAGGCTCAGGGATGGCAATGACTCACTGACAGTCACGGCGGGCATGCAGGGGAGCAGGGGCTGTGGCCAGTTCTTTCTGTGGCAGAAACCCCACCCCTTCCACTCCAATGTCAACCTCAGATCATTCAAAAAGGGGTAGGCTTGTTCTGTTCAGTTTGCTCTGCTTGAAGAGGCAGGGGAGAGACCTTCCTCTTCCGGGTTTGTGCACAAAAGAGGTCTCTGCTCCTGGGTGACAGGAGCTGCATGCTCAATTGTTCGGAGCAAGAGCAAATCCCTGACAGCCCCCAATGCCAAATGCAGGAGGTGCTGGATTAAACTGCAGAATGTGCTCCCAAGGGAATGATGCAACCTGGAAAACGAGCAAATACGAGACATGGATGGGTCTAATGAAGTTCAAAAGAGATAATACTAAGTTTTAAAAATAAAGGCCCCAAAGATTGCATGCAATATATATCCTTTGAATATATTTTAAATGCAAATGAAATAAATAAATATATTTTATGGGAATACCTATAGACACAATAAAACTATATTAAATGTAAAGCAAGGTAAGTTGAGTGCAAGATTGGGGGTCGGGTTGTGGGAGGGACCACATTGTTAAATGGCGGCTACTGTTAAGGTCCTAGCTGTGCTTTGGGTAATCATTGACAGAACTGCTCCCCAGGTCTAAAAATAACACTTATTATATTATTTAAAATTACTAATTAAATAACCAAAGAAACAAAAACAATGAAGAGGCATAAAAGTGGGGAAACTGGATCTTGCACCTGAGCTGGGGTCTGTAGGCAGAGGGATGGGGTGGCTCCAACCAAGGCCGGAGTAGTGTGGCCCTGGGGGGAAGTCACCCCTAGGAAGTGGGAAGAGATGGGGCCCACGGGGGTTCTGCACAGGGGGAAACAGCATGCGGGTTCTGGTGTGTAGGGCCACTGATCCCAGGACTGGTGCCACTCCAGTGGGTCTGAGGTGAATGAGGTTCTGGGAGGTGGCATGCAAGTGAAGCTGGGGCCCCGGGCCTTTCATTGGCGTGGACAGAACGCGGAGGGGTTGCATACTTCTGCTCATACTCCGCTGGGCAGAATTGAATCCCAGGGGCCCTTCTGGCTGCAAGGGAGGCTGGGACATAGGGTCCAGCTGGGTGGCAATAGCCCTGCTAATGGGATGGGTCCCTGTGAGTGTGGGTGGATAGGTGGGTAGGGTTGTAGTAATTACAATGACAAAAGAAAGAAGGAGAGAATGGATACTGGGGTATGATTAGCCATTTGAACAAAGTAAGGAAAACACCCAGCCAATGGGCACTGAGAACACTCAGCTACCTTTTCTGAGCCAGTATAGAAAGTACCATATCCATCTACACGGGACATTTCCCAAAGATTTCTGGCACAGCCAGCCTTGAGCTGGTAGGCCTGTCTCCTCTTTTCACAACCGCTGCGCGACTCACCACAGACAACCTGCAGGAAGCCCTCACGGGGGCCGTGGTGGCCGTTTTGAATTCAGACATCTTCAGCATTTTTCTCACAGCCACAGATCTTGAAGCCGCAGTGCCTCCTACTAACTCTTCCCCAAGACTGTGTGTACTTGTCTAATGGTTTTCAATTCAACCAATGTTTGTGAGGCACCAATTCCATGTTGGGCATACCTTCTCCCACATTATTCCCTTGAATCCTCATGGTGACTAGGGAGCAATGTATTACCAGCCCTATTCTAACTATGGGGAAATAGAGGCCAGGGAGCAATAGGCAGAGCTGGGACCTGAAGCCAGGTTTTCCAGCTACAATGCTGGCAAGCTTTCCAAGACACCACAGCTGCCATGCCTGCTTGACTGAAGTAGTTGTGGTCCTCAGCTTCCTGGAAAAAAACCACTCTCCTTCCTGAGTGGGGACCAGCCCATTAACCCATCCTTTATTTCAGGCAAGGCAATGCCCCCCCACCCATAAATCATTTTCCAGTCCTTTTGGTTGGGCAACTCTACTGCAGACATGCAGTGTCCCACGCAGGGTGACTGTTTAGCCTTCTGGACCCCATCAGTCAGGCGAAGGAAAACCAGAAATGTCATGTGGAGCTGCAAACCTAAAATAGATTACAATCAAGACCTAAACACACCACCCAGAGAGGAGAGGGGGCAAACATCCAACCTCAAAGTGCAATTTTAAAGTTTCCAGGCCTTGCAAATGAATGAAATAGTGCTGCTACTACCCACTGTGGCCGGCCATGAGGCTCCTTGTTATGGAAGTGGGTCCCCAACAATAACTTTTCTTTTTAATTTTTTAGCAAATTCTGGATGAGCCGTAAAATAGGTCCCTGGAAGGTTCGTGCTGGAAGCTTACCTGGATCTGTTACCAGAGTTCACGTTGTTGAGAGAGGATACCTAAACTCAACCCTTAATTGCTCTGAGAAACAACTCCCTGAAGAAGGGATATATTATTTAATAAAATACAAGATCTCTTGGTCTCAAGAACAGACACTAAACTAACAGAAAGGAGCATCAGAGGACAATGACTTACCATTTATTCGGGGCCTGCTATGTACCACACACAGCGCTAGGCACTTCATGTATACTGTCTTATTCATTCGTTGGTAATGATGTTTTTATTTTACAAAAGAGGAACCTGAGGGTTTTCATAGTAAAAGGCTGAGTTCACCTCATATAGAAGAGGTGAAATGTGGATTTTAACCCTGGACTGTAATAAAAAAATAATAGTTCCTATAAGGGCTTGTGGGTGCCAGGCCATGATCTAAGACGCCTTCCCAGCTTTGAGCTCGTTTATTCCCCTCATCAACATTGTGAGAAAGGCTCTATAATTATGTCCATTTTATAAATGGGAAAACCAAGGCCCAGCAGAGAGAGGTGCAACATCGTGCCCCAGGGCAAACAGGTGGGAACTTGCAAGCCAGGATGTGACACAGGCGACCTATCTTGGACCACATACCTCAACCACTACACTGCCTCTCTGCAAAACTGTGCAGTGCTGTGTTAAGGAGGTGCGGTTCAGTTGGAGCCAAATGAGAGGGGCCTTGAGCGATCCTTTCCCCCAACCTGTCGGTTATACTGGTGGGCTAACGCAGGCATGGACAGGGAAGCAACTAGCCCAAGGTTTCTAGGCTGTTCAGCTGCTCCACTGGGATTTGCCCCTGGCACCAAATTCTGGGACTCCTTCCACTGCCCCACACCGTCTCTTCATCCCTGGGTTGGCTGCCACTTAATCATTGGTAGCCAATAGAAACAGAATGGGAGCCACAAATGAAAGCTATAGATGTAATTTAATTTTTTGACAAGTCAAATTTTTAAAAAGTAAGCAGGAACAGGTGAAATGAATTTAAGTAATATATTTTTAACCCAACACATCCAAAATATAATCATCGCAACTATAATCAATATAACAATTATTAAAAAGATATTTTACCTTTTTTTTTTTTGGTACTAAGTCTAAAGTCTGGTGTGTACTTCACACTTACAGCACATCTCAGATTGAATGAACTACATTTCAAGAGCTCAGTGGTCACATGTGCCCAGTGTCTACCTCATTGGGCAACACAGCTCTATGGCCTCATTATTCTAAGTGTGGTCCACAGAGTGTGGCACCTCGGCTTCACCTGGGAACACGTGAGAAACGGAGAGTCTCAGGCCCCACTTAAGACCTCCTGAAACAGAATCTGCATTTTAACAAGACCCCTGAGAAATTTGTGTGCGTATCTGTCTGAGACGTGTTGCACTATAGTTCTTATCCTTTTTTGGAAGGAGTCCTAAGAACCTTTTGGAATAGTTGAAAACCATGGGATCTTCTTCCCAGAAAAATATTAATATGCAAATACATACAGATTTCTGCTTATAATTCCAGAAACTCCCTAACTCTTGGAAGCCCAGCCAAGGATCCCTAGTTCCACAGATTCGAAAGGACCCTGGCTCTAGAGCAATGGTTTTCAAAAACAAATTAAAAGAAAATTGTAAGCAGTGCAAACTTCCCTCCTGTTTACAAAGGAAAACTTGTTCAGAAGCTCCATGCATAAAATGGGCTGCAAGTGAGCCCCATTCCTATGTGATATGCCTTCCCTCCATCTGACCCCCTGCAAACTTTGAGGGTACCTGTATTAGTTAGGGTTCTCTAGAGAAATAGGACCAAGAGGAGAGAGAGATGCATGGAGATAGATAGATAGATAAAGATTTATTATGAGGAATTGGCTCATGTGATTATGGAGGCTGGAAGTCCCACAATATACTGTCTGCAAGCGGGGGACACAGAAAAACTGGTGGTATAATTCTGAGTTTGAAGCTTGAGAACCAGGGCAGCCATGGGTGGAAATCCCAGTCCGAGGGCAGGAGAAGAGATGAGACATTGCAGCTCAAGCATTTTCTGAGGCAGAAAAATGGGGTAAATTCCTCCTTCCTCTGCCTTTTGTTCTATTCAGACAGTCAATGGATTGGACGAACCCCACTCACACTGGGGAGGGCAATTTGCTTTACTGAGTTTAATGATTCAAAGGCCAATCTCCTCCAAAACACTCTTGCAGACACACCCAGAAAAAACATTTAATCCAGGCACTCTGTGAGCACTCAAATTGACATATCTATTAACCATTGTAGTACTTTAGGCCCAGGGTGAAACTCACACACCTACACCTCCCCCACCCCAAGCTGGTTTACTAACCAGGGCTCGTGGCCACGCACAGGACACCTGGACGTAGCTTTTTTTGTGTATGTGTCCTTTTTTTTTTTTCCAAACTCCTGGATAATTCTGAAAACCAGCTGAATTTTGGAAACTGATCTAGGGTATCACACCTGTCAGGTAGGATCATGTCAAAATGAGGTGACTTCTGGTGCAAAAGTCTCAGAAGCCAAGACAGCCTCAGGTGGCTTTCTGTGCCTCCTTACATCCCCAAATGACAGAGGTGGGAGAACCTAGATCATCCATTCTCCTCACCCTACGGAGGGAGAGACTAGGGTCCAGAGGGCGATGGAACATGTCCTAGGTTGGGCCACACGCCCTCCCTGTAACCTCCTCGAGCTGGCTAAAGAGCTTTCTTTTACCACACAGACTATGGAAGTTTCTGACAAAGTATGAGATGTTGGGTCCCAATTCTTTTCCTCACCTTCATATCATCAGTTTCCCCATCTCCCTCTCTCACATCCATGGCCGTGCGGGGCCCACACTGCTTGTCCAAGGCCCAGCTGTGACTCTATCACATCTCTGCTCATTGGAGGTGATTTACTGAAGCTTAAGCTCAGGGCCCCTCACTTTACTGGGCCCCTTCCATGACCCGTAATTTTATATGCTTTTTTCTTAAGGAGGGTCCCTCAAATTGTATAAGCTTCAGATGCCACAAAACCTGCATCTGCAACTGCTGCTGAGAGCCTTTGAGGTCTCTAAGACAAAGTGCCGCCCCCTGGCTTCAGCTCCCTTCCCTGGCCTGGCGTCTCCCCCCGCCCCTGCACGCCCAGCGCTCTGGCCTGATTGCAGGTTTTGCCGATCCCCTAGCATCTCCTGCTCTTCCTCAAGCTGTGCTCCCTGCCTGGTGTGCCCTTCCCACCTCGATGAAGCCACCATGGCCTCACGAGCCAACCTTGCTCCTGTCCTGCCTCCTCGTCACTTTCACGATCCCCTTCTGCATTCAGATGTATAAAGTGCTAAAAACAATGTCTGGCACAGAGCAAACAAGCTGTGTTTGTTAAATAAAATAATAAAATAAAATTTAAATTTAAAACAGAAGAGGTTCCATGTCTCAGCTCTCCTTGACCTCTCACTGTGAGAAGAGTGTCCGTATGTCCCACTTTTCCTGGGACAGAGCTGATTTGGGTCCCTCATCCCAGGGTCATCATTACCAAAGTCCACTTTCTCTCCCGCTAGTGTCCTGGTTCAGATGCTACATTACTGGTCATTTCTCCCATGCAGCTTCCTTTCTGGTTAACTCTTGAGCATCCTTGAAGGCTCAGCTCAGAAATCATGTCCTTCAAGAAGACTTTTCCATCAGCTGGAACGTTTTTGCCTACAGATAAGGGAAGGTCCAAGAAAAGGTGGTACAAACAAAAAGGAGAATTTATTATCACACAAAACCAAAAGCCCAGAGGTGAAGCCAGTATAGGTTAATTCTGCCAGCCATCTAATGAGCGCTAAGACAGTGTCACCTACTGATGATGAAGACCAGAGGCAGAAAATGGGACAATTCCTCCCCAAAGAGGTTTTCTTTTGTCTTTTGTTTTTTTAATCAGTGAAGAAAATGTTTCCCAGAAACTCTAACATCCCCACACTCCAGAGGACTTCCCTTCACATTTACTTGGCCAGAATTGTGTCACATGCCCCTGGCCTAATCAATGGCTTGTGGGAGGGTGGGTGCCCCTGGATTGCCTTGAACCAATTGGGATTTATCCTTAGGAGCAAGGGTGAGGCTCAACGTCCCGGCAATACATGGCCACCGTTTTGAAAAAGTCTTGCTGCACGAAGGCTTGGCTGTAGGGAGAGACGGAGGGAAGCAGGACTTCTGTAGGCCAGGCCACCAACAATGTCTATGGTACCTTCCCTGACTTCCCAGGCTGGCGGGAGGACCTCCTCCTCTGGCTTCCCACAGCCTGTTGTGCAAGGGCAGGGACTTGGCTTGATCTCCTTCCTGCCCTCAGTGTCTAGCAAATAAAGGTTTGTCAAATGAAGAAATGTGCTCCTTTAAATGTCACAAAAGCCCGCATGCTATAGGAACTATTACTCTTCCCATCTTACAGAAGAGGAAACCAGACTCAGAGAGGCGATGGACTGACCCGAGGCCACACAGCTGGTAAGCAACAGAGCCAGGCCTGTGCCCCGGTTGTCTTGACAGATCAGCCCCCACGTGCTCTCTCTCCTCCAGTCTCCACTGAAGTTGAACCCCAGAGAGCTCGAAGTGTTCAGAAGATGCACTGGTAAAATTATTCATAGGAGTTTTCACTGTGGTTGAGTTTTCCCTAAATTAATTGCTATTGTCTCTGGGACCTGGTTACAAAGTGCCCTGATTGTAGCTGTGATAAAGGATATCCCAAGCCCAAGTTCAACCCACCGGCCTGTCAACAGCATTGACACCTTGATTCCCTGTCACCTGGTAACTACTAAAAGATGTAATATTCTGAAGCCTTTAATTTTACCTTTCACAGGAGAAGAAAATTGATGGAGAAAGGTAGGGTGCAATTTGAGACATGTGCAAATTTCCTTTTGACTCGCATGAATACATATTCTGCATCGCATGCCTGTCTGGGCGAGAGTCTCTGTCCCCTGGATGAGCTAGGTTGATGGCCATCAGCACATAATTGCTGGGCTCAGGCCCATCTCTGCCACTGGGGAATGAAACCTTGCTCAAGGTCAGCGTTGAGGTGTCAGTCTGAAAGTTTCCAACACCAAGTGAGCTGCATAAGGAATAAAACAGTCTTCAGACAGAGCAGCTTACTCCAAGTGGAGAAAGGGGTGTGTGTGCTCTCCGCATGAACAGTGTGTGCTGTGTGGTGATGCCTGGAGGGCAGCTAGGAGGAGAGGGACAACAGTCGTCTAGTGGGATGGCGTCACGGAGCAACCGTGCTTGAAACCAGGCTGAAGGGGCCTGGGGAGTGAGTGGGTGACAGTGACAACAGGACAGAGCCTGTATGGACAAGGCTTTTTGGAGAAGTTTGCCTGTGGCAGGGAGGAGAGAGAGAGTAGCATAAGAAATCCATCAAGAAATTTTTTTGAAAATGTTTTTATTATAGTAAAATACACATAAAAATGATCATTTTAATGTGTATAATTCAATGACATTGAATATATTCACAATGTTGTGCAATCACCACCACTATCTAGGTCCAAAACATTTTCATCAGCCCCCAGAAGGAGACGTCCATACCTGTCAAGCAGTCACCCCCCACTCCTCCCTTCCCCCAGCCCCCGCAACCACCAGTCTGTGTTCTGTCTCTACCCATTTTAGATATTTCATATAAAAAGAACCATACAATATGTGGCTTGTTGTGTTTGGCTTCTTTCACTTAGTATAATGTTTTCAAGGTTCATTCATGTTGCAGCAACAATACCTATTCCTTATTCTTTATTAATGGCTGAATAATATTCCATTGTGTGGATATACCATATTTTGTCTACCTGTTCGTTTGTTGTTGGGCATTTGGATTGTTTCTCCCTTTCAGCTGTTGTGAATAGTGCTGCTATGCACATTCACACACAAGGTTGTTTTCTGAACACCCATCATCAGTTCTTTTGGGTATATCCCTAGGAGTGGAATTACTCCATCATATAAAGCATGTTTGGCCTGTTGAGGAAGCACCCAGCTGTTTTCCACAGCAGCTGCACCATTTTACATTCCTGCCAGCAATGTATGAGGGTTCCAATTTCCCCACACCCTTGCCAACACTTGTTATTTTCCATTTTTTTGTTTGAATTTTTTTCAAGTGAAGAGTATTTCTTCTCCTTCTGAGTGCCCACCCTGCACTCACTGGGTGATATATAAAATGGGAACAGAAACAGGCCTGGCCCTGCCCTCTGGGAACACACAGCCTGTTGGGGTCATGGAAAAGTCAGACCGAAGGAAATTTCTGAACTCTACCCTGGACTCTGCGAGCTTTAGTTCCGCTGCTTCCATCTCTAGCTGTGGACAGTGAGAGTTGAGATTTAGACATGGGCCTCCAAGTGCCTTTTAGAGGGAAGCACAAAGGAAAAGAGCATGGACTTTGGCACAAGAATCCTCTAGGTTCAGACTCTGGCTCTGTCACTTGCTGGCTGTGACCTTGTGTGAGCTATTTAACCTCCCCAGACTTTTTTGTCAGTAAAGTGAGGATAATACTATTTACCCTGGGGGAGTGTCTTAGTCTGTAACAGCATACCTGAGACTAGGTCATTTATAAAGAACAGAGATCTATTTCTTACAGTTCTGGAGGCTAGGAGGAACTGGCATCTGGAGAGGGCCTTCTTGCTGCATCATCCCATGGCAGAAGTTGGAAGGGCAAGAGAGCATATGAGAGAGAGAGAGAGAGAGAGAGAAAGGGGAGCCAAACTCATCCTTTATCAGGAACCCACTTCTGTGACAATGACATTCACCTTGGTAATCACCTCTTAAAGGTCCCACCTCTCAACACTGTTGCATCAGTGATTAAGTTTCCAACACATGAACCTGGGGGGACACATTCAAACCATAGCAGGGAGTTATTGTGAGATGCAGATAAATGACAGAAGTGGACACCTAGCACAGGGCCTAACACTTAGTAGATGCTCAATAAACAGGCTTTCCTATTTATTGGAGAAAAAGGAGAACAAAAATAGATGTCTCTTTTTAATCCTGCACGGCCTGCGGGGATGTTTGCTGAGTGGGGAGGTGGCCTCAGCTGTGGGCCTGAGACATGCTACCAGCATACTCCCTTCTGTGGACCTGTGGCCTCACTCACCCAACAGCCTCCTGGGGATCACCTCAGTAATTCTGATGCTTAGCAAGCCTCGGGAGTCACTGACTATATTAGTCTCCTAGGGCTGCCATAACAAAATACCAAACTGGGTAACTTAAAACAACAGAAATTTATTTTGTAACAGTGCTGGTGACCAGAAGTTTGAAATCAAGGCATCAACAGGGCCATGCTCTCTCCGAAGGCCCTAGGGAACTCCTTCCTTGCCTCTTCTAGCTTCTGGTAGTTGCTGGCAATCCTTGGCATTTCTTGACTTGCAGATGCATCACTCTAATTTCTGCCTTTGTCATCACATGGTCTTCTCCCTGTGTGTCCCTCCAAATTTCTCTCATTTTATAAGGACACCAGTCATTGGATTAGGGCCCACCTTAATCCAGTATGATCTCATCTTACCTTGATTATATCTGCAAAGGCCCTATTTCCAAATAAGGTCACATTCTCAGAGACCAGGGGTTAGGACTTTAACACACCATTTTGGGGGATGCAATGCAACCCATAACACTGGTTTGTAATTAAGCTCAGGTGTGGAGTGAAGTTTTGTAAAATATAGAGATTAGACAGTTTGGGGAGTCTTCTTTAAGGAAAAGAATACAAAATTATGAATGCATATTTAGGTACAGGGCCTTGGAAGGGGCCAAGCAAGTGAGGCATCCTATAGTTTGTTTCATTAACTTCATGGAAAATCAACCTGTGGATAAACCTCATTTGATCCTGTTCAGTTTCTAAATTCATTACATGGAGTCAAAGGAATAAAACAGTTAAAAATGATGAACCATGAAAACATAAATTTTCTATATGGACATAATATCTGCACGTACATTACAACATATCTAAAGAACATAATGCAAATTGTGGAGTTTGGTATGTGTCTGTTATTTTTTTTTTCCTTTTTGCTTACCTGAATTTTCTAGTCTTCCTACAATGAACATATATTGCCTTTATGAAAGCCATAACCATCTTCTCATTGCTGGCTTGATGTGTCGATTAGAGCCGGGATGTGTCTGAGACACTCGCAGAGAGCTACACGGCTGGTGGTTGTCACAGATATCCTTCCTGGGAAATGCTATTTCCTCAAGGGCTTCCTGGGTCCTCCCCACCCCCACCCCCAGAAGGCTGCCTAACTCAGATTGGTGAGGCACCCAGAGAGCCACTGGCCAGTGCGGCACAGGAGAGGCCCCATGACAGAGAATGAGGTGCCGTGGCCGCTGATCTGTTTCCTTGATTTACATCAATTTACATTCAGCTCTCAAGTAATCTACATGAAAATCAGGCAGCCTCCATCTATTCTACTGTGGGATGATGTACTGAGAGACCCCTCACTTCCCAAACCCTGGGCAGATTAATTTGTCAACCAGAACATTGGCTGGTATTGTAATCATGGCCGCCTAGCACTCTGTTACTGTCTCCAAATTGGATAGATAAATGGATATTTGTGGTTTATTAACCTGAATGTTTTGTTTGGCTTCATTTTCCATTTCCTTCCCTGCCATAAGGAGTTGGTGTGTTTTTTCATGTAAGGCTACTGATGCCATGCTTTCACTCACTCCTCCAACAATAATTTACTGAGGTCTTCTATGTACCACGCAACTGTTTTCCATGCACGGCAAGAAGGTGACTGCCTTTGTCCCCTATTCACACTTGGATTTGATGTCCCTGCTCTTGACTTGTTTTTTGAAATAAGTTTCAATGTGGGTATAACCTACATATAGTAAAGTGCACAAACCTCAAGCATACAACTTGACAAATACTAACATATTTAATATGTCCATAAGGATCAAAGTATAGAACATTTTTAGTGCCCCTGGAGGCTCCCTCAATACTCCTACCCAGTCAATATCCTTTACCCCACCCAAGATAATCATTGTTCTGATTTCTTTCACCATCAGCTAGTTCTGCCCATGTTTGAACTTCCTATAAATGGAATTATACAGCATGTAGACACGAAAGAGTATACTGTCAAATTCCATTTATAGGAAGATCAAATACTGGCAAAAGTTATTAATATTTTGGTCATCATTACATTTGTGAGATTCATCCATGTTGTTGCATGTATCAATTGTTTGTTCTTTTTTATTACTGTGTAGTATTTAATTCTGTGTCTATACCACAATTTATTTATCCACTCTCTGGTTGAAAGATTGTTTCCAGTTTGGGAAGATTTTGAATCAAGCTCCTACCAACAGTTTTCTCTGTGTCTTGGGGCACATATACAATTTCTGTTGGGTCTATACCCAGGGGTAGAATTGTGGGCCAAACAGTCAGCCTGTGTTAGCTTTGGTGCATACTACCACCCTCGCCTTTAAATTCAGTCTCTCCTCAAGCACCATTTCCAGAACCTGTCTCCACAAAAGAGGCATGACAAGGTAACCACCCACTCTCGTAGTCTCCCTGGCTAGGAATTCTTCCTGCAAGCATCAGCCAGCAACACCGCTGGTCTAGGGAATCAGCTGAATCCTGTCTGCAGCTTTCCAGCACTCACAGACACCGCCCCATTGTGTCCCCACCCTGAGGCCCCAGCTCTGGCTGGCTGGTGCCCCTCCTCAGAGGCCTGGGGCCAGATCCAGTGGCCCCCCTTTTAGCTTCTCAGTTGTAATGATTCCAAAATCTTTCCTTCGTTCCCCTAGGCCTGGAGGTGGTAGCTGTTTCCTACCTTAGTATTCTCTTCTTATCCTTTCAGTTGCCCAGTTAACAACTTTGTACCCAGCTAACCACTCTGTGTGTCAAATTCTCTCTATTCAACTCTGCACTGTGATTTCTGTCTCCTGATGGAACCCAACAGGCCTTCTGACTCTCCATTCCAGCCTTGGGGGGTTGCCGAACATCACTGAGCCTTGGCTTTTTGATTCATGAAGTAGAAAGAATTATAACAAAACACCCATCAACTTGGAAGCACTTTTTAGGTTCAGCCCAGAAGTCCCCTTTTCTAGAAGCTTCCTGCACCCTCCAGGTTGATTAGGGTCCCCTGAATTGTGATCACATGACTCCCTATACTTTGCTCCTTCATTCATTCAACATGCGTTTCTTGAGCACTGCTATGGACTGAATTGTGTCCCCCCCAAATTCATATGTTGAAGCCCTAACCCTCATGTGACTGTCTCTAGAGATAGAGTTTTCAGGGAGTAAATAAGGTCATAACAGTAGAGCCTTGATCCAATAGGACCAGTGTCCTTGTAAGAAGAGATGCCAGAGAGTCCTCTCTCTCTCTCTCTCTGTCCACACACACCCACTAAAGAAAGGCCAGATGAGGCCACAGCGAGGAGGCGGCATCTGCAAGCCAGGAAGGGAGCCCTCATCAGAAACTGAACCCTGCCGGAACCTTGATCTCAGACTTCCAGCCTCCAGAACTGTGAGAAAATTAATTTCTGTTGCTTCAGCCACACAGTCTGTGGTATTTTGTTACGGCAGCCTGAGCTGAGTGGGACAAGCACCTGCTATGTGCCAGACAGACCTAGGTGCTGGGGACAGAGTAGCCTCAAAATAAACAAAGGCTCTGCTCTTGGGTCACTTCCGTTCTCAAGTGGGGAGAAAGAAAATAAAGGAAAAGTGTCAGTAAATATGTGTTCCCTCTGAGCAGGGAGTGGTGGGGGATAGTTCTTAGATGGTCGGGAAAAGTGCCAGCTGGAGACTATAAGGAGAAGCAAAGGAGCTGGCAACAGTGCAGATGTACAGGGGAAGGGCGTGCCTGGTGGAGGGCACAGCATGTGCAAAGGCCCTGTGTGAGAACAGGTGGTGCAGCTGCAGCCTAATAAGCCAGGGAGCAGGTGCTGAGATGAAGTTAGACATCCCCAACTTGGCTGAGGGACAGGGTGGGGGAAGGAAAGCAGAGGGCCTGGTGGGCTACTCAAAGGACTTGGGCATTATTCTGAACAACACAGGAGGTTTGTATCAGCCAGGGTTCTCCAGAGAAACAGAGCCAATAGGGAGGGTGTGTGTGTGTGTGTGTGTGTGTGTGTGTGTGTGTGTGTGTGAAGAGATTTATTTCAAGGGATTTATTTCACATGATTGTAGAGGGTAGCAAGTCCAAAACTCAGAGGACAGGCCTGAAGGCTGGAAACTCAGGTGGGAGCTAATGCTGCACGCTTGAGGCAGAATTTCTTCTTCTTCCAGGAAACCTTAGTTTTTGCTCCTAAGCCTCCCACGGATTGGTTGAGGCCCACCCCCATTATCAAAGGTAACATCCTTTACTTAAAGTCAACTGATTGTAGGTGTTAACCACATCTACAAAATACCTCCACAACAACACCTAGAGTCATGTTTGATTCAGTAACTGGGGATTAGAACCCAGCCAAGTTGACACGTAAAACTCACTGTCACCAGGCTCCTGGAAGGTTTCATGCAGGTGACATTTTCTGTGTTCACTTACCTGGTGTAGTTTCTGACTTACTTTTAAGTGACATGATCTGGCTGACTTTGGAAAGGATCCCTCTGTCTTCGTCTTGGAGAACAGATTGGAGGGGCACAGCTGGCTGCCACCAGGGGACCAGGCAGGAGGTCGCTGCAGGCACCAGGTGAGGCTGTGGGGGACATGGGCCTGGAAATAGAGGGATGACGGCACAGAGGCTGCAAACTCATCAGCATGCGGCTCTCATGTGGAGGTGGAAATGGCAGATGCTGTTTGTCTCTGTCCTCTTAGAAACCAATACGTTGTGCATTGTTCCTGGCACACAGCAGGTGCACAATGTTTGCTGACAAGGAATGTATGAAAACACAAGTAGCTGAGAGAATTTTGCCAACTGTCAAACCCTGTCCATATGTCTCTGTTTTCAGGCACAGGCCCCCTCTGCCCCGCCCCTGTCCTTGAAATGAAGCACCATTTGAGGAAACTCTAGCTGCGGCCCAAAGCCATTTCCATCCTGGGACGCAGCGTACACGGCCCACGCTCAACCCAAACCCCACCACCTGCCCCCATGGGCGGCTACTAACCCCTGACATTCACAGCTAAGCGGGTTCTTCTCCAAAGAGCTCTAAAACAAAAAAGCAAACAAAAAAAAAGTGTCTAAGAAAGAAAAGGAGAAGAACCCACTGTGTTTACATGGAAAGTGGTTCCACATTCCTGCCCTGTGGAGCACAGAGGGCCCTGGAGTCGGCAGCTACCTGGCGCCATTCCCTACCGTATTACAGAGCAAGGCAGCCAAGCTTCCTTCTGATGTCTATAAATAAAGTGCTTCATCCACAAGCAATTAGGTGGAAGTGTTTTTCCAACCAGTGGGCATACGAGTTTCGTTTCTCCACAAGAGGCACAACAGATCAGAGATACTAGTTTAAGTCCACTGCTATGTGTAATAATAATAATTTTTTCACAGCACCTACTTCCTTTCTTTCCAATCCTCCCCTCCCCCCTGCTTCAGTCTAGGTTTTATGTAGAAATTCTTTCCAGGAATAGGAAGGCACAGCGTTCCAAAATTCTTTCAATTCATGCAATTTAGAAGGATGTGGGATTTAATTTCTTCTGTTGCATGAAGAACACTCCATTTCTGATCTCCTGAGATGGCTGGTGGATTCTCCCTTTACTGATAAATAAGAGCTACACAACTGATCACCTTCCCCTTTTCACCTAGTCTGCCGGGGAACTCAGCACCAGCCACTGTAGATGCCTGATGGTTAGTGCCTGTGAGTCCTACATTTTCCTAATTCATGATGTCACTTTTGATTATCCTTAATGGAACTAATTTCTACATAAGCTTACCCACATTGTCTTCATAAAGAGGCAGAATGCAAAAAAATAAGAATTTTAGAATCATTTTTATTTTTAGGCTGGGAGCGGTGGCTCAGGCCTCAAATCCCGGCACTCTGGGAAGTGGAGGCGGGAGGATCGCTTAAGGCCAGGAGTTTGAGGCTGCAGTGAGCTATTTTTTGAGACCCTGTCTCAAAAAAAAGAACAGTTTTTATTTTTAGTGGCTGCTGCTCTCAGGCTAGATGAGGCACAAGACACGGAATGACCAAAAAAAAAAAAAGGATGGAGAGAAGGACAGGAGGCAAATGACCCTCGATGGGCACAGACTAGACGTCCTGCATTACATAAACTTTTTTTTAAACAAATTGAATCTGCAAAGCAGATTCTCTAAGGTAGAACAGCTGAGTCAAACTTGGACCCAGGTCTCTCGGAGGACGGAGGCAGTGTGTGCCCCGCAGTGTCCTGCCACTCCTCAAACAGCTAATGGAGAAAAGGCCAGCCGGTGGCAGGATGTGCCTGGGAAAGCACAGTGCCATGTGCTAAAGGGCAGAGAGTAGGTTGGGCTGTGTCACAGGGAGGTCCAAAGAGAGTGGAGCTCAGGTGAGTAGGTTAAATATAGTAAGCCCAAGTTATCCATCCAGTCACCCACCCTCCCATCCACCTGTCCGTCCATCCATCTGTCTATCTGTCCAACACTTTCTTACTTTACTATACAACAAAGCTCTCATATCTTCCCACAGGGAGCTCTGGACTTGGGATGACCCTCCCAAATTGTCCCAAATTGAGGCAAGGCCTTTATATCCCCACATGAACCAGTCCTTGGATACAGATGCCCCTGGGAAGTGAGGGTTACCTTGCCCGAGGTTGCTTCCTTCAGCTCAGGGCAACTGGCAGAGAGACTCAGCTGACAGCCATCGGCAACCAATGTTCCCAGTGAATGGGGAACGAGGGTCACCATTCTGGAGACAAGCATCTGGTGGCCCAGCACAGGCCCCACCACAGCCTGCTTTGCTGTTCTTTGTTGATTATTTGTTCATTGTCTGTCCCCTCTGCTTTGGAATGCAGGCTCTGTGAGCACAAAGACTTTGTTTTGTTCATTAATGTGTCCTCAGAGCCCAGAGCAGTGCCTGACCCAGAGTAAGTGCACAATAAGAATTCATGAATAAAATCCTGGGCGCAGTGGCTCATGTCTGTAATTCCAGCACTTTGGGAGGCTGAAGAGGGAGGATCGCTTGAGGCCAGGAGTTTGAGACCAGCCTGGGCAACACAGCAAGATCCCGTCTCTACAAAAAATTTAAAAATTAGCCAGGCATGGTAGTGCACACCTGTAGTTCCAGCTACTCAGGAGGCTGAGGCAGGAAGATCACCTGAGCCCAGGAGTTTGAGGCTGCAGTGAGTGGGCCACTGCACTCTAGCCTGGGTGACAGAGCAAGACCCCGCCTCCTAAAAAAAAATTCATGGATGAAATTAAGGAATGGATGGTTTGTTAGTCTTCTCAGGCTGCCATAACAAAATAATGTGCTCAATGGCATGCTGACAGTGGGTGGTAGAGTCCAGATTCCAAGGATTCTGAAGGCTGCCCATTTGGCCCCAGAGCCTGCCTCTTGTTCACTAAATGACATTCTCTAGGGTAGGTCCAGAAAGCATATACTTCAAAACCTGGGGCTGCTAGGAGTTTGGGGAGGACTGAGAGCCAGAGGGGAAAGTTCAGGCCCAGGTGCTGGTCCCACTTGGGGTAGCTTGGGAGGTTCTCCAGAGCAAACACACAGGGCTCAGCTCCTGGGTGGGACAGGCCAACATTCCATCCTGGGGCTTTCTGTGTCACCAAGTCCACACCTCCAGCGCAGGCCTTCCTCAAAGCTCTGGACCCTCATACCCTCCCTAGATGTCTCATGTGGAGGTCTGAACTACCCAAAGAGAGCTCATCAAACTGCCCCTCCACCAGTCTCCCCATCTCACTAAGTGGCGCTGCCATCCAGATAGCTGCTGAGGCCACAGACTTAGGGGACATCCTTGATACTCTCTTTCCTTCATCCCCTAAGTGCTTTGGTAAGATCTAACAACTCTGCCTCCAAAATAATCCCAAATCAACCCACTGCACTCCATTTCCACAGTCTGCATCCTAGGCTAATCCACTATCATCCTTAACCTGGACAACTCCAAGAGCCTCCTGACTGGTTTCCCTGCTTCCTTTCTGTTCGTGCCCGACCCCTCCATCCCACACACCTTCCAAAAATCATCCTGTCAAGCCCTGTGAAGGGGCTGAGATTTTACTCTACTCACAAGCTAACAAATGAGCATGCCAATTTCATGGATGCTGACAGAAGACACAAGACTCCTGGGTCAGACACAAAAGACTTTGTTACTCACACCAAAAGCAGCTGGCAGAGTGTCAGCATGTTCTCCGTTTCCTTAGCACATGCAGTGGGTTTGAGTTACGGGACAGGAACTCTGAGCTTGGGAACCCACCATTTTATAGCAAGCAGGAAATAAGCCTGCTCTCTGTCGTGGAGGGAGGCAGAACCTCATTGCTCAAGCCTGCTGGCTGCAAACAAAACCCTGAGTAATAAATGAGTGGTCAGAGCCATGCATTTGTGGATCCTCAGTAAGACGAATGCTCATTGACCTCAAACAACATTCAAACTGTTTTATGTGGCTCTCAAGGCCCAGAGTAACTGGGCTCCTCCCCCGGCCCCCTCCCCACTTCAGCTCCTAACCCCACCCCCTCAACCACTCTGCTCCACCCACACGGGGCTCCCCAGGGCCTTTGCATTTTGGTCCTCACCATCTCTCCACGTGGGTTGCTCCTTTTCACCCCTTGAATGTGCCCTCCCTGAGGAAGCCTTCCCCAGCCATCCTAGCTAGCACTGCCTCCACCTTTACTGTGATATTGTGTATGTCGTATTCTTTTCAAATGCTGTCATGCTCAGAAATGGTCTTTCCATGTAATCATGTTCTCTCCTACTTGTGTGCCAGGCTCACGAGGGCAAGGACCTCGTCTGCCTTGTTCCCTGCTGTACCCCACAGCCCAGGACAGGGCCTAGGTGCTAAATAAATATTGGGGGAATATGTCAAGGCAAGGCAGGGAACATCCCCAGCTCAGAGGCTGGAGGCGCTGACAGTGTCACTAGGGGTGGGAAATGCCAACCAAGGAGCTTCTCAGTGCTTTGGAAACATAAAACCTGGCATGACTCAGCTTAATGCCAGGGTGCAAGTGCTGTGTGACTCAATGTTGGGCTTTAAACATGATGCTTCTCTTTGTAGTGGCCTCTGAGAACATCAACAGGGACACCACGGCATGATTGTAGGGGAAGCCTGTGGCTGAGTGATGGAAATTCTTAAAAAAAAAAATGTATATATATGTGTGTGTGTATATATATACATATATATATGTTTAAGAAAAAAACAACCACCACCAGTATGCTCCTAATCACTGATCTGTCCCTCTCATGGAGTGGTTAAGAGCTTGAGCTCTGGACCAGGTGTGGTGGCTCACGCCTGTAATCCTAGCACTCTGGGAGGCTGAGGCAGGAGGATCGTTTGATGTCAGGAGTTCGAGACCAGCCTGAATAAGAGCGAGACCCCGTCTCTACCAAAAATAGAAAAACCAACCAAAAAACAGAGCTTGACCTCTGGACTCAGACCCACCAGGTTCAAGTCCTGGCTCCCCTGCCCTCTGCCTACCAGCCTCTACTCCCGTCAGTCTGAGTAATGAGAGGAATGTTTTAACTCATAGTCTGGAAGGATTCTGGCGGGAAGCTAACCAGGGAGCCTTCAGATAGAGAATTTGCAAGGACGATGGGTCCCTCCACCGGTGTTGTGTCCAGGGCCCAGCAACGACTAGCCCCCCGGGCTTCAGGCAGTGGCAGCTTGTTTCATCCAGGCGGCAAGGTACCCGTGGAGGTGCTTAGACTCCTGGGAGCTAAGATAACCCAGAAACAGGAAGATAAACAGATTGAGAAGAAATAGCATGGGATGTCTGAAGACAGTGAGAAGATGCTGTCTTCTTAGAAGAAGATGACAGAGGAACCAAGGGACAAAAGAGCCGGCCTTGGGGGTGGGGTGGTTAGCAGCGCCTAACGTGGCACAGATGCCGGGAAGTGAAAAAAACTATTATCAGCAGGAGCAGTAACAGCAGCAGGAATAATGAACTTGAGGACGATGGGTCCCGTCCCCTAGCCTGGTTCTGGGGAAGGTTCTGTTAACTCAGCTGCGCCCTTGGCGACCACTAGAGGATGGCCGAGAACCAGCCGCGCAGTGGCGATGGGCTTTCCACCAGGCAATGCCCAAGGGCGTATTTGATACAAGCAGACCTTGTGTTTGTCTATTTGCCACACATGACCCGACCCCCACTGGGTTCCGGGCTTGTGCTGGGCTCTCAGGGTAAAAGAGGAGACCCAGTGACAGCGTATGGGGCGAAGAGAGCCCAACCCTGTACTCGTGTACCAGGCCCAGGGCGAGCATCCCTCTCTCTGTCCTCACAGGACTGGTTCAGGGAAATGGGGCATGGGAGGCCTCTTGGGAACGTGGTCTTCTTTGGGGTCATCACCCACTGGGGGTCATCTCTGCATCTCCTCCAACCAAAATGAGGGGCACAGGGAAGCCCAGCAAGAAGCCCAGGGATTCTGGGGTACCCCCACCATCGTGCCCCACCATCATCCTGCCTGCCCCCTCTGGCCCTGGAGGCACATTGGTGGGGTGTGGATGCACCATGAGCCCATATAAGCTCATCCCCCTACCCCCTGAACTCCCTGTGTCCATCTTGCGTTCCCAATATCGTCAGGAAAGCATGCAATTCATAGCCGGACCTAGAGGACAGCTGTACACCTTTGAGCAGGTGACTTGATCCCTCTCGGCTTTTGTCACCTGCAAAGCTGAGGGATGGCAGGAGCTGGGGGCTGAACAGCCGCCCCACAGCCTCCTCCCTCTTCCCCCCCAACTGCCCCGGGGCCTAGCTAAGAGTTAGCTGGGCTGCCTGCGTTAGCACAGTCTGTCCAGGCTGGGAGACTCCAGACCCCTCTGTTTACTGATGGAGAAACTGAGGTCCCAAAATAGAAGTGACTGGACCAAGGTCACACAGCAAAACTCGTATAAAACCAGAGTTCAGACCTCCCAGTGACCTGGGAAAATCTGCTGCCCAGAAGCACACTGAAATCGTGCTCACTCTGCTCTTACCATTTACCCAGAGTATCGCTTTTTAAAAATCTGATTCTATGGTATAAGAAATTTATAAGTAAAAAATCTTTTAAAATTAAAAACAAAATAATAAAATAAACAGAAATCTGGAGACGCCCTACAGACCTACTCAATTAGATTATGTGAGGTGGGGGAGGGGCCCGGGCATCTGAATTTTAAAACTCAAAACCACCCCAGGCGGTGGCGCGCAGGAGGCAAGCGTGGGCATCTCTGCTTCACGTCACTCCTCCGTGCTGGAGTTTCTCCCCCAGCCCCCGGTCACTCTCCCACTTTGGCCACCCCTCCCGCTAACCCTGAGGCGGGCCCCTCCTGGGCGCATCCCTACTCCTTGCCCTGGGCCTGCTGTGGGGGCCGTGGGAGGCAGCAGGAGAGGGAGGCTCCTGCCCCTCACTGCGGGCGGCAGGTGGGCAAGGGCAGGCTCTGCCGGGCAGCCCTGTGGGGACGTCCTCCCTCCCCTGCCCCTCAGCCCTGGCAGCCCCGGGGCACCTCCCCAGCCCCTGGAGTTCCCCTCAGCCTGGCCTTCCCTGTCCCTTCACCCCTCTTTCTTCAGTGACATCCCTGGGGACACCATCCGTTTCTTGCTGGGACCCTGACCCACAGCCCTCGATCTGTGTCGAGTGTAGTCTACCTGTACCTCCTGCCTTGGCGAGAAGGTTCTGGAATCTGGTTGTCAATAGGAGTACAGAGGAGGGTAGCGCAGCCAGTGTGGGGGTTCAGTGGTGGCTTCCTGGACGGGGTGAGTGGTGACTCCTGAGCTGAGTCTCAGAGGGCAGTGTTGGGGGAGGGCAGATGGGGGCTGGATTCACACCAGGCCGAGGGCTGGCCGCAATGCAGGCCCCTAGGAGCCCAGAGAGCCACACGGGGGGGAAAGGAGAAGGTGGCCAGGAAGGGTGGGGTATGGTCAGATGGGACCCCAAAGACGGCTTCACTGGACTTCCCACATCACGGAGGGCAGGGCCTGACAACCCCGCTGGCGGGAAGGAAGTGCCTGGAAGTGGGGCGTGACTCTCTGAAGGCCACTCAGGGAGAAGGCAGAGGACCCGCGGCTCGTGCCGGGCTGCCTTGTCTGCCTCAGTCCCCCCACCCATGGCGCTGGGGTGACCGTCCCACCTGTCCCCTGGCCCTGGACTCATTGGGAAGACCCGGGAATGGGGAAGTGCTTTGGGAACTGTTAAGTGTTGGACCCAAGAGAACCATGATGACCATTCTTTAGACAACAAAGACAAATGGGGACGGCGGCTTCACAGGAAATGAAGGCTTTCTCAGCACCCGAGCACTCTCCGTGGCTGTAGGCTCCCCTGACGGGATGACCAAGCCTACAGCTGCTCCCTGGGCAGACAGACGCCTGCGGATGTCGCCAACAGCCTCCTCTCCCAGGGCGGCTGCACCGTTGTTCCCGAGCAGAAGTGGAAGGTGCTGAAAATCTATCTTCAGGCTCCCTGATTAGGTGATAACAACTTTGGTTTTAGCCAATTAAATACCATTTTCATTCACATATATCAGGCCCAGAAATGGAGGTATTTGTCGTAGGAGCACTTCCCCCTTGGGTTTCTGTCTCTTCTACATTTATGTTTCCACCATTGCCTTGAGGTCATTAGCTGTGTGGGCTCTCAGGCTGGGCTGGGTGCAGGAGCCCAGGGATGGACCCTGACCCCAAAGAGTTTAGAGTCTAGTGCGGGAGACAGAAATACTTGACTAGTCAGTCTTCCGCTGTTACCGAGCCCCTCCTCAGTCCCAGGCACTGGACTTATAACACAGACCGAGACATGAGTCCACACCCCAGGCCTGGTCGCTGCCCTTGGGAGGTTCCATTCTAGTGTATGAAAACAGACAAGTGAAAAACAAGCAGGGGATCCCCTCACAAGGTTTAAAGCACAGAGAGCATCATGCTCAAGCCATGTGCACACGCTCCAACCAATGGTCTGTGCTCCTCTCAGAGGCCCTTGGAGAGAGGCAGGTCACTTGAGAACATGAACTCTGGCCAGACAGGCCTACATTGGAAGCCTCAGTTTTCCCATCTGTAAAACAGGATGATGATAATAGTTGTTGCTTCATAGAGCTGTTAAGAGGATGAAATGAGGTAATTGGTGGATATATTTTGTTCAGTGCCTGGCACATAGGTGCTCAGTAAACATCCCTTGCTGCTATTGGTGTTGTTATTATAATATTTCTTGGGTCATTATAATATTTCTGGGAACTTGGGTTCCCAGAGCTGCTGGGTTGGGCAAGATCTCTATAAAAAGCTAGCTTGATGAAAGGCCTTCAGAGAAGCTGCTGACTGGCCCCCAGTTTGGGACAGCCCAGCATTGAGGTCATGAGTGCAGGCCAGGCGGAAACGTAGGTTCCATCCTACTTCTCCTGCTGACCTCCTCCTGGCCTCTCCGAGTCTCAGTTTTCTTACCTGTAAAATAGGATAAAAACAGTACCTGCTGGCTTGGCGCGGTGGCTCATGCCTGTAGTCCCAGCCACTCGGGGGGCCAAGGAAGGAGGATCACTCGAGCCCAGGAGTTTGAGGTTGCATTGAGCTATGATACCACTGCACTCTACCTGGGGGGACAGAGTGAGACAGAACGAGACCCGGTCTCAGAAAAGCCCCACACAAACAGTACCTGCCTCACAGACGTATTTGGAAGATTAAATGAGTCAAAAGAGCTAGAGGGGGCTCTTTCCATTTTTAATGTTTTCTGATGGTGGTGGTTGCTGGTGCCACGTATTTTTTTTTAACTGGCTTTGGGTGGTGAATTCATCTCCTAGAGCTGCCATAATAAATTACTACAGACTGGGTGGCTTCAAACAAGAGAAATTTATTCTCTCACAGTTCTGGAGGCAAGCAGTCCTAAATGACCATGTTGGCAGGGCCGTGCTCCCTCTGGAGGCTCTGGGGAGAGGCCTTCCCTGCCTCTTCCAGCTCCTGGTGGAAGCATCGTGGCTGCATCGCTCCGATCTCTGCCCCGTCTTCACGTGGCCTTCTCCTCTCTCTCCTCCTCTTCTGTCTCCTAAAAGGACACTTGGCCATTGGATTCAGGGCCCACCTGTATAATCCAGGATAATCTCATCTCAAGATTCTTAACTTAACTTAGTTACATCTACAAAGTTACATCGACTTAGTTACATCTCCAAAGGACTTGGACATATCTTTTCGGGGGGGCCGTCATTCAACCCCTAGAGCTGGGGAGGGCAGACGTGGAGTTCCCCTCCCTGATTCCCCCTCCCCGAGTCCCTTGCACAGCATCTGGCACCTTAGGGATTGCTTAGGGAATGAAGGTGGCAGGCGAGCATAAGGAAAAGAGGAGCAAGCCAGGCCTCTGCCCTGACCTGTTGGGTGACCTTGGGGGTGGGAGGTCACTTTCCTATCCAGGTCTGAGGCTTCCTGTTGTAAAATCAGGAAGCTGGGCGCCACTATCTGGGTAACATCCTACAATCTAGGCCTGGTTGTGCTTGCACAGATATGCCTGGTGGCGTCCAGGTGTCAGCAACCAGGTTTCAGGGAGCCTGACTCTTCTCCTGGCCAGAACCTGCATTTCCTCAGTGGCAGGAAAAGTGGCCCCGACCAGACCTTGGAGAGAGGGAAAGGAATGAGTGTAAAGCCCCAGACACCTTGCAGAAGGTTTTATCTAACTGAATTTTCCCAGCAACATTTATGAAGACAAGCATTATTCCCATTTTACAGCTGCACAAACTGAGGCTTAGAGTGATAAAGTCACTTGCCAGAAGCCACTCATCTGGTGTCTGTGTGGGTGTATATGTGTCTGCCTCCCAAAGCCTGTGCTTTTGGGGGTAAAGGGGGAATCTGGCTTGTGCCACAGAGATGCTGGTATAAGGCAGGTATTTGGGGGCATCTGTTATGTGTCCTCTAAGCCAGGCATTGTGTTAACTGCTATAGTTACCCGGGGCCCCCTCATCTACCCTCACGCTTCCCTGAGAGGTTTATGCTAATATGATGGCCCTTATTTTACAAATAAAGGACTTCATTTCGGCAGCTTCCCTAACTTGCAGAAGGCCACGGGCCTAGCTGTTCAGCCAAGAAGCAGTCTGAAGCCAGAGCCCAAAGTTTAACTGTCTGCTTGCCCCCCACTGAAATATGGGGGTGTAAGGGGCAGAAAGAAGAAGCAGAAGGGGTAGGAAGATGCCGCTGGCTTTGATTTGATACCGTGGAAACCAACCTACAGTGACTTTTTCAATTTACCTATATTTACTACAGAGTTATTCCACTCAACAATGCAAGATTAGCTAGCCTATCCAAACTAAACCTTTTAATACATGCCCTGTCCCCCGACACACATATTCTTTTGGGGTACCTTCACAGGATCTGTAGGTGGTCTCAGCGATGTCCACCAGGTGCCCACAGGCATGGCTGCATCGCTGGGAAGGGCCAGAGCCCTGGCCAGAGACTCGCTCTCCAGCGGCAGGAGAACAGGGAGGCACTCACCCCTGCCAGTGTCTTTGAGCTATTAACTCTCAGGGTCTTTACATTAGGTGACCCCTGATGTGTTGGTCCTCAAGCAGATTGGTGCCCACTGTAACTCTACTACCCCCACCTGTCAGTCTGGGGGTTAACATACACACAACTGCAGCAAAGCCTAACATGTTGATCCTGACAGTATGTGTATGTGCAGATGGGGAGGAGGGGAGGAGGTCGTATTAACTTTTAATAGAAGGTTCAGTTTAGGAAGATTAGATCATTTTATCTCGTTGAGTTGGATCATTCTGTAGCTCTAGTAGCTCATAGTCTGCGCTGGACACAGGTGGTTCTCCTGGGTTGTTCTGATAAAGCCCAAAGTAGGGCTGTGAGGCAACATCCACATACACCAGCGGCTCACAACCCCACCCTGCTGGTATTTGGGCCCAGGGAACGCTCTGCATTTGGGGCTGTCCTGTGCATTGTGGGATGTTCAGCAGCCTCCCTGGCCTCCACCCACTAGATGCCAGGAGTACACCACACGCCCTGCCCCTCCCCAGTTGTGACAATGTCCCCAATTGTTGCAAATGTTCTCTGAGGGCAAAATCACCCCCTGGTTGAGAACCCCTGGTTTATGTGAATGCCTCGTGCCTGCCCTCCAGAAATTCCCTTTCATCCCCACTTTAGAGGTTTTAGAGCTGGAGGCTTGGATTCATTTCCTAGGGCTGCCACAACAAAGTACCACAAACTCGATGACCTAAAACAACAGAAATTTATTCTCACAGTTCTAGAAGCTGGAAGTCTGAAATCAACGTGTCAGCAGGTCCTTGTCTTCTCTTAGCTTCTGGTATTGCCAGCAATTTTTGGTGTTCCTTGGCTTGTAGGTGCATCACTCCAGTCTCTGCCTCTGTCATCATAGCTGCTCCCCCTGCATGTCTCTGTGTCTCTTTTCTTCCTGTAAGGACACCACTCACACTGGATTAAGGACTCGACCTACACCAGTATGACCTCATTTTAACTCATTACATCTGCCACAACTCCATTTCCAAATAAAGTCGCATTCTGAGGTCCTAGGAGGGACAGGAATTTTAGCGAGGGGAGGGACACTACTTAACTCAGTACAAGGCCCTTCAGAGATCACTGAGTCCATCCCAGTTTTCGCAGGAGGGAGGGCCTAAAAAATCAGGTTACTTCCAAGTCCCAGCATCAGCCACAGGCAGAGCCAAGATCAGTGCCAGAATTCCCAACACCCTATCAGGCCTCCAAAGGCATGAGGAAGAGTTGGAACCAAAATCCTGTCCATGGGGGCCCACAGCACACCGACTGCCCATGTGCCTGGCCCCACCTGCACGCCTGAGGGGCCTCCTGTGAGATTCTCTACTTCTTCCTGCTGCCAGTCGGACCCAGTCACCAAAGGAGACAAGCCTCATTGGTTAATTTTTTTCTCCTTCAAAAAAATAAATTCATAAATGGTCCTTGGCAAGCTGTTTACTACCTGGCTTTAATGGCCTGTTTATTACCTCGAGCCTGCATCTGTTAACACGCCCCCTCGTCATTTTCCCTCATTAACTGTCAATTTGGAAGCCAGTTTTGGCATTAACCATACCTAGACCTAAATGGCTGCAGACAGTTGATTTTATGACCGTGCCTTGTCTTGGAAGCATGGGGGCCTGTCATCGAAGAGGAGGGCTGCACACAGAGGGGTCTCAGCAGAGGGCGGCTGGGACGCGTGGGCTGCTGGCAGGAAGGCGGGGCAGGTGGGGATTTCACAGCGGTGTGCCCGAGACACGGGTGTGTGGGCTCCGAAGATGGGCATCCCTTCTTTTGGCTGCCAAGGGACCTGAGCATGTTTAGAAGTTAGTTTGATTTTGTAACTTCAGAGAGGGATTGTAAAGAATCCATCATCTGGGGGAAGAAAAAGTGCACTCACAGGAATGAAGGCAAGAAAATACCTCTTTGGAAAATGACCAGACTGATGCATTGGCTCTGAGTTTGATCTTCTCAGGCCTCTCTTTCCTCTGTCCTGTCCACTCTGCCCAAGCCTTGCCAGGTGCAGGGGATGCAGAAATGAATGAGAGAGGGCACTGGCCCCCCAGGTGTTCCTGTACAATGAGGAGAGAGAGGGCTATGCAGGTCACGACAAGCCAGTGAGCTCTGCGAGCTCGGGACCTAGGAGGCCAGAGTGGGGGTTGGGGGGCCAGGCAGCGGACTCGCCAGGGCTGGTCAGAGACCATCCGCAGCAGTGCTAGCATGAGCCCGGAAGGATGGGACAGTCATCACAGGCAAAGAGAACTGTGTTGACATAAAAGGGTGTTGGTGCAGTATGTTGCCTGCTCCAAAACAAACCTGTAGCTTCACTATCATGCTTAAAACCCTCCATAGGCTGAGAATAAAGGCTGAACAGTGAGAGAGGTCTGGAGGTGTCAGCCCATCACCTGCTTTCCTGAAGTCTCCTGCCATCTCTGCTTGTCACCTCCTTGAGGTCCAGCCACACCATCTGTACTGGGATGACTACTGTCCCCCCAAAATTCATGTCTATTTGGAACCTTAGAATGGGACCTTATTTGGAAATAGGGCCTTTGCAGATGTGATTAATCAAGATGAGGTCACACTGGATTAGGTGGGCCCTGAATCCAATGACTGGTGTCTTTATAAAAAGAGGAGACACAGGGACACACAGGGGAAAAGGCCATGTGATGACAGAGGCAGAAATTGGAGTGATGCAGACACAAGCCAAGGACTACCATCCACTACCAGAAGCCAGGAAGGGGCACAAAGGATTCTATCCAGAGTCTCAGAGAGAGCATGGTCCTCCCAGCACCTTGATTTCAGATATCTAACCTCTAGAACTCTGAGAATAAACTTCTGTTGTCTAAAGCCACCCAGTTGGTGGCACTTTGTTATGGCAAGAAATACACTACCACTCACCCTCTCACACACCTACAGCCCTTCAGAAACGCTGTTTCCTCAATGCCCTCCTGAAAATTCTTTGTTGTTCAAAGAGCTGGTCAAAGAGGTCTGGGTTAAGAGGACAGTCTGAACACACACTTCTAATTTTACTCCCTTGAAGAATCTGTTATAGTAAAGGGATTTTTTTTTTTTTTTTTTGAGACAGAGTCTCACTCTGTCACCCCAGCTAGAGTGCAGTAGCATCATCATAGTTCACTGCAACCTCAAACTCCTAGGCTCACGAAATCGATCCTCCTGCCTCAGGCTCTGGAGTAGCTGGGATTACAGGTGTGCACCACCACGCCCGGCTAATTTTTCTATTTTTTATAGAGATAAGGTCTCACTCTTGCTCTGGCTGGTCTCGAACTCTTGGCCTCAAGCAATCCTTCTGTCTCGGCCTCCCAGAATGCTAGAATTACAGGCGTGAGCCACCGCGCCTGGCCGGTTTGTTTTCTTGAGATAGGGTTCTCGCTCTGTTCCCTGAGCTACAGTGCAGTGGTGCGATCGTAGCTCACTGCAACCTGCAACGCCTGGGCTCAAGCGATCCTTCTGCCTCAGCCTCCTCTACAGCTGGGACTACAGGCATGCGCCACAATGCCCAACTAATCTTTTTTATTTTATTTTTTGTAGAGATGGAGTCTCATTCTGTTACTCAGGTTGTTCTCGAACTCCTGGCCTCAAGCGATGCTCCTGTCTCGGACTCCCAGACTGCTGGGATTACAGGTGTGAGCCACTGCGCCTGGCCTGTAAAGGGATTTTTAAAGAAGACTGTTTCACAAGGATGGTAAGAGCAGGAGAGGAGAAAACAGCACGGAGTTTGAGTCTCGCTGCTCCATTCCGGACTGGCTGCCCCACTGGCCTGAGGCATGACTCAACTCGCCCCAGAGACTGTGGTCAGCACTCAGCTTGCGGCAAACATATCGCCCTTCTTTACACAGCCAGGTTCATGCTGTTTTTCAAAACTAAATAATATTTTGGGGAGATACCTACACAGGTGGAAAGGCTAGCTACAAGCTAGATAGAGAATACTCCGGTGTGGGCAGGGGTACGGGCACAACTGAGAACTGCACATGGGACCTCAGAAGCAGCTCTTCAGTTCTAATGTGCACCCACATCACCTGGTTCCCTCCCACATATAATAGCTATAACGTCTATGTGCTGTGTGATCCATTCACTTGCATCCCCAGTTGGGGGTCGAAAACTAATATACACCTGGAAAGTGCTGGGCTGGCTGCACGCTTGCGTAAGGTGCAAGGGAGAAGTCTAGCGAAATGGGGACAAGCAGAGGAGATGAAGAAGGAGGAAGGAACTGAAACCTCAGCAGAAGATGAATCCCAAGAAAGAAGGAGGCAACAGAACTTGATGGAGCTCCTTCCATGTGCCAGGCTGTGGGCTACCCAGGTGACACCAGTGATCTCATCACATGGTGGAGGTAGGTATTGTCACCCCATTTTTATGGGAAAGGAACCCTGAAACTCAAGGTTCCCAACATGCTCCTATATCTGCCGTCTCAGCTTGCAGGCTAGGGCAGCTGCCAGTTTGTATTAATAAAAGCTTCCACCATGGGCTCATTTGTTTTTCAGTTCATCAGCCACTTCTCCTTTGGCGCCTGGAAGCTTCTAGCTCACAGTAGGATGGAGCTATGGAAGCAGGTTAACTCACGCTGGTAAGGGACCCCACCCTACCATGGATAAAATCGCCCTTTGTAAAATCCTTTGCCCATATGTTAATCCCATTACCTTCATGATTACCGTATTCTAGAAGGCAATAATAAAATTAGAATTTTTATTTTCCTATTTACAAAACAGTTTTGCCTATCTCGGGTCACCCACTCAGCCCTACTCCCTGGGTCCTCACCTGATTCATGTATGGCCTCAGTTTCCACCCCCATCCCTGCCCCTTCAAAGTATTCCTCAAAGCAGTTAGTGACCCATTTCTTAGAGTAAGGGAACTCTTGGGTATAAAATATATTTTTTTTAATGTTTCTCTTAGCACAAAACTCAGAGACCACCAAAAATCAAAAGAAGTATCACTCTGCTATATCTTGGGGCATGGGAGGATCCCTTTTCAATATTGTTTCTCTAAGGTTGTTTGCTTTTTTCTAATTTGTTTATAGGGATTGCTTATGTATCCTGGATTGTAATCATTACAGTGTTGCCATGGTCTTCGCCCAGTTTGTGGTTTGTTGAAAGTGAATTTGATGAACAACACTTCTTAATTTTACTGTGGTTGTATTTACCAATCTTATCTTCTATGATTGTCCTTGCTTAGAAAATACTTTCTTACTTGGAGGTCATAAGAATATCCTCCTATTCTTTCTTCTAAAAGTTTTAAAGCTGTGCCTTTCCATTTACATATTTAATTGATCTGTATCTAGTTTTTAGGTGTGATGGGTGATAAGGATCCATTTTCATGTTTTCCCTACAGCATCCTGGACAGAGCAGTCCCTGCTTTTTCCAGTGGCCTGCGAAGCCACTCAGTCACATATTAGGTTACCAAATGTGTTTGGGTTTGTTTCTGAGCTTTGTATTCTGCTTCATTGGTCAGTTTCTCTGTGCCAACAGCACACCGCCATAATCCAAATAGCTCTATAATAAATTCCAACATCGTCTGGGCAAATCGCCCTACTTCAGGGTTCTTCAGGAATGTGGCGTCTATTCTTGGACCTTTGTTCTTTCATATAAATTTAGCTTATTCAGGTCCTTGAAAAATCCAGTTAGGATTTTGATTGAAATTGTAGTAAGTCTATGGCTCAGTCGGGGGATATTTGAGATCTTCAATGTATCAAGTCTTCCTAGCCATGAACTGAAAATATTTCTCCATTTATTTATGAATTTAATAGTTTTTCTCTAATATTATATAATTTTCTCTGCAAGGTGCCTTGATAGCGCAGTAGCTAGCATGTCAGTCTCATAATTTTCTCCACAAAGGTCGACCATGTTTAAGAAATAATTATCCCCAGGTGTACTTTATCTTTTTTTTTTTTTGGCTATTACAAATGACATCATTTTTGAAGTTACACTTTTTAACTGCTTGTTGCTGGTGTATAGAAATGCAATTTTTAAAATATTGACTTTATATTATATCTAGCTACTTTGCTGAACTCTCATTAATCTTAATAATTTGTAGATTCTTTTGGATTTCCTATGTAAACAATCACATCATCTGGGAATGATGATAGTTTTATTTCTTCTTTTCCAATCATTGTATCTTTTGTATCTTTTTCTTGCCTTACTGCACTGGCTAGGACCTCTAGGGCAATAGTAACAATAGAACACACACTCATCCTATCTCTAATTTCTAAGGAAAAGGTTCTAACTTATCACCATTAAAATCAATGATGTTGGGAGATACCTTTATCTTGTCAAAAAAGCTCTTTTCCATTTCTATTTTGGTAAATTTTGTTTGTTTAATTGATTATAAATGGGTATTAAATTTTTCAAATTCTTATTCTGACACATATTGGGATGGTTTGTTTACTTCAATCTGTTAAAGTAGTGAATATTTATAGATTTTTCCCAATATTTAACCACCTTTGCATTTTCCAAACTAAAACCAACTTGGTTCTCATGCGTTATCTTTTTTATACATTGCCAGATTCAGTTTGTTAATATTTTATGTAGGACTATTGTGTTCATATTAATGAATGAGATTAACTTGTAATATTACTTTCTCGTACTGTCCCCGACTGGTTTTGATATCAAAGTTATATTAGCCCCATAAAATGAATTAGACATTTTTTTGCTAATCTCTGGAAGGGTTTGTGTAAGATTGGAATGAGCTTTAAGTTTGGCAGAACTCCCCTGTTTAAAAAATACATATTTACACACATACACACACACACACACACGACCTGCAATTATTTTCTCCTATAGAAAGATAGTTAACTTCTGGCTGGGTGCAGTGGCTCATGCCTGTAATTCTAGCATTCTGGGAAGTCGAGGCAGGAGGATCGCTTGAACTCAGGAGTTTGAAACCAGCCTGAGCAAGAGTGAGACCCCATCTCTACTAAAAAACAGAAAAATTAGCCGGTCAGGTGCCTGTAGCACCAGCTACTCGAGAGGGTGAGGCAGGAGGATCACTAAAGCCCAGGAGTTTGAGGTTGCAGTGAGCTATGATGACACCACTGCAGTCTAGCCAGGGCAACAGAGTGAGATCCTGTCTAAAAAATTTTTTAAGAAAAGATAGTTAACTTCTTCTTTTTTTTTTTTTTTTTAAATATAGGCTCTCACCATGTTGCCCGGACTGGAGCGCAGTGGCTACTCACAGGGGTGATAATAGCGCACTGCAGCCTCGAACTCCTGGGCTCAAACAGTCGTCCCACCTCAGCCACTGCACCCAGCCTCTTGTTCATTTTTTAAACGGTTATAGGAAAATTTGTGCTTTTTAATTTTTTTGAATTAATTTTGGAGTTATACTTTCCTCGGAATTTCACTATTTTATCTACGAATTCAATTTTTTGGCATAAAGATTTTTATAATGTTCTATTAGTCTACTATCTTTTAAATCTTTGTTGTAGCTATAATTTTGATCTATTTTCATTCCTAATATTGTTGTGTGTGTGTGGTTCTTTTTGTTAATCAGTCTTACCAGAAGCTTGTTTATTTAATTAATCCTTTCAAAGAACCGACATTCAGCCTTGTGATCTGCTCTATCATATTTCTTCTATTTCATTAATTTCTGTTCTTATCTTTATTGTCTCCTTCCTTCTACTTTTTGGGAGGGGTAGTCTTTTATTCTTTTTAGTTAATATATTTTCAGCTCTCTCTATCCTAATATAATACTTAAGGCTTTGGATTTCCCCTCAAAGTATCACTTTCACTTTGTAACTGAATTTTTGACTTGTAATATTTTCAGTATCATTCAATTCTAATTATTTTAAAATTTATACTACTATTTTTTCTTTCATTCATAAGTTATTTTGAAGTATGTTTTTAAATGTTCAGACATAGAAAATTATTAAATTTGCCTTTGCATTATCTATATCTACTTTTTAAATTCTATTGTGATCAGAGACTACATGATCTCTGTAGTATGACGCTGATTGTTTTAAATATAATGACAAATATTCTGTGGCCTAATAAAGTATATACATTTCAACCATGTTTTCTGACCACAACACAATTAAGTTAGAAATCAATTAAAAAATGGTAAGAAATCTTAAAATACAGGTTAATGTTTCCACCTGTGCTTGGGGAGAATGAGCATCATCTAACTATTGAAAGAATTCTATTAATACATATGTCCACCCAGCAGTCCCCGATCTTTTTGGCACCAGGGGCCAGTTTCATGGAAGACAATTTTTCCACGGACTGGGGATGGGGAGGGGTGTCATGGGGGCGGTTGTGGTGCAGAGCTCAGCCGGTGATGCGAGGCCCGTTTCCTAACAGGCCACAGACCGGTTATGGGCTGAGGCCTGGGGGTTGGAGACCACAGGTTAAGTCATGTCTATCGATTACAATATCAATCTTTTATGTCTTTATTAATTTTTTGTCTCTTTGACAAAAAGGGCCTGGGGTGACCTGAATGCAAAAGCCAGACTACATGGGAACAAACAGTACCCGTCTCCAGCCAATTTTTGCCCTGGAAAAATGCAGGCCTGATGTTGCCAGATCTTTTAGCTAAGTGAAAATAGACAAATATCCCAATTTGTTATTTGAAAGCTTTATATATTTTTAAATGTTGGCAATAAATTCAAAAAAAGTTTTTAAAACATGGTGCAGTTCAAACCAGCCATCTGTGTAGACCAGATATGGCTCCTGGGTGGCCCGTGCACCATCTCTGTCTTAGAGACGGTCTCCCTGTCGCTGTCACCTCCACATGCAAATCCACAGTCAGTCACTGAGCTCAAGTCAAGCTCTGGTGTATGTCTCAACTAGGAGGTCCCCACCAACAAGGTTCCTCCTTGAGTACCGGTTATGGGCCACTTCTCCACGGACCCCAGTCTCGACCGCATTGAAACAGTCACCAAATTCATTTGTCTGTCCATGTGTTCATTCACACACAAACATCTTCTGTTAAGTACTGTTCTAAACGGTGGAGAGAGAGCAGAGAACAAGACAGAGCTCCTGCCTTTAAGGAGCTTATATTCTAGGGGAGGAAATACACAATTCCAAGCAAACATGTAATTTCAGATAGTGGGGTGGTGGGGAAGGAGGAGAAGAGGCCCAGGCCAGAAAGTGTGGACAGGAAGGCCTCTCCTAGGTGGTGTTTGAATAAGGCTTGCTTGCGGAGAAAAGGCAGCTGTGCAAACTCTAGGTGTGAGCTTAGCTTCTGGATGGAGAGAACAGCAAGTGCAAAGGCCTGAGACAAGAATGGAATGACCTAGATTTGTGGGAGGCAACTTGTTAATCCTCTCACTAAGCACCCACCCAGTGCAGCCCTCCTCCCTAACTCCACTGCCCAGCGGTTGGGTCCAGTGTTATCTCTTCAATTTAGGCTAAGGGCCAAGCCCAATTCTCCACTGGTCCAAGTTTCCAGGAATCTGGTTCTGGCTCTTCCGATCCCCAGCTGAGACCTAGGGCAAATCGAGGGGAGTCTGGACCTTTCCTCTTTGACTATCCCTCAGCTATCTGCCCCTGAGGGTGGCCCACCTCCGCCCAAGGGCCTGCGTCCCACCCCTACAGAGCAGAACATTTAGCCCCTTTCTAATGCTGTCAGATAAAAGTCCAAACTTCCTTAATACCTTAACTGAGCCCTTCGCAGTCCACCCACCCACTGCCTCCAACCACTCCCCACCTTCCCCCAACCCCTGCTTTCAGCGTTGCCCAGCCCCCAAACTCCCAGACTCTTTCTGATATTTTATCTTTGCACAAGCAGTTTTTTCTCTCACAATGCCATATGCCTCTCCTTTCCTCTTACTGTGTAATGTGCCACCCAATGGCTATGCATCTGAGAAGGGAGCTGCTTCTCCCACCTCCCTGATCCCTTGGTCCAAACAATGGCCCAACATTTTGTGTTGTCTTCCCTCCACCTCCCCATGGGCTTTGTCCTGCCTCCCCACCACTCCCTGAAGCCTTGTCCACCTCCCATAGCCCATTTCCTGGCCCCCATGTCTCCCATACCTCCAAGCTCCTTGCCTGGCTCTGCTCCAAGCTCTTCGGCCCTAGTGTCTCTCACAGCTCCTGGCACAAATACTCACGAGCAACAAATGCTGACAGAGTGAACAACCCGATGAATTAAGTCCCTAGGCTGGTTCAGGCACTCAGAGAATGGTCCCCCTTGGAGCTAGGAGTCATCACAACTTTCAGGCAATTTCACAGAGAATGCAGTCCCTTCTCGGAATCTTTAATTTGCATCTATCATGAGCATGACATTGTTGGCATTTGTCTTAATCTACACTTGATCAGAACTTTGCCCAGTATAAATAGAATGCTGAGTGCAGTGCTTACTACCTGTCAGGCGCTCAGCATGGGAAGTGGCAAGCCCTCCTGTTGAACAGGTTGCACAGATGCATGAATGGATTAATGAATGAGCAAATGCTTCATTAAGCACCTTACACAGATTATTGCCTTTAATCTTCTAAACAACTCTAAGAGATAGATAGGTTCCCTTGTCAGAATCTATTTTACAGTTTAGGGAACACTAAGGCTTAAAGAGATTAACTGATTTACCCAAAGTTCACAAACCAATAAGTGATGGGGCCGGGATTTCAACCTACCACTGTTTTGTTGCATGGTCTAATGCTACGCTGTCCTATGTGGCGGCCACTGGCCACTGGTGGCTCCTGAGGACTTGAAATGCGGCTGGTCCAAATCAAGATGTGCTGTAAAGGTAAAACACACCCCAGACTTCAAAGATTTAGCATGAAAAAAAGAATGTAAAATATCTCATTAATGATTTTTTGTTTTTTTG
Source organism: Daubentonia madagascariensis (assembly GCA_023783475.1). NCBI lineage: Eukaryota > Metazoa > Chordata > Mammalia > Primates > Daubentoniidae > Daubentonia > Daubentonia madagascariensis. The sequence goes on along the minus strand of JAKFHU010000485.1, from coordinate 52,188,960 downwards.
AGACAGAGTCTCACTCTGTTGCCCCAGGTAGAGTGCAGTGGCATCATCATAGCTCACTGCAAACTCAAACTCCTGGGCTCAAGGGATCCTCCTGCCTCAGCCTCCCGAGTAGCTGGGACTACAGGTGTGACCACCACACCCAGCTAATCTTTCTGTTTTTAGTAGAGACGGAGTCTCACTCTTGCTCAGGCTGGTCTTGAACTCCTATGCTCAAGCAATCCTCCCGCCTCGGCCTCCCAGAGTGCTAGGATTACAGGCATGAGCCACTGTGCCCAGCTAATGGTTTTTATATTGAGTATATGTTGACATGACAATATTTTCGCTATATTAGGTTAAATTAAGTATATTATCAAAATTAATCTCACCTGTCTGGGTGTGGTGGCTCGTGCCCGTAATCCCAGCTACTCAGGAAGCTGAGGTAGGAGGATCGCTTCAGGCCAGGAGTTTGAGACCAGCCCAACATAGTGAGACCCAGTCCCTAAAAAAAAAAAAAAAAAAATTAATCTCATCTGTTTCTTTTTACTTTCTAAATGTGATTTTGAGAAAAATCAAAATTTCATTGTGGCTTGCACTGTATTTCTGTTGGACAGTGCTGGTAAAAGCTTTACATTCTACTGATTCTCACGCAAACCCTTTCATCAACAGCATGAATAATGCACACACAGGGGTGTGTTCTGTAGGCCAATCAGACAACTATGCAAGGAAAGCTGCTCTGACCAGGGTACCCTGACAGGGCCACCTTTGCCCTGGCATATGCCCATCCTATTCCTCCACTGTGGAGGCTTATGAATATGCCCTTAATAGTAGTAGTGCCTAGGGCACATAGAACATGACAGAAAAAGCAGAGATCAGAGTCAGAAGACCCAAGCTTGAGCTTCGATCCCACCAGCCAGTAGCTGGGGCCTCAGGCGAACCTTCTGTTTTCCAAGGCTCAGTTTTTCCATATGTGTATTGGGGGAATTGGACAGGATGGCATCCAAAAGGCCTTCTGGGGTTATAAGTCTGACCACCTTGAGAGGCTGGAAGGTGTGCTGGGTTCTGGGGCCAGCATTTCTCTACATCGTCACCTCGGGGTTTTCCTGGGGCCAAATTCGTGTGTATGAGATAGTTGTGTGCATGTTTGGATACAGTTCAAAGGCCACCTGTCCCAGTGCCTTGGTTTTCCCATCTATGAGAAGAGAGGTGAGCCATTCATGCATGCATTCATTCAACAAGTTTTGTTTTTGTTTTTGTTTTCTTTAGAGACAGGGTCTCACTATGTTGCCCAGCCTGGAGTGCAGTGGCATGATCATAGCTCACTGCAGCCTCAAACTCCTGGGTTCAAGGGATCCTCTGGTCTCAGCCTCTGGAGTAGCTGGGACAACAGTTGTGCAACACCATGCCCAGCTAATTTTTAATTTTTAAAAAATTTTTTCACCTTTTTAATTAATTAATTAATTAATTATTTTTTTTTTTACTCCTGCCCTCCCCCTAATTTTTAAATTTTTTGTGTAGAGATGGGGGTCTTGCTATGTTGCCCAGGCTGGTCTCTAACTCCTGGCCTCAAGCAATCTTCCCACCTTGGCCTCCCAAAGTGCTGGGATTACAGGCATCAGCCACCATACCCGGCCTTTCAACATGTATTAATATTTACTGAGCACCTACTGTGTGTCAGGCACTGTTCTAGGCACTTGGGTGAATAAAACAGGCAAAAATCCCTGTCCTTGTGGAGCTTTCAGGGGTGGGAGACAGCCAACAATAAGGAATAAATGTAAGTAGATGATATAATATGCCTGTAGGCAATAAGTATAATGAAAGAGAGAGACAGAGAGAGAAAGAAAGGAAGGAAGGAAGGAAAGAAGGAAGGAAGGGAGGGAAGGAAGGAGAGAGGAAGGAATAAATCAGTGCAGGGTAAGGGGGTTTGGGAATGCTGGGGCAGGCTGCAGAGTTGGGGATGACTTGGGCCCTACCAACTCCGGGAGGGCAGGGACTGCTGAAGATTTAAAGCAACTGCTGGGACCTAAAGGACTATTGGCCTAAGGCTCATTTCCCCTTCCCAAGTTCCTTTCTCTCTTCCACCCACAGTGGTGATTCAGCCTCAACATGCCCCAAATCCCAGGGCCATTATCTTGCTTTTTGCGTCTGTATGTTGTTGACAAATATTTACCCTGGAGATGCCTCTTACATGTGATCAGAAGTAGGTCTTAAAGTTAGAACAAGCCAGGCATGGTGTTTCATGCCTGTAGTCCCAGCTACTTGGGAGGCTGAGGCAGGAGGATTCCTTGAGCCCAGGAGTTCAAGACCAGCCTGGGCAACATAGAGACTCCATCTCTATTAAAAAAAATTAGATATAAAGTCAGAGCATAAGGCAAAAAATCATTCTAGGCAAAATTACCCATGAAAAGCCTTTAAATCCACCATGAAATAGAGTGTACCTGGTTCTGCATATGGCACTATGTGATATTACTGATACACTCGGTAATAACCAATAGATAACAGCACATAACAAAACATAAATTTACACCATTTTTCTACCTGCGGTTCTTATTTTGGTTAGTCATTCGAGAGTGAGTTGCAGATATTATGACCCTTTACTCTCAAATATTTCAATGTGTATTTCTAAGAACAAGGTCATTCTCTTACACAATAGTTACAATCATGAAATTCAGGAAGGTTAACCTTTTTACAATACTATTATCTAATACGCATTCTATATTCAAATTTCACAATAAGGTCCTTTTCCCCTAATCTAGGATGCAAAGTGAGCTCTCGAATTGCATTTCAATGTCCTGCCCTAGTCTCCTGTAATCTGGAACAATTTCTCAGCCTTCCTTCACCTTTCAAGACATTGCATCTTTGAAGATTACAGAGCACCTGTCTCATAGAGTACCTCACCATCTGGATACGGCTGATTACTTCTCTATTATTAGATTCAGGTGTAAAAGGCTTTGCAAATATGCGACATAAATGATGCTGTGAGTTCCCACTGCATCCCATGGGGGGCTCACCGTGTTGGTGGCCCCATCCTGGTGAGAGTAACTGTGACCACTGATTGAGGAAGTGTTTGCCAGATTTTCTCCCTTTGAATTATTAAGAAACCTATGGTCTCCTTCTGCAATTGATAAGTAATCCGTAACACTAGGCTTTGCAGCTGTATAAATATCCTGTTCCCCCAAAAATTTTCATCCAGAGGTTTTAGCATGAGAGATTTTTGCCCTAAATCAATTTTTATTTGGATGGTTGCAAATTGTTTGTAAAGGCGTAACAGAAAGAGGGAGGAACACAAGTGAAGAGTTGAGTTTGCTGCTGATAAGGGCCTGGAAAACGTTACTCCATTGTACTGAGAACTTTTAATATGCAAAGCATGGTTTGGGAGGGGGGTACAAAGAGATAAGCAAAGTCAGAGCAGCTTGTGATTAGATAGAGGAGGTGAAGTAGACACAGCTCGGAGGAGACGCACACACATACACACTTATACCATGTGCATACAACACACACGCATCATACCCACACCCCCCACACCATACCACACAACATGCACATATATAATACACCACACACACACACACACACGTGGGAAAGGAGCGGCAGGAAAATTCCCAGTGAGGGCTCGGGAGGGAACCCAGAAGCCTGAAGCACCCTGCTGGACCCAGAGGTTTGCCCAGCCCATAGACACTGTGTATGAGAAGATTCCACAATCCCCACTGTTATGGGCTGAATTGTGTTCCTGCCCCCCAAATTCATATGTTGAAAACCTAACACCTAGGACCTCAGAATGTGACATCATTTTAAGAGAGCATCTTTACAGCGGTAATCAAGTTCAAATGAGGTCATTAGGGTGGGTCCCAATCCAGTATGACTGGTGTTTTTATAAAAAGTGGAAATTTGGGCACAGACACACACACACAGGGAAGAGGACAAGAAGACACAGGGAGAAGGCCAGCTATAAGCCAAGGAACGCCTCAGGCTACAGAAGCTCCTAGAGAGACCTAGAACAGACTCGCCCTCCCTTCCACAGAAGGAATTAACCCTGCCAACACCTTGATCTTGGGCTTCTGGCCTCCATGACAGCAAGACAATAAGATTCTGTTGTTTAAGCCACCCAGTCTGAGGTACTTGTTAGTACCTCAGTTTGCTAGGGTTAGTTCCTAGCCCTAGGAAACTCATACACCCACCATTGGTGTAATGACCTCGTGGTTCATGGGCTGCTAAACCCAAAGGAAAGTCCCCAGGCTGGCAGTCAGAGCCTTGGGATCGTGACCCAATTCTGCCACTTAGTAACTTTGTGGGCTTAGGGAAGTCTCTCCCTCCCCAGCCTCAGTCTCCCCATTTGTCAGCAGAGGGGAGTGACACTGAATATCTCCTTAGAACTCCTGCACAAGGGGGCTTTGCCTTCCATGGTGGTGGCCCAGTTGAGAGGCCAGCGTCCCCTTGTCCACACCTTTGCTGGTGAAAGGACTCCTTCAAGGGCATCTCCGCACCGGAGTTTCACTCAGCTGGGTGCAGCAGGAACTTTTATTCTGCTTCCCACTCAAGGATAACTGGCATAGGGTAGAACAAGACAACACAAGTCAGCTACCCAAAATGTTCCGGCGCTGCCTTAGCAGAGGATGGGGCCTTTCTGAGATTGAACATGACCTGCTGTGTGCCAGGCATGATGGGCTTCACCTGTGACTGCTGTGGCCTGGACTGTGTCCCCTGGACCTGCAATATCACGGACGCCTTTCTGGTCTGCCCACCTCTGCTGTGGAACGATCTCTCCTTCTACTCCATTTCTTAGCTCTACAGTTGTTCCTGTCTGGAGGCTCCAGTTTCCTTACATTGACCACTGCCCTGAGCAAGGGGAGGTGGTTAAGGAGGGAAGTAGCGGGGGGGGGGGGGGGGGGGGGGGGGGCTCACCCGGGAGCCAAACTGCCCGAGTCTGAATCCTGGCTTTGTCCTTACCTTGCTGTGTGACCTTGGGCAAGTCCCTCAGCCTCTCTGTGTCTCAGTTCCTCATGCATAAAATGGAGATAACCATAATAATTGGGTCCTAGTCTCGTTGAGAGGATTAGATGGGACCTGGCATGTAATCACTCAGTGTTACCTATTTTTATTAGCACTTCATGTATCAGCTTTACGTACCATACTTTACTAATTATCTCTCTCCCACCTGTCACTGAAAGTAAGGACTTTCGGTGTAGGAAAAAGAAGATAGACATCCAAGTCTGGAAAGGCTAAATATACCCTGAATTAGATTTAAAAGCATAGGTACAAACTCATAATATATTTTATCTTCAAATAGTATTTGTATTTCTTAACTCTATTAACTTTAGATCCACTGAAAAGGCGTAGAAAGTATATACAGCCAGTATAAATGAGCATTCCTAGTCTCCAGATTATGGTCCCTAAATGCCATTTCTCGCTTAAAGAAACCAGGAATGGTGGGTTCCAGGTCTCGGCATGAAATTGATAAGATGATTCGGGAACATTTTGTCATACAAGAAAGCAAGACAACAGTGAAAAACTACTGGGGTCACGTCAACTCAGGACTCAGGAGCCAATCTGAAAAGGCTCCCGCTCACCAAAGATGGGAAAATGTGAGCATCAGTAGGGGTACTAATTGCTAAATCCATGAATTCTTAATGCTCAGAAGGAAAAAAAAAAAAAAGAACTTGTTGGGGGTCATTCTTGCAGCATAGTATGGAACCAACTTATTAGTCTGAAAATTGATAAATAAAGGGAAATAAAAAACATAAATATATTTAATACACATTGAGGTTATTGAAAAATGGTATGATCACTTTGGAAATAATTTTTGGCAGTTTCTTATAAAGTTAAACACACTCTTAACATGTGAACAACAACCCCACTCCCGGATTGCTCAGAAGAAATTACCTAAGAGAAATGAAAACATCTGTCCACACAAATACTTGCCCCTGAATGGTCACAGCATTATTTATAATAGCCCAAAACAGGAAACAATCCAAATGTCCATCACCTGGTGAATGGATAAACTGTGGAATATCCACACAATTGAATACTACTCAGTACTAAGAAGGAAAAAAATTACGAATATGTGGAATAACAGGGATAAAGCTCAAAAGCTTGCTGAGTAAAAGAAGTCACACAAAAGGCTACCTATTACAGGATTTCATTTATATGGCCTATTAGAAAAGGGAAAAAATTCTTCGTGATCTTGGATTATACAGGTTTCTTAGCTATGACACGAAATGCGTAAGTGACAAAAGAAAAAAACAGAAAAATTAGACTTCATTAAAATTAAAAATCAAGAGGCCAAGGCAGGAGGATTGCCTGAGGCCAGGAGTTCAAGAACAGCCTGGACAACAGAGACAGACCCCGTTTCTACAAAAAATTTTAAAAATTAAAAAATTTATAGCCAGGCATGGTGGTGTGTACCTGTAGTGCCAGCTATTTGGGAGGCTGAGGCAGGAGGATCGCTTGAGCCCGGGAGTTCGAGGCTGTAGTGAGCTGTGATCACTGCACTCCAGCCTGGGCAACAGGGCAAGACCCTGTCTCAAAAAAAAAAAAATTAAAAACTTTTGTGCTTCAACAGACACAGTCAAGAGAATGAGAAGCCACAGAACGAGAGAAATTGTTTGCAAATCACGTATCTCATAAGGGACTTATATCCACATATATAAAGAATTTTTACAACTCAACAATAAAAACAACCCAATTAAAAAGTGAGCAAAGGATTTGACCAGATATTTCTCCAAAGATATACAAATGGCCCATAATCACATGAAAAGATGTCCACCATCATTAGTCATTAGGTATATGCAAATCAAAACTGCAATAAGATACCACTTCATAGCACTAAGATAACTAAAATTAGAAACAAAGACAATGACAAGTGTTGGCAAGGATGTGGAGAAATTAGAATCCTCATATATTTCTGGTGGGAATGTGAAATGGTGTATCTGCTTTGGAAACAACCTGGCAGTTCCTTAAACGGTTAAATATAGAGTTACCATCTGACTGATTAATCCCACTCTTAGGTATATACCCAAGAGAAATGAACACACATGTCCACACAAAACCCTGTTCTTGAATGTTCATGGTAGCATCTTCATAACAGCCAAAAGACAGAAACAACCCAAATGTCCATCAACTGACAAATGGATAAACCAAATGTAGTATATTCACAGAGTGGAATATCATGCAGCCATGAGGAGGCATAAAATACTGATATATGCTACACAATGGATGAACCCTGAAAACATTACGCTAAGTGAAAGAAGGCAGACACCAAGGTCACCTATCATATGATTCCATTTATATGAAATGTCTAGAATAGGCAAATCCTTAGAAACAGGAAACAATTAGTATCTGCCAGGGGCTAGGAGGAGGAGGGAATGGGGAGTGATTGTTAACAGGTACAGGATTTCTTTTTGAGATGATGAAAATGTTTTAAAATTAGATAGTGGTTTTCTTAGTTTGTTCAGGCTGCTATAACAAAATACCTTAGACTGGGTAATTTATAAATAATAGAAATTTATTTTTCATACTTCTGGAGGCTGGAAAGTCCAAGATCAAGGCACCAGCAGATTGCATGTCTTGTGAAGGCTCGCCCTCTGCTTCCTCAGTGGCGCCTCTTACTGAATTCTCACATAACAAAAGGGACAGAAGGACCAAATAGGCTCCTTCAAGCCCTTTCATAAGGGCACTAATGAGGGCCCTAAACCCTCATGACCTGATCTCCTCCTAAAGGCCACAACTCTTAATACTATTGCATTGGGGATTAAGTTTTAGTATGAATTTTGGAGGGACACAAACATTCACACCATTTGCAGTAGTGATGGTTACACAATCTGGAAAATATACTAAAAAGTAATAAAGTATACACTTTAAAAGGGTAAACTTTATGGGATATGAATTATATCTCAATAAAGCTATTTTTTAAAAAATTGCCTTAAAAGATGCCCCAAGGACATTATAGAAAAGTGACCTTGAATAAATCCCTTACACTCTCTGTGTCTCAGTTCCTTCACCTATAAATTGGTGTCGTAATAATAATACCTACTTCTGAGGGCTATTGTGAGAATTAAATAAGGAAAAAATGCCTTTGGCAAGTGCCTTGTTCACTGTAAGTGCCCAATAAACAATGGCATCTTTTACTAACATCATGGTTCATATCAGCTCCCCTGGTGCTGTGCTGGGAGGCCAGGGCCAGGTGGGGATGAAGGTAGGAGGAAGACCACCTCCTTCCCTGGAGATGTCACAGGAGCAGGATACAAAAATATTGGTTTAGTGAGCAGAAAATGCCATGTGACGCATGCTATAGTCATGATGGAAACCTCCAGAGCCCAGAGAAAGGGGGCACAATGATTCGCCAAGCAAACTGATGGTACACACTGTGTGCCCAGTAGTGCAGGTGGCTCAGGGAAGGTGGCTCAGGAATAACAATCATATAATGTATTTCTTCAGTGAAAGATGCAATCCATCATAAGATGCACCATTATTTTATGTATACAATGAAAGATAAACATGCTACCAATTTAATTATTGCTCACTATCAAGTGTAAGTCAAACCCCAACATCAGAGATATTAAAATGCAAACAATAAAAAAAATGCATCTCAGAATTGATAAAATTCAGTATATGCCAAACACTTAATCTGAGTTGACTCTTCCCTCCACAACAATCCTGGGAGATGTACAGTTCTTATGGTCAATCCACACTAATTCTAATACTCACCAAGCTCCCTAGTGACCCCTAACTCTAACCTTTAACTCTGATCTCAGGCTAGACCTAAGTCTAACCCCTGAGTCTTACCCGCAACCCTAACCTTAAAGCAGCCCATGCGTAACACTCACACCAACACCATTATCAACTGTAACTCCGCCTTGGCAGCTGTGTCCTCATTCCCACGTTAAAGAAGAGCACAGAGAGCCTGAGTTGGACTCGATGCGATTTATCCACAATCCTGTGGCTAAAAGAGGCAGAGGTGGGATGTGAACCAGAAGCAGATTTTTCCACACTCCAGGGAACACAAGCTATGAGAGAAGAAGAAATCCAAACGGCTACCCAGGCTACAGGCCAGCACCAGATGGAGGTCAGATGCTGCTAGACCCTGGGGAGGGAGTAACCTTCACACCCGAAGGTGCTTCTCTTAGCCAACAGAACACTGTGCAAGGTGCTCCAGGACGCTTGTTCCTTACGCAAAGTATGTCCCAGAGACAGAGAGCCAAGTTACTCAACAGGGGTGAGGGGAACAGGACCCTTCCCAGTGGGTATGGGAGGCACATCAGATAATTTCCCCTGGGCGGCAGCTCCACCCCCGCCCCATTTCCCATCCCCCACTGTGCACCTCTGCCCCCACCATTACCCCAGTCCCAAAGGCCAGTGGTCGGCAGCTTCTCAGTGAGCCAGCCTGCTGCTCCGCAGAGGGCATCCCACATCCAAAGGCATAAGGGGTGTTGCTCAAGTTTCCAGCATATTCTTCCAATACCAGAAGTGGCCTTGCTGGGGCTTGATTCCCAGCTCTGGGCAGTGGCCGGGTTAACTGCCTGCCCCATCAGCCCTACAGGCCCAGCCGAGCACCCCAGTGCTGCCACAGTCTTCAGGAGAGGAGAGCTGATGGGATTTGGCCACATCCCATGCTGTGGTCAGCCCTACTTCTCCTAAATACTCCACACTGTCCCAAGGGCTGCAAAGGGGAAGGGTGGCTACAATGACTCCCACATATTGTATCCCCTGGGGCAGTCTATAAAGTGCTGTCTTACCTCCTATCCCAACCAATCTTGCAGCACTGTTGGACATTAGAATAGTCTAGGAGGCAGTGGGGCAGCTGGCACATCTGTCCAGGAGCCAGGCATTCACTTGCTTATCACTCTTGCAAGTCACTTAACCTCTGCTTTAGCACTTGCTAAGCACCATGCTAAGCTCTCACATCAGTGTGTGCACAGACATTGCCACTTAGCGCCTTCATTCTCATGTAAGGAGCTCTTTAAGCTTACGTAGCCGTAGCATAATTTTTATCATAGATCATTTTTGTGCACACATAAAGAAAAACACAAGCAACATGAATTGTTCTTCTCTGACGCTAGAGTCTGACTTATGAATCAGGCCCATGTTTTTCCAGGTAGCATCATTTCCAAGCCATTGCGCTTGCTGAGTGGTTTACAATTAGCTTCTTTGGTCGTCATGACAACCTATGTGGACTACTATTAACCCCATTGCACAGACGCAAAAACCGAGGATCGGGGAGGTTAAGAAACTTGCCCAAGCTAACACAGACAAGAGTCTTGCTGACTTGAAAGCCCTTGCTGGAAATTTCCACCCCATTGAATCTCCTTGCCTAGCTACGTGTTGCGTGAAGAGAATACAGGCTTTGGGGTCAGGTGGATTCGGGTTTGCGTACTACTTCTGCTACTTCCTTACACTCTGAGCAGCCACTTGGTCTCCCAGGGCCTCATTTCTCGTGTGCAAAGGGGATAATAATGCAAGTCAAAAGGGCTGTAAAATATGTTAAAGATAACCAAGTACTATCAAGGTCTGCTTTATCTTCCCCCCTTTTTTCTTGAAGAGGATTTAAGTTAATTTTCTGAATCAAATTGAGTATCCATGCAATGACTTAGGTCTTAGAAGTGCTCACGGCCTTGGAAAATGCTGGCTCTGAACACTCGGCCTGCCTCTCGAGGCCACCACTTAGCGGCCAGCCCATGTGCAGGTATCTTGGCTGTGCCTCTCATCCAGCCCAGAGCTTCCATTGGTTGAATCCCTTCTGTGTGCTGGCGCCATGCACCTGGGAGAGGTAACGTAGGTGTACACCCCAAGAACAGTCCTAATAAGCAATCTTGTGAACTCTGAGGCTCGGACACCCTGGCAACCTGCCCTGGTCACCCAAATTGCACGGCTGTGAATCGACGAAACTGGAATTTGAGCTTCAGGTCTCTCTCAGAGTGATTGTTGGTCCAAAATTTCACGACATCAAAGTTATATTCCCCAAGAATGTCAGATAAAGATTGAGCAGGCTTATTAGAAAAAGCTGTAGCAGAAAATATGTGTGTGTGTGTAAATATATAAATCAAACTTGATATCCACATTTGACTTATGAGTCTGTGTGACGCCCAATGACCTGGACACTTGAGCTCTGCCCATGGCAACACTTTGAACCGCGACAATAACTTCCTGTCCCTGCCCACTGCACCAAGCAGCTGAGCTCACCTGCTTTACTTCCTTCTTAGCAATAGTTTTATATTGTTGGAAATCCCTTGCGTGTAAACTTCGCAAGGGCAGGGACTTTTTCACATTGACTGTTTTTTTCCAGCACTGTGCCTGACACAAAGAAAGAGAAGGATAAATACCTGCTGAGTGCATTGTGCATATGAATTTGAAAGGCCAAAATATTAATTTCATGCTTTAAAATAGCAATGCCTTTGTTATTATTTTAACGCCTTATAAATTATTGTCAGTTGAGTGTCGTAAACATCCACTGAGCACCTACAATGTGCCAGACATTGTTAGGTGCCAAGAGGCAGAGATTGTAAATGTAATTATGCTCACCCCCCCCACACTGATTTCTCAAGAACTGAGCAGTACACAAGGCACAGAGGGATCCCTATGGCAAAGATGAGAAGAAGTCACTTACCCGTCCAACGGGCAAGGTTGGAACTTGAATCCAGCCTTAAGACTTTAAATCTATAATTTGTCCACTCAGGACACTCCCCTCCTCCTGACACCCCCAGCTGCTGCCCAGGAACCCAGGGGAGCAAGTCATTAGCAACTGGGACTCATTTCCAAGGACCTGTTTGCCTGTAATGAGGTGTTAGTTGAGGAAATGAGGACTGGGCCCGAGGGTCCCTTATCCCGAGTTATTTGTTTGGCCCTGGTGCTATTTTCCTCTAGCGATGCCTGCTTAAAGGACAGGGGTTCCTTATTTTGGAGACGCTTTTTAGGTTTTAATTTCATAAGTAAAACGTGAAAGTGGTGTTTTTGTGCAAAGGAAAAACATCAGAGATGACACTCAGTCTCCTATAATTATCAGCCCTAATCCTAGCCCACCCTGCCCCAGAGGCGACCACTGCTGTTAATTCAATATATATCCTTCTGGACCTTTTCCTCTTGCTTTTATATTTATTTCTCAAACACGGTACAACACTTTTACTATGTTCCGGACATTGTTCTACATGCCTTCCAAATATTAACTCTTTCATATTTATGAATCCCTACATCGTATGTGAATATATATACAAACACACGCACACACCGACACACGAGATACATACTCCAACTATGCTCGACTTCTCCCCTTTGCCTTTGTCTCCCAGCCATAGGTCCTGGAGATTGCTCCATATCAGCTCATGTAAGATTGCCTTATTCTCTTCAAAGTTGGTGTGGTTATCCATTACAGGAGTGTGCTCTAGTTTATTTAATTAGTGCCCTACTGATGAACATTTAGGTTGTTTTGATTTTTTGAAAAATTTTAAACCATGTTGTATGAATATCCTTCCACAGATCTTAGGTACAGTAGGAGTAGGGGGTGTTCCAGGATAGATTTACTTAGGAGATCTTAACCCTCAGTGGGTTAAGCTTTGAATAATACATGCCACACCCAAGCAGGTTTGGGACAGAGTCAGCAGTGGTTGGTGGAGAGAGGAAGAGGAGGGCATGGCCCCTTCCACCCTGGGAGGGAAGCACAGATTTTCTGAGGACCCCACCTTCCCAGCACATAGTCCCTTGACTTCTAGACTCTGCACAGTGGAAGCCATGTCGGTCCTTATGAAAGCAGAGTTGGAGTGGCTTACTTTTAGAAGGAGCGAAGGCCAGTGCTGAGGTAGGCAGGACTGCATCAGGAGGGGGGCTGGGGCCACACACCCCAGGGCTACTAGGAGGCCTGGTGGGGAATGGCATGCTACAGCTTCCAGCTCTCAGACCTTGAGTGGGTCATTGGGCATCTGTGGTCCTCAGTTTCCTCATCAGTAAGGCTGAGTTCCTAGTCCTGGCCAGGCGGCCCCCATTGCTCTAATTTGAGAATCAAATGAAGTAGTAGAGAATTGCAATCCCAAAAAGAAGCCCCATTTTCCTTGAAAATTCCCCAGGGTGGGATTTGAGCCTTTTGTTATGCAGCTAGCAGAGCCCAGGCCTCTATCTCTAAACTGCTCCAGATATCCAGGCTTCCCTGGTTGAATAACTTCCTTCAACCATTTGTGTGGGAGGGCTGGGGGCCTTAATGGTAAAAATCCCTTAAATTGCTAAGGACTTGACTCCTGTAAAAGTTGCTGCAGCCAATTGAGGAGTGCTTACCATCCATGCACCCTTCTGTGCTCAGCTCAGGTAACCCTCCCTGCCCTGAGAAGGTGTCATGCCTCCCATTTTACAGAGGAGAAGCCTGAGGCTCAGAGAGCTTCCAGGGCTTGCTCCAGCTTACACAGCTCTCAAGTGTCAGTCTAGCAACAAAGCCTGGACTTGCAGCTAGCACACTGCACCCCCTCTTCTCACCCCCACCGGGGGAAACAGCTTGGGTTCCTCTCTCAGGCTGCTGCTGTGGGAATTAGAAACTCTAGAAGTGACTGAGCTTCACCAGTGTTCTGTATGATGCTCTTATTAGATGAACTTCCAGTTGCACCATTAGGATTATTCTTCTGGCTGGGCCAAGTGACGATCTTTCCTTGACTTGCTTTGTCCACATGGAGGGGCAGGGGATGGTGACCACAATCTCAAGGCAGGCCCTGTAAAGGTGGAGGACGGGCCGCTAACGATACAGGTCACTGCCTAGGTCTCTAGGAACCAGTCTTTATCAACTATCCAAGACCAGGACCCCAGCACCGGGGAGGTCAGTTGTGTCCAGGCAGCTCTGTTTTCCCATCCTGTGGGGCCTTGAGCCAGGAACTGACCCTTTCTGTCCCTGAGGCTGCTCCCTGGGCAAATGGGGAGGTGTTTTTCCTGAACACAGCCAGCACTCAAATTGATGCTGCAGAGTGGCAGGCATCTGAGCCAAGAGAGAATTTTCAGCTTGTTTCCTGGTTGCTCCCCCATTTCACAGATGGGAAAAGGATGACTCCAACAATGACACAACCGAGGCAGGTCTGGGGAGTCTTCAACTTTCTTCATTCAGGACCCACCCAGAGAACTAGGGGGCACTCCATCTGGATGGGTCAGTGTTCAGGTTCAAAGGTGACAGTTGGCCTGCCTGTGTACACAGGTGTGGCTGAAGAGACACAGGTGTTACCTGCAAGCGGACCCACTCCTATGCTCACAGTAGCTGCACAATGACTCCAGCCAGCTTCTGGGCTGACAGACAGACAGACCTTCTCCCCCTCCTCCTATCTATTCCAGGAAAGCGCCCACTGTGTTTAATTAACACTGTCCTGCTAATGGTCTTTGCCTGGGACTTGGGGAGATCTAGAAGCAAGGAGGTGGGGTAGGGGGTGGAGGGGCAAGGTGAAAATGTATTCTTTCCCCAAACAAAGAGTTACTTAGCATGTTCATTGTGCCAAGGCCTGTGGTCAGCTGGTGGGATAGATACTGAACTGAATGGGGTGTGATTTGGGCATACTCGTGTGGTCCCAGGTCAGACAGCTTTGACTCCAGGCAGGCTTACTCTGGAGGACAGAAAGGTCCCAACAATTACCTGTAGGTCTTCAAAGTGGGAGAGGCCACACATGGCCCTACAGGGAAGCCAGGTCTTGATACTCAGAGCCAGCAGAGAAAGGCAATGTAGGGGGAGGACAGAGCCAGCAAGGCACAGAGACCGAGCAGGGCAAAGTGGGAGCTCTCCATGTGGCTCGAGTTCTGATGGAAGATGGTCGGGAGGAAGGCAGAAAAGATAATATGGAGCCAGGGAACAAAAGTTCTTGCTTGCCAGGTTGAGGTGTTTCACTTGTTTTACAAGAATTGGTATGGTATGATGGTAAGAGGGTAGCTTTTGAAGCTAAACAGACCTGAGTTCAAATCCAGGCCTTAGCAGAGAGACCTTTCTGTTTTTGATGTTCTCACCTGTAACAGGAGACAACAACAGGGCCCACCTCCCGGGATTGTAGTGACCATCCACTGAGCGCACGACTGGATCCTTGAGTGCAGCCTTTTGTCTGAACCCAAATTTTGCAGAACAGATCCTTTTAATAAAGGGATTTATTCTGTGAAGTTTGGATTCAGTTGAGGGGCCACACTTGGGGATCTGGAGGGCCACACGTGGCCTTGAGGCCGCAGGTTCCCCACCCCTGGTAGACCTTTGGGATTTTATGCCAGGTCCACCTGCTCCGTTTTTCTAGAACAACTGGACTAGCAATGTGCACCAGTGCTAGTTTGTACTGATTTATGCTTTAGTATGCAGACATTTTATCTCATTTAGAACACGAACCAATGAAAAGGCAATTTGTTACTAGGTTGGGAGACTAGGTGAGCCCCCACAGAGATCCGAGGAGCAAGATTTCACAGTGACTCCAGCGAAAAATGTTCGGTAAAGAATTTCCCTGAAATATGGAGTGGTATGCATTCGCCACACATATTCAATATCCATCTTTCATCGGAAGTGCCGGAATACCTCTGCCAAACAGAGAGCTTTGAAAAGCAACTCACTCTGTTCCTGCTTCACTTTATTGAAGGACTTGAATGGTGAACAAGTTATTTTTAAAAATTATTTCAAGTCAAACATTCACTTGATCGCCCTCATCTAGTTTAACTTGGAAAGCTACTTTCTGAGGGTTTTGGGGAAAAAAACAAAAAAGAATGGCCATGGCTTAAACCAGAATGTGGAGAGCATTATCAAAAACTTATGTTCCCATCTCAAAGTCAACTAGAGATACTTTAAGATACAAATAATTCCAGAATTCTAGAATTTCAGAGAAAGTATTGTCTTTAGTTGGGCATGAATGTGTCCTGATGTCACCATTTCACTTGCAAATATTGTATTGACCTATCAGGCAGAGCTGAAAATAACTGTATCTACAAACCTCATGAGAGGGGAATAAAATGTTCTTTAGGGATCTGTTAAAAAAAAAAAACCTGCAAGGTATCATGTAGACAAGAGGGAACAAGAGGAATTCTTTTTAGTTCAACTGTCCTCTGTTTGGCTCCTATACTGAATTCCCCAAGCTATCATTACTATGAACAGACTACTTTTCCCCATAATACATAAATTACAAATAACCCAATGACATGGGAGATGGACTTTTGTGATTTTAAACCCAAGAACTTCTGGTTTACAGAAAGAATTTTACTGCTAAGTGAAACCAAATCCACAGCATGGATCAGAAGTCATTCAGTTTTCATCCCTGGCTGTGGGTAAATATCCCAAATAAGAAAACAAACACAAACTCCAGAAGGGAGATGACCAGGGAGCCAGTGTTGGGCTTGACTGGCCCAGAAATGATCAACTGTGCAAAACAAAGGGGTAAAGGGTTGAGGGAGGAGGGGCGTGTGTGCGCGTGTGTCTGTGTGTATGAGTGTGTGCGGAGGAGGGCATATTCCAAAATTCTTGATCCCTTGGCTAAGAAATGACAATGAAAGGCCCAACACAAATCAAACAAATTAAAAGTTGAGGTTGTTTCTGAGAATTTTCCTCCTCTTTCCCATCAGAGATAATCAGGGAAGAACAGGCCCAAATTATCTATACAGGCTGGCAGGCTATAGTTGAGTCACAGCATTAGATCCTGCAGATGGTGGGACTGAGCAGGTGACATGACCTGTGACCTCTGAAGATGGCTTTTTTCCCTTCCATTTTCCATTACTTTCCCTGACTTCTTGTGCTTCTGAAGCCCTGGTTTTTGCACATGAGCAGTGGCAAGGGAGTATGGCTACTTCCTTAAAATGCAAACAAGAATTAACGGGCCCAAGGAAATGCTCTTCTAAGAGGTCAGAAAACTTCAAAACCATGACCTACAGTGATGTTGGAGCAAGTTGGAGTCTCCTTCAACGACTACATTGAAGGAGAAGACACATCTGAGAATGTGCTGGTTAGTTTCCTCACTTTGACGTTTAAGGAGTTATCAACGCTACTTGATATAAATTTCCAGATCTTAGGATGATGTACCAGCAAATGACCATTTCATCAAATCTTGTTTAAAAAGACAAGTACACTAACAAAGCCATATATTACACATATCCCTCTGATACTAACCTTTCTAGACATGTAACATAGTCACCCAGGCATGGTTAGCATGGCTTATAATTTTCGGTTTTATTTTATGATAGTCTCTCCTTCAAAACAAAACTAAACAAAACAAAACAAAACTCAATCTCCCAAACTATCTTTTAAGTAATAAGTGTTCTTCTTTTACCCCAAAATACATATCTTGCCCAGTTAATTTTGATCACAGACACATTTTTTGGGTAAATTTCTCAAAGTTAAGCAGCTGAAAGCTGTGGAACTATTTTATTAGCAAATCAATTGTTTTTCCAAGAACTTCAAAACTACACCTGGTGGGGGGGAGGGGAATTTTACCCTTGTTCATTTCAAAATGTACTGGAAGGCTAGACTGCAGTGTAGGAGCTCAGAAAAAACGAAAAAGCCTCCTGCCTCCTTTATGTCCTGAAATGTGAAATGTGTCCTTTCCTTTCCAGTTTGCTGACCACAATATGAGGAATCGGAATCCATAAGAAATGGAAACAAAACACCTTCCTCTCAGTCTCTTTTTCTCAATTAGATTTCACCCCAGCAAGGTCTTTTTTATAAAGAGGATCTCAATTTGCTCAGGCGGCTCAACTGTATACAAAAAAGAGGTCTCCCTTGCCTGTGAACCTTCTTTTTCCCGCAATTCCTCTAATACTTCCCAAAAGGGGTAGTGTCTCTCAGAAAGTCTGTGTGTGACAAAACTGACACATAGGATAAATATGGGCAGGGAAGGAGCGGTGCCGGGCGGGCCATAGCACGCAGGAAGTCAACATGTGGCACCCCCCCCCCCAGTCTTGCACTCCAACAGTTCTGGGCTGCCCTGTCTCCCCCTTGGTGACTGGCCATCCAATCCACATTCCATCACTTACTTACAGGAGAGGGATACATTAGCAACAAATGGGTTTATGCAGATTTATATGTGTTTCAGAAGCCCTGGCAGCCCAGAGAGGGCTCTGAACTGTGCTCTGCACTGACTTTGCAGCTCCCAGCAACAGCCTCCCTCAGAGAAAGACACCCCACGTATGGCTCAAATAAACCATTTGTGTGTAGCGAGTCCATGCCCTGGATGCTTCTCTTCTTCGGAGACTGATTTTTTTTTGCATCTTAATGGGTTCTGTGACACAGAGCCATTTTGCTGGTAACATCCTGAAATGATACCTAGATTTTTAACACCTATTTGTGTGTTGGACTGATTGGCTCGGCCCTAAGACAAGCATTTAATGACATGCCAGTCAGTCCCCAGCTCTGCTTAAGTGTCCCCTCAGACGGGCAGGCTTAAAGAAAACTGACAGAAATGTTCTTTAATAACTATGGTTTATCCATTTCTTTCAGATAGTAAGTGGCATGTTCCCACCTCATTTGCAGCTTTTAATCCCAAAGGGACATTGCTTTGGAAATATCCTCTTTCTTTCTTTCTGTTCTTTTTTTTCCCTGCGGCTGCCACTTGAAAGTTGAAATCTAGCAAGAATGTAATGGTAGGTACCAGCTTTCTGAATTACAGGGTGACTGCCTGAGCTGATCCTAAAAAGCAAGTGTCTTTTTTATACCGCATAAAAGGCTGAAATGTTTACATATCAAAAGGCTATAGGCCAATTTCTGTCAAAATTACACATGAAGTTAAGCAGTACAAGCAATTTATTTAAACACTAGTCATTGTAGAAAAATTCAAAACCATATGCTCTTTTAGCAGTTTTTCACAAATGCATTTGACCCATGACTTGGCTAGACATACAAGCTTCATAATTTACTCTAAATTTCAAATTCCCTTGACGTTTAAATAAAAGATCTTCATTAATGAGGTTTACATGAATGAAAACTTTAGAAGCTGATATCGGTTAGCGAGGGGCTTCGGGAACCGTCTGTGCATTTGTTCTAATTTTCAAATGACTGACTTTGCTAATCATTTCAAGAGAAAGTTCTTCTGAGAACAAATTATCGTCATTTGCATTCTGTGATTTGCAAAAGCAACGGTGCAGTCACTTTGAAACAAACTTTGGTAAATAGCCCAGCTGAAAGCGGATTTCTGCAACCCCGGAAAACCCAAGCTATTTTTTCCTGAGGCCTTGGGAACACTCCATTTTTTGACAGCCCTTTCTTCTCCCCCAGGGTTACATGGAGCTTTCCTAACACCTTGATTATTTTGTCCTTAGGGGCTCGGGTGCTTTTATTTGGGATGTTGCAAAACTTCTAGCAAAAACCAGCTAGTAAGCGTCCCTACGTCCTGTCCGGTTGAATGCTGGATATCCAGCTCTTGCACACTGCCCTTCTGGCATTTGCACTTCTGGCTAGACTCTGCGCACCCAGCATCACATGGAAAATCCTCTGAGGCCACCGGAGGTGTCCTCCAGAAAGCAACAGGGCTGCAGAGCCAGTTTTGAGCACGAGTTTTGAGAGACATTGGATTTTTTTAAAAGCCCAGATACAAACAAAACCAATTTGCATGCTGAAGACTGTGCTGAGGTCTCTCACAGCACACTGGCAGCAGGGGGTCCTTGCATTGTCCCTAATTCCTGTGACCCCACTAACACGCCCTGCTAAGAAGGCTCTGCGTCTTTGAAAAGGACACGCCAGCTTTTTGCACATGACACGAAAAATCCTAGCTAAACGTATCCAATTATGAACTCTGCTCTGTCACCAGGCAAGAGATGAGAAATTAAGAAAGTTCCTGAAACGAACCGTAAGAAGTTGGGGCCGCATATGCATTAGTTTTTACAGATATGGGGGGTGGGGTATAAGGATAGTGGGGCGACAGTTTTCTCCATGATGAGAATATCCTGGGGCGGGAGGAGATATCCAGACGCACACTCCAAACTTGGGCTCTCTTGTTTTAAATCAGAGAAACAATTTAATCTACGCTCTATGAATCAATTTAGCGATGACCGCAGCGCAAAAACGCCGTGATAGATGCAGACATACGAACGGCAGACATACCTTATGCATGTGGAATCCGCTGATCTATTCTTTAATATCTTAAAAATGAGGGCTATTACCGGGGCGAGTGACTCCTCAACGAACACATTTTCATAGACTTCTGCGTAGTGATTGCTTTGTGTGAGATCGTGTTTGGGTGATAATAGGGAAAATCAGCAGCGTGTTTACTGCATTTCCGACCTAAGCGCTCCCGGCTGCCTCTGGACGCTCCCGGTCCTCCCATGCTGAGCCGAGCCTGCGGGCCGACAAACAATCGCTTAGCAACTCGAGGCCGACAATTTGCGTGCACCGCATTTGTTATTCCAATTGCGCCAGCAGCGAAGCGGGGCCCCTGATTGTTTGTTTAGTGCGTTGGGGACACTTGTGGGTTTCTGCCTACGGAGGCGCAGCGCGAGTGCCGAACCCCTGACTGCCCTCCCCAGCGCCTGCCTCCCCGCCGACAAAGTGGAGCGACTGCAGATTGAGGGAGCAACTTGGTAGGGGAGGCCGACCCCGGTGAGCTCCCGGAGAGCTGGCAGAATGACTGGAGTGGTGTGGCCTGAAGGTCCCTGTGACCTCTTCCCGGAAAGTCCCCTCTGCGGGAGGGTAGAGCGTTCCCTTATCTTGGACCCAGCTGATGTAGAGAACCTGCCCTTGGCTAGGGGAGGGGTTGGGGACAGCATATTCCTTTGTCTCAATGAAAAACGAACAAGAAAATGTCCCCAAGTCCATCCCCAATCTCCTTGGCAAACGGGTGACAATTACCAACTTTCATTAAATGTGAGGGTTGTAGGGAGTCAATGAATATTGGAGTTGGTTTGATCAACTAAAATCCTGAGGCCTCCAGAGGAGGAATAACTTGCAAGGTGGCAACGTTTGGTCTAGAATTCTGACGCTCAGACTCGCTGTACAGGGGTCGGTGGGACAGCGAAGAGCCGCGGGAAAGCGACCGGCGGGCGGGCGCAGTCTAGGAGTTTGCTAAACCTGGTTACTAAAAAGAACAATGTACCAAACGGAAGGAGACACAGAGGGGTGTGTGGAGGAGGTTGTCATACTTTTAAAAACTTGGAGACACCCTTTTAGGTCTGTGGCTGAAATTGTGGCGCCGTTCCGGTCTGGGCACCTTCTCAGAAAAGGAGGAGGCATCTGCCCCAAGCGTCCTGCGGCACTTCTGCCTCCACCCGGCTCAGACAAAGATCTTAAAAGATCCACCGACACACGCACCACGGCGCACGCCCAGCCTCCAACACAAACGCAGGCAAAGCCACTAGTTGTCTTCCATCAACTGCGCTGCAAAATTAAACCTGGGAAAGATCGGCGGCGAGTATGTGTGCCCTGGAACCCGGTGACTGTTAAGTCTCTGACAACGGAAAAAAGCCTCCATCCCTAGTCAGCAGGAGAGAGAAGTCGCCCCACTTCTTACCCTAGACCTGACCTCTCTAAGGAGAGGGTCACACTCCCTCCTCCGATTGGTTTTTATTGTTAAAAAAAAAAATCTTTTGCCCCCCAAATTGAGACCCATCTCCGTCCTGTCCTAATCTCCCCCTACAACCAACTCCAGCTTGTGCAGCGCTCGAAGAAGCAAGTCTCAAGCCCCGAGCGGGTGGGCGCGGGCGGGCGCGAGGACTCAGGTCCGTGCCGGAGGCCTGGGAGAAGCGCCTTCGCCTGGCTTCACTCGGCCGCTCCTGCGCGCCGCCGGAGTTCTGCGCTAGGGCAGCACCAAACCTCGGTGCAGTGACCCTTGGATGCGGGAACAGCAATTGACAAGTAGCCTTTCCCCCTTTGCCCCATCGCCGGGGAGTGGGCGGCCCACTTAGCCTTACTGCGGCGACTTCAGACAACTCTACGGGTACCCCTGTCTAATTAGCCAGAGAGAAATAGCGGAAAAACGGGTGTGAGTTAAAGGTGGCCTTCCTTTGAGAAACCCCGAGGTGTCCCTTCACCCCGGGCCCTCGGCGGTCTTGCCTGGGTCAGGTACTACCCTTTCCCCTGCAGTGGGCCGAGCTGCTAGCCGGAGGCTTGCACCCGATCCGCAGGATGTCGGGGACTGTTTTGGTTCCGCGCGTACTGTCGCCTACCTTCTCCAAGGGCGCTCGGCCGCCGGCTTGCAGTGGTGGGCTGGATGCGCCTCCCCTGGCTGGGGCTGGCGGGCCGTGCCTCGCTGAGAATCCCGCACATCATCGCGGCCGCCTGCCGCGGACAGAGCCGGCCTCCGTCCCCTCCGCCGGGGCCCGGGGCTCCCAGCGTGGGCCCGCCGGGCCGAAGGGCAGGCCGCGGCTAGGGGCCTGTCGGTCCCCGGGAGCCAGCAGGTCGGAAGGAAAAAAATGCTACTCAATTGTTGGGGAAGGGCATAGGGAAGCCCCAAAGGGCCCATCTGTATTGAAAACCAAAAATATTTGGGGGGCAAGCCACCTCATTTCCAAAATTAATTTTTAAAAAGCACAAAGCCTACCGACAGCCACGCAGAGAGCACTGGAAGCTCCGCTTCAGAGTGCTACTCTTGGTGGCGAATTTTAAATAGTGAATAGATGAATTTGGTCTTCGCTGTGTAAAAACCTAAGGAAGGCCATGGTAGTTTTCAGACCCAAAGTGCAAAAAAAGTTTTGTTTTGTTTTGTTTTTTTCCTTTTTGGAAACACGATGCATCTCTTCTTGTGTCGTTTTTGCCTTTACGAATTTTGGCTTTTGCAAAAACAAAAGGTTTTCGGTGGGGATCGACCAAGTCCATTTGGGAGAGAACCTCAAAATTTAAGAGAGAGAGAGAGAGGTGAAATCAGGCGGTGGGCACACGCGGGCCTGGAGGAGACGCGGAATTTTCAGTCCGGCTTGAGAGAGGACGCAGCCCCTCACGTTTTCTAAAACAAAACAAATTCTGAAAGGGGAAAAACGTAGCCCCAAAGTAAAATGGGCCACAATGAATTTGAGCTACAGGCAGAGGAAATCGCACCCAATAATAGGACCCAATCTGAGAGAAAAGGGTGGGGGTGGCGAGGTCGGGCGGGGGGAGTTGTTAACCGCGGCGGCACAATAGAATTAATGAGATTAACAGGGCAATTAGGCCGCCCGCCCAGCTCGCCCGGCCCGCGGCGGGGCTGCCGAATGGAAAAGATTAGGTTAATTTCATTAATTCGCAATCCACAATCTCCTTTCAGGTCCCGTAACCCCCTCCCCTTGGCACCTCTCCCCCTCCTCCCGCACCCCCTCCCCCACCCCAAGGAAAAGAAAGGGCCAAATCTGGTTCTGTTTGTCATCTGCATATTACCAGGAACTAAATCCAGGATGACGTCGACTCAGTATAAAACCAACAAGAGGTTCAGCTGGTCTGAGCTCCGTCCTACCCGCGGGTAGAGTTCAGCGCACGCTGCGGCGAGGGGAGGGCGGGAGGACGCAGGGGGCGGGGAGGGCGCGGGGCCGCTCTCGGCGGCGCTCTCTTTCGGTTTGGTCGGCGGCGGGAGGAGAGTGGACCCCCCCACTTTGAGGCTCTTTCCTCGGCGCGTCCCCGCCGCCCCCCGGTCCCGGCGCGGGGCTCGGGGATG
The DNA here is from genome assembly GCA_023783475.1 of Daubentonia madagascariensis. Classification (NCBI taxonomy): domain Eukaryota; kingdom Metazoa; phylum Chordata; class Mammalia; order Primates; family Daubentoniidae; genus Daubentonia; species Daubentonia madagascariensis. The sequence continues at coordinate 52,165,477 of JAKFHU010000485.1, read as the reverse complement.
CCCGCCAACATGTTCAGCATCGACAACATCCTGGCCGCCCGGCCGCGCTGCAAGGACTCGGTGCTGCCGGTGGCGCCCAGCGCGGCGGCTCCCGTCGTCTTCCCGGCCCTGCACGGGGACTCGCTCTACGGCGCCGGCGGCGGCGCCTCCTCGGACTATGGCGCCTTCTACCCGCGCCCCGTGGCCCCGGGCGGCGCGGGCCTCCCGGCCGCGGTCGGCGGCTCCCGCCTCGGCTACAACAACTACTTCTACGGGCAGCTGCACGTGCAGGCGGCGCCCGTGGGCCCGGCCTGCTGCGGGGCCGTGCCGCCGCTGGGCGCCCAGCAGTGCTCCTGCGTCCCGACGCCCCCAGGTAGGGTCCCACTCGCTCCGGCCTTTGCCGCCCGCCGCGTTCCTTCGTCCCTGGGCCGATGGCGGGCGGTGGCGCTTGCTTTATTGCCCTTGCACAAACTTTTCAACTTTGGCAAGTGCCACCCCCCCCACTTTGCCGATCGGGAGCAGGAGTTCGCACACTTCTTGCTGTAAACTTTTGGCGAGTTAGTGAAAACTGTAATTCAGTGCCTGCAGGGGGGACTAGGTTTTTTAGAATTCTCTTACTGGCTTTGCGGGTGTGCGGGTGGACGCTCCAACAAGCTCCCTCCTTTTCCCTGCACCCCTGATTTCCGCGCATCCCCAATTTCCAGCACTCCCTTGCAGCCGATTTCTAAGCGGGAGAGGGTGGCGGGCTGGCGGCTCGCGGGCGTGTGTGCCGCGGCAAAGAAGGGCAGCCGACCGTGCGCCTCCCTCTGTCGCAGGCTACGAGGGCCCCGGCTCGGTGCTGGTGTCCCCGGTGCCGCATCAGATGCTGCCCTACATGAACGTGGGCACGCTGTCCCGCACCGAGCTGCAGCTCCTCAACCAGCTGCACTGCCGGCGGAAGCGGCGACACCGCACCATCTTCACCGACGAGCAGCTCGAAGCGCTCGAGAACCTCTTCCAGGAGACCAAGTACCCGGACGTGGGCACGCGCGAGCAGCTGGCGCGGAAAGTGCACCTCCGCGAGGAGAAAGTGGAGGTAGGGCCGGGACCGGGGCGCGTCTAGCGGTCCTTCCCCGAGAAATAGGGCCCCGGCCGCGTTTGCCCAGCCCTCCGTGGGTATCCCTGCACTTTAGAAACATCCCGATGGCGGCCCAGAGGCTGCTGGAGGGCGCTTTAGGCCCAGGAAGTTGAATGAAAATGCGGAAGCGGGAGCGAGTGGCTCCCCTCCTTTTGTTGGCGTGCCCGGGGTCCCGGTCCCGGCCCCACGCCGCGGTCCCTGGGTGCCCGGCACTGGGGAAGCGCGCCTTTGATCCTGTTGTTCTGTCCTCCGTTGTGCGACAGGTCTGGTTTAAGAACCGCCGCGCCAAATGGAGGCGGCAGAAGCGGTCCTCATCCGAGGAGTCAGAAAACGCCGAGAAGTGGAACAAGACGTCCTCGAAGGCGTCCCCGGAGAAGAGGGAAGAGGAAGGTAAAAGCGATTTGGACTCAGACAGCTGACAGGCCGCGGGCCGGCTGTGGCACTTGCCTAACTCGAAGGACTTGCACAGACGGACGATGCTACTTTCTTGCACACGCGCTGCCTTGCGGGAGGGGGTCGAGAAAGAGGGCCGAGGGACTGTAAATAGTGTACAGAGCTGGGAGGGTCGGGCGCCTGGGGTCGGGGGCGCGGGGGCTTGCAGTCCTGCAGTCCGAGGCCTTCCGCGCCTCGCCCCCCACCGTAGTATTTATAGCTAAGTTAACGGTGACAATACAATAAAGTGATGGCGATGTAGACGGGCCACATTCTGTATTTCATACCCCACTACAACCACCATCAGTCTGAGGCTTAGAAAAGAAATCTGTTTAGTCTGTAGCGTCAGAGGAAAAAATTGTCCAAAACGAAAAACCGAAACTCAGTATGAATCAGCCACAGGACGGATGGCCTGGTTTAAAAGTAAATTTCGCGTCTAGAATGGGGCCGGAGGTTCCTTGCGGATGACAGGAGCAGCCCTGGGTTCTCCATTCCCCTCTCCTGTTGGGAGACAGAGCACACTTACTTTCCTTCGAGGCTGACTTCTCCCAACCCCGCTCCAAACCATTCACCAGACTGCGCTCCCCGGCAACCCTCAGACCTAAGGTGGGGAGTCCACAGGCAGAATTAGGCAGCGGGTGTGCTGGCTCCGCTGATGCTTTCTGGATCTTCCATGGCTGTCCTCACTGCCTACCTCCACCCCGGGAGCTGCCCCACAGCCCTGGTGGGCACCTCACCTGCCTGGTGGCTCCCAGCTGTGCGCCCCATGGCTGGCCAAGGACCCAGGCCTGGAGCCTGCTGCACTTCTTCCCTGGTGTCTGGGGGGCGGCTCCTGATGCCTTGTCTAAGAGCCCTAGGCTGGCAGGGTCACTTCAAGGTGCAGCAGTGACCCCTCCAGCTTCCTCCCCAGACTGTCTCCCTTCTGCACCAGCTGGGGCGGAGGAGGCAGCCCCCTAGAGCACGCCTAGTGCACAGGTAGGGTGGGCAGCTCACTAAGAGCTGGAGAAGCCTACTGGTGCCACATAAGCGTGTCAGCTGGAGGATGAAGACATCCCCAGGCCATTGTGGGCTCAGGGGGAGAGGCCAGCAAGAATGGCTTTTAATACGTTAAAAACTTTATTCAGTTTTGCTTTAAGTCCATTTTAAAGACGAGGAAGCTAAGGCTCAGAACTTCCTGGCTTAGCCCATGTGCCCACTGCTGGGGAGCTTGTTCTTTCTTGGGTATTTGGTGCCAGGTCCCCCCAGAGGAAGGCTGTGCATCCTTGCTATGGAACACCACATAGGAAAAGTAATAGCTTTTTAAGAGGAGCCGTGCCGTGGTTTTTCACAGTTTTAATGTTTGCAAAGTAAAAGTGGCTGCTGGACTGGGTGGAATGATACTTATGAAATATGGAGTGCCCCAGTACTGCCTTTTTAATGAGGGGTATCCCTAGACAAAAGAAAGAGGCAGCTGTTTGGAGGCCAGGTCTGCCTCAAGGGACAAGATTGCATTGGTTCATATCCAGATGCCATCATTTTGTGGCCTTAGGCGAGTTACTTAACCTGACCCTCTCCTTCCCTAAGTAAAATGGGCCTTGTAATAGTATCTGCTTCCCTGGGGGCCTTAAAGGCACTTATGTAGAATGCACCAAAGAGAATCCTTCGACATGGCTACTTTTTTTTTTTAATATTATGATTTATATTGTGTCAGACCCAATACTTCAAGATTTATATACATTATCTCATTTTACCTTTCAAGAACTCTATGAGGGGGGAGTGTTTTCACCATTTCACAGATGGGAAATTAAGGTTCTCAAAGGTTAAATACTTTAACAACATGCAGCTTATAAGAAATAAAGAAGGGACATCGTCTTTGCCCAAGTGAGTCTTGTACTATAATTGGAAGCGTTTATGCTAATCACATTTCTTGTGAGAATTATTCAAAAAAGCCATTACTTTAATTGACATGAATGTTGCAAGACTGTTAATATTCCATCCCTTAGACGTTGGACTTACCTGTCCTGCACCCCCATTCCTTAATAGCGGATGTTCTTGGATGGTGTCTTCTGTGCCATTGGAGAGGGGTGAGCCTGCAGGGACATCTGGAACATTCTAACATAAGACAGAGCAGGCAGTATCATTCCACCCTGAGAAATTTGACCTCTGTAGGACTGTTTATAAATTCCTATGTGTCTCTTTACATGTGACTTGCTCTCAGACCCCCTGTAAAAGGGGATCTTTCATTTTTTAAAAACCTGCACTTGTCTGGAGAGAGGTCTATGGCAAGTGATAGGGACAGGGGGACTGAGGGACAGGTAGGTCCTCATCCCCTATGAGCACCTGGTGGAAACCCATGGTGAGTGGAGGGAAGTGTGGACAATAGCTGGAGAGCTGCTCCTGGCATGGCCCAGGCAGGCCCAAGGTGGCAGGAGAAGGCTCCTTCTCTGTCCACATTGCCATGCCCGAGTACCGTGGCAAAGTGCTTCAGGATTGGCCCAACTTGCAGGAAATAAACATAAACATCTGGAGTGAAGAAAGAACGGCCAGGATGGTCTAATTACAGTCTTCCCACCTTCCTTCTGCACTCCCCAGGCACCTGTGGCACTCAGACCTCTGTCTTAGCCTGGCTATGGTGTCAGGGAAGGCCAGGTGGTCACTGGGCAGAAGGCATTTGGGCTTCAAGAGCCCTCTTTGCCTGGGCTGTAGGCCTTGTCATTTTCTCCAGTGGGAATTTGGATCACGGTGTTGGAAAGTAGTGTGTGCACATGTTCAAGTAGGGACGGTGTAAGCCAGGCAGGTGAGTTTGCCTGAGTGGTTTCCAATCCATCCCACACCCCTCACATCCCCCCCACCCACCACAGGTGTTTTGCTCATTTTACAGTTGAGCAAACTGAAGCACAAAGTTAACACAGGGCAAAAATGGGAACTGTGATCTGCAAGGAACCTGGATCTCGTAATTTCCGTAAGTTAGGCTGCCTCGCAGAACCCAGACTGCTCTTTTGGGTGGTGAAATAAACCCTGTGTAAGAGTTCAACAACAGCAGATGACCATAGGAGTGAATGTTGTTGCCTGTGTGGGGCATAGAAATTAATCTGCCAAAAGTGCCTAGCAAAGAGAGTCTAGCAAAGAACAGTAGTGACAGTTATAACCCCTAACGTTAGTCTAGCACTTTCCACTGCAAAGCCCTTCCGTGCACACATCAGGCTCTCAGGAGGTGGGAATTGCAGCCCATTTTGCAGATGGGAAGTGAAGGTTCAGAGAGACTAAATGCTTTGGCAAATAGTAAATGGCAGAACAGACCCTGGCCCCCCAGAGCTCAGCAGACTTTTCCCATACACCTCTTGGGATGGTGGGGAGGTGTGGGGAAATGGCTTCCAGGTGTCCCGGGTCGCCTGGGCTACGAAGGGTCGTGGCTGGAAGAAGCCAACCAGTAAGATGAAAAGTGCAATGTGTACGGTAAGAAATGGTGTTCCAGATTTTGAATGTTCTCCATGGAGGGTGTGTTCTAGCTGTTCTTGGCGTGAGTTGGGCATGGGTTGGGGGAAAATGGGTTGAAAACAATTGCAAGTTGTGTTTTACTACCATTGGACCTTTGAACTAAGGGTTTTGACCCTCATGTGAAAGATGTTTTAATGTGTATATGTGAGATTGAAGTGGGCAGATTCCCCTTTCGTTTCTTTGCACGTGGGGTACAGACGGGCCAGGAGGCAGGGACATCAGGGAGCTCTTTTTCTGAACTGAAGTTTTAAGTGACTCAAGTAAAATAGTTCAGGCATCAAGACCCCCACACAAAGACCCCTTCCTGTGTTGGCCTTCTGTGACCCCAAGGTCTATACTCGGGTCCCCAAAATTCACTGCATACCTTTTTAAGTGCAGAGCACAAAGAAGTACAGATGCACACCTGCGGCCTAGGGGAGGACAGGGCAATGTGGAGGGTGAGTGGACGGCTGGGTGGCTGGCCTTTAGAACCACACTGGGCCAAGCTTCTGTCTGGATGGGGCCACGTACTCGCTGAGTTACCTGGGACAGGTTCCTTAAGCTGTGTATGTGTCAGGTTCCATCCTCACCTGCAAACTGGGCTTGGATAGGAGATTAGAGATGATACAAGGGAAGAACCCAGCAGAGTGTCTGACACATTTATTATTGTGTGCTTTGAAAAACACCCTCAAATCGGCTGGATAATGCCCTGCGTACATAGATTGGAATTAAGAATTAAAGAATGCACCTCGTTTTTAATTGTTGTTGGTTTAGGAGCTTATGTGTGACCACAGGACACAAACTCAAATTAAATGTGATTGCCGTGGATTTAAGGCAAGAAAGCATCTGATAAGGCAAAATAGCTTGCATTTTCCTTGAGAGGTTTAGGACAAGGAGATTTAGATGAAGAAGGAGAAAATTGGGAGTGGATTTGGATTCGATTTCCAAGTTTTGTGAAATGACCTTGAAGTTTTTCAAAAGTAAATGAAAAAAAAAAAAACCCCAAGCAGCTGATGCAGAGCGCCTTGAAAGTCCTGGAAGAAATGGATCTGTCTGGGTCTTTTAGCTGTTAGGACCTTTTACTTGTTGAGGGGACATGGGACATCCCTGCAGCCTGTCCCTAGAGCCGCCTGACAACACGAAAGACTTCTGCTTGCCATGGCTTTGTTTTAAATCTAGGGAAAATAAAAAGCATTGTCTTTGTAGTCCAAATGACCCACAGAACAAACAGGATTAATGACGGCATGTTGTGGTATTTTAAAATGGGTCTATAATTTTTGGATTCCAGCAGCCTTCGTTTGTTTTCAAGTGTCCAGCCCTGGGAAGCATCAGTGAGGAAAGATCTTAAGAATTCCTCTCCCGACCCCTCCTTTTTCTTTCCTTGGGCGTTCATTCCGTTTCTACCTTCTGTTTTCCTAATTTTGAGTCCTCCACAGTCTGTTGACCAAATCAAGCGGCGAGTTTAATCGAGTGGGCTGCATTTTGCCGAGTGTCTGGACGCCCACTCTGAACCTAAGCTGATTTGTAGTAACTATAATTAGATAATTTTAGCTGTGACGGACAGAGTTCAGAAGTGTCCGTATTGTTTCCTCACTGATTTCCTAGTTGTACCACACCGAGCCCGGGAAACGCTTCAACCCTGTTGCGTTATCAGCTTGGCTGACCCCAGAAAAGGCCGCTGCCGCTTTAGGAGACAAATTCTCCTTGTTGAACCAAGGAAGGGCGAGCTCCTTCTCCAACAGGAACATTCTTTCTCCTGGCTATTTTGTCGCTCCCGACGCTCAGAACACATGGTAACTTGTTTAAAACATTTTTTTCTTTGGGGGGAAATGGGTCAGAAATATCTTAAAAATATGAAATTTTCAGAGAAAAGATCTGTGTTGTTCAGCAGCCTGAAGGGAGAGACACGGTTGTGGCCTCAGGTGTAGTGTCCCACACAGGCCGCACACAGCACTGTGGCAGTGGTCCCATGTGGCCATGGGGCCTCCTGGGGAATTGACATACTGACAGGACATTCTTCTCCAGAGGGAAACTGGCCGGCTTGGGGGAAGGCATGTGGTTTCAGAGGCCCACGATGCCAGGCGGAGGGCTCAGAGCAGACAGCCTAGGGGCCAGTGCAGGTCTGAATCATGCAGGGCAGCGTTCGACAAGGCTAATGGTGATGGTGCCCGCTTTAATCGTGTCCCAAACAAATTATTAACATCTCCCAGCAAGGTCAAGAGATGCTTCTTTCCAGATGGGGTATAGCTAATTCTTCTTTGAAAGTCTTCAAAGTGCTAACTCTGAGTCCAAAAAAAGAAAACTGCCCTTTTCTAAGAAACAAGGAGGCCTGATGGCACTTGGCACATCCCCCTCTGCCACGAAGTCCCAGCACACGGTGAAGTTGGATTCCTAAGCTGTTGTTTTATCTGAAGATGTTCCGACCACTACGAAGGCCAGATGGCTGGGATGTTCAGGGATGCACATGTTCAGCATTGTTTTGTATTTGAGGAATAAATATTTAAATCTGAAACCAAGTGAATCACTTTCTACTGAAGTGGATGTTGGTTTCCCCCCACCCTGTCCCAAATGTAACCCCAGCTGGCACGATTGCTGTCACACTCGGAAACTTCACGGAGGTTGTCCCCACCTCCACTGGTGCAGGGCTCCCAGAGTATGGTGGAGCTTCATCTATTTTAGGGTTGTTTTTGTTTCCAGTCTGCTTTTGCCACAAGAGGACTCCCGACATGGACGTGAATGGACTAAAACAAAACGGAGACCCAGTCCCTTTGTCCTTGGCTTGATGAGATCCCCTTGTATTCATTTTGGTTTTTGCCTTTGTGGTAACTGGATGCAGACACAAATGTGAGCAGTTGAAAATTTAACCCTTTTCTTGATTGCAATTAAAGCTCTGAAAAGGTATGAGGTCTTTATGGTCTATTTTCATCTTTATGGAAGATGTTCACGTGTAGTTTTTATTTTTTTAAAAGGTGGGAAATATTTTCTGCAACCCCAGTGTTGTAAAAAATGTATCTTACATTTGTTCAGAGGTTAACAGTTTCAGAATCATTTTCCTGGGCACATCCTTATCTAATCCCCTCTGTAGTCTTAGGCGGCAGGGTGGACAGGGATACTGTCACCTTGTTATGTAGTCATAGATTCTGTAATAGCTTTTACTGTGTCTGGCACTGTTCTTTATTGTCTGCACTTTATTTAATCCTGTCCATGCATGTGTGAGACTGGCATTGTCGCCATTTTGCAGAAGGTGAAATGACTTCTCTGATCAAGTACGATTAGTTCTTGGACTCGAAGTTCAGTGCTCTTTCTACACTGCCAGACTACCTCTTTCAATAAGGACCAACCAGGAGGACTGCATTTGAATCCCCATCTGGTTACCAGCAAGCAATGTGACCTTTGAGTTTCTTTTCAAAATGGGAGAATTATAGCTGGCTTGTGGTTAAAGTGGGGTGATTAAAGTCTAATGTTGTAATTTTCTGCAATGAAAATTCCCTGGGGTTTTGCGAACACAAATAATCATGGTAAATATATCAACACATTAAAAATAGTCATAAGCACGTAATCAAAAAAATACTTAATTGAAGACTTTCAACAACAATGATAGTAACAGTACTAATGGTCTCCATTTAGTCCACAAATATTAAAAAGGTGCCTTGCCTGTGCCAGATACTGTTCTAGATGCTGGAGATACAGCCTCTACCCTCATGGACTTTTAAGTTATGTTGGGGTAGACAGTCACTAAGCAAGTACACAGGCTGTAACAAGTAGACAGTGGTTAAGTGCTAAGATGAAACCCAGGTCTGGTGAGGGGATAGAGGGTACGGGGACCCGGGCAGTGTTGGGATACTTCACAGTGTGGTCTAAGGTCTGTGTGTCAAGGGGATTAGATGTCCCCTCAAGTAATCCTCCAAAACAAGGGTTGGCACATCACAGCCCATGAACTAATTCTGGTCCATTGCCTGTTTTGTCAATAAAGTTTTATTGGAACACAGCTGTGCCCATTCATTTATGTATCGTCTATGGTTGCTTTCCTGCTATAATGGCAGAGTTGAGTAGTTACGGTAGAGACTGTATGGCCTGCAAAGTAAATATTTACTATCTGTCCTTCCTCAGAAACTGTTTGCCAACACCTGGCCTAAAGTTTAGAGTCCAAACTAGACATGGAGGCTGTTGCTAATAGGTGATGGAGCCAGGATCTACCCTTGCCCACCTAATGCCTCATTTCCTTTTTCTGTGGTCTTAGCCCAGTGCTAGGCCCCCTGCCGATGGCTCAGGAGTCTGGGGGCAGGGGAGTGGAGGGTAGGATATAAGGTTGGATATGGAAGAACACAATATGGTGCCTGATCTTAAGAGGTGCTATTTTGGTGATGTAGTCTGCATGTGCAAGAAATGATTTCAGAAAATATAAACCATGATATCGGGAACGCTAAATTATGTGACATTAAGTAGGAGACCTAGAGGGAAGACAGCCACAACCACAGAAGTCTTCTTGGAGGAAGGGGGAGTTGCAGGGAGGTTAGGATTTGGCCATGCAGAGCAGAGGTGCAGGGACAGGCAGGTATGGTGGCAGCAAGGAGGCCCCCATATCCAGACCAGACAGGAGACCATCTGGCTGTCACACCCCAACATTTCTATGTGTGAGCTAGCTCCCTCTACTACTCCAACACTTGCCAATGCTTGTGCTGAGTCAGGTCACAAACCTGAATAGAGCGGTGTCCGTCTTAAGGCATGTTAATCAGGCTGGTCCAAATGCTAAATGGCCATGCAGAGGTGGAGGGTGGGAACCCCATGACATGCTGTGGTTGGCCAGAGGAGGGGGTCTAAGCAGGCTTCTGGCAGTGGATCACTGAAGCCGGGTGGTTTGGGGCCCAAGGTGATGGGTGGGGACAGGGTGGCAAGCCTTTCAGGAAGAGACCCGTGCTGTGAGGGAGAATCACTGGGGATAGGTTTGGCTGGGCAGAAACTGGGAGGCATGGGGGGCAGGAACTTGGTGGGAGTCCACAGCCTGGCACGGTGCAGGTGCTTAGTCTACTATTTTAAGGCCAACTCTTTGTTTTGAAATATTCAAACCTACAGAATAGGTTTCCCTCCCCTCCTAGACCCCCCTGCAGATGGCCAAGGAGGTGGCCAGGGTTGTACTAACCCCGCTGCACAGCCAGCCACAGGCCCTTCTGGCTGAGGGAGGCCTGTGGGGTTGGATCTCATTGGCATCTGCTTGGCATCTTCTCCATCTGCTATCAGAGGACAGAAAAATCACTCAGGGCCTTCTGTAGAGAAGGGGTTTTTTGGTTGTTTTTTGTTTGTTTTAGAAAGGTGTTTTAAAATGCAGTGATTTGTGGCCTGATAGATTCATCAAAGTAATTTTTCCAGATGACTGAAATTCTTGGGCAGTTGACATGTCAAGGATGCCCCATGCTCCAAGTCCCTGTCCAGCCTTAGCACCAATCCATCCCCACGGGAACTGGCCTGGGTGTGTGCACAGCGTCTTACAGCTTATAGAACCCCCTTCACAGTGATTAACTCTCTGTCCCTACAACAACCATGAGATATAAGCGTGGCAGGGACTGTTCTTCCCATTTTATCAAGGGGAGAACTGGATCAGAGAGGTCAAGCTGCTTTTCTAAGATCACACGGCCACAAGGGGAAGAGCAGAACAGCAGTTTTCCTATGCCTTGGAACTTTTCATTTACATCTGGCTGTGACTACACTCAGGCATGTAGCTGCTTTTCCTGGATATGTCAGTGTTGGTTTCAGCATTAGGCCCAAACTTAAGCCCTTCCTGGTGACCAAGTCCTCTGAATGTCACTTCCTTCAGGCAGCCTTCTTGGACTACTCCAAGCCTTTGTCAGGTCTCAGAGACTTTGGCCTGGTTTCTGGTTTCTTTTGGGTTTGTTAAGCGGCTTGAACCTGTTTAGAATTCATACATGCCCACATTGGCATGATGTCTCCTTCCACAAGTAAGTCAAGCTTTGTTTATGCCAGTGACTATGAGATTCTAATGCCTCAGGAGAGCAGATCTGCCCCAAATGTCTGTTGCTACCCCCTCCCGACATTTTACAGATTTCCATGACATTCCTGTAGAACTGCGCCTCTTTCAGGTCAAGAGAGACGATCTCCATCCAAAAACCTCTGGTAGAAGGCAAGCCTGGGAGGAGTTATATTAACTTACCAGCATGGATTTCTTTTTATGCTGCTGCTTCTCAGGGAATGGGACATAGGTCAGTTTTACTAAGGAAGAGTGTACGTCAAGTTTTTGCAGTCTCTGAGTGAGTTTTGCACACAGCCTTCCACTGGGGCAGCCTCTCTTTGGGGCAAGTGTTCCTGCCCCATCACACAAGGGAGGGGAGTGGCCCTGCAGTGCTAAGGGCTGTGCATGAGCAGGGGCTCGGGGCGGGCGGGCAGTGGGTGGGTCCCCTGTGAGCCTCCAGCATCTGAAGGTGCAAGAGCCAGCCTGCGGCAGGCTGGAAGGAAACAGTGGTCTCGAGGCCCTCTGAGTCTTGCTGAGTAGACTGACCTTTCTTCTGGATAAGGCGGCCTGAGAACAGCTGCTTGACTTTGTGTGCCATGGCCCAGGGGAAGCGCTCTTCTGTGCGGTGGGAGCCAAACCCTTCTCTGAGCTCAGCAGGCAGGGTGGGTGGGGCTGCTTCTCTGAGCACACAGTGGAAAGAACAAGAGGGATTTCCCTCCACCCCACCCACTGCTTCTCCTGGGCTGTGAGGGAACTCTCAGGCCCGAAGCGGGGCTGGGCATGGGGTGATGGAGGTTAGAAGTGCAACTTCAGACGTGGCATAAGCCCACCCGTCCCTCTTTCACATCTGATTATGGCAAAATTAGGCTTTGAATTGGGACCAAGCACGGTGAGGGGAGGCATGAGGCAGAAGAGAGAACTGATTAGCTGTCAGAAGCTACGCCTCTGCCACTTCCTGGTTCTGAGAACTCTGGCTGCCACATTGTCTCTGGGCCTCAGTTTCCCCACCTCTTAAGGAGAGTCATTAGTCCTGCCTTGTCCACCTGTCAGGGTTGCTGAGCGGCTCACACGATTCGATGGATATGAACACGCTGGGCGGCCAGTCCTAGGATCGAGTGTTGGTATCCCAGGGGCATGAGGACTTTGTATGACACTTGGCAGCATCCCTTTCAGCTCTGACAGTCTTTACTGGCCCCTCCCACATCTAGATTGCTTCATGAGACAAGTGTATCTGTTTTTACCTGGCCTGGTCAGTGGTCTGGCCTGAGATAAATCACCCTGCCATACCCCAGGTATCTCCCTTACAATGCAGGCCTTTGAGCTGGTCATCTCTCAGAAGGCTTCATGGACCATTTTGTTTGTACCCTTTGGGGAAAACGTAGGGTCTCCAGAAGCATTGGGCCTCCTTTCCCTCCTTCTGTACGGGGTTGGATTGGGTCCCCCAAAAAGATACATCCAAGACTTAACTCCCAGATCTTGTGAATGTAACCTTGTTTGGAAGAAGGGTCTTTGTAGATGCAATTAAGTTAAGGATCTCAAGATGAGATCATCCTGGATTTGGGTGGACCCTAAATCCAGTGACCAGTGTCCCTGTAAGAGAAAGGCAGAGAGGAGATTTGAAGCAGAGAAGGAGGGAACACATATGGGAAAAGGCCATGAGAGAGGGAGGCAGAGATTGGAGTGATATGGCCACAAGTCAAGGAATACCAGGAGCCACCAGAACCTAGAAGATGCAGGGAAGGGTTCTCCTCTAGAGCTTTTGGAGGTAGCTCAGTCTTACCAACACCTTGATGTTGGACTTCTGGCCTCCAGACCAGTGAGACAATAAATTTCTGTTGTTGGTAATTTGTAATAGCAGCCCTAGGAGACTAATACACCTACTTAGCCCTGAAAGGACATCCCCTGAGTATGACTCATTCTACACTTGTTCATAATGACACTTAACTAAGGTGGTTGGGACTTGTTCTTTCTTACTGCCCCCCCCATCAACTCAAGTATTTTAATATTCCATTTAATTTTAGGATGTGGAAGAAGGCAGCAAGGAGAATTCTGATCACTCTAGAAGTTAGGAAATTATTTTCCTTCTGGAAACATTACAGTGACATTTAGAGGAAAAACATCAAAAGTGCTTTGCAGCTCAGAGAGTTGAGTGTGTGACCTTCAAGAGGGGAGAAGAAAGGCCAGTGTCCAGGCTGACTGGGCTGGGCCTGCCCCTGAACATGCTTCGTGATTTCCTGCCTCTGTGCATCTGTCCATATTGTTCCCTCTGGTGCCTTTTTTCCCTGTGGTTCTGCCTTTGGAAATCCTACCTGTCTTCCAGGGGCTCCACAGGAGGCATCAAGGTGAGCAGTGAAATAGACACCAGCCCAACTTTCAGAGACTCAGTGTTCTGATCCTCTGCATGATCCTGGGTAAGACTCCTTTCCTCTCTGGGCCTCAGTTTCCCCATCTTCAGCTTTAATTCACCAAGTATTTATTTGAAGCACCTACTGTGTGTTAGGTAGAGCATTAGATGTTAGGGGTTAAAGTGAAGTATACAGGCTAGTTACATAGTTATGACTTCTAATCTTAGGACACAAGAGAGATTCATAGATTGAATGAGTCAGTGAGTAAGTGAGTAAATGCCTTTCACCATCTGTTTGCTGTTCCTCTTATTGGGAGGAACTTTCTGTGTGGTGGTGTGCTGGAGCTTTCTATGTGCACGACTGTCTCTCCCTCCACTTGATTGCTCTAAGGGCAGCACCAACGGCAGAGTGAGTAGAAGACAGGCCAGGAAAGGCAATGAATGGTACAGCATTTGGATTTTTGAAGAATGATTAGGATCACAGGATGTGAGCAGGTGTTTGTGCCTTCTTAGGTCACCAGGGGACCTATGGGCATTGTGATTCTCCTGCTGAGACTCTTGAACGTCCGTTGAGATGAAATCCTATCATTATAAACCCTGAAGAGCTACCCCATTTCCTTGGCTGTGCTGGGTTCAGTTACAACAACTCCACTCGTAGTCCTCACGCCTTGGGTTGTGTTGCTGCACCTGGTGGTCTGACTCAGCATCCCACTACCATTGGAGTTGGACTAATTCAGTTCTCATCTGGCACCACCAGCTGTAAGCTTCATGACCTTGGGCCAATCACCTAACTTTCTAAGCTTTATTTTCTTCATCTGGAAAGAGATAACAAGGTAGTGGACTTACCCTAGTGTCTACAAGGAATGAGTCCTCAAGAAACAGGAGATGTTGTTATTAGGAACTTTGTGTTATGATGTCATTTGCTATTTCTGATTTCACCTGTCTGTTAATCTAAGATTAGGCATTGAGCTAATCTTAGATTAATGGAGAGTTGTGTCAGTTTCCTATGGCTGCTATAATAGATGACTACAAATTGGCTGGCTTAAAACACCAGAAATTTTTTCTCTCACAGTTCTGGAGGCCAGAAGTCCAAAATCAAGGTGTCAGCAGGGCCGTGTGCCCTCTGAAGGCTCTAGGGGAGATTCTGTTCTTGCCTCTTCCAGCTTCTGGTAGATCCAGGCATTCCTTAGCTTGTGGCTTCATCACTGCAAACTCAGCCTCCATTTTCAAGTAGGCTTCTCCCTGATGTCTCTCTCTGTCTCAAATCTACCTCTGCCACTCTTTTATAAGGACACTTGTCGTTGGATTTAGGTCTACCCAGGTAATCCAGGATCATTCCATCTTGAGATCTTTCATTTAGTTACCTCTGTAAAGACCCTTTTCTCAGATGAAGTTCCGTTCATATGTTCCCGGGGTTAGGACATGGACATAGCTTTTTGGGGCCTACCATTCAACCCACTCCAGGAAGTAAGGAAAAGGATGAATTGCTGTGAGCCCATTTCTCGGTGGAGTAGGAATTGCCTCTCTTACTTGCTCGTCATTGTAAGAAGATCTGGAGCAGGCGAGTCCCTCCCAGCACCCACCATCCGGGCATGCTGAGGGGGACCTACCTGTACGGGTGGTATACCTGTGCACCACCCCTAGCATGCACTGGGTGGGCCAAGAGTGCCAGAGAGATGAAAATCCTGGAAGCAGCAAGTGACAGGTAGGAACAAAGACTCCCTGCATCGGTCTGCTCAGGCTGCCATGACAAAATTCCACATATGGGTGGAATTGAACAACAGAAGTTTATTTTCTCACAGTTCTGCAGGTTGGAAGTTCAAGATCAAGATGCCATCAGGGTTGGTTTCTGGTGAGGCTTCTCTCCATGGCTGGCAGATGGCTGCCTTCTCGCTGTGTTGTCACACAGCCACTGCTCTGTGCACATACTCTGGATGTCTCTTTCTCTTCTTATAAGGACACCAGTCCTAGTGGACTAGAGCCCCACCCTTATGACCTCATGTAACCTTAATCACCTCCTATATCCAAATATAGTCACATTGGAGGTTAGGGCTTCAACGTAAGAATTGGGGGCTACAAGTTCAGTTCATAACACCCTGTTTGATTAGCTTTGCCAGTAGGATCAACATTTTGACAGATTCAACCTGCCAGATATTGGATTTCTTAAGTAATTCCTGTTTTCCTAGTTTTATTAATCAACACTGCCCACCTCAGCTTCTACCATCTGCAGACATCTCTTTAGTATCAGCTACAACATATTGAGCGTTGACTACAATGCTGGCACAGTGCTCTTCATTCTGTATACAGTATGTTCACCCTTGCCCTATAAGCAGGGACAATTATTTGTTCTGTTTGATTGATGTGGATCTTGAGGCACAGAGAGCAGAGGTGTCCCAGCTAGAAGTGTCAGGAGGCATTGCAAAATCACTTCTACCTGATCAGGTACAGGGGATAACCTTGAACACCCAACTTGGGCACTGCTGCTTTTCCTTTTATTCCAAAAAAGGACTGATTTTCCCCATCCTGTAATCTCTCCATATCTCTCTGGAAGGTTACAGGCCTGGCCAAATAAACTGTTTTCTTCTTTTCGCTAATCCCAAAGCCAGCTCCACGGGGATGTCTGCTGGCCTTCTCAGTGTCTGCTTAGGGAAATAACCTTCCCCACACATAACAACGGTTTCCAGGCTGAGCCAAATTGAGGGCTTCCAAGTAGAGGGGTCATTTGGATATTGCCCAGCATCTTCATGGGGTGGAAGTGACAGCCCGCCAGCCAGCCTGGAAGGGTAGGTGTGTCTCTTTGCAACGAACGCTGGTTGACCTCAAGGATGCTGCCTTGTTTTAGTGGCCGGGGCATTTTTATCCTTGCCCGGGAAGACTAGATGCATTTGCCTTTTAGGAAGAGCAGTTTGTTTCCAGAGCAAAGGTAAAGAGATCTGACCTGCAGTGGCCTCTTGCACACACTTCCCCAGCAGCGCCTATTGCCGGAATGATAGAACGCTCTCTGGCTCGCTTTGGATTTTGTTCGGATCCACACTGGAAATGAGCGATTTGCAATCATTTCGATCCTATTCAGTTAAATCATTGAGCTCCTCTCTATTTCTACTGTCCTGAGGGTCTGGTCTGCATTTGGTCCAAATTATGTGACTGTCAACAGACGGCAGTAGAAGTGCTTTTGCAGGCAGAACGGGGTGGTGGGAAGAGCTCACGTCCGGGGGTGGAGAGTGAGCAGCTTGGATCTGCTTCCCGTGGCCCCTCTAGCCTGGTGGCACGGGCGGGCCATTTCATTTCTCAGAGACTTGGTTGCCTCAAGTAGGAAACAGAGCTAATAACTCATGCCCCTTTGTTCTCTCTGGGGCAAATTATGGCAATCTGGGAAGCATGAAAGCAACTTGTTCCCCTCTTTTCCCTCAGAGAGAGAGGGATGAGTGGACTCTTCAAGTGAATTGGATGTAAGCTGGCAGAATATGATGTTGCTAACAGTCTGTATTTTTGCCTGTGGAATATTGCAACTAAGTATTCTTTTTATAGACCCATATAGAACATCTGGGAGGCCAAATGCAAGCTGTGTGAAAATGGTCTGCATTCTTGAAGGAAAAAAAACAAAAAACAAACCACAACCCTGGACTACTCAGCAAGTAGGAGGCATTTTCCCATTCAACACTTGTGATGATGGGTGAACTAGGTAGAAGAGGAATGTTCCAGATGAGGAACAGAGGCTCGGGGAGGAGAGGGGTGTGCTCAGGGTGCAGCATCTCACTGTAACTGGACACGTCTGCGGGGGCCAGCTCAGCTCAGACGGTCCAGGCATAGGGGTCTCCCAGGAGTGCCCAGAGCACCAGGAGATGGAGAGGTGGGTTGAGTGGATGTGGCTGAGGGTCGTGCCTGAGAAAAGTCCCAAACCTCAGGTCAGGAGGGTAAGGAGGGGTCTGGATCGGAACCAATGCCTTCAGTCTGAGGCCAAGCTGACCAGAATAGCTTTGGAAGCTGGATGTGGGATGCGCTGGGACGAGTGGCTTAGGATGGCTCTGTGAGTGGGGTGGGGGTGTCAGGAGCCTGTTCTTGCTTACAGTACTGGCCGTGAAGGCAGAGGCAGGCCTGCAGGATAGATGATTCCAGCCCCCAGGAGGCACTTAGGCGGCAAACGATGGTGCCTGAATTGTCATTGGTGCCTGAGGTTCACATCAGACTCCACTTCGGGGGCTGTGTGAATGCAGAGTCCCCGTGGGAACAGCACTATTTTTAACCAACACTGGGACAAAGGTCCAGTGTGAAATGTGACCATTTCTTGCCTTAACCCTTCCTTGTTACTGTCCCCTCCCACAGGGCTGCCCATCCCTGCCTGATTCAACATCGAGCTCAGGACCCTACCCTGTGGCTTCTCTTTGTTTCCTTTTTTGAATTTTTCTCCCTTCCCCTTGACTCCCTTGCTTTATTCCTTTTTTCCCTGTCTTGTCCTTCCCTCCTCTAACACCTGTGCCCTTTGCTAGGTGCTGGGGACACAAAGATGGGCAGGACAGAGCCCGCTCCCTCCAGCACCTCCCAGCCAGGGAGGCAGACAGGCTCAGAAACATGACTTCCGAGATGGTGACAAGCACCAAGAGTGTGGCTGTCGCAGGGTGCGGAGGAGGACGAGCCAGGTGTGGAGCCTTCCCTCGCAGTCCCTGGCCTGCCTCAGTTTTCACATCTGTGCCATGGGCCTACTGAGAGCAGCTGCTCTGGGGGGTGCCCCAGGCTGAAACGGGAGGCTGCGTGTCAGTAGAGCCCTAGCCCAGGGCCCTAGCAGGGCACACGCCCGCCTGTGCTAACAGTTTTGTCATGGTCATGGTTGTTATTCTGCTTGGGAGTGGAATAGGCAGGGGGTCAGGAAAGACTTCAGAATTAACAAAGGTTCTAAAGAGTCATGCCCTAAAGTATTCTCCAAAGGGGCCCCCCAAAGGGTGTCTAGGTGGAGGTGAAAGAGGTCGGTGGCTGGGAGGGGGTGAATCCAAGGGATTGGGTGGCGGGGCTGGATTAGGAGGACTTTAGTGGGAAAATGCTTATGAATGGGAACTGACCCCTGGCTTTTCTTCCCCTTGGAATGACATCCCCAGTGGCCTCATTGAGACAAACATGTCACCGGATCAGGCTAATGAGGTTGATTTTGCCTTAGATTGGTGACGGCTCCATTCATGGCTTAGCTCGCTCCCCAGATGGACACATGTCGATATGTGGTTCCCTTGGGGAGGGCTCCTGAGTTTTGAAGACAGTGACTTTCAAAACAGAAAGTGGTGAGGGGGTTAAAACCATATCTATGTTTATGTGTACATCTAAATCTATCCCATACCTAAAACACAAGTATTCATTCAGTTCCACGTTTATTTTCTTTCTTTCCTTTAGGATTACGTGAGTCACACATGCCTGTGTAAAATGTCCAAACGACGCAGAAGCTGGGAGTGAAAACCTTCCCTTCTTCGTTGACATTTTTCCTGAGGGTGACCACTGTTCAGCGTTTGGGAGTCCCAGGCATTCTGCCTCTCTCTGTCCCTCTTTGTCTGGATGTGTGCGTGTGTTTCCATGAACCAGCCCACCACGAACAACTAGCGAACATTTCTCCCTGTTGGTGCGTGTTGATCAACCTCCTGCTTTTAGTGGGTGCTTAGACCTCAATTTATTTAACCATTTCCTTATTGCTGGTTAGGAAGCCATCTCTGAAATACCACAGTGAATGCTCAGGGAACATCGCTGTGCTCGGATCCTGTTTGCCCTTCCCACCCTGGGGGACTTCCCAAGGGACAGAAACCTGCAGGTGGGATTCCTGGCCTGTCTCGCTTCTGCACACAGCAGGTGTCAGTCTCTGATTTGTGCTGGGCTGAAGGGCAGACAGGGCAATGATGTCTCGTTTCTATTTCTATTTTCCTCATAAATAGAAAATAGTTTGGGCATTTTTTCCCCTGCTTGTTGGCATTTCTTCCCTCTTGTGTGAATTGCCTTCACCATTTTCCTTTTTATTCTTTCTCTTTGCTGTTTTATTATTATTATTATTATTATTTTATTTATTTATTTATTTTTCAAAATGGGGTCTCATTCTTGCTCAGGCTGGTCTCGAACTCCTGGCCTCAAGCGATCCTCCTGCCTCGGCCTCCCAGAGTGCTGGGATTACAGGTGTGAGCCACTGCACCTGGCCCTTCCCCATTTTTCTATGGGACAGATGGCCCTTTTCTTACTGTGGGAGCTTTGAGTAAGTCAGGCCAACGAACACTTTATCTCAAATTATGTTATAAATATTTTCAAATTTTTGTAACACATATATATATTGTAACATATATGTTACAAATATTTCCTCTTGTGCTGTCATTTATATTTGAACTTTATTGATGGTCTTTTGCTGTATTTCATTTTTATGGAGTAAAATTTGCCCATCTATTTCTTGATGACTTCTGGATTATGTCTTGCCTAGAAGAGCCTGCTTCTTTCCGAGATTATGACACTAGTCTTCTGGAGGTTTTTCCTAATACTTTTATAGTTTGATTTATTATATTTAGGTCTTTAATCCATCTGGAATTTATTTTAGTATCTAGGGTGATATAAGAGTTTAATTTTATATTTTTCAAATTGATAACCAATTGTTCCAATGCTATTTACTACATAGTTTTCACACACAACCCCCCAACACTGATTTGTAATATAGCATTAACTCTGTCTGTGGCTATCTACCTGCCTACCTATCTACCTTTTATGCCCTTACTGTTGTGTTCCATTGGTTCATTTTTCTGTTCTTACTCCAGTACCATGTTCTGTAGCTACCCTAGTTTTATGGTGCCTCTTAATATCTGATAGGGTAAGACCTTTTCCCACCCCATTAGATTTTTTCAAAATTTTAGTGGCAACTTTTGTTTTATAATTTATTTAAAAAATCTCAGAGAAATTTATTGGAACCACACTTGCTTTATAGATTAATTGGTAAAAAATATACATCTTTACAATATTGAGTTCCACCATCCAGGAATATGATGTTCATCAGTTAGCTCTTGTGGTGCATAACACATCACCCCAAAACTCAGTGGCTTACAGCACATGTATTTGTAATAACACAAGTCCATGTGTTGGCTGGAGATTGGCTGATTTGGGCTGGACTTAGCCAGGTGGCTCTTCTTCAAGCTCTGGATGGATCTGGTTAAGCTTAGCTCCTTACAGAGGCTGGGGTTCAGGCCTGCTCCTCTTGTATTCCTTTCAGCTAACAGCTCTGGGGCAAGCTCCGCTAATGGCAATGGCAGTGATGCAGGAAGGCAAGCAGAAATCTATTAGGGCTGAGGGTCAGAATCGGCACATTGTCATTTCTGCCCACATTATATTAGCCAAAACAAGTCACGTGATTAAGCCCAAAGTTAAGGGATGGGGGAATACATTCTACACAATGAGGCCAAGGTAAGGGAATGGATGCAAAGAGGGACGAAGAATTAAGGTAATGCAGATGACCTCAGGGTACAGTGTGGCATTTGGTTAGTTCTTTTTTGTTGTTTTTTAGTAAAGTTTTGTGACATTTTGCATATAGATTGTACAATACTCATTAGGTTTATTCCTAGATATTTTATAGTTCCTATTGCTATTGTTAAGGGCATTTTTCCCCATTACATATTAAAATTATTTTTATTGACATACAAACAATTGATTTTTGGTTATTTATATTATATCCAACTACCTTATAGAACTCTCTTATTAGTTCAACCTGTTTTTCCATTGACTTTGTGAATTCACTAGGTGGACCATCATATCTGAAAACTGATAATTTTGCCTTTTCTTTTCCAGTACTTATTTCTCTTATTTCTTTTTCTTACCTTATTGCATTCGCTAGGTCTTCTAGAACAGTAGTGACTACAATAGTGTTGATAGAAAACATCCTTGTTTCCTTCTTCAAAGGAGTTGCTTCTGGTTTTCACTGATAAATATTATATTTACTATTTATTGTTCCATTAAAAATAATGGTAAATACTTGAAGTGAAGATAGACCTCCTTCTAGAATATTAAAGAGTTAAGTTTGTGGGGGAATTATATCCATGCATAAACATATCATGAGTTTGTATTTTTTTGGCTGCAAGTAGCAGATGTCAGTTCAATCTGTCTTTAATAAAACCACCACCACCACCACAGCATTTATTATATGGATGTAGGGCAAGAACATGATGAAGCTTGACGAAGGGCTTAAAAGACCCTTCAGACTCTCTCTTCCTCTCTCTGTGTTCCCTTCTGTGCCTCTTCTCGATTTCATGTTCCCAGAGACCAGCGTTTTCTGTTCCCCAAGCCACAGGGGAAACGTGTTTGCCAAGCCACATCACAGGTCTCTCTCCTTTCTCTCGTCAATCTGTGTCTCCAAGGCCTAATTCTAGATTCTCACAGAAGGAACTCTGATCAGCCCCTACCTCCGTCCAGTGCCCCCTTGGCCCTGCCCCATGGTCCAAAGGATCTGTGGGTGGGGATAGATGCCTCCCTCCGCATGGCCGGGAGGGGTCCTCCCTCTGGATCTGAGGCAGGTAAGGGGAGGCTGTTTTGGCCTGGGCAGACATGCCACAATTGTCCCTTGTGTAGAAAGTGCCCTCAGCTCAAGGGCAGTAGCCTGGATTTAGAGCTGAAAAACTTTGAGACAAGTCCTGACTCTGCCATGGACTCTCTCTTTGACTTTGGAAATGCCAACATCCTCCAGCCCTGCTCTTTTTTCTTTTTTTTTTTTCCTGAGACAGGGTCTCACTCTGTCACCCAGGCTAGAGTGCACTGGCGTCATCATAGCTCACTGCAACCTCCAACTCCTGGGCTCAAGCGATCCTCCTGCCTCAGCCTCCTGAGTAGCTGGGACTACAGGCATGCGCCACTGCACCTTGCTAATTTTTCTATTTTTGGTAGAGACGGGGTCTCATTCTTGCTCAGGCTGGTCTCAAACTCCTGGCCTCAAGTGATCCTCCTGCCTCGGCCTCCCAGAGTGCTGGGATTACAGGCGTGAACCACTGCGCCCAGCCCAGTTTCTCCCTTTTTAACATTGGATTAACTGTGTCTGTGCTATGTCCTTGCAGGGCTATTGGGAGAAGGCAATGTATTATTTAATGTGAAAGTCTTTTTATCCTGTAGTTGTGTAATTGCTGTGATGATTTCTTTTGCTGTTTTCTTCCACCTCCTCTCCCACCTCCTTCTTTTAAAAAAATAACTTGTTTCCTCATCCTTAGAAAAAATGCACATGTTCATTGCAGGAAAAAAAAAAAGAAAAAGGTAAACCAGAGCCAAAAGAAGATAACAAAACTCTCATAATCCTGCTCTTAACACTATGTCATATACTGATTGTGACCTTAGCTTTTTTCTTCCTTCCTTCCTTTTTTTTAAAACAAAAATGGAATCATCCAAGAGAGTGCTTGGTCCCAGGTGTTTCCTCCTCTGGGGTGTCGGGGCAGGGGCAGCATTTGGAGGCAAAAGCGAAAGGGACCCCATATTCCGGAGAGGAAAATGTAGGAGAAAGGTAGGGGCGAAAGCAGGCTGGTGAAATCTCCCCCACTCTGCGGTGCTTTCCTTGCTCCCTCCTTCCTGGCTCCCTGAGGTGCTGAGGGGCCACTGCTGGGTGTGGGTGGGCTGGGCAGTGCTGCCAGCCCGGGCTGTGGAGCCTCTGCTGCTCCGTGTGCCTGAGCAGCCTCCTCTCCCCTGGAAGGCAAACCTCCACCTGCCTCCCTTTGTACCTCCAGACTTCATTTTTTGTGACATTTTCTCTTTTTCCACCTTTAATAGCACCCACCATATTTTTTTTAACCTGCTTAAATGTGTGTATATTCAACTGCCAGGGCATTTACTAATGGGGACACCTGCAGGAGGCTGGACTGAGGCACCAAAGCCCCCACTCCCAGCACTGCTGAGAAACCTGACCCGTCTGAGGCTACTGGCTGCTGGCCCACTGGAGACCCTGGAGCCTTATTTTGATTTGCTATTTATGCTGCTGGGGAAGAAGCAGCAGGATTCTGGGGGGTGGAGGAAGGCTGGCTTTTGGGGGGAGATTGCTTTCCAGGAAAGCAGGTAGAGATTCACACCACCAGCCTAGGAAGGAGACACAAAGGAAGCACAATGTATCAGTTGGTTAAAAACCTGGGCTCCTGAGTCAGCTGTCTGGGTTCAAACTGTGGCTCAGAGACCTTGGGAAAGTCATTTACTTGCCAAACCTCAGTTTCCTCATCTGTGGAATGGGGATGACGATGGCCAGTGGTTAAAGAACCAATTTCTGGGGAGTGGGGTGTAAGCCTTGATTTATAGTGTGTGCCAATTTCTGTGGTGTAAACTCAGCATGGATCGTTTTGAGCTACCAATATGAAGTCACTGAATGCAGGGCTGGGAGGGGACAAGCAGCAGCAACCATTATGTGTTATCTCCACTATACTGACGTGATAGATGTAAACAGCTCCAAGAGCATAGGTAACAGTAAAATGTAAAATAATTAGGGAGTGATGAGTTTTGAGTAGGTATTACCTTTTTTAAATATCAAATTTATTTAACTGTAAGTTCATATAGTTTAATTTTTCAGAATGGCTGTGTTTAACAGCTCACAAAATTTGCAAAAATTTAACATTTTGCTCTTAAAAGCCTATAGGAACTAGCTCAGGCACATGCACTGTGGGTTGTCCCAGAGATTAAATGAAATAAACACAGGGAACTCAGCACTGTGCTTACCATGGAGCTGGGGCTTCTCATACTTTGGAGTGTGCAGGATCACCTAGGAGGCCCAGGCTGGTTGAAGTAGCATAGGTCCCAGGCCTTCACATTTTTACCAAATTTCTGGTGATTTTGATATGACCCAAGTTTGAAAACCACTAGTATATAGTTAGTGCTAGGATTTGAGGGTGCCCAATAAATATTAGGTTGGACGGTACCAAATTGCCAATATTCTACCATTTTTGAATTACTATACAATTGGCAATTTTACATGGTTCAACCTCATAACTCTTCCTTGTCACAGTTCAGAACTAATTAAGAAATTATTATACTAAGTAAGGCAGATGGGAAATCGACATATTAGTCAGGCTGATATTGGAGGGTGTGGCCTACATCTGTGGGCTGGGGGCTTCCTAAGACCACGTGCCAGGAGGAGACACTTACCCGTCCAAACATAGACCACCCTAACAACTGCAGGCCCCTGTGCGGGGGGTGAGCCCAGGGGGGTGGGGCAGGATGCTTCCATTTCCCTCCCCAAACTCACCAGCCAGGTAGCAGGCCTGATATTCAAAAACTACTCAGCAACTGATATGGGGCATGAAAGAAACCCTCTTCCTCTTTCCCAGATGTTCTACGGCCTTGCTGCTCAAGGTGTGGTCCATGGGCAGCATTAGCCTCAATGAGAATCTCGCCCCCACCTCAGACCTACAGAACTAATGTGCAAATGAACCCTAGACCCCAGGGTTCACGTGCACGTTACAGTGTGGTAAGTTCTGAGTAGAAAGCAATGTGGCCTGGTGGATGATGAGAAATGTGAGCTCCCTAGGGGAGGGCTTGCTCTGTTTTGTGCACTGCTTTATCCTGAGCAGCTAAAACAGCGTTGATGGAATAAGTGTGGGCTTGTGTCTTTTGGTGAGAAGGGGATCTGGAGCTCAGGGGAGGGATTAGCACTCCTGTTTGGCTGCTTGCTGACTGTGGAATCTTGAACCAGCCATTAACATCTCTGGGGCTCAGTATTCCTGTCTGCAAAATGGGAATAGTAACAACTGCCTTGAAGGATTGTTGTGGGACGAAAGCAAGACAATAATGTGCCTACCACAAGGACTGGATGTTGAATACACGCAATGTGTTTTTCTAAAAACACCTTAAAACATGCAGTTATCCTTATGTCCATGGGTGTGTATGTGTCTGTGTGTATGTCTGTGTGTAGGGTGTGATGTGGTATGTGTGTATCTCTGTGTGTGTCTGTGTCTGTGTCTGTGAGTGTGGTGTATGTGGGGTGTGTGTGTGTCTGTGTGTGTGTAGTATGTGTATGTGCTGTGTGTGTGTGTATCTGTGTGTGTGTGTGTGTGTGTTTGTGTGTGTTGGGGTGAAAGGAGTGGGGGAAGGCCAGGAGGAAGGAATCCCCCAGGGTTGGGTTTGGGGAGCTTAGATTTTAAACTCACATCTCTAGGGTGACCTTCGAGTCCAGCTGCCTCCTTTGGGGATTATACCCCAAGGTGTTTTTCATATTTTCCGGTTGCTTTCCCTTTCTGGTTTTCATCTTCTCTCCTGGACCACAGAAGTTCTGCCGCTGCCACTGCTGACGTTGTGGGTTTGCACACAGGGTCCTGGTTGTTCCAGTGCCCGGATCTTGGTGACAGGGTTTTTCCCTCTGTTTATTCAGCAGTCACACCTGATTAATCTAAATCAATTTGCAAATGTCTTTATTTACATGGAAAATCCTGTGGATAAACACGAACTCCTGTGATATAGTACACACTGGAACAGCAACAACAAAAAATCCCAGCCCTTCTTTAAAAAAAAGTTTCCTGGCACAGAGACACCGGGCCATCTCAGACCATGTTCAGTGTGGCCAAGTGGAATCCGAGTATGCTTGACCTGGAGTGACCACAGAGCGAATCCTTTACTTCTTCATTGCGCACCTACTCTTCCCCCAGACTGTCACAGTCAAAGTAAATAATCAGAATAGGCCAGTGTGAACCCCCTTTAAAGGTCAGAGCTCTAGGGGATTGTGGTGTGTATTAGTTTCCTGGGGCTGCCATAACAAAGTACCACAGACTAGGTGGCTTAAACAACAGAGATTTATTCTCTCACAGTTCTGGAGGCTGGAAGGCCAAGATCGAGGTGTCGGCAGGGGCTTGTTCTCTCTGATAACTCTAGGGAAGGATCCTTTGCCTCTTCTAGCTCCCGTGGTGTTTCTTAGCTTACAGCTGTATCACTGCAGTCTCTGCCTCTGACTTCACGTGGCTGTTCTCTCCCTGTGTGCATCTCCCTCTCTGTCTCTTCTCTTCTTATGAAGATGCCATTCATACTGGATTATGGGCCCATCCTGCTCTAGTACAACATCACGTTAACTAATTACAGCTACCATGACTATAGTTTCAAATAAGGTCACATTCTGAGATTCTGGGGGTTAGGACTTCAACATATCTTTTTGGGGGACACAATTTAGTCTGTAAACAGAAAGAGGTTTGGGGCAGGAACATCTGGTTTCCCACCGAGCCCTGTCTTTTGCTGATTTGGGCAGACTGCTTTTTCCCTGATATTGGGTGCCCGTCTCTGTAGGACGACTGTAAGGAACTCTGCCTCACAGGTTTGGCCTGTGACCAAACGAGATGGCATAAATTGCTTGGCTTAGAACAGGTTGTAGATAGTGGGTTTTGTCTCCATCCCTCAGGTCAGATTGTGAGATAGGAAAATTTTGTCTCCCAAGCTTCCAATTAACGAAGTTTATAGTATCTAGAAGAGTTTCTGTGGCAAATGAAATCCATGCTAAAATTTTCAGAACACAGGGTGGCATATAGATTGAACAGTAAGGAGATTCATTCTTTAAGTGTGTTCCTAAGCTGACAACCATCGGCTTATTTGTGCCAGTTGTTGCACAAATGCAACACACAAGCCAACTGGATTCTGTAAACTTCAGGAATGGTTTGGTCTCCTAACTTTTTCTGCAGATTAGAGGTGTTATTAAATAAAAGAGATTTTTTGTTGTTGTTGTTTTAAATACAAGATGTGAGATTCCTCAATATTCAAGACCAGAAGTCAGATTTAGTTCTGTTCCTGTGCCTTCTCTGAACCTTGAACACATTCCATAGAGCACTTAGGTTGTATTAAACTGTGAGTCTCCTCTATAGACTATGAGTTCTGATAGCAGGATGATTGCTATTTATTTCTTTACCTAGGATGTTCTAGTTATTTATTGCTGTGTAACAAATCACTCCAAAACGTCACAGTTTAAAATAACGTGTAATTATCTCTCTTGGTTCTGAGGGTTAACTGGACTCAGTTGGGCAGTTTGCACTGTCTCTGACACATATTTGCCATCGGATGGTGGCTGGGGTTAGAGTCATCTGAAGGTTGCCCATTCACATGTCTGGCGTTTGGCTGGGAAGGTTCAAATATCTGAGGCTGGACAGTTGGTGCTCCTTGGGTATCTCTGTCTCTGTGTGGACTTTCCATGGTCTCTCTAACATGGTGCCTTCAGGGTAGCTGGAGTCGTTATGGTGGTTCAGGGCTCCAAAACCACGTGTACCTAAAGTGAACCAGTGACTGCTGAGCATTCCATCCATGGCCCCTGTGGATCTATATGACAGCTCCAAACCCACATTTCATTTGCGTCTGAACCCAGGCCATGGAGGAACAATTAGTCTGACAAGCTGAAAGGCCTGGTCTAAGGCAGCATGGCCAGATCATCAACTATCCATATGTCACACATCAGCTAAACACCTATACAAGGGTTTACTTTTTATTTCTTTAAATCATTTCATGTTTTAAAACTTAAATGCATTTTAATTAAAAAATGAAACTTCCTGGGCCTGATCAGCCAGGGCTCCAGGCCCTCCCAGCTCCCTGGGGCTATGGAGCTAGAAGGTCTTCAGGAGGTAGGTATGGACCCAGCCACTTGCTCCAGGATTCCCTACTAGAGCCCAGAGGGGATCCAGAGGGGATCCAGAGGTGACAAGCAAGGAGAGGTCAGCTGGGCCAAGGCAGAGGCACTGCCACATTCTCCTCCTCCCACACCCAGCCTCACACGGCTGCCCCAGACAGCACCCACATAGACCCTACTCCCAAATTGAGGGACCAGTGGGGGTGACAAAGCACTATAAAGCAGGTGAATGTGAAGTTACGGAGGATGGTCAATTCTAGAAGCCAGTCCATGAAAGAGACATGGGCCTCATCCGCCAAGTTTGAAAAAAGAGTTGGCAAATATTTCTCCCTGATTACACTCTCTGAAAGTCCACTAGAATTTCCAGAACGTGGGGTGAGGCGGTGGGATGCCTAATTGAAACCACAGCTGGCCCCAGCCTGGAGGACTGCTTCAGGAAGGAGTCCCTTGCCTTGCTTGTCCTTGAGTATCCTTGCAGGTGAACAGCCAACTTTATCAGTAGCCCTTGGAGTTTGTACCACGGCCTTGTCAAATTGGGGAGCTCTTAGATGCTACTAAGATCTCATCAGGGCAAAACAAATTGTGCCCCCCGAGGTTTCAGCTGCCTCCATTTCTTCCTGCATTGTCTGTTAATAGAGAACAAATTTGAGATGGAATAGTTCTGGATTCAGAAACATTCCTTTGTCCTAGAAGTGTTTTTGTGGCCAAGAATGTGTGTGCCATTGGCAGGCTGAGCAGGCTCTGGTGGTGTTTGGTGGAAGTCTGAAGCCCTCGGCTGTGGTCACAGCATTTTCCAGTCCCTGGATTTGGGGGGCTGTGGAGATCAGTCACCTCAACTCAGCTTCTTTTAATATTTGCCCATGAAAGTAGGAAATGGGGCTGAATTCACAGAAGCCTTGTAAAGAAGGACCTTGTTATCTTTCCAAAATTAATAGGCGATGCCATTTTTTGTTCTTAAAAGAGACTTTGCAAAGATGGGTCCAGTTTGGAAGGACAGTTGTGCTCAGACTCATTTCTGTAGTTCTGAGAAGTAAAAATGCCTAAATCAAGCTGTGTGCTTCTTTTCCAGATCATTACCCGCCACCCCTTTGTTTGTCGAAATGGTTGAAGCTCTGCAGCATGGGTACGGCTGAGCTGCTTTCGCTGCAGCGATAGACTGACAGCCCGCAACGATGCCACGGGGCCAGAGAGGGTGCTGAAGTTCTCACCTTGTCGGGGGACGGGTGGCATGGGGTGTACAGGGATGGGAAGTGACTGCCTCCCAATCATCTGGCATATTCTTAGTTTCTCAGTCCGGTGTACGGTCTACTCTTCTCTGCTTTACTTTTGTGATTTTTGTGACTGTACAGACACCCTGGAAAATACTGGTTTACACTAACCTCATGATAATGCAACACATTTTACATGATTGAATTTTTGGACCCTATTTGCCCCACTAAGGTGGAACTTTACTGTATTTGTAACAGAAAATCTCAAAAAATAGCCATGTATGGGAGATGTGGTTCAACCTGAAGTCCCAGAAGCCCTGTATCCCGAAATATACGTTTAAGGAGGCACATTCTGAAATTCACAGAATAGGAAGAGGAGATGAAAAGGAATCTATTTTTATATCACTACAGTAAATGGAAAACAAGTGTTATTTGCATATGGAGATGAAAACAACCATAGAGAAAACACTGATAATAATGAATACAGTGGATGAAAACAGTACAGTGGTCGTATTCAGTTCTGGCTCAGTCATTTTATTTGGGGAGGGTTCTCACCTCCAAGTCTGCTCTCTCATTGTTAAAATGGATCAACTTTCTTCTAGAGGTCATTAGAAGTACCGTAGGAGTTGAACAAGGAGGACTTTTGGTGCTGTCATTCAAAGCTACTTAATGCCCTATCCCATGTCCCAACACTTTGGAGGACCTGGGTGCTAGAAAGAGACCAGACTCTGTCCACAGGTCATCCTGGGCTTTAGTCCTAACTTTTCCCCTTCTTAGCCATGGGACCCCAGGCAAGTCCCTTGCTTTCTGCATTTTTCCCTCTTTCTCAAAGCTGTGACACTCATCCCTACCTTTGAGACCTGTTGTAAGCATTGGAGATCCCCAGGAGCGTGGCGGATGCGCCTTGCATGGTGCCTAGCTGGCACATAGCAGGTGCTTAATACTTCGATTATAAAGAGACCAGGAAGTCTGTGGCTAGACAAAGAGATCCCAGTCTGAATTTAAACAGAGCTGCAGAAAACAGTATTTCTCCGCAGTGTGTGTGT
This sequence comes from Daubentonia madagascariensis, assembly GCA_023783475.1. NCBI lineage: Eukaryota > Metazoa > Chordata > Mammalia > Primates > Daubentoniidae > Daubentonia > Daubentonia madagascariensis. The sequence continues at coordinate 52,135,388 of JAKFHU010000485.1, read as the reverse complement.
ATTATAAAAATCACAGAAAGGAACATTTGAAGTATGCCCTAATCTTACTATTCCGACACAGCCATTTTCATTCTTTCTTCTTTCCATCATCACCTCTAACATTTTTTATTTTGCTTTCTTTCACTTGACATTATAGTGTGAACGTTTTCCTTTTGCTGTGCAGTCTCTCCTAAACACCAGCGTGATGGTGCCCTCGTCCCCGACTGCTGGGCCTGTAGACTACCGTCAGTTATTCGCAGGTATGTCTAATGCTCCAGGGAACATCAGCAGCCTCCTGATCCTTAGGAGCCTCATCCATTACTCTGCATAATTCTAGAAAACATTTGTAAAGCATTTTCTAATCAACATAATGACTATTGCTTTTAATTTTTTTTCCTACAAGATTGGGTCCTTAGAAAAAGTCCCAGGAGAGAAGCCAAAAAGGAACAAAGATAATGCACATTTTTATTGGCTCCCAGATAATTGCCAAATTACTTTCAATTCACCAGTGCGGCAAACATAGAGTGTTGAAAGACTACTGTGTGTTGTGGCTTCTGCCCTGTAGTGGCAAAACAGACCCTTTGCAGCACTGTATGGATATCTGTTTTACTACAACTGGGTCACACTAAGTATTAATGTATTTATCTTTTTTCCTGGTTAATTAGCAACCCCATGTTTGTACTGGAGATCTGTTTTTAATAAGTTTTCCCTTGGGTTTGATTAATGGGTTTACATCCTAGCAGCATTAGGAACCTCCAAAGGCAGGGATAGGCTTCAAGTAAATTCTCCCCCCCAAACTTTAGTTTTGTCATCTATAAAATGAAAGAGTTGGAATAGATACCCATTAACTCATATGTGGTTAGGTGGGAAGTAGGTGCCATTGTTATACCCATTTTTCTGATGAGGGAACTGAGGTCCAGTGACATTGGGTAGCTTGCCTGAGGTTGCACGAGTGGTTGAATACCAGCTTTGTCTGAACCGTGGTTTCTTTTCCATGTGCATGGGCTGCACTGAGAGAGGTCTTGCAGAGATTAATTAGGAAGGGGCCAGGTTCATCTCCAGGATGGGACATGCTGTGGGTTTTTTGTTTTCTTGTTTTGTTTTAGTTTTTGTATCTGCGTGGCACCCCCGCATCACCAATCTTCCGCCACTATTCTTACCCCCCACTTCCTGAAGGTCTGCTTGGGCCTGGTGAAAAAAATCAGAGGCCCCCAGCTGAGATGGATTTGGATAGCTCTGAACACAGCTGGGCCCTGGGAACAATTCTAGACCACCAGGTCCCTGCAGCACATCCCAGCTTCTGCCTCCTTTCCTCAGTCCTGGATCTGCTGCTGTCTTTGTGGGCTTTGCAAATCAAAGGCCCCTTTCCATTAACTTTAACAAGTTGGCTATGAATTTCTTTAAGAGAGATTTTCCTTCTCTTGTTTAAAGATGGAATCAGAGTCCAGAAGAGCTTCTGTTTTAAGTAAAGGCTGTAGCAAATCACCAGTCGTTAGATTCTCCTCTAGAAACTTATCAAGGAAATTTCCTCTTTAAATAGCAGCTCATGGTTTCCAGGATTCATAGACTCAGAGATGAAAAGAGCCCGAGAGCCCATATACCTTAAGAATTGTAAAGCCAAATGTCTACAGGAGACAAAAGTGAGACAAGTGAGTGATGCAGGACAATAGGGAGTGGTGGGGACTGTGGTGCACTGGAGAGGACACGTCCCATGTACCCCATATACAGGGTCGGTGGGAAGCGCTGCTCCCTTCCCCTAGATTGTTGCCATGAATGAAATAGGATTAGTACTGCTCAATATTTTATTCTTCAAAATAGGCTAGATTTCCCAATTTTTAGGTGAAATCTTCCCATTTATATAAATGAAGACTAGATTTGAATTCTGAAAGGGGAAAAGTGCAACCCAAACGCCAAACACGGCTGTGAACTAATGCAGGCTGTGGGCGAGCGGTTTGTAAGCTTTGATCCTGTGGCGCCCTCTATTTTACCGATGTGGAAGCTGAAACCTTACTGATCACTCTGCCAATAGTTCAGGGGCTTTCAGATAGAAAAAGCTATATTGCTAAAGTGCAAAATTTTAAAGTCCCAAATTTGGGTGCAGTAAGGACTAACTATAAAAGTTAACGTTTATTGGCCACTTGCTACATTCTAGGCACTATGCTGCGATATCTCTCACATAGTTCTCACAGCTAAATGTTCTGTCCACTTTACAGATGAGAAAAGTAAGGTTCAAGGATGATAAGTCAAAATAAAGAGTGGGCCAGTATTCAAGAGTGCCTGACTTCAAAGCATCTGTTCTTTCCACTACTGTTAGCTATCTTCTTAGGTAGTGAGCCTCCTGTCCCTGGATGTGTCCAAGCAGAGGCTGTATTGGTAGAACAGTCCTTATACTGGGTGGGAAGCAGGACCTGATGCCACTGGAGGTTCGTTTATGGTAAGTTTTCTTAACCTCGACACTACTGACATTTGGAGCCGGATAATTCTTTGCTGTGGGAGCTGTTCTTGTGCATTGTGGGGTGTTTGCTGGTATGCCTGGTTCTACCCAGGGATCCGAAGCATCTCCAGATGCCTCTAGTGCACTTCATCTTACTCCGGTTGTAACAGCCAGATATGTCTCCTGACATTGTCAAATGTCCCCTGCGTAGCAAAATTGCCCCCAGTTGAGGCCGGGCGTGGTGGCTCACGCCTGTAATCCTAGCACTCTGGGAGGCCAAGGCAGGAGGATTGCTTGAGCTCAGGAGTCCGAGGCCAGCCTGAGCAAGAGCGAGACCCTGTCTCTAAAAAAAAAAGAAAAAAGAAAAAAAGAAAAAAAAACCAAATTGCCCCCAGTAGGGAACCTTTTTTTTTTAGGATTTTCATGAATCTGTGATTAGTAGTTTCCTAATTAGTTTCTAGGAAAGGGAAGGGAAGAGGACTAACACCTGTGGGTGCTCCAGGTGCCTCTGTGCGTTATTGCTATCTCGTAGAGCCCTCACGAGGGCCCTGGGAGAGACGGTCATCAAGCACAGTTTGCAGTTTACAATTCAGACACTCAGAAAAATTAAATGACTCATCCTAGATCACACGGCCAAGGCCTGGGGGATGTGATATATACAAATCTATGGCATAATACATTAGGCTTTTCATTGTATTCAGAATTTCAATGTGAAGCAAACATGGTAAGCACTAAAATCAAGAATTAGAAAGAAGATGCCAAGAAACATTATATGAGAAGAAAAATGAAGGGCAGAAATGAATGAATTAGAAAATAATAAAAGCAGTAACAACAATAGAGGAAATTAATGAGACTAAAAGTCAGTCTTTTGACTATGTTAATATGATTTATGGGAGAAGCACTGCTTGTAAGGCTGATGAAAGATGCAAATAAACAACATATACAACGATAAAGGAAAAATAGCAACTGATACAACAGAGACACATAGAAGACGAGATTGCTGAGAATATCTGTTCCTAATACATTTGAAAATTTAGATGAAACAAACATATATCTTGAAAAAATATAAAATGCCAATATTTGGCACAGGGGGAAAAAAAAAAGAAAACTGGCATAGACTAAAAAGTATTAAGGAATTTGAAATGTTAAAGACTTCCCTCCCAAAAAGCTGTAGGCCCAGATGTTTTTATAGATCAATTTTAACAAACCTTTAAAAGAATTATTAATTCTGACCTTTCAAAAGATATTGCAGAAAATATAAAGGAGAGGAAACTGCCTGTTTCATTTTATGAAGCTAGTATAATATTGGTTTCAAACCAGATAAAAAATATAAGTATACAAGAAAATAAATTACAGATCATTTAAATTAATGAATGTAGATAAAAAATCCTAAATAAATTATTAGCTAACTGAATCAGAAAACCTTTAAAATAAACAATACATCATAACTTAGTAGAGCTTATCCTGGGAATGCAAGGATGGTTTGATTTCAGGAAATCTACTTGAAAAAGAATCAAATCTACTTGAGAAAATTCAAATAGATGCAGAAAAACATATCATGAGGTTTAATACTTGCTTATGATTAAACCACTTGGCAATAAAATGGATGTTTTCTTAAATTGGTAAAAGTCATGTATCTAAGATCTATAGTAACTTTTATTTTTAGCAGAGCAACTTTAGATATTTTTCTTATTATTGGGAAGAACACAGCGATACCTCTGTCCACACTCCTCTTTACCACAGGAGATCTGGATAATATTATAAGAAAAGGAAACAAGCCGACAAAAATTTCAAAAGAAAGAAAGGGAAAAGAAAAATAATAAGAAGAAATAATATAGTTTTTTTTTTTTTCAGAAGAAATGATCAACTTCATAGAAAAATAAGTGAATCAAATCAAAACTAAAAAGGGAGCAAGCATGGAATCCAGATAAAATATTGACTTAAAAAATGAGTAGCATTTCTCTTCATCATTAATAACCAACTAGGAAATAGAATATAAAACACATAAAAATTTTATTTAATCATGTATAAAGAGTATAATAAAGACCAAGATATCATTCATAACAGCAGTAAAAACTAGTAATATACAAAACCTCTATGGAGCAAGTTTAAACATTTGATATTAAAGGACAAAATAAAAATATCTGAGAAATGGAGAGATACTTATAGTCTTTAATAGCATAGCTTAATGTTATAAAGATGTCAATTGTCCCAAATTAAGGTACTGATTCAATGTCAGCCCAATCAAAATTGCAGCTAGATTTTTTTTGGAACTTCATAAACTTATTCCAAATTTTTTTTGCAAGAATGAAAGTCTGTGAGTCAAAAGTTGAGTCAACTTAAAAAAAAAAAAAAAGCAGAATCATGACTTTCCCTACTCAAGGACATAGTAATGGAAACAGTATGGAATAAGAAGACTCAATTGGACCAGGGGGACAGAGCAGAGAGTTTAGGGAATGACCTGGGTGTGTGTATGGGAATTCAGGGTGGCATAGGTGCCCCACAAACCAGAGGGGGAAAGAATGGACTGGAGTTGGGGAAACTGGCCAAAGGGAGGCAAATAAAATCCTGGATTCCCTACCTAATGCTACTTACAAAGGAGGTTTCCAGATCTGGCAAGAATTAAATAGCAAAGGTAAATCTGTAGTATCAGTAGAAGACAATGTAGGAGGGCATTTTTTGTGTGTGTGGGAAACTACTGCGTGTGTGTGTAAGTGTCTCAAAAGCACAAGTTATAAGACAAAAAAAAAGGATGGATTTCATTATAATGGAAGATTTCTGTTCAGTGCGGGACACTCTGGAGCAAGTTATACACAGATAACAAACTGAGAGAAGGTGTTTACAGTGTCACAAATGTACAAAGGACTAATATGGAGAATACCCAAGGAATTTCTGCAGAATCAACAAGAAAAAGAGCGGAACGGCAAGGGAAAATTGGACAAAGGATAACAGGCAGTTCACAGAAGAGGAAGCCCAAAAGACTACCATGCAATTGGACAGATGCTCAAACTCAGCAGTAAATACAGAAATGCAAACTACAACAAGGAGATGCCACTTTATATCTACCTGACTAGCAAAAACAAATACAAGAAATGGAAAGCAGGGTCATGCAAAGTGTGGGTAGGGATGTGGGGATATAGAAAACCTTGTGCGTGGCTGGCAGGGCTGTTCAGACTGATGCAGCCCTATGTTGCTGGTCTTAGTATAATTACGTACAGTTGTCCACTGCATAACAATATTTTGGTCAATGATAGACCACATATGTGACGGTGGTCCCATAAAATTATAACAGCATATTTTTATTGTACCTTTTCTATGTTTAGATACACAAATGCTTACCATTGTGTCACAATTGCCTAAAGTATTTGGTACAGTTACATGCTGTACAGGTTTGTAGCCTAAGAGCAATAGGCTACACTTTATAGCCCAGGTGTATAGTAGGCTACACCATCTAGGTGATGTTCCCTCAATGAAGAAATTGCCTAAGGACACATTTCTCAGAATATGTCCCCATTGTTAAGCAACACGTGACTGTATATGTACACACCCCATGACCCACCCTGGATATTATTTATCAGAGAAATTCTTACACAGCTCTATAGGGTGACATAGGATATTTATCGTAGGGTTGTTGGGGCATTTGGAGGCAATCTAGGTGTATCAGGTGTGTAAAATATGGTGGACAAACCTCATAGGATACTATGCAGTAGCTAGCAGCATAAATATAGATCTTTGCAAACAGTGGTGAGTGAAAAAAGTAAGAAATAGGAGTCTTATAGCTCAATGCCACTTACGTAAATTGAAAGACTTGCACAGAAACAGGATGCATACAAGGGAAACAGCACACGCACATTAGAAAGGTTGCCCATGGGAGGGGAGGATAGGGTGGGGAATGAGGCTAAAAGGGAAGAAATAAGTAAATGAATCAAGAGAGATGCTTGAATGGACCGATGGTGACAGTGAACCATGAGATGTGGGATGTGATTAACTCAACCTTTTCCCCAAAGTTAAAAATTTTTTTCTTAAAGTCCTCTGCCATTGTGTGGACTGGGAACGGCCAGGTTCCCCAACTCTTTTGTCCTTTGCAAGATGTTGTTGTTTCTCCATCCACACCGGAGGCCTCATCCTGATCTTTTGTCTTCCTACCGCAGCTCCTATCCACACCGTAGCTGTCATCCTGAATGTTCCCAGCCTTGCATGGCATGCGGAACATCAAGCCCCTCGTCTGTGTGCCGAGGGTGGGTGTATTGTCATGAACACCCCCAGGACCTTTAGAATGTTGTAATGGCTCTGGGCCTTCTGGGTGAAAATGAGAATAGTCCTCACCTGGCATCCCTGCCGACATTTACGGGAACATTTGAGGTGAAAAATAGGGAATGGCTGTGTAGCTGCCATGGAAATCTTTGGCCTGGGAGACGTTTGGAATAACGGGGTGGAACACAGGGCCGTGAGATGTACTTGCACACATGTTTTTAATCCCCTCTCTCCATCAAGGGCCTCTGGATTTTGTGTGCTGCAGCGCAATCAAACTGCCTCACCTGGAAGCCAGAACAATAGTGTTAATAATAGCAGCTGCTGTTCATGATCATCTACTCTGTGCCAGGCACTGGGCTGGGACCTCACATAGGTTGATACTAATTCTTATGACTCCCCATGTAGGGAAGGAGTTGGGATCCCAATTCCAAGTAGGAGATGAAGAAAGTAGATTCCTCACCTCTGAAAAGACCCTCTACACTCTCCCCTCCCCAGGCCATCTGCTCCCTGTGCAGAGAGAGGGCAGCGGCCTCCCCAACTATAGGCAGGCAGGCGCAATTCCTAAAGCAGAAGCTGTGTGCCCTCAGGCAAGGCACTCAGCTCCCAGCCTCCCTAAGCACAGGTTTCTGGCTTTTCAAATGGGCATAAGGCACCTGTCCTTCCCCCTTCAGATCACCTGGGCTCCTGCAGAGTGTTTGAATGAAGGAAGCTGTTGATAGTTTATTTTCAGGCTTTCTGGTATCACGTGAGCAGAAAGCTCACCTCCGTGATCTCATTAATTTTAAGTTGCCTCCTCCTACCTTTTAATGCCCCTCCCCCCAACCTTGACGCATGACCAACTATTTCTATTTATTATAATAACAACTACCCATATGCACTAAATATGCATACACCATTAGGCAAATTATATTCATTATCTAAATATTCCAAGTGTGTGTGTGTGTGTGTGTGTGCAAGAGGAGATCGGATAGATCGGATGTGAGAGTGTCAGGGAGAGGGTGACTTTGTTCACAGTGATAGAGTGGTAAAAGTTGTTGCCCAGTGTCCATGAGTGGTCAGCCCATGACCTATCCGGTGCCTTCTCTCTAGCTGGGCTCTTTCCTTCCCCTAGTGTCTCCCAGCCTGCTGGGGGTCAACAGAGCATGGCTTTAGGTTCAGGAGACACCTGAGTTTGAGTCCTGGCTCCACCAACAACCGGCTGTTTAACCCTGAGTAAGTCACACAACCGTGTTGAGACTTAGTGTCCTTGGTGTCAGATGGGGATGTCAATACCCCCCTCCCGGGCCCAAGTGAGGGCGACATGAGATCATGTTGGCAAAGCACCTGCTTCAGGACAGGCCCTCCGTGAATGCCAACTGCCTCCTTTGGGTGTGAAACCTTGTGTATTTTCCCTTCCAGTATTGTCACTTACTGATTGTCGCTCACCGATCTTTCAGAGCAGGAAAAACAGAGACAACTGAGAATGAACAATTTTTTTAGACCTTTTGATAATTAATTTTATATTGTTAGCTTGGCCAGGTCACAATACTCATATATTTGATCAAACATCATTCTGGGTGTTTCTGTGACAGTGTTTTTCAGGGGGTGAGATTAACATTTAAATCAGCAGACTGTGAGTAAAGCGGATGACTCCCTTATGTGGGTGGGCCTCATCCAACCCGCTGAAGGCCTGAACAGAACAAAAGACTGACCTCCCCTGAGCTGGAAGGAATTCTGCCAGCCAACAGCCTTTGGACTTGAACTGCAGCGTCAGCGCTTCCCTGGTCCGCAGCCTGCCAGCCTTCTCTATCAGATTTTGGACTCACCAAACTTCCACAATCATGTTAGCCAATTCCTTAAAATAAATTTTTCAGTCTCTCTCCCTAATTCTATACACACACACACACACACACACACCACACGTATATCCTGTTGGTTCTCTTTCTCTGGAGAATCCTAATACAGACCCCAGGTCAAAAATTGTGTTACCTGACACCTCTCTCAGAAGAATCAGCCTTGAAAGTGATTTGGGGGCAGGATTTCCTTGGGCACCTTAGAAGGCAGGTGAAGGGCACAGAGTCAGTGCCTCTGAACTGCTTTGCTGAGGAGCGAGCTCTGTTTCCTGATAGGGAAACTGGCCGCGAGGCAGGAGGCATCATGGGATTTCCCCAGTTTGTCTGAATAATGAAGTGTTGCCGTTGCCTGCATAGCTGAATATGAACAAAATATGTGTTTCGTGCTCTATCCACCATTAGGAGAGAAAGAGAAAAAACACTTGGATTTTTTATGAATGCTCTCATGAAAGTGTGTGCTGTGTTCATTGATTTCTTCCCTACCCTAAAGCCTTGCTAATTACCAAAAGTTATGTCCTTCTAGTTTTGCATTTCTGTTGCTGTGGGAGCTCAGACATTAAGTTTCCAGGCTTTTACATTCGGAAGTTTTCCTTTGTAACAGGTTTCTGAACATTGGCACGCTCGACATTTTGAGCTGGATAATGATTCTTTGTTGTGTGGTTGACGTGTGCATTGTAGGATGTCTAGCAGCATCCCTGGCCTCTGCCTAGGGCCAACTTACCCATTAGTTGAAGTAGAACCAGTGCCAAAGACTCACAATACTTTTAGGGCCCTACAAAAATGTTTTAATTTTAAAATCAGAAGGAAAAAATGAACACAATAATAAGGAATATTTCATAAATTTGTCCTAAATGATATTAATCTTCACACCAACTCAGTTTTAAAATATAATTTTTAATGTATGTGCATGTGATTCATGAGGAAGGGTCTCACAAAGGCAAAAATGTATAGGGCCCACAAAAGTCATATTGCCCTGTCTCTACCTACTAGATGCCATTAGCATTCTCCTCTGCAATTGTAACAATCAAAAATGTCTCCAGACATGGGCAGATGTCCCCTCGAAGGACAGCGCAAAATCTGCCAGTGGAGAATCACTGCTTTACACTAATAATTATTTATTCAGTCAACAAGTGTTCAAGGGGCAGCTCCTGGGTGCTGGGTACTGTGCTGGCTTTGGGGATCATAAGAAGCTTAGGAGAATAGGTATCCTTTCTGCCCTCGGGTTGCTTCAGGGAGCGGCAAAGGAACCAGGTGAGACCAATAAATGGGCTAGGGTTGTGCTGAGACACATCACACCCTTGATCACCAAGAAGCAGTGACTAATTGATTAGGGGAGTTGGGAAGCATACTCAGAGGTGAGCGCTTCGGACCTGGGTCTTGGAAGGTGGGTAGAAGTTTTTCACATTGAGAACAAGGAGAGGCTCCTTGGTCTATACAAACAAGTGTGGAGGGGCGAAAGGGTACCCCCAGGGTCTGCCTTTTCAATCACTGAAAAGTTTCAAGGGCCAGACATAGGCTCCCTTTGTAATAAGTAAAATAGGTGGGCATTTAGTTCCCTGAAATCATGGAAATATGAATTTCTTCTTGAATCTCCTGAAAGATTCATTTCTTCTGTCGGCACCAACAATAACATACGATGTGAAATGCCACTGGCTCTGGCACCATGTCCAGCCCCATGAAGTCCAATTAGAAAATGAACGTTGATTTCAGATTTATCAGATTCGAGCTTTGACTTTTGTCCAGGGGAGAACAGGGATACAGTGTTATTACAGGCTTGTATTTCACCTTCTCGAGGAAGGAAAGGAAAGACACACATCGTTTTGACGGGATCCAGAGCCTGGCTTCGAGAGAGGCGCCCTATTTTATAACAGAGCTGCTGTCTAGAAATAGTCCTGCCCTGTGGATGCTGTTTAGTTTCTGGGCCCGTCATGCCAGAGACGTGAAATAGAGCGCAGTCACTGGGCTGACGGCGGCTTTTCCAAGGCAGAGGGGATCTGCCCGAGGCAGAGCTAAATGGTCTTGGCGCGGTGTGTACTCCTAAACTGGCCTTTGGAGGCTGGAAGGGATGGTGCTTATGAAACTTTAAAATTAGCCGCAGTTTGCACTTTGCCCAAGGGGAATGGCAACTGCCCTACTTGATACACACATAAGGACAGACTGGGAAACACTGGAATTGAGGGGAGTTGGGATGACTTGGAGTCTTCTCCCTTCTTTGGCCTTCCCTGCAGACCACTGACAGCACAGCAGCCCCCTCCTCACCGCCCCTCCCCCACCATGAGCAGTGCTATGTGGTAGAGTGAGCACAGATTTGGGGACAGTGTCCCAGCTCCATCCCTCCCTTTCTGAGGGGTCTGGTACCGTTTTCTTAACTTCACTGAGTCCCTCTCATCGCTGACTGGGGGGGGCGGGTAGGGGCAGGGTAGGGAAAGCCAGGGCCGCGCAGGTTCAAATCCCATTTCTGCTACTCAAGTCCATGGCCTTGGGAACATTACTTGACTCTGTAGGGTAATGGTGGAACCAGGCACCGTTCTATACACTTTTCACGTCTTTACGCATTTGGCCATTGCAACAAGTCTGGAGGTGGTGCAGGGCACAGAGTGACAACTCAGTGAACATCATCTTGCTACTGTCATTATTTTGAGTGATCATTACCAGATTAGAGACAGCATGCAGAAGGAGCTGAGCACCAGCTGACGCCTTAGCTGTGTTCATGAAGTAGGAAGTGGTATTAGGATTTATTGTGCTCCTTTATGATGATTGGGACTACGGCAGGAGGGATCTAGACCCAGGCAGAAAATGGGCGCAGTTATTCTGCAGGAAGGTGTCCAGCCTCAAGGAGGAGCATAAGCCTTAGGGTTCTCCCGAGAGCAGGCACGTGACTTGCCCAAGGTCCCACAGTGAATAATGGCAGAATTAGGAGTAGACTTGGGCCACCTGCCTCTGTCCCAGGTGGCCTTGGAGAGCCCAGGAGTCTCCTTTGGTCCACAGCCCCCCACCCCTTTTATAACAGGTGATTTGGACTGATTTGGACGGATGCCCTTTGCAGATGCCCTTGGCATTTCCTCTTGGGCGCGGGCACCAGGGACTGTGCCTCCAGAGGGCCCAGCTCCAGCCTTCCCAGTCTCCCTCCCTCTGGGTGGACCAGCAGCCCCAGGCAGCTTCTCACTGCACCAGCCCGGCCTCCTCTGGCACAACCTAAAAAATGAAAATAATTTAACACTCGCAAAGGCAGCCCTCATTATCTCTCTGAGCAACAGGATCTGTCTACAGACCTGAGAAGTTCAGATTACCAAGTTTCCAGGCCTTTTTACCACCCCCATCCCCAAACAATCCTGGTTTTATAACTCAATAAAAAGGACTCAAGAGCTTTAGTAAGAGAATAGAGAAGGCAGGGAGGGAGCGGGCAATCTGCGGGGATCAGTCTTCCGAATCGGGGTGGGGTGGGGGCGGGGGCGGCTGCCAGGCAGGGGCGCGGGGGATTTGGGGGTGGGGAATGTTTGGGCCCAGAATCCTTGTCTGGGGAGGAAACCGCCAGAAACGTCTACTTCCATGTCCTTCGTGGGGTTTATCCTCACGACAGGCCCGAGGGGAAGCAGGGGATAACCCTCCTCTCTATCTGACAGACAGGGAAACCAAGTCCGGGGATGTGTCGCCTGCGAGGCAGGGCCACCGCACGCAGTTGTGCGGGGAGCCGGGACAGACGCTCACTTTGAGCTTGGTGCCGGCCTGTCTCCGCCGGGAGGGGGCGCCCTCTGTCACTCACAAGTAGGTGCCCCATGGGTGCCGCCGCCTTCACCTCCCCTTCTTGGGCAGCGGGTTTTTCTGCAGAATTTCTAAGGATTCCCCAGGTCTGGAACTGGGGACACCCAGAGCACCTTTTGTCTCGTGCTTGCATACTTTTTCCTGCAATCAGATTGCCCAGGTGGATGGTGGAATTTATGACCACAAGAATTGAGCCTCTACCTGCCTCAGTTTTCTCAGGACATTGGGGGGTGGGGCGGGGAATAGGTTTGGTAAAGTTTAAATGAGGTGAGTGTGACAAGGGGGTGGGGGAGAGGTCCTCTCTCACACAGTTACTGGCGTGGAAATTGGTTCCACTAACTTGGTGATTCGTATCAACGTGTATACCTCTGACTCAGCAATTCCACTTGGGGGAATTGATTCTGGGGAGTAATTTGAACAAGAGGCAAAGAAGTATGAACAAGGAAGTTCAGGACTACCACATGAATAGGAGCAGAAAAACGGCAAATATACAGCCATTGAGAGAGGGCAGGTTCAATAAAGAAAGCGGTCCCCACCACACCCAATAAAAGATGCTGCACCCGTTAAAAAGAATCAGGTAGATCTATATTCAGTGACTTAGAGTAAAATCTAAATTAGAAAAGAAAAAGCACACACATGCGCAAGAGATTTTAGAACACTGTGGAGGGTATTATTCAATTTTTGTAAAATCTTTATAAAACACATTTATTTATATATTTTCCTGATACACACAGATAAATCTGGAAGTACACATCAAATTGTTAACAGTCTTTATTCCTTTGGGATAAACATATGGCAAATGTTTGCAATGTACTGAATTTGTTTTATAGTGTTTGATTTTTTAAAAATGTAGCTGGCATGAACTTTATAATCAGAATGAAAGCTATTCCAGCTTGGAAAAAGAAGAAAAAGAAAAGAAAACCCAAAATGAGAGAGCATAGAAAATGCATGGAGAACAGTGACCACACATAGTAGGTGCTCAGTAAACGAAGTTCTGTTCATAGGGTCTCTTGACGCCATCACTACCAGCTCACACCTTTGAAACTTATGTGAGCCTTTGTCCCATACTGAAAGTCCACGGGTTCAGCTCAGCACTATTGGGCCAAATTAAAATGGAAATATATAGGCAAAGTAAGTACCAGTGGCAGGAAAAAAGAGAAGAAGAGAAAATAAAAAACCAGATTATACATGTATATAAAATCCATATTATAACATGCTGGGCTGGAATCCATAAATTGGAAACATGTGAAGTTGTCCTGTATTGGCCTAAAAATTGAATTTTTAATACATCGACGTGGAAATGGAGCCATCTTCATAAAGAACCTGAGGACGGGAAGGTGAGCACGGCGCTAGGAAGCGGGGTAAGAGAGCAGGCTGGGGCCGGATGCTCTCGGCACATTTGTGGACTCTCTCTTCAAGGCAAAGTCATTAAAAAAGAACTTACCCAGCACCAATTCCCTCCCCGATCACACGAGGCAAATGTCAAACAGATGTCCTCAAAGGGTGGAAAATGAAATGAAAGGCACATTTAGGATTTATAGAGCCGAAAACTAAAAACCAGTGGAAATTAGGACTCTGATGGGCACAAAGTTTGCTGTTAATGCATAATTTTTTTTTTTCACCATAGCACTTGCAAATTGGTTTCCAGATCCCAAGCAGTCATCTGGAGATCTGGAGAGTGATACGGCTTTTGCTTGATAAAGTGATGGACCTTAGCCAGACATCCGTGGCCCTTCAGGGTCTGGCAGTAACCCCTTTGTCCAGCCTGGACCCTTCCCCCACTACGCTCTCTAACATCCTATCTTTGACCCTCCCAATATTCCTATTCTTGATTCTCCACCTAAAGTTCCCATTCTTGATCCACCCCCCTCCGTTCTCTAACATTCCTATCCTTGAAACTTCCCCCCAACATTCCCATCCCTGATCCCCCCACTCTCTTCCCATCTCTGATCCCCCACTCTCTAACATTCCCATCCATGTTAGCCCAGTATTTACACCCCTGCGTGATGATCCCCTCCCATCCTGTTTTCCTCCAGGCTGAGTTACACATAATCCCCTATCTGAATCCTTCATGCTTTTACAATGCTGTGCCCTTTCTCTAGAATGCTTTCACAGGCTCTGAATACTCTTACTCAGTCTTTAAGATCCAAGAGAACATCCTCCTGAGGGCTCCCCTCAGCCCAGGGGAGGCCTCTCTTCCAGCACCGCCTGCACCTTATTGCCTTTCCTCTTCTGGCCTGGCTGCCCCCGACTGCAGCCCCTTGGAGGCAGGGCCTGTGGTTACTTCCGCTCTGGCCTACAGGGCCAGATTCAGTGCTGACAACCCCCATGGTGTTCCCCTCCACGCGACACATAGCGTGCACTTTACTGAATGAATGAATGAGAGGTGGGCTCTCTCCCTGGTGCTCCTCCATCCTCCCTGCACAAGAGAGCATCGTGGGATCTTGGGTGGCAGAAATAAAGCCATTCCAGGAGGCTGGAAACTACCATTAACTAGACTTACTGTGTACCACCCTCCCCCGCAGGCACTTAACAGACATTATCTCATTTAATTCTCCCATTACCATTTTATAGATGAGGAAACAGAGGCTCAGCCATGAAGTGCTCTGTCCAAGGTCACACAACTTCTTATCGGGACCCAGGAACCTGGAGTTGGGGATGGAGGTGGGGAGAACAGCACCCTGGACTGGGTGTGTTGGAGGCAGAAGTGAAGGACGGCATGGTCAGCAGGTTGGCGTTCAGGAAAGGGCCGGCTGATAGCAGGAGTAAATGTTAATTTCAAGTTCATTATTGTCTTTGTGAGCCAATGGCTGCTTATCTTCCAAGACCAGGATTCCTGGAATCCTTGAAGTTGATGTGATTTTCCTAGTAACATCCCAATAATAGCTCAATGACATTTTATCCCCACAAATACCCAAAGAGATAGATTTTCATTTCAGATGGGGAAACTGAGGCATAGAGGAGTTAACTGAAACACTTAGATTCCTACATAATCCTCGGTGGTTGAGCCGAGATATGAATTTGAGGCGTCTGACCCCCAGCCTGTGAGCCACCGGCTTTTATTTTCCTCTTCCAAGGTCCATTGGTGACCCTGGCTAGGGAAAAGTTGGAAATCACAGCTTGGTCTGACAGTTCATGTGATCCTTCCCTGGGGAATGGGGGTCAGATAGATGTGGCTTCAAATGCCCCACCAGGGCCACAGTGCCTTTCAGAGTTCAGGTAGTCAGTCCATCCACAAATATGTACTTGCAGACAATTTAAACTACTGAACAAATATATACATGAACAAGACCACTGCAAGTAGCAGCAAGTGCTATGAAGGCATGTTATCCCAAGCAACCCAAGGGATGACTTGGTCATGGTATTGCCACTGTGCTGCCAAGGATCGCCAGTGAGCTTTGTACCAAGACGAGGGCATAGCCCAGACGACTCCAGCTTTTGGGACTCTCTTCTGGGACTTCTCCTGGGGAGTATTGTACCAGATGTGGTGTGTCTGGGAAAACAAGCCACACCAGGCATTCCTGGGTGGGGGGTAACCGGGGAATTGATTTCCCAGGGGACGGAGAGCTGAAAGAGCAGAAAGGAGCCATGAACTAAGCCAGAGATCCACGCAGGAAGCGGTGGCCACCCAAGGGGAAGGGGACATAGGAGGACTGAGTTTGGGAATCTCTGAAGCCGGGAACTTGGGAGGAGGGACTTGTGGAATTGGGGATCAGACCCCCAAGTGATCCCCCATTGCTGCTGGTACTTCCGAGGGGAAGGAACAACGAGGCCATCGATCGCGGAGTCAGAGTGAAGGGCCAGTGCTGGCAGTGGGCAGAGGGAAGGAGGCTGCTCCCCTCGCTTCCTCCTGTTGTCTGGTCTCCCACCAGTGTCCCCTCCTGGCACAGCCCGGCAGGAAGCCGTATGGCTCAGGGGTCTGGGGAATGACTTTTGCATGCCCTGGCCCCAGCATCCCTGGACACAGCAAGGACAGGTGGATATAAAGCTGAGAGAAAATAACTGATGCCATCACTTACTAATTGCCTGACATCTGGAAGTTTCCTTAACATCCCTCAACCTGAACTGTGGAACTGGCTAGGACTGGTCATACTGGTTGCTATGGGGATTGCCTGAGATGATGATGCAAACTGCCTGGCACCTGATAGGCACTCACTGAATGGTACCTATTCCTTTTTGTGTTTTTAATTGAAAGGGACCCAAGTAGAGTACATTGAAATGGGAATTTACAGCTGCAACAATGCCCCCTCCACACCCTACTCTGTAAACAACTTCCTTACTTTTGTATTTCTCCATGACACTTATCACTGCCAAATTATAGTGTAATTTACTTTTTAAATCTTATTTACTGTTCTTCTCTCCCCACTAGAATGTGAGCTACAAAAGGGCAAAGATTTTCATCTGCTTTCTTCTCTCAGGACCAAGAACAGGACCTAGTGCCTGGTTGTGCTTAATAGATATTTGGTTGAATGAATGAAATAGAAGAACTTCTGATCAGAATTAATTCAATCTTTCCTCCCCTCCCTCCGTCCCTCCCTTCCCTGAGTATTTATCAGTGGCTACTATGTTCCAGGTGTTATCTAAAGCCCTGGAAATTGCGGGCACTTTAATTTTTAGTTACTAATCCTCCCATTGCTTGTCAGCCCCTTGGCCCTTCGAGGCTGGTTCTGATTTTTGCTGTGATCAAACCGTCTGGGTTCAGGTCCTAGCTCCACCATAACCCGGAAGTGGCCGTTTGGGCAACTTATTCATTCTTTTATTTATTCATCTAGCAAACCTTCACTGAGTTAGGTTTTACTCCCAGCGTAATGCTCAGGACTGCAGACAAATTGATCTGTGCCCTCATTTACTTTATAACCAATTTGACACTGGCTGTGCAACTTAGCATCTTTGAGCCTGAGAGTACTCATTTATGAAATGAGCCTAAGCCAGTTGTCAAGGTTGTGAAGAAAAGTGTTGAGACAAGTGACAGGGGACACCCCGTTGCTGAGGGCAGTAACCATGAGTGGGCTGTGCTTTTTGGTGGCATGAGGTGTGATGTAATTAATTAATCATCTAACAAACCTTTCATAGCACTTACTACATGCTGTCTTGCTCTAAGTGCTTTCCCAGTATGGACTCTCCTAACAGTTCTAGGAAGTAGATAAACAGCTGTTATGCCCATTTTACAGATAAGGATGCTGAGGGGACATAACTTGCCCAAGTTCACACAAGGAGTAGAGGGCAGACCCAGGCTTCCAACTGAGGCTGCCTGGCTCCAGAGCTCCCTTCTTAACCATGATGATGTGCTCTGAAGAACGGGGACGGTGGGGCTCTACATTTGTGTGTAGCAGGAGTTTAGGGTGGCAGTCAGGCTGGACATGTAGTATTGTGGGACAGTGGTTTGCAGGGGCTTGGACCTTCCTTTCTGTCACTTTACATAAGACTGAAAAAATTTCCATATCAAAAAGTGGAAAGTCATAAGGGCATTTAAGGGAGACTCCAGACAGCCCTAGACACCCACTTCCCTCCAGGTGCAAATGCAAGGGGGGGGGTCTGGAGGGAGAAGGGAGGATGGTTGTACAGGGAGCCCAGGCTAGAAGGGAAGACTTGAGGGAGAAGAACCCCGTGGGGGGATCTTAGCACCGCACTGCAGAGTGGGGTCTGCAGGCCAGCAGCCTCAGCCTCACCCAGGAGCTTGTGAGGAATGCTGGATCTCAGGCCCCACCCCAGACCCACTGCTTTAGACCTGCCTTTAACAAGGTCCCAGGGATGGGTGTGCATGTTGAGACAGGGAAGGGCTGTCCTGCAGTGAGTGTGAGGGTCCCAAGGCATGAGAACCTCACTGTGGGGGGCAGTGGTGTCTAAAGTCAAGTCTGGGAGGTGGCTTCAGTATCACCTCCTTGGAGAGGCCTTCCTGGACCACCTTCTTCAAAGTCCACTCCCCTTTTATTTCCTTGTTTTCACTTCTTGTGTGTACACACCCACATCTGCCCTATGAGGGCAGGGACATTGACTACTTTCTTCAGCGTGGGCTGTCCAGCTTCAAACACAGTGCAGAACGCAGTGAGGTCCTTGATTTTAAATGCAGAATTTGGGAGACGTAGAAATTCCTCTTTGAGTTTGATGTGTCCTGGACAGGGGCCCTGGGCTGGACCCAGGACTTGGGATGTAGGCAGAAAAAATGTTGATAAAATGTATCTGAGCTGGGACTGCCCAAGATGGAGCCACAGGGTAAAAGCAGAAAAAAGAAATGGTGAGTCCCTCCGAAGCTTGGCAGAATCCAGGGAAGCTGTTATAGGCCTGAGTTCTGGATTAGGCCTGCCATTTCCCTGCTGGGTGATCTGGGGCAATTGACTTAACCCCTCTGAGCCTCAGTTTTATAATCTACAAATGGGAAGACTAATATGGGTCTCATACCTATCTATCTCAACAAATTTTGGCATGCCTCTTTCTTCCCACAGAGACCCTTACCTCTTGGAAAGCAGGAATTATATTTTTATTGTAGTATTTCTCTTGTTTCCCTTATCACCTATATTCAGATTCAGTTTCAAGTAACACTTATTAAGTTCAGCTTAATTTCATTCATCCAAGGAAAGCCTATTGTGGGGTGTGCCCTGACTTAGGTACAGGGAAGGTAGAGGAAGAGGAACCAGATTGTGGCCCCCAGGGAGGAAGGTGAGTAATTCAGGGAGGGTTAAAGTTGTTTGGCTGCTTTAAGATCCCAGAGCAAGATCATCGAAAACTTCCTGGAGGTGACCCATGCAGGATGAGTAGGAATTAGGTGGGGGAAGAGAGATCGGTGTTGCCGATGATGATGATGATGGTTGCTGATAGCTAGCATTTAGGGAATTCCTAGTGTGTGCCAGGCAGCTTGTGCTAAGCACTTCATTTGTGTTATTTTATATAATCTGCACAACAACCCTAAGAGGTTGGCCCTATTTAATCCCCATTTATAGGTGGGGGAACTGAAGCACAGAGAGGTTAAGTAACCTGCCCAGGGTGCCCAGGGCCACATAGCTAATTAAATTAACCACAGGTATCATTTATCTCATGCTTTTTATATGCCAATGACAGGGTTATAACTATTTTCCAACTCTTACATCATTTAATATTTGTCACCAATCCTATGAGGTAGGTACTGTCATTTTGGTCTTTGTTTATAGTTTTTGTCTGTTTGTTTTTTTACAAATTTGGAAAATGATATTGAAAGGCCAGTACTTATCCATGATCACACAGCTAATGAACAGAGAAGGCAGAATTAAAACCCAGGTCCTGTCGACCAGAGCCGAGGCACTAATCACTCTGCCCTGCTGTGTTTAGACGCCTGGCTCTCTGCTGGGCACTTTCCCTGGAGCAAAAGTATAACAGGTGCTCATTCATTTAAGAATGATTATGAAGCACCCACTATTGGGAACCTGAGGGCAGCATCCCTCCCGTTCCCTCCTCACCGCCCCCCGACTGCAGTGGATTTTCTGGCCGCTCCATTAATGATACTGGGTGCCCCTTCTCACACCCTCCCGTTCTGTTTTTCTGGCCGTCTGCGGATACATTCATCCCAGTGCTCCTGAAGAGGAGCGTCTGCGTGTTTCACAGCCAAATGCTGAGCAGATGCTTCCGAACGTCTGGAGGAACGCAGTGAAGGGTGCACTTGGGTGATGACGCCGAAAGGTCACGGACTCGACGGCCGTTGGGGCTTGATTAGCAGAGACTTGCCCTTTGCAGCAGAATTGGCAAATACAATGACGCTTGGGATGAAAGCAGGACGACTTCATAAAACTCTGGAACATTTCAGTCAGGAAAAGTAAGCCCTTCCCTACCTGGCGGTGACCCAGCCAGAGCCCCCGGGAAGCCTGGCGACCCCTCTCACGGTCTGCGGTGAGGGCGAGGCGCTGGCAGGGCGTGGAAAGGTTGCAGCGCCGGCCCAGCGACTCTTCGCCGGCATCCTTTGCCCGAGTTTCCTCACCGCTCTGAGCCTCCGCTTCCTCGGCGGTGAGCCACAGCCGCCTGGAGGAGTACGTGAAGTGCTGTACACAAAGCACACGGCGCTGCCAGCCCGCGCGCTTGGCTCTCTGTTTGTCCCCCTTCTCCCCGCAGTCCCGTCCCAGCGCCCCGGCCCGGCCAGGTTGCCACGTGGACTTCATTACCCAGGCGCCCTTGCTCTGTTGTCTCAGCCAATCGGAGGCTCTGCCGGAGCTCCGCGGGCGGGGCCTTGGTGGGGCGGGGCTTCCCGGTCCTTCCCGGTCCTTCCGGCCTCCCGGCCGCGTTCGGGCGGTGTCTGAGTCGGCGTCGCTCTGGAACTCAGCTCCCCCCGACGGCCTCTCCACCAGGCTCCAGGCTCCCGTCCCATGCCCTTCGGCCCTAGGGGTGGCAGTGCCGTCCTCTCGCTAGTCCGCGATGTCTGCACACCCTCCCCTTGCCAGCCCTGTGACTGTCCCTTCAGCACGCTCTCCCCAGAAGCCCCCTGTGGAGTGTGCGGTCTCCTTCCCGCCAGGCCTCTGCATGCCGCGTGCTCAGTGTCAGTTTCTCGCCGCCTCTGGTTTCCAACTCTGCCACCAGCCGCCTGCGTGTGTGATCTGAGACAAGTCTCTTCTGTTAACCCCACTCCTCCGGAGCCCACAGAGGGAGGACTGTGTGCTCTCCCCCCTGCAGGGTGAAAAAATGAGAGGTAAACAGCCCGGCCTCTCGCCAGCCCCGACTCAGTCTTTTCTCTGGCGGGAGGAGTCCCTGAGCTGATGGCGACTTGGGAATAGGGAACTGAAGGGGCGTAAATAAGCCCTTCCTTTTGGGGTGGGAAGGAGGCCTAAGGCTGTGTGGTTGAACTTAACTCGGCACAGGAATTCTTAGGGATTTGCATTTGGGCTCAGATCTAAGCCTCGCTCTCCAATACGTTCCAATAAAGCTGACATCAAGATCTGCGATGGCACTATTCCTGCACATACTTCTTGCTGCTCCCAAACTCAGGAGGGCAGTAGCCATTGGCCCCTCAATCCCGAGCACCTTCCATCTCTGAGTCTAGTCTCCTCCTCTTTGAACGGCAGGGCTGCTACCAAATTTTCACCAACCGTAGCTGGAAAGTTCCAAAGTCTCTGACTATCGGAATCCACAGGGCATTTGGAGTGCGGGAGGGTGGGCTGATGGTCCTGTCTTCCCTGAAATCTCCTCAAGACTGCTGACTAGTTCCGTTCTTGAGATGATCCGGCCCCACGCTCCAGCTCCCAGCCCTGTGCTCCATAAACAGCAGGTGCTTGACAAATGCATGCTGAGGAGTCCATCCCTGTTGTTTAGGTCCTGCAGAAAATAGTTGTGCCGGAGATAGGCATGCCAGAGGTTTATTGTAGGTAACATCTGTGAAAGATGAAGGGAGAAGCAGCAGGATCGGCAGGGAGAGACTCCGGCCACCATGGGCATTTGACAAAGTCTTGGCTAGCCCAACGGGGAGCTCAGAACTAAGACTGCTCGCTAAGGGAGTCCCAGGTTGGGCATAAGTGGTCAGGCCCTAATACTGGACATACATGACCTTGACTCCAAAGATGAGGCGGATCCAGAAGGCCCCAACATCTAGAGGCTGTCAGCTCAGTGCCCTCTTTGCAGCTGAACAGCAGATTCTTTCTGGAAGAGAGATCTGAGGGGCACATCTCCATGACTGCCACAGTCCTTGGGCAATCTGCTGAATTACAGATGAAGAAAACACGTAGGTCACAGGCCTCTGTGGTGACCCTGGTCCACAAACCATGATCATGGTCTTGGACAATCAAAGCTGACAGAGCTCATAGAGATTCAGTCATTCATTCAGCAAGCTGTTGAATGAATTCATCTGTTGAAAGCCAGCTGGGGGCCAGGCACTGTAATAGGCTCAGAGTGAACAAAACAAAGTCTCTGCACAGATCTTCTAGGACAGGGATTGGAAAACTTTAAGGGGCCAGATAGTAAATATTTTAGGTCTCTGTCACAAGTACTCATCTCTGCTGTTGTAGCACTAAAGCTATTATGGATGATCTGTAAATAAAAACAAGCAGTGTCCTGATTTGGCCCGTGGACTGTAGCTTTCTGACTCCTTATATGGAATAACATCCACCTGTTTACAGAGGAAAAGAATGAGGCCCAGAGAGGGTAGGGATTAGACCAAGATCACACAGCAGGTGGTGGGGAAGGCAGCTCAAGAAATTAGGAGCTTGACTCCCATCCCAACACTGTTTCTGACACTTTTTTTCTCCAGTGCGCTTCTGTGAATGGGTGAAATGACACCTTCAGGAGTGGGGCGAGAGGGCCAGTGGGGAAGAACAGATGTCTTGGTGACAGCCACGCACTGTGCCAGGCCCAGTCCACACTCTATCTCATGTAATCCTGCCACTTAGCCGGCTGGGCAGGCACCATTACCCCCGTTAACAGAGAAGACGCTCTCGAGTGGGAATCTCTGATGCCCACCACCTGGATTATGGTGTGGGAACTCCCCGCCCTCCGCAACTGCAACTGGGCTATTCTCCAACTTCACTTGTCCACCACCCCGTGGACAAACATCAAATCTGGACCCACTCCTTCCTAGTTGCTTGGCCTAAATCACTCTTCCTTAGTTTCCTCATGTGTAAAATGGGTAGACCAACAGTATCTCCCACATAGGGTTATGATGAGGATTAAATGAGTTAATGCTTGTGAAGAACTCAAGGGTTCACAAGAAGCATTTATTAAATAAAAGAAATAGTAGGCTCAGCTCAAGGACAGACCAGATCCAGACCCAGAAGGTGAGTCATGCAGGGTGTGTGTACCTTTCACCCACAGGCGGAAGTCAGCACGGTCAGCACACAGCAGAGGGGTCAGAGAGATGAGTGATGCTGTCCTCCACAGAGAAGCCAGCAACCGGGAACCCTGACCTGAGGTCCTCAGTGAAGAATGAGGGTCCCCTCCCTGTCCAGCCTCCTAAACATGAAACACTGGATCCCTGTTTTGATCACGTATGTGCTAGAAATCGGGCTCAGTGCTCCACAGCATAAGGCGTGGCCACGACAGGGACAGAGTGGGACACGCAGCTGGGGGCCTTGCACACCAGCCTGGTCTGGGTCAAGGGCAGTCGGAGCGCGAGCTGTGGGACTGAACAGGACTCGCCCACCCTGACGCCTGCAGGACTCACGCTCTGGTGTGGGCCAGAGCTGCCGGGCACCTGAACTCTTGTTTATTTAACAATTTAAAATTAAATTTAAATTAAATAAAACTAAAATTCAAATCCTACAGTTACTAATCATTTTTCTTAACTCTGTACTCTTTTCACTTTAATAAATTTCCTTAAAGAGGAAACCATATGCTGTATATAAACAGACAACCATACCCCTTGCTACAAACAAAGCAATCTTCACAAGCAACAAAATGGAAACCGAGACACATTATTCTAGCTGTACAATTTGGTCTTTTGCCTGCTGGAGGATGTCACCCTGAGATACACTTTCTCTCAGTTGGAAAACAGGGATGAATAGGTGTTAAAAACATTAGTACCAAGATGAACCTTTTTTCTCCTTCCACACAATCAGCAAGACAGAAAAAGAATTATAAAGACAGTAACTTTCCCACCAGGCGACTCTCTGTTCCGCAAGGTGGTGGGGCCTGCAGGTGGGCACATTCCTCCCTTTTGGTAACACTGCTCTGGACAAATAGAGGCAGTGGCCACGCCATGGGCTGGGCTTTGAAGGGCTTGAGGAAGAGACCTGGAGCTGCCTTCATGGCCTGGGACATGCTCTCATAGAATCTCTTAGGCTGGACAACAGTCACTTCTTGAACACTTGGTGCAGCCTCCTGCCCCACAGGCTGAAACACCGGGCCGTATGCCCTGCTCACACACGTCACCCAGAGTAGCCACACGCCTCCGTGCTGAGCCTCCAAGCAGAGTGAGCTCAGATGTCCAATTCCCGGTCATGGGTGTTGAGGGCAGTTAACTTGAGGTGGCACGGGGCAGCAGGCTGGCTGTGCCATGAGCGAGGCACCAAGAGAGCAGCAACTGGCACAAACCTCAGAGGAAACACTCCTGACATCCACCTGTCTTGAGTGGCAGATGCTTGGGAACCAGCACCCTCAGGACCGGAGTCAGCTTGGGTGGCAATGAGGGAGCCCCACAGGGGATGGATGTATCCCACCCACACAGCTGCAGGGCCTTAGCAGGTGATGGAGCCTGGGCCTCCCTCTACTGAGGGGAAACTGAGACCCACAGAGGAGGTCAGTCACTGAGTTGCAAATGTGGGATTCAAGGTCCCCAGAAATGTTAACTTTGTGCCAAAGGCCTAAGGCATCCCTTTCCCTGAATCAAGGCTGTGGCCATCTCCTCATTGTACACCACCTCACTGAGTTCCGGCACATCACAGAAGCAGGTGTGGCTTTGAAAGCAGGCGGGAGAAAGCATTCTGTGACCTGGGAAGGTGGTTTCTCTCTGCCTCTCTCCACTCTCCCGTGCTCTCTCCCAGCCTGGGTTGTTGCAGGGCCTCGAGTCCTCTCAAAGCCCACTGTGAGGGCAGATGGCTTTATTTCCATAGGAAGTCCCAGCAGAGGAGTACTTGGGCTGCTGTGATGTAAAAAGCAGCAGAACCGTCCTGGGTGTTTTGTCTACCCTCCCCCTCCCTTCTCTTTAAAGCAGGCTTTTAAGTGCTGGCGCTCAGCCTGCCCACTGCCTTGCTGCAAAGCTATTTAGAAACTTCCTGTTCCACATACTAATTAACAGTCTATGAATTTTAACTTCCACCAGGGCCACGTAGCTATAACATTCAACAGAGACCTGCATTTGCCATTCGAAGTCCTTGGTGTGTTCTCCTTCCTTCTAAGCTAGACGCACAGTGGGGACCTCAGCAGGGATTACCTGTGACTCAGACAGCACTGAGGCTTAGGCTGAAGAATCAGAATGGGATCCCTCATCATAACCCTCCTGGCCATTCCTGGCCCAAGACACGATTCACAGACCACAGCTGTGTGCCAGAAGGGTCTTTGCTGGGCTGAGCTTTTGCTCCTAAGGAGCTCCCAGTCTTGTGGGAGAGTGGACAGGCATATAAACAGTGGCAATACTAGGGATCTTTACAACAACTTCAGTGAGGCCAGGACAATTTCATAGGCAACAAAACCAAGGTCCAGAGTGGTCAAGTAACTTGCTTAAGGACACACAAGTAGTAACTCGCAGAGCTGGGATTTGAGTCCAGGCAGTTCGTGTCCTGGGCCCATTTTTTTCTATTAAGTTCTTAGTCTCATTGATTTGTAGGAGGTTTTTTAAATATTAAAGAAATTGTCTCTTTTATCTGTGACATGAGTTGCAAGTATTTTGCCGTTTGTTGCTTGACTTTTGACTTTATTTAAGTTTTCCCCTATGCAATTTTATTTATTTATTTATTTTAGAGACAGGGTCTTGCTCTGTCACCCAGGCTGGAGTGCAGTGGCACGATCATAGCTTACTGCAGCCTCGAACTCCGGGTTCAAGCAATTCCCCCACCTCAGCCTCCCAAGTAGGTATGACTATAGGTGCACGCCACCATGCCTGGCTAGTTAAAAAAATTTTTTTTGTAGAGGGGTTTTCCTGTGTTCCCCACAGTGGTCTCAAACTCCTGACCGCAAGTGATCCTCCTGCTTTGGCCTCCCAAAGTGCTGGGATTACAGGCGTGAGCCACCGAGCCTGGCCCCTATGCAGTTTTAAATTTTATTTATGAGAATCGAACAATCTTTTCATTTATGTTGTATGAGTTTTGTGTCATGCCTAGAGAAAGGACTTCCCCATTCTGAGATTATGCATAAAAATACTGTGCTTTCTTTTAACATTTTTAGAGTTTTCTGCAAATAAACAATTGATCCATTTGGAATTTATTTTGATATATACTATGAGCTGTGATTCCCACCTCAGTTTTTTCCTGG
Organism: Daubentonia madagascariensis; assembly: GCA_023783475.1. Classification (NCBI taxonomy): domain Eukaryota; kingdom Metazoa; phylum Chordata; class Mammalia; order Primates; family Daubentoniidae; genus Daubentonia; species Daubentonia madagascariensis. The sequence continues at coordinate 52,109,276 of JAKFHU010000485.1, read as the reverse complement.
AGACTACCCAGTTCTTTCAATAGCATTTACAAATACTCTGTCTTTCCCTGCTGATGATATGAAAAGCTATTGTCATTACATCTATAGTTCCAGATGTGTTTGTGAACCAGGGTTACAAGCAATGAAAAAGCAAACACAAAATAGAGTTATATGAAGCAGTCTGCAAATGAAGAAGTATAAAGTTATCATGACAAAAATATATTTTAAAAGTGACTCAGCATGCAAGGGCAGTTATGTCACGTTATGCACATTAAATGGCTTTTTATGCACACACACATGCACTTTTGAGAAAGAACACACATGCACACTTACGGTAAGAGTAAACATAATGAATCAGAGATCATCTTGTGGAAGTTTCCAGAAAGAGAAACCAGCTGAATCAGCTATGACATAGCCTCCTCAATTTGGGAGACTCCCAGCTCAGCATCGAGGAGTAACCATGAATATCTAGCAATTGGTGGCACTGGGGATCCTAGAAAAATATACAGAGGATATTGTCCAAGGCTGAAATCATAACTTAAATAAGGCCTGCCCTGTTTCCTAGACTCCTGCCACCGATAGCAACTGAGAGCTGAAGGTCCCTGGGCTGGGGGTCTGGGTGCTCTGTGCCAAGCCTGGGGCTGACGCTGGACATCAGGAGATGCATGAGGCAGCCCCCCCACCCCAAGGAGCACCCAGACCAGCATGGAGACAGACAGACCCAGTGTGGGGAACCAGTCAAAGGAGGCCAGCCCAGGGCCGTGTCAGTGTGCCTGAGCAACTGGGACAGGACACGGTGAGAATTTTCAGCCATTCAGGAGGTGCCCACTCCACCGTAGAGCCCAGACGGACGTGCATGGTGGGGGCTGGAGAAATGTGGATGTGCAGAATCCAAACGAGGAGTCAGAGAGGGAATTTGGCCCATACACAGAGGGAGACATTTCTCTTTATCTGACTGAGGTGTTTACCGGTGCTTTAGTGAGAAGGGACTCGATGCTAAAGCTAGAATTATGATATACAGGATTCCCACTGTGCTTTCTGTGTGCACGTGTGTGCATGTTGCATACATGTGTGTACACTTACCCTTGCCAACCTCATCCAGAAGCTCCTTGGAGAGGCAATCACCACTCTTCCAGTTTCAGCAGCCAGGTTCTCCCTTGCTCAGGGGACTGTGGCCCAGCAGTGCAGGAGGAAGCCCAGGTGCAGGCTTTGCATCAGGTGTGGACCGACCTCCGCTGCTCTCGGCTGTGTGGGTCTGGGAAAATTACTTTGCCGCTCCACCTATTTTCTCCTCCACAGTAAGGAGATGACAGTACGTACTTTGCAGGGTTACTGTGGGACCAGAAGTGCTAACTGTCAAACGCCTGGCAGGGGGCTAGAGAGTTAATCATAGTGATATTAATGACACCAAAAATAATTATGACTGTATAATCAGTGTTCCACACATGCAGGTGTCTGTGCCAACCTGTGCAGTTCACTGCTCCCCTATAAGGGGTCAGATTCTTCCCTGGGCAGGGGGGAGGAAGGCAGCAGGACGGAGGCCCTCCCTTCTGCAATGCAGCCTCCTCTGGCAGGGGATGAGGCTCTTGTTTCCCCCTCCCTCCATTTCCCACCATTTTGTCTCATGGACTTCCCATAGGTGAAGGACAGCTAAAGACATTTCTGGGCTGGGCACAGTGGCTCACGCTTGTAATCTAGCACTTTGGGAGGCCCAGGAGAGAGGATTGCTTGAGCCCAGGAGTTCTAGGCCAGCCTGGGCAACATAGCAAGACCCCTTCTCTAAAAAACGAACAACCCCCCCCCCCAAAGCTAGCCAGGCATGGTGATGAATGCCTGTAGTCCCAGCTCCTTGGGAGGCTAAGGTGGGAGGGTCGCTTGAGCCCAGGAATTTGAGGTTATAACGAGCTATGATCACACCACTGTACTCCAGCCTGGGTGACAGAGCAAGACCCTGTCTCAAAAATAAAATAAAAAAGACATTCTGCAGCCCCAGAGTACAGAGAGGGGGCTGAGGAGACCCCCTGCCCCACCCCGTAGGGGGGTAGGTGGGAGGTGAAATGCCTCACACTTGCTGTGTGGCCCAGGCCGTTCCGCTGAGCCCCAGGCGCGGACCGAGCTGCAGGACCCACGTGTCAGTTCCCTCGCGACGGGTGATTTCGCAGCTTGCCGCGTGGAGACGCCCCACGTGCACTTCTGATATCCATGTGGCTTTTGTCCTAGAGCTTTTTTAGTGTCTTTTCCTGACCCAAAGCATAAACGTGTCTGGAAGAGCCGGCTGCAAAGTTCATTCTTACACATCGCAGGGGACGAGTGTCGCGCTGGCAGAGACGGCGGCTGGGGACCGGCTCGGCGCCCCGGCCCTGGAGGCAGAGCTCGGGGCGGCGGCACCCCACAGCCGGTGGCCGCGGCGAGGGGCAGGGCTGCGGCAGGGCAGCCGCCGGGCTGGAAAGCTCTCCAGGGTGCGGGGTCGGTACGGACCCCTTTCCCCTGTTTGGGGCCTGACGGCGCCCCCCGCCGTCCCGGTCCCTGCTTCCCCGGCTGACACAGGAGGTAGGGAAGCCCGGGAGCGCAGGACGCTTCGGACGCTTCGCACCGGGAGGCATAGCCGACTGCGCGACAGCTTCCCATCCGCCGCCGGAGCCTTCTCCTTCCTGCCCTTTCCCAGAACCGCGCTCAGAGCGCCCGGAGGTCCCTGCGCACCGCGCGGGGGACGCTGCTCGGGCGCCGCCTACTGGCGGGCGGGGGCGCCTCCCCGACTGGGCGCGAGCCCGCGCCCCCCCGCGCCCCCCCGCGCCCCCCGCGGCCGCCCGCGCCCCCCAGGTACACCCGCGCCCCATGCTCCCCCCGCGCCCCCCCGCGGCCGCCCGCGCCCCCTCCGCACGCCCGCGCCCGGCGGCGCGGGGACGCTCCCGACACCGCAGACCGCACCTCGCGGCGCTTTTGCAGCGTTGGTTGCTTGGGCGTTGCTTAGGTTTTACGCTGTTTTCTTCCTCACGTGGGGCGCAGGGGTGAAGCCTGGGCTGTGGCTTCACCGCCACTCTCCTGGAGCCGCCGTTCTCCCACCCAGGAAATAGAAACATAAAATTGGGAATCATATAGCGCCTTTAAGCATAATGACTAGGGAGGGATTTTAATGACACGGATTTTTGTTTGTTTGTTTGTTTTGGATTTTCTTTGAGACAGTCTTGCTCTGTCGCCCCGGGGAGAGTGCAGTGGTGTCATAGTCATCAGAGCTCACTGCAACCTCCGACTCCTGGGCTCCAGCGATCCTCCTGCCTCAGCCTCCCGAGTAGCTGGGACTACAGGCGCGTGCCGCCACGCCAAGCTGATTTTTCTATTTTTAGTAGAGACGGGGATCTCGGTCTTGCTCAGGCTGGCCTCAAACTCCTGACCTCAAGCGATCTTCCCGTCTCGGCCTCCCAGAGTGCTAGGATTACAGGCGTGAGCCACCACGCCCGGCCTGAGCTGGGATTTTAAAATGCTCATGTTGTGACATTAAGTGTGTGTGGAATACAAAGCTAAGATTTCATCAAATGCAATGAAAATTATATTAGTTTTTGTTAATATAGTTTCATGAATAGGACAATATATTTATTAGTTACACCATATAATATACAATATATAGTAGATCATGTATTTTTTTAATTACTGAGATACATTAATTGTAGGAAATCCTCCAAAAGGCAAGAATTTCATAGCAGTTTCATTCATAATAGCCCCAATCTAGAAACAACTCAAATCTCCATCAACAGTAGAATGGATAAATTGATGATGGTGCGTCGCTCTAACAAAATAGTAGACAGCAATGAAAAAGCACAAACCCAGATACAGGCAACAGCATGAAGGACCCTCACAGCTGTTATGCTGGCTGGAAGAAGCAAGATGCGGATGATTTCATGCAAAAGTCTTAGACAAGTGACACTCATTTATGGTGAGTGACATTGGAACAGCAGTCCAGGTGTGGGGTGGCGGTGGGGGCCCCCTGTGGGGTGCTGAAATACACCATACTGATCTAGCTAGTGGCTACATTCGTATAAAAACTTAAGGAACCGTGCACTTAAGACTGTGCACTTTATGCAGTTTTGGGATGTTAGGCTTCAATAAAAAGTAAAAAAAATAAGTAGCAAAAGAAGTAGAAGGAAATATGCCCACATGTTAATAAAGGGAGTTGCTTCTGGGAGTGTGATTATGAGTAATTTTTCCATCTTTTTATGCATTACTCTGCTTTCAAGAATTATAATCAGAAAAATCATCTTTTAAAAAGATGAGTATCTCAGTACTTGTGGGGAGGAAGCACGAATACAATGTGTGTATATGCTTTGTGAAATACAAGTGTTCTGAGAACCGCCAGGTTCAATGTGTGCTTTAGGAAGATTCTGGGTAAGAGCCCACTGGGACCTAAAGGGCGTCTTCCACTTTGCCCTGTGGGGTGTGATGGCCATCGGACAGCTGGAAGGTTTTCAGAGGGCCGTGCCCCGATGGGGAGAAAACAGGACACTCAGGGGCTACACGATCTCAGACTCCTCCTGTTCACTTGCTGTGTGACCTTGGGGAAGTCACTTTTCCACCTTCCCCATCTGTCAGGAGTTAGTCTGGGAGCACCCGAGGCTCCAGTCTCCCTTTCAGCTTTAACTCTGGTGATGTGCACCGGAGGGAGGACAGAGGTCGGCTCCCACCTGACCTGTCCCAGCCGACCTGGGGGGGCAGGCCAAAAGGATGGGACTGTGGACAGGTTCTTGGTTGAGGGTCCCAGGAGCCCTGGGCATGAGGATCTCCTTCAGCTCTGTTGTGGCATGAGAGGTGACGTGGCTTAGGGCCCTGGCTGTGCATCAGACAGAGCCAGGTGTGGACCATGGCTCACCACAGAGAGCCACGTGGCCCTGGGAAGTTCCTTCTCCCATCTGAGCATCACTCCCCTCCCTGGTAGAATAGTGATGGTCACACCCATCTTCCAGGGTGATGTGAGGATGGAACGAGCTCCCACCAGTCAGGACTCCAGCACCTGCAGGTGTTCCGCAGCACAGGGACACCGCCCTCCTGGGAGGCACAGGTGCCTCTTGGCCTGGCTGAGTTCCAGAAATCCCAGCCAGAGGCTCTGCTTCCACCCCAGTACTCAGTAGCTGCTCAGTGAATGCTTGCTGGATGTGCTCAGAATAAAAAGCCAGGAGAGTAAAGAGTAGGGATGCCTGGTACCCAGTCTCCTTTGCGGGGCCAAGGAGTCAGCTGAGAAGGTAGTGCCCCTGGAAAACGGAAGCCCCTGGGCATCCCCTCAGGCCTTTACAAGCCAAAGAAAAGAAAAAGCAGCTCCCCATGCCTCACAGGAGCTCAGCCCCTTCCTCAGGCCTGAGGAGTCATGGGCTTGAAGGGTCTGCCATGTGCTCATGAGCCAATGGCCTGGCCTGGCCTTGTCCGAGGACCCCAGGGAGAGCTCCCTGCTGCACGGCCACACCCTGGACCTCCCAGGTCCCTGGGTCTTTAAATGCATCATCTCCCTGAATCCTCACAACCCTGAGAGGAGTCTCAGCACCCCCATTTTACAGAAGCAGAAATGGAGGCACAGAGAGGCATAGCAACTTGCCTACATCACACAGCTCAGGTTTGAACCATGTAACTCCAGACCTGGTGTTTTTACCTGCCTTAGTTTTCTGGAGAAACTCCCCTGTTAGAAGTTGTCTTCATTGGGTGCAGACCTTGCCTGGGCCCATGGGGGCTCTGGGGAACTCCACCTGGGGCACCCCTGAGGGCCTGGATGTCACCCCCCATGGCTAGGGCTGCATCATGGCTTTCCTAGGTCCCCTTCTCCATAAAAAACATTAAAATTTATATTTTATAATGTTATTAATATGAGGACAAACATAATCCAGACTGGGTCATATTCATCTTTTTCTTCTGATTTTAAAAGAAATTAAGACATTTTGGAGCCCTCTAAAGTTATCGAGGCCTCTAGGCACTGGGCCTGCTGTGCTGAATGGAGAAGTCGGTGTTGCCCGCCAGGCACCCAGCTTGGGATGGGAGAACCCTTGTGTGCTGGGCTCAGTGTTCGAGTGTTCTGTACATTCCTTCAGCTGTATTTCATGCAGGTGTATCACCCCTGCCTCGTGGCAGAGCAAGGAGGCTCTGCACAGTGGAGGGACTGCCCAGGGTGGTTCATCTAGCCATCATTTCCTGGACTCGTGCCCTGTGCTCTCTCACCCAGTCCTGCAGCCTCAAAGTGCCAGCTGCTTGCAGCTTGAAGGGACAAAATTGTGCTGGGGGACAAGGATTAGATGTGAGGGCGGAAGTAAGCACTCCGCCCTTAAAGAGGCCTGGGGGCTGGAGCAGTCAGGCAAGCTTGTTGGAGGTGGGCAGCAGGGACAGTGAAACCTCCCAGCTAATGACAGTGGCAGGGCACTCCTTGGGCTTGCTTTCACTTTCTGGAAATTTGGAACCACTTTGCTCTGGAGAAAGGCTCTCAACTCTGAACTTGTCCCCAAAGCTAGGGGGCTGCCAACGTAAGTAGTGAGTTCCCTGTCATGGGATATTTGTTCACCAGGGTTCGTATAGATTGGAGGTCCCCAACCTTGGCTGCACATAAGAATCACCTGGGAAGGTTTTATAAACCCAGAAGCTCAGGCCCCACCCCAAACCAATTAGATCAAAACGCAGGGGGTGGGACCCAGGCCTCAGCAGTTTTTAATGCTATAAAGGGAATTCATGAATTGGACTAGAACCTGGTCTGGGTAGGGGATCTGGTATTTGCAAGTGGTTGGGGCTGGCATCTGCTGGTCACCATCAGACATCAGAGCAGAGTGTTGGTCCCTGTCTGGGGTCCACTGGCCACCCTGGGCCATCTCCTTAGGCCATCCCCCATCCTCCCTAGCTGGTCTGCATTTCCAGGGACCCGGCTAGTATGTATCCCTCCTTCCCTGCCTGGGCCTCATTTCCCCTGCCCTGCCTTTGTCTCTGTGAACCAGACTCCATCCCTCCTCTGAGGTTTTCGAGGCTGGGCTATGTGTGAGCACTCAGTGGTTTCCTGCTGAGCTTGGAACCTGCAGCGGCCAAAACACCAGGAAGGAGGAGAAGCATCCTACAGAAATGCTGGCTGCAGCTGACAGTGAGGGTGCCAGCACCAGATTCCTTCTTGGGGCTTTTGGCTTGGAGCTCTCATGGGCTGCGTGTGTGTGCATGTGCACGCTTGAGTGTGTGAGTCTGTGTGCGCATGTGGGGAGCGCTAATCTGATCACGTGTGAGTACTTGCTTATTGTCGGGTGTGTAGTTGTGTGAACGTGTGCGCTCATCATCTCTGGATCGCCTGGGAGGCAGGATTCTGTGTGCACCCAGGGTTCCAGCAAAGCAGGGGCGCCAGAATGAGTGAAAAAATAGATGAATGAATAAATGGGCAGATACATACAGAAAAAATAAATAATTTCAAGTTGTAACCAGAAAAATTCAGAAGGAATTTTTCATTCTACTTTAACTTCAGCACCCACGTTTTCTGACATTTCAAAAAATAACCTTTCTTTTAAATTCCTTGTGGGACACAAGGACACTCCATAAGCTTTTCCACACTTAGGACCTCTTAGAAGTCACAAAGTGACCCTGGCACACACGGGTGCTAGTGCAAGCATGCCTGAGCATGCAACGGATACATGTGACGCGGTCAAGGGGAGGGGAGGAGCTGTCTCCGTGTGGGAGAGCCGAGCTTGCTCTCTCTTGACACTGGCCTTCAGCTTCCTGTGCCTGGAGTCCCCCTTTCCCTTCTCCACCCGGTCCCAGCTGTCACCTACCCCTTTAGGAGGCACTCCGATGTCTCCTCCTCCTCCAGGCAGCCTCCTGACCACCTAAGTCTCTGTGTTCCCTGATTCCCAGTCTTTCTCTAACTTGTAACATTTTTCAAGCTAGTGTTAGAATTTTCTCTTTAACCTTTACTTGTCTGTCTCCATAGACAGAAAATTCTTTGAAGCAAAACTGAATCTTTTACCTCTCTGACCGTTTCATCTGGCAGTGTCCTCTCTATTGGTGCTTGCTGAGTGAGGTGCGGCTGTGTGGGTGCTTCCTTGGGAAGCCTTTGCGTGGCTCCAAGCGCATTGCCCTCACCTGGGATGCAGGCATCAGGCAAACAGACCCTTGCTAGACCCTTTAGCAAACTTGTGGCAATTCTCAAGCCTTGCGGACACGTGGCCCCACCATGCAGCCTTCAGCAAGCCGGGGTAGCTCTAGCTAGCTGGCCATCCTCAGAGTTTGTGGGCAGGAATTTGGGCAGATGTGCAGGCCACCAGAGCAATCCAGGCTGCTTCTGTTTGAGCCAGGCCTTGTTCCTCCCCCACACTGCTCATCAGCATCTGGGCCTCTCTGAGGCTCTCGGAGGCTTGGTTCCCGTATCAGACAGGGTCCTAACAAAAACTGATGGTACCTGCAACTTGGGTAATTTGAGGAGAGTTGAATGTAGGACTAGTTGCAACATGTGGGCAGGGGCTAGGGAGTCCCCAAGGGGGAGGTGCAGCACCCAGGGGCCAGATATAGCAAGGGGAGGGTACCTGTCCCCAGCCTGAAGGGGTGAAGGGAGGGAGAAGCTACCCAAACACACAGAGGGTGATGTGGGAGGGGCTGCTGGAGAGGGAAGAATCCCTAATCTTGCTATCTTCCCCTGACCTCACCTGCAGCTCTCCCCACTGGCCAAGCCAGCAGGAAGCAGGGCTGAGCTGAGACAGTCTGCACAGAGCACAGGGCCAGGGAAAGCGGATCTCCAAGCGCTCACGGGAAAGATGGTGAGGGCGGACTGTTTCCCCCAATCAAGCTGAGGCTAGAGAAGAGGAATGCAAAGGGCCGGGGAGGTGGCCAGGTGGTGGCCTCGTCCCTGGGAAAGTGCACACCATCCAGAGGCCTGCTCCTTTGCACATGGGACTTCTGCAGCCTGTGTCACACCCCAGAGCATGCACAGGAGGGGTTGTGCAGGCCAGGCCCCCACGGCCTCCTTGAGAGGAGCGCAAACAGTCACCATCACTCCTGAGCAGAAGCCGGAAGGAGGGAGGCGCCTGGAGCTGTGGCAGGCACACCCCTCCTGCCATCAGAGCCCAGCCTTTTCTGTGTCCCCAGCAGTGCAGGTAAGAGGGCCTGCAGGAGGGTACACATGGGTGGTCTCAGGCGTGCAGGGTGCAGGCATTCCCCCTTCCTCCCTCCAAGAAGTGATAGGGCCTCCTGGCCACCCCTAGCGACTCACCCAGAGTCACGTGGCCAGCAGGCAGCACAGCTGGGATGAGGTGCTCTTCGCCTGACTTGGCTGCCCCCTGCCCACCCACCCACCACTCCTTGTGTTCTTGCTCTCCCCACCCCACCTTGGTGCCCAGCCAGAGTGTGGGCAGAAGGCAGGAGCAGGTGCCAACTATGATTTAAAAGTGCCTGGACACTAGAAATTTTCATTGTTTGTGTTTCACCATCATCTCACAAGGCCCCCATTAAAGCGAACCTTCCTCTACATCAAGGCTCAGCAAACTTTTTCTGAAAAGGGCCAGATGGTAATTTTATTAGGCTTTGCAGGCCAGACGAACAGACTCAGTTACAACTTGTTGGGTTGGATTTGGCCCCCAGACCTAGTTTGTCCACCCCTGGTCTAGGTAGTAGACATCTTTGCCGGCCCAGCATCTCCATTTCTGCAGCTTCTGGTGAAACAAGCCTCCCCTCAGGGAACTACCTGTACTCCATTTCAGACATGTAGAGGACGTGGAGTTGGCCTTCAGTTGTCCACTTGGCTGTAGCTAATCAGTGTGCTCTGATCTCCTCCCTACCCCTCACCTGCTAATTGGTCTAGGAATGGACACCTGACCCAATGGGTGCCAGTGAGAGCTGGGGCCTTTGTTCAATGCTTGGGGGAAGAGGCAGCCTTTCTTTCTCTGAGGCTGTAAGGTCTGGAACTAGCACAGTTATCTGGCTTCTTGAGGGAGAATCCTGGATTTGCCAGGAGCCCAATGTGGAAGGCAGAGAGAAAAATAGAAGACACCTATTTGATGACATCATTTGAGCCCCTGGATCAAGCCTCACCTGAAGCCGGAATGATCCGTGGACTTTTCAGTTATGTGAGCAAAGAAATTCCCTTTATAGTTTAAGCTATTTGACCTGGGTTTTCTATTTCTAACCCCCTAACCAATATATTATCCTTATGCTCTCCTGGGGCTGGTGCAGACCAGCCCTCTTGTATGAGGAGGGGCTTCTGGAGGTTTAAGATACTTTGAGTTGCTCTCTTGATAGTGGTTCCAGCCTCCAAGCCTCCAACATGCCCTATTTTCCAGGGCAGCCTACGTGAGGACCCCTCCTTGGCCCTTGGACCCTGAGCCAAGGCTCTGGCTTTTGCCCTCAACCAGGACTGAGCTTTGCCATAATAGTTGGGAAGCCCGGATCCTCCAGCCTGTGAACTCTAAAATGTCCTGTAACGGAAACATCTGGGCCCTCTGCTGGCCCCAGGGTGCATGCCACTAAGACTGCCATAAGTCACGACAGCATGTCGAGGGTTTTATTGCAGTTATGAATTATGGATATGGCCGGGGCTGTGCACTTTTCATTATTTTTTTCCTGCTGCAATGAAGCCACAAATCATACTTGAGAAATGGGGGGGTGACTGAATTAGTCAGGATTCGTTCATAATAGGCTGACCCTGGAAAAGTCATCCAGGAGAGGTCAGATGTTTGCCATGTCCCAGGAGCATGGGCTGGGAGACAAACAGTGTCTCCTCGTCCGGGTTTCGAGGCTAATGGACTTTGTGCATCTGAGAGGTTCAGGCTGCCCAGCCACACAGCTAGCCTGCCCGGTACCTTTGTTCAGCCTCAGGCAGAAAGCAGGGAGGCCTTGTGGAGACTGGACGGACGGAGGCTGATTTGGTTGTGCTTCCTTGATTGACAGCGTCAGACTGAGGACCAGATTTCTGAGCCCGTAAGCAAGTAGAGCTGAGGAACCAGTGAGACGATCCCCAAGCTCTGAAACTCTGCAGTAAGAGGATTTTTTACCCTGCTGGAGTGTGTCGGTCTTTACCCTTTTTAAATTAACTTTTTATTGAAGTATAATATACATACAGAAAAAGCACACAGCTTGATGAATTCGTAGTCTGTGTAACGGGCACCCAGATCAATGTGAGGATTTACTGCTAGGGACAGGAGTGAGACAGGCTTTTGGCCCTTGAGGAGCTCAGAGATGGCCAAAGGAGTCATAAATAACTCACAATAGTGCTAAACAAAATGAAGCCAAGGCACAGGGTACCAGCACGCTGCCCTGCAGGCAGGACACACCCTGCGGTGTCACCTACTGCTACTCATCCAGACCGGGTTCTTGCCTCCTGGGACATGGCTGAACTTCCTGGCCCCCTGGTAGTTGGGGACCAGTTCTGGCCAATTAGTGTGAGTGGGTGTAACCTGGGTCACTTCTGGGTGAAAGATTTAATTACTGGTCTGAGACTCTCCGAAGCTCTCTTTCCTTCTGCAAGGGTAGCCAGCAACCTTTGGGATGGGGGCTACAAACGGGGGAAAATGTGAAGCAAAGCCCTTGGCTGACCTCAGAGGACAGGCAAATGAGCATGGTTTTCTCATAAGCCACTGAGGTTTTAGGGTTGGTTGTTAGTGCAGCAGAACCAAGCATATTCCTACTGATGCAAACCTTAGTTCTGCTCACCCTTGGGAAGGTGTTTGATGATAACTATGATATTAGCTGATACCCAAGGCTGAAAATTGGGAATGAGTGATTTATGTCATTGAGTAATTGCTGAAATTGGTAAGATACATGGTGACTGGTGTCTTGATCTTCCAGGCACCCAGATAAGCCATGGTGACATTCTCCGACGTGCCATCTCATGCCTCCCCAATCCCACGACAAAGCCAGTGACCTATCCCTATGCTGTCTTGTGAATCTCTTTCTTTCTGTCCATTCTTCATCCCCACAGCCACTGCCTGGGGTGAGGCCTTGGTAAGGACAACCTGGCTGTTGCAGCACTGCAGTGGCCTCTCTGCCTCCAGCCTTGCCCTGACACCTGTCCTCAATCCCTCCTCCGTATCACAGTCCGAGCAATCTTCCTAAACACAAATCTGACCATGGCTGCCCCTCTCCGGTTCCCACTTAAAATCCCCCCATGGGTCTGTCGCAACAGGGCTTTTCAGGAAAGGCAGCACACTGCTGTGGTAACATATCCTGGCTCTAAAGCCAGACAGTCTGTGTTTCATGGCAGCTCCACTATTTGCCACCTGTGTATCACCGAGAAAGTTACTCAACCTCTCTGTGCTTCAGCTACTTCATTTATATATGTGAGGATAATAGTAATAACAATGGATAACAAAAACACCTTCCTCATAGGTCATGGTGAATATTAAATGAGCCAATCAGTTAAGTTGCTTGAACAGTGTGTTTCAGTTATCTGTCGCTGCAATTATAAAGCACCCCAAAATGTAGCAGCTTAAAACCATGACAATTATTTTATTATTATCCTTCACATTTCTGGGGATTGACTGGGCTCAGCTGAGCCGTTCTCCTTTGGGTCTGTCGTGTGGTTTTAGTCTGTTGTGTGGTTTTAGTTAGACAGTTGGCTGGGGCTAGAGTAATCTCTACACTTCCCATTTATCTGTGTGGCGGATGATGCTGGCTGTGGGCTGGGCCTCAGCTGGGTCTGCAACACCCTCGCTTGGCCCGGACTTCCTTACAGCATGGCGGCTGGGCTGTGTGACTGAGAAGCCCACGAGAACCAGGTGGAAGCCGCATCTGCTTTTATGACCTAGCTTTGGGAGTCACATAGTGGGTAGTCATAAGCCTGTTCAGGTTTGAGGGTAGTGAGAATAGAACCCGCCTCTTGATGGAGAGGCTGTCAAGGTCACATGATAAAAACAGCCTGTGAGGTGGAAGATTCTACTGTGGCCATGTTGGAAAATACAGCCTGTCACACACTGGCTTGACGAGTAGCACGTGCTCAGTAAATGTTAAGTGCTATTATTATTGTTATTCACTTATGAATACAGTCTGCATTTGGAACCTCAGCAGTGTGCGGAAGAGGTTAAAAAAAAAAAAGAGCAGCTGGGCAGGGGCAAGGGGTGCAGAAGCCCCTACGTCAGCCCTAAGGAGGCTCCATGAAATTGTAGCATCCAGTGGAAAGCCACTGGGCTCAGGCGGCAAATCTAGCCCCTGGTATGGCTTACAGATTCACACCTGGCTCCTGCCTGCCTCTCTGGTTTTAGCTCTTGTTAAGTCCCCACTGTACTAATCAGAATTCTTGGTTACAAGCAATAAAACCCACTCTAGTTGGTGTAAAGAGAAAAGGTGGTCATAAAAGGATATTAACAGCTCTGAGAACCTTCAGGAGAGTCAGGGGTGCAGGCTTGGAGTCTCTTGGGCAGCAGTGATGGCCACATTCTACCCCAATGGAGGATGCAGTGCCACCGTTGCTGAACAGAGAAAGGAAGCTGGTGCTCACAGTGCTGGTGCCTGCATATTACCACTGGAATTGCTGCTACCCTCCCTGGGATGGAGTCTGCAAGGTGAGTCAACAAGCCATCTCTGTCATCATACCATTGGCTTCCAAAATGCAGTCTCCCACGGCTGTGTCTGATTGGTAGATTCGAGGTCACACGGCTGTGCCCTAGCTACAAGAGAAGCTGAGAAAGACAGTTGCTGGCTGCCACCTTGGGAAGGCTAGGATTCCTAAGAGAGAAATTCTGAAATCCAGGAACAGGATGCAAAGGTTCAGTGAAGTTAAGGAGCACCACACAAATGTACTCCATGTCCAGATTGGTTCCTTTCCAGTCCAGTGACATTTCTTATGGCTCTTCACTGGCCTGGATCCCTCTCATGGCTCCTTCCTGTCCTTGTTTCCTGGTAATCTCTGATCCTTTCCCCTCCTTAAGGCTCTTCCTGCTTCTTCCTCCTGCCTCCCGTGTTTGTGCCCCACAATACCTGAACAGACCTCTATCCCAGCATCCATAGAAGCCAACTGCTCTTACTTATTTTCATGTCTGCCTCTCCTCCTGGCTGATCCTCTAGGGTGGGCCACATCTTTTCCCTTGCTGAAGCCAACATGTGTAGCAGCGAGCCGGCACACACTAGGCACTCTGTGCGTGTGTGTGAAGGAATGAATGACAAGGTCCATGTCAGACTCTCATGCTCCCCACCTCAAATACGGGGATATGGACACCCTTGCTCAGTCTGAGATCTGAGGTTTCTAAGTGAGTCCACTTGCGACGCTGACTTTCTTTCCATTCCGCATGGAAGACAGTATTCTAGGAGGTCTTTCCACCTGGAATAGTACTTGGGGCTAAAACCAAAGGGAAATAATCCAAAAGGAAAGGGGAGCTGTCTCCCAGCTCAACAACGGCCTCTCCATTGAGGGGTGACCCTGTTTTTCTGGCTCAACACGTTTTCCTACCAAAGAGTCAGGGAGTAGGCAAGGGGCTCAGCCTCATCTGGTTTCCTCCTGACTCATTCTGACCTCTCGAAGAGAAAGGCCGCGCTGTTGGCAGGGACTAGGAGTTAATCTGGCACTAAATGAGTAATTAGAAGTGAGACCTTGGATGTTTGCGTAATGAGCCGAGAGTACTTTCCACTAAGCTGTCACGCAGTTTCTCTAATCAACGTTGTCTTCACATTTAATGGCAAATGACAGTGTTTACATAAAAGAACGGAGAAAAAGGAGGCATATGGGCCCCTCTCCCCCCATCTCTCTTGCTTTCCGTCTCCTTCAGCCTCTGCTGCTGGGGGCGTCCGGGGCGGGCCAGAATTTGGGTCTATGGTGGCAAGTGTTCATGGGCTCCAGAGGCCAAGGGTGCCTGCGAGTGAGGGCCAGAGTCGGGGAACAAAGGGGGTGTGTGTGGATGTGGATGTGTGAGTGTATACACACATAAAGATATATTAATAATTTGTCCTGTAATCACTCAAGTGATATTTGCCTGCATGCTCATTTCAAAAAGTATCCCCCGATACAAAAACATCTAGAATAACAAAAGTTATAGATGCTGTTCAGTGCCCCTGCCCCACAAGCCCCAACTCCTCTCCCCCCTCAGAAGGACTGTCATCATTTTAGTGGTTGTTTTGCAAGATGTCTCTCTGCACCTTTATGCTCCTCTACACACAGGTAGGTACACTTGGAGCAGGTAGGACTCCTGGAGCTTCCATCCTGAGGCATCTGGACTCACCCTCCTCTTGCCTCTGTACCCCAGGGAAGGTCTCCCTCTTTCTCTATCCCTGAATGCTGTCCCATCTTGCCACTCTTGGATAATATAAAGTCCTCTGTCTACTTTTAGTCAAAAAATATATTGTGTATGAAGTATGTATGACAGTGGATTGTTGTCGGGGTTAAAAACAAGTAGATCTGAGACTCAACACCATGTTGTTATTTAAAGGAGATTTTGCTTACTTTAAACAAAATTTTTTTTACCCTTAATAGCCAACTTTGAAATACTGTACATATTTCCTCTATAAACTAAATGTTGTTGGGGTGACTCATCAATAAAGAAGAATACTAATGAACTAAAAAAATCCTTTGTTTAGTTCAGTGTAATAATGAAGACATTGAATTCCAGCCAAGGGTAAGCTCCTCCCTGTGCCATCCCCCTGCTGGAGTTGGGGGGGTCGGTGGGCATGGGCAGCTTCCTCCCCCTGTGTCTGTTCTCCCAGCACCTCCCCTGTGTTCACCAGGTGTCCTTCCTTCCCTCTGCTCCCGGGTGGAAGGGAAGGCAGTGTGCAGAGGTGAGGTGTGGAAAGGTTCTACCTAAAGGAGTGGTCGTGCTCTGGGCTTGGTGATGTTCACTGTGCACCTTTCTTGCGGGATTTTTTTCCCACTAGGAACCTTCAGTTTCAATTGTCTTCATGTTTCAGGACGCCTGTCTCACCTTTACCTTCAGCCTTTGTACTCTGTCAACTGGCTGGCTGTCCTGGGCCATTCTGGGGCATTCAGCTGCTCCAGGTGCCTGTGGGCAAAGTCCCTTCCAAGATGACCCCAAGCCAGCTCCCCTGCTGGGAGCTTAGTTTGGAGGGCACAGCCTCACACTCCTGCCCACCCACCTCAGGGGAAGGACTGTTGGATCTCTGTCCAGCCCCTCTTACTTCCCGACACCCCCACTCTCTCGCACTGCAGGCTGGTAGCTCCTCTTGCCTTTGGGTTCTCCCAGGCAGGGGCTGACACCGACCAGCCTCTGTGTGCACAGACACCAAGAGACACAGCTCTCCCAGGGTCACCCAAGGCTCCCTGCCAGGGCTTGAGGTAAGGCGGAAGGATTGTTCCTCCACCCCAGTAGTCCAACAGCTGTCCCCAAGATATCCCCTGCTCCCTGTCTCTTCAGCTCAATCAGCTGTTTGGCTGAGGGTCACCAAAAAGGCTTTCTTCCACTGTCTTTGCAAATCCTGCATAAGTAGCCCAGTATCTCACTTTGGAGTATGGGGACAGTTGGCACCTATTGTTTTGCTATTGGGTGGGGGGGTGGTCAGTGGAAACTTGGCAGCATCACACATTTTAGCATCCTGTGGGTGGAGGTTAGGGGCAACCTGGCTTGTCCTGTGCACTCTTTGGCCACACCACAGCAATGACCCCCATCACGCTTGCCCTTAGCAAAGTGACTCACACATCTCATTTGATCCTTCCCATCAATTTGTGGGGCATATGGGGACAGTTAATTTTGTCCCCATTTTACAGATGATGAGACTGAGGCTAGGAGAGTCAAGGAACTTACTCAAGATCTTACCACCAGGCAGCACCATGGCTTGACTTGGACTCTGGTCTCCTGAGTCCATGTGCCTGTTAATGCATATTCATGCAGGGCTCATTAACACTATTTTATCCCAGGAGTTTCCAGTGGATCTAGGACAGGAAGCTTGGCATGAATTATAATTGATACCACCCAGCATCTTTTCTGAGCTCTGTTAGCTGCTGGCTCCCCCATTCCTTGCTCCTTTGGAGTGACACAAAAATATTAACAAATTAATTTACACTAAATTGTAAGGATCTGAATGCATTTGCATTTCAGTGGTGAACTTCAGTGGGACAGCGCTTAACCCAAAGGCACTGGGGAGCACCGAGGAGCTGCAGATGAAGACCCAGGCTTTATCTTGGAGGAGGACACTGAGTGACGGAACCCCCCCCCCCCCGAGTACTGTGAGGCTGGGAACCTGGTCCCAGTTTTATAGGTGAGAAGACTGAGGTCCAGACAGGTTAAATACCAAGGTCCTTTGATCTCAATTATGTGTTGAGGTCCAACAGCAAATAAGTGTCAGAGCTGAGCTGTGGAGCCGGCTTTATCTGCCTTCCCATCCAGGGACCTCGGAGCCCAGATCTGACTACTGAGGTGGCTCAGCCTGCAGCAGACTGTCCTGCCCTAATTTACATTGTGTCTTGAGTTCATCTTTGCCCAGAAGAGAGACTGGAGAACTGTGTGTCATCCTGGCGGGGATGGTCTCACCCCAGCTGGGGATGTGAGAAATACAAATGTTGTGATTCAGTGGGCTCTCCCCAGGGGTAGAGCCCAGACACCTGCCCCCGCCTCCATGCAAAGACAAACTGGAGATGTTCCCTGCATGACAGTGGCCACCACCAGACAGTCATGGGCTCTTTTCACAGCGTTTTATTGGCCATGGGGCACACACCTGCAAATGTTCTCTGGCCTTCTTTGGAGCTGGGTCTGACAAATTGTGTTCATTTTTTTTTTCCTTTCTTCTTTTTTTAAAATCTTGCATTGCTTTTCAAATTTGGATGTCCTAACACTTGAGGATCAACGTGTTTAGGAAACTGACATTTCTGGTGAATTAAGATTTTAGGAAACAAATCCCTGACAGTGACCAGCTCTCGGTACTGGAGGAGCTCTCTAAGGCAATCCTGCCTGGGTGAGACCTTGCCTCCAAAGCTCTTGCCCATGTCATCCTGCCTCTGCCTGTACCCCCAAACTCCTTGGGCACCAGATTGTCCTTATCAGAATGTGAGTCCTGAAGCTGGAGGTCACACTAATCCAGTCCCAGTCTGGCAGAGCACTCACCAATGAGGTGGCCAAGCTTCCTCTCTGGGTTTGTCTCCAGCATTCCCCCATTGTTCCCTCTGCCCGGCCTTCCCAGCCTCCCGTGTTCCCTCAAGCACACGGGCACTCCAACACAGGGCCAGGCCTTGTCTGCCCTGGCTGCCCGCTCTTTATCCACTCTGGGTATCCGCAGAGCACCCTCCGGGGCATCCCCACCCCTCCCCATCGCCCGCTATGGTTTCTCCACAGTGCCTGTCTCTATCTGATGCACCTTCACATTTTTGTTTGTTGCCTGTTTTCTCCCACGAGGATGTAAACACCCCAACAGCAGAGGTATTTGTCTGCTTTACTCACCATGGTATCCCCGGCTCCGGGTGTGCAGGAGGAATTCAATAAAGACCGAGAGGCGAAAGAGTACGCCACGCCAAGCCCCGCAGATTTTCAGCCTTCTGTGTCATCAGCCTCAGTGGCCCCAGAGTTCAGTCTCCCCACATTAGTCCCCCACCTGATGTCCGGATGAGTGCCTCCTGCCTGCTTGAGACAGGTTCTTTCTAGACCCAAGGTCTTCATATTTTTAGACTTTTAAAATGTCAGACGTTCAAGAGTTGATGAATATTTTTTTGTTTTTATTCATTTATTATGCTTTCTCAGGTAATGTGACTACAAGAATGCTGGCATCCTTCTCTGTTTTTTTTCTCTGAAATTACTGAACTTTGCATCACTAGACCTGAACTCACCTCTGAGTGTCGGATCATTATTTCCAACTGCTAACAGCCCATCTCCACCTCCACAGGCAGACTGCAAAATCTAGGTGGGATTCTCATTTATAATCCATATAAAGGTGGAGCTGTGTTGTCCTGCTCCTTTCCCTACATCCTGCCTGGAAGTTTTCCTGGGCTGTAACTCTGTGGAATCCCAGGGCTCAGAGTTGGAAAAACAATGTTGTGTATTAGTTCCCATGATCAATTCCAGTTGAATTAGAAACCTGAATGTAAAGACAAGTAAAAGACATAAAAGGCTATAAGAAAATATGAGTGATTATTTATCTGATCTCAGAGTGGTAGGACCTTTCATATATATTTATCTGAGTAGTTAATATGTAGTAAGCAATTCAACAGGCACCCACACATGTTACTGAGAATTACATTTCTAATCCCCCACCCCAAACTCTCTGCACCACCTCCACAGCCTCTTACCCACAGGGCCATCATTTTAATAATTATTGCCAGGTTTTGTGTATTCTTTTAGAAGCATTATATGTATTTTTTAAAATACGGAAGCACATTGCATACACTGTTTTATGTCTTACCTTTTCAACATGACAATCTATAATTTTTTATCAGTATATGTAGATCTGCTTCTTTCTTTTTCAATATAGTTTAATATATTTTAATAGCAAACCTACAGGAACAGCACAGAAGATAAATAACATTAGAAATATTTACTTACATGTAGGGGAAAAATCAGTTAGAAAAGTGTAGTGAATGGATGAAATCTACTGTATGGTAAAAATGTTACAAACTCCACTTAGTTGCCATCAAGAAGAAATTTACTTGTTTTAAAAAATGTAAATGCTGGAATTGTCCAGGAAACCTTGACAGGTTTGTTTATAATTGTTATAAAATTGAACTGTTGAAACTTATTCATTGAAATATTCTGATTTGCATTAATGCTTTATGTCCCCATGTTTATATTAAACATTCACACACAAACAAAAATGGAAAAACTGCCAATACATGATTTTTGTTCCCCGTTTTCTCATGATTGCCAAGCAAACATATACTTAGGTATGATTTGACCTCATGGGAAAAATATTGACTGTTCAGAACTACCAGTAACAAGAAGAAGATAAAATTTTTTGGAAATGAAATGTATCCCATTATAGTGGATTCTTAAGTACATTCTCCAGGAAAGCGGAGTGCTAGCTGGATGTCTTTTGGCATAATTGGTAGTTTGCCATCAATAGCACACAGGATGGTGTCTTCAAAAAGGCCAACCAGATAAGGCCTCACTTGCCTCCTGCAAAGCAGCAGTAGCTGCTGTCTGGAATGGCATATCTGTTTTTTTTTTTTTTTGAAGAAAATATTATATATATCATATATTCACCCTTTAAATTACATGGATACATGCAACTGTGGTCCTCTTTATTTTTAATCCACAAAGGTCTTCTTGGCCAGGATTGATTTAATTGCCTTCCTTGCATGTTTGATATTAATATTGTGTAGTCTTTCAGTACCTTTATATTTTGTATACTATATAGTCAAAACCCATTCTGGAGAATATTTTCCATGTGAGAAAATATAAATCAATATCCAATGTTATTGTTGAAAATATAAATAATTCCAGATGTGAAGCCAAACTTAGATACAATTACTTACCATTTAGTAATTAGTAAAGGAACAGTGTGTAATCTTCCTGGAACGTAAGACTAAAGTCAGACCATTTACTAGTGTTAATAGAAAACTGGATTTTTCACTGAAGTTACATAATAGAGAACCAAATAACGTATTTAACTGTCTAGTAGATAAGGAACTGATTTTGCAAAGAGAAACTACCTTCTGATCACAAAGTTTGTTTTTTAAAGTTGTCTAATTTCAATATTGAGTAACACATACACGGGCAGAACAGGGGCAATGTGTATGGCCAAAGTGTTGTACCCCCATGATATTCTGAAATTAAAAAAAAAAAAATTAAAAAAAAAAAAAAGGCATATCTGTTTTTGAAGTCCTGAGCAATTTCTGGCATCAGACACTGGAAGGGAGGTTTTCGAATTTGAAGTTCAGTGGACTTCTCTGATGACATCTAATTTCACCAAGTGCCACAGTCCTGGGCTTGTGACCAGGGTGTTTCTTCACCTGTCCAATAGAGGGCGCACTCTTGAGAGAGGCTCTTGTAGCCAGTTGCTTCCTGGGCGCTTTACCTTTGGTTTCCAGGCGGTAGGCTTTGAAGGAGTTGTGGTTCAGAGACTCCCTTACTCATCCCTCCTCTTCTTCCGCAGGAGCTCAGCGAGCTGGAGGTGCAGCCGCTGTTAAAGACCACTGCCTGCTTCTTGCTTTTTAACAACATGGTACCCTACTGAATGGCTGCATGTAATTTATTTGCTAAGGCTCCTGTTTAACTTGTTTCCAGTCCTTCGCCACTAAAACAATGCTGCAGTGAATATCCTTGTGTGTGCGTGTGTGTGTAATACTATCTTATTGGTTTCTTAAACAAATTCCTACAAGTGAAATAGTTGATGAAAGAGCTTTTTAAATTTTGACAAATATTGTAAAATTGTTTCCCACAGGGTTGTACCAATTTACACACACACTCAAAGTTTCTGCAGCTGCCTGTTTTCCCATACCCCTTACCACAAAATATATTGCCAGTATATCTCATCAGATCTTTATCAATCTGATAGATGAATATGGTATCAAGTTGCAGATTTCACTTATTGTGATACTATATGTTTAAATGTCATCTGTATTTCCTTTTCTGTGAATTGTCCGTGTTCATTTCTGTTTTTGTTGGGTTTTGCTCTGTTTCTTAATAATTTCTTTTCTTTTCTTTTTTTTGGAGGCAGGGTCTCGCCCTGTTGCCCAGGGTATGGTGCAGTGGTATCATCATAGCTCACTGCAGCCTCAAACTGCTGGGCTCAAGTGTTCCTCCTGCCTCAGCCTCCCGAGTAGCTGGGACTACAGGCACACCACCACACTCGGCTAATTTTTCTATTTTTTGTAGAGATGGGGTCTCACTATGTTACCTAGGCTAGTCTCAAAACTCCTGGCCTCAAGCAATCCTCCTGCTTTGGCCTCCCAAAATTCTGGGATTACAGGTATGAGCCAGCATGCCTGGCCAAGTTTTTTAGTAATTTCTTAAGAATTTATAGAAGATTATATATGTCTTGTGACTTCATGGTACTTTTGCCATGTTTAATATTGAAATTTTACATAGTCCAACTTATTATATTTTCTTTTATGGGTTTTGGATTTAGGATCATGACAAGAAAAACACACACACACACTTAACATACATACACACACATCATAAATACAAATAAATTTGTTCATTTTTTTAGCCATTTTAAAATTTCATTTTTTACATTTAAATTGTTGCTTCATTTGCAGTGTATTTATATAAACAATGAAGAAGTCAAAATTAATTTTGTGTGCATAGTTACATTATCCCAACAATATTGAAAAATTCATCTTTCTGCTCACTTTAAAATGGCATATTTATCAGAGATTAAATTGAGAGGGAGTTTTTAGCCTAAAAATAATGGAAGAAATTACAGTGTAAAAGATCAATGAATTTGACTACCTAGAAATTGAAAATTTCTGTGCATGAAAATGTGCTATAAATAAGATTAAAAATTTAAGAAAGATGCAAACTCTTTTTTTTGCAAACTAGGACAAAGGACTAGATATTTAACATATAAACAATTCCTACAAATTGATAAAAATTAGTAACTGAATGGGAAAATAAACAAAGGCTATGAAAAGAGAATTCACTAACATAATACAAAGGCTAACAAAGGGAAAAATTGAAATTTTACTGGTAATTAAAGAGCAAGTAAAACTTCTTTTGGTCAACACTGTTTTAGAAATGATAATATTGCTGAGGAGGATACAGTGAGGCAGATATATTAGTGATAGAGTAAATCTGTTTGTTTTTGGAAAGCAATTTAGCAATATTCATGAAAAGCTTCAAAGTGATACTCTTCTTGGGTCTAGAATTTTATTTTTGGGAATCTATATTATTGAAATAATCAGAGCTATTAATTTGTGGAATAGGATAATACAATATTTATTTATGATAGCAAAATATCTCAAGCAACTCAATGTCCACCAAAATAAAGTTGCTTAAAATCAGTGATATTGTGGAGCTGGCTTGCATTGACTCATGAGAACTGATGGTGTGCATTTCTTCCCAATGCTATGTTCAGTGAGATTACATTGTTATCTTAAAGCCGACCATGATGGAAGCATTTACACCAGGGAAATTGGCAAATGCTACCAATAGGGCTCCCTTGACCTACCACCTAGAGAGCCTATTGTCAAACATTTACTAGCATACTACTGCTTGATATTATATGATATCCATATGATAGACTATTATGAATACTGTAAGGCAATTATTTTATTAAAAAAACAAGATAAAATTGTATAAACACTAAAATCCTAATTATAACTACATATAGACATATCATTTGTGTTTTGTTTTATTTTTTACTTGGAAACAACTATAAAAAGAATCCACAAAAGACATAACAGATTTTGTTTCTAGGTGGTGATATGAATGATGAATATTTTCATCAATATAATTTTTTCAGTTTCCGAATATATGAATTTTATAATCAGAAAAAAATTTTTTAAATCAAGCAGTCTCTTGGGGACATGTGTAAATTGTGCTTTTGTTGAACTGGTGCTAATGATTATTTAGGAGATTAGCAGAAATTGGGATTGGGGAAGAAGACAGGGCAAGATCATCAGAGTTGCTGACAAATGGGCTTTTGTTTCTCCTTGGAAGGATCTGTTATCACCCCAGTCCCACACTGTGCTAAATCTGTTGATGTAGATTTAGAATATGTATGTATAGCTGGAAGCTTAACATTTTACCCTTCTTTTTGAAAAATTGTGTTAGCTATTACAACTTTTTAGAGGAGTAACTTCATAATCATTTCTGACAAGTTACAAAAAACTGTTGGTTTGATTGTTATTGTATTAAATCTTTATTTAATTAGGGATGAATTAACATCTTTTCCTTATTGAGTCCTTACATTCAGGATCATGTTCTTTCAATTTTCTTAAATCTTGTTTTATAGCCCACAGTAAAGTTTTATGTTTTTCTTCATATGGATTCTTCCATTGTCTTTTGAAAATCATTCTTAGAGATTTTATATTTTTTATTGTTATTAAGGAAGGAATCCCTTTTTTCCCCTTATGTATTCTCATCTGTTATTGCTGGTATATAAAAAAAACTATTGACTTTGGCGTATTTATTGTGTATCTGGCCACATTATTGAATTCTCATTATTTTTTAATAACTTTTCAGATGATTCTCTTGGGTTTTCTTGATATATCATACTGTCTGAAAATAACATAAATTCGTCTCTTCCTCCAGCAATTGTATCTCTTATTTCTACTTTATACGGAATTGTATTGGATGGGAATTCAAGAACAATGTGAACTAATAAAAATAGCCCCTGGCATCCTTTTCTTGTCCCAATTTAATGACAATATCTGTGATACTTCACCATGAAACGTGAGATTAAGTTTGATGTTCTACTTTTCCTAATTTTCCAAAATAGTTTTGAAATTTAAATTGAGAATGAATATTACATTTGGTCAATTGCCCTTGTGGCATTTGTTAAGACCATTTGTTTTTACAAATGCAATTTATTATATTAATAGATTATCTACTATTAAACCACTTGCCTTCCAAATTTCTCTACTTGGTCCTGGAGAACATTGTTATAAATGAATTTGATTTTTTGGCTTGCTAATATTTATTTGTTTTTTCACTTATATTTTATATAAATGAGACGTGTGTGTGTGTGTGTGTGTGTGTATGTTTGAAGGTCTTTGTGTGCCTGTCCTAACATTGCAGGACCTAGGATGAAACTATAAATAGAGGGCCTGGGATAAGAGTATAAATAGAAGCTCACATATTGTAGGTCTAAACATTTATAAGTTGTAAACCAAACTAATGAAACACTAAATAATATGGGTTTTATCCTACCCTGTAAAATGTAAAATTTGTAAAATGACAAAACAAATACTCTATAAATCTATGATTTTTCATATAACTAAAAGTTGGCAAAATATTTAAGAAAAAACTGAATTTAATTATTATAGTGCAGCTTTGGCTATTCTGATGATAGACTGTGAATGTTTGAATAAGGACTACAATGTATAAACACAGAATTCTTAAATTACTATATATTTATTTTGAAAAGTCTTTTACTCCTTCATTTCTGCAAAATCACTAATTATATTTGCTATAATCAATATTATCACGCAATATTTTCTATTGACAGTAATGAGTGAAAAGATTGAAAAACAAAATGGAATTGAATTCATAATGTATAAAATGTGAATACATTTTCATAAAAATGTAAATGAAAAAACATGAAATGACAAAAAATTAAAATTTTTTATATTTTCAGATCATGATTTTTCTAAAATATTTGAAATTATATTTCATTAAATAAAAACACAATTATAATTAATAAATATAATATTTTATAGCAGAATTTTTCAAATAAAACAGGCTTTATTTATTTGTACTCTTATTAAATATTTTGATAAGTATAAAACCATTTGCAATTCTAGTATAGTTGCCAATGTGAGAAATTCACCTCATGCTTCACGTGTGGTTTGTCTAGACCTATATTTATATAAATTTAGCAGTAATATGAATTATTTAATGTCAAAAAATATTCCTCAGCAGTCATGAGCAACTGTTTTGGGAATATCGTATTAATTTGTGAGTAGCTACAGAAGCACAAATCGTAACATATAAAGATGTAGGAAAATGAATGTGTGCACTCCTGGAAAATGATACATCATTATGCAAGAATCTATTACATTCTTGCAATCTGAGAGGAAGGATTTGGGAAGCCAATGTATTTGTTTTTCTCCTTGCTCAAGCACTCGATCCTTCCCATACTCAGAAGTAGGGTCTGTCTCCAAAATCAACAGAGACATAACCCACACTCCTTCCCAGCATCTGGACACACTTATCTTTTGTTTTGATGACATGGGCAAGAGCGTGGAGAATCATTTCTGTTTCTGTGGGGCCTGAACAGTGTTAGTCAGGAGAGGGCATGTTTAGGGTTGACTGGCCAGCACTGAGCACCCAACCCTCCGAGATGCAGAAGACTGCCTCTGTGTTCTCTAATACATTCATGGGTGTGTGAATGCGTGTATGTGTGCATATATATGTGTATATATGTGTGTGTATGTAAGCATATATATATGCATGTGTTTTTGTATATGTGTATATCTTTTTTTTCCTCCTCCTTGTCCTCCTATGTGTATGTCTTGATGTTTGTAACTTACTTTCACATGGATTAGCAAAAAAAGTGTGTGTGTGTATACATATATATATTTATTTGTGTGTATACATATATATAAATAAATATATATGTATATGTATATTTATATTTATTTATAATATATAAAAATGTGTATACATATTTATTTTTGTGTGTACATATATATGTATATTCGTGTGTATACATATATGTAAGTAAATATATATACACATGCACTCTGTGTTGGGCAGGGAGAAAGATGGAGGAACAGAGGGAGGGGACAAAGCAAATGTGGCAAAATGTTAGTGACTGGTAAATCTAGGAGAAGGGCATATGGTTGTTAATTGTGCTATTCTTTTATCTTTTCTATGTATTTGATATTTTCCAAAATAAAACGGGGGAGGAATATTTCACTTGCTGCTTCTCTCTTCTTTTATTTGTAGAATGTGAGAAACTTCTGGTTTGATTTCAACACTTGCCTTGAGCAGAACTAAATCTCCGTGTACTGATGGGGCCTTTGGAGGGCGTTGGGCACCCCTGCAATCAGCATGCTCCCCGTGCGGCAAGGCTTGGGGGTTTCTCAGGTGCATATTTTGGAGGGTAAAGATGGAAAGAGAATTGAAAATAAATGCAAGGGGCGGTTATAAAAGTTGGACATGGGCTCTCAGGAGGGCAAGGAGGGAAACAAGCACGGAGAAGGGAAAATCAGTAGAGTCGGTGATCGGACATTTTAGCAGAGTCAAAAATTATTGGAATGGGAATTGTAAAGTAAGTGTGCTATAAATACGGAAATGTGGTCCATGGTATGCTCACGTTTCCAAGAGCATCATTTGAAGGGTGGTCACTTACTGCTCCTGACAAATCTAGGGTGCAGCCGAGAGAATGGGTGGCCCCAGAAAGGCAGAGGAAAAGGCTGTTGTGAGTGAGAGGCATGAGCAAATCAGCAGGAGCAGTTACAGCACGTGGCCCAAAAGCACTGGAGTCAGCCACGGGCACCTGAGTGCAGGAACATGCTCCTAACTGCCTGACCGTGGACAAGTCGCTTCACCTCGCTAAGACTCAGTTTCCTCATCTGTAAAACAAAGATACTAATAGTACTCTCTCAAAGCGTTGTTGCACGAAAAGCACAGAGTACAGTGTGTGGCACAAGGCAAGTGTCCAATGAATTTCAGTTATTACCAATGGATTTAACCATTTGAAATTGCCAATACTCAACCATTTTGACTTACAAATGGCAATTCCATAGAGTTCCATCTAAAATTACAACATTTTATTCTTTCAACAAAGGTCACTTATTATATTTCCAATGAAGTATAGTTTAATATTTATGGAGCTATTCATAATTTCCTAATTTGGTGGTTATGAAATATGTTCATTCAGGCCTTAATGGCCAAACTGGTTGAATAAAATGCATGTGCCTGCCTCCAGAGCACCTTTTACCCATGGCCCAGGGTCTGGGTGGCTTGGGCTTAGGAACTGATTTCTGCCAGCCCACGAATGGGCATCTCTGTCTGGATGTCAGCCCCCAAAGGCCTGCGTCTGGATCACCAGCTGTGCCAATGGGGTGGGGAACCAGGGTTACAAAGGGCCAGAGGAGGCCCTGGAGTTGGTAGTGGGGCCTGGTGAGCAGAAGAAGCTGAGCCACAGCAGAGGCCTTGACAACAGGCCTCGCAGCCAGTTGCCTCAGTTATGGCTTCTTGGGCAGAGTGTTGAGTCCCCGGGGACTTCTGGGTGAGGCTGCTTCCTCACTGTGCTAGAGAATGCCACTGATGATGGGATTACCATCAGTACAGGGTGTTTTCTCCTTGGTTTAGCAACTTTTTATTTATCGTTCCACTTCCTGTTGAATTTGTTTGTGTCAAGACTCACCATCAAAGAAGAATTTGAAAGCAAACCTTGTGTGCACACGAAGTCGTTGCATCAGGTGGTTTTCCATAACTGCGTAGGATACAAACGTCATGCCATTGGTTTTGGGGAGTCATTTGGCATGTTTACTCTACTTTGGAGGAGCTGAGGGAGATGATGAGAAGCAGGTGGGGGTCATTTCTTGGAAATCATTGAAATGTGTTCACTGAGGCAACTGTTGTGTGCTAGGTCTTGAGGGGGTGGCCCAAACATGAGGTCATAATAGTAATAGCAATAATGATGGATATAGTTTATGGAGCCTACTATGTGCTGGGCACTGTGTGAGACACTCTAATTATGTGATCCCATTCAGCATCCACAGAAACCCTTTGAGTCATGGACTCAGAAGACGGGAAGGACATTGCAAACGTATCGTCCAGTTACTTGCCCATGAATAAATTCATTATACTGGTTTGAAGTGATTAAACAGCCTTGGCTCTGAGCTAGCAGCGCCAAGCAGAAGTTCAGTGTGTCACACAGGAAGCGTCCGTGAGCTACCCGGTGGAGACGAATTTTAGTTCCTTTTAGGAAGTGAAGTTTTTGCTTGTTTTAATTTTTGCCAAATACTACAGATTCTATAGCCCTGCTCATTGCTGCTGCACGAGAGAGAGAGAAAGAGGAAAGGAGAGGGAGAGGAAGGAAGGAAGGGAGGAAGGGCAAAGAAAAGAAAGTGAAGCCAGAAAGAGGAAAGCAACTAGAACAAACCAGGCACACATCAGGCAGACCAACCGATAGGCAAAGCCATCCTCAAACTTTAAAAAGAGACGAGGACAAGGAATCTAGTGTAATGTATTTGTTGAGTGGATGAATTACAGCAGTATCTTAATCTGCTAGGGCAGACTATGACAGACTATAACAAAATACCACACAACGTGCAGCTTAAACAACAGACATTTATTTCCTCACAATTCTGGAGGCTGGAGGTTCAAGACCTAGGAGTCAGCAGGGTCCGTTTCTTCTAAGGCTTCTCTCCTTGTCTTGCAGATGGCTGTTGTTCCTTGGTGAGCAGGTGTGTGCAAACCTACCCCCAAAGGCCAAGGGAACTGACAAATCCAGTTTCTCAGAAAGAAGCATATAACAGGGACTTTTGAACAGAAGCCATGTCTCAGGCAGCCGAGAGACGGTGGAATCCCCACTGACCCTTATTTGGCAGCTTTTTTTGTAAAACATATACAGCTGGTCACACCTCAGACTTCCTTATGAAACTTGTGACTACTAGGAAGGTTAGATAAATATCTTTAGGAGGGGTTATCTATGTTACAGGCATTGTTTCTTTATGAGGGATTATCTATGCTATAGAACATCTTGGTATGCAGAAGTCAAACATCAGTCATCGTGATGGTTTTGCTTCAAGATGGCATCACTCTTGCCATGCAACAGGCTGTTTTCCTACAGCTGTCTTCTTGCTGTGTCTTCATATGGTCTTCCCTCTTGTGCCTGCCTGTGTCCTGATCTCCTCTTCTCATAAGGACACCATTTCTATCGGTGTCTGGTGAAGGGCCAGAGTGTGGGTGGAGTGTGTGTCTTATAAAAAAAAGCAGAGCTTTCTCTTGGGCTTGTGTCTGACCCATCACTAGTCACATGCATCTTTGTTATGTGTTCAAGAGAAGGAAATATCCTAGGTTTTGTTTAATTTTAGGCCATAAATAAAATTGGATTTTTATTTCATAAAATTAATCCCCTTCCCTCTGTGAAATAGCTTTCATGATAGAAGGTTTTGCAGGGTCTCAGAATGCCAAATTTGGAGTAAAACATTAAATAGTAATATATTTATCCAATAAAATTTCACAATTTATCTCTTTTTGTTTTGGTTTGCATTGTTTGCTTATTTGTTTTTTGGACAGAAATCTCTTAGAGATTGGCATAATTTTGACAATTAGGTTAACTTGGATAAAATATTCTAATGTTTTCTGTGTTGATGCTCAGATGACTTTTGAGTTGAAAGCTTCCCCTTCCTGCTCAATCACCCTCCTTCCCTTCACTTGTGTTCCCAGTAGCCTGGCATGGCAGGCAAGCACCAAGCTTGCCAACACCAGCGGGGAGGCTGCCATTTGGGTAAAGAGGACGGATGGCATTGTTCTGTGAACATAGTAGCCTCTCTCCCAACGTATGGGGTACGTAGAGCTTGTCAAGCTTGCTATGTTGCCCAGGATTGTCTCGAACTCCTGAGCTCAAGCAATCCTCCCCCCCCTCCCCTCCCTAAGTGCTGGAATTACAGGTGTGAGCTACCATGCTTGACCTTCCTTCATCTTCTTCAACTTTCACACCTGCTCTTAGGAAGTAGGTATTAAGTGCCACACATTACAAGCCATCTCTAGAACACCTCCAACACATGTTTGTCGAGTCCTGGATTGAAATCACGCAGGGAAGAGATGTTTACTGCACCCCCAAGCCACCCCTTCCCTTGTGCAGCAGCCTTGACCATTAGAAAGCACTTCTGCTTCTGGGCCCTACCTCTTCCCACAAATACCCTTGGAACTCCAGTCCCTCTTCTCCATGACAGACACCGTGGAGAGAGATTGTGCCCACCTAGAGCATCCTCTCTCCACCAGGAGAAACATTCGCAGGGCCTTCTGTCTCCCTCTGCAGGACTTACAGTTCTGCAGATGAACCAGTTGCCACAGTTCAATGTTCTCTCAAGGAACATCAGGAAAAGAAATCCTTTGGGGTGACCACTTTCTTTCTCCAGCTATGCAAGGTTCTGTGTCAATGACCCTTTCTCAGCTTATGCTTGTCAGCTCAGCAAGGAGTGGGCCCGAGTCAGAGGTAGCCTCTTTAGGAGGCAACGTGGGAGGATCTTGATTCCTTCTAGATACAAGTTTCCTGGCAAAAGGGACAAGGACTTTCCCAGCAAAGGCTGGTGAGAGCTTGCCAGAGAGCAACATTACCTGGCCAGGACAGGAAATAAGACATACCTTCCAAGAGAAAGACAATGAAACAACATTTTTGAATATGATGAATTCATTCTGGAATGTATCTTGGGAACTGGAGGCAGGTGGGGAAGGTGAGAAATGAACCAGGAGAAGAGATGCTTCCGGGGAACAGGGTGGACAGTGGGAAGTGTATGCAGCCTGCTGCATAACAGCTTCCAAAAATATTAACTGTGTGATTCACATCTTACAATGTCATCAATGGACAGCAGGCACTTAGAGGAGGAGAGAGTTCTGGGTGAGGAGACAGAGATCCCAGGATTCCGGGTAAATCCCTAAATGAAACGTGGACTCAAATCTAGGTCTTCCTGATTCTAAAGCTCCTTGTCATGCTGACCCGATGCACAAGTTCCCTACCATGGGCAATGTAGGGTGGGGTTTGTTTCTCCCAACCCCACTGAAGCATCACAGGTACCTGATGTGTCATCACTCTTCCCAAGTGATCTCACGTTGGTATTTCTTACCATGGAATGAGTGGTTAAGAGGACAGAACATTCTCCACCTGGGCAAAGACCTTTATTGGCTCTCTCTGCTGAGAATGAAGCTGTAAATGCAATCTTTATGGGATCTTCTATCTAAGATAAGAGGATATAAAATACATTTGCCATTCTGTAGCAACTTGATGGCTTTAATCAGGGAAGATAAAGCTTTCAGCTGAAATGGAATTAGAGTTAACCTTTTAAAAAATTTTGGTCTTAGGCTTTTCTGAAGAAATATCTTCCAATTCTGAAATATATAAAACTCAATGCAGAGGGAAATTATAGCCAATTGCCTTGAATCTTCCTGGTATGAGATTTCAGATGCATCTAGGGTTACATAATTGTTTCCAATACCCAGAAACACGTAAACACTTAATTTCATTGCTTGATGGGTCCTAGCTGTGGTCTTGTGCTGGGAAACCCTAGAAGGCTGGTTATATTTAGAGAGTGTTTTGTTCTGTCCCTTATTTAAAGTTGTTTTTTGAATAGGTAATATATTTTCACGGTTCAAAATTCAAAATTAATTAAAGGAATACAGTAAAACCTTCCTCCAAACCTTCCTTGAGGCAAATATGTTACAAATAGCTTGAGCATTTTTTTCCAGAAATATTTTATTTATATATAAAAGGTAGCACAATATTCACACTGTTCTGCACCTTGCTATTTTTGTGTACTTAATATATTTTGGTGATCTTTCCTTATCAGGTCACAAAGAATCACAAAGAGTTTACTGATACTTTTTGTCTGCATCATATTTCGTTATGTGTATGGACCAGCATTTATATAAACAGTTGATTATTGATGAGTATTCGGGTTGTTTCCTTTTCTCTCCCTTTCTGTTTCTTTTTTGCAATTTTTAAAAAAATTTCAAATGATGCTGCAATTAATAACTTTGTATACATATCATTTCTCACCTGTATAAGTACACCTACAGGACAAATTCCTAGAAATGCAAGTTCTAGGATAAAGGGTATGTGCACTTATAATTTTGAAAGAGATTATCAGATATTCCTCCACAGACTGCTCCAATTTATATTTGCCTAGGAATATATGAGAGTCTCTGTTTCCCACACTCTGGTAATACAGAATCAATTTTTTTTAATCTTCGTCCATCTGACAGGTGAAACAGGGTTTTCATTTGTAGTTTTAATTTGTGTTTCTCTTAACCTAAGAGAGGTTGAGTATATTTCTATACATTTAAGAGCCAAGTTAATTTGCTTTATTATAAACAATCAATTAATATTTTTTGCCCTTTTTATATTGGGTTATTAGTCTTTTTCTTATTGAAAAAGTAGTAGGAACTCTTTAGATATACATGGAATTAATCCTCTTTCTATAAGCTGTAAGTATGTCCCCCAGTTTTTCCTTTTATTTTGACTCTGTTTACAGTAGTTTTGGTCATGAAGAATTTTTTAAAGTGTTTAAACTTATTAATCTTTGAAAAATGGCTTTGGGGTTTTATTTCATAGGCATTTCCTATGCCAAGGTTTTAAATAGTTCTCTCATGATTTCTTCTAGTACTTTTGGGTTTCATATTTAAATCTTTGATGCCTATGAGATTTATCCTGGCGTATGCTGTGAATGCATCAGCTAGGATAAGATGATGTATGCTGCAGTAACAAAGAACCTACATGTCTCAACAGTTGAATACAATAAAGACTCATTTCTTACTCATGTCACATGTCTGCTTTTGATTGGCAGGAAGCTCAGGGACCCAGGCTCAGGGACTCTATGCAGAGGCATAGAGAGATGGTGAATCATGCCCTGGCTCCTAAAGGGTCCCTCCTAAAAGCGACGCTCTCTGCTCACGGTTCATTGATCAAAGCAAATCACGGGGTCAGAAGGAGAGGAGAGCTGAAATACTCGTGAACAGTGCCAATGACTACTTACAAGAATTATGGGTCCATTTTTTAATTTCCAGATGACAGTGTTGTCTCAGCCCTATTTAATGACTAATCCACCTTTCCTCTATTGATCTGAAATAACTTCTTTATCATTTTCTAAATCCCATTATGTATTTGGGACTATTTACGGATTTCCTATTTTGTTCCATTGATCAGTATTTCTATGCATGTACTCTATGGTTTTAAATTATGTGTTTTGTCATTCATAAATTATACTTTTATTATTTATAACTTATCAGTAGGGGTTTTAGAATGTGTTTTGATATCTCGTAGGGCTAGTCCTCCTTCAGGAGTCTTTATTTTTATCAGAATTTTACTGACTATTCTTGGTTATTTATCTTTTCATATGCATTTTAGAATCATCTTGTTTAGTTAAAATCATCTTGTTTCTTTCTTGCTGCAGCCCGTCCTCCTCTGTGTGTGTGTGTGTGTGTGTGTAAGACAGAGAATGCCTAGTGGTGTTTTATTGAGTTCCTGTTGAATTTACATCCTAACTTAGGCAGCACTGACATCTTTATGACGCTGAACTTTCCTATCCAAAGCCATGATGTGCCTTTCTATTTGTCCAAGTCTTCTTCATGTGCTTCAGTGTTTTCCCTCCCTCGAGAGCTCGTGTAGTTCTCAAGTTTGTCCTTGAATATTTTATTTGCCGTCGTCTTGGCTATTTGCTTTTTTCCTTCTTTCTTTTTCTTCTTCCTGCTGCTCCTCCTCCTCCTCCTTTTCCTTCTTTCTCCTTCTTCTCTTGTTTTTGTATATGTGAAAGTTATTAATCTCTCCAACTCCTTTTTTAAATTATTAAATTGACTCCATGATGAACACAAAATGACAAGAAAAAAATTATTAAGATGGAGGCAAAGATAGAGTAGAATAGGTGCGACCCAATGTCAACAAAAGAGTAAGTTACAGTTGCCCAAAGACATTTCCTTTTTTTTTTTTTTTTGAGACAGGGTCTCACTCTGTCACACGGGCTGGAGTGCAGTGGCGTCATCGTGGCTCACTCACTGCAACCTCAAACTCCTGGGCTCAAGCGATCCTCCTGCCTCAGCCTCCCGAGTAGCTGGGACTACAGGCACGTGCCACCATGCCCAGCTAATTTTTCTGTTTTTTGCAGAGATGGGGTCTCGCTCTTGCTCAGGCTGGTCTCCAACTCCAACTCTTGAGGCAGGAGCTCAAGCGATGCTCCTGCCTCCACCTCCCAGAGTGCTAGGATTACAGGCATGAGCCACTGCACTGGGCCCCAAAGACATTTTCTTTCCCTCATTTAACCTATGTAGACTGTGGGACAAACAACTTGAGCTATACGGTTACTGTTTACACAGTTAGCTTATTTGAAAGTTGGCAAGATGGAGGCAGGGTCATATCAGGCAAAGAAAAGCAGCTTATTTGAAAACTCCCAGTTTAGGCCACATCAGGCATTTCCCAGGCAGTGAAATGAATAAACATTACTGGGCTGGGGGACCTAACACAGTGCTTCAAACATATTAGGTGCTTTATTAGAGATTTTTGGAATAAAGCTGAGTCCAAGCACAGAGTTTTAGAACTGGAAGGGGCTTAACATTAGCTGGGGCAGTGGTTCTCAGGCCTGGTTACACCAGAGAATCACCAGGGAACTTATAAAAAACACTGATGCCCAGGCTACTCCCGACCCGTGATGTCAGTGAGGCCCGGGAGTCAATATCACTTAAAAACCTCCCACAGGATTTCATTGTGCAGCCAAGGTGGGAAACCTTATTTTAGACCAATGTCCTTGCTGAGCACATGAGGAGCCAGTGGGGCAGCGACAGGAAGGAACCCAGGTGTCTATGGCTAAGCTAAGACCAGAATGAGGTCTGCAGGGTGCCCTGCCCAGGTCACAGCAGCTAGCGCCTCCTGGCTATATTTTCCTGCTCCACAAGGGAGGGGTATGGAGTCAGTCGGCGACTTGCCCAAGGTTACAGAGCTAGAAAGGGACAGCACTCAGGAGAAGACCCAGGGCACCCTGACTCAGAGGCCCTTGTGCCCAGGCTGGGTTCTTGTCCACTTCGCCATGAGGCCTTGGGACATTAACAGCCACTTTCTCCTGTCTGTGGAAATAGTAAGTTATAGAATATAGTCCTTAGGAATTGTTTAAATTTTAAGTGTTTTTAGCAGCTCACCCTTTTTCCTCAGTTGAAATCTTACTTCAACAGCAGGGAGCAGAACCACCCAGCTTGGAGCAGGGTGGGGACACTGAGTGCCCCCAGCCTGCCCCCTCTGCCCAATAGTCCTCCCTGGTCCTCACCTCGGAGAAGAAACTTCTGAAAAACCAGGGGTAGATGCTCTTGGGATCCTTCCCCTCTCTAACGTCAGAGGAGGAAGACTGAAAGAAATATGAGAGTAATTCACCGTCTATTCATCATCATGGATGCGCTCTGGGTTGTTCCCACATCTTGGCGCTTGTGGATAATGCTGTGATGAACACGGGAGGGCAAATATCTCTCCGAGGTCCTGCTTTGAATTTTTTTGATAAATACCCAGACGTGGGATTGCAGGATCATAGGGTAGTTTTATTTTTAATTTTTGAGGAACTGTTATACTGTTTTTTATAGCATCTGCACCATTTTACATTCCCACCAACAGTGCACAACAGTTCCAATTTCTTCACAACCTCACCAATACTTGCTTTCTTTTGTTTTTTTGGTATTGGCCATCCTAACAAGGTGATATCTCTGTGGTTTTGATTTGTGTTTCCCTGATGATTAATGATGTTGAGCATCCTTTCATATATCTGTTGGCCATTTGTATGTCTTCTTTGGAGAAATGTCTATTTAAGTTCTTTGCCCACTTTTTATTTGGGTTGTTTGGTTTTGCTACTGAGTTGTAGAATTTCCTTATGTATTTTTGATACTAATCCCTTATCAGATATATGGTTTGCAAACATTTTCTCCCATTCTACAGGTTGTCTTTTCACTATATACATGCAAATGGTATATTATTCAGCCTAAAAAAAGAAGGAAATCCTGAAATATGTGACAACATGGATGAACCTGGAGGACATTTTGCTAGAGGAAATAAGCCAGTCACTGGACAAGTACTATATGATTCCACGTTCATGAGGTATCTAAAATAGCCAAACTCATAGAAGCAGAGAGTAGAATAGTGGTTGCCAGACACTGGAGGGAGGGGGAAATGAGGAGTTGTTATTCAACAGATACAAAATTTCAGTTATACAAGATGAATAAATTCTAGAGATGGGCTGTATACAGCATCGTGCCGATATAGTTAACAATACTGTATTGAGCACTTAAAAATTTGTTAAAGGGTAGATCCATGTTACATGTTCTTATTACAATAAAAGAAAAAAAGAGAGAGAGAAATTCAGTTGGTCACTTTGCTTCACGATGCATTTCCTCCGGAGGAGCTTTCCAGCTTTTTGTGTTTAGTTTTGCCAACCCCGGACCCAGCGAACGGAGCTCCCTCGTGCAGAGCAGAGAGCCTGCTGGTCTTAAGGGCCACATCTTCGAGGCTCTCAGGTTACCCACCCAGCCTCTCCTAATGAGCAGACGGGCATCTGAGGCGCGAGCGGACGACCATATTGGACCACTTTTCTCTGCCGCCCTTCCCCCTGGCTCAGGGCCATCAGAGGCCCGGATGCCAAGCCTGGTTTGGTGAGATTTTCTCCAGCACGCCCTGTCTGCCCTACCCGCCCTCCCTTCTCTCGGTCCTGGCAGCTGCAAGGGGACCTCTAGACCTGCTAAGTGACAGGGCTGCAGGGGCCGGGGGGCCAGCTCCAAACTGCCTCTGGAAACAATTTCTGCTGCCCTGTTTTGGGGGTCTGTGAAATTTTCTCTCCTGTCTCCCTGCTGCCTTTCTCTGCCATGTCCCCGGGGCTCTGCTTTCCCTTTTGCCCCAGCGTGCCCTGTGTGTGTGTGTAAGAGAGCAACTTTGTCTTAACACTCTTCTCCCTCTGTCTCTGTTCTTTCTCTGCTCCTGATGTTGGAGCAGCCCAGGTCTGCTGGGGCTTCCAGCCAGACAGACCCCAATTGCCCACCCCTGGCCCAGGCGCTGCCTTGGGGGCCTGAGAGACCCAGAACTGGCTTAGACACGTCTGGTCTGTTGCAGAAATGAGAGGCACCCACCAAAACCAAAATGCCCAGGACAGAGGACTCGAGGCTCTGAAGGTGTGTGGAGGGTGCTATGAGATTCGGGGGGCACATGTCACTTGCATCCGGGAGACTCAGAGAAGGAAGTTACTTGGCCTCTCTGTCCCTGAGTTCCTTCAGCTGTCAAGGGCAAGGAGCGCCTGCCTCCCAGGGTTGTGTGAGGGCTGCACGAATACATGCTGTGAACCTTGAAACAGCCAATCCCTCAAGATGCATCCTGAGTGCCTGGGCCCAGATTCAAATTAGAGCCGAGCAGCCATTTAGTGATAGAGGTCACACGGGCACTCTGAGTTCCCGGAAAACCCTCGAGTCTGCTTAGCTTTGGCACTTTCAGAGCTGCCCATGCTGCCTGAACCAACCAATAGGCTGAGACCCACATTGGCCAATCAGAAGTCAGCAAACACCAACCAATCAGAACTAGGCAAGTGTGAATCCTTCATTTGCATAAGTGGCCCCAGTGGGAACCTAGGTGGGAACTTTCTCTGTAACAGACAAACCCGACCTTTGTTGTCTGGAATGCGCCTTCCTTTTACACCGAAGGCTGTGTCTCTCCAGTTTGCAAACTATACTGGAATGAAGTTTCTTTCCTCTAGATTCCTTTTCAGAGAACTTTCGCTCACAATGTCAAGTTCTGAAACAGCGCCTGGCAGGTCGTAGGCGTCATTATGGCTTCTGTTCCACAGACGGGGGACTGAGGCTCAGAGAGATCAAGTCACTCGCTCGTGGTCACACAGCTAGTGGCTCGCATCAAGTTTTCACCTAGTACCCCTGGCTTCTAGGGCTTTTCTGGCATGCGACCCTGGTTCCTTCATCCTTTTTGAACCAAAATCTGTCCTTTGTTTGCACTTCTGTCATAGCTATAAGTGTCTCCCATTCTGGCCAGCTGTGCCCAGTACAATCCTCCTCTCTGTGTGAGTTCTTCGAGGGCAGGGACGGTGTTTGGCTCCCCTGTGTGAAGCAGGATGATCTATTCCAACATTGCCCAGGCTGCTGGTATGCTTGCTTGACCCAGAAGGTGGGCCAGCCTTTGAGCTTCCTTGTTGCAGGAATTTGGGGTCACAGGACTGAGAGCCATGTTGCCAGACAGCCAAAGGGTCCCCTCCTGGCTTTGGTATTGTGGGTGCTTGGGCTCACCCAAGGGGGTTGGACCAGATCATCCCTCAGAGTGTGGGTGGAGGTCAGGGGCTTGACTAGATCAGAGGAACAAAGGGCAAAGAGTCCCTTAAACCAGGAGGGGAGGAGGTGGGGTGTCTTGAGTTCCCAGCTCTTCACTCCTTCACAGAGACCCACATGGTGACTGGGTCTTGAATAGGGCCACACAGGGATAGGCGAAAATGGCCAAAAATCTAGAGCTATGGCCTGAGGTCTCCAGTGAAATATGGGACTGGCTTTAAGGGACCCTGCAGGCCTGGACAAGGAGTGACTTAGCCTTTGAGGATGGAGGACCACCCCATGCAGGACAACATGAGCTCCGGCCTGGACAGTCCTGGAGAAGAGCCCCCAAATGGTCAGAATGGACCCTCCTTCAACCCTGTAAGGTGGAGTGCAAACAGATCACATTTCTTCTAGGAAACTCAAGGCACAGGTATTGTTTACCCCCAGAGGTGGGGATTAAAATCACGCCTGCTAGGTGTGTAGCTTCACATGGGTATTCATCCAACAAGCATTTATCCAGCACATTTTGTTGGCCAGGTTAGGTGCTGAAGACGCATCAGGGAAGAGACACAGAGCCCTGTTCCCCTGGGGTCTTTTATCAGGCGCGAGGGCTGAATCCCTTTGCAAAGAATAGAACTCGGTTAATGCCATTCTTGAATAAGAGTTTCTTTGTGTCTTTTCATCAGTTCATATCTGGGGGTGAACTAATATGGCAGTGAGCAATTGGACAGCTGATTTCCAGAGGTAGGGCTCTGCACTGGGCTATATGTATGGCACCAATAATATTGCTGAAAATGACACCCTAGGAATGGCAGACCCAAAATTCATCAGTTTGGGCTCCTGATGCCTAGATGAAGCAGAGCCGCTGTGCCAACTTACACTTTCCTGTGCAGACGAAATTTAAACTTCTCTCTAGTCTAAGCCACTGTATAGGCAGCCAACCACTGGGCACCTGCTCCTCAACGCACCACAGCCCCCACCATCCCTAATTCCTTCCCCCACTCCAAGGTCAGCTACCTTTCCTGCTGAATTTGTGCTGTTGTTTTCCTCCTAATTTCTGCCTACTGCCCACCTGGCCCCATAGGCATTTGAGTTTGGGATCCCCATTGTCAACCCTCGAGAAACAAAAGGTGAGACACCTGCTTCCCTGTACTTTGGGGCTGCTCACTCCTCCTTCTCAGGGGGTACCTCAGTGACCCCAGGGCTCACCTCTTCTTGGGGAGGCTAACTGTATCGACTCATGGATGCTCTGTGGGCACCTTCTCACTGAAGGAGGGAAGAAAACCAACAAGTTTTATCTCTGGCAGTAAATGTAGAATGGAAAACGAAGGTTAAATGGGATGACACAGGCCCCACTCCGTGTGGCTTCCTGTGTGCCTGTTGTCCTCATCACTGCTCTAGGACGGGCATCTGGTGAGAGCCGCGTGCAGGGTACTTCTCCAGGTGGCCTTGGACTGACCCAGTTCTCCGCCTTTCTCACTTGAACTTCTCGGGAATAACTGTAGAATGTGCCGGGAATGCAACATCCTGAGACAGGGACGGACCAGCCAGAACAGCACAGACCGTGTTCCAGTTCTGCCTGGAAACATGACATGTTCTTCAACACTCTAGCCCAGCATGGCATGTTGCCCTTGGGGTATAAAACCTAGGGTGGGAGGCTGCTTTCTGGGGTCCCTCAACTGTGGTGCAAGTGGGGCACATACAGATGAGACCCCATCTGTCCTGGGCAGGTTTCCTGAGCCTTGGGGGACCAGCTCGCAATGACTCCTAGGCTTCTGCTGTCCCTTGCTGCCTATCTGTCAGTAATAATCCCACTTCACATAACTCATGCGTGGGTCCCACTGGACTCAGTCAAGTTGGTAACCAGTGAACAGCAGACCTGCTTTGCACCAGGTGTGGGATTTGGTCTCAGATGTGTCTGGCCCCAAAGCTTGAGGGGCTGCTCTTCTGTGCAGTTGGAGACCCAGGAATATGAGCCAGCTCATAGCCAAAGCCACAGCTGGCAGCGACTAACATGGAGGGTAACCCACAGGCAGTTGCAAACACCCACGTTGTGCCTAGAATGAGCAAAAAGTCTTTATTTAGGACACTTTTTTTCCCTCACTTTACTCACTAATAGGTGATCCTAAAGCAAGCTTTGTCTGCAGGCTTCCAAAAGGTATTGCCCAAATTTTGCTTAGCCCCTTCTCCGCCCTGCTGGCCACACTAACTTAACCTCTCCTTGGGTCATGCGGGCAAGAGCATTTAGTACCTGCTGCTCCAAGTGTGGCCCCTCCACCAGCAGCCTCAGCATCACTGGGACCTTGTGGGGAATGTGGGCCCCCCAGACCCCATCCCAGACCTGTTGAATCAACATTTGCTTATTAACAAGATCCACAGGGAATTCATCCTCATAGTCAAGTTTGAGAATCAGTAATGTAGTGAAATGGATGAGACTGCATTCCAGCTCTGCTGCGTTCTGGCTCGTAACTTCTCCCATCCTTAGCTACGAAAAGGGAGAAATGATGTTAGGTTGAACCCTAAGAAGTTGCCTTTTTTTTTTGTAGGTTAAAAAAAGGCCAAATATAAGCCATTTTATATGGCTCAACCTATTACTTAACATTGTTGGGTTGTTGTGGGAAGTCATTTTATAATGAGATAAAACATAACGTGCCTGGTGCACAGCAGGGTCACTCAGTGGTAGTTATTGCCCATGTGCAGTGTGCACAGCCTTGGTCACCTTTACTATCTTCACCCCAAAAGAACCAGCGTGTGGGCAATTTCTCATTAAATTCTGTTGATTCTGCAACAGAAGCTCCCCGGTGTGTGGGCCAGCGGTTATTTTCATGGCTGCATGAGGTTCGGACAAGGGTACTTGCCATCAGCACTGTTTCAAAATATTTCTCGTGTCACTTCCAGATGAAGAAACTGAATCCCAGGTAGCTTGGGGATGTCACCAGGGTGAATGCCGACTCAGTCCCCCAGCCAGTGTCTCCTGTTCTGTTCCCTCTGCGTCATTCAGCGTGTCCGAGGGAACATTATCCCAATGCGTTTACAATCTTCCCCAGAAAAAGCATGCTACCCATTTCTGCATGGAAAGCCATGGCCAGGGAGGGCCAACTACTCAATGCCTGGAGCGGGTGGGAGGTCAAGGTCTAGGCGAGGCCTGGGAGTGAGCTGGATGTTGGTGGCAGCAGTGGCTTCTGAGCCCTCCTCATCCAGGATCATCACGGCCTTATGAGTGACCTGCAAGGAAAATCCTGGAATCATCAATCTACCCCACAGGAGGACCAACCAGGTCCAGCCTTTATTTTTGTACCAATTTTTTTTCTATTCACTTACTTAACCCCATATTTTCCATCTGTTTTCACTTATCCAGTCACCTATTCTTGTGTCTATCCTTTAAAAAATCCACTATCTATCCACTGACTACTCTTAAACACACCTGTCTACCTACCGTCCATCCATCATTGATCTATTTGCCCATCTATTCATCCAGCCAGCCAACCATCATCCACACCCTACAGCCATCCACCCACCCACGCGTGCCTCCGCCCCCCTCTATACCTGTCTGTCCGCCCTCATTCATCCCCCCACCCACGCATCATCCACGCACCCCGACCCGTGTGTCTTCCTATCCCTGACTCCATCCATTCGCTACTCACCTATCCATTCATGCACCCACCCATCCCCCAATCTATTTAGGTTTTCATGGCTACATCCGCATTATACTGGTTATAATGTATTTTTAATATCACACCAGCATCTGTCCGTCCATCCACTCATTCCTCCGCCCACTCAACCACTCTTTCACCCAGTCACCATTTACTTATGCTTTCGTTCACTCCATCACTTATTCATTCATGAATTTATTCAGGATACATTTCTTGAGTACCCATTATACGCAATCCACTCTGCCAGGCATGGTAAGGGATATAACCGTGAATTGGAATGACCCTTGAGGAACTCATCATTTGATAGGGAAGATAAGACATCTAAAGTGAGAGTGGAGAGTTATCAGGAGAAACTTTCTGCTTTGGATGCAGGGGTGAGGATGAGAGCACAGAAAGCTTCATGGAAGAGGTAACATTTATGCAGGGCCTTGAAGGACGGGTAGAATTTGGACATTCAGAGATAGGGTAGAATGTTCTAAGTGGTTTAAAAATAAAAAGTCTGAGCCAAGGCAAGGAGTGAAGAAAGCTGCTGAACACGTAGGATCCTGTGAAGTTCAGTGGAGCAGTGCACCAAGAGCAGTAGGGGACATGGGCTGGACAGGTGGCTTATGACTAGATCACGGAGGACTTAGAAACTTTCAGTCCCCTGGGCATGGGCCTCGTCTTCCCAGGCTGTTCCCTGTGCTGTCTCTCAGCCCTTTCTTTACGTAGCTTGTCCATCTGGAGGAAGGACCTCCCCAGGAAGCTTTCTCTGCGCTTCCAACCTGCAGACATGATTTGCCATCTACTGCCTTCCCTTTCCTTGTCTGTCATCTGCGTGTGGGAATGGTGACTTATTCCTGTGGGATCCTCAGTATCTTGCCAAAGTAGGGGTGCAATCATATGGAATAAGTATACAGAAGCAAATAGCACCCTGCAAAGTTAAAGGAAACAGCAGCTTCTGGAGGTCCTGGACATCATCTTCCAGCATTTGTCAACAGACACTGAGAGGCCCCTCGAACCCCACTCCCAACTTACTGTAGAGACATTCATTCCAGGCTGCCCAGGAAGGCCTCTGCCCATAGGCACTTGTGGGAGGGGAGGTGCTGGAAATGGAAAGTGTGGGGAAGTGGAAATTGAGTTCTCTGTGGAGAGACAGAAACTGGTTTGCTGTAGAGATCCCGACAGGGCCAGAGCGTTTCATGGGAGTCGCCCCCCAGCGCCGCCTCCCTAATCAGCCCCAGGGCTGCAGCCTCCCGCCCTCCCCCCTGCCTCGGGTCTCTCAGCCCCAGTCACCCCACCCCCCGGCCGTTCTCCAAGGGGTAGCAGGAGTGAGCTTTCTAAAATGCACACTGCCCCCAATTCATCTGTCCTGGGCTCCCTTGGCTCCTCACGCAGTCGAAGGG
Organism: Daubentonia madagascariensis; assembly: GCA_023783475.1. Lineage (NCBI taxonomy): Eukaryota > Metazoa > Chordata > Mammalia > Primates > Daubentoniidae > Daubentonia > Daubentonia madagascariensis. The sequence continues at coordinate 52,065,809 of JAKFHU010000485.1, read as the reverse complement.
CCTGGAGCGCCAGCCACGCACGTCCACCTTCCCAGTCTCAGCCTCTGCTGCCTGCCTTTCTGTGTTCCCAACTCTCCATGCTTGTTCCTGGAACCTACTGAGCTCCCTGGGGTTCCCTGCGCTTGCCAGACTGTTCCTCATCCCTGGGCTTGTGCATGTGCAAACTCTTCATTCTGGAATGCCCTTTCTTGACCCAGTCCTCTTTGGGATTTGTGTTATTTACAAATACATGGCACAGCTGAGCTATTGCTGGCTCTGTGAAGGCTTGCCTGACCCCAGAAAAGGCCAGGTGTACCCTCTTTGGGTTCCTGGGAACATCATTCTATCACCTGCTGTTATAACAAGGGAATAATGGTATCTTCCTCATAGGGTTAATATGTCAGTGCAATTATAACCTCCCTTCTAGCACTGAGGAAACTGGGACCTAGAAACAGGTCAGTACTTGTCCATGGTGCTGCCATGTTTGCAGCAAAGCCAGGCAAGAGCTCCCTCCCAGGACCCTCAATGGTACCTTCACGGGGCACAAGATAGTGCCCTGGGAGTGACAGTGTGCTGGTCCAACACAAGACAAAGTAAGCACAGGAACATCGTAACAATAATTTTAAAATGAGGTTTATTTTGTTAGCCAAATTTGAGGCCATTGGACCAGTTTCAACCCAAGGAGCCTGAGCAAGTGACTGGCTGTGGTGGGTTACGTTTGGTTTTATACATTCGAGGAACAGGGTTTACAGTTACCATAAATCATCATGGACATAATTGGTTTGGCCAAAAGGTGGGCCATCTCGAAGCAGGGGCTTACATGGTTAGGTAGTTTAAAGACTCCTTGCTTGGATGTTTAAAATTTGAGCTTTGTAAGGTTGAAGTTTTATAGGAGACACCCTGGCATGATTGTGTGTGTACATTGAGGCCAGCAGTTTGTCTGCGATAGCCTTGGCCTGTTAATGAGTTCAAGGACATCTCCTAGAGGAGGTGGACATGTCGGGCGTTGACTCCCTCCTCATGGCAGACAATTTAGTTTTAGATTCCCTGGCCAGGGGTCGCATGTCGCCAGTGGGGGGAAGTCTTTGGTTATTTTAGTTCACAGTATCCTGGGAGGTGATAGTGTCCTGGGGGTGACAGTGCCCTGGGGAATAACAATGTCCTAGGGTTGACAGTGTCCTCAGGGGTGATGTTGCCCTGGGGGATGACAGTCTCTTGGGGTTGACAATGCCCTGGGAGTGGCAGTGTCCTGGGGAATGACAGTGTCCTGGGGGTGGACAGTGCCCTGAGGTTGACAGTGTCAACTCCCATGGTACCCTGGGGATGACAGTGTCCTGGGGGTGACAGTGCCCTGGGGTGTGATGGTGCTCTGGGGAGGTGATGATGTCCTGGGAGATGACAGTGCCTGGGGGTGACAGTACTCTGGGGGTGTCAGTGTCCTGGGGTGTCAGTGTCCTGGGGGTGACAGTGTCCTGGGGGCTGACAGTATCCTTGGGGGTGACCTTGCCCTGGAAAGGGACAGTGTTCTGGGGGGTGACAGTGCCCTGGGGACATTTCATAGTGGCTGAGGGAGGAGGTAGGACCTGCCTCCCCGGGGGCTCTGCTGTGAGCAGGCAAGCCTGTCTTGAGCAGACTGTCCCACTTGATCAGCGTTTCCAGCAGCAGGGCATCCTCCAGCTGCCTGTGCTTGCCCCTGTTGGGGAGGACAAAGGAGATGGTGGTGCTGCCGCCGTGGTCCATCTGCAGCACGGTGCACTGCAGCCAGGCTTGTGGAGGAAGCGGTGGCCAGCCTTCTGCTTCATCATGGGGACCCACACAGCCCTGTGCTCATCCACGAAGAACTCCTTTGGAGCCGGTGGCACATGGGTCAAAGGGTTGCGCCCACTCAGCTGAGGGGAAGAGAAACGCTGATGTTGTCCTCACACAGAACTGGGTTGGGAGGGGTCACCCTACTACCTACTAGCAGCCAGTGGGAGTGGGGAAAGCAGCCAGATGCTGAAATCCAGGAGTCCACACTCAGGAAGCCAAGCCTGGCCCAGGAACTCACTCCTGACCTGTCTTTTAGTGTCTGTGTGGCCCTGGGGGCTGCGCCTTGACCTCCCTGAGCTTCTGCCTCCTCATTTGTAAGACGATAAATGCTGTTAGATACTATTACAATCATATAGTAGTATCACGGCCATGGAAATACTGATGCTCTCTCTGGTCTCTCCAATCTGTTAGAGGTGGTTAGTTTTTAAGAAACAACGTATCACTGTGTACAAGCTCCTCTGAAGGTAGGTGTGGACCTAGGGCAAGTTGCCTAACTTTGCCTCAGTTTTCTCATCTCCCCAGTGGACATCTACTTTGTTGGGTTGCAATGAGAACTAAACAAAAATTAAATATGTACAGCACTGGCATGTGAATAAGGACTTCACACTTAATATATGTGTGTATATATGTGTAAACATGCTTATGTAAGTACCATAAATATTCATAGATGTATATTTGAGTGCTGCCTTACTGGCTCAGGCAGATAAGTTTTCTTCAGTTTCAAAAATCTGTTTTCTCATCTGTAAAATGGGGACATTAATGTTGGTCTTATCTGCTTCATTTGAGTGACAGGGTGAAATGAGATCTTGGGTGTGAATGTACTTTGAGACCACAAAACACTATATAAACATGAGGACTGAGTTCATCTCCTGAGTCCTGAGTGAGAATAGCAATGCCTGCCACCTGCCTGCCCCCAGAGACCACTGTGGAGTCAGGATGACCTGGCTATTAAACTAAATCAGACATTAACAATGGTGGGAACACACCACCTCTTAGCTCTTTTGGGAAAAAAGAAAGGACTCCCTGCTTCAGGATTCTTTTTGCTCTGATCTTCCCGGGACCTGCCAGAGGAAGGGAATTCATGGTCTGTAATTCAGTGGTGGCTTGCAGGGTTACTCAAGGTGGAGATTGCAGCCCTCTGTTAGCAGAATTGCCTATGGGGGGAAGTAAGGGGGACTTCTTCAAAGGCAAGGTCAAATGAGAATCACTTCTGATAGGTACAGGATACCTGCATTTTAAACAAGCTCTCTAGGAAGTTCTTAGGCACACTAAAGTTTGAAAAATTCTTCTTTAAAAACAAACTCAAGAAGTGGCATTAATATGGGGAGATGATAAGTTCCCTGTTGCTGGAGGTATTCAAGCAAAGACATCAAAGATTCAGGGGGCATACGCTTACTGAGTGCCTTCTATATCTAAGTCAGTTGGGGAGGCTTCCCAGATGCTATGGGGTGGGGCTAGGGTGTGTTTGGAGCCTGGATTCTGGGAAGGAGATACACATTGGATGCATACCCTCTTATCTCTGAGGAGCATGTGGTCCACCAGAACTGCTATGGTCTCGTTGCCGAGGTCCTTCACCCAGGCCCCATGCTTCCCCTGGGTTCGCTCTCTACATATCCGTTGATGTATTTTTGGGCATCTAACAGGCTCTGGATGCCCTGGGTGCATGCTGCTGAATCTGCACTGGCTTGTGGTCAGGCGGAGCCGGGAGGGAGGAGCCTGCACAGGGAGTCTGAGCACAAGACCCTGGAAGCCCTCTTGGATCTCAGCCTTGGGCACTGAGGTGAGGTTGAACCCCAGGCCCTAGGATTTGGGTCCTGTTGGCCAGTGGGAAACCACGGCCAAGGCCAAGGAGATGCTCTCAGGGAGAAGAGAATGTTCTCTCCAGGGGTATCCAAAGCCAACTGTCTGTAGAGATTGAAGGCAAAGTCTATGTTGCTCACAGAAATGTTGTGGCACAGTGGCAGCATAGGCCTGGGAGTGCTGTCCTGGGGGCTGGAGTGAGATCAGAATCTTCTTGGTCAACCAGGGCCTGACAATGAGCCCCAGCCATGAGTGCACTGACCAGCTGCCATCACCAAGGGCCTCCATCCTCTAGGGTCCTTGGTCTGAAAGGAGCGGTGGCATGGAGGACAATAAGGAGCGGTGGCATGGGGTTGGGGGAGAATCCAACCCCACCCACAGCCCCACACTCACCTGAAATCAAATTTTTCCGTGAGCTTTTGGAGGAGCTGGGAGGATTCAGCAGGTCTGTACTGCCCTTGGCACAGAAATGCATACCTGCAGGGAGGGTTGTGACAGGCTGGACTTCTGGGATTCACACAGACTGAACTGAGGCTGCCCTTGGCTCAGTGTCCACCGTTGGTACAAACCAACAAAGAAAAACAATGCACCCCTCCATTAGGGTTGTGTGGAAATCCATGCATGGAGAAGAAGGGGCTGCAGAGCATAGTGGCCATCTGGAAATAGGGTGCGTGCCCTGGGGATGAGTCTCATGCCACCACTTACTTGCTGCCTGATACTCTCCTGGGCCTCAGTGTCCTCCCTAGCCCTCCTTACTGCTCAAGGTTGCCATGAAAGTTAAGTCTAGTGATATATACGGACGTTCTAGAAAATTAGTAAAAGGCTGAGCTAGTTGGAGCAATGCTCCACCCTCTCCTGATTTCATTCTTTTGTCCAACACACATTTAGGGCCACCTACTGTGTGTCCAACACTGTGCTCATCACAGGAGCACAGAGATGCCCAAGTCATAGTTCTTGCCTCCAAGGAATTTGGGTTATGACATTTTAAATGTCGTGATTGTTTGTCCATTTTGGCAGTAGAGCTTTTTTAATTGTAATGGCTAGTTACAGTATAATGATTAGTTCTTCGGGAAAGTCAATAGAACTTTCCACTTTAATGCAACATGAACAGAAAAGTTACTATGTACTCGGTAGAAAGAGTATTTGCAGAACCTTAGCAACTCAAATGCCTTGTCCTTCCTGAGCTGACTTGGAGGCAGGGATGGCACGAAGGTGACCTGCTGATTGAGCGCAGAGAGAGGGTTCACATGGGATGATGGGTCTGAGCAGGATTTAATTTTCTCCCAGCTTTGTTTATTATTACTTTATTTTTACTCTGCTCATTCACTCTCTTGACAGACATAAATACCCACCCACTCACCTCTCTTGACTTCCCAGCATCTTCAATTCTTTCTCTTGAACTTCACTCACGGGAGAGCACAGCAGGCATCTGTTCTGAGACCCATTGCATCCGTCCACTGACTCATTCATTCGCTGTGGAATGCTCACTGCATGCTGAGGGCAGTGCATTCATTGTGTCCTGGGGAATAAGGAACAACCCTGCCCTCAAGGATTTTTTTTGTTTAAATTTTTTGTTATGGAAAAATGAGAACATACACAAAAATGGAGAGAATGGTATCGTGACCTCCCACGTACCCATCAGCAGCTGCGCTTATTTTCAACATAAGACCAGTACCAGTTTTTGATACCTCCCAATCCCTTTCCCCCTTTGGAAAGTTTCGAAGCAAATCCTACACAGCATTTCATTTTATCTCTAACAATTAAAAAAAAAAAACCACAGTAGCACATCTCACCTTAAAAACAATAATAACTTATGATTAAATATCAAGTCACTATTTCCCTAACTGGTTCCTAAATTTTTTTTTTTTTTTTACAGTGAGTTTGTTTGAATCAGGATCCAAACAAGGTCTACACATGACATTTAGTTAAACTCTCTCTCTCTCCCCCTTCTTTCTAATTGAGACAAAATTTTACATTACATAAAATTAGCCATTTGAAAGTGTCCAATGTGGTGGCATTTAGTACATTCACAATGTTGTGTACCCTTCACCTCTATTTAGTTTCAAACTATTTTAATCACCCCTAAAGGAGATTCCATACTCATTAAGTAGTCACCCCCATTCCCCCTCTCCTTAGCCCTTGGCAACCACCAATCTGCTTTCTGCAGCAATGGATGTGCCTATTCTGGGCATTTCATACGAGTGGACTCAGACAGTATGTGACCTTTTGTGTCTCTACTTTCACTTAGCAAAATGTTTGCAAGGTTCATCCCGGCTGTAGCATGTGTCTGTATGTCACTCCTTTCATACAAAGCTGGGTTTATTAAACTTGCAGAGCAAGGAGGACACCACCTTGACAGCTCAGTAGTGTCTCAAAAGGGGGTAGTTAAGGGAGATTCTTATACGGTCTCACAGGCTGGAGTTAGTCTGTGGTGGTTTTAGGGTGATGATAAGAAGGTGTAAAGGAAAATAAAAATTTCAGGATCCCCCAAACTCCTTATGCAAAAGGGAAAGTCAGGCCTGGAAGCTGAGTCATGTAACATCCTTTTCCAAATGAACAGCTGCTACTAGTATTATGCATTAAGGTGCAGAACAGAGACAAGATTAGATCAATCACTCCTCCGCCTACCCAGATATGTCTGCATAATTGATTCTTCCTCATGCCTTTTCTCTCTTCGAACATTCACCTTATCTTATGTAAAGTGTAGATTTCCTGGGCTCTGACTAAAGTCTCACAAGAAGGTAACCATTCACGTTATGGCCCTACCTGCCCCTTTTCCAAAATCCGCACCCTCCCCCCACCTTTAAGGAAATGTATAAATACTAAACCTCCTGAAAACCTCGTCAGAAAAACAGCCACAGGTGCATCACCTGTGGCTTGTGTTTTTTCAGGATGCACCTGAAAGCTGTCCTAATAAACCCCAATTGATTGGGATCCTTGCCTCGGTCGTTTTGATTGTCAAAAGAATGGTCAGGATTCGTAAACCAGGTGAGTAGTCAGTGATCTTTCTTTGGAACCGGTGAATCTTAGGATAGTTTTCTGTGACCTTATCTTGGAGCACATGGGTCTGAACATGCTGCTGTTAATATACTCTGGACTTAGCACATGTTGCAAGTCAAAGTTGGGTAAAGTTTATCTGTTTTGCACATCTTAGTTCAGTTTGCTTTGCAAATTGTGATTTTGGTTTCATTTCTTATTGGAGTCAACAATTTTTCCCAGAAAGAGGATGTTCTGGGTGTCTGGGGAGAGAATGGCCACCAGGAAGGGCCTGTTGAAACACACGATGGTCAGTGGGGTTCTCTTTGCAAAGAAGTGAACCTGGATTCCTGTGGTGGCAGCTGCTTCTGTGCCCTCCTTGGCCACATTAATCACAGCCTTATGCAGTACATGGGGACGACAGGGAATCATAAAGTTGGATATCAGAGCACATTTCTGGTATGGCAGAGGGGGTGGGTGGTGGAGCGGGGGTCATGGAAGCCAGCCAGGTCTTTGACATATGTTGTAATTATTAGTGTAATAGTAGTAATCTATCTGATGGTCCTCTTGGATCATTTAAGTGCAGAAGCAGTGACAGTGGTATCAGGTAAGTTGGCCAAAGTCGTGTAGCTATTAAGTGTCAAACCAAGATCTGAACTCAACTCTGAAGGTCTACTCTCTCCAAAGTCACCGTGGGGAGCTACGTGGCAGGAGCAAGGGCTCTGCTGTGGACGGAGGAGGGAGGAGAACAAGCTGCATGGAATTTGTGGTCACTTTTTTCTTTCATTTCTGCACTGGTAAATCTGTATAAAATGGATGTTGAGCAAGTGGAATCCGTTTAGCTATATACAAATCCTCTCATGTCTTCAACCTAAAAGTGCTATCTTATTTCCGGACACTTTTTTTCACCCATCAGCTCCTTCTGTTATGGCTCCTTGATGTCCCCAGCCTGGAATATAAAAATCCCATCATTCAAATGGTTCTCTGGTCAGTATTTTCAAATATATTCCTTTTATCTTGTGTCAGCCACTCATGGTCCCCCCATCTTGTAGCCAGGGGAAACTGAGTCCAGTAGCACCCTGCAGTCTGCCTCCTTTTTGTCTGTCTGGACGGCTGAGTATATCTGGAAACCACACTCCTGCACAGGTGGGTGACACTATGGTCTCCAGCTCCCAAAGGACCCTTAATAGTGCCTGCTAGAACATTGAAGTTTCCTGATGTCTTTTTCTCCCCCTCCCCAGACTTCTGGGTTTTTTGCTCCCTCATGAGGGACTCAGCAGACAACATCTCTTTCTACAGCACAGAAGAAAATGGGAGTCATTAGACAGGAGCTTCCTCATCTTTTTGATAAGAAGGCGAAGTCCTGAAATCCATCCCTCCAGTCCAAATTTCCCTATTGAACTTCAGATCCACATAGCCCATTATCGGTTAGACTTCTCTTCTTAGATGGCCCACAGGCATCTCAAATTCCACAGGTCCAAATCAGAGTTTTTCTTCTTCCTGCACAAACTGTTACTCCTTCTGTGATCCTCAGCTCATAGAATAGCATGTGAGTTTCAGTTGCCCAAGCTCCTGGGAACCTGGGTGTCATCCTCAATTCCTTTCTGTCCCTCGCACAATCAGCCATGAAGTCTTAGAAATTCTACCTGATAAATATCTCTCCGACCAGTTCCCTTTCCTTTGCATCCTGCCCAATTCCTAACTGAGGCAAAAAGGCCTGGTCATTCTGCTTCTTTTCTTCCCACCAACCCTGCAATTCACCCCCATCCATCCTGCCCTGCTCAGCCAGGGTGATCTTTCTAAAGGATAATCTAATCAACACATCTCCCTGTTTAGAATATTTCTCCATTTCTCTCCACTCTTTAAATAAACTCCAAGATCCTTAACATGGTTTACAAGGCATGTCTTTCTGTTATTCGCTTAGCCACAGAGGATCATGTTTTAAACTGTGATCAGACAGGACTTCTTCTAGCCAGATCCACACATTCCGCCCAACATCCTGTTCTTTTCACGGATTAATTGAGAAATTCAGGTCAACCCTACTATCTGGGGTTGATTCCTGGGCCCACTTGGCATCCTGTACACCATCCATCAGAGCGGTTATCACATCCAAGTTCAGTTATCTGTCCTGCTCACCAAGTTGAAGACAGGCATCTCAATTTGCCCTCTATGAGGGCAAATTCCAGGTCCACCTTCTTTACTTCAGAACCCCAGAGCCAGCCCAGGGCTTGTACCAGGAGGGCTGGGAATTCATGCAGGCTGAATGAGAGCGTGAACAGGCGTCCTTCACTGGTGTCAGTGTTAGTCAGGGAGGTGATGGGTCAGAACAAGGGCCAGGCTGTCCCTGCAGCTGGCTGGTCAGGGTTAGGAGGCCCATCAAGGGCAGCAGATGGCAAGCGGCCCCCGCCAAGGGACGGGTAGCCACAGGGGCCTGGACTCAGGCTGGTGAGGAGTTAATTCACGCAGAAAAGATTGTCCTAGGGTGTTTTTGCTGCTGCCAGGGGTACTCTCAGACCCAGGAGCAAGCATCTCGGTGACTGCCTGACTTCTTACATGTGTGCACACACACACATGCACACGCCAGCCCAACTTCTTACACTCGTGCGCACACACACAGGCACACACCATCATTGTTCCCACTTTAGAGATGAGAAAACTGAGGGTCAATGAGGAAGACCCCTCTTCGGGGGGAAGAGTAGCCTTTCTAGTTCACATTGACATTTCCAAGGGGCTGTTCTCCGACCTCCTGGTGACCCCTGTCCCTCGCCCTCAGCCCTCCCCCCGTGCTCAGCTCCCTCTGCCCTTGTCTATTCTTCCCTGCACCGAATCTGAGGCCCACGGCTTCAGTCCCTGCCTGGTCTGGATCCTCAGCCCCTCCTTGGCGCCCGAACTTCCGACCAGCAGTTGGCCTTCCTGAAACCCAGAAGGGGGCTGGTGAGCATAGAGAAAGAAAACCCACAGCCCTGAAGTCTGGAGCCACCAGGAATTCCTGGAGTTGGGCTGCCAAGGGGCCCATCACTGAGCCTGGCAGACCTGCCATGACGCCCTGACAGGTGCCCTCCCTGTCCCATTTCATGCCTTCCCCTACCCTAACCCCTGGCAAATGTCCCTCAGCAGGTGACTTTGCCTCCTACTCTAGAAAGCACCAAAGGCATTGGAGGGGAGGAGGTTCTACAGCATTCTGCCAGGATAGATGCACCTTCCTGCCTCTGCCCCTGGCCAGGCCCTCCCCTGCATTCCTGTCACAGTGGGAGCCTTGGCCTTTGACCCCTGCCCTCCATCCCCTTTGCCCAGAGCTGTGATCTCCCCAGGGATGCTTCTTGCTACCTTGCTTCCTATTCACTGTGCAGCTCCCAGTTGGAGGGGTGTCAAATCACCCATATTAATTGTGCCTTAGGGGTTGTGCCACACTGTGGCCCTGATGGCTGGTCACCCTGCCTCCTGAATCATTTCTGTGGTCATAAAAGCTTGCTCAAGGCTCTGGCATCTGCGAGGCCCTGGAGCTAACTCCAGCATAGCGTTCGCTGCCCACCGCCCCCTCTCTCCTCCTCTCAAGAGCTGAGCTGTAGGCAGGCATGGGCACTCCCGCCTGCTCTCCCTCTTTCCTTCTCCTCTGCTCACTGGCAAGCCCACTGCAGTCTTCCCTTAGCTCTGTGGGCCTTGCACTTGCCCAGCCCCGGGTGGCTTTAGATCACCGAATCCTGTGGATGCGTTCATTCGCCTTGTCTCTGGGCTATCTCCCCGCCCTCTCGGTAAGCCTCTGCTCTTGGTCCTGGGTGACAGCGTCCTTCCTGTCCTCCCGCCTCCTTGCCCGTGCTGGTCAGTGTCCTCAGTGGGCTGCCCTTTCTTAGCTGATCCTTCAGTGGGGGTTTCCTCTTTCCTCATCCATGACACTTGCCCTCTTCTTGTCTCAGAGAATCTGTGGTCATCACCCAGGTGCCCAGACCCAAACACAGCTTATTCTCCCTTCCTCCCTACACCCAATCACAGCCACACGCATGCTTTTCGCAGCCTCGGAACAGAACCGCCCTGCTCTTCCTCCCAGCTGTGACCTGCCTTTGCCGCGGTTCCAGCAACAGCGCCTGGATGTCCAGCATGCATCCCTGTCCTGGGCCCACGATCACTTCTCTGCTCAGCAGCCAGAATAATTTTTGTGGTGTACAAGTCTGCGTGCATCTCCTCTCTGTTCAAATGCCTTTAAAGCTCCCTATGGCTCCAAGGAACCACTCTGGAATCCTTGGTAGTGGCCAGAACCTCCACAGGCCCGCGGTTCTGTCTCCCCCTCCCCCAAGTTGTTCTGCTGCCCGCCCCAGAGTTGCTCAACTTCCTTCCGTTTCTCGAAAATGCCACCATTGCCCTTTCTCCTGCCTGAAGTGTTTTCCTCTCTGTTCACAACCACCTTTTATTCCTCCTCTGATCTCAGCACAGAAGTCACCTCTCCAAGAAGCCTTCCCTGACTTCCCAGATTGAGTTTGGTGCTCCCCTCTCAGCTCCCAGAGCCTTGCTTCACCATCTATTTGCCCATCAGGTTGTCTGTCCCGTGAAGGCCACCACTGTGAAAATCTCAAGGAGTAGAATCACTTTGTGGTTCGGAGTCTTCCTCTGGTGTCAGGCGGGTCGGGATAACGTCCTGCCACCAACAATTACTGGCTATGCAGCCTTGGGAAAATTACTAAGCCTCTCCATGCCTTAGTTCTATCATCTACAAAACGAGACTACTGACAAGCATCTGTCTCATAGGGACACCACGGGGATTAAATGGGTTGTTTCAGGAAGAGATCTTAGCAGGCTGCCTGGCATAAAGATCTCAACTATTCAGTTGTTGTCAACATTATCATTGTCTTTGTTAGCCCTAGAGGTTACAAGTTTCCGGATGGCACCAGTTAAATGAATGACCGTAGGATTGCTCTTGCTGCAGCTGTGCATTGAAGCTTACTTGTCCTCCACCCTGCATTCTGGTTGGTCAGGGAAATCATCGTTCAGTGTGAGGACGGTTCAGGAACTGGTGAGGCAGGTTGAGGGGCTCAGTCTAGGAACCTGGAAAGTGGCTACTCTCCCCAAATTGGGGGACTGGGGCATAGAAAGGAGAGATCCCACCATAAAGCCCTTCTCAGCTGCAGGAGTGAGGGGTCCAGGGGCTGTGCTGGGTGTGGTCAGGGCCTACAGCCCCTGCAAGAGTCAGCAGGTGGGCAGAGCCTGGGCCCTGGGGCAGGGAAAGAGGAAAACTGGAACTGGGCACCAGGTAGCCCCTGAAGGCAGGAATCGGCCTTAGGGCAGCAGGGTCCCCTCCAGTCCTGGGCCTGAGGTCCAGGGGAGCTTGGCTCAAGCTTAGGGGGTCCTAGCCAGGAGGCTGCAGCTGAAGACACAGGGGCCCAGAGCCGGGGGTAGGACTGAGCCTGCCTGGGAGTCAGAGGACTTGGCCCTGGGGCACAGGCATCCTTGGGGACACAGAGTCAGGCAGTCAGCACAGAAAGGCACAAGGAAGGTGTCTTGCCAAAAGGAGATGATTTATGGTTGTCAGGAGGCCTGGGAGCCTCTGGACTGAACAGTCCATAGGCCCCCTGTACATGTGGGAGCCACACAGGCAGTCAATGTCACCTCCCCAGGGATGAGCAGACAGAGCCAGGAATGCCCCAGCCTCCCCAGCCACATGGTGCAGAGGCTGGCTACACCCAGAGACCCAAAGCCCGGCTTCCTTTCCCGCTCCATAGTGGGACTCCGCTGCTTGGTGGAGGCTCTAGGCTTGCTTAGGGTTGGTGATTTTGCCTATAAAGGGGATGCTTTCCATGTTCTTGAAGATGATCATCAGAAAGGGCCTGTTGAAATTCATACTGATCATTGGGTCCATTCCTAAGGATGTGAGGACCATTTTGATTCCTGTGGCAGCAGCTGCTTCTGTGCCCACCTCAGCCACATCCAGCACAGCCTTGTGGACCACCTGTGGGGACAACAAAGCAATACTCACATAGGAGCGGGCAGGAGGCAAGCAGCCTGCCTGCGTGACGCTAAGGGGACTGACATTTACCGAGCATTTGCTGGCAGCATGTCCCCATGCTATTAAATTCGTTTGCTCCTCCAGACAACCCTGTCAGCTAGTTTTGCATAGTCGCAATGCCAGAAGTGCAAATGGAGACTCAGATGCTCTCCGAGATCTGTCCAGAGCCACAAAGATAAAGAGTGGGGGGCCTATTCTGGATCCCTCTCCATCTGAGTCCAGAGTCTGTGTTGACCCCAAAACACCCACTCCTGTTGGGAGGTGGGGCAAGGGCCACATAAGGCATTTTTCTTGCAAGCAACTAACACCTCCTTGGCGGGGCCAGCACTCCTGCTCCAGCTTAAGCACCCCTGGGGCTCTCAACTACTTTGCATAGCTTTGCATTCCTGGACTACCCGGCTCCACTCCTCTGCACGCAGCCCCCATCACCCTGCTCTTGGTAAGGTGGGGTGCAGACCTGAGCCCAGTACATGTACAGAGGAGGGCAGAGGGCAGCCCAGCCAACCCCCTCTGCTCTGACTAATCTGCTTCTACTAACACAGTCCCAGGGGCCCGAGTAGTCTTCTCTCGTACTCTGAGTATATCCTCATCACAATGCCACACAACAATTGTTATTACCTATTGCCGTTACCTGCCCCGCCAGGCACTGCCTACTAGCCAAGGACTATCACCCCTATTTGACAGATGAAAAAACCGAGGGCAGAGGATTTTCACTGTTTGTCCTGCAGACACTGCACAGGGGAGCATAGGAGGGTGTCCTCAGCTGTCCAATTCTGCCCAGTGACAGGTTCCCGGGTCACGGTATGTGGCAGGGGAGGTGGAGACCAGTCCCGAACACTACAGGAGGCTCTGGGCTATACCCCAGCTCGCCTAGGCTTGGGGAAGTCCCAAGGAGGATTGGATGATGAGAAATGCAGGTATTTATACAAATTCAAGATTACCCAAACGTCCATCTGGCCTTCCCCATTCAAATTCAGACACGGAAGAGAAATTGCCCAAAGTCTAAAGACTCACCTTGGAGACCATGAGGTTCTTGGTCCCTGTGATCCCCGACAGGTCAGCGTACCTGGTGAAGAGTTCCCTTATGCCCAGCTGGGGAAGTATGTCTTCCAGATTATAGTCACTCGAGATGGAAAACTTTGGCAGGTAGAGTTCATCTATACGTCTAGGAAATGAGAAAAGTATTTGAACCTCTGCTGGCTCAGCGCCCACTTTCTCCTACCTTGGTGCATGGTTTTCCCTGGAAATAAGTAATCCTTTCTTCGGTTTCTTAACCCCTCGCATTTATTCTTCTTAATTCATTAATTATCTATTTGCATCTATTTGCAAAGTGCCAGGCAGTGTGCCAGGTCTGGAGCTGTGACAGTGCGTGAACCTGGCCCCACTATCCCCCCACCCCCACCGCAGCATGCAGCACCCTCACACCAACAGGGCCTGTGGAGCGTGGTGAGAGACAGGAGGGCACCAGGAGGGCTTCATGTAGGAGGTGGTGTTGAGGCTGAGTCCCAAAGGAGGGGAAGGAGGGTGAAAGGGTGGCAGGCAACAGGCGGAAGAACTTGCAGTAAGGTGGGGAGCAAGAGGAGTTACCCCACAGAGTGGAGGGCAGCCTTGGTGTGGGGCGAGGAGAGTGGGGAGGGCAGGGCTGGGCAGGGGCCAGAGGTGGGTCATGAGGGGCTGGGGGCTGCCGAGGAGTCCGATTGTATTGGAAGGGCTTTTGGGATCCTGAAACGGTCAACTGGAGGTTCCCATCTTGCCTCCCAGTGAGCTCTGCTTGGGCTCTGTCCTCGAGCGGGTGCAGGCTGGGAGAGAGCAAGCGGCGCACTCTTGGGGCAGGAGGGGATACCTCCTCCGCGAGCTCCCTCTCCCTCGGTTTATATCCCTCTTAAGACTCTTGTCACTGTCTGCCTGGTCTGACATCTGTGTCTCTCGTGACACTTTGAATCCCACGGGAGGAGGGAAGGCGCCCTCTTCCTCTGCATATTTGTTCATTCATTCCCTCAACAAGTATTTACTGAGTACCACAGTGAGCCACGCACGTGTAGACACATAATTCCTCAGTGTTTTGTAAGTCAAAGGTGTTTGATAAATACACTTTCCATTCAAAGCTGCTCATGAGCCGCTGCTCTGTGGCAGCTGTTTGGTGCTGGAGCAGAGTCTGAAAGGAAGTAAATGGATGGGCCAGAAGGACCCTGCGTCCTGGGTCTCCTGGGATCTGGAGTGGGGAGGGGCTGAGAGTCAGGCAGCAGCGGTTGGGGCAGGGGCTGCAGCCTCAGGTCAATGTCTCAGCAGGTCCCTCACCCTTTGCGGTTTGTATATTAATAGTGCCTTCCACATCCACTACCCTACTGGATTCTCAAATCACCCAGTAAGGACGAGGGCAGAGCAAGGACACTACTCCCCATTCAGCAGATAGCTGAGCCCCAGAGAAGAGCAGTGACCTGCTCGAGGTCACGCTGGCTGTCAGGGTCTGAGGCTGGAGCTTCTCCCTCCCCACCCCTGTGCCCGCTGCAGGGTCTGGGTTGAAACGACTGCTCTGCCTTGCTTGTCCCCGTGATATGGGTCAGCTCAACTCTGCGTGTCCCAGCCTGTGTCCCCACCCTCAGATTCACCCAGAACTCAGCCACTTGTACTCCACAGCTCCCTCCCTGGCCCGCCACAGGCCCCACCTGGGTTTCTGTGTGGGGCTCCCAGCTGGTCTCCCTGATTCCACACTTGCCCCTTCGGTTTGCTCTCCACTCAGCAGCCAGGGCCATCCTTTCAACACAACACTAAGGTCGTATCACTCCTCGAAACCTCCTGATGGCTCTCTACTTCACTGAGGAGGAGGGTCGAGGTTTTCCAGGGGTCCCCACATAACTGCCCCACCCCTTGGGGGCCCTGACCTCTAACTCTCCCCTCCCTCCCTCTGCTCCAGCTACTCTGGCCTCTCTCTTCCTTGATCATACCAGCGGCTTCGCACTGGCTGTTCCCTTTGTCAGGAACGCTTTTCCCCAGTATGTCCACGTCACTTAACCCCGTACCTGTGTTATGTCAATGCCAAAGCATGACCTAATGGCTCCTCTACGTAAACTCACAAACCACCTCCAGTCCTAGTTTTCCTTTCTCCTTCCTCTACTATAACACTCCTAATTTCTTACCTTCTAATATATAAAATAATTTACTTCTTTACCATGTTTACTTATTGTCTCTTTCTCTCTCTAAATTATAAAGTAAGTTCAGTGAAGGCAGGGAATTTTGAGTTTTATTCACAGATATATCCTCAGGGTCTAAATTAGTGCCTGGCACATAGTAGGTGCTCAATTAGTCACTCAACAACTGCTGAAGGGATGTAATGGTTAACCAGTGCAGAGCTGATCCTCAGAGCCCACCTTGCCTGAGCCCTCAACTGATCCTGGTTCCCTCTGTCCCCTCTACCTGCAAGAAGTTGAGACCAGGAGAAAGCTTGCATGAATACTGAAGATTGTACGAGGGATGCCTCATGACTTGGAACATGTTAGGATCAGAGGAAGCCTCAGCCCCTTGTTCTGTCTGATGTCATCATCTTAAAGAAGAAAAAAAATCAGGCCCAAAGCCACACAGGTAGCAAAGGGCAAAGTGAGCCCAAATGCCACATGTCCCCGTATGGGTTCTCCCACCACTGTGCCCTTGTCCCTGGACACTGGTGAGACCCCGAGGTGGAGGGACATGGAGTCTCAGGGGGCCAGGAAGGAAGGTGGGCCAGCCGACAGCTCCGGGTCCTGGGGATAATCACCTGGTCTGCAGTGAGCCTCTCCACCTCCTCAGGGTCTCCGGGAGCAACTTGGCTTCCACCTCCTCCATCTTGCCCTGGTCAGGGAGGATGAAGAGCGCACTGGCGTTGCCTTCATACATCAGCTCCGCTACCGCGCAGGACAGCTCCTCGTCCCAGAAGTAGGGCGTGCGCAGGTTCTTCATGCTCATCATGGGCACCTTCACCCACTTGCTTTCACTCAAATGGAATATTGACTCGAAAGTATCGTGGGGGTCGAAGGGCGTCTTCCACTTGGCTAAAGGCGGAGCAAGCAGCGGGAGAACTGCGTGAGTGCGAAGGCGTCCGCGCCTCGACCCCGGCTCTGCCGGCTTCCCTGGCAGGGACGGCCCCGCCTCGGTTTGGAAAAATATTAATATTAATACCTTGGTAACCGGAAAAGCTACTGGGGATGAGGAAGTGCCCTGCAGGCCTGGATTGGAAAGGGGGCCATGAAACCAAGGCCTGGTACCTTGTGCTAAATGAGAAATCAACAGGAATCTGGGAGTGGGGCAGGCAAGGACAGATAAGGTAGGGAAAGCAGGGGAGAGAGGCGTGACAACGCGGGAAGCCCAAGTCCGGGAAGAAACAGGCATCCCTGGCTCCTTGAAAGGAACAATGTCTCATAGGCAATCGTTAGTCACTGGCATTGCAGGGATGTGACAGTAAATGGCTCACGGGAGGGGTCTGGGTGGAAATAGCAGGAAAGAGACTGGATTCGAATGTGAGCCGTGGGGGGCAGACAGACGCAAATGACCATCTCGTGAATGCTGGGAGGGGCAGGGAGGTCCCTCATGGAAGGCAGAACTCAGAGCCAGGAGTGACCATGAGAATAAAAGCCCACGCACACTGTGGCATCCAGAGGGTGGGAGCATTGGACATCCCAAAAGCCATGGGCTAAGAAGTGCTGGCTACGAGTCCTCAGTTTGTGTCCGGGCCACGTCCAGCTCTATGAACCCTGAACATCCAGCTCAAACTTGCCCTGGATTCTGCGTCTGTCTGGCCAGGGCTTCAATCACAGGCACTTTGACTCTGGAGCCTGCTAGACTTTTAACTCTGCAAAGGTAAAATTCCATGAATCTGCCTCTAGCTACTGTCAACATCAAGCACAGCCCAACCTTGGAGTGATTTGAAAGGAGAGCTCCTTCCTTCTGTTTGCTGGGCAAGTTTAAATCAGAATAAAAAGCAACACACTGACTCAGACCAAGGGCTGATGGGCTTCCCTGAAGTCGTCCTGGAAGGACAGACTGTACTTTGGAAACCCCCATGGGAGAACACGATGCCTGTGGGCAGGGAGGGGTCTTGGTGCCCTCCATCCCCCAAGCTGTGGGCACCTTCCTCTATAGTGGGTTGCCTAATAACACTGACCCAGGGCAGAAATAGCCCCAGTACTCAAAGCTAAACGTCCATTTCCTTCTGAACCTCTAGCCAGACACTCACCTTTAAAGAAGATGTAATTCACCAGGACCATCATTGTTGTCGTGTCAAGGTCCTTGACCAGATCTACAATTTTCCCCTGGGTTTTCTTCTCCACGAAGTCATTGATGAACTTCTCAGCAGCGGCAGAGTCCTGGAAGTTGGTACTGAAGGCCTCGGAGGCGTACAGCCCCTTGGCATCCTCCATGAACTTCTGCAGCACATATAGCCGCTCTTTGATGAACATGGCATTGCCCATGCTCAGCTGCAACTGGTCGCTGGGCTGGTTGAGGGTGCGTAGGAGGTGCTGGAAACTCTGGTGAATTTCCGCCTCTGAGATCTCCGTGAGGTTGAACTTGAGGCCTTTGAGCAGCTCCGTCAGGGTAGTGCTGCGGGCCCCCAGGGACAGGAAGGCCAGGGCTGTGGAGATGCTCAGTGGGGAGAAGATGACATTCTTATCAGGGTTCTCCAAAGCCAACTGCTTGTAGAGGCTGAAGGCGAAGTCCATGTTGCTGGAGGCTAATCTGAACTTGTCCACACGCGTCCTATTTTCTTGGTTCTCCTGGGTCAGATTCTCCCAGTCAAGTGTGCCAACCGGGTGGCAGAGGACAGCAGGGCAGAACCCGGCCACCAAGAGCCCCAGAGCCAGGAGGGATAACATTTTCTCCACTCTCAACTCTAAAAAGCCAAGATCCTTTAAGTCTCAGAGGGCCAGTTGGTGCACCGTCCACCTCCCGCTGCCTCCCACCTGCGCTGCATTCTGGTCCCTGTTCTGCTGCCTCTTGCTAGTTTTGTGAACTCCTCTGTGCACGTGCTCTCCTGGGCACCCAACATACATGATTACATTCTGTGCTTCCTTTTACCTTTGGAGGTAAGTACTATAATTGTTGCCATTTTTCCCAGTGGAGAAACTGAGCACAGAGAAGTGAAGGGGCTTGCCCAAGGTCACCCAGCAAACAACTGGAGGAGCCAGGGGGGCAGCCAGGTTTGCCTGGCTCCTAGGTCTGGAAGCTGATGATGAGGATGAGGTTCTGTCCAACCAGGATGCCTCCTCCTCCATTCCCATGTGGTGAGCAGACCCAGTCAAGGGGATTAGAAAAGAGGGGCTCCTCTCCCCTTCCACCCCTTCTGCTCCTGAAGTAGAACCCAGGGAAGGAGCCCTGGCCTGAGTCAGAGGCCACAGCCCCTCCCCCAGCCTCCAGATCACACGTTGTGTGACCATGGTGATGCCTGTCGTAGTGAGGGTTAACTGCGAGGGCACAGAAGGCAGCTGGTACTGTGCCTGGAGCCTAGATGGCCCTGAAAATGATTGGTTGGTCTTTGTTTCCACCATAAGCCTAGAAAAGTCTCCTGGTAGGGAGAAAGTAGAGTGAGCTTCCGGGTCTCTGAGACCTAGACTGGGATTTCATTTTGGCCACTCGTGATTACTGTGTGGTGGCAATCAGGTGACTGAACCTCTCTGAGCCTCAGTTCCCATCTCTGCACGACATGGTAAGTGGCTCAGGTGAGCTAAGTATGAAGGTGCCTGGCTCATAAGAGGTGTTCCAGAGGGGTCATCTCCTTCCACCCTCCCCATGCCTGAAACCACAAGCCAGAGGAGGGCACTAAAACTACTGCACAGGAGACCTGGGAGGGGCTGTGTTCAAAGCCGGTGACGGCAGCAAACAGGATTATCTACCTTCAGCCTCTGCCCACTCAGTCCCAGAATTCAGAGAAAAGGGGTAGCTTGGGTGTTGGGGAGAGGAGGGCGAGGGGAGGAGGGGAAGATGGGGAGGGGGAGGGGACAGAGGGGAGAAGAGGAGAGAGGCCCTGCAAAGGCTCCAGACAAGCCCAGGGACAGAGGCAGCCTGGTCACCTCAACTGTTTGTTTACTCTCAGGCTGAGGCAGCTATTTCCTTGGAAATGTGTTGAACAATATTTTTCTCCAAAATTATTTCTGGAGGAAAAAGCTTGTCTTTTCTGTTTGGACAAGTTGGAGGACTGGCTCTGTTTCTGAGCTATCTGTCTTTTCGGTTGCTGGACAGAGACACAGCCCGTCCGTCTGCTTGGCCAGGTGCCTTGGTGGGGAAGGGAGCCCCCTCAGGCAGCCCCATTTAGACCCTGAAATTACGGTGGGCCCCACTGCCTCTGCTCAGAGGGACCCAGTGCAATAATCTCACCTGCAGCATGTTCTGAGAGCTGCACCCTGTCCTAGGCAAGGGGACAGTACCTCTTGCCCCTGAAGGTTGGATACACAGCTGACTTGAGCCAGAATCCAAAAGTGTCAGAGGCAGAAATGACCATAGGGGCCCCCATGGCACCTCCACTCTCTACCCTTTGCAAGTATGGAAACTCAGACCCAGAGACAGGACTCGCTTAACAGGCACGGGGAATCGGTGGGGACCCAGAACAGCCCCTGACTCCCAGCTCAGACCTCTGAGCACCTCTCCTCCTGGCCTCCTCCTTCCCCATGCATCCCACAAGCTTGCCGCCACAGCCTATAACTCTCCTGGAAAAACAGATCCCTTTGCTCCCAGTATGTAAAGCATCATGGATACCTGCCTCAGAGAGCTGGATGTAGCTAGGGGATTCCAAAGCAGCCTGCCTGGAGCGCCACTGGATGTTCATGAATGCTAATGCTTATTTATCCCTGCAAAGGACTCCTCCCCCTGCTTGGGAAATGTTGACCAGGACAACTAAGTGTTTTGTTTTCAGACTGGAAATGGCCAGATGATAATTTCTGGTAATGTGGACGTAATTAGGTCTACTCAAACAACCTAGTTATGAAATGGCTTTAATTTTTTTCCTTCAAAAGTAAAACAAAAATACATCATGTTAGTTTTTCTTTCTGTTTATTCAATGCTCATTGAGAAACATGGAAAAACCCAGAATATATAACGAAGGACATTGGAAAATATCCCCCAAAACTCAGAGACGGCTCCAGCTAACATTTTAGTGTATTTCTAAGTCACTTTTCTTTGATGTCTGTGTGTGAGTGTGTGTGATATGAATCTCCATACACAAACTCAGATATATTATGAAAATACAGGACTCTTTATTTTCCTGTAGCTCAATTTGCATTTAGTGCTGCATTCCAGAGAGAATTTCCCCCATTCCCAGAGATTGGGGGTTGGTCTTCAGGGCCCCAGGCCCCTTCCCAGAGTTGCATCTAGACAGGGGGAGGGAGAGGTTTGGGGGGCACGGTGTTATGGGACCCCTGGTCCTCATTTCTCTTCGGGGGCCTCCTCTGACTTGGCCTTCATCCTGTGGAGCCTCTGCTGTTGGTTCTCCCTGTTGGCTGGCTGTCCCTCGTCCCTGACCTCAGGTTTCTCTCTTAGCTAATCCCGGCCTTTCTTTGATCATGGGAAAAACTTCCCCTTAATCCCCCATGGTCACAATCCCCCATCCATGACAGCTCCTGACAGACCTCTGTACAGAGCAAGGTTTGGAAACCACTGGACTCATGGGGAGGTTCTAGCTCTGGCGTGAGGTAGACCTGACTGGAATGCTGAATGTACGGCTCACCTCATGCAAATCACTGAAAGTCCCGAAACCTGAATTTCCTCATCCTGAGATGCAGGTAATGCTTTGCTGGCCAGGCGTGGTGGCTCATGTCTGTGATCCCAGCACTTTGGGAGGTAGAGGCGGAAGGATTGCTTGAGGCCAGGAGTTCGAGACCAGCCTGGGCAACAAAGCAGGACCCCATCTCTACAAATACATAAAAAAAAATTTAGTCAGGCATGGTGGAACTTGACTGTAGTCCCAGCTACTCGGGAGGCTAAGGTAGGAGGATCGCTTGAGCCCAGGAGTGGAAGGCTGCAGGGAGCTATGATGATGCCACTGCACTCTCGCCTGGGCGACAGAGTGAGACTCTGTCTCAAACAAAAAAACAAAAAACAAAACCAACCAAACAAACTACAACAGTTCCCTGACAGAGTAGTTATAAAGATTAAGTGAGTAATACTAAATGTTAGCTCTACTAGGACAGGATTTTTGCCTGTTTTCGATAGTGTTGTGTCCTTGGAGTACTTAATAAATATTGGTTGACTGTAAAGCACTGAGATGACCAGTAAGAATTTGGTCCCATCCTTCCTTAAATAATGAATTATGTCCTTTCGGTCTCCAAGTATTCTCAGAATTGAATACATATTTTTAAATTACACAGAATCCCAAAGAAATGGGATTGTGGCTAAAACAAGATGGAAACTTATTTCTCTCTCGTGCAATTCCAGCTGGAGGCAGTGGGTTGATGTGGCAGCTCCACTTTGTCAGGAGCCAGGCTCCTTCTGTCTTATGACTGTGCCGTCCCTAGGTGTTTGTTTGCCTGGTCTAAGATGGCTCACAGGGAAGGGCAGGGCACGCCCTTTCCTTTGAAAGGAATGACCTAAATGTTGCCAATGTCATTCCCACTTGTGTTCCGTTGGCCAGAGCCTGGTCACATGGACATGCCTAGCTGCAAGGGAGGCTGTGCAATGCAGTCCAGATTCTACGCTGGGTAGTCACATCCCAGCTAAAAACTTGGGGTTCTATTACCATGAGAGAGAAGAAGAGAATGGACACTGGGGATGACTAATTAGACGTGCCCCAGCTGTTACCTGAGTGTTCTCAAGTTTTCCAGCCTCAGGAGAGCCATCATTTTCTTCCTTTTTCACTTCGAGAGACAAGGTCTCCCTCTGTTGCCCAGGCTGGGGTACCGTGGTGCACTCATAGCTCACTGCAGCCTCCACCTTCTGGCCTCAAGTTCTCCTCTCAAGTAGCTGGGATTATAGGCATGTACCACCATGCCCAGCTTCATCACTTTCTTTAAAACTGAACTGATGTAGTCTGAACCTCCATCCAAATGTGGAGGCAGATACTTCTCTACCCTCTGCAAGTACTGCTGAGGGTGCTTGTGGGGGGCTGACATGTCCTAGGTGCCGCTTGTCACGTGGTGCCCCAGACTGGTGCTGCAAGCCACAGCCACGGCTGTGGTGCTGGACACCCCACCCTTGGCCATCTCCCAGCCTCTTCTCTGGGCTCGTGCAGTCTTCACTGGTCTTCTTCACTCCAGGCCCTGGTACAGGCCCTTCCTTTGCTTCTGCAAGCAGGATGGCACATGCCACAGTGAACTCTAGGGCCCAAGGAGCCCCCAGGGAATTATGACCCAGAAAAGCAAAGCAAAGCTAACACCAGGTAGCCCTCTTGCAGATCCATGGCTCTTCCTCTTTGGAGTAGTCCCCTGTAGCCATCTCCCTAGTAGCCGCTGGGCTGCAGGATTGCTGGAGCCTGTTTGCCTCCCGAGTCAGCAATCCCTTGAGAATATCCTCTCAGCAGAATCCAGGGTACCCCTACTATATTTCTGAGCCCCACGAAAGGAAGCAAAAAGGAAATTAGGATCATACTGGGGCCTGAAGAGATGCCTCTGTCCATGAGGCATGTGCTGTGAAGAGAGCTGTGACATCCTTGCTATCAAAGTGTGGTTCAGGGACCACCAGCCTCACAGCACAGGGGTGCTTGTCAGAAATGCAAATTCTTGGGATCCAGCCCAGGTCCCGCTAATTCAGAATCTGCATCCTAATAACATCCCCAGGTGATTTGTGTACACCTGAAGGCCTGAGAAGCACTGACAGGCTGAGCA
Organism: Daubentonia madagascariensis; assembly: GCA_023783475.1. Lineage (NCBI taxonomy): Eukaryota > Metazoa > Chordata > Mammalia > Primates > Daubentoniidae > Daubentonia > Daubentonia madagascariensis. The sequence goes on along the minus strand of JAKFHU010000485.1, from coordinate 52,042,472 downwards.
GGAGAGCAAACCTCTCTCCCTGAGCTTTCTTCATTTGGATTTCCTCTCTGCTTCCAGCTCTCTGGGCTGAGATTTGCCTGCTTCTGCATAAAGTGTCTTCAAACCGGGCTCTCCCAGAACACATTGAGGGCTTGTCCAAGGGCAGAGTCAGCTTACCCTCCAGAATAAGAAAATACAGTGGATTTTAAAATAGAATTTATTTTTATCCTTCCTACACATGGACTTTATAGGTTACCAAGTGCTTTCCTATACATCATCCATTCATTTATTTCTTCTTTTATTCCAAAAATATTTACAGAGTGATTTCATCCAGGCAGGATCCCAGGCACTGAGTGTCCAGCAGTGAACAAAACAAATAATGACACTGCTCTTAAGGTGGCCTTGTCTCTGCAGTTTTGGGGCAGTGCCCTTACTGGAAGGGGGAGGCCCTGCAATCCAGGGGCCTGCAAACTTTTCCTGCAAAGGACCAGCTAGTACATATTTTAGACTTTGACGGCCACGTGTGGTCTCTGTCTCCTCTTCTCCCTCCTCCTCTTCCTTCTTCACAGTCTTTGTAAAATGTATAAAGCCATTCTTCGCTTGCGATATATACAAAAATGGTCTGTGGGCTGGATTTATCCAGCCGGCCTAGTCCGCTGACCCCTGGACAACCTCCTTAAACAGCTTTACTGTGAAGGGATCAGGTACAAGTGGAGTCTGGAAAAGTGAACAAATGTCCCTCCCCTTTTGGTTCAGGCTTACAGCATAGCTACTGGTCCATGCATTGCCCCCAGAGGTTTGGAGTTTGGGTAAATTTCGTTGCTCCCATCCCACCTCTAGACTCCATTCTGCCCTACTTGAAATTTCAGGGGAGCCCCTTCCTGATTGGAATCTTCTCTTTCTTCTCTCTGTGAAGCAGAGTACTGTGCACTGGATGTCACTCCCAGGAGAGGACTCCAAAGACCTCCCTGATACTGTGCACCTGCCTCACTCCCGGGGGAGGACTCAAAACACCTTGCTAATTTCTGCTTAGTTTCCTAGATCTGGCAGGTGGTTTTACCCAAACCCCAGCTGCCAGAGCGTGAGTCTGGCTAGATAGGACACTTGTGCAAGTCATGCAAATCTGCTGATAAGCAGCAAGAATCAACAGACGCCTAGAATCCATGCTGAGTTGGTCCCCCAAGGCCCAGGAAAGCTGCCCAGGGAGGATGGAGTCTTGTCTGCATGTGCCCACTTTGCACTGCCTCTGAGGGCCCTCAAAAGCATTCCGCCTTGGGTTTTCTATCCTGGGGGCTACTGGAACCACTGAACGCAAGTGCTGCAGGACACCCTGTTTTAGGAAGGACAAGGACAAAGCCCAGGTTGTTCCAGATAGTCCCTCCTTATTTCAGGGTGCTACACTCTCAGCACATCCTAGTCGTCCAGAGAACTAAGAGTGGGAGGAAGGAAAGCTGGGTCGGCCGAGGCCATCTGGACTTGTCCTCCGGCACTTTCCATCCCCCATGACCTTTTGATCCCGCTAAACTCTCTACTCCGTTTCCCCCACCTACCCCCTATTCTCCTAGCCCCCCGGCAGGTTGTTAGATGGTCATTCACTCATTCAGTCCCATCGGACTCCACTCTGGGTGGGGCCAGGGCGAGTGCTGACTGTTCCATAGGCAGAACATCTGCCAGATTATTAATGTTCTGCCACTGCCAGGACTGACTGGCCTCTTTGTGTAGCTCCCGCCTCTGATTATGTTGAATAAATCTTGGTCTGTTCTTTCATCTTAAGTTTCTTACCAAGCTTTGGTCCATGTCAGCCTCCAGGAAGAGGGGTTAGGTAGGAGGAAAAAACTTCCAACATCCAATCATGTGATTTGCCCTAGTACCCCCAGCTTTTACATGGTGTAACTGTTGAAATTTAGGGAAAACCAATCCAATGCCAAATGCAAGATTCTCACCACCATTCTATGCTCTTTCTTTAAAAAAAAAAAAGGAAGAAATTTCCATCCTTTTCCATCCTTAAACTTGGGAGAGAAAAACGACAATCTTACAGGTTTTGGAGTCAATGCTTTCTTTAAGGCACTGGTGTCTGTGCATCTGTGCAGGGAAGGTTATTTTCTTTATGTGGTTGGGGTCTCAGCTAAACTGGAGCTGTGTCTCCATCAGTCACACCCTCCCCTTTGACTGTGGATGGGTGTGTCCCCCTGACCTAAAATGGACAGCAGTGAGCAGCCCAAAGTGAGCTGGAAGGTTCACCCTGGCTTTGGCAAGGTCAGGGCCAAGGTCTCTGGGAGACGATTTCAAAGGGTCAGGAATCTGGTGGACACAGGAAGTGGAGATAGCAGAGGGGAGCTGGCGCCAGGCTGTGGGACCTGAGTGCAGCTTCAGTGCCTGCCTCAAAGGAGAGATGAAACATATACATCAAGTGTGCTCAGCCCGGGACCTGGGACAAGCAGGAGCTTGATCCAAGGGGCAATTACTCTTACTGTCCCCAGACTGGAGTCACCTTGATACGTGTGGAGTCAATCAGAAGCTTGGGTTTTGCAAGCTTGATCATTGAGATGCTGTTTGCTGTTTTGCACAGTTATTGCCTTTGTGGTGCTAGCTGGGATTCTCAATGCTGACTGGACACAAGCGGGCTACGGCAAACCTTGGGAAAAGGGTGTGTCCACACTTGGGCTGGGGGTGTAAATGGCAAAGAGTATACTTCTGGAACTTAACCGGGGGACCAGGAGGAACCCAAGCAAGAGGGTGCCCCACCTCCATGGGGAAGGTGAGGCTGAGAGGGACAAATGTTGGTTCCTCCCAGGGAGGCAGGGGTCATGGGAAGGGCGTCACCCAGCCATGCTTTTTTGGCATCGTGGCTCAGCCACATCTACTCGCTGGGTGAATTTAGGCCAGTTACTTCACCTCTCTGAACCTCTCTGGTCAATCATGGCTCCTTAAAGAATTCTTAGGAGGAAGAAGTGAGACACTGACAACAGCAGTGTCTGACAACCCTGAGAAGACCCAGCCTTCTCTGTCACGGCCAGTGGACTCTGGTATCAGTTAGGAAAGGATGAAGCCGGCAGCCTGTTTGTGCCTGACACCCGTGCTGCTCTTGGGCTGGTTTTGTGCTGACCTGGTTTTGCGGTTGTTGGGGGAGATGCTGGCTGCAGATTTGAGGAAGGATTTGAAAATTCCCTTCAGCACAACCTGGTCCTTGGCTGTGTCCCCGCGTGGGAACGCGGAAGTATTTGGCAAGAGCAGGGAGAATTCCTGGTTCTGTTTTCACTGCTGCTTAGTCGTCCCTCCTTCTCTGTGCTGTCTGTTTTCCTCTGGGGAGGGGATGGCTACTGCAGCTATCCATCATCAGCTTCTATTTCCAAACTGCTCTCCAGCTTACACACTACATCTGAGAATCCCTGGTAAACAAGGACTGGTGGGGCCAGACCAGCCTGGCCCCGGCCTCCTACTAACTGGACGACCTCACACACGCTTTAACTCTCTGAGCCTCGGCGCCTCTGTGCAAAATGAGACAGGAATGCCCCCCACCCTGCCATTCCTTTATGCAGTTAGTCCATCCTTTTTTTTTTAGTTAAAAATCTACTATGAGGGCACTTACTCTGCTGGATTCTGAGGCTACAATACTATGGTCATCTTACAGATGTGACCACAAATTTGCTGATGCTTCTTTGTTCAAGAGGTGGAGCTTAATTACCCTCCCCTGGTGTTGGACTGGACTTAGTGACTTGCCTCTAACTAATAGAATACGGCAGAAGGGATGGGCTGTGGTTGCTGAGACTGGGTTATAAAGACAGCTGCTTCTGCCTCGGTTCTCTGCCCCTCTCTCGCTCTGTCTCTTACCCTTTTTCTCTCTCTTTTGTCTGCCCTTCTCTTCTTCTCCCTCCCCCTCGCTCAGCTGCTTCCTGAATGTATGTGGGCCTTCTTGGTCCTGGGTGTTAAACACTGCTTCTCTCTCTCTCTCTCTCAGAAGTCATGACTGAGCAGCCCCACATGGCCAGGAACCAAGCCTCCTGCCAACAGCCCTGTGTGTGAGCTTGAACAGGATTTTCCAGCCTAGTGAGGACCTCAGGGTCCTGGCCAAGACCTTGACTGCAAGCTCAGGGAGACCCCAAGCCAGAGCCACCGAGCTCAGCCCCTCCCGGATTCCTGACCCTCAGAAACTGTGTGACATAATAGATGTTTGCCGTTTCAAGTTGAGGATTTTTGGGGGTGATTCATCACGCAGCAGTAGATGACTAACATAATCCACATCTCCTGTCCTCTTGGCTCTTAGACCCAGGGGAAGACAGTAAGGAGGGAAACTTGAGGATTATGTAAGAAAACTGGTCAATCTCATAACACAACATATGTGTGAACTAAAATTAAATAAAAGGCTCCCCACCCCCTCAACCCCCGAATGACTGAATGGACCCCCTCCTACCCAAGGGGATACCCTAAGACTAAATTGTCTGCCGTGAGGAGGGAGGTCAGACATGCCTCACCATGGCCCCCTCCCATCTTGGAGATGTCCTTCATAACTCATTAACAGGCCTAAGCCTATGCCAGACAAACCTGCAGGTCCTCAATTTACACAACAAATATATGTCCAGTGACTTGTCTCTTCTTTGGCGGTGGGGACAAGGGGTTTGGGGTTTGTGTTGGGATAAAGGGAAAAGAAAAAAATAGTTATTGCTACAAACTGATAGCAGGAGGCAGCTGTCTTTGTGTCTTTTTCTGCCAGGCTGGCCTCACCAGTGTTCTGGGAATGTGGTTCTGGGGAAACCCGAAGGTGGCACTCCAGCTGTCTGCCAGGTACTTTTCAAGCACTGCTAAAACAAACCCCTAAAGACAACAAGTTAAGTCACAGGTGGTTAAGCAAACAAAGGGATAATTACGTGCTGTGATTTTTATCTTTTTTTTTCTTTTTCTCTGTTCGATAGTTTATCAGCATCCTTTCAGAGCCCACTCCCTGCTCCCACGCAGGGGACTCACCTGGGTCTGTGTGTTTGTCCTGGCTGGTGCCCTGCAGGGGTTGGCTGGAACAACACTCACATAGCAGAGAGTCGCTGGGCCTGTTCAGTGCAGAGCACGAGGGCCACCTTCAGGAGCTGAGGCTGGGTGGGTGGCACGGCAGGGAGCAGAGGGGCATGGGAATCCCTGGGGCCTTGTGTCCAGGCTGGGGTGGATACTGAATTAGAAAGCCCTTCCCCTCATGTACTGTAAGCTCAAAGAACCAAAAATCTGTGTGTGCATTTGAATCCCAAGGGGAAATTAGAGCCTCCACCCCAACATTCTGATTCCTCGAGTCAGGGCCAGAAATATGTATTTTTAACAAGCTCCCCAAGGGCTAATGTTAATCAGAGTTTAAGAAACGCTGCTGCAGGGAGCTCAGAGGTCCCAGCCTCTTCCCTTGTCTGGTTTCCTCTGGGCCTCATCACGATTGTGCCCACCAGGCATCGGGAGAGGTGGGCACGAGTGTGTTTGCTCACGGTCACGGGGCTTAGGACACTGGTCGGCAGAGACTCCATCCCATGTCTGGCACTCCTTCACCCCCGCTGCCCAGCCCACCGTCCGCCCCCACCCCACCAGCCTGAACCCCCAACACACGTGAAAGGTCGAGATGGGGAATGTTTACCTTGATTATCCTGACTGGATCCGTGTGGTTCAGAGTAGCCTCTCTGCGAGAGGCTTCTACTCTGAAGACATCAATTGTGGGGGGCCCTGGGTCTCAGGTCCTTCCTGTGCCCAGTGGGGACAATGACAGGGCATCGAGAAGGCTAAATGAGCTCATGTAAGGAATGTGGCAGAGGAGTTCTCAGCTCTTAGTACAACCAGAGGCTGCAGTTGTGTCAGCGACTGAGCAGCCACAGCGCTCCAGAAGGCTGCGTGCATGTGTATGTGCTCACGTGTGAGCATGCATGTGTGAGTAGCAATGCAGGCATGTGCAGGAGCATTTTGTTATCTGCACTCTGCATGTCTTCATAGAAAATCACCATCGGGAAGGGCATGATTCATGACTAGATTCTCCCCAGGAGTCAAAGGACCCAGCTCCTGTGTCTGTGGCTATTGCCACCTTGGTGTCCTTCACTCCCACCTATGTGGTCTTGGAGAAGGGTGGCAGATGGCCAGCGCTATGGAGTGGCTCTACAGGAAGCTGGAGAGGGCCAGTGATGTCACCTGCTTACTGTTCCCAGTCCCCTGCCACAGGTGCCTCTCGGTTCACCTCTTCATGAACTGAGCCCACATATGCAAAGGGCTCAGAGCAGTGCCTGGCATGGAGGATGTGGCCTCCAAGTGCCACCTGTTATTATTACTGTCACCCCTGCCCCAGCACCCCACATGGTGTTGTGGTGGCTGATGAAGGGGTGAGCCTCCCTCCCCACCTTCTCCTTCCCTTGCCAGCTCCAGCCACACGTGCCCTCTTCCAATTTTGTGAGCAGCGCACATCCTTTCCCACCTCTGGGACTCTGTTCAGGATGTCCACACTTAACCTTTGCTCTGTCCACTCCTGTCTGTCCCTCAGGGCTTGGCTTCAATGACACCACCTCAGAAAGACCCTCTTGGCACCTGGCTGCAGAAGGTCCCCTGTTCTCTTCCTTAACGGCTCCCTGCTTCTGCCTTTGTGACTCCCAAACTGTTCCCTCCATTGCTTTGTTTTGTTTTGTTTTGTTTTGTTTTTGGAACATTTTATCTAAAAAAACCTTTTTATGTTAAAACAGTTTTGGATTTACAGAAAAGTTGTAAAGACAGAAGAGAGTTCCCATAAACGTGTCTCCCAGCTTCCCCTAAGGTAAACGTAAACATCTCATGTAACCACGGTTTGTTTATCAAAACTAAGAAACAGTCATTAGTACAGTCCAGACTCCCTTGGATTTCACCAGCATCCCCACTAATGTCCATCTCTGTTCCAGGATCCCACATTGCATTTAATCACTGTGTCTCCTCTGGTTTGTGACAATTCCTCAGGATTTCCTTGCCATTTATGACCTTGACGCTTTTGAGGACGACTGGTCGGGTATTTTGCTGAATGTTCCTTAACTTGAGATTGGCTGCTGTTTTCCCAAGATTAGACTGAAGTTATGGGTTTGGGGGAAGATCCCTCTGAGGTGATGCACCCTGCTCATGACACCAAGTCAGAGGGTACAAGATGTCAACGCCAGTCATTGCTGGTCCCTTGGCCAAGGTGGTGCCTGCCAGGTCTCTCCATTCTTAGACGTGAGTCACATTCCACAACACTTGTCATCAACTGATATGCAATCTATTTTACTTTCCTATTTTATTCTTTATTCTTTTCTATTTTATTGTCAAGCCCATGTCTGCTGGGCTCACTGTTGTCATAACGTTTGCACTAGCTCAGTGCCTGGTTCCAAGGAGGCACCCCAGGACTAGCCTTTGGATGAATGAGCTAAGTAAGCCCCACAGCCACGGGGAGGCTGGGTGTGGCTGTTCATTGGGGTGGGAAATGCTTTCCCTGAAGACCAAGGTCATTCTTTCTCATCTGGGTCTCTGCAGGGAGAGATGGAAGGAGGTGTCTGGGCTCTGACCTTGTATTATTCTTCTGCATTCTGGTTGCAGTTCAGAAGAGGAAGTTTTAGAGTCCATGTGGTTAGCGAGGGAAATAAAAGCGGGCTTTCTAAGAACAAGAATGAACTTGGCAACAACTACAGGAACTCGAAGGGGGCGTGTGGCTATTATAAGCCAAATTGTGTTTCCCCTAAATTCGTATGTTAAAGTCTTAACCCTCATTATTTCAAAATGTGTCTGTATTTGGAGAAAGAGCCTCTAAAGGGGTGATTAAGTTAAAATGAGCCCTAATCCTATAGGACTGGTGGAGATTAGGAGAGGAGGAGGTTAGGACCCAGATGCACACAGAGGAAGACCACGTGAGGACGCAGGGAGAAAGCGCCATCAACCAAAGTTGCTGATACCTTGATTTGGGATTCTAGCCTCCAGGGCTGTGAGCAAATCAGTTTCTATCACAGACTGTGGTGCCTTGTTACAGCAGCCCTGGAAAACTCATACAGTGGCTAGGCATGAGTGTCCTGGGGGCACAGTCAGGCCCATATGTGCGGGCATCCTACAGACCCGTGACCTTATTTCACCCAGTGGGTGAGGTCAATCCGCAGCAGGCATGGGCAGGCATTGGAAAAGGTGTGGACGGGTGTGAGCACCCCTAGAGTGTTGAGTGGGGGCATCTATTGGTGTGCAGATGGAAGGGTCCATGTGGTTAAGGGGTCCTGGGGACACTCAGGGTGTGGCATGGACAGCCTCGTGTCCAGGGTCCCTGTCACTGAACCACCAGCACAGCCACCTCCTTCCTCTTGTCCTCCTTCACATGCCCAACGCTGGTCCAGACTGACACCTCCATGTTTCCCCCACACACCGGGGCATATTCACATCACGTTCTCCTCCAGCTGTTCCCTCTGCCTGGGAGTCCCACACCTATTCCCAAATCTACTGTCTGGCGAAGTCCTTTTCTTTCTTCAAAACCAGCTCAGTGCCACCTCTCCCACGAAAACATTCCTGACCCCTCAAAAGTTCATTGTCTGTCTCTGTCACTCTCTCTCTGAATTCCTTTACTATTGTGAGCACCCCAAGCTCATGCAACGATTGAAGTAAACAGCCTGCGATCACCCCAGCATGGTGCTTCGACATGTGTCGTGCTGCAGAAGCTACACTGGAGCCCACCCCGATCCCACACACGGTGGCTGCTTTGTGACTGTTTGCCCAGTGAACTTTAGACAGTGGTGGACCTTGTCCTTTAATACATGACACACAGACAGGGCCTCCCCCTGACCTTGGACTGGCTGGGTAAACAGCGGGAGAAACATTTGTCAAGACAGACGAGGCATGATGCAAGGGAAAAGCACACGGGAGCGAGGTGACCCCATGAGAAGGCGCCATCCCAAAGAGCCGCCCTGAGCCTGCAGCACAAATGCAGATAAGCAGTCCGGGTCGGGTTGCAGCCATCTGCCCCGCCACCAGCCAGCACATGTGCCTCAGGGCTGTCAGAGCCTGGGCCCCTCACTGTCACCAGCTGAGACCCTGGGCAAGCACTTATGTTCTCCTCTGTGAAATGGGGACAGCAAATAGGTCTTGCTGGGTTGTCAAGGGATGAATGAGACAAAAATGGCAAGTGTCTGGCAGGGGCTGGCACACAGTGGGTGCTCAGTACTTGGGGATGGCCAGAGCTTGGGGTTCTGACCTTGTTACTTCTCATGGGCACACGTGTGTGATACAGTCCAGACTCTGGGACCAGAATGGTGGGCACGGCCTCACGGAAAGCATGCTTAAGAACGTGCGGGGTGGGTCGGGAGCGCAGGGGGTCGGACTTGAGACCAGCTAATTAGGGGACAGTTTGGGACTGAGTGACTCACTCACGCACTTGTTCATCAATTCTTGAACACGTCTGATCCCTTCATTTGACAGACAAGGAGACTCATGGCGCTTGGTGAGGGGATGGAGGGAACTTACTGGCTCTGAGGGGAGCTGGTGGCTGCGATGCCCTTGAACCAGGTCTTCTGCTTCCTGATCATCTCTCCATAGCAGAGCACAGGGCTGAGTGTGTGGCACTGGGGTCACATTCCCCGGACCCCCACCCATCAAATCCTGGCTCCACCACTTATGAGCTGTATGTGACTGGGTAAGCCGCCTAACCTCTCCAAGCCTCACCTTCCCCATCTGTAAAGTGGGGCTAATAGTGGTGGCTTGACTCATAGGGAGTACTATGAGGGGTAAATGTGGCCATCCAGGGGAAGTGCCCAACACCCATCGTGGAACACGGTAAGCTATCAACCACCCTTCCCAGGGGTGCCTCCGTGAAGACAATGATACCCAGTGTTTGCAAAATGCTTTATTGTTATTGCTGCCATAAAATTCAAAAAGTTAGTAATAACTGTCTGCAAGTGATACTCTACTATTTACAACAGGCCTCGGTTCTTCCACCCCCAGCCAGGCCCTTAAGATTATAACTTTATCCACAGGGTGGTGCAGTCTTGCATTGGGCCGTTTCTACCCAGACGTTCACCTGTTTTTGTTAAAGGATAAATGGCACTTGAGTGAATTGAAATCACCTATAAGTGGCAGGGGGCAGCCCAGCCTCTCTATATGATTTCAGGAATCCCTGGATTGGATCCTTGCCCTGATCCTTCATTGTATACATGGAGAAACTGAGGTCCAGAGAGGGACAGTGTAACCCCAATGTCACAGAGATGGTTAGAACAGGGACAGTAGCCCCATCCCAGACTCCCATTCTAGTGTTTTTCCAAACCATGATGAACTGACAGTTGTTGCTGATGGGTGGGGGACCAGGCTTGGACATGTGCTTCCTGGTGGCCCTCATCTTCTGGAACAACCCTCCTGCAGAGTTTTGTGTCACTGGGATGGGCATCAGAGATGTGGACTCTGGGCCTCTTTATACCAGTATCATGCTGTGTGAGCTTGGGTGAGTCAAGCAGCCTCTCTGGGCCTCAGTGCTAATCTCCACTGATAAAAGGTGAGGGCAAGGCTGAGTGTTCTCTAAGGGTCCGCAAGGCACCCGTGTCTTGCAATTGTGTGAGAGGAAGCAATCATCAGTATATCAGTCTTTTTATTGTTATTCATGATGCCTTGTTCGACAACTAGACCTGTGCAAATCACTAGCTACCAGCAGACAGACGGGCCATAGCACACCCCCAGCTCCCATCATGGAGGCCTGTTGATTTTAGGAGAAGCCCCACTTTAGGGGTGGGTCACTTTGCCGAGGAAGATCAGGTTCTTGCCATTTTCTATAATGAGTATCAGAAAAGGCCTGTTGAACACTATCCTTTGAGAGCTCAGTCGGGCTGACCTGAACGTGAAGACCGCCCCTGTGGCTGCAGCCGCTTTGGTTCCTGACTCATCCACCTCCACCATGGCTTTGTGCACCATCTGCAGAGGGGACACCAGGCGTCACCAAGCCGCCAGGGGCTGGGAGAAGCCATCACAGCAAATAGCAAATCTTCTGTCTGTGGACATCACCGTCAAAGCATCCATGCAACTGAGCTACAAAGCAGGTGGGAAACGAAACAGTGGAGCAGCTACTCTGCATCAGGCACTGGGCTGGGAGGTGACTGCACATGTGTCTGTCATTGAATTCTCATGCCTTCTCAGAGTGAGGTGTGACCCTCCAATTTTATAGAGGAGAGAAAAGAGGCTCCGAGACTCAAGTGTCTGTTGGATATCACACAGCCAGTAAGTGAAGGAGCTAGCACTGGGGTCTCTTAGTTTTGATTGCTTAATACGGGGCTGCTTAACCCAAGGCACGGTGGTGTATATGGCTTCCCACTGCACGAAGGACAAGACACAAGGTGAAACCTTTACTTCCTGAGGGAAAAGAGGAAAGGCAGAGAGACAGAGACAGAGAGAGATGCAGAGACAGAGAGACAGAGAGAGAACAGAATAGAATAAAGTGGAATGGAGCGGAATAGTGATCTCTGAATGCAGACGCTCAGGATCTTCTGGACCCACCTCAGACACCTGGATGTTGGAATAGTTGCTGATGCCAGACAGGTCAGCGAGGGACGTGAAGACCTCACTGATCCCCAGAGTGGGGAGAACTTTCTCCAGCTGATAGGAGCCCTCAATGGAGAACTTGGGAAGGTAAAGCTCGAGCTCCCTGGAGAGAGAAAGGACCGTTCTTAGATTGTTCTGGAGCATTAGCTCACTGAACTCATGTCTCTGCCCTCTCCCCCAGGCTTCCTAATGCTCCTCTGGCCCCTTGTCTAGGGTGGAGCTCCCCTTGCTCTGGACGTGGACTTGAGCTGCCCCAGAGGTCACTGCCCACTCTGACAGCACCCCAGGAAACCCATTTTCCAGTCCCGGTCCCTCCAGCTGGGCTTAGAGGCAGCTCCTTGGCTGGGTGAGTCCTTCCCATCATGGCTGTGTAGCCCTAGAGGGGCACATATCTCAGGGGGCGTGTGGGTTAGGCTGGCCCTGGAGTGGCCCAAGAGTACCTCTTGATGAGCATCTTAAACCACTTCCTCAGCGTTTTCTCGCTTAGTCCGTTCTCCACCTGTTGCATCTTTCCCTCGCTGGGGAGGATGAACAGAGCGGTGGCATTGCCTTGGTAGGGGACCCCCACCACCCTGCAGGAGAGGTTTCGGTCCAGGAGATAGTAATACTGATCCTCGCCGTTCATCATGGGCACGCGCACCACTGTCTCCGGGGTCACATGGAAGTCCTGCTCTCGGGTGCTTTTGTGGCTGAAGCTTGTCTCCCACTTAGCTAAAGATGAAAACGGGGGGGGGGCCAAAATGGAAGGGAACTTTGTGTAAGAATGAGAAATTGTCAGCTGCAAACGAAAGCAGTGGAGAGAGAAGAGATGGTCAACAGAGAGCATCTTCTTTACAGCAGCCTCGGCAGCAGTGTTTGCTGAACCCTTTGAATACAAACGCAAGCCTCTTTATAACTTTAGGGACACACTTGGACTTTTTGTGGGGCCTTTCCTTCCACATCTGCAAAACAAGGAGGCTGGTTTTCATGTCTTTAGAGCTCCTGGACCCCTAAAGTTCTTTGATATTCTCTTTGATATTACTCAAGGCCAAATATCCAAGTGAAGAGGGTTAAAAATATGGCTGGCTGAGAATACTACCCGATATCTGGGTGAGTTGCTCTGTTTCTCACTCTTTTCCCAATGTTGGATTTTGACCTAAGTTTGGGGGAGAGATCCTGGAAATGTGTGATTTTTCCCATTGGGAAGTCTTCCTGTTCTGGCTGCTTCCTATGGGAATTCCTGAACAAAGTGCTACAAGTGATTGTTTCTGATTTTTTTAATAGTTATCAAAGGTAGACCCCACCCCAATTCCTTGCTTAGCTTATTTCACAGCTCTGCGGCCTGGTGTAATAGGGACAGCCCTGGACAAGGGGACAAGAAATCTTAGAATCTGAGCTTCATACTTAGTGCCATGGTCTCAATGTTTGTGTCCCCTGAAAATTCATATGTTGAAATCTAACCCTCAAGGTGGTGGTATTAGGAGGTGGGGCCTTTGGGAGGTGATCAGGAGCCCTCGTGAATGGGATCAGTGTCTTACAAAAGACCCCGGACAGCTGCCTTGCTCCTTCTACCAAGCAAGGACGCAGCAAGAAGACACCATCTGTGAACAAAGGAACGGGCTCTCGCTATACAACAGCTCTGCAGCGCCTCTATCTTGGACTTCTCAGCCTCCAGAACTGTGAGAAATAAATTTCCATTGCTTATAAGCCACTCGATTTATGTTTTTATGTTATAGCAGCCCTAAAAATCTCAGGCACGCACTGCCTGGGGCCATCGGAAGGGGTGTCAGCAACTTTACTCCTTCCCCTCTCCCCCTCTCCCTTCCTCTCTTCTTCCACCCCTGCTGTCCTCCCCTCCCCGTCCTCAGACAGACCCCACACAGGCCACCGCGGGGTTCCGTGTCTGGAAGGAGAAGCAGATATGAGTAGGGACACAAAGACTAGAGGCCAGCTCTTGCTGAGGACAGGGAAGAAGACTCTTCAGAGGAACAGGGGCTTGTCTGGGGGCGTCTTGGCCCCAGGTGGGTGGAGGGGCCAGTATCTGGGGGTGAGTGGGGCTGGGAAATGCCCTCTAAGCCCTTCTGGGGCCCATGTCCTGCCCTGAGTGGCCATGGTCTCGGTGTCTGTGGCATGGTGACCATGATGGATTTGTGCTTCAGAACCTATGTGGAAGCTGTGGCTTCAGGTGTCCCTGGGGCCCAAAGACAGGAACCAACTCCTCAGCAGAGGAAACAGCATCCTGTGTTCAACAACAATACCTTCCACAGCAGGAAGGCACCTCTCTTACCTGTGGCTGCTTGTTGGCTTTATGTTTATCAACAGGCAGCAGAAAGGACTAAATCTACTCCCCCTCCTTTATGTGAGGGAATTGGGTATTCTTTGATAAAAGCACTCAGAAAAGAGAGAGAAAGTTCAGGTTTGAGCCCAAGGGTCTTACCTTTAAAGAAAATGTAATTCACCATAACCATGATCTCGGTGCTGTCAAGGTCCTTGATCAAGTCCACGATCTTGCCCTTGGTTTGCTTTGCCACATAATCATTGATCTGCTTCTGGGCCCCTGCTGAATCCACAAAGTTGGTAGGGAAAATGTCCGCCAGGTACAGCGTCTTGGCGGCACTCAGGAAGGCGTCCTGAATGTGCACCACGGGGTGTGTGAACAGGGCGGTGCCGAGGCTCAGCTGGAAGCCCTCTCGGGGCTGGTTGAGCTCCTGCAGCAGCCGCTGGAAGCCCCTGTGCAGCTGCTCCTCCAGGTCTTCCCGGTGTCCAAGGCCCAGGCCCTCCAGGATCTGCGTCTTCGTGCTGGACCGAGCCCCCAGGGACAGCATGGCTAGGCTGGTGGAGATGCTCAGAGGGGAGAAGAAGATGTTCTGGCCGGGGGCTGCTGAGGCCAAGGCCCTGTAGAGGTTGAAGGTGAAGTCCCTGCTGCTGGAGGCCACTGTGGCAGCTGCAGGGAGCTCTTTGACCCTCTTCCTCACCTCACGGGAGTGGTGGCGGTGGAGGGTGGCAGCCCGAGGGCTGAGGAGCAGGAGGCACAAGAGGAGGCAGAGCTGCATGGTGGCTGCCCCTGGTTCTGGAAGGAAGAGAGAGGCTGTCAGAGAGGGCACGGGGCAGCACCGCGTCTCAGGGCTGAGCGCCGGGAGGGAGGGAGAAGACGGAGAGGCGAGGGGGGCTGACACTCCAGACAGATGTCACCGCCCAACACCCAGCATGTAGGTGTGGTCCACGGGGCTTCAAAGAGAAGTGACGACACCTGTGGGGTTGGAGAGGAGGGTGTGTGGGACAGGGACATCTCATGGTAGGGAGAGGAAGGAGGAGGCAGGGGAAGGGCAGGCCCGAGGCAGGGCCCGGCTGGCAGGGCGAGAATCCCCCACCCATCCACGTCAAAGTACGTGATGGGGCAGATGGGTGGGGGTAGAGGGTTCTTGTGTTCTGCCTTGTCAGAATCTCTGAGGCTTCCAGGGAAATAGAAGCCACTTCCACACCTGGTCTCTCGCCTTCACTTTGGTGTCCAGCATGTGGCAACGCCTCACGGGCCTTCTGTGAACTCAGACCAGTTACCTCCCTGGGGCCCTCAGCACTGCTGGGTTGATCGCATTCGTTCAGCAAACAGAGTGAGCATCCTCTCTGCAGCAGGCCCCTTCTCCTTCGCCGGGGGGCCGCTCTGGGCCACCTTTGCTCCTCACAGAGACCCCTTCCCCGCCTAAGGAAATTCTGCTCTCCTAATGTGAGCATCCCAGCTTCCCTCCTCTTCTGTTATGGGCTGCATTGTGTCCCCCCAAAATTCATATGCTGATGTCATAACCCCCAGTACCTCAGGATGTGACTCCATTTGGAGATAGGGCCTTTAAAGAGGTGATTAAGTTAAAATGAGGTCACTACAGTGGGCCCTAATCCAATATGACTATGTCCTTACATAAAAATAGAGGAGGCTGGGCGTGGTGGCTCATGCCTGTAATCCTAGCACTCTGGGAGGCCGAGGTGGGAGGATTGCTTGAGGCCAGGAGTTCGAGACCAGCCAGAGCAAGAGTGAGACCCCATCTCTACTAAAAATAGAAAAGTTAGCTGGGCGTGGTGGCATGTGCCTGTAGTCCCAGCTACTTGGGAGGCTGAGGCAGGAGGATCCCTTGAGCCCAGGAGTCTGAGGCTGCAGTGAGCTATGATCACACCACTGTACTCCAGCCTGGGCAACAGAGGGAGACCCTGTCTCAAAAAGGAAAAAAAAAAAAAGAGGCACTCAGGATACAGACGTGAACAGAGATCATATGATAACACAGCAAGAAGACTTGAAGCCAAGGAAACAGGCCTCGGAAGGAACCAACCCTGCTGGCACCTTGACCTCAGACTTCCAGCCTCCAGGATGGTAGGAAAAGCCATTTCTGTTGTCTAAGCCTCCCGTCTGCGGTGCTTTGTTACGGCAGCCCCAGCAGACCAAGCCCTCTCTTCTCAACTTCCAGAGGAGGACGCTCTCACCTTTTGCTTCTGTGGGGCTTCCCTGGCGGGCCTTCCTGGGGCGCTCCCTTCAGTGCTCCCTTGCCTCCCTCCTTCGGCACCCATGCCTCCCCGTCTGGCTATGGGTGGGAGTCCCCCCTCCACCTTCCCTAGCGGGCAGCTGGCTGCCTGGATTCAAATCTCAGGCCCGCTGTGTCCTCACAGTGTGATTTTGGGCAGTCAGCTGCACCCCGAGCCACCGTTCCCCACCTGTAGGATGGAGGTAACAACAGCACCTCCACCATGGTGTGCTTGGGGACCACGTGCTGTGGGAATGTGAGCTGTGGGCGTGGCAGTGTCTGGCCAAAGCCCCATCTGAGACCCTCATTTCCTCAGCTGTCCTGTGGGGTACATGCTGTCTGCAAACACACACACACACACACACACACACACACACACACACACTCTCCTGGGAGATGGCAGCAGCCTGGCCAGCTAATTCCCAAGCTGCCAAGTGAATCCCCTCCCACTGGCTTCTCTCCCCCGATGGGCACCATGTCACGAGGTCCCCCAGACCCAGGGCGAGGAGGGGTAGCCTGCCACAGTGTCACGTGACCCAACAAACCAGACTCCCAAGGGCCCCAAACAGCAGCGTGGGAAATTGCCCGTAGAGTGGCCACTGGGCTTGGGAGTCAGGCAGACCTGGGCTGCAGGCCAGTCTTTGTCTGAGTGAAGTCGCGTAGCTCAGGCAGGTCTCCCCTCGCCACCCCTGGCCTCCAAATTGCACCTTGAACTCCAAGAAGGTGGCTCATTTTGAATGTTCTGCCTGCAGAACCTGCAGCTACACAGAATCAAATCCCGCAGCCTCAGCAGTCAGACACTTGCCTGCACCCCCTGTTAGGCTCATGTGGTCTTGACATATCTGCTCCTTCAGCCTCACGCCCCCACAGGGAGATAGGTTCTATTCCTAGCTCCATTTACAGATGGGCAATTTGAGGTTCAGGGAAGTTGCTAATAGTAGCAAAGCTTGGACATAAACCCAGTTCTGAGCCTCGAGCCCACGCTCTGAACAGCCACATGCAGATAGATCCCTGCTTCCCCCGTTCCTCTGTCACATCCTCCTGATTTGGTGATCCCTGACTCAGCTGTCACCAAGGATAGCCCCCATCTGCAGATAATTAGGAAGCCTAGTTTAGGTCCTGTGCTGACACTCCCTGTGTGTTCCCAGCCTGGGAGTTGCCTTCTGGAGGTCTCCGAAGGATGTGGGTGGTGGTTTAATCTCTGTCTCCTCTAAACTAGTCTATTCTCCAGCACAATATGGTCCCTCCTGCCAAGTGTTAGAACCATTCATGTATCAAGATACTGCTAAAGAAACAATTCAGCTCAACCCCCTGCACATTCATTTCAGCTGATAACTACCCTAAAAGAAATGCTTTCAGAGCATAGCTGCTGAAGCAGGGAGTTTCCTGCTTGGAGGGAGCCCAGGGACAGCTAACTGGGGTGAGGTTCTGGCCTCAGCCCTCCCATCTATGCAGCTGGCCAGATGGCCCTGGGCAAGCCCCAGCCACTTTCTGGGACTCAGTTTCTTCAGCAGCAGCATGAGGTCTGCCGTGTGCTGTGGCCAGCAGTTGTCCCCCACTCCCAACATCAGAGGTCTTAGGCGGGAGCTGCTTCTCCCAGGGCCAGTGGGCTCTCCCTGGAGAGCAGGGTCTGTTTGCAGAGGGCCACAGGTTCACTCAGGCTCCCCTGGGCTGCAGGTTTTGGACCCGGAAATCTTGTTCCATCTGGGCCTACTCAATCTTTTTCTATTTTTTATTGAAGCCACTATTTATTAAGGACCTATTAGACACTCTATAAAATATTACTACATTTGCCAAAGTAAAATATTACTACATCTCCACCAAAAGTAAGCATTATTAACCCCATTTTACAGATGAAAAACTGAGGCTAAGTGAAATAGAATAGCTTGTTCCAGCCAGGGAGTGATGGAACCAGGATTATAATCCAGGTTCCTCTAACTGGTGCATGTGCTGCCTCTTGGCTCCCTTTGCTGGCTCTGAGGAGTTGACACCTTGTTCCTCCTTGCCTCCACCTTCCAGGGTGTACCCCCAGGCCTCTCCTGAGCTGCTCACCTGTTTTAGCTCATTTACACTCCCCCACAGCAACATGGGCTTGGTATCATTACCTGAATCGTATAAAAGAGGAAACAGGGTCCCTCCGATAGGAAGCAGAGGCTTCACTCAGGTGCTTGTTTCGGGTTATAGTTTCAAAGCCCGGGCTTTGCCATCACATTGCTGGACCTCTGGTGGAAATACACAGCTTTGACAGAGCTTTGTGTCACCTCCAAGCCAGGGTGAGCCTGCTCCAGGGTCTGGGAACTTTCCACTCTTCAGATCAGCCCCCACTGAGTGCCAAGAGAGCTGGCCCAGCTGCCCCTCTCCTGGGCCCTGACATTAATGTTTTTGCAGAGGGAAGAGAGGAGCTCAATCAAGTTCGTCTGTCATCTCGGGCTAAGGTGACTTGAGGTGGCAGGGGCTGGGGATGGAGGGGGCAGACCCTTGTCAGTCCTCCTACCGGCCCCCAAATCTGCTGGCTTGCATTCCCAGTGCTGGGCAGAGAAGTTCTGCCCGGGCCAACTTTGGGCTCAGCTGTGGGACGTGTGCAGGTGAAGAGGGTCTGTCCGATATCTGCTAATTGCAAGAGGGGACGTGAACCTTGGAGCCCAGCCAGGGAGGGAAAGACAGAGTCACAATTTCCTCCAGATCCTAAAGACCTGGGAGCAGAGCTTCCTGGGAGAAGTAACCTTGACCTCCTTTCCCACCTGCAGCACATCAGCAAGGCTGGGCAGGTTCTACCTCAAAACAGGTCTTAAATCTGCTGCCTGCCCCCACTTTCCTGCCACCCCCCCTCCCATGGCACCCACCCTTCATCTCTCACCTAGACCACCCAGTAGCTTCCTCTTTTGCCCCCAAGAACCATTCTACATAGGGTATAAAAGAATCTCCTTCAATCATAAATACGGTCACAGCGCCCCCGACATTTGGGGTAAAATCTGACTCTGATTTGTGCTTTAACCCAGAGACCCCGTGTGACCTGGCTCTGGCCAGCGGCACCTGGACCCACTCTGCCCTGGGTCACGTGGGGCCCCCAGGCTCACTCTCCTTTTCCCAGTTCCTCAAACACAGCAGGCTCTATCCCAGCCCCGGGCCTTTGCACATTCTGCTGTCTGTCCTGGAACCCTCCTCTGGCCTTTCTTCTGCATGGGTTTCAGTCCCCTGCTTGCATGTCACTTCTTTGTGATACCCTAGCACGCTGGGCCCTCTCCCCTTCCACTGCTATTCTCTAGAAAGCTCCATCAATTACATATGTGCCATTGTCTTTGACATCTTTTGTTCCAGCCTGTCTCCCCACAGGGTATGTGCTCCTACAGAGAGGACCTTCATCTGTGCTGCTCTCAGCTGCCAGACCTTGCAGTCATGGGGGAAGTGCTCCACACATACGCCATTGTGGAATGAATGCACGAATGAATGAATGAACAGACTCCTGTCCGCTCCTCTACAATTCAGAGGTGTTAGACCACAAGCTGAACAGGGAGCGGGGAAACAGAGCCAGGCTGGGCATCCAGAATTGAGCTCTCCCTGGCTCCGGGGCTCACTGGCCAGGTGACCTTAAATAACTCCCTCCCTGTCGCTCAGCTACTGCTTGATTGAGGTATGACTGCCCTGCGTGTATACAATGTCTACACCTTGAGCCTGGAGATAAGTCTACACCTGTGCAAACAGCACCACAATGAACAACATAAACATGACCATCACCTCTAGACATCTCCATGCTTCGGTGCCTGATCTGTGAATGAGGACGTCCGCCCAGGGGAGCACTTTCCCCTTTTATTGTTGCATTTCTTGCCAAGATGCCCATCCTTGGAAAAACTGAAAATTCCACTCACTTTATTCTACATTTTGTTTATTTAGCAAACTGCCTGACAGCTCCTTTAGCTCACGAGCAGCCACCGTGACTGTCCTGGGTGGCAGCCTCCAGTCAGGGCGCCCTTATCTCAGGGAAGCAGATTCTATCTGATAATTTTTTCTGATGTCTAAAGGCCAGAGACTCCAGGCACACGCTGCCGTCTACTGAACGCCTCCTGTCTAGCAGACATTCTGTCCCCACTGCCTGATTTCAGAGTTTCTCCACCTTGGCCCTGCTGACATTTTGAGCAGGAGCATGCTTTGTGGCAGGGCTGTCCTGTGCACCGTAGGATGTTTAGCAGCATTGCTGGCCTCTACCCCCTAGATGCCAGTAGCCCCCTCCCCTCTAGTTGTGACAACCAAATGTCTCTGCAGACATGACCAGATGTGCCTGGGTTAGAGCCACCACTGTGTTTAATCTTTGCGCAGAAGGTATAATTATTTCCACCTTACCTATGCGGACACTGAAGCCTGGCCAAATTTAGTGTCCAGACTAAGGTCACACAGCTGGGGGACTCAGAGGCCCCCACTCGGTCCCCAACACTACAGAGACTCTTCCGTCACTCTGGGACTCCTCCAGAGCTTTGAAACCTTCCACACCCCATAACTTTAGAATCTACCCTCACCTCTCCTTGAGTGCCCTCAAGCCCCTGGAACCTCCCGTCGCAGCATCTGTACTTACTCTGTCCCGCGGACGAGCGTGCACACAGTGGAGGTGGCAGTCTGTTGGGCTCAGGAAAGTGCAGAGGGCTGGCTGGACTGCAGCCAGCATTTGTCACTGACCACAGCAGGCCCTGTCTCCACCCCTCCCTAGCTCCTCCCTGGCCTGCCCTTTCCTGTCCTGGCAGCTTCCAGCCAGCAGGCCTGCTGCAGACAAAGCTGCCTGAGCCAGAGGCTCAGACCAGGCCACACACTCACTTGAGGGCCCCTCAAGCCCCACACCGGCCACCACTTGCCTGGAATAGCATTGGCAGTCCTGGGGACAAGGCCAAAGAGGCCACCAGTTACTGGCATTGCATCAATTTACTTTTTTACAGTTCTGGGGGCTAGAAGAGCAGAGACAGGGAAAAGGATACTTCTGGCAAACCCTCCCTTTTGCTAGGCTCAATTTCTTTGCTTTCTGCAGCTCATTTCCTGTAGATCCACGGGAACACATGCTTGAGCCCGTGAGTGCCCCACAGGCCTCCTGTGCTCACTGGATCATAGACCCCAACAGTCTGAGTCTGGTGGAAAGGAGAGGGATGGAGAGAACCTGACGGTGGCTGAGACGCAGGGTCACTGTACCCGGCCCCGTGCTTACACCAAAAACTGAATTGAGGCTCAGAGGGATGAAGGGAATAAGGGAATTTTCAAAGTTATGCAACAAATTAGGGGCAGAATGGGGTTAGTGTCCAGGTGGCTAACTCCAAGGCTAATGCTTTTTGCTTAGAAAAAAGCTGTATCTAGGATTTCTATGGGCTTGGCTGGACTGTCCCTTTTTACCTTGAAATTGGGTTCCCTAACTCAGTCCCACACTCTCAAAAGCAATTCCAAGATGCTGGTGCAGGGTGCTGGCTCAGGCCTTGCTATGTTTCCAAGGTCCCCATGCCTGGGGCTTCCTCTCAGCACCGTGCATTGTGTGTGGCCATGAGCCCAGAAGGTCGTGTGGCTGCAGGTAGGGTGTGGAGCTGGCAGAGCAACAGAGGTAATGCCCAGAGAAGCAGACTTGGTGTTCAGCAAGCCCAATCCCTCCATAACCTCTGACATTTCCCTTTCCTTCTCCATAATTTTGGGGCCCAGTCAGGGGGACTTTGAATTTCCCTGGGAATGGTAAGTACTAGTATTTATTGACACTTTAAAACAGACCACACCTTAAATCAAGTGCTTTATGCACAGAAAGCATTTGTGTTATAATCCTTACAACAACCCTCAAAGGAGACACTGATCTCAGCCCCAACCTAGAGACCAGCACAATGACTACTGGGCACCGAGCCTTTGCTTTGTGCAGTGTCCTCACAATTCACACTCATTGCATCAGTGAGAAGACAGAACCCAACAGGGTGGGTAATCAGCCAAAGTCACACAGCTAATAGGGACAGATGCTAACAAGGGGATGCTGGGTCCCCTCTGTCTAGGTTTTGCTTTCTTCCCATTTACCCCACATAACAGGAGCAAGCATCCTTTATCTCACAGACCTAGAGAATTCTAAACTGTATCTACAGGGTGGGAATCCACGTTGCATACCAGTAGTGGGGTGAATAATGGAATAATGGAACCCCTAGGATATCCACATCCTAATACCCAGAACCTGTGGGTGTTACCTTCTAGGACAAGACGGACTTTTCAGATGTGATCAAGTTAAAGATCTTGACATGAAGAGATTGTCGTGGATTTTCCTGGTGGGTCCAAGTTTTAATCACAAGGGTCCTTACAAGAAAGAGGCAGGAGATTGGAGTCAGAAGCAGGTGGTGCGATATGGAAGCAGGAGGAGAAAAGACACTTTGATATTCCTTGGCCAGGAGCCAAGGAGTGAGGAAGCTTCTAGAAGCTGGAGAAGACAAGAAATGGATCCTCCCCTGGAGCCTCCAGAAAGAGTGCAGTGCTGCCAACACCTTGATGTTAGCTCAGTGAGACCTATCGTGGACTTCTGGCCTCTACAACTGCAAAGGAATAAATTTGTGTTGTTCTAAGCCACTAAGCTTGTAATAATTTTTTATGGCAACAATAGGAAACCAGCACAACACCCCAAATGGATTCTGGATGAAACTGCTTTGGGAAAAACGGGATTAACTGAGACACTGTGGTACGTGTGCTGTTTGTGCTCTGACTGCCCAAGATAGAAAGATGTCACATGGACTATTTTCAATGCTCACATTTCAAGGACTGTCTTGAGAATTTAGGGAAAGTCACAACTCCCCATTGCCACTCAGACAGGGCTCGGAAAGAATTGGGACTGAGGTGGGTAAGTTTAGAAGGGAGAGGTTTGGAGGGTCTCAGGGGTGTGGGACCCCAGTGTGTTAGTCTTTTTGGGCTAGATTTAAAAATATCACACATAGGGCGGCTTAAACAACTATGAGAACTATCAGAATTATGAGAAATTTATTTTCTCATAGTTCTGGAGGCTGGAAGTCCAAGATCAAGGTGCTGTCAGGGTTGTTTTATGGGGAGGGCTCTGGTCCTATTGTGTAGTGGTTGCTTCAGTCTGTGCTTGCACATGGCCTCTTCTCTGTGAGCGTACACACGTGCACACACACACGCAAAGGGCGCTCTGGTTTCTCTTCCTCTTCTTAAAAGGACACCAATCTTGTCAGATCAGGGCCCCATCCTTATGACTTCATTTAACTTTAATTATCTCCCTAAAGGCCCTGTCTCTGAATACAGTCACACTGGGGGTCAGGACTTCAACATACAAATTTTAGGGAGACACAATTCAGTCCATAACACCCAGGGTGAGTGTGTAGGGTGGGCCAGTGGCCAGGATATGGGAATTTGGTCTCCTAGAGGCTAGTGGGGGTGGGAAGGGATTCAAGTGGGGAGGTGGTCTTTGGGAGAAGGGCTGGCCCCTGTGCTGCCTTGCTCTGGTTAGAACAGGCGTTGCTCTGCTTGGCCCTCAGCCTCCACACCCTCTGCTCCCCAGCACTGGGTCTGGGCACATCCTGGCCTTGGGGGAGTTGAGTGAGACCCGTTCAGGAGCCTATGGGCTGCCACTCAGGTCCATCTGCTGCTCCTGCTCTGAACTGGGGCCCTGGTCTTTGTTACTAGTAGGATGACCAACCATCCCAATTTGCCTGGGACTGAGGAATTTCCCAGAATGTGGGGCATTCAGTGCTAAAACTGGCAAAGACCCTGGCAAACTGGGATGAATTGGTCACCCTAGTTACTAGGCTGTTGCCTCATTCTGGGATCTGGCTCCTGATCTAGGCCTTGTGTGTTAAAACCGTTCCCATTTCCCCTGTCTTCTCATCTCAGTATCTGTGGGGCTGGCAATCCTGCCTTAAGCATCTGCTATGACCTTGCTATCAGCCAACGTGCCTCCCTCTGCCTATCACCTGCTTGCGTGCCTGGGCCAATACATCCTGGTACATCCTCCCTTCTGTTTGTCCATCCTTCCTTCCTTTCTTCCATCCATCCATCCATCCCTCCTTCCATCCTTCTTTCAATCCATCCATCCAATATCAATGTTTATTGAGCACTAATCATGTTCCAGAAAATGTCCCTGGCTTCAAGAAGAGAGCTGTATATCTCAATAGATGAGCTAGAAACAGAGCGCCGGTGCTCCGACAGGTATCTCCATGGTACAGATGCAAAGGAGGATGGCGTTCTCCTGGGGTTGGAGAGACGAGTGCAATAGGAAAAGCTTTGTGAAGGTGGCGACCTTGGACCTGGGGTTTTGAACACTGTCTAGGTATTTACCAACCCCGGAGACGGTGAACAGACAGAAGAGCCCACAGCAGCGGGAGGCTGCATTTCGGGCTGAGCAAGCTGCTGGAGCAACAGCAGGGCAGACCAGAGCGGCAGAGGGGGCTGCGGGGTACAGGGAGGAAGAGGAGGGGGGCCAGATCAGGCAGGGAGTGCCTTGGAGTCCTGCTGGGGGCGGGGCAGGGGTTGGGGTTCATCCTGTAAGAGAGAGAGATGCTCATTGGCTGTCACGTGCAAGACAGGACAGAGTAGAACTGCCCTGATAATCCAGGCCAGAGGTGATGGGGGTGGGCTGGAGAGGTGGAGATGGTTAAGGAGGGAGAGTGGACCAGGAGTCAGGGAGCCTATGTGGGGGATGGGGAGTTCCGTTTTGGACCCTGTGAGCCTGAGGGGCCTGTGCAGGCCGACAGGTAGGCAGGTAGGGGGGTGCATTGGGAGAGGGAGGTCTGGAGGCAACAGCAGAGGTGGGAGCTAAAGCGGAGGGAGCAGATGAGGTTGGGGGTGTCCTGGGGAGAGGAGGAGATGAGAGGACAGGATGAAGTAGAGAACTCTGGGGACCCTCAGCAGTAAACCCCAGCACAGGAAGGTGGGCTCACAAAGGGGTGTCGAGAAGGGAAAAGGGCCAGGGAGAGACCAGGGGAGGGGGAAGGAAGTCATTGTCAGTGTCCAATGCAGCAGAACATTCAGGTGGGACGAGGACAGTTGATGGTTCACAGAGGCCACCCGGGAGACTTAGTGGGAAGTGGGGAGTGGGAGCCCAGCGCAGCAGGCTGGGTGGGCAGGGGACTCTCAGGGCACACTGCTCCTTGGCAGAGAAGGCTAGGGAACAGATGGGGCAGAGGGAGCTGTGGATTGCAGCGGGGGATGTCACAGGTTTGCAGACTCTCAGGAAGGAGCTGCAAGGGAGGGTAAAGGTGGTTATTAATGGAAGGAGGTCCCCCCGGTGTCAGGAGTCCACAGGCTCAAGAGAATAGGTAGCTGCTTGTCAAGAAGAGAAACACCTGCTCTTATGAAACTGGAGGAAAAGAGGAGTATTAATTTCCTACGGCTGCCATAACAAATGCCCACAAGCTAGGTAGCTTTAACCAACAGGAATTTATCCTCTCAGAGTTCTGGAGTCTAGAAGTCCAAGTCAAGGTATTGGCAGAACCATGATCCCTCAGAAGACAGTCACCCTGGGGGAGCTAAAAACTTTAGTGGGTGGCTCTGAGGACCTGGTGACCTTGGCTGGCCCCCATGTGATCTGTCCTCCACCCCTGCTCAGTGGCGCAGCAGCTGGAGAACCGGCCAGGGATGACAAGGGCTCACTGCCGCCGGCCTGCCCGGGTAGCCTTCATTAACTCAGTCCTGATGTTCTCAGCTCTTAGGCTAAAGGTGGTTGTGTCCTTTTGAGACCAAATGGTTAGCTTCCTTCCCAGTTCATGTTAACTTAGCTTTCTTCTTCCAGAATGGCTATTAACCCAACCTCAGGGCCAGGTAGGTCAGGATAGATTTTTTTTTTTTTCTATTGACATCAAGAGCAACAAAGAGCTCTATCCTCAATAGGCAAGTTTCACCACAGGCGGAGGTGGGTTTTCTCAGCCCACTGAGTGTTTGTAACAATGCTGAACAGAAATGCCTTTAAATGGGGGCTCTTACGGTTCCACCTGCCTGATCCTCACCACTGTCTGCCCACTTTACCTGTTTGAGTGACCTGCCCAGCCCTGGCAGGCACATGCAGTTGTAACCCTTACTTTAGAGCACATAGTTGTGACAAAAGGTAACATGAAATAACAATACTTAACATTTGTATAACACCAGTGATGAAACACCAGTTTAAGTGCTTTACCCATAGTAAGTCATGGAAAGCCCACAATAGGCTTATGAGTTAAGTATTGTCATTTCCATTTTACAGGTTAGGGAACTGAGGCACAGAGAGATGGCCCAACTCCCACATCCAGTGTTATGAGCTGGATTGTGTCTCTCCCCAAATTCATACTTCATTGAAGCCAAATCCCGAGTACCTCAAAATATGACCTTATTTGGAAATGGAATCCTTGCAGAAGTCATTAGTTAAGACGAAGTCATACTGGAGCGCAGTGGGCCCTGAATCCAGCATCACTGGTGTTCTTTTAAAAAGGGGAACTTTGGATACAGACACGCACACAGGGAGAGTGCCACGCTCAGATGAAGGCAGAGATGGAGGTGATGCTTCTACGCTCAGGGAATGCTAAAGATGGTCAGCAAACTCACAGAAGCTGGGGACAGGCATAAAACAGATGCTTCCTCACAGCTCTCACAAGGAACCAACAGCCTGATCTCTGATTTTGGTCTCCAGAACTGTGAGACGATAAATTTCTGTTGGTTTAACCACTCAGTCTGTGGTACTTCATGAGAGCAGTGCCAGCAAACACACACACTCAGTAATTGGTGGATTTCAGATTCAAATTCAGGCCTCCTGGCTCCAAAGTGCAGGTCCTATACTGGGATGCTCTGTGGCCTCTTGGTAACTTCTGCAAAGCACTTGGCACTGTGCCCCGCTCATTGCAAGTGCTCAGAACATGGGAACTGTTAGTATTAGAGCTGTCCCTTCTCTGAGAGGGGCCCTTTGCCTGTCCAGGAAGTCAGGGATGGGGCAGACTCCTTCCTGCCCTTCACCTGCTACTGGGAGTCAGAAGTCGGGGGCTCCCAGTTCTACGTCATCAGTGGATACCACATCCATCTTCCTGTTTTCACTGTCACAGCTGTGGCAGTCAGTCTCTGTGCCCAGATGACACTGCTACTTATAGGTGAGAAAATTAAGACCCAAACAGATAAAGTGACTGCCCCACAGCATGTGGTTAGTGGAGAAGTTGGGACTGCAGCCTGGTCTGTCTCTGAATTTCAGTCACCTTTCTCTATACTGGGGAGGGCCCTCTGGCTTCCCCACTGAGTGGCCTGTGATATTGGGATATAATAAGAAATATGTATTTGGTCTCTGCCCCAGGTTCCTGAGACAGAGCTCCTAAAACCCTTGTAGATAGGAAGCTAGGAGAATCTTTTTTTCTAATATTTGGTTTTGACCCTGGTTCCTGATCTAGAGCTCCTAGGATGTTTGTAACCCCCCGAGTCATAGGAGAGTCTGACATGGAGCCCCTAGATCTCTTGGAGTTCCCCGGGTGATGGGAGCATCTTTTGTTTTAATGAAGGGAGTTTTGGGGGGTGCCTAGATAGCCTAGATAGACGGGGGCTGGTTACCAAGGGAGCCAACCACGTGATTAGAGGGTTGGAACCTTCAGTCCACACAGGGGAGAGAGGCTGAAGGTTGAGTTGATCACCAATGGCCAATGAAGTAATCAATCACACCTATGTAATGAAGCCTTCCTAGAAACCCAGGAGGAAGGGTTTGGGGAGCTTTGGGATAGCCAAACACGTGGGAGGTTGCTGGAGGGTGGTGTGCCCGGAGAGGACATGGAAGCTCCACACCCTTCCCCTATACCTTGCCCTAGGCATCTCTTTTATCTGGCTGTTCATCTGCATCCTCTATTAATGTAATAAACTGGTAAATGTAAGAATTTCCCTAAGTTCTGTGAGGACTCCTAGCTAATTTGTTGAACCTGAGGAGGGGGTCATGGGAGCCCTGATTTACAGGTCAGGGCTATAAGTCAGAGGTGCAGGGGACAGCCTACTACTTGTGATTGGCATCCGAAATGGGGGCAGTTTTGTGGAGTGAGCCCTTAACCTGTGGGCTCTGACCTTACCTCCATGTAGATGGGGTCAGAACTGAATTGAACTGAATGGAACATAGTTGGTGTCCCCCGGGCAACTGGTTGTTGTGGGGAGAAACCCCACACACATTTTGGTGACCAGGGATGAAGTGCTGTGTTCAGCATAAGGGCAGGAAAAACAGTTTCTTTTTTCCTGTCTCATACACGGCCAAGCCCCATTTAATAACTGTTGAAGGAAAAAATGAATAACCGAATAAGCCACACACTCGCCTACAAGTCACGCAAACTCATCAGCCTCCCCTGGAACCCAGGGGCTCACAGGCGCCACGCTACGTCATTG
This sequence comes from Daubentonia madagascariensis, assembly GCA_023783475.1. Lineage (NCBI taxonomy): Eukaryota > Metazoa > Chordata > Mammalia > Primates > Daubentoniidae > Daubentonia > Daubentonia madagascariensis. The sequence continues at coordinate 52,014,195 of JAKFHU010000485.1, read as the reverse complement.
TCTCCCTCTGCTCTCCCACTGAAAAGTACAGAAAGACTTTGCTTTTCCTGCTGGGAGATAATTCCTGAACTCACAAACACACCCGGCTCTCTGAGTGCTCACTGTCAGTCTCGAAGAGGTCTACCTGCCTAGCGGTGCAGCAAGCACCGCACAAATAGGAGACCCCGTAAGACAACAACAAACGTGAAAAAGAGGGCCCAGGCCCTGGTTCGAAGAGACAAGATCTCCTGCATGGAGTCTTTTATTTTTTATCTATTTTTGTAATGCTCCCAAAGGGCATTTTGAAATCCAAGGAGCTGAACTCAATATTTACCCAATCAATTCCAGGGCGAGGGGTGGTGGTGCAGAACAAATAGCCAGGCGGCCTTGCTCCCAGCTCAAACTTTCCCTTTCACTCACTCATTCCTTCATTCGACAAATACCAGGTGGGCCTCGGTGCACCGTATACAGTTGGCACCGGGGCCAGGTGAGCTGAAGGAATGCAGGGTGAAGGGGCCCTGCCTTAGAGATGTCCCATCTAATAGGGACCTGGAGGTGGGGCCAGGAATTCTTATCTGGCCAACCACGTTTGATGCAGGATGAGAGTCGCCTTCGGAGGAGATGAGATGTTTACGTGAGATCTTGGTGGAGTTCAGATTCTTAGAGATGGGGACCTGCAAGGGCAAAGGCTTGGAGGTGCCACACTCTGAGAAAACAGCAAGACTTTCTGCAACTGCCATCACTGGACACGTGAGAGCAAGAGGAAGGACTGAGGCAGGAGAGGCAGGCAGGGACCAGATCAGCGAGAGCCTTGGCTGCAGATAGAGGCCTCTGAATTTTGTCTCGTAGGCAATAGGGAGCCCTCGACTGTTTTTGAGTAGGGGAGGGGTGAGATCAGTCAGAACAAGGTGGCTCCACTCGCAAGGCTAAATAGAGGGTGACTTGTTCCCCTTCTGTCCCCTTTGTCACACCGGTGCTCCACTCACTCCCACACTACCCTGGCAGTGCCATTGCCATGGTAACCCTAGACTGCGGCCTTCTTTCAGGCTTGTCTTTGACCCTGGAATCCACCCACCCACCTGCCTCTGTAGGGGCAGAGGTGGGAGTGACTCAGTGTGGGCCTGATTTTATTTCTTGTCTGGTTGTTGAAAAACAGAATCCAACTTCCCAGGAGGTATGGGGGAAATGGATCGATGTTTGAGCTTAGCAGGCTTGTTTTCAGCCAGTAAAACCAGGGGGCGGAAGGGAGGGTTGCATTCCTCTGGGCCCTGGAGGGCCTCAGGGGTCCTGGAGCATTCACTGTAGAGGTTCTCCTAAACGCAGCCCAGAGCCGGTGGGATTAACACCAGAATGGTCGTGCTCAGCCATTTCCTCATTAGGGAAGTTTCCTCGGTCAATATCCTCCTGAAACTGGCCTCGTGTCTAGCTGAGGGCTGTATTTTAGAGACAGGAAGGGAGAGGAACCCCCTTGTCTTCCCTCTTCTGTCTTCCTTCCTTCCGCAAAGGCTTTTCCACTGTATAACAGCGGTCTGTCTATTGCTCTGGATATTGGTTTTCTGGCTTCTTGGCAACAAGCCTATTCCTGGGGTTGTAGCATTATTTGGGCTGGGGACCATGTCACATAATCCCTGGAATATTTCCACTCTTGGACAACTGTCAGTGCTGGAGGTGGCTCTGCAGCCTTGACTTTCCTTGGTCATCAGTGAAAACTGGGTTTGTGACAGTAAGATGTCCTGTTTGCCAGTGTCAAAGGCCTGGGCCAGCGGGTCTTGTTCTCAAGACCACGGTCAGAGTTTTCAGAACTGGCCATGGGCCTCCTGGACACTGAGCTGACCCTCTGGAGGGGATGTGGCAAGTGAGCACCATTCCTGAAGCAGAGAAGGTTCCTTGAGCTGGTCCCAAAGTAACAGCCCCCTTCTTTCAGTCCAGAACAGACTGTGAGGAGACATCCTGCCCCAGCTGGATCTACCCATAGAGAGAGGAGAGCTGGAGGGCTGAATGATTATCTAGAACCTGCTGGAAGTTCAATTAGGAACTTCAGGCACCAGAATTGTGAGGAGGACCTGCAAAACTTCTGCAGTATTGCAACCTCCCCCTGCTGGGATTCTGCGTCTGTTTTGCTGAGTAGTAAAAGTGTCAAAATGAAAAGGATTGAGGGTCCTCAGATGGCAGTTGGATTTGGTGGGGAGACCCCCAGCTCAGAGCCAGTGGTGGCAGCATTGATTGGAGCCACAGGAATGATGGTACTAATAATGCAGCTAATGTCTGCATATCACTACTTTAAGACTTCACATGTACATTAACTGCTTAATCTTCACAACAGTCCTATGAGATAGGTAGTATTATCACCATCCTTATGTTATAGGTGTAGATAATGAGGCCCAGAGAGGTTTAATGACTTCTCCAAGATCACACAACTTCTAAGTAGTAGAGTTGGGATTTGAACTCAGGAATTTTGGTGTTGATCTTGCCAGCAACCTGGGTACTGCACCGAGTAACAGCAAAATGGGCTGCCTGGCTCGTGGCCAGAGAGTGAGGGGTTGATGGCAAAGCATTGTGGGAATGGTGGCCCTGGACCTCAAAGCAGAGGGTGAGCTGGGTCCAGGAAGGGGAAGGGGGGACCCTCTTGGCTGGACCATCCCCAGCTCTGTCTGTCTCAGAGAACTCCATGTCCATGGTCAAGGGCTGGAAGACTTTCTGGAGCCCAGCGTGTTGCTGATGCACTGGCCCTCAAGAAAACCCACAGTGCCCTGCCCAGAGAAGTGCATTTGCCAGAAATGACTAAGGTTTGGAGCAAACAAAGCCAGGTGCCATGGGCCTGTCCCCTGCTGTGGAAGGGGTGATTTTATGCTCATAGACTCTGGGCAGACTGTCCTCAGAGAATTTACCCTAAATACTCAAACAGTCTGAGCTAGACCACCTGAGCCAGCCCATATTACCCAGGTGGGGAAACTGAGGCCCAAGAAGGGCATGGCTGTGCCCGAAGATCCAGAACACATCAGAGCAGAGCCAGGACATGAAGACAGGGCTCTGGGGTCCCATAGCATGCCTGCCAGTGTGCCCTTTGACCACTGCCTTCTGTCCCAGGAGAGATACTGGCCATATCTCTGTGGCCATAGGTGGGGATGGCACCTCACAGAACCTATCTGACCAGGTGTCTGCCAAGGATCATTGGTGCTTGGCCCTGCCACGGCCTTCTCAGCCCCTGCTCTGGAACAAGGCACTGGCTGCCCACACCATGTCCCCCTTTTGCATACTCTGGGTAGCCTACTGGAACTTGGAGTTCCTTATACCTTGTATCTGGGACCAGGTATACCAGAGGAGTACAGGGCAATTCCCAGAGGGACAGACAGAGGACACATTTACTGAATATCTACTACATGAAACACACTGAACCAGGCTCTTCATAGCCATCATTTTGTTTAATCCCTGCACCCCCGCTGGGAGGATTTCTCCCACTGTCCAGTGGTAGAAACTTGCTCAGAGAGGTTAGACATCTGCCCAAGGTTGCACAGCCCTGGGAGCTGGGTGTACAGCCTGTGCCCATCTTGGTGCCACCCACACCCTTCCCCCTGGCCAGCACCTTCTGCGCTGGATCCTGGCATCTTCCTGGTCCCCCAGTCTGAACATGGAGCTGCTCACACCCAGCCCTCCCCAGCCATGTCCTCCTGCTGGTGACAGATGAGCCAGACCTGGGAGGGCTATAGTTTCGTGGGGTCGACAACCTTGCCCAGGAAGAGGATGCTCTGGGTGCTGGTGGAGAAGATCACCACAAGGAAGGGCCGGTTGAACCACAGGACTCGGTGATTGTTCTGGGCGGATAAGAACCTGACCGAGAAGCTGGTGGCCGCTGTAGCCTGGGTGCCGACCTCGTTCACATCCAGGGTGGCCTTGTGGAAACTCTGGGGGAGAAGTCGCGGGTGTTATCTCCAAGACAACATAAGAGGGGGCCCAGGCAAGACTGGGAGAACCAGAAACTGCTCGCGAGTAATGCTGCACATGGCAGCTCTCAAAGCCACTTATTGGGGAGATCACAGCAAGAATTTCTCCATGGGGGGGGTGGGTGAGCTGGCTGACCTCCTATTAGATACAGTAATGACAGCGATCACTATATGAGCACTTAGTTATCTTATTTAAGGTCAGTAGTATTATGTACATTTTTTTTTTCTCACAGAGAAACTTCTGGAGTATTATGTACATTTTAAAGAGGAGGGAAGTTAATTCAGAGACTGCATCCTCCCCATCCCCGGACAGCATAAGAGGTAGACCAGAATTCAAACTCTCAAACCCAAGCCTTTACCCTCTAATGCGTTTTGCTTTTCTTAGCTAAAGTCATAGGTCTCTTTCTCTCCACTAAGAAATCTCCTTGACACAGATGTGCCCAACCCAGCGTCGGCCGTGCCTTCCTGTGTCTACCATTGCATCTCTCCCACTATTGCCATCATCTACGGGACGTGTCTCCCTGACTAGATGGGAGAGCTCTCTGAGAGCAGGGTCTGGGTCCACACTGTATCTCCAGCAGCGAGCACCATGCCCCGCACGTGGCCGGTTGGCTCATGGATGTCCATGCCTGTGGACGATGGAACATGCTCGGGTTCTGAGACTCCACGTGGGAACAGGGACAGCTCCCACCACCCAGCAGCTCCTGAGGGCAGGAGTCCCCCACCGAGGTCTCTAGGGGTTGATGACTGTTGATGACTTACTTTGGGTGCCTGCAGGTTCAACTTGTCAGTGATGCCAGAGAAGTTAGCCCAAGGGGAGAACAGGTCAGTGAAGCCCAGCTTGGGCAAAATCTCATCTACTGTGTAGGAGCCGGAAATGGAGAACTTGGGGAAATGCAACTCTAATTTCCTGTAAAAATTCCTAAAAGAGGCATTGAGTTAAAACACTAGACTCGTGAGCAGGCCAGGGATTCCCCACTATGCTGAGTCCTCCTTGGTGCCCCTCTCTTGGGAGCTCTGCTCCATCTGGGTTCTGTCCCCACACATCCCTTGGGCTCACTCACGCTGCCCCATCACCAGCGCTCACAGAGGCTGAAGGCTGGACTCCCCTGCCCCCAGGGCCTGCTGTCTGTGGGACCTCCGGCCCCTGGGAGCTCCTCTTCAGGAGAGGCTGCTTTCTGTGCAGGTGCCCAGGAAGATAGGTGTAAATCTCCCTACGTGGCACTTTGCCTTTGCCTCTGTTGGGGCCCTGTCGGTTTCACTTGTTTTGGACCAGTTTGTTTCTTTGGATTAGATTCCCTCCACCAAAAGAGATGTGTGAATTTTACATTCACATGTGGCCTCAGGCCGGGGCCCTTTTTCTTATAAGTGGTTGGAGCCTTTTTCTGCTCATAGCCCCAGCATGATGGAGAACATCCTTGCTAATTTCTTGAGTGGGTGGATGGAGTTCTCTTGAACCCCCTCCCCTCCCATGCCAGCTCCATCAGCCCTCTTGGCCAGAGGTCTACCTTTTCCTTGCACAAAGGTTGACCCCAGAGAGGCAAACTCACTTGACCCAAGTTTTGTGCAGCAGAAAAGCTAGGCCTAGAACCCAGGATGCTTTGCTCCTAGGGCAAGTCTCTTTCCCCTGATTTTAAATATAATAGAAAAGTTCACTGTTTAAGGAAACCCATGATTTCCTTACAGCAAGTGAGAATTCTTTGTAATTTGGTGATCTCCCTATTTTGGGGCACTGGCTTTCATTAGAAAGGTACATTTGAAAGGTAGTACAGTAGATTCAGCCCCATGTGGCACACTGATTACCTCTTCTGGAGCAAGTTGTTCCACCTCATTATCATCTCTGGAGTCAAAACCTCTTCCACCGCCTTCATTTTGCCTTGGTTAGGAAGAATGAACAGTGCCGTTGCGTCTCCTTTGTAATCCATCCGCAGCACGGAGCAGGGCAGGTACTGGTCATGTAGATACCAGTGGTTTTGTTCATCCTGCAGCATCATGGGCACCTGGACTGTGGTGTCCTCATCCACATAGAAGTTTCTGGGGGTGGTCATCGAGAAAATGAATGGTTTCTCCCACAGAGCTGGAGAGAAGATGGGAAGAAGAGACAAGTCATCTGGGGGCCGTGAAGCCAACCCCCAGTCAGGGAGTGGCACCTGGTGTTCTGAGTCCCGTAACGGTCACTGCAGACGCTGTCGCGTCCTGTCAACATGCATTATCTCCATCATTAAAAGCTGACATGCCTGGGGAAGGGATCCCTTAGGGCCCATTTAGACTGTAAAATGAGGGGTCACAGAGGATGCTGTTTGCTGATACGTGAATAGGACTGATACAGTAGAGAAGAAACCGATGATGCTGGAAAGAGGCTTAATTGTTGGGTCAGCGTCTTTGAGAAGGAGAGAGAAGATTGCAGAGTGTGAGCAGAGGGGTCACCTTTCAATAAGAGGGTCACTTCCGCCATTACCAGAGGAGGAGCTCTGTGCTTGGGGTTCCAAATGCAGGGAGGCAAGAGAAGAGAGATTTCCTGCTTAACCGACTCTGTTTTCTCAGTGAAGTGTCAGGCAAGATTAGCAAGTGAAAGTCAGGAGCGGGGAAGAGATTTGAGAAGGAAGAAGCTGTTAACAGTTGTTTTGGAGAGTGTAGATAAGCGTAGACAGGGTCGCTGAGCAGTGTGGAGAGAGCAGTGAAGAGCCATGTTCACTGTCCCCTCAATCAGGAATTTTTCTCCAACCACATTCAGCTGCTGGGTACAGATGTAGATCGTTAGATCACTAGGTTTGAGCAGCTTTGCAGCTTTGCCAGGCAAGTATGATGCAGGGAGAGAGCCAAGGAAGTTAAGTGATTGCAAGGAAGGAATCACAACAATGGGACAGGGAAGCTCTGCAGTGGGGGGAGGGAAGGGAGGTGGGAGGTTCTGTGCAGTGAGGTGGCCATAGGCGGGGTAAATGGATTGAGGCCTCCATGCCAGGAGTATTTGTCCAGAAAAAAGTAAGAGGTCTGGGACTCCAACCAATGGCTTCCTGACAGTGAAACCCATACTACTGTCTTCCTTCCTTCCTTATTCCTTCCTTAGTTATTTCAAAATAAAATGTTTTTTAAAAAGTTTTCAATGGTTCATGAAAATTCCCCATGTAAATTACATGTGATGACAAATTTGGCTGGACTATTAGTCTAGGAATGCTTCCCAGAATTTTGTTTCCTGTAGATTCTGGGGTCCAGCTGGTTACTGGCATGATATTTGGAAACAGACGTGAGCCTGTTGTTGCTCTCTGAAGGCCTTGGTGGTCAGCTACAATGATGGACAGACCCAGCAGTGCCCTGTAGCTTTAGTTTGTCCCTGTTTGCCTCCAAGCTCCTTTTCAACTCTAACCCTGCTGGCCAGCAGTGGCCCCAGGCCACCACCAGATGCTTGGCAGCAGGCTGTCCACAAGTGCCCCTCCATGGGTCTACTCTGGCGCTGGAGGTGCCCGGCACATAGACTCCCCCATAGGCTCTGAGTTGTCCACCTGCACCAGCAACTTTCTCTCTGTCCCTCCAACTCTCCCTTCCTCTAGACCCACACTGTGTGAGGCCTAATTCCTAGGACAAGCCCTTTATCCTTGGTTCGAGGTGGCTCTGTTTCTCTGATGGAGCCCTGACGCACGCTGTACAAAATCGTCCCCGCACCGTGATATCAACTGTGTTAACATGTGTGTGTGAACTGAAGACCAGATGAAAAGATGCTGAAATATTAACATTGGTTTTCTCAGGGTGGCAGAACGAGGGGTCATTTCTATTTTCTCTTTTATGCTTTTATGTATTTTTAAAGGTCTTCAGAATGAGCATTGTTATCACTATGGTAATTGCGGGTGCTATTTATTGAGTATATAGAATGGTCAGTGGTTGACAAACAAAAATAGTTTGTAGAGATAGTAAATATTTTAGGCTTTTCAAGTTATTCAGTCTCTGAAGCAATTGCTCAATCTGCCATTGTGGCATGAATCAGCCAAGACAGTACATAAATGAATGGGCATGGCTGTGTGCCAATAGAGCTTTATTAAATTTGGGCTGTAGTCTGCTCAACCCTTTAGGCTCTCTTCTGAGAAGTATATGTTAGACCATTTGATCCCAGAAGCCAATCTTTGAAGTGGAGACTCTTCTTATTCCTGTCTCAAGCAAACAAACTGACCTGTTTACACTATTGGTAGTGGCCAAGCTCAGATAAAAATCCAACAGTTCAACTCATGATTACTGGCTATAAAGCATTTCATATATCACATTTATTAAGAAAATAAATAAGAAAATATGTCTAAAGACAGGAAGGGATGGAAACCTCAATACTACAGTGTCTTCATTGTATGATGCTCTAACATTACATACTCTGAGAGCTGTTCGACTCTATCAGACCCAGCCTGTCCACTTACTTTTTTTGATATTTAACCAATCAACAAATTAAGGGGTCAGGGGAGATTTAGGATCCATGAATGACTTGACTCTTACCTTTGAAGTAAACGTAATTCACCAGCACCATCAAGGTATCCGTGTTGAGCTCACTAACCAAATCCACAATTTTCCCTTGAGTTTCCTTCTTGACATGGTCGTTGATAAGCTGGGTTGCACCCGCAATGTTGCGGAAGTCAGTGTGGAAGAGTTTGGACTCATAGAAGGCCATGGTCTCATTAAGGAATTTTGGAAGGAACGGCAGGTTGTGGCTCAGGAACAGGGCACTGCCCACGTGCATTTCCAGCTCATGGCTGGGGAGGTTGAGATTGTGCAGGAGGTGCTGGAAGCCCCTGTGGATGTCAGACTCAGACAGCTCTGTGAGGTTGAAGCCCAGGCCCTCGAGGATCTGGGTTTGGCTGTGTGAGCGGGCCCCCAGGGAGAGCATGGCCAAGGCAGCCGAGATGCTCAGTGGGGAGAAGAAGATGTTCTTTCCGGAGGTTTCAGAAGCAATCAGGTGGTAGAAGCGGAGGGCAAAGTCAGTATTGGCATGGGTGATCTTGAGGCTGGGGCAGCCCTCACCTGTCCCCAGAACCTGCTGATGGGAGCTGTTGGTGCGACCCTCACCATTATGCTTAGGGAATAGCTGACCATGAGAAAGGGCCAGTAGTGCAGCCAGGAGGAGGAGCAGGCGGTTGGCAAGGGGCATCCTCTGCACTCTCAGACCTATAGGAGGAAAGAGAGTGGCCAGGACATCCCCCCAGCAGAACACACAACCTTACCAAGAAGATGGGCAGCAGGCCAGCACCCAGAGGAGGCGAGGGCCACCCTCAACTCCTGCAGCTGGGCTTGAGGAAGGCGAGGGAAGGAAGGCCCAGCACTCTCCATGTGTGGTGACAATGCTATTTCACGGTGGTGCCTCAGATCTACCAAGCACACTCCTTGTGTCTGTCTACTCACTGCATTTCCATCTCTGTGAGCTCTTCACGGCATGGACTGTACTCTCATTTGAGAGAGGGGGAGACAAAGGCTCCAAAAGTGATTGACCCAAGTCACCTACCTAGCAAATATCTGAGCCAGACCCCAGGTCTCCACACTTAGCCTGGAGCTGCTCCCCCCACGCTTGTCTTTCAGATGAGTTTATTTCACTAGCCCGGTGACCTTGCACCTCGGCTGTGAATCACCAGTTTATTTTAGCATCTGCTCCACAAACATCCATGGAGTGCCTTAGTTTACAAACACATTTATGCCATCTTGTTTGGTTCTAGTCTCCCAGGTAGAGGTCAGGAGAGCTGGTCTTCCTATCACCACCCCGTACAGATAAGGAAACTGATGTTCAGTAAGTGACCTGCCAGACATTTCCCATGCCTTCCCTCCACCCCCAGCCCCTCTAACCCATCAGCACGCCCTGCAGCTTTTCCCTCAACCTTATGCCCTTCCACTTCTGTGGTCCTCGTTCAAGACCCCATCATCTTTCATGCACACCAGGACGCTGAAAACTTTTTCTTCCAAGGGCCAGGTAGTAAAATCTGTGGTTTTGCAGGCCACACAGTCTCCGTGGCCACCGCTCCCACCCTGCTGTGGTAGCTGGAGGCAGCCACAAACAAGACATGCAGGAATGGCCATGGCTGTGCTCCAGGAAAACTGCATTTATAGACACTGATATTTGAATTTCATATAATTTTCCTGGGTCAGAAAATGTTGTTCTTCTATTGATTTTTTCAAACCTCTATACATTTTATATTTCTCTTTTATATTTATAACTTATATTTCAAATTTATATTTTATATTCATAAACTTTATGTTTATATTTTATGTCTTGCATTCTTAGTTCATGGGCAGCAAACAAGGCCAGATTTGACCCGTGCACAGTAGTTTGCTGACCCCTGACCTAGACCCCTGCAGGGCCTAGGTCCTAACTGGGCTTTCTACTTTCTGTTCTCCACTCAGGAGCTGGGGAGATAAGTTAAAAACATACCTGAGACCATGCCACTCACTCAACATCCCTCCTTAACATGGCCCCCTACCAACCTACAACCAGCCTCCCAACTCGCATGTATTTCTCTGTGGCCTTACAGTGTGATGACCCAGAATTGCCCTTGGGCACAAGCTCCCCAAAAGCACCTGGATTGGGAAGTGGAAGAACTGAGTCCCAGGCCAGTGCTACCCTGAATAGCTGTGTGTCCTTGGGGGATGCTCTTCTGGGTCTGGGCAGTTTCCCACCAGTGCAGCAAGGAGGTTGGGTACAGTCACGTGTCAGGGTCTTTCTAGCCTGAGCATTTCTCTCCTCTGTGGTGGTGGGGGGGGTGAGGGGGGAGGGGAGGTGACCAATCATCCCAGCTTGCCTGGGACTTTTCTGGTTTTAGCACCGAAAGTCCCATGTCCCAAGAGAACTCTCAGTCTTGGGCAAACTGGGATGGTTGGTCACTGTCCCTCTGGAGTTTCCTGAGTCTCCATTGTCTCAGAGGGTTACTCACGGTACAGTCAGTCCTGGAGTGGGCCCCGGGTGGCTGTCTGAGCTCTAGAGGTGATTTATCAAGCCCAGGAAGATTTGAGAAACAAAGCCCTCTCTGCTCCACCCAGTGCCTCCCCGATCAGGTAATTATTAATGAACAGACCCACGGGCACTGGATAGAGTCTCAACATAGACAGAGACCTCACTGGAAGTTGACTTGCCTCCTCCCAAGAGAGCACCCCCTCTTCCCTCCCAGGTAACCCCAAAAGGGCTCACCTCTCCATGTTTGTGCAGTGCCAGGAGGATGGCCTGGCCCTTGCTTCTCCCTGAGGCCCAGGGGAAGCCCTGGTAGATCTGGTCTCCACTCGGCCCCTCATGTGCTGTGTGACCTTAAGCCCATCCATGCCTCTCTCTGGGCCTCAGTCACTCACCTCCCACCTGCACAACGAGGGGCTGCACCAGACCAGGGGCAGCAGACTGCAGCGCCTCCACAGACTAGGTAAGGAAGTTTCCAGGGTGACATGGCAGGGAATGGCAGGGACATGGCAGTGGAGAGAGCCTGCTCTCTGTGCACCAGACAAGACCCATTGTGGGCTGGTCCCACCTGCGCCTCCAGTTTGCAATCCTGGACTATGTGACTTCTGAAGATGGAGTCTGCTGAGATCTCAGAGGTTGGACCGCAAGGACAGTGCATCCCAGAGCAAGGGTGGCATGGGCTGAGACCAGACCCCTTCTTGGGCCAGGAATAATTCAACTCGTGCATCTTTAACTATGGAGTTAAACTTGCTCTTTCTCCAGTAATCTGTGAGCCTCTGCACCCCAGAACCCTTCTCAAGCATCTGTGAAGGACCACAAGGAGTGATGTGGCCTTGGGTATCTCGAATGAAATGACCTTGACCCTTTAAGCTTCCTCTAGAAGAACGTGTTTCCAGGTCCTTGGGGCCTTAACCTAGGTGGAATACACACCACTGAGCATCAGGATGAGCTGGGATCCCTGAGCTAGGCAGAACACGGGAACGACAGAGCAGGTACAAGCACAGTCCTGGACCCAGCTGGCCTGGAGTCCAAAATGGGTCAATACAAGAGAGGAACCTGATAGTTGAGGCAGAATGAGAGCTGTTTCCTCCTTTAATTCTCTCTCGCCCTCTCTCATCCCTCGATCCCTCACACACACGAGGATACTATTCTTAGCCCATTTTACACACGAGAAAATGTAAGCCCAGGGAAGTCGTGAGCTCAGATGTCAGAGTCAGGGTTTGCAGCTGGGGCTGCTGGGCTGAAGCCCGTGTTCTTGCCGAGCACCTCCTGCTTCTCCACTTGGGCAAAGCTTTCAGGCCACCAGAGCAGCAGATCCTGCTTTGTCCACCGGCACAGCCAAGAACTAGAACAGGATGCGGCACATGATACGTGCTCCATCAGTAGTCACACAGTGTATGAGTGAATGATGGCTATTGATTGCTGGTTTCAGGCACGTGGAAATAAATTATTCCCGACGCAGTAGTCTATCATTTGGGGTGTTACTCCCTTAGCCTGTCTTCTGCAGTGAGTTAGGGACTGACGCAACAGATTCCAGGGGTCAGCATGTGTTTGACAACAGCCCAGGCATGGGCAGCTTGTCCCTGCTGTGAGCACACAGCCACTGCCCTTTGGTTCCTGGCACCTGCCCCTGTGACGCTCTGGACAGAGGTTGGGCCTTGGAGTCAGACAGGCTCTGCCACCGCTGACTCTCTAAACCTCCGTTTCCTCACCTGTCATATTAGGGGCAAAAATCACTCATCAGAAAGGTGATATGAAGGGTAGGGGGCATTCTTGAATGCGCCAAGCCCCACAGCAGGCTCAACGGGTGTTTCCTTCATCCCTTCCAGTTCCAGCAGTGGTAGAGAGCCACCCTGCCTGGGTTGAATTCTGACTTCACCATTGGTTAAGTTGCGTGCTATGCTTTGGTGTCCTCATCTGTAAACTACGGGTAATAATTTTCCCTAAATCTCAAGGTTGTCATGAGGAGTCAGTAGTTTGACTTCTGCAAAGTGCTTAGAATAGCGTCTGGCAATAGCACATCCCATGTAAGTGTGGGTTATTCCATCCTGTTATTCCAGATGAGTTGTACACTCTTCATTTATCCCCAAATGTGTAAATATGGCTGAAGAAGCAGTGTTGTTAAACTTCTTTGAGTTGCAGTCCTGATAGAGTATCTCAAGAAAGTTTTGAACTTTGCCTGAAATATGCACATATGCACAACATTTTATTAATAGAATTTAGGGAGATTCTTGAATCCCATGAAGTCCATGCAGTCCCTGTATGCTAGGGCAGTTATTTTCTTCCACAGAGAGCATGCCCATATAATGGAAAGATGGAAAAGAATTTCAGACCCGTAGTGGAAGCCACTGGACTTGGATGGTGCAGAGAGGGAGACCGACGGCCATCAGCGTGGTGGCAGGCTGGGCTCAGCCACCAGCCTTGAGCTCAGGCCCCACCGGCAGCTGGCTGCTTCTTGTCCCAAGGCCTCTGGGGGGGCTTCAGGATTGTTAAATCTTGTCTGTTACATCTGGAAGGCCAAGGGTCTCTCATTAATTATCTGGGAGGCCCCAGAGGACAATGAACCATGTCATAGTCATATCTGTGCCACCATATCAGAACAGACCTAGCCTAACGAAGACACTTAATAAAAGTCAGTCAATGAATGCATGAATGAATGAGGAGCTGCCAAAGTCTCCGCTCAAAGCTGGGGCAGTGCTGTGTTCCTGAAAACAGTAGAGGTCTCAGCAAGCACTGGCTGAAGTAAGCAGGGATAAGCTGTCTGACCGGGCAGTCCAGGGTGGACGCGGGGAAGCAGAGGGCTTGACCGCCCATCTTTGCCCCTAGGAACGCTGCTGCACTGGAGGTGGTGGGGCGGGGGGTGCTGTGGCAGTGGCAGCACTGAGGTCCCCAGGGGGAGCAGGTGCCTGAACTGCACTGTAGACATGAACCCCACACCCTTGGGAGCCTCCTGGGCTCACTGCAGCTTGAAGCCCAGCCCAGTCCTTTCTGGGTAGCTGTCTTGGCCTCTGATACCAGCACAGGGCTCCGCTCCAGCCGCCCTCCACCCAACCATTCTCAACCACCTTCTCATTTCCTAGATCCCAGATGCAGCCGGGATATCTGCCCTCAAAAAGGCTGTCATTGTTTTGAATTTTATTGGCAACATAATAATGGTCGCTAAGAAAAATTTAGGAAAATACAAATGTCTGGAGAAGAAAATAAAATCATTTACCTACCTGTTGTTCAGCTATAACTAGATGTAATTGGTTCCCTTCCAGTCTTTTAAAAAATGGGTACATGCACGTACAGAATAGCAACAAGGCTCTTCCAGTCTTGGTTTAGATAGAAACACAAAGACAATAGACACAGTCCAAAGAGACCCCCATGCAAAAATTTCACAGTAGGTGGTTAAGAACAGGTCTCCTGACTCTTAGATACTTTACTCACAGTGCAAGAGGACTGGAAAGTGGTGAGAGGTAGAGGCTGAGAAGGAATTACAAAGAGGAAGGAGGGCAGTGCTTCCCCCATGCAGTTAGCGGGGTGCAGGGGACTGGAGGTTGTCTGGAAGTGCTAAAAGGCATAGGTGGGCTATTTAGACTCCCGGGAATTCTGCATCTATTTCTTTGTCCCTCTCTTAAACTCGTCACTTTCTATCTGGCTTTTGGACATGTGGATACACATATGTCTTAGTTATGTATCTCTGGGTAACAAACCATCCCAAATTTAGTGGCATGAAACAACAGTAATTGTTTATCATTATTGCTATCTCTACAGGTCTTCTTGGAGTTGACCGGGCTCAGCCGGATGGATTTTGTTCAAGGTCTGTCATGTGGTTGTAGTTGGACAGTGGCTGAGGCCAGAGTCATCTTGAGGGTGGACATGCTTTCAGACCACACCATCTCATGTCCCCGCTGGACAGGGGGCTCTTTGGAGGCAAGGACAGCATTTTATTCATTTTTTTTTCTGTGTTTTTCCATTCCTTCTAATTTCCATTGCTTAGCACATTGCTCAGCATAGAACAAGTCCTACGTAAGGGTCTGTTGAATAAATAATAATTACAATAACTACAACAATATCAGCTATTATTTGTTGAGTTGTTGCAATGTGCTGGGTCTTGTGTTTGATGATGTAACCACATTAAATCATCCTAGAATCCCTAAGGGACTTGCTTTATCCCCAGTAAACAGAGGAGGTGGTGGAGGCCCAGAGAGGTTTGAGGTCACACAGCCAGTAAATGGGAAGGCTGGGATTTGAACCCAGAAGTTCCTGGTTCCAAAGCCCAAGCTCCTAATCTCCATTTTTGACTATTACTATTAGATTTAACCTCAACCAATTGTGCAGCCACCAGGGGCATCTCCAACCCACATTTTTCCCTCAAAGAGAATCAAACTCTCCACCTGGGTTATGGGGGGACTGAGAAGCCCGTGGGATTCTGCCCCTGCCGGGGCCAGGAAGCTGCGCATCTCCTAAGCGAATTCGCTACTCCCGAGGCCACCCCCACGGCAGGCGCGGAGACCACCTCAAAAGACCACAGAGGCTCTGGAAAACTCAGGGGTTCAGCTGCCTTTTGCCCAAGACCAACATTCCTCAAAGTGTGGCCCTGGAGTCCTCCATAAGAGAGGTCCTTATGAAAGGTGAAGAATCACAAGCTTTCCCCCAAGTCTCTTGAGTCAGAATCACGGACAGGGCTGGGGCAGGGCGGGTCCGGGTACCTGCATTAAGGGGCGCCCCGGGGGGCCCTCGAGATCGGCGACCGCCGCGCCCCGCGCTTCGCGGAGCCCAGCGCCTGCACTTGACCGTTTCACCACCAGAGGGCGCGCCACCACCTCGTAACCCGCGGGCGTCCTCCAGGGCCGCGTTCCTAGAACCCTTGCCCCGGGGCTTCGGGTGAAAAAACCGTGGTTTCGGTGTTTGAGCACGCACACCTAGCCCTCTGCTGTCCTGAAAGTGTTAAGGCTAGCGCATCTGGCCAAACACGCCCTTTTACAGAGAGGGACAGAGGGGAAGACTTGGGCGCGCCCCTGCGTCCCGCTCGTTCCTAGGTTCCCTCATTCAGTCGTTCTCAGCTCTTCCCTGAGCACCGTCCGGGGAGCAAAATCCTCCGGTTCTCGCCGGTGGGGGCGCCCGCGGCTGCACACTGGCCGCCCCGAGGGAGTCAGCAGTCGGGTGGACTGTGACGGGGATGTCAAGCAGTAAGTGACTGAAAAACCAGAGTCACGTTCAGTTGAGGTTCCTGGAGCCAAGATTTTGAGGATGCGTCCGGGGAAAGCGCAGCCCACAAAGTATCGGTTGAGGACTGGGCTGTCTGTAGAAGAGCTTGCAAACCTCCCATTTAAACGAAAGGGGGTGCACAGGAAAAAGGCAGGGTGGCGCAGGTGAGCCGCGAGGCAGCTGGCGGTGGTCTTGTGACGTTCTGGGGGGCGCTCGGTAAACCTACGGAAGATAAGACGAACACTCAAAAAACGGGAGTAGAGGAAATAGTCAATGTTGTGAATCTTCTCAGAGTGGGTAGGACAGTGATCCTGTCTCTTTCTTGGTTTGCATCTGTGGAGATAAACTTGTAATCGACATTTAAGAGTTTATTTAGGCGACAATCCTAAGTTTATAATTGGCGTGCACTTGTTTTATAGGAGCTGTATATCTTGAAGGGTTTTTTTTGGTGGGGGGCTGGAGGAAATAAGAAATATTTTACCCCAAAATACATTTATTTGATATTTTGAGATGGCTGTGGGCAAACAGGAATATGCTGTACGGCTGTTCAGGTGGGGAGGCTGGGGGAGAGATTTGCATCTGCAGAGAATGTCTGTTAAATGCAGCCAATCCCTGCCTGTTTGATCTGGGACAGGTTTGCTGAGAGTTTGTCATCCTTAAAGGTATGAATAAAAACATTTCCCTGGGGGTATTATCAGTGAGGCTTATCTGCATAACACAAGTAACCGTCTTGCCAGCCAGGCTTCCTTTCTCCCTCCCATACCCTGTCCACCAAGAAAACCCCTGTTCAGTCATTTTCTAAGCCCCTTCATTTCTTACAAGAGGACACTGTACCTCGCTGGGGAGGGGACGGCAGTGCTTGTGTGACTCACTTCTCAGGCTCAGTTCTCCCTTTTGGCATAATGAATTTTTTGGGGGGGATCCTGAGATTTTTATTTTTTCTTTACAGGGACTTGCCCTGGCTGGGGTGGGGGGCTTTAGGAAGGGTTTCCAGAGGAAGGAACATTTGAGCTGAGTAGGATGACAAAGAATTGCCAAGTAAAAGGAGAGGGTTGAAGTGGGGAAACAGAGTTCCACATAGGGGAACAGCATGTGCAAATGTCCTGCAGAAGAACAGAGCTTGGGATGATGATGGGTATGCCTGGGGGTCAGGGTGTGGAGGGCAGAGTGGTAGGAGAGGAAGGGGGGAGGCAGGTGTCAGGGACACGTGACCTTGACCTTATAGGAAGAAGCAGTGACAACATGAGGCAGCCCCAGGTAAAGCCAAAAGCCATAGAGCAAAGGGATGGAAGGGGGAGATGGGGGGGCTTCTTGGAGGAGGTGGCACTTAGGTTGATCCCAGTTTGGTTGATCCAAGACACTGATTGCGACCGTGCAGAGCAGGTATCACCTTAGCCATGAGCATTTTCTATTTGATCCAAGCAGATTATTTCAGAAGGTGAAAATCCTTCTGAACTGAGGAGTGCAGAAGGGGGTGAGAATTTCCATTCCTCAAGGGCCAGCTCTGTCCCCAAACTCTGCCCCTGTGCCTGCCACAGCTCCAGCCCAGCCTTGCTGCCCTTTCCACCCCAGGCTCTGCTGTGTGCACAGCTGGCTCTGTGCAGCTGCAACGCAAGTCCAGGCCTGGGGCAAACTCACCTGCCCTGTCCTTCTGTACCCCTCAGCTCAGAGCCCCCCAGACCTCAAGCCTTAGAGCTGCTGTCCATTGTTGGGTAATGAGGAGGAACAGATTTAATAAACTGTGGTGCAGATATAAAGGGTTCACAGCAGGCCTTTGTAATGAAAGGCCTGACTCTGTGTCTTGATATTTGACTGTTGATAGCTTTTAAGCATCATTCCTCCCTCTCCCCCTTCAGCCCCACCTCTGGGCCTGCTGATGGGACAGCCCAGTGCCCCTTCTTGTGGTGCTGAAGGTTAGTCAAACAGAGCTTGGGAACCCTCACCCCAGCCCCACCCAGTAATCACCATGAAACCCCAAGGCAGTCTCCTTTCCTTGCTTTCTCAAGCCATTTTTGGACCAGCTTGGGAAACCTGGCCAGTTCTCCCCAGAAAGCCTCATTATGTGAGTGTTAAACCTTTTTGTACCCTCTGGGTGTATGTGTGGTGTCATCGGTCTCCATATCCAAACCATATTATATCTGGGGGGATGTGTTCCTCCTGCCTCTGGTTTTCAACCACCTTCCCTCTCCAGGATCTGCCCCAATAACCTGGACAGTCTCCAGGGCCATAGCTGGACCTATGCTTTTGTCGCCCAGGCTGGAGCTGGCAGCATAACTGAATGGTGGGCCAATAAGTCCCTGTCCTGGGAAGTGGAATTTGGAAGTAAGAGAAGCATTGATAAAGAGTCTTGAGTGCTAAGTTGCAGTTGTGGCAGAGCCCAGAAAAGCAATCCATAAACTCCTGTGGCTGAGTCCCTGGAGCTGTCTGTTCTGTGGTCTAGTTGTTCCATGCTCTGTGAAGCTCTCTGACAGCCTTGCCTGGACCTGGGAAAGGACTGCTCCCTGCAGTGGATGAAATATGGCTGCAGTCTTTGCTACTGTGCCCGTTAGAGGTGGAGTCTATTTCCCTTCCCTCTGAGTCTGAGCATACCTTGTGACTTGTCTTAATAATATGGGGCAGAGTGATGCTGTATAAACCCCTGGGACAAATTCTTGAGATCTGCAGCTTTGGCTTCCACAGGCTGGAATACTCCTTCTTGGAAGCCAGCTGCCACGTACAAAGTCTAGTTCTTGGGACTGCCGCGCTGTGAGGAAGCCCAGGCTAACCAAATGGAGAGAGTGGGGTCTTGTGGAGGAACACCAAACCACCAGACCCTCGAGTGAAGCCTCCATGGGCCTTCCAGCCCAGCCCAGCCAGCCAAGGTCTTAATGCTGCTTAGTAAATGACCCTGGCCAGCACCATATGGGGCAGAAGAACTGCCTGGCTAAGCCCTGCCTGAATTCCTCACCCACTGAATCCTGAGCAAATAAAGTGGTTGTTGTTTTCAGCCACTGAGGTTTGGGGTTGTTTGTTACATGGCAATGGATTCTCCAAGCAGTCCCAGACTTAAAAGCTTTTCTAATGGCTGTTCTTTTCCTTTTCCTTTGTGAGGAACTCCAAAGCATGGCTCACCTGACAGATGCTAAGTAGCCTAACCTCACACCCAGATAAATGATGTTCCCATGCACTAGAAGGCTGAGATCTGGAGAGGAGGCAGGGGACCTTTCATCCCACCGTCGGTCACGACTGAGCACCTACTCTGCGGCAGTCACTGTGCCAGGCTCTGGAAATTAAGCCCTGAGCATGACAAAGTTTCCATCCTCGTGGAACTTGTATTCTAGTCAGGGTGATGGGCCGTAAACAAACAGACAAATAACAGAATTTCAGCTCATGCTAAGTGCCAGAAGAGGTACAGCAGGAGACAGGGAATAAAGAGTGATTAGGAGCAGGAGGTCACGGACGTCTACCCCAGGTAGGTGACATTTGAGCCAAGATATGCAGGGAAAGGATTAGCCATGCAAACAGCGTGGCCGAACACTCCAGGCTTCAGGAAGAGCGCGAGTTGCCCAGGCCGCACAGGACGTCAGCAGCCAAGGTCGGTGGCCGGGGCATCTGGGCGATGCCAACGCCGGGGAGACTCTGGGGAAGAGGCAACTGCTGCTTCACTCTGAAGCCACAGCGCCCGTTCTCATGGAAACCGTCTTGCAAAGAAAGTGACCGTCCCTCTTCTCCCTCCGCAGCACCATAGAAACAGCAAGGAGGGAGAAGGGGGGAGGGGGAGGAGAACCAGGGAAGTTGCCAACCTCCAACAGGTATGTGGGTGGGAAGATGAAAGGCATCAAAGACAATTAGCTGATCATTATGCGGCAGTGGAAATGACCGGTTTCACTGCGGAATAACAGGGTTGGATGTGCCTGCTGATCATAGCAAGCTCAAAAAACAAAAAACAAAAAGCGAACCTAAGGAAGGGCAGTGCTACTCAAATGGTGGGCTCATGGGCTCTGGCTAGTCAGATGCCATTCCTCCTGGCAGTCACTCACTGCCTTCAGCTGGGGGCCGGAGAGGGGCCCTCCTCACATGGTCAGGTCAGCCCTGAGCGGGACACAATTCACGGGCACAAAGGGGTCCTGGCAACCCGGAGAGAGGGACCTGGGCAGGGAGCTGAGTGGGATCATGGAGGCAGGGGGGACCAACTGAAGCCAGGGAGCCTGTCTCCAACAAGTGTCCTGGGAATGGCAGTCAGGGGGCCACGTCCACCAGGGATCACCGTGTAGCCTTCAGCAAGTCACTCCTCTCTCTGGGCCTCAGTTTCCCTACCTGTAAATCAAAGTGGTTGACCAGTAAGGGGTTGCAAACTGGACTCTCTCTCCAGATACTGCCATGTCCCCTGGGTGGGGGGATTGCCTCCAGTTGGGAACTGCAACTGGAGCTTTTCTACCCAGGGCCATATTAGCCCAAACAACCTGGTTTCTGCCCTAACTTGTGAATCTTCTGCCGAGCACACACACACACACACACACACACGGGTCTTAACGTTCTCGGTTTTCTTTTCTGGCCATTTCCCCAGGTCTCAGTCTCTGAGCATCTTCCAGGCACGCACATGTCTACATCAGTCTCATGGCTGGGAGGACGGCTGGGTTCAGAGAGGATGGGGCTTCAGGTCACCAGCAGATGGCACAGAAATGCTTCCAAGGCCTCTGCAGATGCTGCCTTCTTCTCTGTTCCCTGATTCACTCTGGGAACTGGAAAATGCTGGGGCTGAGAGGGGCCTTAGAGCTACAGTTCTCAACCAGGGGTGACTTTTGCCCCACACCCTGGGACATTTCTGGTTGACACAACTGGGGGGGAGGGGGTGCTACTGGCATCTAGTAAGGAGAGACCAGGGATGCTGCTAGACATCTTAGCATGCACAGGGTAGCCCTCCATGACAAAGAATTATCCGGCCCAAATGGCAATAGTGCTACTGAGGTTGGGACACCCTGGCTTACAGATGGGTGAACTGAGGACCCGGGAGTATCTGAACTCTATGGTGGCTCCCCACCATGGTTACATGAGATGCTTATGGGATGGGAAGAAATCCCTCTGCGATTAAGGTTAGGAAGCACCTCTGCATCATATTCTAAATAGGATGCCTTGTTAAGGAGTTGACTTGTTTTCGAGTAAAAGGATGCACCCCACCGCATGCCATCTTACACCTACCTTTGCAAGGCCATTTGGACACAGTGAAATTAATTGGTCAATCAACAACCCTACTGGCCGCTCCCTGCATGTGTGGGATGCCCTGCACCTCTGCAGCTTGCACATTCTATTCCCCCTGCAGCATGATCCCGGCTCCACCTGCTTCACTGGACAGATGCAGCTCTTCCAAGACCCGGCTCAGACATTCTCCCCTCCCGGAAAACCTTTCCCGATTGCTGGCCCTGCCACAGGCTGGGCTTCTCTCCCATCATGCACTGCTGCCCTTTATTGCCCTACTGTGTGGAAGCCACAGGTGCAGAAAAGAGGGGACGGGGGATGGGGCCAGGTAGTGGGGAGAAGGAAGGAATATGGGTGGGGAGGTGCAACAAAGCAAGACGGGTCCCCGGGAACCCATTCCCCGGGGCCTGAGCTCCTCTCTGCACCCTGTGCACACACCCCTCCCCTCACAAAAGGTGCTGAAGTTCCACCAACACACAAGCTCCATGGGGTTTGGGATTATGTCCTGGAGGTTCTCTTACACATAAAATATTTAGATGTATTGAATCAGGCAGTCTTAGAATTGCTCCTGTTGTTGTGACCTAAACACATTATATTTTTTTAAACATTTGGGGTTCTCAAATTTAAACCAGTTTAAACAAATTTCAGAGTCTCAAACCTAGAGCCTGGTATTCCGTGGGACATTGTCCATACCTTGCCCTGCTGAGGCGGAATAATTGCTCTCAAAGTTTGGGGCTGTGGATTCTGTTTTATAGGTGAAAAAAGAGAGACTTGGGTGAAGTAAGCTGGCCCAGGACACATGGCGGGCAGGTGACATGGCTGGAATATGAACTGTTTTCCACTCTGAAGCCCAAGCTCTCTGAGTCCTAGCACCCACATCCCAAGGGAGGGAATGGGGTCTTCCCGTAGTGGCGAGTTAATGAAATAAAGCCCAGCCCAGCGGTGATGGTAACTTCTCCCCGACTCCTCCCACAGACACCAGTTCCACCATGAGTGACCCATGATCCCTCTTATTTCCTAGGGGTGACCTTCTCCTTGCTTTAGGAAAAAACAAACACATTAGCAGAAAGAAATGCATTTGCCCACGCCCGCCACCTTCCGCTGGGCTATCTCTGGGTCCTGCCCTCTTCATGCCACCTCTGCTCCCACGGGCCTACCCCAGGCTGATGCCTGTCTGCAGGTCCACCTTCATAGCCCCCTGACACGTGCCCCTGCCTTCTAGTCTCTCGCCGGCCCTGGGCCGCAGGCTGCTTGAGGGCAGAGCGTCTGATTTCTTTGTCTCTTTCCCCTGTGTCCCTCAGGGGTGCTCAGGAAGTCTCTGAATCGGCCCCTCCACGCAGGCGGATGCGGGCTGTAGGTGCTGAGATGCACCCTCCCGCCCAGCTGTTACAACAGCTGCCGGGAGAGCTGGACTCAGTAGGTCAGAGACCCAGGATCAACCAGTAATGTCTGCTCAGGGTGCAGAGTCAGAGGATGGGAAATCAAGCCTGCTTGTTGATCCTGGAACAGATGACCAGAGTACTGGGAGAAAAAAAACGGATGAAAGGGGATTTTAAAAATAAATCATGAGCCCTCTGAACTGAGTCACTGTAAAGCAGGTAAACAAACACCAAGGTGCATTTAGAGGGTCACGGAAAACAATGAAAAACGTGTCTGAAAGACAGTGGTTCTAGAGGGGTTCCGTGCTTTGGTCTTTTGGTGCAGTATGTCACATGGTAACAAGGCGGAGAACCCTTTGCCCACCAGAATTACTTCTCCAAAGAACTCTGCCCTTGAGGAGGTGCTGGAAGCTGCGCGGGTGGGTGCATCCAGTCCCGCTGCCGCTCAGGCCTCCGCCTCTGGCTGCATCACATTCTGACTCCCATCTCTGTTCCTGCTCAGCTTGGCCAAATCCCAGCCCCAGCCTGGCCTCGGGTGGCTTATCTGTGGAATGAGGAGATCAAACTCTCCTTGCAGCACCGCTGGACGTGTTTCCTGAGGCCGGGGGGTGACGTTGTTTCATAAGCTTTAAAAGAACTAAACCCCTGTCGGGACCTGTTTATGAACCGGGTGGCAAATTAGATGACATCATCACACCCGCCCTGTGAGAAGCAAAGCTGCCAGTGTTTTGTTGTTGGATTGTTTCGTCCCCTCCTCCCTCGGAGGCTCTGAAGCTGATAAACCTTTGGAACTTTCAGCGTCAGCCCCACGCTTCCCGCATTTTGTTGTCTCTGTTATATTTTTACCAGGTCAACATGGCCTTGGCTGGCCTGACTTTTCTAGAAAACAACACTGCAGCAAGAGTTGGTGTGGGCTCTCAGGGTTTTCCACCTGTGCTCACAAGTCCGGTTGTGCCCTGGCCCCCTGCTCGCCGAGTGTCCCTTGGTCTGGCTCACCCCAAAAGGGAGAGGAACAGCTGGCTGATTCCAACTCTTTGGGGGACCTGAGGCCCAGCGAGGTCCGTGGCGGGTGGGAGGTGAGGCTGGACCAGAACACGGTCGCTGGGCTGAGAGGGCGCCCTCCCGCCTGCCCTCCCTGCCCAGGGCGATGGGCCAGCTGGCTGCGTTTGCTGGGATGGGGCTGAGGAAATGGACAGCCAGGAAATCAGAGGCAGGAAGAGAAAAACAGGGTGATGGGGAGGTGCTGAAGAGAGCTGGACAGTGACTGCCAGGAGAGGGGAACAGCATAGTGTCAGAGAGAGAGTGACAGGTCCCCTATCAGGAGGTGGCATTTGAACAGAGACCTCTGGAGCCAACCAGTATCTCTAAAAAGGGTGCGGTCTTCAGAGGCTACAGAACAGGCTCTTAATCTCAGCTCTGTTTCTAAATGGTCAGTGACAGTTCCTCATTCAGCTCTCTGAGCCTCAGACTCCTCACTTCTAAGTGGGGACTCCTACCCCACAGGGCTGTTGTTAGCGTGGATTCAATGATACATCATCTGCTTGGCCCACAGTAGGTGCTCAGTTAATGTTACTCTGCTACGTCATAGCCGTAAGTTGCATTAAAAGCAAACAGAATCTAGAACAAGGGAGATGGAAGTCCTCCCTGCTCTGGCTGTTTCTGACCCTGCCTGGAGCAAAGGGTCCCGCCATGGGTGCCTCCTCCTTCGCGCAGAGACAATGGAAATGTGGCCGGAGAATACAGACAGGGGTGATAAGAACTCTCTGAGACTGCATCCTGAAGCTAGCTAAGGAGAAGGTGGCATTCACGTAGACGAGGGATGGTATGAGGACAGGCTGAGGTGCATCCACCCAGTACTCACTGAGTGCTTCTATGTGCCAGCACGTGCAGGGCTGAGGGGACACAATGCCAGATACAGTCTTTACTCCCAAGGAGCTTACGGACTTTGTTACCGACATTTGGGAAGGAGTAGGCTCTGCCATTGTATCTACTCTGACGTTCGATGGCCTCTTGTCTCATTTAAGATGATGTCCAGAGTCCTGAATATGGCCCAGAAGGCATTGAATGGCTCAGCCTCTACCTACCTTCCTGCTTCACTTTCTATTACCCACCCCCCCTATTCACTTACGCTGCTCCAGCTCCCTTGCCTTTTTTTCTGTTTCTCCAACATGTTAAACTTGGTCACACCACAGGGCCTTTGCACATCCTATTTCTCCCACCAGGAGATCTCTTCCAGGCGGGGTCCTTCTTGTCACACAGGTCTCTGCTCAAGTGCAACCTCCTTAGGGAGGCCTTCCATGACACCCCATGGAGCTTTGCCCACCCTCTGCCCAAAGTCACTCAATATCGCATTATACTGTTTAGTTTCCCCAAAGCAAGGATCTCTACCTGAAATCATGTGCCCATTTATCTGTTTGCTTGTTTGCTACCTGTGTTCCCCACTATCATGAAACCTTCATGGGGGCAGGGACCTGCCTCTACGTGGGTCTCAAGGTCTCTAAAGCAAAGCATGCAAGATGATTCATTGGGAAGTAGGAAGAAGATACTATAACTTTGTTCAGCTTTTAGTATTCTAATAAAAAAGAAAGAAGTTAAGCTCTGCTAATATGTAATAAATGGGTTGACACTGGCTCCTTTACTTGGTTCACGTGTTGCTCAGGCACCCATCATGTGCACCCACCATATGCAGAGGTATGTTGATGGAAGGGTGAGAACATCACGCCTGGAAGGGGGTGTGGGGCAGTGTTGTCCTTGGTACTTGGTTCAGCTTCTGACTGTTGGTTCTCCTTGCAGTTTCTGTACGCTTGGCTGTGCGCATTTACGGAATACACAGACTATATTACCAGGGATTAACTAAACCAACCCTTACAAAATGGACAATCACTTAAAGAGATTCCTCCATCGCCTGGCTGGGGCATCTTTTCCCACCTGCACAAAGGCCAGTGTGGGCTCCCTGTGCCTGCACCCAGTCCCAGTGCTGTCTCCTCATCAGCTCCATCTCGAGGGGCTCCAATGGTCAAACCACCTCTGATAAGGTGTTAGCCAAAGTGCCCAGGCGGCCTCAAAAGCCACCTGAAAATCATACTTACAGCTGTGATCAGTAACTCCCCCGGGCTTTGCCTCTCCACTAGCCAACCTCTCCTTATTCTTACTAATACAACTCTAGTTAGTAAGAAAGCTATATTTCCCAGCCTCATGTGCTACTAAGGGTGATCATGTAACAGAAATCTGGCTGAAGAGAAATAATGGGACATTTTCTAAGGATTTTTGGAAAAGCTTCTTTTTCTAACATAGACAATATCTCTCCTCTTTATGGCTTTCTCCTTTTTCCTTTCTGGAATGCAGATGTGATGACTGGAGGTGTGGCAGCTTCATTGTGCTCTTGAGAGAAAGGGAAAGACAGTGGTAAAAACTTGTCTGTGACATCTCTGAGCTGTTGAAACAATACCGGAACAGTCATCTTTCTGTTAAATGAGAAAAAGCAACCCTCTAAATTGTTTAAGCTATTGTTTGGTTGGGTTTTGTGTCACATGGAGCAGAATACAATTCTAGGCAGAGTCTCTCTTCTTTAGCAAATGTTGTTCCTTGAAATATTAATACTAGCTATGATAGTGTGGAACCATCATAATGAGACAGTTATTTAAGAATTAAAACCAACCTCTGTAAATTTTTTCAGCAATGTCTAAAATCATGTATTATTCAATTTGGTACATTATAAAATTGTATTAATTTTAATGACACATTGTACAAATCTCTAAATGTTTTTTATTCAAGTGTAATACACATACAGAAAAAAGCACATATCATAAGTATGCAGCTCATTAATTATTAACAAATGGAACACATCCAAATAGGCCAAGAAAGAGAATGTGACCAGCCTTCCAGAAGAAACTCCTTTTCAGATTTCTTTTGTAATAGTGAAAACAAAAAGCTACATCCTGTTGGTCATAGTAAAAATGGCTGAAATAGTATATGAAAAGTAATATGGCAGTAAACTAAAATAAGCTAATTTGTCAACAAATACTGTTTAATGAGGCAGAGAAAACATTGCTAAAGAATCAAAGCAAGGATAGCTAGAACAAATTCCTTGTGTGGGTTATTTGTTCCATAGTTGGACGACAGTAATGATGAGTCTAATATGTTTCAATTAGGATGTTTGCTAGGTTCTTTCTTAGATTCTGTTTCAACATTGAAGTGTAACTAAATAACTATGATTTTTGGTGAAACGCTAAAGGTAAGATGTACTGGAGAATATATATTTTTCAACACTACATTATTTCTTAAGCCAAAGCAGTATTTTTATGGGGGAAAAAAGGTGTGGCACAGACCCAGTGTTTTAGAGTAGAATATACAAAGGATTCTGAGGGTGTGTTTATAGAAATAGTGCCACATAGTCCTTAAATCAACTGAAGCAAGCTATATTATCAATGTGTTTAATTTTACAAAAAGATGTTTTTAAAAATAAATCTTTATAATTCCTTATGAAAGGACAGAGAGTCTGTTTTAATGTCCTGATTTGAAAGATATTATCAATATAATGAATTTTATAAAAAAAATCTTAAAAGTGAATCTTCACAAGATGAGGGATTATATTTAAAGCCCTGATACCACACAGAAATTTTCTGCTTATCCTGTGCAAAGTACTTGAAAGTGTGATATTTAAAGATGAGTTCCATATTTTTCTTTTACGTAAGACAGATATTTCAAATTTGTTAACTTTTTTTTTTGCAATAAGAAGTGGATCTCCTTTTCAAGTGTATTTATTTCCCCCAAAATAAATAATCTATCTTTCTGATATAAAGGATAGATTGTCATTGTGAGTAAGAAAGTAACAACTTTTCAAAAGACAAAGAACAGACTCATGTTTTGGAGAATCTTTTGAAAGCAGATATTTGGAAACATTTCTATTGTGATGTAACATTGTTGATCACCATGTAAATATGTCACCTATAAAAATTCTCATATCTGTAAACCTGAAAACAATTGGCACAGAATTTTTAAATATATTTAAATTTTTTTCCAAACGAAGAGTTTCAGTGATTTTTGAACCTGGGGTAGAGTGTTACGTTTGCTGCCCCTCCTTGGTAAAAGATATGTTGACCCCGCACAAGCAAATATATGCAGAAGTCACGTGTGTCATTCTGGGAATAGGCTTTGTGAGCCAGGCACGGGTCATCATGCTTTTCTCGCCACTGCCACTACAACTTGTGGTATTTGAGAAGATGATGTGAAGCAGCAGCCGATCTGTGAGTGACCGATGGTGTGAGCAAGTATCAACTGTTGCTGTTTTAAGCCCCTGAAATGTGGGGGTCGTTTGTTACTGCAGCACTCCATCTGTCCTGACTGATACGTGACTTAATACGTGACTAGTTTGTTAAAAATGTAAAACTACACCAATTGCCAATTTGTTAGCAAATGCAGCTGATTGGGATCAGGGAAGTTGAAAAACAAGATGTCCAGATTATGAACAAAATCCTTTGCCTGATGGATGGGTCCCTTGTCTTATCAGCAGTTGTTTCCTAGTCTGTGTGTCCTACTAGCCTGGGAGGTCTGTGAGGGCATAGAGATGGCACAAGTAGTTACTAAATTAAATGTTTGGTGAGTAAATGAATATGTGCAGAGCCTACTTCATCTTGGATCAGCTACCTTCATCCCTCATAGCTCAGTTTATTTTAACTGGCATTGGCAGAACCTTTGTACCAGGAAGTGGTGGGGGAGTGAGTGTGGGTAGATTGAGTCAGGGAATCTGGATTAGCGGCTGGCCACATTTATTCATTGTAACTGTGTCATCTTAGATGTGTGGTTTAACCTGTTTTACACTCCCCATCTGTGAGATGGGTAAATATCCACCTCACAGGGTTATTGAGCGGGACTGAATTAGATGATGTTATCAAAGGGCTTTATAACTTTCCACTGATGTTATAATTTCATCATATCCTCAGCACTGTTGGGATCATCCTGGATGCTTTGAATCTGTCTCTTTTATTAACACTGGTCTATTTTGTAGGCTCTGGAAAGAAAGTCAGGAATGGGGATAGAAGGTTGTACCATGAGCAAAGTAAATGAAACAAATATTTCCCCTGTGTTTCTATTTAGCTGAGTGATGTCGTTAAACTTGGCACATGCACTTCACCACTCCTCCCACAAAGCCCCTGGTCTCAGATCGTTTGTGCAAGTGGAATTGTCAATGCTGTGGGGAGGCACGCTGTTCCCTTCGGGTAATCAATAGCACTGCCTTCCCCAGCACCGCTGAGAGTGTTTTCACAGGGCTTCCTACGCCAAAGCCCTTCCTACTCCCAGTCCCCGCTACGGGGCCGCCCCACTTTGCAGAGCAGTTCTTTCCAGGGGCTGAGTCACAGGGCGAGGAGGGGAGGTCTGTGGTTCAAAATCTGGTACCTGAAGCTATTTTTTTCACTCTAACATAGGAGACAATTTAATTCCCCCATGTAGCACAGAATGCAAATTCTTTACAAATCAGATGAGCAAATAAAGCTGCTCTGTGTATGGCCTCAAAGGGGGCAGAGGAGAGAACAGAGAGGGCAGAGTCCAAGACGCCTGCGTTTGGGTTTGGTTTTATGTTTTATTAACTGCATGACCTTGGGCAAGTCACTTAACCTTTGAGCCTCAATGTCCTTCCCTATAAAATGGGTAAAATTACCCACTTCATGGTGGGAGTGAGCATTAAATAAGGTAACTCAACATCCCGCATTTGGAGCTGGCCCATGGGAAAAGCTGAATATGTATATATAGGTTCTCTCTTCCTAGCAGTGAGGGAAGATAATGGTTGCCTTATATTTGAATCCTTATAAATTTTCATTCTTTGTACTCTTTCTCAGACAGTCTATTTTGAACAGCAGGGTTCTGAATGGTGAGGCTGCATTAGCCTGAAACCACCTCCATCAGTGCTGGTTAGGGCTGCTTCTAGAGGTCATACGAGAGAATCACAGAAATGGAAACCAAAAGCATACATAGATTTGGTGCTAATTTCTTACAGATCTAGCCTTGTGACTGCACATTCTGGATTTTGCTATAATCGAACCTTTTAAATATCATTATTTTATAAAATGTGTGATTTTGATTATATGTATAATTAACTCACTAAATTAAATAGCACAAGTAAACACGTGGCTCTTTTATCTTCATCCCTGAAAAATTTTGTTTTCATGCTGCCACCCGAAAAAGTTATTGTTTTGTTTATGGAGCAGATAGAGCATA
Organism: Daubentonia madagascariensis; assembly: GCA_023783475.1. Taxonomy (NCBI): domain Eukaryota; kingdom Metazoa; phylum Chordata; class Mammalia; order Primates; family Daubentoniidae; genus Daubentonia; species Daubentonia madagascariensis. Next base: position 51,984,409 of record JAKFHU010000485.1, on the reverse strand, counting down.
CACTATGTTTTTTAACGTAAAAGGGATTGGGGATATTAGAGTCGCTTCTCAGGGGCTGAGCTGAAAGGGTGGATGGGAGGAGCTGGAGAGAAGCCCCTAATCTGGGGGCTCAAAAATGGTTATACATGCAGAATGTCTCCTTGGGTCCTCATTTTGTACCCCAGGAAGACAATCCCATGCCTTGCAGTCTACCACTGGGCAGACAAGGATAAGGGCAGCTAAAATCCTCGGGGGTTTCGTTTGAGACAAGCACCAGACTAAAGGTCATGATAAGGTTATCTCACCCTGCCGGTAGGTAGTACAGGACTGCAGCAACGACCATGCAAGCCGAAACCCTGCACCAGCCTCTTAACAATCAATGGGAAAAAATCACAATTGTCCTTTAATTTTGTCAAAACATTAGAATTCTCTTCCTGCTGGTTATACATGTATAGAAAAACGAAAAAAATAGTAAAAAAAATGTATTTAGTACACTGTAATTTAAAACATAGAAGAGAATTAAAGTGCTTTTTTTGTTGTTGTTAAAAAGAAACTTATCAACAGTAGTTAGAAGAGTGCTTGTCTTCTTGTATTCCTTATGATCTAGAGCGAGTATCTTTGGCATACTCCTTTCTAAGTCTGGATGAACTTCCAAGATTCATCCTCTGTGCTTTCGATGTCTTGAAATACCTCTGGGAATTATCCCTCTCTCTGAGGTGCCTCAGTGAGGGTGGGAAGATTTTTTCTTTTCTTAAATGGCTTTATTGAGGTATAATTGATACATAAAAAAGCCCCTATACATGTTTATTATATACAATTTGATGAGTTTGGACATATCCGTACACTATGACACCATTACCACGATCAAGGTGATAAACATATCCATCACCTCCAAAATTTTCTTGTGTCCATTTTTGTGTGTGTGTTTTAAGAACATTTAATAGGAGGTCTATCCTTGCAATGAATTTGTAAGTGCCCAATACCACATTGTTAACTATAGGCAGGGAGGGAAAGGTTTGGACACAAGGATAATCACTGGTTGATGCTGAATTAGGGTTTCCTTGCCACTGTGAGTTTTCTAAGTTTTCGCAGAGTCCCCACATTTCCCAGAGGAACCACCACTGGGAAGAGAGAGCACAGGACCAGCCTCGAGGTGGCAGAGACTCTTCTGCAAAGGGAGCCTCTGGTGACGGGGAGGGAAGTGGAGTGTAGCTCAGAGGCCCTGGAGCTCTGTTACCAGCAGGAAGCCTGAAACACTATTTCCCTGGAGGGTTTATGTTGCAGTTGGGGGTAGGAAACTTGGGACGGAGAGATGGGACCGGAACAAGGAGGGCTCTGGCTGAGTCCTGCCACGTGGGTCACAGGGGCTCAAAGTGGGAGTGTGTGGGTGGAGAATACCTTTCCCGAGAGCCCAAGAGGCCCTACCTTGAGATGGAGACTTGGAGGAACCGCAAGAAACAGGCAATAATTTGAGGCAGCAACAGGGACATGGAGGAAAAAGCTTCCAGGAAACTCTATGATGCAAACGATCCTCTTCATTAATGTCAAATTTAATCACATACATTTAACCTGTTTGATGCTTTTCTAAGCAAGTTTCTTGGGATGGTAAGAGGCCACCTTTGGCTCAAGCAGGGTCTCACAGAACAACGGACGGTGATGCAATCAGGCTACGCTGAAGCCGGTTCCAGGGCTCCTGTGCCTGCATGCTCTTCCTTCATCTTGACCTTTGCCCTTCTCCTCCTCCCCCTTCTCCAAATTCCTTTTGCTGCTTTTTATCCCCTCCTTAGTCCACATGGCAGAACAAAGCCACCAAGAGCTCCAAACTTTTGTTTCAGAGAGAGGCAGACGAAGCATTCCTTGGTTCGGAGTCCAAATTCCTCTGCAAGGAGGCCGCCTGGCCCAGCTCAGGTCTGGTCCCCACCTAAGACCCACCAACCACGGACCGTTACCGTAGCTGCCACAGTAATGACAACCATCCAGTAGATGGGGAAGGGAAAATTCCCAGATGAGGCGGCTCTCGGCAAACAAAAGCAATAGGTGTCAACTACAGCTGCTTAATTTAAAAAATTTATTTGCAGTACAACTTTTAACATCTATTCAGAAGGTGTCGGCATATATACACTGCTCAATTTCTTAATATAATACCTATATTTTCTCATAAAATAAAAGCAGAAAAATATTACCTGTAAAAACTTTGTGTACATGTTTGTCTCATCATCCCAACCCCTGGTTTTCTCTTTTGCGTACGCACATATGTGTCACAAACTGTTATGCTGATAACAAGAATGTTCTTTTGCCTGGTGTTGTTCAGAGATGGAGACCATGATAATCTGTTGTGTTTTGCCAGCCTCTGTGAGTATGCTAAAAACCATTGAATTGTGCACTTTTAAAGGCTTAAGTGGTATAGAATGTGAACTATTTTTCAGTAAAACTGTTAAAGTTTGTCTAAACATCCTTCCAACAAATATTTTTTAAGCATCTACCCCATGCCAAGAACTGTTCTAGGCTCTGGAAGAACAGCAAGGGCGTGTTTGTCCTTGTGGAGGTTACATTTTTGTGTGCAGAGGGGAGACAGCCAATAAACAAATAAAAAAATACAGTGACAAGTGCTAGGGAGAAAAGTAAAGCAGGAGCAGGGGGTGGGAGTGAGGGATTATGTACTAATTATGTACTATTTATTACACACCATAGGTCATCAAAGGTGGCATCTCTGAAGCTGGCATTGGGCAGAGGCCTGAGGAAGTGAGGGTGCGTGTCTGGGACCCCCAGGTTCCAGTTGGCCAAGGCCCAGGAGCAGCTCCAAGGGGTCACCTGTCCAGCCAGTGTTTCTCCATGGTGGCTTATGGCTTCCTTGGAGGTCAGCTAGTGAAGGCATCATGGCAGAGCAGGTGGGGCACGGTGCCTGTAATCCTCACCACCTTCCCCTTCAATCAGAGCAACTCTACTTTGTTTGTGTTTGTTTTATTGATGTTCCATGTAAAATTATCTATGAAAAATTGTTTTGCTGCAAAATCAAAGGTTGAAAACCACTGGTCTGGGTGCTAGACTGTGGATAGGGAGTGGACATAGCCCCACTGGAAGAATATTGTGTTAAATTGTGACTGCCACCAGGGTAAAGGCAGGACAGGTGTTAGGGGCTGAATTGTGTCTCCCTCAAAAAAGAGGTGTTGAAGTCATAATCCCCAGTACCTCAGAATGTGATCATATTAAGAAAAAGGTTCTTTTTAGAGATAACGTTAAAATGAGGTCATTATGACTGCTGTCCTTCCAAAGAGGGGAAATTTGAACACAGAGACAGATACACACAGAGGGAAGATGACGGGAAGGTGGCCACGTGATGACAGAGCCAGAGATTGGATGGGTGCAGCTGTAAGCTGAGGAATACCAAGCATTGCTGGCCACCACCAGCGGCTGGCAAGAGGCAAGGAAGGACTCTGCCCCAAGTCTCAGAGGGAGTGTGGCCCTGCCAACACCTTGATCTTGGACTTCCAGCCTCCAGAACTGTAAGACAAGGATTGTCTATTGTTTTAGCCTCCCAGGCCGTGGTACTCTGTTGGGGCAGCCCTGGCAGACTGATACTACAGGTGACGTGTGATCCCGGAGTTCTGTGCAGCAGGTGAGGGTGGAGTTGGGCAGAAGGTTTGTATAGGAAGGGACACAGGATCTGGGGAAGGGCCACCTGTCAGGTGAGCATTGCAACAGCTGGTGACAGTGCTGAGGGCCTGCCCGAACCAAGGCCTGCAATCGGCTTGGGAGGTGTGGCTGCCCCAGAAGACCAGTGGTATCAGGGCCTGGAGATGAGGGAGAGGGAGGGTTTGGAGTGACAGCCAAGGGTCTGGGCTGAAGGGCTGGGGGTCCGTGGAGATGTCCACTGAGATCACGAACACAGGCAGAGCAGTGGGAATAGGATGGGGGCCAGGGAGTCCACTGGGACCATCAGGGGCCTGAGAGCGTTTGGGGAGCTGTCCAGGTGGCAGTTGGACATACGGAACCAGGTAGAACAGTTCTTCCCACAGCCAGCTGCTCCCCAACCTTCAGGACTCGGATCAAATGTCTCCTCCTCTGCGAAGCTTCCCCACATCGAGGGTGGTTACCTCCAAGTTACTCTCTGTCCCATCACCCTGTCTGTTCTTACAGCATGTGCCACCTTCTTCTTCATTTAGTTACTTGTTTCTAGTCTGTCTCGCCCTACTAGCCCGGAAGTCCCTCATTGTTTGCTGCTAGATCTCTATTGCCTAGAAGAGCACATGGCTGGCGCTCGATCGGTGTTCACTAAATGAAACGGGAATGAAGAAAGCCCGCATCGCTGGCTGGGTTGTCTGGAAGCGGACACTGAGGCGGCGCTTGGGACACAAGAGGCTTGTGAGGGATCCACTCCTGTGAAAGGAAGCGGGGGAGGCAGGGCGCGGCGGGTGGAGAGCTGAGGGGCAAGGCCGGCCCACGGCGCCCCGGCCCACCCTGAGCGTGGGGCGAATGCTGCTCAGCAGAGCCATCGGGCTGACGTGGCTGGACTCAACCTCCGTCCAGCCCAGTCTCCGGACACCACCTGCCCCGGGAAGGGCAGGCCCAAGAGGAGCAGACGGCCCTGACCACAGCCCCACGGCGGAAGGCAGTCCACCTCCACGTCCACCAAGCCCAGGCGAGACCTACAGATTCATAGGGTCTTGGTGTTGGCGGCAGTGGTGTTGAAACCAGGGCAGTGAGCAGATGACGTCCATGTCAGAGGAAACGTGCAGGCTGGGCACCGGGGGAAGGGAGAAGGGTGTGGCCTCCTCTAACTGGGAGGAATCTAGGGAGGCTCTTGGGAGGTGGTGACATTTGAGTTGAAGGATTTATTTGTGTGTGGATATACAGGGCTGGAGGAGAGACCGCCCTGGAGCGGGGAGCTCTGGGTGTTTATGAGGAGGGACGTGCAGAGTTTAGCTGTGGCACGGACACTCCCGGAGAGAGGGGTGGCAGCCTGGACCACAGAAGGGGTGGGTCCTGGAGGACAGGTTAAGGACAGCTCACCTGAGGACAGGCTTGTTGTTGAAAACAAGCTCCTTTCCGGCAATGAAAAATGCCTTTGCTTTGTCTTTTAAGTCAGAGTAGAGAACAAGAGTGGTGCAGGGGCTGCTTAGGAAACTGGAGCAGGGCTTGCAGGGGACAGGCCGGGCTTCTGCAGAAAGCAATGTTATGCAAGCGCTGCAGAATCAAAGTCCGTTTAAAGACAAGAGAAGCAGAGTTCAAGGGAATGTTGGCATAGGGCATCTCTTTATAAACTGCTGGGAAGGACAGAAAGCAAACAGTATCACACATCACCTAAGAGGTGACAGAAAAATCTGTTTTCTACCACAATTTCCTACAGGCAAAGCAGAGCTTTCATCTTCCAAGAAAACCCCTGATGGCTGTCGCAGTCACCCTCCGGCAGGAGCTAGAGCTGCTGGTGCATTTTGTCCTTCAGATTATGGCTGTTAAGGGTGCCACACACCGGCCTGGAAATCACGTGACTCAACAGCACCTTTCCCAAGGGGAGCCTGCCTGGGCTGAGCAGGGGGGCTCGGTCTCATGCCGGGTGGCCTTCCAGGTCCCAGAGGGGCTTCTGTCTGCAGGGACACCCTCGCCATATCTGCCGACTTCTCCCACCCTCTCACCTCTTCCCAGGCCTAAGCCTGAGACACCAAAGATTCCCAAGACTTTGTGCACCCTGGATTGTCACTTCAACTCCTTTGCCAAGTCTAAGTAAAGAGTTCATTTTAGGAATTATGTGCCTGCATTTATTTCCTTTTATTAAATTTCTGGGTTTAGGGACTGTCTTGGTCTATTTTCTTTTGCTATAATGGGAAACCCGAGACAAAAATTGACAAAGAAAAGAGGTTTATATCTTATAGTCTAGAGGCTGGGAAGTCCAAGATGGGGTCGCCACCTCTGGCCAGCATCTGGTGGGGCTCGTGCTGCGTCATAACATGGCAAAGGCATCACAGGGTGAGAGGCACAGGATGAAAGACAAACCAGATTTTATATAACCCCTTAATCCATTAACCCATGAATAGACTAATCCACTCATGACCCAGTCACCTCTTAAAGGCCCCACCTTTTAATTCTATTACATTGGAGTTAAGTTTCAACATGAGTTTCAGAGGGGGCAAGCACTGAAACTATAGCAGGGACCTAATGATCTAGATCAACATACTGTTTGGCATAGCGAAGCCAGAGATGAATTACAGACCTTTCTCTCCCTGGATTCCAGATATAAGGAGGTAGAACCAGTGTACTTCCCCTGGGGGAAGCCTACCTGTGTGGCAGTTTGGGGGACTTTTGTTTAGCACTGTATCCACAGGACCGGCCACAGTGCCAGGCACAGAGAAGGCGGTCAGTAAAAGCTCGCAAGTGGATGAGCAGATGAATGGTAGCGGAGGGCAGGCCAAGGGAGGAAACCCCATCTTGGGCACGCAGAGCCACGTTTTCTATTCTCTCTCCTACTCTGGGAATGCCCTGTTATTTCCCCCCTTTGTCTATCAAAGGTGATCTTCAAAGCCTGTATTCTCATTTAGGGATAGATGACCCAGAACAGCTCAGAGCTGAAAGCCCTGAAGATTGAAATGCGTTTGAATTTTAAGAGGAGGAAAGAGAATCTAATGCAGTACTTTCTCTCTGTTGACACATGAAAATTGTAATTAAATAATGATTAGGAGTAGGATTTGTTTAGTGTCTGCACCACCATCAATCACCACCACCACTAGAGTGACCACCACCACCCCCACCACCACCCCCACCTCCATCACCACCACCCCCAACCCCCCACCTCCATCACCACCACCCCCACCCCCATCACCACCACCACCCCCATCAGCACCCCCACCCCCACCCCCAATCTTCATCACCACCACCCCCACCACCACCACCCCCACTTCCATCACCCCCACCTCCAACACCACCATCAGCACCACCCCCACCTTCTACTCCTGGAGGAAGTAATATCTAAGTTAGATTTTGAAGCTAGATAAGAATTTCTCAGGTGGACAAAAAACAGGTATTACGAGCCCAAATCCCAGCATGCGTAAGGACAGGAAGGGCTTGTTTGGGGTGGAGAAGGCGAAGGGTTTTGGCACTTCCGTAGCATAAAGGTAGGAGAGGCTGAACAGGTGTGTGGACTGAGGGCTTGGGGAGCGGCAGGTATTTTATCACAATTACAACATTTCTTAACTGTTTCTATTTACCAAACTTGGATTTTCTGTCATAGGCGAGGCGGTTTTGGTGAGGGAAATCACACTTATTCATCCATATGTTTATTCATTAATTTATTCAACAGATATTTATTGACCGATGAGCAAGGCTCGAGGATAAAAGGGATACAGCCACGAACAAAACCACAAATTCTGTTTAAATGGTCTCATTAATGCTCACAATGAACCCAGGAGGTTGTGAGTTTATATCCATTTTGTTATTACTGGTAAAAATAGCTCCCAAGCCCCAAACAATATTTACATAATTATTTTTCCTGATGGTCCTGTCTGGGGTGTATGAAGTCCATTTCACAGGAAAAACTGAAGCTTGTAGACACATTCAGCTAATCAGGCTATAGCCAGGATTTAAAGCCAGGCCACTCTGACGTCAAAAACCTTGACCTTTCCCTTTTAAAGTTCTGTCTGTGATAAATGCATGAAGCTGTGATGCTGCAACTTCAGACAAAGACTGTCAGGTGGGTGATGAGAATTGGGATATTTTTGACATTTAATTTGATATACTTGCTTGAGGACAATGCTTTCATGTTCCTTTCTTTGCCCCCCCCCCCCAGCTTAAATGCAGGGAATAATGACGAAGTTCTCTCTTGCCAGTATTTTCCCATCTCCCCCTGAGAACACCTTGGGCTCCCCAGGAAATTTGCTGAGCACAACTGCCCTTGGCTTTTCCCAGCCAGGGGCCATGGAAGCGTCAAACACCCTCACCGGGCAGTTTGATCCTTGCACATTTCAGTGCAGCCTTTCAGCCTGAACTGTCTCTGGGACACTTGGGGTGTCACAGACTGGGAGGCTTCCTGGATAATTAGGGAGGTCCCAGGTGTTTGGGCAGATAATCCTCACCAGCCTCCTGCCCGATGTCTTGCTGGCATCTGAGGGGACCAAACATGACAAGGAAAAGCATCGGAAACCAGTTCCTTCACCTGAAACTGAGCAGGCGCCACACCAGAACAGAACCGACAGGCCCAGTCTGCTGGGCATTCCTCTTATGTCTGAGAAATCATTCATTCCTGGGGGAAAAAAACCAAAAACGAAACCTTCCAGTTCTGGGGAAGGGGGCAGGGGAAAGAATGGAAAACAAATACCAGTCCAATATGTGGGAGAATACGGGAATGATCAACCCCACACCCCGCTATGTATGTACATACAGGCACCCCCGAGTATCAAGCACCCAGACACTCAGCCACCCTGGGGTGAGGGTGATCAGCGTCACCCCCCCAAGTCCAGCATCAGCTCCATACAGAGGAGAACACGCTGGTACACAGTCGCTGCCAAATACATGTTTTTAAATGAATAAAGTGATGAGTAAAGGCTAAAGAGGGATTTAGCCAACAATCTAGGCGGCAGTTCTTGTGGGAAAGACAGCGTGGAAGCTGCCCTGTCGGCGCTGAGGACGCAGGCCAAGAGCAGCGAGAGGACGCTGCTCTGAGAGGCCTCTGGGAGACACACGTGAAATGCACCGCGGGCCTCCTGCTGTGACACGCACCGCCTGGGACGCAGAGCTGTGTTAGACCTTGTCCCAGTGCCCTGGTGCCTAGGACGGGGGGTGGACACCCACACACGTCTGTGCTGAGAGCCGTGGAACTCTGTGTGGTCCTCGGCTGCCGGCACCCAGGGCACCATGTGTTACGCCCCCAGAGGGCAACTTCATTGACACTTGCGGTCAGCAGAGTCACCGCTCTTGTCTTAATGCTCTTTCCTCCCCCGCATCATTCCTATTTTATCATTTTAATGTATGTGTGTGTAATAGCTGAGGTGACACTCATAGTTTTATCCTTCCCGTCCTTCCGATAGAAACTGCCCCACCCCAGGTGCCTGCAGGAGCGGCCACTTTATCGCCTGTCCTGTCCTGACCCCTGTGTCCAGAGGTGTTTGGCCCAGGGAGGGACACCTAAAGCAGGCAGCGAGTGTCTGGGCCCTGCAATCAAGGGCTGGGTTGGGAGAGCAAAGGCAATATGTCTTGGTGGCAGACACTATAAGATACAAACCTTGGAAGATGTTGGAGGTGATAGTCCCCGCCAGGTGTGCCAGCGTAGCTACAAAGGGACAACACTTCTCAGAACTCTGCCCTGCGTGGTTCCAGGTGAGGGTTGGCCACAAGAGATATGGAAGTCTGGTTTGGAAAGCGGAAGTTAAGCTGCAGCCAGGTCGCTCTGAGGTTGGTGTGGGGTGCCACGCCTGTTCCCCTTCACCTGCCGGTGCACGTCGTGGCTGTGAAGCAGTGTCTGTGCCAACAGCGCCTCCTCCTCCCATGCCTCCTCCCTCAGCCCCTCCATGTCCCAGGACAGGTGAGGCGTGCCAGCACCTTCCTCAGGTCGCTGTGTCAGCCAGGCTGGAGAGACAGATGTGGGCTCCGGCTTGTCCTCCTGACTCCAGCCAGGCCTTGCCGGGCCCCATCTTATGCCCAGGTTTTCTTACCTCCTCCCGCCTTGCTGACCTACAGCGGCCCCGGGCAGACCACCAGACCCGGGAGGACAGCCGTCCACAGACATCTCACCAGCTCCACCACTGGGCCTACCCCTGCGGTAACCTGTATGTCACACCGTGCGTGGCGGCTTGGCTGCCCTGGTGGAGGCCTGGCTCACAGAGACAGAAAAAGCTGGCGCACAAACCGGAGCAAAGGCGGGGGCGGGTGGAAGGTTCTGGCAGCCCCACGTCACATCCCGGTTCTCACGTCCAAGGCTCTCCTGAGCCCTGCTCTCTCCAGGTGTAACCTGCTTACTCATCACTGCCTGGGACGCTGTGAGCTGATAAACTCTCCCCTTGCAAAGCTCCCTGGGGCTGGGAGCCTCTGTCCTCTTCCCCACTGTCACAGGAATTGGATGGCTTTGTCCAAATTCTGCAGATGGGCAAAGAGAGTCTGGGAAGTGCAGTAATTTCCCAGGGCTGAGGTAACTGGCCGGTAGCAGAGTTGGTGTCCAAACCAGGTCTGTTTGACTCCAAATCCACACATTTCCTGCCCTACTGCTGCCTCTCTCCAGCACCCACCCGGCGTCGGCTATGGGTGGAGGCGCCTGCCCTACACGGCCTCACTTCCAGTTCCCATATCCTGGGGCTGTGTCTGCCCACAGCAAATGCTGCTCGAGCCCCTGCTCCATGCAGGCCTGGCCAGGGGCTGGGGAACGGCAGTGGACAACCCGGGTTCTGTGCCCGGGGAGCTGGAACTCAACGGCTGGAGACCAGCAAGCAGAAATGGGCAAGCTGGGGACACAAGATCATTGCAGGAATGAGGAGGCTGTGAGTAAGATACGGGGGTGAGCGGGTGTGATTGACAGGAGCCCCCTCTAAGCTCAAGGAGAACCTCTCCAAGGTGACAGGAGCCCCCTCTAAGCTCAAGGAGAACCTCTCCAAGGTGACAATGGGCAGAGACCCCCAGGACAGAGCGAGAACATGGAAGGAGAAGGAACAAGGTCTTAGGGTGGGGGAAGAAAAATATGAGGGAAAGGCCCAGTCCATCTTACATTTAGTTCCCTTGCATCCTGTTTAGGGATGACAGAATAATAAACAAAAATATTGAGAAAATAAATCTCTAATGATCACACAGAGCAGAACAAAATTGTGGGCTACAATAGTGGTGGCAAGGCGGGAGGGATTCGTTTCAGTTGTGGGTGGGCAGGGAGCACGCATGAAGGGTGGGGGGTGAAGGGGCACCCGAGCTGGCCCAGGGAGGCCAACAGGTGTAATGGCTTCCCTGGAGAGGTTTGAGCTTCCCTGGAGAGGTTTGAGCGAAGGCACGGGCAGGAGCATTTGTAGAATTTGGGAGAAATGGCAAGTTATCTATCGTTTCTGGAGTGTTAGAAGCTTGAAGAGGGTCTTCAAGCTGGAGAGGGAGGTTGAGACCAGATTTCAGAGGGCCTTACATGAAGAGTTAAGAAGGCTCCTTCAGTGGTCAGTGGGGAGCTATTGAAGGTTTTTGAGCAGGAGAGTGATCTTATCAGAGTTGTGTTTGTAAAAACTCCTCTTGGTGGTAACACAGAAACTGGGTCAGACAGGGAAAGGACTGGAAGTAGGACTCATGGTCAGGAAAATGTTACTTAAAGTCAGGAAAGACTCTAGAAAGATGCAGTAGGAAGGAGGGAACAGAGTCAGTGAAGGAGCTCCCGGGGTGCCTCTGTAGACACGGGGTCATGGGGGGCAGAGAGGAGGGCACAGGTGGGTTTGGCAGGCCTCTTCAGGGGAAGGTCATGTAGAGACTCTGGGTTCTGCTTGCTATATGCCCACCTCCTCCAGGAAGCCTTCTGAGACCACCCAGACAGCCCAGGGCTTCCCAACACGGGCTCTGCTAAGCCCTCCCCACACGGTGCCCCCCCTTGTGTTTCTGCTTCTCTTTCTGCCCATGGCTTGTCACCTCCCCTTGATTGTCTGTCTCTCCCAGCAGGAACATGTCACATACTTCTGTGCATCCCCCAGGCATATCACCTTCAGCCTGGGCACAGGGATGATGACTCCAGCCCGAGCCAACCCTGACCCAGGTGTCCAACTTGTCCACAGACTCAGGTGTTTGGCTTGTGGCTCGGCCTCCTTTTGCTGGGCAGGGAGTGCCATTTCCCCAGCTACAGTGAGTTTCCTCAGTCCATGAACCTGGCCTCTGCCTCCAGGTCTTGAGTTGTTGCTTCCTCTCCCACTGGGGCTACAAACCTGTCCTGGCATCCCCCTTAACTCTGGTCTGCCTCCTCCCTGCTCCCCCCATGAACTGGACTCTGCCCCCTCTATGCCCCATGGCCATAGAAGCCCTGACACAAATGACCGTGGACTTAAAACTCCACCACCTGCCTGTCTCTGGCCACCAGCTGCCACCAGCTCAGAATTCCCTCGGCCCTGCATGTCCCATGGGCCCCTGGATCCCTGTGGTGGTCCAGATCAAGCCCCTGAGAATAGACCTGGAGGTTCAGAGACCATCGGCCTCACCCACAGGCCCCACCCTGGACACCTACATGGACTCAAATTGGATCTCATCCCAACTCACCCCCATGCCCAAATCAAGCCCTTTAAAGCCACCTCCGAGGACCCGCCCAGGTCCCTGCCCTCCCCCAACCCTACCCAGTTGGCCCCGCTTCCTGCATGGAGTTCTAAGATTGTTCTCCTACCTCTGCCAGCCGTAACTGGGAGGTGAGTCACAGCTGCCAGCGTTGGCTGAGAGTGCCCGCCTGCTAGTCTGGCTTCCAGCTCCAACCACGTGCCTATAGCACGTGCATCCCACCTGGCCTGGCACGCACAAAGCTGCCAGAGTGTGCCGGGTGGCAGACAGCTGCGCTTGGGAGGTGGGGTGGGTATGGACACATCTGTGGTAATGCTCTGCCTTCCGTGGCTGCAGCTTTTGGGGGTTGCTGCCCAAAACAACTATCTCCATCATCAGTGTCGTCATGAAATAATAATAAAGTTACATGGTGATAAGAATAATAATGACTGATAATAATAAAACAACAAATCGGCTGCTACGGAGTGCCGCTGTGTACCAGGCACAGTCCCAGGGCTTTGCGTGGATTATCTCATGTAGCCCCTCAACAGTGGAAAGGTAAGTGTGATTGTTCCCATTTTACAGGTGGGCCACTTGAGGCACAGAGACGTGATGACAGCTGGGGTGGCAGTAGGAATCTAGCCCTGTACCACACTGCTGTTCTCAAACCCACACCCTTTCTCAGGTGGTGAGTCCCCCAGAAAGCCACTGGATTGACCTCCAGGCTGCTCATTCAAGGAGGGAAATCATTTCTGGTCTTGAAAAGAGACACAGAGGGGCTGCCTGACTGAAGTCCCCACTGGTCAGGTTACTCTGGCATTTGAAAAACTGGCTGGAGGACATTGACAGTTGTGTGGAATTTAGGTTTTAATCCTAACACCATGGATTTCAAGCTGAGCACCCAGTAATCCTTTAAAAATTCATCCCAGAATGGGAGAAAATGAAAGCTACTGGTCCAGCCCTTGGGGACCCCTGCAAAATTCGGAAGTCATGGACAGCCTGTGCGTGGGCGGGTATGGTTTACACTGCACCTTTTACAGCCACTAGTTCAATCGATCCTCCCAATGGATTTCTCAAGCATTTCCCCAATTTTACGGGTGAGGAGATCAAGATCCTGGGAGATGAAGTAACTTGAGGAGGGTTGCACAGCTGAGAATTGGCAGATATGGAGGCTGAACCCAGATTTTCTGACTCCAGATCGAGTGCTCTAGCCCCCACCTCTCCATTTCTCTGTCCTGTAATCTTCGCCCCTCTGAGGTCTTTCCTCCCAGCTTTGGGCTCCCCAGGCTCCACTGTTTTTTTCCTTGCCCTTATTAAAGATAGCCAATGTCCGGTCATTTACAACTTAGTATGAATAAATTTCAATCAATCTATTGTCTCTCCAGAAGGAACTGTCCTTCATTTTATCTTAGATTATAAAGATAGCCCTCTGTAAAAGGGCTGTCTGGTGTCAGAAAACAAGCCTTGCAAATAAGGGCAACCTACTTAGCAGCCTACATGTGGTTTTATCCAGCCTGCTTTCGCCCATCCTGGAAGGAGTGCTAGAAACACGGATGAATGAAGGGAAACTTGCCTCCTTCCATCTGCAGGGCGAGCCATGTGATGACTGCCTCCAGAGCTACGCTCTGTATCACTCTGTTCTTGTGCTAGGGGCTAGTATGAGACCCCACTGGGAATGCATGGAATATTCTTGGAGAATGGATGTATGGGCTTGTGTATTTCCTCACCACTTCTTCCCCCACATGGCTCAGCTTCCCCGACCCTGTAAGACTTGGCCCTTTCATTGGTCTTAAGTAGACAACCACTGTTTTCCTGAATTTCTGAAAGCTCAGAAATGAGCTTTTCCCATCCTTAACTATACTATAGCACATAAAATAGTCAGTAGTTACCCAAATAGGGCCACCTTTTCCTGTGCTAACGAGATTATTTACAGATCTCAGCCATTCTTAAAATTTTATTCTTGCTGTCTGGGCCATTACTTATAGCACATATCCCACTTGATGGGGAAGAATTGTCCCCCTCCTGGGCTCCAGCAGTATGAAGCACACAACACCCTCGCTCTAGATGCTGGAGGATGGGAATGGGCAGTGTGTGACTTGGATGCACAGAATCTGTTCACTGATCTCATGCTCATTATTAGTAATGCTCATTAATAATAATTCATCATTATTATTATTAACTGCTATTATTTCTATTACTATAATTGTTACTAATTATATTTAATTTATCCTCTTCGAATTGGCTATTGCATTGACAGCATTGCTGACAACTTGGTGAAGTGGGCAAAGCAGATACTCTGTAGTCCCATTGACTAGATGGAAACAGGAGGCGTAGAGAGGAGAGGTGACCTGGGTGAGGTGGCCCAGCTTGCTCTGACTGTAGGAACTGGGCTCCGCCCCTGAGAGTGGGACCCACGAGTGGACAAGGGAGTGAGGTGCTGTGACCTTGTCTGGAGTCCTTGACTTGATTAATTGTGCACCTCTCATGGGTGCAATGATGTTGAACTCACCCCCACCCCCAAATCTTGACCTGTCCTCACTGTCCTCCTTCCCTGCTCCTAGCCTGCCCTTCTCTCTCTCTCCTGTCTCTATCCCCAAGTCCAGCATGGTAGGAGAAGGTAACAGACAGGCATAGTCAGGTCACCGTCATGGAATCAGGCTGCTCCTCCATCTATCTGACATGTGTAGGGCCCCACCCACCTTGCTCCTGCCCTGGTGTCCAGGCAGGTGGAATCTAAATGTTGCATTTGGCAAAGGAGCCCACGGAGGCTCCATGAGAGAGGTGGATAGGAATCAGCCACATGCCTGGTGTGCTTGTGCTGAAAGTCCACCTGGGCTTGCTCTGAGAGTTCTTGGGGAGGGAGGACTCCCAAGGCTGACTTCACCTGTGCAGTCATAGCTTCCTGTGGCTTTGATATGGCCAAACTTCCCAGCTGCAACTGTGCTGGGGCTGCTGGAATGAAGGGGAAAAGCCTCAGACTCCACTTTAGAAAGACCGACATCACCTCCTTCAGGAAGCCGCCTTTGCATTCCTGACAGCCAAGGAATGTCTCTCCCCTGGGACGTCCCAAGGGTTTGATCACGTCACTGGCACAGAACCAGCCCCAGAGTCTGTCCCTTCCCTGGTCTGTGAGCTCACAGAGGAGGACCTGGGTTATTTCTCTCTGTCCCACCCCTGGCTTGCTGCCTGGCATATTACAGACACAATTGTGTTTCAGCTCAAAGTTCTGCCACTTTGGAAGGAAGCAGGAAAGGAGGACGAGGGGAAGGCAGGTGAGAGAGGTGGTTGGTGCCCTTCCAAAGGAGATGCTGAGTGGCTCAGCGATGGAAAACGGAAGGTGGTGCCGGCCCCTTGCCCCGCTGGGCTTCACGAACCATCGGGCGAGTGCTGGGAACCAAACGCTGCTATTCATCCCAAGAGCTCAGCATCTAGCTGCAGTGGCTTCCTGTGGGGCTATGGAGACCATCCCAGTGTTTCCTCAATTTCTCCCAAACTTTCTTCACATTTCCGTTTTGCTTACTTTTATATTAAAAAATTCTTATGAGGATGTACACCCTCTTAATACCCATGTGATAGTCAATAGATTGCTCATTATGCCAAACCTCATTTCTTAACTGTATAATGGAACAAGAGTCAATAGTCCCCACCACCACCGCCACCACTGACTTGTAGGAATTAAATTTTTGTGTGTGCATATATATGCGTGTGTGTGTATGTATCCGTACACATGTGTGTGTGTATGCCAGCACACATGCTGCTAAAATCAAAGTGGTGCGCTTATCCCAAAGTGTAGGAAAACATGAAATTGGGGACTTTTTTTTTTTGGCAATTTTCCTCCCAAAAATATTTTCTGAAGTGTTCTGTTTTTATATCTTCTGTTGTTCTGCTGTTGAACCAGAATATTGTCTTGGAGAGAATGACATTTAGCACAGAGCTGGGTCTATACGATTTTAAGTGAAATTGATTGACAGCATGACCTCCAAGAGACTGGCTCTCTCAGGCAACCATAGAGCCAATGCTGTCCCCTGTTGCCCATTGTATAGGTGGGTACACTGAGAACCAGAGCAAGGGATAGCTTTCCCGGTCACCTGGGGCATTATAGGTCACATATCTGGAGCCCGAAACACAGGCCCAGGCCCTGGGACTTCCCAGAGCTTGGGGGTGGGGTGGGGTGGGGTGGGGTGGGTGAGCGGCCTGAACCCAGCCTGCACCTGGGAAGTGGGGCAGGGGCCATGTGAACATCTATGCAGCTGGTATTTTACAGCAGTGCCAGGGCATCCACACCCTTTCTTCCCTGCCCCTGGGAAGGAATCTGGGGAGGGCGATTCTACTCAAGGACGTTATAGAGATCAGGGCTGTGGAACCAGGCATGGAATGGAGTGTGGCACCCTGGTTTCTGGGTAGTGTGCCCTCACCTTTATGAGGTTCCTGGGTGCCAAACGCTTGGGTCCTAACAAGCCAGTACCCTATTGATGAATCTACAGAGCACCTGTGGTGCACCTACCACACTCCTTGGTGCTGTTTGGGATGGGAGAGAAAAAGCAGGCCTGAGCTTTTCCGAAGGGTGAGGAAGGGAACTCCCAGACGTGTTGCCATCTGGGTGAGGCCTGGCAGGCTGACCCCAGGGAAGGGGTGGAGGTGGCAGAGGCAGGCTTAGCAGGTCGTGGGCAGAAGCCCACCCAGTCTGCAGAAAGGCTTGTGGGGCTGGGAAGCCTAGAGGAACACACCTGGAAAGGAGGCTGCAGGACCGGGACAGACAGAGGACCAGGAGGCTGGGATCCGTAAGGCCTGGGCACGGCCAAGGAAGACCAACCCGAGGGGCAAGGAGGGGCTGGGGAGGTCAGTGCAAGGGTGTGTGTGTGTGTGTGTGTGTTGTCTGTCTGTCTGTCTTAGGGAGAGAACCAAGGACCGAGGTGATCACTCAAACAGATAGACATCCTGCATCCTTCCTGTGCCTCGCGTTAAAGCTGGAGCACCAGTGGGGACAGGAGTTCCATGGGTCAGTGCTGGCTGCCAAAATACTGTGGCCACAGCTTTCATTGATGGTGTACCAGAGAGCTGTTGACAGAACAAGGGATTCAGAACCAGAAGACCTGAAATTTGAGTTCTGGGTCTGCTAATTATCTGGCTATAGGAAACTCGGTTTTCTCATATGTAAGATGGGTCTAGCAGCACCTAATTTGCAAAGTGGATGTGAAGAATGTATAAGATCTATCAGCAACTGTTATCTACTAATAATGTGTACGAAAGCACCTTGTTCTGCAGAAACAAAGATGAAGAGAAAAATAAGATAAAGAGAATGAGATAAAGCAGGAAATCAAAACCGGCCCCACCCATAATGTTTCAGCGCATATTTACCAAAATTCTTCACCTTTTTGCCTAGCGAAGAACAACGTGTGGTTATTACTAATGTATAAGAACTCTCCATTATTAAGGAACTCTCCATTATTAAGAACATTAGCTCTCTATTTTGCCCACGTGTTCTAATTTGTGATTTGTCCTTATTTTGTGCATGCTGTAGAATTATAACATATTACATAAGAAGGACCCACCCGTCTCGTCTTTCACAGTTTTTGGCATGTGTATCATGCTTAGGAAACTCCTTCCCACTCTGCCATTATAAAAAAACTTTCCTCCAATATTTTTAATTTTAATTTATTTTTCAAATTTTATTTTATTTTTGAAATGATTTGCTTGTTTCCCATTAACATTTATAGAATTGATCACCTTTTCTCCTTTGTTTTGAATGCCATGTCGGATTTTTGCTATTTACAGAATATTTCCTAATTTTTTAAAGACATTTTTATTTCTCTCCTTCTTTTCTTACTTGCTTACATTTTTGTTTGGGAAGATTTTCAACATTTTTCGCTAAAAGCTCAATGGGGTAACCTTGTCGGGGATTGCTTAAAAAATGTTAGTTTTCTTTTAAAATCGGTCATTTATTGATTTGAAATCATTTATTGATTTATAATTATTTACTGGTTAAGCTCCCCAATTAGAGCTTAATTCAATGTATAAAGTTGAATTTTCATTAACTCAAGTCTTTACCTTGCTGCTTGGAGTATGATTTGTTCTTGTGGGACTTGGGCTTTGCAGTGTTTCACACTCTTCATGATCATGGTGTCTCCCCTGCCAGGTAAGTGTGTGCTTCACAGTCTTGATCATTGGCTCTGTGGCCGCCTGTCACGAGCGTCAGTTGGGGGTCCTTTGAAAACCAGGGAAGAGTGGGTCACCATGATCCCGGATGGCAGCTGGGAATCTCTCTCTTTTTTTCTTTTTCATTCTACTGTTACTGGACCTCTGGGTTGTTTCCACTTTGGGGCTATTAAATAAAACTCTTGTGGACATTGCAGTGTGTCTTTGTGGGCCCACAAGCACTCGTTTCTGTTGGGTACATACTGTGGGGTACAATAACGGGTCCAAGGCTAAGCATAGGTTTAGCTTTAATGGATCCTGCCCAGCAATTCCCCAGAGCGTTTGTGCCGGTTTTCATGCCCATCGGCAGAGAGCCCCACTTGCTCCGCACCCTGGTATTGTCTGTCCTTTTCATCTGAGCTATTCTAGTGGGTGTGTAGTGGGATATTGTTGTAGTTTTGTTTTGCATATTTCTGATGACTAATGATGTTGAGCCCCTTTTCAGATGTTTATTGGCCATTTAGATATCTTCTTTTGTGAAGTTATTGTTTATGTCTTTGCTTATTTTTTAAATAAGTTGTCTTTTCCAGTTGATTTGTAGAAATGCTTAAAATCAGGTATGAGGCCTTTATCAGACATATGTATTATAAGCACCACTCCCGGTCTATGACTTGCTTTTGCACTCTCTTAGTGATTGATTGATTGATTGATTGATTTGAGACAAGGTCTCATTCTGTCGCCCGGGCTAGAGTGCAGTGGTGTCATCGTAGCTCACTGCAGCCTCAAATTCCTGGGCTCAAGCAGATCTTCCTGCCTCACTCTCCCTAGTAGCTGGGACCACAGGTGCACACCACCACCCCTGGCTAATTTTTCTATTTTTTGCAAAGATGGGGTCTCACTCTTGCTCAGGCTGGTCTCCAACTCTTGGACTCAAGCAATCCTCCCACCTTGGCCTCCCAAAGTGCTAGGATTACAGGTGTAAGCCACCGGGCCCAGCCTAGGTGATTTTTGATGAACAAAGTTCTTAATGTTAACGAAGTTCAACATATCAATTTTTTTATGGTTAGTACTTTCTGTGTGCTGTTTATAAAGTCTTTGCCTATCTCACGGTTGTGAAAATACTCTACTATGTTTTCTTCTACAAGCTTTATTGTTTTTCTACTTGTGAGTTTTGAGGTAAAAAAAATATTAAATATCAGGAGGTTCATAGGGTCCAATCTAATACCTTTCACATTTAAGTCTTACACTAATTTTTGTATATGGAGTGAAATGAGGTCACCATTCATTTCCACCCCCCAACATGGTTATTCAGTGGTTTCATCAGCGTCCTGTCCCCACTGAACTGCAGGGACACCCCAATGTCACACATTGGGTGACTCTTCCTTTCGGGTCTGTTAGATTCCCTAGTTTTTTCCATTGGCTGACTTGTCTGTCTCTGTGCCAATACCTCACTGGTTTAATTGCTATAGCTTTATAGCCATTCTTGATATCTGGTGGCTCAAAGCTTTGAAAAACTTTGTGAATGATTCCCAGAATCATCAGGTGGGAATTGCTTGCTTTGGAGCAGAGATTCTCAACCTTGGATGCTCATTGCAACCCCTGGAGAGGTTCTAAAAAGGCTTTATCCCACATCAACCAAATCAAAGTCTCTAGAGGGATGTTCAGAGAATGGATATTTGAAAGCTCCCAGATGATTCTAATGTGCTCTCAGAGCTGAAGTGACTGCTTTAGAGGTAGGTTATGCCCATCTTGCGTTTAAGGAACCAGAAGCCCAAAGTCACATTTATAATTTCTAGAGCCATTAGATCATGTACTCACTTTCTCCAGGATGCAGGATCTTTGATGTGCTACTCTTGCCCCCAGTTTTCACCTGGAGAACTCCTACTCATCCTTCAAAACCTGCAGGCTCTCACCTCCCCAGGCTGAACAATCACCTTCATCTTTCTAGCCCCTGCTGGACACCAGGCCCAAACCCATGTGCCTCGAGTCTCCCCATCTACGGGTGGTCAGGGGCTGCCTCAAGTCTAGGCTGAGGTCCCCTGATGGGTGTTTGGAGGGGGTGGTCCTCCCTTAGTCATTTCCTTCATTGCTCCCCACGGACACCCACCTTCTGCAGGGATCTTCTCCCCAGGCAGTCATGGGCACCATCTCACCATCAGATTTAGCACCTGGCCTGCAGCCCACCTGTGGTTACCCTCTGCTTGCAGCCTACTGGCCCTGGCACTGTCTGAGCTCAGGCATCCCCAGAGCAGCCCCGTGCAGCTCAGCGGGCATCCCTCTGGAAGCCTCTCCCTGCGCGCCTCCCGTGGGAGTTTGCCCTGGAGCAGAGTGTGTCTGGGGCAGGCAGGCAGGCGTGGCCCTCAGACTTACACAAGCCTCACCCTGTCATTATCGGGCAGGGTTCTTCCCTCCCAAACGAGGGTGCAGACCTGGATTCTGGGTCAGCATCCACCTTGCTGTCTCTGGTCTTCTACCTCTACAGCCTCCGCCATGATGAACCACCTGCCCCCGCCTCAGGCCATCCTTCCATGGTGGGGAGGGGTTCCTGTCTGCACCTCTTGGTGAACGGTGTAAGGCCTCTCATCTCACCCGGTCACACAGTGTCTCTGACCCACACATATCCCAACAGGCAGGACTTGCTCCCTGGGCAAGGGAAGGTGGCAGCTCAGGGGTTCCTTCGGGGGTGCTTTCTGGTTCTGGCAGCTCCAGAGTCCATATCCCCATGGCCTCATTGGTCTGGGCCATGAGTGCATCAGTTCGTGGCTGAATCAGGCCTGTGATTGAACTAATGTCGCCTCTTTCTGAGAAGTCTTTGCTAGGTCACTTGCTCTGAATAGCTTTGGGGATGAGAGTCATGTCTTTGCTGAAAGCAGCATCCCAGAGGAAGGCAAACCACTGCAAGTGGCTATTCCGAGGCCTCCACGGTGCTTTGGTCATATAATAGGTGTTATAAACACAACTAAATGGGAAAGGAACTTGAACAATCTTTCTGCTCTTTGGAACTCATCAGACAAAGCAGAACTGAAGACAGGTGTGGTGAATTTATTGCTCTTCTCTCGCAGGATCGGTGGGTTTGGAAGGTTCTCAGACATCATCGACACTTCTCTCTCTAAGTGATAAAACTGGAGATAAGAATTTCATTTTATTTTAAGTCTTTTAAAAATTAATTCTAAAGTAATACTTGTTCCTTAAAGACAATTTGGAAGATACAAAAACATAAGGGGAGGGGAGGACAACAAAACCCAACCATAGTCTCACCATTCCAGCACAACAAATATGCAATAGGAAAACAATTTGTAATTTTCATGAATGATCACAAACTTTGATGTGAATTTTTTATTCCTGTTACCCCTAACAGCAGTTATGCATTTAGTTGCCTATTTGTCTCTCTTCAGTCCTCTTCCCCAAAAGGACTCCATGTGAGCTAAGGTGATAGAGTGACAACTTGGAGCCCATGAACAATAGCAAAAGAAAACAATGAGGGATAAATAGAATGACCCCAAGAAACCCAGTTATCAACCTCTTCCCCTCGGTGGCAATGATGATATTTGGGTTGAAGATTCAACGTCAAGACTACAGGCTGATCTACTTGTAGAATATTCCAGCCTCTATGCCCAGACAGCAGTTGGGAAATAGAGTAGTTGCAAAAGGTGTGAATGGACTTCATTAGGGAAGCCACAGCCCAGAGGGTGTGTTCTGTACAATATCACGTCGCTGCCTCCAGTGGCGAGGAGAAGCCCCCGGGGAAGTGGTGTGGCCATTGCTCCCAGCGCCTCCATCGCCTGCCCACTCAGGCCAGCTAATTTCATTGGGCTTCACTCTACTTTTCCAAGAGGCTATGGCAGTATAAATAATAAAGCAAGAAAGGCAGATCCATTTGGCTGGCTCAGTGGACTTCTCCTGAATGTACTGTGAGTATGATGTCTTCCCTTTGAAAACATCAAGTGCTTGTTGTCTGCTCCTTGCTTCAGATTGAGGGAGGATATAGTACTGTCTCTGGGTGGGTGTATTAAAAGAAAATTCTAGAGATGGTCCAAAATCTGGGGACTCCCCCACCCCCTTGAGGAGCTCACTGGGTATCTTCGATGGAGGCCCTGATTCATTTTCATGGACGTCTACTGCCTCGTGCTTTTCTGGAGGAAAAAGCTTGATGGGTGTGGGGTGGGAGTGGTCTTGAGAGATAAGGCGGCCCCTTCAACTCAGGTCCACCCCGCTCTGTGACTCTGTCCACAGTCAGCCTTGTATGTGAGCTGTTGGTGTCTCTTCATCTCTCCCCAAGGACAGAGGTTGTCTCCATCAACTCACTATTTCATGCAGAAAGGGAGGCCAAGCATTTTTGCAGAATTGCCTTCCCCGACTGGATTCCCACTCTGATCTGTCACTGATGCACATTGCAGCCTTGGTCTCCTCCTTTGTCCGCTCTGGGCCTTGTTTTCCCCTGGATAGCACAAGTGGTACTGAAGTTGATGGCTGCTCAGCCTTCCCAACCCGCATGTTCCCTCATCTTAGAATGAAGTCACTGAAGGGGAGGAGGACCAGGTCAGGCCAGAAGCTAGAAAGTTCTCGAGGGTTTGGAGAAGTCTGTGGGGTTGTTTGGGCTGAGGATCAGTCAGCAGCGTCAATATGGACCATTTTCCGGGCCCCAGTGCCCCAGTGCCCCTCACATAATGAGGACTCAAAAATATTTCTTAAAAGATTGAAGGCAGAAATCTACAAGGCAGATGAAGAAGTGAGAAGGTGCACATGTCCTC
Organism: Daubentonia madagascariensis; assembly: GCA_023783475.1. Lineage (NCBI taxonomy): Eukaryota > Metazoa > Chordata > Mammalia > Primates > Daubentoniidae > Daubentonia > Daubentonia madagascariensis. The sequence goes on along the minus strand of JAKFHU010000485.1, from coordinate 51,961,367 downwards.
TATCCTTTGTTTACCAGGAAGAGGAAAAAGTATATTGTAGCAGTTCTTAGAGTTCTTCTATGGGACCTCTTGTACTTCCAAAGGGGAAAAGGGATATGTCTTACCACCACTTAGTTCTAAACTTGCTTTTAACAATAATAATTTAATTTTTAATATATTTAGAGTGATTTCCCCTTAAAACAATAGCAATCCCTTAAAACAAGTAGACCACAGAGCATGCTTGGAACGTCTCTGCAAGTCCAGGACTTTGGTGATGGTCTTCTGTCAGGATCCCAAAGCACATCTTTAGGGAGGATCCCTCAGATTTCTCAACCCAAGGGAAGGCACTGAGTTTATCCAAGTGTGGTACACTCCGTGGGGGATCTCTGGAAAGGATCTGAGGAAAGGTGGAGTCTCAGAGGGCCTGGGGTTCCTTGGGGCAGGAAAGGATGCCTGGTGTGTCCAGCCTGTGCAGGAAGGGTCTCTCCATCGGGCAGGGAACATTCTGGTTGTCTGAAGCTCACTCCATTAGGGCTCAGGACATTGGGAAGGAGAATTTGTCCAGAGCTTCCTAAGCTTTTTGGTCTTGCTGGTTTGAGGAAGGATATCACATCAGCTTTTCCCAGCTAGTCAGTTTCATCACAGGGAAGAGAGGTAGGATGGTAAACTATCAGGAAAGGGGTGACCTCTCTTCTCTAAAGTAAGTGGTTCCAAACCACTATGCACTGGGTAGACATTCTGTAGCCTGTGTGTGCTCTCTTTGTTTATGTATTGTTTCCTCAAGCTGCTGGTGGTAAGTGGGAAAGCACTTTGTAAAATTACTAATGTTATTATTGTTAAACCTGCGGTCGCCTCTCACTATCACTTTAATCGGCTGATTCCAATGCCTAAGTGAGCGGGGACAGTGTGGCAGGTGAAAGCAGTACCTTCCTGTGGGGACTCCCCTCTCACACAGACTAGAAACCACCCTCTGCTCGTTCAGGGGCCTTCCCAACTGGTTTGGATCTGTCTTCGGGAGAGATGGCTTCTGGGTCAATGAGACGTGATTTTATTTATTCATAAGAGAAGGAAATTATTTTCCCAAATTAATAGGGAATGTGGGGATGGGATGGTCAGAGAGGAACTGAAATACTGACTATAGCTTTATCTGCCCCCTGTGTACCCCACAGGGTTCGGCTTCTGTCTTGTTCCATTTCGTCTCGATTTTATTTTCCTTCTATTTATTTATTTAATTTAATTTTGAGTGACAACCAAACGCACACATTCCAAACTAAAAGCCAATAAAGAATTGCTCAACTCAGGGGAGCAACCTGTCAGTTTATTGAGAAATAACCAGTTGCTCAGCTATTTTAATTGATGGAATTAAAGAATTAGCCTACTCAGGCATCTAACCCATCTGACAAATTTGGGTCAGCATAGAGCCCGTGGTGATAGATGGAAAGGCCCAGAATGGAGCTAGTGTGGGCTGTTTTGGGGGGGAACGGGCTAGTTTGTTGGTATTCGGGGGGGCCTGGTCAGGAGGCCCGGGGGGGACCACTGTAGGGGGACGCAGGCTTGTAGAGGTGGGAGGAAGCTGAGACCTGGCCAGGCCCGGGTGTGGGCTGTGTCCCAAGAGGAGGGCACAGCCAGCTGATTAGCAGCATCTAGTGGGGAAGAGACCAAATTACTCCCCACCCGACCCCCATTTAATAGATGAAGATACAGAGAGGCTGATGGGCTAGAAGACTTGCCTCCCACCACCTAACAATCGCACGAGTGGGAGAAGGCCAACATCCAGACTCGGAATTCCATAATCAGTTCTCGTTTCTGAAACTTGGCGAAGTAGAGAAAACTTTCAGGGCCAAGGACCAAGCGTCCCTGTAAAGCTGCGTGTAGGAGCGAGCGTTTCTGGGCTGGAGATGTCCACAGTTTCCTTCCCTGCTCCAGGTCTGCCCGGCCCTGGCTTGTCCCCAGAGCTCCTGCCAAGTCAACGGCCCTGCGTCTCAGCTGGCTGGCAACCCCACTGCTGAGAACGTTCACTCGGAGTGACATGCGTAACTTCTCTGCTCCTAGGCATTGGGAAACAGCACCCACTCGTAAGAACAGAAGCTTCTATTTTTAATCCAGGCAGCCTGCGTAAACAGTCCGGCCCACTAACCCCGAGATCGAATCTTTCCCATTTTCTATTTTCTTTTGTTTCTCTTCTATAACCTATTTTCAGACAGCCCATAGGGACTTGTTCATCACCAACTATTTAATTTTTACCAAAAAAAGTAGTCCTTGGGAATGGAAGGTGCTTAGAGAACACCCAGGCTCAGAGAGGGAAAGTGCTCTCCAGAAATGTCACACAGCAATGAAGGCATGAGATCAGAGCACAGAACTCCTGACTACCTGGTAATCCCGGCATTTTTAAGAAATATCTACTTATATTTGTGAGGATACTTTTGGCTCCAAAGAACTCACCATGTAACTTGACATCACTGGGAGTCTAGAGATAGGGGGACTCTGAGGTCAGCTTTATCAATGGCTCCATCTCCAGCTTCTCTGCAAAGCCCTTGTTTACATCCTTCTTGTGTCCTGGCTGTGTCTTAGAGTCACTGTGCTCTTGGGGCAAAATGGCTGCCACACGTGCCTGCCCAGGACATCCCGGGAAGAGAGAGGGCAGCACCCCACATTCTAACACACAGCCCTGAAATTCCCCTGCACTGGACCCCTTAAGTCACATGCCCTTCCCTAAACAAGGATCAGGGCAGAAATTCTCACCTGCACTGATTGGGTCAGGTCTGGCTTCTGAACCAACCACCAGCAGGGGAGTTGCCATTACCCTGTACCAATCAGACCCTCCCTTGGAGTTGGGGATGTGGCCCCTGTCCTGAGGCACATGGGCTGCCTGAGGAAAGCGTAGACACTGAGAAAAAAAAAAAGTTGTATTGGGAAGCTGGAAGGCAGGGTGGATGCTTAGGGAGCAACAGGTAGTAGCCGCTAGAATTTTCCAATATTATACCACAAACTCCTTGAAGACTCATGTCTGCTGTGACAAAGGCTCAAAGTGCCTGGCATAGAAAGATTTGGGGCACAAAGATCTTGGGAACTGGGGGCACTCCCATGCACAGGCCCTGCCTGGTGTTCCTTCATCTGTTCATTCAGTCGACCAGAGAGAGCTCACTGGGTGCCAGGCACTGGGATTTAGCTGCAGTGGACCCTGACAGCACCAGGCCCGGTTCCTCTTTGTTGGTGGTGCTGTGAGGGTTGGCTGCTGATGGCTCACGGCTCCCTCCCCTCTCCAGAAAAATTGTCCTCGGCTGATAGGCATTAATTGACCCAGGAAGTTATACACTGTGCCCTGCATCCTGGGGACAGACCACAGCTAGCTGTGACTGATTCTGTCCAAAAGGCCAGCCTTGAGGGCCCTCCTGCTGCGGATCAGCCAAGGCTAGTTGTTACCTGGGGCCACATCTGGCTCTCTCTTTCCCGTTCCCATCCAACTCCCCTCACTTTCCATGGGTCCCTCCTGGGACAACCCCCTCCATACACAGTGTGCACCTGAATCCCCATCTCAGGCTCTGCTGCTGGGGAACTCAGTCTAAGACAACCATGAGCAGCCTTTACCGCTGGGGAGCTCACTATTTCCCATGGATTACAGATGTGTAAAGATATAAATTACAGGAACAAAGCAGAGTAAATGATATTACAGAGGACCAAGCAAAGAAATCTGCCTTCGTTTTACTACAAATTGGTATAAAAATCACTGACAGTAATATGTCCAGCTAGAGAAATCAACAAACTTTTTGGAATACAGTTCTTTTGCACCTCTCTGCAGCATTCGGGCTGGAGATGAAGGGAAAACAGTAAATAAAAGTCTTGTCCCCTCCACCCCGAAGCTCACAGTTGGAAGATGTCAAAGCTGAGAGTTGGTGAAAGAAGCAGCAGGCTGGGGCTGGAAGCAGACTGGGCTGTTTCTCCGTATGATGCCACCCCTTCCCCTTCCCTGGAAAGGGTGCAGGGAAAAAGGTTTCCTGGAGACCTGGTTTCTCCTGAAGTGGGTGTCCACTGTTTGTGGACCATGTGATCTCAGACAAAGGGCTTGATTTCTGCAAATTAGTCAGGATTCTTTTGGCTGAGAGTAAAAAAAATCCAACTCAAACCAGCCCACCCTCAAAGCGAAATTTACTGGCTCTTACAACTTGGAAAAATGGAAGTGGCTGGTAAAGCAAGGCAAAGTTATGTCACCAGGTGTGTCGGTCCATCTCTGTCTCTTCATCTCTCTCTATCTCTCTTCTCTTCTTCTACATGTGGAGGTCATGGTGACACCCAACTTCAGGGCTACATTGTTAAGCCAATCACCCCAAAGTCGAGAGGGATTTTCATTCTCTGGGAAAGACACTGATTGATCTGATTTTGGTCACACTCTTGTTCTTTAACCAGTCAGTGTGGCAGAGGGATGGAGTGTTAGGATGGCGTGGTCTGGGTCACGTGCCCACACTGTGGGATGGTCTCACTGTGGTCCATGGAGAGGAGGGAGCAGTTCCTCAAAGGAACCGAGAAACTGTTACCATAAGGCAGGAGAGGTGGGTACAAAACAAGAGCTGTCTTTATACTCAACCCTTCCATTTATGAAATGGGGACAAGCATTTCTAGTCCCCAGGGTGATCAAAAAGGTTAAATGCTATAAAGGATGTCAAAACACCCATAAACTAGTTGCTATATTTCTTCTTTCAAGTGGTCTTCCTTGTGGATAAGGTAGGGGCACCGGGGCTCTTTTGTTCTTCTTTCTGCTAACCTCAGGTCTACTACTCAACAGGACAAGCCCCAGGGAAAATGAACCCTACGCTGGGCCTGGGCCTCTTTCTGGCTGGCCTTCTCACTGTGAAAGGTCTTCTGAAGCCCAGCTTCTCGCCACAGAATCATGAAGCTTTGGACCAGGCCCCGGAGTGGAAGGGAAGGATGGCAGCCAAGGAGCTTGCAAGGCGGAACATGGGTTTTGGCTTCAAACTGCTCAGGAAGCTGGCCTCCACCAACCCTGGTAGGAACATCTTCTTTTCCCCCTTAAGTATCTCTACGGCCTTCTCCATGCTGTGTCTGGGGGCCCAGGACACCACCCTGACCGAGATCAAGCAGGGGTTCAATTTCAGGAGGATGTCAGAGAAAGACCTTCATGAGGGCTTCCATTACCTTATCCACAAGCTGAACAAGGAGACCCAGGAACTCAAGGTGAAACTTGGGAACACCCTGTTCATCGACCAGAAGCTGCAGCCACAGCAGAAGTTTCTGAAAGATATCAAGAACATGTACTATGCAGACACTGTCCCCACCAATTTTCAGAACTTGGAAAATGCTCGGCAGCAGATCAATGATTATGTCAGTGAGAAAACCCACGGGAAAATTAACAACCTGATCAAGAATATAGACTCTGGCACTGTGATGCTTCTTACAAATTATATTTTCTTTCGAGGTAAGGCTTATGGCATGTTGGCATAGAAAGGATATGATGACCATTAGACTTGGGTTTAAAACCTGGGATGGCCACTTGCTTACTTGGTGACCTTGAATTCATATGTGATTAATCTCTCAGAACTCCATTTTTCTATCTGTAAAATGGGTACCATGATACATAACACATCGGAAAATTACTGGGATTCAAAGTGAAAATGTATATGAAATGAGCTTTGTGAAGTCTGTCATTCTCCATATGCAATATTATTGCTGATTATCCCAACATAACATTGGTTGTAGGTGTTGGAGTGACATTTTGTCCCCATTTCTTAGATGAGAAAAAAATCCAGAGAGAGATTAATTGACTTACTCCAAGTTACAAAGCCATCAATGAGAATCGTGACTAGAACTCATTTCTCTTGGCCCTAGGGCTGTGCACGTTCCACCACTCCAGGTAGACACCCAGGCTGGTGATTGTGTTGATTATGGTGATGATGATCACTTGATGGATGCCTTGGTCTCCTTATCGGACTTTATATATATTCCCCAAATCTGAGAGAGAGGCTGAAAAAGAAGATGGAAGGATGTTCTCAAATTTGAGCTTCATGCCCCCCACACACACACCCACACAATACGTGCACCCACATGTGTTGGCCACAATAGGTGAGAATCAGAGGCCAATAGCCCTCAGTCCAGGCAAAATCACTGCTGGGCTTGTCAGCGACATGATCCTGAATATGGGAGTTCCCAAACTCCACAGGGAGACTGATTACTACAGAGGAAAAAAGAGGTGATAATGGCAGTCTGCAACCTCAGCTTGCCCAAACCAGAGAAGGAGAAAGGAGAATTTTGAATTTCCCAAAGTCCCTATGTTCCCTAGATCACAACAAGAACAGCAGTGACAGTAACGATGCTAATGATGATTAACATCCACTCGACATTCACTATACACTATCACTGAGCTGTGCTGCCTTGTCCCACTAAGTCTCAAAGTATCTCTGTGAGGTACCTGTCACTATTCCCATTCCATGAATAAGGACATTGAAGTCTGGGGAGATTGAGGTACTTGTCCAAGGTCATCCTTTTAGAACAATGAAGCCAGAATTTGAACTCAGGGACTTGGCTCTATACCCTTGGGTCTCTGAGGGTAGCAGGTTTGAAAAGACTCAGGTCTGAGTTTATGACCAATGGGATTAAACCATCATTAGGGTCAAAAAGGAGGAGTCTAAACACCCAGCTTTGGGTGTTCACTGCTCTTCAACAAGCTCCTAAAGGCAGCCTCTTTCATTAGTTTTCTTAGCCCCACAGAGCGGCTCCCTCAGGGCTGACTTAGAATGAAGTCAAGCATTTTTACTCACATCAGACCAAGTTAAGCCCCATTAATTGTAATGCAATCCCCTCTGTTAGGATGTAACGTACAAGCTTTCTCAGGCTCAGGGGCACTTGGGCTTATGGCAGTCTACTGCTCTCCTCTCAGTGTGGCAGCCCTAGTCCTGGCTTATTTGGGAACAGATAATTGGGTTTGAGCCCATCTCATCAGAAGTCTTGAGGGCATGGCATGAGGACAGGGACTCATGGAGTCCTTGCCTGATATCCCAGAATATCCAGACCCCTTACACTGAATCTGTGTGGACAGAAACCAGTAGTTAGTTGGATTTGGTCACCTCTTTTCCCACAGGATACTTATGTTACTTTGTCATTCTTTAACCCTAAGCCAAGTGGCAATATGAGTTTGATCCAAAATTAACTAAAGAGGAAGATTTCATTGTGGAGAAAAACAATTCAGTGAAGGTGCCCATGATGTTCCATGGGGGCATGTACCAAGTTGGCCGTGACGACCAGCTCTCCTGTACCATCCTGGAAATACCCTACCGGAGAAACATCACAGCTGCCTTCATTCTTCCTGATGAGGGAAAGATGAAACATCTGGAGGAGGCCTTGCAGGAGGACATTTTTTCCAAATGGAAAACATTAATGTTACACAGGTAAAGCGGGTGCCTGGCTCATGCAGCGTCTCCCTTCTTCCTGCCTTCCCTTCTACTCTATTTCTTCCATTCCAGATTTCTTGAGCTCTTGCCTCATGGCCAAATCCTCTTCTGGGCTCTATAATGAACTTGTATTATGGTGGGAAGACTGAGAAACAAGTCAGAGGAATACAGTGAAACACTTGCTCTTTGAGGGAGATGCGTTAAAACTGTAGGAGCACAGCAGATAGAATCTTGGTGGACAGTGGTGGTCAGGAAGGGCTTCACAGAGGAGGTGGCATTTGAGCTAAGTCTTTAAGGCTGAGTAGCCATCTGTTTGGAAGGGAGAGGAGTGATGGAGTCCTGAGCAAAGGAGACTGCAAGGACAAACACGGAGTATAAGAAGGAGCTGTGAGTTGTTCATTGTGAATAGAATGACATTTTTAACTGAGGTGTCACAACGAAGCCAGTGAAGTGTGTCCCATGTAAGTTATACTAATAATAGTTGAAGGACCAAAGGGAGTAAATATTTTTCTTTTAAAACATAAACTTAGAACAGATTTATGGTAAGCCTACATGATACCTCTCAAGCACTTGCTCACTGACAAATTTTCTTGGGAAAGGTATGGGTTGGTATTGAGGTTAAGTCCTGGGGACTTGGTGTCAGCGTGAATGTGCATGGTACCTTGAAGGTGGCTGGGCAAGAGAAGGATCTCTAGCGACCAGGAGGGGTGGGCGATGAAGCAGAGAGGGGACAGGATTGGTGTCACTGTCCTCCACCGTGTTCTTCTGTTCCCTTTTCACTTTGCCCCACCATCACTCTCCATCCATCTCTATAAAGGTCTTCACTGAGAACCTCTGCCACGCCTAACATGCTGCCAGGCGTCAAGGAGGGTTCCAAGGGAGGTAGAGACGATGCTGGGACTGAGCTGGGCTACACTTAGGTGGTAACTGAACTGATGCTTCTTCTTTCCCAGGGGAACACACCCTTGGAGGAATTGCAGAACACATCTCTGATACCTAGAGTTAGCTGAAAGCTCATAAAAGGGAGATTCTGGTTCTGAATGCTTCAGATAAAGTCACAGTCCTGGAATGGGGAGCTCAGTGGCAGGGCATTCCAAGAGAGCTGTTGTCCCTTGGGTTCTACTCAGCCTCATCTGCCCTTTCCACTCAGAACCAAGGTGGCAAGAGTTGGCAGAGTCTGGCCACTGACACAGGAGGAGAGGTCTGGGTTTCAACCTTAGCTGAGACCTGGTTTTCTCATCTATGATGTGTGGCCATGATATTGCCAACCTCAGAGGACTCCAGAGAGAATTAAATGTGCCTGATTTACCCCACAAATGTGAGCTCCTATCTCCTCTTTCTGATTGGTTAAAGAGGCGGACTCCCAAGGTTCTCAGTGGGTCTTTTGAACATCTGGTTTATTGAATAACAGTGTCCTGCACATCTGATCCTCCTACCCTTAGGATAGAACCTCAGGATGGCAGCTAAGCCACTGAAGGCAAAGGTGTGGCATCTCTTAACAGGAGGATACCCTGGAAGGGACTGGCAGTTTTTAGCCTGCACTCTCTAGAGTTTTAGAGTACACAGAGGTGTCTTGGGGGACCTCCCTAGGGAATTGGGAGTGCGCAAGGTGAAGGGAAGGTGGAAGACGGGGAGGACACCAGGCCCTCCATGCCACTTCATTCAGAAGTCCTGGACTCCATAGATCATATTTCCTTTAGTACTCAAATGACAGCAGCTTGAGATCCTATAGTTGGTTTGCTGGAACTCAGCATCCTGAGTGTGCCCCACCTCATCTCCAATTATTTCTGACAGTTTCCCATGGGGCTGCAGCTCTGGGGCCAGCAATGGGGGCTCCACGTTCCCTCACCAAGGCTCTCTGCAGCCCTGGTGCTGTGGCCACCATCAGGCCACCACTAACAGCACAGAGTTGCTCCCTGGGCACTGACATCATCTCTCCAGCGTCTGCATGGAAACTGCACCCCTCCCTTTGCTCCTTTACCCAAGCCTGGAATAGATCCTTCAAGAGTTCCTGTAGGCCAGCACCAGCCTTACTGGAGGTTTGGGGATAGCAGAACCAATGCTCCTAAAACGGTCCGGGGATAACTTACAGTGTGTAGAAGTGGCCTCTCCTGGAGTTCAAGTGCAGGCTGCTCTCAGAGTCTCTTCCAGGGAGCCCCCCACTTCCAGTCTAGTGCCTGGTCTGCCTCCCCCACCCCATTGGGACTGCTCCCAGCATCTCTGTGCCTTGAAGCCATGGAGAGGAGGGTTCCTCTCAACCCAGGTGCCTCCTCCCTCTCCAGTGACTCCTAGCCCTGGAATGACAGACGGTGGTAATGTCCACCTCCCCCAGGGAAACTCCATATCCTCCTGCAGGGTGGTGGACTTGCCCGCAGTTTCCAGGGAATTATGTTTCATCAGAACATGGTAGGTCGACATTCCTACCTTCTGAGCCCATTGAGTCTGAAACACAAGTTGTCAAGTTGCTTTGATCTGCAGGCAGCAAGCCTGGTCCAAATCACTTCAGTCCTCTATGGCAGGGGCGGGAGATGGGCTATTCCCATGTGTTCTTTCTGCAGGTCCCTCCACGCTGCAAGGCTAGGGGAGGCTAAAGAGAAAAATCACCCTTTTCCCCTAGAGAAGTAACCAAGTCAACATACTCACCCCTAAAATACACACCCCAATTCACGTGTGTAGAACATGTTGGAATTTGGGCTGTGGATGACTTCCGCCCGGCCTCTGGGCAGGAGGCAGATGCCTGCTTTGTGTTTGCATAATTAGAGGTCTGCTGCCACTCTGACTTCCCCAGAGGAAATGCTCAACTTTCCCAGGGTCCACCTTTAGGAGGCACAAAACTGCCGATGGCTTTGAAATAGCCATTTTCCTGTTAAACAATGTTGAGGGTCCACTCCCAGCCTTTTCCATATGTACTTGGATATGTATCCACCTTCCAGCAGCATCCTGCATTTTCTGCCGTCCCACTTTGGCACAAACTAAAGGCAATCTCGCCATTTGTGCGCTGGATCCTACATCGTCTTGCTACTCAGGAACTTCACCCTAGAAATCCTCTTCTTGCTTTCCTACATCAGCAAATGTTTTTGCTCTCTACTGAATTGTTTCCATCAGGTATAAAGATGCTATTATTTTTCCCATCGCAAAGCCTCACAAGGGCCCAGGGATAACTTGTAGTGCGTAGAAGTGGCTTCTGTGCAAGAAAGACAAAGCAGGAATCTGCCTTCTGTATGCTCAGGCCTGAAGGCTTGTGCTGGCCTGCAGGAAATCTCGATGCTATTATTTTTCCCAACTTAAAACCTTCTCTTGACTTGCACTTCCCCCAGGTATTGCTCCATGTTGTCACTCCCTTTGGTATTTGCCTCCATCCATGGTCCCTGGTTCCTCCCACGCTCTCCTAAACCCACTCCTGGCCCACTCTGGGCCCACGTCTCACAGATGCCTTCATTGCCAGGATACCAGGGAGTCCGTGCTGAATCCAGAGGTCAGTCTCAGGCCTCTGTCTGACCTGTTGCTTTCCCACCTCCTCACCTGGCTTCCAGCCCTGCACTCCCTCCGCGCCTCCCGCCTCCTCCTTGTCAGTGTCCTTGTTGGAGACGCCTCTCCCCCTCCAGGTCTCAGAGCTCAGTGCCTCAGGTGCCTTTCCTGTCTGTTCGCACCCCTAGTAAGTGCACCGGGCACAGAGCTTTACACAGCATCTCTGTTCTCTCCACTGTCATGTTTCTACCCCCTGCCCCAGTTCTCTCCTCCAAACTCCATAGCCACGGATCCTTCCATTTGCCCGGGATCTCCCCCAGGTGTCCGATGGGATCTCAGTGTCAACGTGTCCAGAACAACCTCCCCGAGCTTGCCCATCGCAGTCAATGGCCATGCCATCCTTTTAGTCGCTCAAGCTAACAACCTTGGGACCATCTTGACCCCTCTCGAACCCCGGTTCAGTGTCTCGGGAAACCCTGCTCACCCTACATTAGACTATCTCTGGAATCCGGTCTCTTCCCACCATCTCCATGGCTCCCAGCATCTCACTACCACACTAGCTCCCAAGGGGTCTCCCAGCATCGGTTCTTGCCCCCCACAAACACACACCACCAACACCAAGAGTGTATTCTTCACGGAGCTGACGGAATGATCCTTTCAGATCTTAAGCAAGACCACGTCACTCTTCTGTTCAAAACCTTACAGGGACTCCCCATTTTATTCAGGAAGAAAAGCCCAATTTCCCTAACTCCCTTGCCTCCTTCAAGGTTTGCTTGAAATCTTACGCTTCACTCCAATGTTCCTGATCTATATATTGTTTTTCACAGCACTCACTGCCTTCTTACACACCACCAGCACAGGCGTATAGTGTGGAGGCTCAGATGTTGCCTCTCATCGTGTTGATTTTATTATCTGTCTTTCCTGCTAGAACACAAGGTCAGGGGCAGGGATCTTTGCCTGTCCTGTTCATGGGTGTATCTCAAGCACCCTAGAACAGCGCCTGGTATACAGTAGGCACTTAATAAATAACTGTTGCGTGAATGAATGAGTGTAAAGTTTCATTTGGGAGTTGGTGGGCCTATCGATATTATTTACAGCTGTGAGACTGGGGCGGGAGTGAAGGTAGAACAGAGAGGGTCCCACGGCCTGAGCCCGGCGGCAGCACAGCCTCAAAAACCATGACGAGGGCGGCCAGCCTTGGCCGGCAGATGAGTGGCTGGGGAGGGCGGGCAGCCCTCGAGGGGGCCGACTTGGGTTGGAATGCTCCACGCTGGAGAAGGGGACCCGCAGCCAGGTGCCACTCACTGCTGGAAGCCCACGGTGACTCGGGGAAGAGTCTCTTTCGTGGAATATGGAGGTCACAGGCCTGACTGGGGTGGCTTGAGGCCATAATGGGGCGAGTGGAGAGAGCTGGAAGAGACAATCTCTGCTATAGAAGGGAGAGAAGAGATGGGCTAGAAGCTGGAGAGGTGACCCAGGGCCCAGGTAAATGTTTTTGCTTTTGATTTTTAAGACAGGGGTAATTCCAGCCTGCAGTCTGCTCCTGAGTTGATCGAGGAGGCAGCATTTATGGATGATGCGGGACAGAGAAGGAACACAGTCAGGAATGAGGTCCTTGGTAGGTAGGAAGAAATGGAGTCCAGGGCCAGGTGAATAAAATCCAGGCCTGCAGTTACCTCAGGGACACCTGGCCCCGGGGAGGATGTGAGGCTGCCGGTCAAGGTCAAGAGGGTGAACACCTGCTGTCACTGACTGTCTGCTGAGCGCCTTAGACACATTTGCCTCGGCACTATTGGTGTCCTGTGGGTGCTATGATTACCATCCTCCTTTTTGAACAAGTGATTTAGAGAGGTGAGATCATTTGCCCCAAGACACAGAGCTCATGACAGGCAAGTATGTTTAAACTCAGTTCTGCCAGGCTCCAGCTCTCGGGGTCCTGCTGCCTCTAGCGTCAGGGGTTAGGGCTGACTCAGGGCTTGGGTGTGGCAGAGACTACAGTGGGGGCATCTTCAGTGACTGTGGCTGAAGGGGCCCTCAGATGGCAGGGACTTGAGAGCATTTCCTGCGGATGAGGGCTCCGGGGCCGGCTGATGGAATACAGGCTCGTAGCTCAGAAAGCACGAGGTGTTTTGAAACAAAGGTCCCGGGGTTGAGGACCTTGTCCATGGATGAAGAGAGAAGAGCTGGGAGACCTTTAGGGTTGGGAGGACAAATGTCTCATTTGTCATCTATCCTGAGGCTTGCCCTGGGAAATGGTAGGACTCTACTACTCACATTTGTCACTTTCAACTCCCCAGGGTCGTGGATGTGTCTGTGCCCAAACTCCACATCACTGGTACCCATGACCTGAAGAAGACTCTGTCCTACCTGGGGATCACCAAAGTCTTTGAGGAGCATGGCGATCTCACCAGGATCTCCCCTCACCGCAACCTGAAAGTGGGCGAGGTAAGCCTGCCCTGCCTGCCCCCTGCAGCACAGGGAGCCCTCACACAGCCCCGGCCAGAGCCGCTGCCACTGTGGCTATATGAGGAAGGATTCCAACCGCCAGGCGCAGCACCCTTGAATCCAGCTCTGCCCCTGACCAGTGTGATGCTGGGCAACCCACATAACCTCCCCAAGCCTCATGTTTCCCATCTTTCAAACTGGTGCTATTTTGGAAATCAATTCAATTCCACAAACGTTGATCAAGGCCTGGAACTTTTACCAGGCCTAGAACGGGTCTAGTCTGGCCTGGACTTTCTCTCAAAGGCCTCGCAGACTTCTTAAGAGTAAGTGGTGAACACATTCTGCACGATAAAGAGTGAAGGGCCTGTGGTCTCCGGCGAGGGTGAGTGCCTACCTTTTGGAGCAGGAAGCGAGCACATATAGGCAGGGCCACCAGATTTAGCAGATGCAATATAAGGTATCCAGGAAGTTCGAATTTCAAATAAACACTGAATAATTTTTTTAGTGTAAGTATGTCCCAAATATTGCATGTGACATACTTACACTAAAACCTATTCATTGTTTATCTCGAATTCAAATTTAACTGGACATCCTATATTTTACCTGGCAACCCCACTTTTGGGTTAAAAGGGCATCGGGGGGAAAAGATTTCAACAAGCAGAGATGGGTGCAGGGAGGATCTTCCAGTCGGGGGAGCAGCCTGGCCGAGGCTGGGTGGTGGGGATTGGGGGGTGTGACAGGGGCTGAAGGGGAGGTTCGAGCCAGTCTGGGAGGGGTCCAGTTTGCCAAGCGGAGCCAGCTGCTCTGGATCAGAAGGCACAGATTCAGCCGTACTTTTTCAATTTGCAAGAGGCAAAAACACAGCCAATAGCATTTTCTTACTTTTGAGTTTTTCTGCCACAGACTTCCCCCAAATGCTCAATGCCAGCACCCCCTTTCTGTGGGTCTTGAATGACTCATTTCTTTCCCATAGTTAGGTGTGCTGATAGCTGTGATTCTGACGCAGGATATTGGCCAGTTTTCTGCAAGTAAAATTGTTAGACTTCTGGAGACTAGAATGAAGTGTGTCAATATCTCACAGAGGCCTGTCATGTTCCTAGTATCCATCATCTCGTCACAGATATTGACGTCATTGGCGTGGGTCTGGGGTCTGAGTCATTTCCAACGGCTAATCCAGAATCTGGCTGCTTCTTATGCATCCACCAGGCGCATAAAAGGAGGTGTAGGGAGCTTCAGGCAGGGACGCCCCCACCCCCCTTCCACCCAGCCACGGCTCAACAGACCCTTTCTGCCATGGTTACAGTGGATGCCTCCCTGTAATTCACAGGAAAGACAGCAACCCCCACTCCATTTCCCCACCCCCATAACTGATGGTCCCCCCACGCCATCTTTTCCTTCATACTGCATCTGCTTGTCGAATATCCTCCAGCAACTACGGCAGAAGAGCCAGGAGCCCCGGGGTGGCTGGCACCAGCCAAGTTACTGCTGTGCTGGGCAGCTTTGGCCAAGTTGCCTCCCTGTCTGGGCCTCTCTGGGCCTCTGGCCCATCATAGTCTCTGAGCAGCGTGGCAAGAACTGACCTTGCCCTTGGTTCCCGCAGGCGGTGCACGAGGCTGAGCTGAAGATGGATGAGAAGGGGACGGAGGGGGCCGCGGGCTCCGGAGCGCAAACCCTGCCCATGGAGACGCCAATGCCCGTCAAGATAAACAAACCCTATATAATGATAATTTACGAGACGTTGACGCCGTCCATACTCTTCTTGGGAAAGATTGTGAACCCTGTTGGGAAATAAAGGGAAATTCTTGCTTGCTGCAGATGCCAGTTACGGCTTGGGGCTGAAAATGTTTCATCTCCCTGGGACGGAGGCCACATGCACGTTCTGATCTAATCCCGCTTCACCATCTCCCAAGACCGTCCTAGTGAGAGCGTTGCCAGCTCTCAGGCTCCTCTGCCCCGTTTCCTCCCTTAGCCCCCTCCCTGCCCATTCCAGTGTCAAGATCAGGTGCCGCCCCCACACCCACTTGGTGGTGTTCTCTCCCCTGAAATCCTAGATTCAAATCCTAGAACGAGGTGTCTTCGGGAAAGCCACATACCTTCCCAGAGCCTCTGTTTCCTTAATTTCTTAAGTGAGGATCATACTGCTCCCCCGTGGGTCTCTGAGGAAGCTAGCTAGGATGCTTTAGGAAAGTTAGTCTCCCTTTGTGAGCCCTTGGCCTTGGGTCTTTGGCACGTGAGCTACACAGTTATCTTCCCCAGAGTGTCCAGGTAGGAGCTCTGGGCTCAGCCCAACATCCAGGCAGATGGCGGGATAGAAGTGGGGAACAAAAAGAAGATCCCGGGACTCCCCTGTCTTGTCATCAAGAACCTGTTAGCTTTTAATTCTTTGAGGTGTCTCCATATTACTTTCCATAGAGGTTGTACTAATTTGCAGTCCCACCAGCAGTGTATGAGTGTTCCTATCTGTCCACATCCCCGCCAACATTTGTTGTTTGGGGATTTTTTGATATGAGCCAATCTCACTGGAGTTAAGTGATATCTCATTGTGGTTTTGATTTGCATTTCCCTGATGATTAGACAAGTTGAGCAATCTGGTATTATCCTGGTTGGAGCTGGAGCCCATTCTTCAAAGCGAAGTGTCACAGGAATGGAAAAACAAGCACCACGGGTACTCACCATCAAATTGGTACTAACTGATCAACACCTACATCACACATGGCGATAATATTTATCAGCGGGCGGGCAGGCGGGAGGGGGGTGGAGGGGAAGGGACAACTCTCACTGAATGGATGCGGGAGCACAGTTTGGGGGATGTCCACGATTGTAGCTCTGACAGGGGCAGTGCATGGGCAATATATATAGCCAAAGTGTTGTACCCCCATAATATTCTGAAATAAAAAAAAAAGAACCTGTTAGCAAGCTCAGCTGACGGGCGAATGGGGTCCCTGCACCTGCCCCAGAAAACACGGCCCTGCAGGGTCTGTTTGCAACCACTAAGGGGCACCAGGTGTTCACGGGGTGCTTGGGCTCCTAGCCTGGGCGGCCCCATTTCAGGCAGCGGGTTCTTCTCTTCCTGCCACTCCCGTTGCCTCCGGTGTGTGGGGAGGAGGGGATCCTGACCAGCCTGAGAGGGGACTTGTCATTCCCTGGGCCTGTCTAGCAATTGCTGCTCCTGGTGCCTTTTGTGTTCTGGTCACAGCTGCCCTGAGGGCAGCCAGAACGGACATCCACATGACAGATGGGAAACTGAGGCTCAGAGAGGCGAAGTGACTTCCTTATGACCACAGGGTTAGCCACGGGCACCAAGGGCCTCTGGCTTTGGGTTGGGGCAGGAAGGGAAGGGCCCCCCACACTGACCTGGGGCATGGAGATGCACCGCTCAGCCTCTCCCCAGGCTTCAGCGAGTAAGCGCCTCCTCCTGCATCCTGGGCACAGCTCACGGGCTGGTGGGGAGGCAGCCTGGGGAGGGGCTGGGCTAGCGACGGTGCTAAGTGCTACGATTAGGGAGGCCAAGAGCACGTGGCTCTGTGAAGGTGGGAGTAGGGGAGAAGGTTGGGACCCTGCACAGGGACACAGACTGGGGCAAAAGGCTGGGAATCCCCACAAGCACTTTGCGGACATCACCATTTCCCTGCCCCAGCCCAAGGGGTGGGTGGGGGAAGACATCAGATGGACACAGAAACCCTTACGTGCGTGACATAGGACCCTGGGGACTTGGCACTGCCAGGTAAGACATTTAGGGACCGGGTGACCCGGGCATGTCTCTTAACCCTCCAGAGTCTCAGCGTTGTCACTGTTGAAGGACGTAAAAATATCTACCTGCCGGGGCTGAGGAGCTCTGTGGATTACCAGAGGTTGCGTGGGAACATGCCTGGCATACAGGCACGCAGTGCAGGGCTGCCGTGGCAACCCTCCGCCACCCTCACTCGAGCCTCTGAGACGACCAGACGTTTTCCAAAAATCTGCCCTCCAGGCCTTTGCCTCTACCGTCCCCTCTCCCAGGAATTCCATCCTCCGGCCTAAGGAGCTCCTACTCACCCTATAACACTCAGGCTGTTTTGACCTCATTATGAACTTTTCTCCACCTTCCCAGCATCTTCTAAACCAGAGATCCCCAATCTTTTTGGCACCAGGAACCGTTTTCACGGAAGACAATTTTCCCATAGACCATGGAAGGAGGGGGAATAGTTTCGGGATGATTCAAGCACATTACATTTATTGTGCATTTTATTTCTATTATTATTACATTGTGATATATAATGAAATAATTATACAACTCACCATAAGTTGGGGACCCCTGTTCTAAGCAGCCCTCCAAGAAAGCATTCACCTCCATACATGCTGATGGCTGGTAGATCTTAATGTTCCCTCCACCCCTATGTGGGCTGCAGCCAATCCTGTGCTAAGCAAAAACCTAGGGGCTACCATCTCTGGGCTGGTTGTTAATATGAAAAGACCAGCTCCTGCCTGATGGAGTTAATATTCAGTGGGAACAGCAGCCATGAATCGAGTAAACACACACTTAAGATTCTCCTGAGCTGTGGTGAGCATGGGGAAGGGGGTCCTGGGGTGCTGGGAGAGTATGTAATGGGAGGGTCTGATCCAGACGGGGGCCCAGGGGAGGCTTCCCCAGGGACGTGACATTTGGGGAGAGCTCCGAATGCTGGGCACTCATCTGTTTTTAAACTGTTGCTATTAATTAAGGCTGCATATATGTGTGTTTTTTCTAGCATAGTTAATAACATATAAAACACTGGTTGGTAGTTCCAAGTATGCCAGTTGTAGTTAGGCATAAACTCTAGTGCTTTGTTCATCTTCCTTTTAACTGACTCTATTTTTTAAAATGACTATTGCACATCTTAAATATTTGTAACTATGATTTCCTTCTTTCACAGCCATATTTTTATTCTCCACTACAGAAATAAATTTTATTTTGAAAAAGAAAAAGAGAAATTAGGGTGGGAGCAGAGGGAGACGCCACCAAGCAGAAGGAAGGGCACGTGCAAAGGCCCCTGAGGTGGGGAGGGGGCTGGAGAAGGACCGGAATGGGCTTAGTGTTGCCGGAACAGTGAAAGTCAGGAAAGGCAGGGAGAGCAGCGTGGTGAGGCTGGAGAGGCCGGTGGGGCTTTGCGGGCCACAGGGGGGTGCTGGTGTTTAACTGAAGCACTGTGGTGGGCCGTCACAGGTGTTTAGTTGGAGAGTAACTCTGGCAAACTCATGTGTTGTTAAGTGTCCATCGGGCCGCAGGCTAAGTGTCCCTGTGTCCCCGTGCCCAGGCTGGTGCATGGCACAGAGCACCTGCTCAGCACGTGTTTGCTGGACAGAGAGACTACCACAGCTGTCACCCTTGTCCAGACACGCCAGCCCCCTCCAAATCTCCCCTCTCCTCTGGGAGGGCAGCTTTGTTCCTTAGCCTGGCAGGCCTGCCCGCTAGGCCGTGGCCGTGCCTGCTCGTGCCTGTGGGTCTGTGCTGCCACCTCCCTGCTCTGCTCTGCTCTGCGTCCCACCCTGCCCCGAAGCTCTCCCTGCTCCCCGTTCTGTCCCCCTCCCACCGCTTCCTTTCCGCTGTTACCCAGCCTTCCAGGAAAGGTCAACTCCCGCTTCTCAGAATCCTTCACATGTTTGTGGACTGACAGACCTCATGAATGAATGAGTGAATGAATGAATGGATTTTGACTTTGATGTAACCAGCGCTTCCCAGAGGCTTATCAGAGCCTAACACCGCACACGGGCTCTCACCACCCCACGGACTGCAGCCCTCCAGGTGGGTGTGACCATCCCATTCTACCGATGGGAAAACTGAGGCTGGAGCTCACACAACTTGCCCAAAGTCCCACAGCCAGACAGCCACAGTCCCCTGAGCATTTTCATCCAACCAGGAATGTAAGTGCCCAGTGTTAGAATCCCAGGGTAGAAAGACCCCTCTGTTGTGATCCAGCCTGACCTTCCACCTGACACAGAAAGCCTCTGTCCAGCCTCTGAGCGGGGGGCTTTCCTGCCTCTTCCAGCACGGGCAGGGTGCCAGGAGCCTGTTTTCCTGGCCTGCCCCACTCAGCCCACAGCATCGCCTGCCCAGGCTGAGGTCATGGGCACATACCAGCAGTGACAGGCTGATGTGCTGGCAAGGACAATCACAGGTGGGAAGTCCCAGTCCCTGGCCCTGCTTCTCCCAGACACTGACTGTGTGTCCTGGGCAAATGCCTTCTTCCCCTTGGGCTCCTGCTTTTCATTTGTGCAATAATGGGGTTTCCCTGGATGGCCCTAGAAGACCCTTCTCTCTCAGCGGTACTTTGGCACTCATACGGTAAATGAAAAAAGGGGCTCCAAAGTTTCACATATGGTCATTCTTCCCTGCATTTGTCTATTCCACAAATCTTCGTTGAGCATCCACTATGTGCCAGGCAGTATGCCAGGGATGGAGAAGCCAGGGGAACAGGAGGGGCAGGGGCCCTGTCCAGGCAGAGTTTAGGGTCTCAAGACCTGCTTCCTCCACATCTCCTAGTGTCCCGTTCAGGCCCAGCCAGGAGAGCAGTCCCTGTCCTGCTGGGTCACCACATCGGTGATCAGGTTTTACAAGAGTGCAAAGCCAAGGCACCTTTTCTCTTTGGGAAACCTGCTCTCCATTAGTGCTCAATTTCTCAAGTTTTATTTATTCCTGAACCACTTTCATGATTCTGACTGAATTCTCATCTATTTTGTACTATTATGTACTCAAGATCTATCTTTACATCAATTCATGTTTTAAACAAAGAGAAATGTGTTTAAATGAAAAACTAATATCACAATCATACATAGAAACCAGTATAACTTGCCACAGATAGAAAGTAAACATACACAGAACAAAACCAATTCGGTGATTAAGTTCCACCAAGACTGTTGCCAGCCACAGGCTCCCAGCCTGAAGCCTGCTCTCCTTTGTCAAAAAGGAAAGTTATGGCGTCTACAAGGGTGGGAAACAAGTGCTGACACCACCCCGAGACTTTCTCCTTGAGGAGATCAGAAAGATCAAAATAAAACTGGAAAAGGAAGGATTTGGACACTATCTGATTCCATGTCGTGGGCAGAAACCCTCGGGGATTGTTTAGTCTGTAAGCTCAGAGAAGTCACCACCCCTGACCCCTGGAGTCTTAGGCCAAGGTTGGAATGTTTTCTGATTTATGTGCTTGACTAATTTGCCTTTCTTTCTTTTTTATTTGTAAATTTTTAAATGTTGGAATAATTTTAGCTTTATGGAAAAGTTGTGAAGACAGCACACAGAGCTTCCATATATTCTTCAACAGCTTCCCCTAATGCTAATGTTTTCCATGACTACGGGACATTTGTCACAACTAAGAAACCAATGTTGGTACCTTACTATTCACTAAACTACAGACTTCACTTGGATTTCAACAGTTTTTTCATTAATGTTCTTTCTTCTGTTCCAGGATCCAATCCAAGATACACTTTGCATTTAGTGGCCTTTCATTTTAAGGACTTTGACAGAGGCTTCAAGTGGCTGGAGCTTGGTGGGAGGCCCCCGAGTCAGACAGGCTGAGATCAAATTCAAAGCTGTGCCATTTATTTAGTTTGTGACGTTAGGCAAGTCGCTTGACTGTCCCAATCCTTAGTTTTGCCTCTCTGTGAAGTGAGAATCATAATATTGATCTCTCAGGGTCTTTGTGGGGGGGTTAAATGATATAATACACACGAACCTACTTAGCACCTGCTAGGCCCTCATCCGTATTATCGTTGGCTTTTAAAGGCATCTGGGGTAGGAAGAAAGTCTCCTGAGTGGGCTTCCATGAATGCTGCTTGTCCTTCCCACACAGATAACTTTTTGGTGGTTGTTTCTTTCACCATGATGTGAACAGAGGAATCACAGATTCCCAGACTGGGCTGGGGAAGGGGGCCCTCTGGGATGAAGATCCCTTCTGGGGCAGGAACCCCATGTGTCCCATGATGTTGAAATAATGAACTCTTGCCAAAAACAAAACAAAACAAAGCAAATTAACAGACAGACAAAACTCCCTGGGGCCTGGGGCCCTGTCTGGATCTATCCTCCCTTCCCAACTCCACCCTCAGCTTGGTTCAGATTCCTAGAAGCCAGGTGACCATACCGGGAAGGCAGGCTAAGAAATGAAAAATGTTGCAGCAAAAGAAGTTGCCGGGAGCTCAGAGGGGCACTTAGCCCATAGGACAGGTCCACGGCGGGGACTGGGGGTCCCAGGTGGGGAGTCCTCTTGACAATCGAAGAGTAGCTTCTGGCTAAGATGGCACTGCAAGAGTGGCCTGGAGACACCCTGTCTTCTCCACTGTAAGAGAAAGACTACATGGTATATGAAAATAAGTATTAAAATGGAAAAATATAAAGATGTAGTCAGATTTCAAAAGTGATATGAATATCTCCATAAAACCAGAGATGGGGCAGAAGCATAAGGACATGTGAAGCAGGCAAGAGATCCTGTAGCCAGGAAAAGAAGAGTCCAGACAGGCCTGGGCACAGCAGGGAAGGCTCCATGGAGGAGGAGGACTTGGGATAAGGCTCCATCTTGATGGGACCAAGGTCGCGCCCATGGGGATCTGCTCCTCTTGTGTTGTTCCTTCAGCGGGATTGGTTTCACGAATTTGGAGAGAAATGGGCCTTTGCTTTCCAGGTGGCCCTGAGGTTCCAGGAGCTCAGAAGCCCAGAGCTGGAGGCCATGTTGACCAACTCTCTGGGGCAAGGGCAGAGGTTGGGGTGAAGGGTCGGGGGAGGAAGCGCCTGCTGTCCTCACTCTCCAGTCTTCTCCTCTGTCCCTGGAAAATCTGATTCAGTAGTTCTGCGTGGGGCCTGGGGACTTGCATTTCAATGAGAACCCAATGAGCCAAGTTTGGGCAGTCTCAGGCTTTCAGGCTGCCGCCCTGTTTCTCCAGCTGTAGGCCTTTCCAAAGGCCCCTGGGAGTGGGTGAGTGAATGCAGGGCCTGGCCCTCCGGCGTCCCAACACCTACCCCCACCCTCCCACTCCCTCCCCCTCCTCGAATTCCTCTGTGTTCTTCTGCCTCTCTCCCCATCACTGGCTGGTCATAGTCCTTGCCCTGGGGGAAGCCACACAAGGCCCAGACTGTCTAATCAGGGAGGGAGACACATCACAAGATAACTTGCTATAGTTTGCTCTGGGTGTTTGGAAAAGGGAGGGGAAGAATTTCTGTGGGGTCCAGAGAAGACTCTGTGGAGTGCGTGATTTTGAGCCGGCACTGGCAGGATGGAAGGAGCGTGTCAGGCAAAGAGAGTGGGGAGCATAGTGATCCGACCAAGGATCATGTGTGATCACACAGAGTAGGGAAAGAAATGACAGGGTGGCACTCAATTCATTTTATTATATTAATAATTAATATTTAGGGTTTGTTATTTAGATATAGTTTACATAAAGTACACCAAATATCACAAATATTTCTGCCCATTATTTCTTCAAAAGTTTCTGTTCTTTACCTTTCCTAGGACTCTAAATACACATATGTTAGACATATTGATATTGTCTCACAAGTCATTGCGGCTCTGTTTTTAGTTTGTTTGTTTGTTTGTTTTCTAGCTTGCTCTCTTCAGTTTGGATATTTCCTATTGATATGTTTTCAAGATCACTGATTTTTTCTTCTACAGTATTAAATTTGCTCTTAGACCTAGCCAATGAGTTTTTTTTTAATTTCAGATCATGAATTTTTTCTTTTTTGCTTTTTTTCTTTCCAAAACACCAGAGATCTGTCAGATCATGAATTTTTATCTCTAAAAGTTTAATTTTATTCTTTTTATGTTTTTATTTTTATCACATTATAGTAATATTTTCCTTATTTAAGCCTATTTTAAGTAGCTGTTTTAAAGTCCTTGTCTGCTAATTCTTTACTGTCTATTATGTGTAGGTCTGTTTCTATTCCCTAATTTTTCTTCTGGTCCTGGGCCACATTTTCCTATTCTTAGAATGTCCAGCAATTTTTGATTGGATGCTAGGCATTGTAACATTACAATTTCATTGTCTGGATTTTGTTGTCTTCCTTTATGGTGTTGACATTTGTTTTAATAGGCAACTAAGTTACTTGCAGATCTGCTTGACCTTTGCATGTTTTCAAGCTTTGTGAGGGTGGGTCTAGAGTAGCTTTAAATCAAAGTTAGTTCAGCCCTAATGCCAAGATGTGACACTTGTGGGTCTCTATTGAGTGCCCCAGGTCTCTCCACCCCAGATGGTCATAACCTGAATATATCCCCACACTTTGAGAATTCTAGGAAGTTCTGCTTACATCTTCAAAGTAGTTTTTTGTTCAGGGGTTGTGAGTGTGTGTGCGGGTTTTTGGGGGGTTTTTTGTGTTTGTTTTGTTTTTGTTTTTGTTTTTTTGACTAGCCATGTGGAATTTCACTTTATGTATGCAGAGTTTAGCATTTAGCTTTGGACATAAGGAGACTCCTATACCGATTTCTGAAGATCTCCTCTCTAGCACTCTGCTGCACAAATTGTACCTTCTTCACTTCCTTAAATTCTGATGTCTGCCTCCTAAGCTCAGTAAGACTACCATGCTCTCCTCGGGTTTCCCTCCTTTTGTCCAGAAAGTGCCTTTAGGCAGAAAATTGGGGCAATCATAGGGCTTATCTAATCTGTTTCCCTTCTCTGCTTGTTGTCCAATGTCTGAATTGTTTTCTGAATCTCAATTGTTTCATATATTTTATCCAGTTTTCTATCTGTTTACAACTGTTTACAAGTCTAATACCAGTTACTTTGTGTTGGCCAAAAGCGTAAGTCAACTCAAACTTTACATATGTGTATACCTCTGCTCACCTTAATTACAACACAGAACCTTCCATAACCCTAAGAGTCCCTCTTGCTCGTTTCCGGTCAGTCGGTATTGCCCCTCAGAGGTAAACTGATCATTTAATTTTATCTCAATTCATTCTTCATTTAACAAACACTTACTGAGCCTTTAGTTTTGGCAAAACAGTAAGTGTACAGGGAGAACAAGGTCTCTGATTCATAAGTTGTTCAGTCACATAAATAAACAGGAAACTACTACAATCATAAGTGTTTCACTAAGAAGTTAATGGATGGTACCATAAAAACATTTAATTGGAGGAATTTTCCTTATCTGAGTGGTCAAAGAGAGTTTCCTTGAGGAAATTACATGAGCTAAGACCTAAACAATGAGTAGGAATTAATTAAGGGAAAAGTTGGGTGAAGAGAGTGGGAAGAACATTCCAGCATTAGAGAACAACAAATATCACATGTGAACATCAAAAAAAAAAAATGGGCAGAATGCTTTATATGGAAGTCAAGAGCAAGGAGTTTTGTGATGAGACGTGTGATGAAATTAGAGGGGTCAGTACGTGAGTTGAATTAAAGATTTCAGTGTTACTTTGGGAAATGGGAGGCTATTTGGGACACTTTAAAATAGGTAAGTGACATGGTCAGGTTTGAGTTGTAAAAGACCATTCTAGTTGCCACGTGCAGAGCGAATTGGAGGAGCAGGACAGGGTGTGCAGAGGGACCTGTTAGGAGGCTTCTGCATTCGTCCAGGCAAGAGGCAATGGTTGCACAACTAGCCTGCTAGTGGTGGAGGCAGAGACAAGTGGATGGACTTGAGGGATATTTAGGAGGCAAAACTGGCAAGACGGGTGATGGGCTGACATGGGGAATGGAGAAGAAGGAAGTGCAAGGATGACTCTTAGGCTCGACTAACTAGGTGAATGGTGGTACCAGCGGTTGTAATGTTAAAAAAGGGTTTCAGTTGTGACTGTTGTTGGGAGACGGTGCTTGGGAAAGAGTCTGGGTTCAGTCTGGGTCATACTGCACTTAAGGTTTATTTGCAACCTCAGGAGGAAATAGGGAGCAGGCAGTTAGATCTGTGGGGTTCAGAGGAAAGGACTGAGCTGGAGGTTTGAAACGTTGCATCATTTGCATCTCCTAGGAATGAAGCCGTGGGTGTCGTGGCATGAGATCATCCGGAGGGAGAGGAGAGATTAAAGTGAGCAGCCGAGTGCCGGGGCTCGCCAGCCTATGAGGAGCAGGCAGGAGAAGAGGAGCCCAGGGTGGGTAAGGAGGAGGCTCAGGGAGGCGTGAAAACTTCAGGGGAACGTGGTGGCAGGGAGCCAAAGAGAAGGACTGGCTCAGAAGCGAGTGTGGTCTTCAGTGTTGGATGCCACTGGGAAGTCAAGGGAGATGAGAACCTAGACATGTTCATTGGCTTTTAGCAACATCTGGGTCAGGTTTCTGTGGACACAGACGCCAGACTGCAGTGGGCCAGGGGGTGAGCAGGAGGTGAGGCCACAGAGCCCATGGACACATCGCTCTTGAGGATTTGGGCCACGGGGGGAGGAAGATGGAGATAGGGCAGTGGCCAGAGGAAACGAAAGAGGAAAGGAGGGGTTTTAGTGTTGCGTTGGTGGTGGGGGTCTGTTTGTCTTAGTGGGCAAGACTCGAACGTGTTTAAAAGCCGATGGCAAGCATTGGTTGAGGGGGAGTGTTTAAGCGCAGAAGAGAGAGGTGGAAGGGTCCAGAGATGGAGAGAAGAGACGCTTTGCAAAGCTCAGGGAAGGGGATGGGTCTTCGAAGGAGGGGGCTCCTCTGCTGTGCTGGTGGAGTGGGGGAGGGCAGGAGTGCCTGGGAAGGTGGGGACGCGCAGAGAGGATGTCTTTTGGAGGAGGTTGAGGCAATTCCTCTTCTGAAGGTCTCTCTTTTATGTAAGGTCGGAGGCAAGGTTGTGTGCTGAGAGTGAGGGTATCAGTGCGTGTGCGTGTGTGTGTCTGTGTGCGTGTGCACACCCATGTGGGCACACATGCATATGTGACAGGGTGGGCATCCATTTCAACATGGAAAAGGTTGAGATATTCCCTGCAGTCAGTGGGAGAGGGAGTCCGTCAGTTACATGCTGCCAGGCAGATAAAGGGTGGTGACTGGGGATTCACAGTGGGTCAGACTGCCGGGCTGAGCCACTTCCCCAGCAGCACCCCGCCAGGAAGGAGCAGACAGGCAGGTGGGTTCTGTGGGTTTGGAGCCTTGCCAGAAGGGTGTGTCACAAAGACAAAGGCCCGGTGGGGGGAGGGGATTGGGACGAAATGAAGCCCTTGGACAGCCAAGCTGGATAAAGAGGCAAATGAAGACAGGGCTGGGGGTGCACTGGGGGAAAGCAGTGGGGTGGGGTGCTAGAAAATGAAGCTGGGGGGGTAAGTCGCAGCCCGATAGAGAAGCTCTTGAGTGCCAAGAGCTTGGGCGTGTCTCTGGAGCTCCATGCGGAGCCACTGAGGAGCTCCCAGATCTGCGCCTAGCAAGCTCCCCCTGTGTGCGGGGATGAGCACAGGAGGTGGGCATGGGGGACAGATAATGGAAGGTGGAACACAGCTGTGCAGCCGTGCAGCCGTGCAGCTGGGAGGCAGGGCCCTGGTGGGGCAGGCCCAGGGAGGGCCAAATATCTCTGTCACCCCAACGAGTGCAGCCCATTGGCTGGATGCAGGCACAAACCCAGGCCTCTGCAGAGAGAGGGGTAAGGACCTCAATAGGGTGGGAGAGAGAAGGGGTGACCACAGGAGGACAGGAGCTCGGGGTGGGGAGAGGCCAAGAGTGGAAGACATTGGACTTTAAGAACTTACTGAATGAGTTTCGGCCAAGGTTTTTCCCCGAAGGCCCACGGAGCCCCAGACTCTGGAGGGAGGGGCCTTTTGTGGCCACCTCCACCTGAGGTCCTGCGAGAAGCAGACTTGCCTGAGATCACGTGGAGGTCAGGGCCGCTGACAAGCCAGGACGCTTACTAGCCGACTAGTTCAGGTGGGTCTTCCCTACTCAGCCCAGGTGCGAAAGGAGCAGGATTTGGGTCAGGAAGTCAGATGCCCTCTAGTAGGCTGCATCTGTGGCTGGGAAGGTGGATTCTCTGGGAGGCACAACGGGCTGTCAGTAGGTTCCCCCTGAGAGCTGCGTACCCCAGGCAAAGCCTCCCCAGAGAGAGACACAAGCCCTGGGAGACAGCCAGGTGCCCTGTGGTGTCCCATGCCTGGCAGCAACCCCCTTCCCCTCTGTGCACCTGACGTCTCTTCCTTCAGCTCAGTCCCCCTCCCAGTCACGAATGGCCAGGGACAAGCCTGTCCCTTCGCCCTGCTGCCAAGCAGAGAAAGCAAAATCCTGAGAGCGACAAAAGAGAAGCGACTTTAACTTCCTGCCCCTGTGGGCCAGATGCTGTGCTGGGTGCTCCACAGACATTGTCCCGCTCCTTCCCCAGAGGCATCCCTTCTACAGAGCGGGGAAAACAAGATTCTGGGAGCCGAAGCCGTTCTCTAGACACAATGCTCTGCTCTGAGGTTGGGAGGGGAGCAAGTGATCTTGCCTAGGCTCTGACTTCTGATTGGCTGTCATGATCAAGTGCTGCTCCTTAATCACTGAGGCCAGAGGTCCTGCAGACCCCCAAGTGAACACGGCAGACCCCAGCCTGTCGCAGGGCAGCCTGCAGAGCCCACACTGTCTCACAGCTTCCTAAAGACCCCTAGTCTGTCACAGAGCTCATCGAATAAGGAACACTCAGGGTTTTAGTCCCATCTTCCTCCAGGTGGCCTCACCCCTTCATTCCCACCACCCTGGTTCTGAGACTGGCGCAAACGCTCTTCTATCCCAGGGCAGTGCAGCAGGTGTCTACTGAGCCCCTACGCCGGGCTCTTTACTGTGCTGGCCGGGGATGGGCAGAGGCACAGGAAGCAGGTGTATAGAGCACTGGAGAACACAGGCAGTTACCTGGATAGTCCTTGAAGATTCCCTCCTGCCCGAGGCCGTCCTCTGCAGCCACTCCCCAGGGGGTCCCAGGGCCCAGAACCAAGTCTGCCCATCTTGCGTGGGGCCTCCTGTCTCTGCAGCCTGCCTCTCAACACTGCTGGGACCCTTTCTGCTGGCCTCTCTTATGCTGAGATCCATGTCACAGAACCTTTTCTGCTCCTCAAACCTGCCTTGCTCTGGCTCACCTCTGGGCCCTTGCACAGGTGGACCGCTCTTGTCCGCTCTCCCTCTTCGTCTTGCCAACATTTCTCAAGTCTCCACTGGCTGCCACTTCCTCTGGAAGCCTTTCTTGTCCTGCGATAGGCGTGCCCAGTGCCTGTACTCACCCATCACACACACTTCTCGTGCCTGGAGGTATTTGCTAATGGCCCATCTCCCTAGCACACTCTTTAAGGGCCGGGACCCTGCCTGCCTGCCCCCATCGTAGCCCCAGCACCTCATGTAGTGCCGCCCGGGTGTGCATGTTCAACCCAGTGTACTGGATACATGGATTACACACTCTGAGAACCTAGCGATTATCGACAGACGTGCGTGTCGTCAATGATAATCCATCCGGCAATGGAAGTAGAGTCAAGGTTCAGAAGTAGAGAGAAGGGAGACAGTGATGCAGTCACAACTGGGAAGGGGGTCAGGGAGGTAACAGCTAAGCTGAGTTTTCCAGAGTGAGAAAGAAATGCTTTTCCACGAGCCAAGGCAGGGGCATCCAGGAGAGGCATCTGTGGCAGGGTGAGCCCCGCTGCAGCGGGGGGTGGGGGCGTGGGAAGATGAGGAGGGGTTGGGCCGTGAGCACGTTGCTGCTGGTGCAGACAGACTGCACAGGGGTGTGCTGGACTGCAGTGGGGTCGAAGAGGGTGAAAGAGGCCAACTCTTGGGGGCCGTGTGCCACACAGAGGGTTTCACCTCCATCCCCCAGGAGATGGTCTCTGTGCAGAGTCGGATTGGTGGAGTTTCTTGAGGAAACACGACCAGAAGGAGAAAGATGAGTCCAGAAGCCTTCAGGATTGCCCGGGGGAGAGATGAGGACATCAGGACCCAGGGCTGGGAGATGGGGGGAGGGCGGGGCTTGCGATGTCTCGGGGAGGAAGGATGGTGTGGGGCGGGGTGACTGGCAAGTGCAGAGGGATGGTCACTGTCCTGACTCTGGTGACGACAGCGAGGCTAACAGGGCTTTCGCGGAGAAGGAGGGAGCTGGGACAGCTCGGGGTCGGGGACAGCTTGGGAGGTCAATTCAGAACGTGTTGATAAAGAGTCCAGGAGTTGCGTGGATGTACGTGAGCACAGCCTAGAGAGAAAATGCCACTTTAGCAAAAAATCCCACAAAAAACCACAAAACAAAAAATACCCAATCAAACAAATGGAATGGGAAGAAATTAGCCATTTCACAAAACAACTCATTCAGCAGCAGGAGTCTCCATACAGGTCCTTGTAAGTTTAGTCCCATCTGGTGCGACACGATACGAGTCACTTCACACAAACTTAGTTTCCACAGAGAGACTGTGGGGCATGTGGCTACCCCATTATGCCTCACGTGACATAGGCAAGCCACTATGTGTGCCGGTATTTTTGTGGCTCTGGGCAAAGGGTTTCTTGCCTTTTCCCTTCCCCATTTCTGGTGAAGTAACTGTTTCACTTGTTGGCTGAATTCCTGTTCTAGTAGGCAAAGTCTTTCCTTCTCATTCAGAACTAAGGCTTAATGCAGGCGCCCTTGAGCGAAGAGTCGGTGGCAGCCATTCACACTGTAGTATAAATGACCAGAGAGCAAAGTTTTATGGAGGTAAAGGGGGTTATGAAGGCACTGGGCTTGTGAAAGGCTGACGGAGTGAAGGAAAATGAGGTCATGGGGAAGAAATTATAAAGCTGAGGAGAGGATGTTGGAGAAAAGCCTTCAGAGAGATGGGACCCATTGGAGCACACACTCTATTTGGTTTCCCCTCTGGCTCACACAGATCCCACCCTGCCTTGCAGTAGATTCATGCATCTTCCTTCTACAAAATGACCATTTACTGTTAAATCTCAGGGTCACCCAACAGGCTTGGAGCTCCTCTGTAAAGTCGTGTTAAAGCAAATGGAATCTTCCTGACAGTGTAAAGGCAGTTCAGGAACTGAATGGGTGGGGTGCTGTAGGCAGGGCTGGGGAGGCCTCCAGATGTTATTTGGTAGAACTACCCAAGTAAAATTCTCACAGAATTCAATAACAACAACGAAAATAGAAGCACTTTATTGTGCACTCACTGTGTGCTGGGTCCTGTGCTGCACACCTTGTGGAACTTACCACACTCAGCCCTCTGAACAACTCTGTAAAGTAATTACCCCCGTTTTACAAAAGTGAAGTCTGGAGAGGTTTCTTGCCCGTCATGAATGTCTGAGTTGGATGAGTTGGATGCAAGCCCATCCCTGTCCTACTCCAAAAGTATTGGGGTGTTGAACTGCCACCAGGTCATTTAATCTGAATCCCCCTGGTGCCAAAGTCTTGCTGGCTGAGCCAGAGTGGGGAGGAGGCCACAGAGGCTAGAGCTAGAGGCTCATCAGCAACTGGCCACCAGTGCTCAGGACACCCAGAGGACCACAGTTCCAGGACAGCTCTTTTTTCCCCACTTTTTGAGAGGCATGAACACATCAGGAAACACCTGTGGCTGGGGACAGACAGCCAGGGTGAGCAAATGATCAGATCTACACAAAAGGGACAAAGAATGTGTGGAGGGACCTCAGAAGGGTGAGGGATTCCCTCTGGCTGCTCAGACTGGGACTCTGCAATCTGGTTTCACGTTCTCAATTCTAAAAAAACAAGCCTATGAGGCAGAAACAGCAAAGAGCATGGGATTTGGAATTCGAGATTGAAACCTGACTGTGGAGCCCAGATGGGACACAGACTGACCACGTGACCTAGGGGAAGTCACACAAGTGCTCTGGGGCCTGTTCAATCCTTTGTAAAACAAGGCTGACAATAGTACCTACATCCTGGGGTTATTGTGGGGTTCAAAGGAGGTTCCATGGGAGAGCTCTGTTAACTGTCCTGTTGGTCCTTGCTATGTTGCTGATGTCCTGGAGTGTTGAAGGGTCTCTGGTTCAGGGACTACACCCCCAACTTACCTCCCTCAATGGTTCTTACTTCTTTTGCAGACTTATTTTGTTCCAAAATGGCATCTTCCTTTTATGGGGTTCTCTTCATTGCTGGCCTCTGCGCCCCAATCTACTGTGTGCCCCCAGCCAGTGTTCCCAGAGGAGGATCCCCCCACCCTTCCTCCACAAAGAGCACCCCCACCTCCCAGGTGTCTTCCCTCAACACTGACTTTGCCTTCCGCCTGTACCGGAGGCTGGTTGTGGAGGCCCCGAGTCAGAACGTGTTCTTCTCCCCCATCAGTGTCTCTGCTTCCTTGGCCATGCTCTCCCTTGGGGCCCGTTCAGCCACCAAGACCCAGATTCTCCAGGGCCTGGGCTTCAACCTCACGTGCACGCCTGAGCCCACCATCCACCAGGGCTTCCAGCACCTGGTCCACTCACTCACTGTCCCTGGCAAAGACCTGGGCTTGCAGATGGGCAGCGTCCTCTTCATCAAGAAGGAGCTGCAGCTGCAGGCAAATTTCTTGGACAACGTCAAGAGGCTGTACGAGGCAGAAGTGTTTTCTACAGATTTCTCCAACACCGCCATTGCCCAGGCGAGGATCAACAGCTATGTGGAGAAGGAGACCAAAGGCAAGGTCGTGGACTTAATCCGAAGCCTTGACCCTCTGACAGCCATGGTGCTGGTGAACCACATTTTCTTTAAAGGTTCGGATATGAGAAGTTGATTTTGATTTGCTTTGTTTTATTTTGTTTGCTTAGTCAAATATGCAAGCAAGACAAACCCTAGACAGCAGGGTGGAGCATTGCCTGAGTTCTAATTAGCTTTGCAACTGGCTGTCTGCAGGACCTTGGCGGTGTCATGTTTACCAGTTATAGTGGGACTCATAGCTCTGTCTTTGGATAGACTGATTAGGTGTCCTGAGAAGTGGACAGTGGACTCAGTGGGCAGCCCATAAGAAAATTCTTCTGGAAACTAGCTTGGGAGAAAGGATCTTATCTCTGGCCACCAGCAGCTGCCCCACTGTTCCCTGAAGGTTTTAGAGGAGGGACACAGAGCTCTCTGGCAGACAGCCCAGTTTAAGAAGCAAATCCAAGGTTGGGAACACTTTCATGGGGGTGGAAGTGTAGATAGTATAACTGTTATTCACATCCACTGTACAGCTCTCTAGAGCTTTACGGTTTCCACTGTGTTATAGCAGAATGCACATCAGCTTGGAAGTCGGACAGCCTGGGTTCGAATTTCACCTTTGCCTCTTGTTTGCTCCATAATCTTTAGCATGTTGCTTAA
This sequence comes from Daubentonia madagascariensis, assembly GCA_023783475.1. Lineage (NCBI taxonomy): Eukaryota > Metazoa > Chordata > Mammalia > Primates > Daubentoniidae > Daubentonia > Daubentonia madagascariensis. The sequence goes on along the minus strand of JAKFHU010000485.1, from coordinate 51,928,976 downwards.
AAGATCTACCCTGTATCAAGTGCCTGATTTGTACCGGTCTCTGTGCTGACTGGATGGGTGGATGGTAAAGCCAAGTTCATGGGGCTGTGCTTGAGGTAGAAGTGCCCAGCCTCTCCAGGCAGAGTTATCACGGACACTACTGTGTCATCCCTCCCTCCTCCCCCCGCACCCCTTCTTTCTTCCGTCCCCCAACTCTCTGTCCACCAGTTCATCCATCCATCCACCCGCTCACCCTCCGTCCACCCATTCACCAAGCTATCCATCCATTTGTCCATCCATCCTGCAAATAAGGAAGAGAAAGAAAAAACCCAACACGCTTTGAGCTCTTACTAAGTCACCTTCGCTTGTATGTGAAGGTATTTAACTTGATTCTATTTTAATTGAAATATAACTCACATACCATAAAATTCACCATTTTAAAGTGTACAATTCTATGGTTTTTGTTTTTAGTATATTCACAAGGTTGGGCAACTACTCCTTCTATGTAATTCTAGAGCATTTTCATCACCTCAAAAAGAAGCCCCGCACCCATTAGCAGTCACTCCCCATTGCATTTTGCTATCTTTGGCTCACTAATTGCATTGTGACATAACAATTTCTCTCCTCTCTTTGTGCTAGCCAAGTGGGAGAAGCCCTTTAACCCTGCGGATACGAAGAAGTACTTCCCATTCCTGGTGGGCAAGGGAGCCACTGTGCATGTCCCCATGATGCACCAGATGGAGCAGTTTGCTTTTGGGGTGGATCCAGAGCTGAACTGCTTTGTGCTGCAGATGAACTACAGGGGAGATACCGTGGCCTTTTTTGTCCTGCCTGGCAAGGGCGAGATGCAGCAGCTGGAACAGGCCTTGTCAGCCAGGACGCTGAGGAAGTGGAGCCACTCACTGCAGAAGAGGTGGGCCTCTGTGTCAATTTGCTGGGAGCTTAGGCAGGGGATGGTGTATATCCAAGGATGGGAGGAAAGACTATACTAACAGCTACTGAATAATCACTCCTGCAAATTGAGCACCAACTGCATGCAGGATAGTAAACCTGGTGCTGTATATACATGTTCTCATTTGAACTTCACTATCACCTGATAGATGAGAAGTCTTGTTACCACCCCATTTCACAGATAAGGAAGTAGAGGGTCTAAGAGGATAGCCCAAGGTCATGTAGCAATTATGTCACTGCAGAGCTATGCTGTCATGGTAGCTATTATGTGCTACCAGAACTTGCTGTGGAAGCCAATCTGATATTTAATTCCATGGAATGATCCCATAAAAGCAAATAAATTAAAAAAGCATTGTTTCTCACCTATAAAATAGTGAAATTACCAAATTCATAGGTTGTTGAAAAGATAAAATAAGTCACTATTTATAAAGTGCTTAAAAGAATGCCTAGGAGATGGTAAGTCTCAATAAATGTTAGCCACTAGTAACATTATTACTAGTTCTGTAATTGTTATGGAGAGTATCAAAAGTATACAGAGAATATAAAAAGTATGAACCATAAAATTAAAAGGAATGTCAAAGTTTTATGTTCAGTCTCAGGAACATTTTCTTGGCATCGTCGGCGACATTTCCAGGTGCTCATAGCCTAGGAGGAGAGAAAAGATAGGATGGAGGATGAGCGTCATTCAGGAAAGACCATGGTCTATGCCCCTGGGGGTGGGGGAGGCAGAGCGCGGAGGAGCTTCTGATGACAGACAGATCACTTCCAGCTGGGACTGGTGGCGTTTAGCCTCAGGTATGGATAGGACATGAACACGCAGAGGTTTGGGAAGGGCAGTTTTAGTAGAGGAAGCAGCACTGGCAAAGATGCAGAGTCGAGGATCAAGAGATGCTCCAGGATGTTTCCGGTCTCTTCTCAGACCTCACCCAGGGCTGGGTAGAGGATGAGGAGGCAGCAGGGAGGCTGGGGAGGCAGGGGCAGGGCACAGAGCAGCAGAAGGAGCAGAGGGAAGATGGAGACGCCAAGGCAAGCACAGGGGACAGTGACAGGGAGGAGAGAGCTGTCCACAGTGCCAGGGGTTACAAGACACCTGTCAGATGAGGGCTGAAAAGTGTCCATCTGTGAGTTACCAAGTATATGACCTTGGGCAAAGCACTAAAACTAAGCTTTACAATATTTAAAACAGGGAAAGTATTACTGAACGTGCCTGGGACAATGTCTGGCGTGTAGTAAATGTTCAATAAATGCAGGCTGTTTACTCTTGTTTAGGGAAACTGTTGCAGAGGAAGAAAACATTGTGCCAAACTCTAGGATTGAGCTGTCCAATAATAGTAGCCACTGGCCACGTGTGCTTATTTAAATTTAACTAAAATTTAGTAAAATTAAAAATTTAGTTTCTTGTTTGTACCTGCCACACTTGGTTGCTCAAGAGCCACATGTGGCCAGGGGCTACCATATTGGACAGCACAAGTATAGACTCTTCCCAACATCACAGAAAGTTTTACCGGACTTTGTTGCTCTAGGGGGTGAGGAGGGTTTGTGTCAGGAAGGGCTGTTGGGGGGGGCATGGTAGGCGGGGGCAGCACCATTACTATTGGATGTTTCCCATTGGTTTCTCCTTCTCTGGGCCACCTTACCTCTGCACTCTGCTTCACAGGGGGGCCTGTGGTCGTCTTGCATATGTTTGGTGCTGGACTTGCTGAGCTGGGAGGCTTATTTCCAGAGCAACCTGGGTTGCTTGGCTAGGATGTCTTGGACTTTTTTAGCAGCAACCAACAAATGCCTGGAGGAAGAACCAAGTCTCCTAAAATGCCATCTAGAAGCAGAGATGGAGACACCAAGGGCTTGTGACCTTACCTCTTCCTTTTTCCTTTTCCACAGGTGGATAGAGGTGTTCATCCCCAAATTTTCCATTTCTGCCTCCTATGACCTAGAAACCATCCTCCCAAAGATGGGCATCCGCAATGCCTTTAACAAAAATGCTGATTTTTCTGGAATTGCAAAGAGAGGCTTCCTGCAGGTTTCTAAAGTGAGTTGGTTGAGGAAAATATTTGCAAGAAAGTCTGAGCTGGAAGTGTCTGCAGAGATTGGTGAATGGAGCACTCTCAACCAGGCCTGAGAGGTGAAATGGTCTCTCTGTGGCCAGAAAGGCTGAATATTGTGGCTCCCAGGCCTGTGGCTTCATGGCCATTGCACCTCTGATGCACCGTCACCTTTTGTCCCTCTTCAAACAAATGTTCTGAAGGTGGCCTCAGCCTGGGGCAGAAGGGCAGGTGGCCCTGGCATTTAGCATTTGGCCTCGCTACCTTCCTCCCTAAAGTTAGGTCCTTACCCAGACATCATATTGTGGCTGTTCATAGGCCATTTGCACCTGTAGGTGTGTTGTTTGGCCTTCAATGTTTGTGGGCGGGGACTGTTAAAACTTAGTATATTGCATCTAAAAGTCTAGATTTCTGATCATCTTGAAATAAATCACTGAGCGTAATTCCCGCATGGGCAACAGCAAGCCCAAACCACTCCACAGCAGCAATTGCTGGGGCTGAGCCCCTTTCGGCCAGACTGTACCCGCCAGGTTACCCAGGCACCATGCTCTTATAGGAGGTCCCTCAACTCTTTGGGGTTACCTGCCTAGTCCCTGCCCACATATGGGTTTCTCATCCCTGACCTAAAGTTTTGTTCTGATAATGGATTATAATGCGCAGAAGTGGTTCAGGGACCACAGAAGGGGATCCTGTCATTGGTTTTCAGGGAATGCAGAGACATCCCACTGGAATATGATGAGCATAACAGACCTTTTCTCAAGGAAAATGCTTCTGTACACCTATGAAACACCATGCCTGTAATCACAGGAAGCTCACAGCCTCCCTGAAGCTTAGGAGCGCAGGAACCCCAGGTTAAGAATCTCTTCTCTAGAAGACAAAGAAGGAATCTGACCTTTAGTAATACCAAAGCCACGTGTGCCGTGCAAGCATTGTAGCATTTGCTGTTGCTAGCAGGTACATGAGCACTTGCTTTGTATGATCTCCTTTAATTTAGCCAATAACCTTGTGGGATACATGCAATTATTAGCACCTTTTATAGATTTGGAAACTGAAGCACTCAGCATCTAAATAACTTTTGCAACAGTAAGTGGCAGAACTGAGCCTCAAACCTAGATTCTGTATTTGTAAGCATTCAACTCCATGCATGAGGGTCAGTGGAGCAGTAGCCAATACCAGTTGCAATTTGTTGAGCAAAGCTAACGCCAGACATTTGGTGTACATAACCTTGAAGCCTCTCAGGCAAAAACACCAAAGCTCAGTTAAGTAGAGGTGTATCCGTGGGGGCCACTGATGTTTGTTTTTCCCTTGGCAGGCCACCCACAAGGCTGTGTTGGACGTCAGTGAGGAGGGGACCGAGGCTGTAGCAGCTACCGCCACCAAGCTCGTAGTCCGGTCGAAGGATGGCCCCTCTCACTCCTCTGTCTTCTTCGATAGGCCCTTCCTGGTGGTTGTTATGAGTGAAGCCACAGAGCATATTCTTTTTCTAGGGAAAGTTGAAAATCCCACTAAGTCCTAGGTGGAAAATGGCCTGTTGATTTACTACACATAGATAACACACAGGAAATAAAAAACCACATGCCTCCTCTTATTCTGAGGGTCCACCACTCCAGCAGAGCTGCAAGACTTGATCATCAAACCCTCAGCAGAGACCCCAGTCATGAGCCAATGCCCATTGACCCCAGTCACTGCCCCTTTCCTCAAATTCTCCCAGGTATCCTGCATCATGGAATATTGCTGGGTTGGTGTATTTCCATTCCTGGAAACTCCTGGGAATGTTAACCTATAGGTCAGGCACTTTTATTGCAGAATTATAGTAATAAATTCAATAAAACTGCAATGTGAATTCAGCTAGCAACAGGGCTCCTACATACCTGAAAATGATTTATTGGCAAACTCAAAGTGGCTGGGTTGTCACCCCATGACATTTCAGTGGCTGCATGAATTAGTCCCTGCATTCATTCAGTGAAAACTTGTTGAGCACCTGATATATGCTGGGAGTGAATTAAGTAGACATGATCCCCAGCCTGTTGGGACTAACTGGGGACACAGACAACCCAACAACAACAATAAAACCAAACCTTCAAATCGACATGATTGTAGCAGACTAGGATAAGTGCCGTGGAAATATTGAATAGGGTGGTTGAGACAGAGAACAGGAGGGAAAGGGAGGCTTTCGTGGCTGTGGCGGCCGTGAGTCAGGAATGAGCAGGTGTGTTGGAGGGACAGAAGGGAGACCCTTGTGGCTGGAGCATCGTGTGTCACAGACAGAAGAAAAGAGGTAGAAACAAGGACAAAGACACAAGGAGGTCAGATGGTGTGGGGTGTTCTTGGCCAAGGAGGGTAGTCTGAGCTTGGTGGGGAGCACCAGAAAACCAATCAACAATTGCTAATGTACGGGCTGTGAAGGTCTCCCTGGGTGCCGTGGAATAGTTTCCCATCTCAGCAGGGCTGGCTGTCTTCCTGACTCTGATGTTGTCATGTACACACACACACACACACATACACACACGCAGCCCCCTGGAGGCTCAGCCTCCTCCCTGCTGGTTGCAGTGACAATGCTCTGGCTCCCTTACTCTGAGTCCTGAGAGCTGCATGTGGTGCAACAGGCCACGGCAGCACCAAGGCAAAGGCAGCTCATGCCCTTTGTGTTGTCCCCACCTCCCTCCCTCCTCGCTGCTGGGTGGGCTGTGCTGGCTCCTTCCTCCTCACCGTCATTACTGAGGGTGTCTCCTGCAGCCTCCAGTGGAGCCTGTGCTCCCATCAGATCCAAAGACCCATGCGCCCCACCTCACACTGGCAAAAGCCTTGAAGGAGCCTGACCACCTAGCCCCCACACTCCCACTTTACAAACAGCAGAGCCGAGATGCAAAGAGCAAAAACAAGCAACCCAGGCCACTTCCGTGGGCAGGATTAGAGCAAGGACCAAAGCCCGAAGCTGCAGCTCTGACTTTTCCATGATGCTGCCTGTTCCAAGCTTTGTTTTACACCCAATGCTGTGCCCTCAGGCACTCCATAAAGGCCACAGTGGAGAAACCAATCCTGCTTTTCTCCAGGAAGCACACTGAGCCAGACACGGCTCCAGGCATGTGTGGGTTTCCAAGAGCAGACAGGACATCCCGCAGCAGCACGAAGGAGATGGCAGGTGTGAACTGACTACTAGCACTTTGGTTGTTCCCAACTAGCTCTTTCTAGGAAGTATCAGGTGCCCCAGGTGGTTAGGGGTGGGTGAGGGTTGTCAGCACCCCAACCTTGCTCCTAGGTGGCACTTTACAATGAAAGCAAGCCTCAGGTGGCATCCCAGTGCCCATTCAGGCTTGTGTTAACAAACAGGTACAAGAACAGTCATCGAACATATTCTGTCAGCTTGGTGATCTCTGGGCTCTGTTTTTCGAGATAAAGTGTACTTTGCATTTTGTTTTGAAATTCATTTTAGTCAGGTATGGCAAGATGACAGACACAGAGACAGCTGCCCTTGAAAGAGGAGTTTATCATTTGGAGTACCCAAGAGGAGGGGGCACGGCCCACCGTGAAGGGCCACAGGGGGAGGCACCAGGAGGTACAAGGAGCGAAGGGAGAGCCTGGGCAGAGCCTTAGTACTACACTGGGGGGAAGTAGTTAGGTGGGGACATCCGTCTTGGGCAGGATGTGAAATACAGAGGTTGGGGCTTATGGTTGGAGGGTTTGTAAAACCTTGAAGACATAGAGATGATGTGAATATGATCAACTTTGCCCATTAGTTTGGCCCAAGATTTAGAGACGCAAAATCATCAATCACAGAATATCAAGAATGATTATTACAGCATTGTATGAAGTTTCTACTCAAGGCAGAAGCGACAAATACAGACTCACAGGCACCTCCACCTCCACCCCACAGGAAAATCAGGTTCAGTCTCCCGGGAGACTTTATGTTTACAAAGTGCCCATTGGTTGCAACCACCGTGCCAACCTGAACAAGCCTTCACTTGTATGATTAAATAATTCTACTTTTTAACAATAATGCTTTATTGTTTTTTCGTTATAAATAAGATACATGCTCTTTGTAAGAAACTCCGAGAAAACAAAAGATCTACAAAGAAGAACGTAAAAGTCACCTCAATTCCATCATCAAGAGATTCTCTCATAAACAAATCCTCATTTAGTTCCCGGCTTCAGTCTAGATACTTTGGAGACAGGGTGAACATGAGTCAATGATTCCACTGTATAGGGTTTTCAAAGTGGCAGGAAGGAAAATTTTGCTCTACTTGCAGAATCTCCTTCCCATCTATTTTTCTCTGTGTACAGATATTTATTTGAAGTATCAGTGAAACACTGGAATGGTTCAGTGTGGTGGAGAAGGCTTGGGCTGGGGTGTCAGGTCCATCTTCTGAGCGTGGCTCCACCCCCCACTTAGTGTGCAAGTTATTGAGCCTTGCAGAGCCTCGGTTGCCCATCTGTAAAGAAGGGATGATTGTGCCCCTCTCACGTTCTTATCATGAGGGTGATCAATAAAGAACACAGCCTGGATCATACAAAGCTCTGACACAGGGATCAGCAGCAGCAACCGAACCACCCCCTGCTGTCATCACCATCTCAGAACATCCTCAAACCCAGCCAGGTCCCGAATCACAGTGCACTCCTCTCTTTGTAGGACAGGCAGCCACAGCTGGGGCAGATACTCCGAGAAAAAGATCTCTTCCTGTTTGCTGTGCATTGTCTTCATACCAGTTCCAGGAATTGACCTGACAAATATTGACTAGGTTACTGTGATCTCAAAACACCATTTCCCTGTGGGTAGGAGGGGACGCGGTGCTGAAGACCCAGGCCCCTGCTCAGTGACTTTGCTCTGTGAGTACTGTGCCTGTGCCCAGATGGGAGGCAGGGGCAGCGGCTCTCCCCCTCCCTCCCTCTCCCCCCTCCCCCTCTTTCCTCCTCCCTCTGGCTTTGGTGGCGGGGATGGGAGAAGTAAGTCCCCTGAAGAAAAGACATGCAACCACATACTGCCTCTGAATCCTGAAGGAGGAACTTCAGGTTTTCAGTCACCTTTTATGGAAAATGTGGCCTTCAAGAACCTTGAGGGGGGATCCCCAAATATTCCTGGCAGTTAGACAAAAAACCAAAACAAAACAGAACAATACAACCCAAAGCAAAATGACAATGTTGCTGTAGCAAATTTACCAGAAACTCTGTTATGTGGAAAGGATTGTGCTTAGCAGCCCTGGAAGGGAACTTGAATCTTACTCCCGCCTCTTATGGGTGTTTGTCCTGACACTGAGTCAGTTGTCCCACATGTGCAGTAGGGATGACAAGATAACCCTAAGCCTTAAGGCTCTCATAAGGATTAAATTAAGTAAGATAAAGCTAGTGTTTCTCAACAAAGGCACTACCGGCATTTCGGTGAGCCCACTCTTCCTTGCAGGTGACTGCTCTGGGCGTTTCAAGAGCTTTGGGTGCCTGGCTCTCCCCCACTAACCTCCGATATCAGCCCGCCTCCAGTCATTGAGATGATCCAAGTTACCACCGCCCCCACACATCCCTCCCCCGCTTTTGTTGGGAGCCAGTGACACAATATATCTAATATCCCCATCACTCAATAAACCCTTAAGAAGTGAGCGTTCTTAATTTTCCACTGGGGTCTTTCTGGAAAAAAGAATTAGGAAGGGAACTGGGTATCATTACACACAGCTGTGGTAGAAAGGGAAGAAAACTCTCATTGTGCCCTTTCTATGTGCCAGGTGCTTTGTACCTTGTATGTCATACAATCCTCACACCCCAGGAGGCAGGCATTACCGACTGTACATTGCAAATGGAGACACTGAGTTTCAGAGAGGTTCCTTTGCACAGTATCACACAGTGAGTTACTGGAGAGCCTTGATTCAAACCCAGGCCACCTGACTTACAATTCAACCCTCTTTGGGAAACAGATCCTTCTGCAATCGGGGAGTCCTTGGAGTGCAGTGGGGTAGAAAATGGTGCTGAGTTCAATAGGATAAAAAGAATAAACTAGAAATAGTTTCATAACAGTTGCTTTCTTATTTTACCCAGGGGCAGACCAATTTTTAAATTGTTTTTCATCTTCCAAATTTTCCAGCAAAAAGAATATTCGAAGTATAAGGAAACTGTCATTAAGTGGAGCCCACACTGTGCTGTGCTGGAGGAGGGAGGACATGGCCTTGGGGACATGCCCACAGGACTTTGGCCAGCAAACATGTTTCAACACAACAGATAATGAGGCTGCATTTGTCCCTCACTCCAGCTGTCCGTCGTGGTTTAGCAGGGTATTTAGGGCACCAAAGGCTATAAACTATCTGCAAAAATATGATCTCTCCCACCCTGTCACAGCATTTGTAATTGATCCAAAAGTCGCTGGTTTGGACAAAAAGTATTAAAGTTGCCAGTTAAGACACAGATGTTATTAGGACAAACTAACAAGGATGGGGTGGCCAGCAGTGCACAGCCACTGCGCAATGGACATGGGAAAGGTCGGCTCTGAAGGGAGCAGGAGAAGGACACTCCCCTCACTGAGGACATCAAGGTCTGGGAGGGTCCCGGTGGCAATGTAGCAGTGAGCCCTCTGTGAGGACGGGATGTGTGCGGGGGGTGGCAAAGGGAGAGAAGGGACACAGGCTGGGCAAGCAGGGATGACATTGTTTGCCCTGCAGTGTCCCTTCCAGCTTGGGCTGCACTCTCTGCCATGAAGCAAGGCGTCTTCTTGACCCTTCACCACTTTGGCCCCCTAGAAGTGGACCAAAGGCTCTTTTGGCACATCTTCTAACTTAAAATAAAGCACAATGGATATCATATTAGTTCCCAAGGGCTGCCTTAACAAAGTACCATACACTGGGTGGCTTAAACAACAGAAATTTATTGTCCCACAGTTCTGGAGGCTTGAAGTCCAAGATCAAAGTGTTGGCACGGTTGATTCCTCCTGAGGGCTGTGAGGGAGAGTCTGTTCCATGCCCCTCTCCTAGTTTGCTGGGGTCTTTGGCATTCCTCGGCTCTTGTACGTGCATCACCCCGGTCTCCGCCTTCCATCTTCACACGGCATTCTCCCCGTGTGCATGTCTGGGCCCAAACTTCCCTTCTTATGAGGACGCCAGTCATATTGGACGCGGGCCTACTCTAATGGCCTCATCTTAACTAATTACATCTCAAATGACCTTATATCTAAACAAGATCACATTTCAAGGCAATACAGGTTGGGACTACAGCATATGAATTTTGGGCAGACACGATCCAACCCTCAGCAGATATCTTCCCTACACCCTGCATTAATAAAGACAGAGGTTTTAGCAGCTGCAGCAGCCAGGGGTTCCAGATAACAGATGGAGACCTGGGGACAGGGTAGATCTCTCTCACCTCTCCCCCCAGGCTCCATCAATCCTGCCTTGCCACCCCTTGGGCTGTATTCATCCACGTGGTCTGGGTGGCTGGTCGTCACATCTCACTCCAGCCAATGAAGAACCAAAAGAGCAGAGGATGCTCTTCTTTCTTTTAGGGCCTGACTGAGGCTTTGTACATCATGCTTTCCTTTCCAACTGGCAAGATTACAGTTAATGGCCGTGCCTGGGGCCGAGGGAGGCCCAGCATTACTTGTTGGCAGAGTGTCTGGAAAATTTGCTCCACAGCATTCTTCTCCATATATATTTGCTTATTTAGCTACTGAGTGTCAAGTAAACTAGGGTCAGCTAGGCCCTAAACTTTATGAGATCAGGAATTATGTTTACTGCCTTCCCCCACTGGTTACTGAGGACCTAGTGCATTCCTTGGACCAGATAGACACTCGACAGTTAATGAACGATTAACTTTCATTGAAAAGTCATTGAAAGAATGACTGGAAAGAAGAAGAAAAGAAAGGAAGGAAGGAAGGAAGGAAGGAAGATAGACTATGGAAGTTGTTTTATTTTATAGCCCAGAGTACTTTACATAACAAAATCTTAGAGCCCTATCAATATGTAAAGCAGATAAAGAGTTGCTGCCCTGACTGAAGTCTTGGAGGAAAGTGTCCAGAGTCCCAACCACTCATCCACCACCTTGTCCTCTGCGGCACCCCTCATGGCACCCTGGTGGGGTACCGTGTGAATGGTGGGGTTTGTTGTATAGGCAATGTAGAACCATGCAGTCATTTATGAAGAAGATTGACATGTTCACTCGCTTATTTTCAGAGGATGGAGCTAGCTTGGCCATGGCTGCTGGCAGCAGGAATCCTGGCCTCTGTCCAGTGTCAGCCGCTTCCTGCCCATCGGGATAAGAGTCTTGGGGGACTGCAATCCCCCAGCCATCAGCTTTCAGAGCCAGCCCCTGCCTACCACAAAATCACGCCCACCATTACCAATTTTGCCCTGCATTTGTATAAGCAGCTGGCAGCAGACACCCCCGGAAACATCTTCTTCTCCCCGGTGAGCATCTCTACCACTCTGGCCCTGCTCTCTCTTGGGGCCCAAGCTGACACCTCAGCTCAGATCCTGGAGGGCCTCGGCTTCAACCTCACAGAAACCCCAGAGGCCGACATCCACCGGGGCTTCCAGAGCCTCATCCGTACCCTTGGCCTGCCCAGCCCCAAACTTGAACTAAAAGTAGGCAACTCCTTGTTCCTAGACAAGCAACTAAAGCCTCAGCAGCACTTTTTGGACAGCATCAAGGAAGCTGTATGGAGCTTTTGCTTTTTCTGCCAACTTCACGGATTCTGTTACAACTGGGAGGCAGATTAATGACTACGTGAGAAAGCAAACATATGGGCAAATCGTGGCCTGCCTCCAGGAGTTCAACCAGGACACGCTCATGGTTCTCTCCAATTATATCTTCTTCAAAGGTGAGGGCTTACTTAGACAGAAATATTGCCACCTCCTCTGCAAGTAAATGCTCTTATTGCAGAGAGACAGCCAAGAGGTTCTTTGCCTGCCTCTTTGGAGAATCTATGAATAGAGTTTTTCCACCTTTCAGCAGAATCAAATCCCATGTGGGTTGCAAATATGTAAGAGGCAGCACAGCTCTGTGGGGTGGTGATGCTCTTCTTGGGTAGGAATGGGTGCCATGGAGCTCTGAAACATCCACCCAGACTTGGGGAGGAGGGAAGGCTTCCTGGGAAAAAAGCCATCTAGGCTTCAACACGAAGAAGGAGTTATATCTACTCAGATGAAGAGTCTTGGGAGAAGTAGGCAAATTCAGGTTGAAAACAACAGCACATATAAAGGTCCAGGGAAAAGAGATACCATTGTATTTTCAAAGAACTAAAACAAATTTAGTGGGGCTGGAACACCAAACACAATGGAGGAACGCCCGTGGAGAGGCCAAGAGTCGCAGTGCAGAGAGAAGCAAGGGCCGTGTTGAGCATCTTACACTTTATCCAGGGAATCTCAGATACCAAAGAGTTTTAAGCATGAAGGAAAATGATCACATCTGTTTCAGGAAGATCAGTCTGGCTACAATTTAGAAGATGGTTTGTAGGGGAGGGAGAGGAAAGACAGAGGTTCTCAAAGTGTCCAAAGGAAGTGTCATGGTGGCTGCATTGTGGCTTTGGAGGTAGAATCTTGGTCATTGATTGGGTTGGGTGTGGACATGTGGGAAAGGATGACCGAGTTCCCCCCACCCTGCCCCGTCATCAAGACCAGTGCTTTCAAGAGGTGGTTGTGGGGGCAGATTATAAGTTGTAAGAGAGAAGACACTACACATGTGGATGTGACTGTGACCCACAGATTCTGCATTTCTCACTACATTTTAATGGGCTTTTGTATTATACATTACATTTTATTAACTGAATTCTTTCTCCTCTTTCAGTTTGAAGATTAGGGAGTTGGCAGGGAGTGAAGGAAGAAGCTCTTGAGCTTCTCTGCTGAAGGTTGTTTTCTGGAGGCAGCTTGGCTGAGAAGGATCAACTCGGTGTTTGAAAACCACCTGAGCTGTGGAGTCAGAGTCAGGTCTCCCATCCCAGCTCAGCCATTTAATGGCTCTGAAAATTGAAATGTTTAAATAAAATTCACAAAGACTCAGTTTGCTCACCCCTAATATGGGGATAATAACACCGGTTTCTTATTACCTTTTGTGATGATTTAAAGAGATAATACCTCGCACATGGAAGGTGCTTAGTAAAAGGGAACAATTTTTGGCCTCTTAAAGGCTAAGTTCCTTTAAGATGGAACAAAATCACAGGCCATTAGAGCTCAAAGTCTGGCGACTTGCTCTAGTGGCTGAGCCAGGCCTAAATTCTGGCCTCCTGGTTCTGTATCCAGGCCACTTCTTTGCCTCATACTTACAATACCCAAGAGGAAGTCACCAGATCAGTGTGGCTTTGGGTGTATGTCTGCCCAGAGTTGCTCTCTTGGAATGTGTTCTCACAGTTTTATGGGTTTTGTGTCCTAAGCCAAGTGGAAGCACCCTTTCAACCGCTACCAGACCCAGAAGCAGGAGAGCTTCTTTGTGGACGAAAGGACCTCTCTCCAGGTCCCCATGATGCACCAAAAGGAAATGCACAGGTTCCTCTATGACCAGGAGGTGGCTTGCACCGTCCTCCAGATAGAATACAGTGGCAACGCCCTGGCACTTCTAATCCTCCCTGACCCAGGGAAAATGAAGCAGGTGGAGGCCGCTCTGCAGCCAGAGACCCTGAGAAAATGGGGCCAATTGTTGCTGCCCAGGTAAGTGCCAGAGCAGAAGGACTCTGGATGACCTTGCTCAAGAGCTTGACCAGGTCCTGATCAACTCCAACTGCAAAAGCCCAGCTTCTAGTTGTGGCTCACTGTCTTGCCCTTTGCTACCTGTGTGATCTTGGCAATTTTCTCACATCTTTGGGCCTCAGATTTCCTCAACCATAGAAATAAGGACATGACACCTACCTCACTGGGTTCCTCAGAGGATTAATTGAGTTAATACTTAATGGAGAATTTACACTGGTACATGGAACATGGGAGGTGCTCACAGGGCACTGACTGTCATTACACCTTCCTGGGGTCTGTCCCAGCCTCCTTTCCCCTTGTTTCCCTCTTTCTCCCCATCATAATTTACTACCAGATGGTGGTTAAGTGAAGCCAAAAAATCAGATCAAGGACAATTGTTAAGAATAATCATGACTTCTACAGAATAATGTGTATTTTTAAAAGGTGCCTCTTTTTTGATTAAAGAATTTTTTAAGAAATTAAATACCAAGAAGAGCATTGTAAACATGGAAGTGCCAGTTTTATGTGATCTGTCACCTGTCCCCTTCCTTCTCCCTTGCTTTTTGGTTTGTGGTTTGGTCATGGCAATTTCAGCTTTTTCTGGTTTCCCTAGACCCCCTTCACAGCTACCCCCTTCTTGGGGTTCATCTTCTTTTATGGGCACTCTGGGATGAAATCTGATACTGAGTTCTAATTACCTTTTGCTGCACAACAAGCCACCCAAAAACTGAAGAGCTTAAAACAACTGCCATCCTTGGTTCTGTGGGTTGACTGGGCTCAGCCGGGTGGATCTTATGCATTGGGTTGGATGGTTGCTGGGGCTTGAGCCACTGAAGGCTCCTTTGCTCGTGTGTCTGGTGCCTCAGTAGGGAAGGCTGGAAGAGATTAGGGCTGAGCAGGCATCTCTCTCTCCAGGCAATATCTCCACAAGGCTAGCTCAGGCTTAGCAGCTCAGCTTAGTTGATGTCAGTATATGGCAGCTAAGGGTTCTAAGACGGGGTGCTCCAAAAGATAGGAATGGAAAACTACCTCTGTCTTAAGGCCTGGGCCCAGAGATGAGCACAGTGGCATTTGTTCCACACTGTATTGATCAGACCAGTCCCAGAGCCCCCCCCAGATTCAAGGGTAGGGTCATAGACACCACCTAATGGCCGTCTTTAATCTACCACCATCTGGCAGGCGCCAGCCACTCTCCATACCCACAGGTGACTTCTCGCAGTGCCCCAGCCACATTGAGGTACCAGGGAGGGAGAAAGGGTGTTTCGTATTTGGGACAGAGATTAAAGCACCAAAAAAGAAGTACAGGCCCAGGGGAGAGGCCAGGATTTAAGGGATTATCCCTGTTATTATCCATGCGGCTCTAGTCAATTGATAATTTCAGCCCCATAGTCTCTGGCTCCTTTGGGGTAAGCCCGCTCCTTTCCCCCACCACAGGAGGTAGAAACATAGAATCTTCTAGACTAGTAGATTTTCTCTCAGGAGGGGTTTGGTTTGACTTCTCCTCACTTTGACCTTCTAAAAGCAAAGACCAATCCAAGTTACTCTTCTAAACCTCAGATTCTCTCTGTGCCAGAGGGTTACAATATCATAGCAGGCATTTTCATGGGCTTTCAGGCATGAAAACGTCAGACTCTGATGGGTTTCCCTCTGTTCAGATGTGAGGGAATAGCTAGCCAGAGGGAATCATGCCTGGCACACCATTCATTTATTCACATTTGTTGAACACCTAGTGTGTGTAGGGCTCCCTATAGATGCCCCCATACACACACTAGACTCTACTCAAACCCCCACCCCAGTGGCCAGGGGCTGCCCCCCCAAATGCTGCCTGTGGAAAATTGGTCAAGTAGGCCAGGATGTCCTCCTACTTCAATTAGGCATCTGGACCCTCATATTGCCCGGGGGTTAAACTGGCAACAATTCTCTAACCTGAATTAGATTCTCTAATCTGAATTCATCAGAGGCAGAAGTTTCCAAGTTGGTTATCAACTAGTCAAGCGTGCGGGTGTCTGGGCAATTGTCAAACAGTAATTAAGGAGAATAATCATCCCAGGGAGAAAAGGTCAGATTTGCTCTGGGTCAAAAGAAGTTTCTGAACTTCACCCAGGGGATGCGGCAATCTGATGGTAAAGGCACAGCAGCAAGTAGACGGAGAGCCGTTCCATTGATTTGTGACCCACATCTTGCACACGTGATCTCTCGTCAGACCCCATGGCGTGAGCGTCACTATCCCATTTTACAGATGAGGGAACTGAAGTTCAGATAGGTGAGACAGTGGTGGCCTGTATTAGGGGGATGCCGGTAGATGGATTTAGGATACAGTTCAGAGGTGTGGACGTGGGGAAATGACAATAGTATTTACCTTATATGGTCATTCTGTGGATTTAATCAGTAAGCCTTGTAAAAACCTAGCCACCATTTGGCACCCAGAAAGCCCTCCAAAAGTGTGATGAAGGTGACGGAGGCATATAGCTACGCCAGGAGTCTTCTGTCCAGCCACAAGGTACTCCATGAGGGCCAAAGAGAAGGGTGCTCTGGGTATGGGCAGTAGCAAGTAGTGTCGTGGGAAGTCCAATTACCTCTCATGCTGGGAAACACTTCTCTCTCCCACAGCTTAGGCTGCTCACAGACAGAGCAAGAAAAGAACATATAATGAGGCAGCACCATTTCTCTGTCTGATTCTCTCTCTAGTCTGTTGGATTTGCATTTGCCAAGGTTTTCCATTGCTGGAACATATAACCTGGAAGAGATACTTCCACGAATTGGTCTCACCAACATATTCAGCTTAGAAGCTGACTTATCAGGACTCGTTGGGCAGCTCAACAAAACCATCTCCAGGGTAAGGTGCTGGATGTGGATGTGTGTATGCGGGTGGATGGGTGTTTCTCCTTTGATGTATGGTACATTTGAAAGTCAAGTTCCCTGTTCTTTTCCTATTCAGATTCTTTAATATCACAATCTTTAAGGCTTCTCTTCATGGGCAACTCCCTCTCCACCTCCCCTTCTAGATCTCTAGATTCTACAGGGCAGGAATACAGGGTTCTGAATAGAGTGGATGCTCACTCAGGGTCCTCCATGAGCCAGAATTTCTGCAGGTGTGGGATAGCTTTATTTTTGTTCCTGATACTTCCTCCCAGGGCAGCAGTAAAGCTTTATCTGCCTTCGTTATAGCTCTAGATAGTAGTGGGGCATGCACTAGAGGTGCACCAGTCAGCTTTGCCACAGTAACAAAGTATCCCTAAACCTCAGTGCCTTACCATAACAAAAGCTTATTTCCTGTTCCTATTACCTGTCAGAAGCAGGTCACTACCACTGGCTACAGAGCTGCTGCACACGTCTTCTCCTTTCCAAGATGTAGGTTAAAGCAGAAGCCCCTTTTTGGAACATGCCACTCTCATAGCTGCAGGGGAGGGGGGAAGCAAGAGAAGTTGTGCCATGGCTCTAAACACTCATCCGCACGCATGGCCTGTGCCGTGGCCACTCCCATGCCATTGGCTAAAGCAAGTCTCACAATCAAGACCATTATCCTTGGGAAGGGGCTTGTTTTCCCCTGCAGGAGGCACCGCAAGTCTGGTGGAATGGACAAAGATTGGCAACCCTCTAACAGGAAGGGACAGTTAATATTTGGGGGTAATCATGTGCTCTTCCCCAGAAGGGAAGGCAGCAAAGCCCCTTCCCTGAGCTGTGGTTGTCCTTTTGGTTTTAGGATAGAGTTGTTCATGACCATTTGAGTCAGGGTTGGAAACTTCATAAGGAAAGTATTCTGTCTTTTATTTCGGAAAGATCAGCTGGGGGTTGAATGTGCAGCCAAGGCAACAGGCACATGGCCGTGTGTGTGTGTGTGTGTATGTGTCTGTATGTGTGTGTATGTGTGTGTGTATGTGTGTGTGTGGTGTGTATGTGTGTGTGGGGGGGGTGAACAAGAGGGAAAAGAAATAGTTCAGTTTTTTTAAAGAACTTTTTTCACAGTGACCTTAAATGCTGGATTTATCTTTTCATAGAGCTTTTTAGAAATGAAAGGGATCGTCAAGGCCAATGACTTTTCAACTTTTTTTTAAAGTCGCAGAATCTTTTCTTCCTAGGAAGTTTTGTGGGAAGGAGGTTAAAAAAAGAAGACGCCGAGTCCTCCTGTGGAGGCCGGTGGAGGGCTCGGCACGTCAGGCGTGCCAGTTCCACTGAGCCCATGCTGAGCACCGTTGGTTTAGGCTGAACAAGCCATTTGAAAGATGAGAAAACTGAGGCTTAGAGAGCTTAAGTGCAGCTTGTAGCAGAAAATGACACCGAAGCCTGGGCCACGTGCACTCAGGCGCCTGAGAAACGCTCCTCGAAGTCGCTGTTGGGCTTTGCAGACCGGTGCCCACTCGGCAGCCCTCGGCCCCACTAGGGCCCTTGTGCCTCTGATCCGCGCTGTCAGGGCAAGCCCTTGGGACGTGACGGAGGGCAGAAGGGGGAGAGAGCAGGTAACTGGAATGAAGGCTGGAGTTGCACCCTGGGCAGACAGCGCCCAAGGGGCAGGAGTGGGGTAGCTCTGCCTCCATCTCCCCAGTGCTGCAGGAGGTGTTATCTGCCCCTTGAAGTCCCCTGAACGATGCTGTCTGTGCTTCTTCTCTCCTTGTAGGTGTCACACAAAGCGGCAGTGGCCGTGAGCGAGAAGGGAACCGAGGCAGCCGCTGCTTCAGGCCTCCTCTCCCAGCCCCCTGCTCTGAACGCGACCTCAGCCCCACCTGCTCATTTTAACAGGCCTTTCCTCCTGCTTCTCTGGGAGGTGACCACCCAGAGCTTACTCTTCCTGGGAAGAGTCGTCAACCCAGCTGCAAGGTGACTGCGGTGGGAGGCCAGGGGATATCTTACCTCTCCCCTAACCAAACAGTTAGGCCAGCACCAGCCTGCAACCATGCGGCTGCTGTGTGGACCAGTTAATCAGTGTGCCAAGAGTCCAATAAAGTCGACCGTGGGTTTGTGAACACCGAGGAGCAATGTTTACAAGGGAGGGCCAGCTCCCAGAGCAGCTTTTAGCCATTCGCTCGATGATCGCCTCAAATCTGGTGTTAACTGTGGTTAGAAAGTTGAAAATGAGAACAGCCCTCATGTTTTGGCCTCCAGGGAGACATCTGCCACCACCACCACAATTGTAGATACTTGCTGAGTGTCCCTTGAGTAACAGTCACATTAAGAAGCACAGAAGCATCAGTAGGAATAAGCGAGTCTCCCCCCTTAAGCGGCCAATCTGGCTGTACAGCCAAGTGAGGTTGTCCTGCAATGTCATTGCCCGGATGTCAGTGGCTGGATACCCTTGAGAGGAGCTTGGACCTGGGGCAGGGGCTCCAAACCATGCTTCACATAGAAAAGGGGGTGTGAGGATGGGCTGATGCGATAATGGGTCAACCTAGCAAGGGACGCCAAATGCAAGCAGCAAGAAAAGAGTGTCAGAGCCTGGGGAGACCCCAAGACCAAAGAAAGTGGGAAGGTCAACACAGCCAGGAGGAATGATGGGCAGAGGGCAGGGCCACGGGGGTGAATTGGGGGCCATGCTCAGGGGTGATGGGGCATCCTTCAGAGACCGGAAGAACAACTCCCCCAAATGTGCCCCTCCAGGAGGCATTCATGGGAAGGAAACAAAGGGACGCCTACTCAGCTGCAGGTGTGTACCATGCACACAACAATACCCATCACCACAGGATGCTGTAGGTGGGGCATGTCTAGGGAGGAGCCTTCCCCAAAGGCGCCATGTTGTAGAACTCCCACCCTCATCCCAAGGAGGTGAGGCTAGGACCTTGAAAACCA
Source organism: Daubentonia madagascariensis (assembly GCA_023783475.1). Classification (NCBI taxonomy): domain Eukaryota; kingdom Metazoa; phylum Chordata; class Mammalia; order Primates; family Daubentoniidae; genus Daubentonia; species Daubentonia madagascariensis. The sequence continues at coordinate 51,909,595 of JAKFHU010000485.1, read as the reverse complement.
GGTAAGCCTTAAATAAAGAGAAAAGAGTAGGACAACTGGGGGGAAGGCAGGGGAGAGATGCTACGAGCAAAGGCCACTGGGGAAAGAAAGAAAAAGCTATGTTCCAGGAAAATGAGAGAAAACCACCTTTGCAGCTATGGAAAGTGCAGGTGGTGTCACAGTGGAAGGTAGTGCTGGAGAGGTGTTCAGCAGTGTATGTTTGGAGGCTCTGGGTGCCTGGGGAAGGGGTGTGGGCTTGGTCCTGTAGACCGTGGGGAGCCGCTGTAGGCCTGTGGACAGAGGTGGATGTGGGCACAGTGGTGACGGGGAAGGCATCTGACAGCTGGCATGGGTAAGACTGGGTGGACTGAGGCCACGGTGAGGGGCAGCCAGGACTCACTGCACTGCGAGGTCCACCTGACATGATGCACGCAGGGCTATTGGAGCCCACTCACCCACTACTTCAGTACAGGTTCACTATTAAACACTGGGAATGCAACAGTGAACAAAACAGTCAATAAGCCCTGCCTCATGGGCTTGCATTCTAGTGTGGGAAAGCAGAGAGGAAACAAAATAAGTAAGTAAAATACATATACTATATGAGAGAGGCAAGGAGAAATCGACTGTGGTCAAGAACATGCCCGGGAAAGTCTCTGTGGTAGACAGGAAGAGGCAGCTGGCCCCTCTGGTGGTGACAAAGTGGATTGCTTGGTGGGGAAGCTGGATTTAAGCCCAAGGCTGGAGTGTGTCCACATTCATCCTTCCTGATGAAGGGAAACTACAGCAACTGCAAGATGCCTCCCTGTCATCTCTTCTGAAAAAGTGGCACTTGATTGAGACTATTCCCAACAATCGTGAGAGGGAGGTACTGCTACATCTCCATCTTACAGGTGGGGAAACCAAGGCAAAATGTGCTAGCATATGGCACAGCCTGGATTTGAACCTGGCTGTTCATCTCCATAGCCCAGATGCTTAACTTCTATGCCACACCTCCTCTCGTGAGCACAACTTGAAAGCCATCCAACCACACCTCATTGGCTGCCACTGTGCAAGGACCTGACTCCCAGAGTCAGAGGAAGTAAGAGAGAGAAGAAGCCACATGAGCAGGAACATTTGAAGAAGACCTTCTAGGGAAAGACCCAGAAGCATGGGTGGAAATTCGGTGGCACTTACTGAGGACAGGGATGTGCCCTTCATTTGTTTCCTGGTATAGGGACTGGCACAGGATAAGCAGCAAAACACCTTTTCTACCTTTATGCTGGGGGGGGGGGCATGTCCCACGCTGTAATGAGAGGTAGGGAAGAAAACAGCCTAGTGAAGGACACGGTGCACAGGTGCACTAAGTTTTGAGAGAAGATTTAGTGGGAGGGACCCTGCTCTATTGCAAGCTCTGCAGACAACAAACTCTCTCTTTGGGCTTCTGGGAGGCCAGGTGAGGCAGGGGTCCTGGACTCTGCTTACTACTTACACCCATGCACTACCTGGGCAACCTCGGTTACATTGCTTGACTCCTTTGTGCCTCAGTTTCTTCTGCAAAATGGAAAGTCTAAAACCTGCTTTACAGAATTATGAAAATCAAAGGAAGGCATAAGTGTGAAACATTAAGCACTTGATGTACATACCCTGTGTGTGGGTGGGTCTGTTTCTAGACTTTCTGTTTACAATTCTATTGAACTATTTTGTCTTTTCTTGTGTCAGTACCATACCATCTTAATTAATGTAGCTTTAGAAGTCTTGATATTGTCAAGTTCTGCAGCTTTGTTTTGCAGAAGTGTTTTGCTTGTTTGTGTTTTGTTTTGCTTTCAATGTTTGTTTGTTATCCTACCCACTCCAGCAGTTCTGGCTAACGTGGCTGGTGACTCTCTGTTTTTCCAGCTGAAGCCTTCCAGACTCATATGCCTCCCACACTTATATAAGCCCCAATTCCTATATTAAAACCCTTTACTACAAAAATATTTGCAGTGCCTCTGTTTTCCTAATCAAACCCAGACTGATTCATCTAAAAACACCTTTGTTCTGCCTTCATGCTTGAAGGATATTTAGCGGGTATAGAATTTCAGGTAGCCAGATGCTTTCTTTCACTGTCATAAAGATGTCATCCCACTGTATTTTGACTTTCACTGCTTGGTTTGAGAAGTTATCTGTAAGTCTTATTATTATCCTTTGAAGGTAATGAATTTTTCCCTTTGGCTGTATTAAAATTTTTCTCTTTGTTTTTGTCTTTCAACTGTTTCCAAATGTGTAGTTTTTTATGTATTAATCCTGCTTGGGGTTCATGTAACTCCTTGAATATGTGATTTGATGTCTGTTTCGGAAAACTCTCAGATACTATCTCTTTGAAAATTGCTTCTGTTCCATTTTTATCTTCTTTCTCTGGGACCACAATTGCACATATGGTAGATGTTTTCTTCATGCACCATGTCTGTAATGTTCTTTTCTGCATTTTCTGTTCTCTTTTCTTTCTATGTTTAATCTGGATATTTCCTACCTGCCTGTCTTCCACTTCCACTGTCTTCTGTTGTGTTTGACCTGCTGTTAAATGAATCTATGGAATTCTGAATTTCAGTTATTTTAATTTTTAATACTAGGACTTTTATTCAATTCCTTTTATCTATTCCTGTCATTGAAGAAATTCTTCATCTTTTCTTCTATTTTATTACACAGAATAATCAGGGTTATTTAAAAGTCTATGTTTGATAAATTCCAATATCTAGATCACCTGTGAACCTCTATTGTCTATTTTTTTCTCTTAGTTTTCAATCATTTTTCCTGTTACCTAGAATGCCTGGTCAGTTTTTCCTGAATTCCAGAAAGTGTGTATCAAAAATGATGTGGCTTTCAGTAATATTATATTCCCCAAGAGAAGACTTTATTTTCTTTTCTCAGGCAGATAGAGGATAAAAAGATTACCTTGATCTAGTTAAGGTTTGGTTTCAGTCTTCTTGAGGTCTGGTGTGTTTCTTTTTGGCCTTACCCCTAAGGTACAGTCTTTAGGAGGTATCAGCTGAAAGCCTGGGCTGTTTTCCAGGGCCCCATCCCCCTTGACATGTTTATACACCAATTTTTGTCTCCTCAGTCCTGTGAGCCTGCTAAGATCTCTGCTCTTTCAGCAGGTGGCTTTTGCATGATTATTCAGTGTCTTATCCCACACATGCACCACGTAGGAGTCAGAAAATTTCCTTGAGAGGACGTCGCATGCCAAGCATTGGATTCACTTTCTTGTGGTTCCCTTTTCTCTAGAATCTTGATCCCTTGAGTCCTAACTGCTTGTTGGCTCTGAACTCCAATGTTTGTTTCTCCATCCCAGTGACACTATTATAGGCTCTAAGCCACTGCTTCCTGTTCACCTCTATGCCTCGGACTGCAAACCAGCAAAAAGAAAATGTAAGCCTCACCTCATGCAGTTCCCTTCTCTCTAAAATCTTCTCTCCACATTCTTAAGTCTTAGTGTTCCTCACTGTGCTCCAGTACCTTCAGCCATCTATATTTGTATTTAATTCATCTTTTACAGTTTTTTTAAAGAAGGGTTAATCTAATGCCAGCTTCTCTGTCACAGTTTTCTTAAGGAAGGGTTAGTCTGATACCAACTTCTCTGTCATAGTCAGAAGCCAGACATATTCTCAATAGAGCAAAAGAAACCCCTATCTATGATGCCCGTGCCAGCTGTGATAACTCTATATGATGGCTAATTTTATGTGTCAACTTGACCGAGCCATGGGGTGCCCAGATATTTGGTCAAACATTATTATAGGTGTTTCTGTGAGGGTGTTTTTGGATGAGGATTAACATTTAAATCAGTAGACTGCCCTGAATAATGTAGGTTGACTTCATCTAATCAGTTGGAGGCCTGAATAGAACAAAAGGCTGACCTCCCCCCATAAGAGAGAATTCTCCTGTCTAATAGCCTTCAAACTGGAATATTGATTCTTCCTAGTTCTGTAGCAGCTTCTGGCCTTCAGACTCAAATTGGGACATCAGTTTTGCAGATTTTGAACTTGTCTGCCTCCATATTTGTGAGCTAATTCCATATACACGTAATAATAGGATATGTATAAATAATAGATTATATATATGTGTGTGTGTGTATATATATGTATATGTACATATATCCTGTTGTGTGACATGACCTTTAGTAGTAAGATATATTGTTACTTCTTTTCTGGATTTTTCAACATTGTAGAATAGGGTTTTTATTTTGTCTTTATTCATCGATATGTTAAAAACCAGTGTGCTTATTAAGATTGTAATAGGGCAGGGATCTGGAAACACCCACGTCCTACTCCAATTCACAGCCCTACCTCTCCAGGAGTTTACCAATGGTGATGTATGAACAACATACAAAAGGCAAATGGGAGTCCAAAGTTTTTAATATTGCTGGCTATGGCTTTGAACGAACATCATTCACAAAACCCTGGTTATCTTAGCCAGACCTCCTGACATACGCCTGAGACCCAAGGGGGCCTATTTTCCCCAAAGCCCATAAATGTAAATCTTGTATCGTACCCCTGAGAGGGTCCGAGAGAGAAATCCAGTGGCAGGTGAGAGGATGAAGGAATGTGAGGTGGGGGTGAAACCAGAAAGCAGAGTGAGAAAGAGTGTGGTTACCCAGTGCCTCACGCTGAATGTGTGACAAGGCAATGGTCCCACCCTGGCTGCCCATGTGAGAGAGAAAGTCCTCCCCCCAAAGTTAGAGGAGGGGATAGCCAAGCGTGCTTGAAGGGCTCTGGCCAGGACAGACCTGCTGCTGCAGTCATATGGAGACGTTAGGAAGTTAGTGAGATAGTTGAACTTTCTCCCGTGTGAAGAGAGAGCCAGAGTTGACAGCATATCCTTTGCACTGACATTTTAACCCACAGAGTCTGCACCCACGGGCAAAGTTCCCAAATCTGAGTCCTGAATTCCATTTGCGGGCCACCAGTTTGAAATACCCATAAAAGGTTCAGACTCCTACGTGTTTAAATAATATCAAGAAAACCTAGGCTGGGGATTCCATTGATTTCAGTACCAAATAGAGTACTCAGTCAAACGAGTCTGTGGGATGTCTTGATCAGCTTAATGTTTGAGGGGGAAAACGTTTCTCCCAGTAATTTGGATCCCTCAAATAATTGGCACTCTCAGCCTATGCTGTGTCGCACACCATTGGCGAGTGGCAATGACAAGGTGTTGATCCCCCCAGGGCACCATCGTCAAGGCCGGCCCTGCCCCTGCTGGTTATAGAGGGCCACTGGTTCATCTGAGAAGCAGGTCGGTGACCCTCTCCTCCCTTGAGGCTGGGCTGAGGAGTTGGGGTGTTGTGTCTTAGTCTGTTTTTGCTGCTATAACAGAATACCTGATAGCTAAGACTGGGTAATTTATAATAAACAGAAATTTATTTCCTCGCAGTTCTGGAGGCTGGAATTCCAATATCAAAGTGCTGGCATCTGGTGAGGGTCTTCTTGCTGCATCATGAGAGAGAGAGAGAAAGAGAGACGCTACACCCTAAAACCCTTTTATTAAGGCATTAAACTCACCTGAGAGAGTGGAACCCTCATGGTCTAATGACCTCTTAAAGGTCCCACCTCTTAATGGCAATTAAATTTCAGCATGAGTTTTGGAGGGGACAAATATTCAAACCATGGCAGTAGGGTTGCCAGATAAAATACAGGATGCTCAGTTAAACTTGAATGTCAGATAAATGACAGATAATCTTTTAGTATAAGTATGTCTCATGTGATATTTGGAACATACTTACACTAAAATTTGTTGTTGTTGTTTATCTAATATTCAGATGAACAAGATGTCCTGTATGTTTACTTGCTAAATCTGGCAACCCGGGGAGGGGTGTATGTGGGTAACAACCTTGTGTGGGTGAGAAGAGCAGAAAGGTCCATTAAGCTGAAGGACAGGCTGGCCTGGGTATCAGGGCAGAAAGAGCAGTGAGTTGGGTTAAAAGAGGGTTCAGAGGAGAGATGTGTGAGGTAGATCCAGGTAAGGATCCTTGCATGTGCTGTGTGAGCAAATCCAGGCTATACTACTGAGGGATGAGAGACACATGGCTCAGCTGCCCCATCACTGTGGCTGACATCCAGCCTCTTGCCAAACTGTGAGTGGGGCCGTTCTAGACCATTAGCCCCCAGCTGACCCCCCAGCTGACCACAGTTATGGAGCAAGCCCAGCCAAGGTCAGCCAAGCTTGGCCCAGGCCAGAAGAACTGCTCGGCTGACCCACAGATGCATGAGCAGCACCAAATGTCTGTTGCTTTCACCCCTATCTTCTGGAGTGGCTTGTTGTGCGGTAATAAGTAACTGATGCTTAGGGAAAGGGGCGTGGGGAGATGGGCTTTGGGAATTCTAGTCTGAGACGAAAACATGACAAATTGTGACACCCGAATGCTCAAGTCCTCTCAGATTGTTATGGTTTGCTCTGTCCCCACCCAAACTCATGTTGAAATTTGATCCCCATTGTAGCAGTGTTGGGAGGTGTTTGGGTCCTGGGGCAGGATGGGTCCCTCATGAATGGCTCGGTGCCGTTTCTTGCTCTTGCGGGACTGGATTAGTTCCCATAGGAGTGGGCTGTTATAAAGCCAGGATGCCCCTTGGGTCTTCTCTCTGTACATGTCTGCTTCCCTTTACCTTCCCCACCATGATTTGACCCAGCAGGTGCCCTCCCACCCCAGAAGCCACGCAGGTGTTGGCAATATGCTTCTCATACTTCCCAACCTGCTGAACCATGAGCTAAATAAACCTTTTTTCTTTAAAATTTCTGTTAAAAATTAAGGTATTCTGTCATAGCAACCCAAAACAAACTAAGACCCAGGTGCTCCCCCACTGTTCTCCCCAAGGACTGCAGCAGCAGTGTGGAAGGGCCTGCTCAGGTCCCCCACCTCGGGGTGCCTGCCAGCCTCAGGGCCAGGTGAGCTGGGACTGGAACCTGCTCAGGGGTAGCCATCCGTTGGCTGATCACCCACGGGCTGTGTGGTCTGGCTCAAAACGATGATCTGGGCTGATCAAGGTGGAACTGGGGAGTGTGGGTGTTGTCACAGAGCTGTGGGGCTATGTCCCAAAGGTCACAGATCAGTCATTTGTGGCCACATGTAAAATGTTCAAAAGAAAATGGAGCAGTTGCACAGAGATGCAGAGAGGCTCTGGGAGAGAGACGGGGAAGAGAATAGTTCTCATTGTCAGCAATGGCTTAGGGGCTTTGTGGGTGATCGTCTGGGTCTAAGGAGCTGAAAATATCTCAAGCTGGAATAGGTAAAGGAGTGTTTACCGTGAGGATACGGGGCCATCTAAAAGAACCCAACTGCAAGCCATGTAAGCATTTGTGGAAAAGTGGAAGCGGCGCGTCATCAGGCAGGATATGTGCTCACTCGCTCACCCTCTCCCCTGCCAGACACTCCCGCAGGTGCTGCACCTGCGCTGATTGACTTGCCGCGCCTGCAGCGACCCCACTGCACTGTGGGCACACCTACCTGGCCGAGTTCAGGTCCCTGCCTCTGAAACTATGCGCAATAGAGAATTAACGTTTATGGACCGAATAGAATCGAGGCGAGGCCATGTAAAATCACCAGTAATCGAATTTCGAATCAATTAAACTTACCCTAGAGAATAATTTTTGAATTCCTAATGTGCATAAGGTGCCATTTTCATTCCTGCATTCACTGAGTCATTAATGAACTACTCATTGAGCACCTGCCATGTTCCAGGCAGGGCACAGGGCACTAAGGTCGAGGGGAGAACAAAATAGGGCTACCACTGCCACGTTTCTGAAGATTGTATGACACACAGTCCCTCAAAGAGCTCTATAAAAACACCATGCAGTATTTAAATAACTTCGAGGGACATGGCATAAAGTGTTTCCGTTTCAAAGATTGCATATAAATAATCATGTTGAAGGCACTGAAAAGTCCTGCAGTCAAGAAACTTGCTTTGCTTAGTTTAATCCAGCATTTATCAAGGTCATTTGACCACAGGAATTTTTTTTCTTATAACACTTCCTAACCTCCCATAGATTTATTTTTCCGTGTAACCCACTGGAGGAAATAGTGCTGCCTGGTCTACATTACGCTAGCTAATGTCTGGTTTTTCTTATTGCTTCTTTTAAAATTTTTTCTCCTGCTTCTTTTTTTTAAAAAGAAGTTCCTGAGGCCTAAAGAGGTAGTTGTTCTGCCCAAGGTCACCCAGTCCCTTAGTGGCAAACCTGGACCCAGGTGCCCTCCCTCCTATACTGTTATGCCACATTAGAAATAGAAAATTAGAGCACCAGACACTGCTGCTGAGAGTTAAGTGAAGGGCATTGGTGTGAAATATTATGGGAGTTTAGAGGCAGATAAGAAAAAATACTCTGGGTGGAAAGAGAAGAAAAACCAAAGAGTGAGAGACACCATTCCCCAGGAGCAAGGTCTTTGGACCATTCATCTCTGCACACTGACCCTACGTGCACACACCCGCAGCAGTCATTCTCTGTGCCTGGAAGAGAAAGCTGGACAGGAGGGCCAAAGGGAGGCTCTGGAGCCAGAGGAAGGTGTCTGAATTAGCAAATGGGCCGTAAGTGTTTTGGGGCATTGACAAAGGATCGGTGGGCATACCTGGAGCCAGAAGACTGGTACAGAATGACAGGGCTCAGTGTTGCTAGTAGTGGGTGTGAATGACCCCATCTCAACCCCAGCCACCACCACTGGGACTCTTTGTCTGTGCCTGCAGCCCTCCGTGTGCTGGAGGAGACACCTCGGATGCCTTGGCTCATTTTTAGAAGTATGAAAAAATGCAGAAATAGATGTTTTCAATCACCTATACTTTCCATATGTGTGTACTGAATTCAGATCTACGTTCTTGGCTCTTGAAGCAAAGGGAAATATATAAGCTATGGAGCTTTTGGTGACAAGAGATAGCATGGATGTTTATGAGCATACAAATGCTTTTTTTCCTTCCTGGAATCTAACTCCAGTTGGTCTTTCTATTAGGACAATTCTTCCTGCTCTGATTTTTAAAGGCACAGAAATATTGTTCAAATGACTGATGCTTGCAATGGCTGTATAAAGGTCAGGGATATGCCATTAATATCAAACATAGCTGAACAACCTTACAAGATGATCCTAACAATTGTGCTCTAAATTTGGAGCTAAGGTTTCAGGTAAGCAAGACGAATGAGAAACTAAATTTGGGTTCATACTTTTCACTGTCTGCCAGGACATTTCTGATCCCACAGAGAGTTTTTCCTGAGGAGAAATGTGCTCCGTGGCTAGATGACATTTGATGATGTCATCAATTGTATAGTTTAGCAAATGAGACAGAACTACTCTGCCAACCAGAGCTTCTCAATCTCCCCTACAAAAGCTGCCTTTATTAATGTGTAATTATATGAGTTACACATGCTCATTAAGCATAGTTCATAAAATCCATAAAAGCAATATGAAAAATAAAATTTAGTCACTCAACAACACAGCACCCAGAGTCCTATTAGCCTTTTGTTATATAGGTTTTATATATATACATATAAATAAGCAATGTATATATATAAATACATACATTGCTTAAAAAAATCCAAGATGCATATCTTTTGAAAATATTTGTAGGATTAAAATTGCTCACTCGAAGGATATGTAATTTATAGGATAGTGAAGCATATTTTTCAGATTATCTTCCAAATAAATTGTATCAAACCAACTGAGTAGCCACAGTTGATTTGAACTGTGATCTTTTGTAAATCAAATTCTTATGTACACATGGATTTCTTAAATTTCTTGATTCTTTCTTGGCTAGGGTGAACTATCTGTGTTTTTGTACCCTGGTACCCCAGGTGTTAATTATTGTAGCTTTATTATATGGAAGAAGTCCCTCATTATTATTATTTTTTAAAAGATTTTCCACAATTTCTTGTTGAAATAATTCTTCCAGATGAATTTTAGAATCCCTTTGCCAGAGTCCAAAAACAAGTCCTGCCAGGATGTTCATGGGAATTACACTGAATATATAAATCAAACTAGAGAAATTGACGTCTTACGCATTGTAGAGTCTTCAAAGCTAAGAACATGGTGAATCTCTTTTAGTCTCACTTTTATGTAGTCCTAATCAAGTTTTCTTTTTTCTTTTTCTCTTCCTACTAAAGCTCTAGCACATTTCTTATTAATATCATTCTTGGGTGTTTTATGTATTTTGTTGCTCTTGTGCATAAGATATTTTTTTCCATTTACTGGCTGCCTTTTAAACTATATACAGGAAAACTACAGACTAACTTCTTAACTGACCACCTTAATGAGCATTTTGAGTATGTCTAATAACTGGTATGGTTTTTCCTCTAGGCTTTTCCAGCTCTGTATTGCAGGTCATTTACATGCAATTGATGGCATCTCCAAGTGGAGGTTTTCCCAGGTTCTTGGTGATTGTCAGGAGAAAAGAATTTCAGGACACACCACGTAAGCCAAGAAACAGCTTTTTTTTTTTTTTAATTAAAAGCAAATGTGCACTCTCAAGAAGAACAGTGGGCAGGCTTGAAAAGAGTAGCTACACCAGGCGGAAGTGGTTTTTGGTGTTTTGAAGTCTTACTAATTGAGGGGAGAAATATTCAAGTCTAAGGGGTTGGCTTTTACCAAGAATTTGGGTAGTAATCCCTAGAATTGGGTTCCCTCCCATTTTTATACTTTACATGGTTGTCTTGACACTGTCATGGTGATTTCAAGGGAGGAGAAATTATAAAACTGCAATATAAATGATATTATAATTGGCAAAAGTTCGTGAGAGGTGGCAGAGATAGCTGATAAGCCAGTTGAAGCCAGTTCTTGCCTGTGGTTATCAGTCCCTCTAGTTAGCTTCTGCTTGAGGGTTGTTTACTTTAACACCTGCACCCAGTCTGCAAGCCCCTGCATCAGGTCTCAGCCCTGTCTCCTAGACTGTCACTCTAACACAGTGATTATTTTGTTTCCTCAAAATAATTTATTTCCCTCAGGGCCAGGCACAGAGGGAAGAGAGATTCTTGAATTTTGGATTTGCAAGTAGGGTGGAAGCACAGTAAAACAAGTATTCTCAGCAAAAGGCAGCCTTAGATAAAAAGTTCTAAAATCAGAGTTTTACTCTCCTGGTCCAAAGACTCTAATCCTCCAGCAGTATAGAGGAGTGACCTTGTGCACAAAACAACACCTGGTTAGAAGTTCTTTCTATTCACCACCATATGAACTGTGGTAGCTTCTGAGCCCCCCCTTGTCTCAGCCTAGGAGAATCACCTTCTCTAGGTGATTCTAGGAGGACACCTGTGTGCACTCCGTTGCACTGCCCAGCCTCTCCTGCCCCATGGTGTGTTTCAGGGCAGCTAGTTATGTTTCTGCCAATGTGCTTGGTCAGTGTAAACCTTTGCTTTCTTGAAGCACCTGCAAGGTCTCTGACAGAACAGTCAGAGACAAGAAAGCAAGAAAATTTCATTGATTGCCTCTTGGATCTTGTCCTGCCCAGAGACAAATGGTGAGATTTCAGCCCGTAGTAAGTGTCTTGGGGACAGTAACACCCAGAGGTGTGGATGTTGACAGCTGGAACCACCCTCCCTGGCTCCCTGACATTTTAAATCTTGTTTCCTCATCTGTTGTTCCCTGCGAGTTCCCAATTCTACAGCAAGGGCTTCTTATTCGTTTTGCTTTTCATTTCCTGGTCTTTCTGCTCTCAACCAGAGGAGCTCAGGAGAATCATTTACAAAGAGAATTATTATTTCCATTATCCTGGAGTGGAAAAAGAAACAGAAAAACTGCCTGTGGATTGTGTAAATTGTATAAAGAACGAAAACTCTAATAGCTTTTTCCTCCAGTTCTACTTGCCTCCTGCTCCTACTGGAGCTACTTGCCTCCAGGCAAGTAGTGAAAAATAACTCTGAAAACCATTAGAATTTCTGGGACGTACATTGCTTCAACTTTTCATTTTCTGCATTGTGACTGGTAGGCCCCGAACAGTGGTTTGCGGGAGTTTTCTTTAACTTCAGTGTTCTACCATTTTTTGGTTTGATTCCCACAGAAGGCTTTGTCACAGATCTATTGTACACGTGGGTCCTCTTTGCACCTTTTTGAAGCTGATTGCCACACATTTTTCACAAATCTCAAAGACAAGCTTCCACATGCCCTTTCCAGCTTCCTCTGCAAACTTTTATTCTAATCAAAACTTCTACCAGTAAGCTTCAAAGAACAAGAGGCAATATAAAGTGGTAGCAGAAAGGGAAAAAAATGCATATATATAGGCTTAAATTCCAGCTCCACTATTTGCTATGTCACTTTGGTAAGTTACTTAAACTTTCTGAGCCTCAGTTGCCTTGTGTGTAAAATGGGAATAATAATGCCTCTGTCATATTAATAATCTTAGTGATGAACTCCTTTGAGTGCTAACTGTGTGTCGGGTACTTTGCCAAGCACTTTGCATGTATTGTCTCATTTAGCACCCATAATAATTTTTGACACGGTTACAATATCATCTTTTTTTTTTTAACAGGTAAAAGAACAGAAGCTCAGAGCCATTCAATAACTTGCAATTCAGGTTCCTTCCTCTGAGATTTGCATGTGAGAATTTTATTAGGGAATGCTCTCAGGAAGAAGCCCTGTGAAGGAGCAAGAAAAACAAGTTTGGACAGACGAAGAACTTCAGTGCAATTGTAACAGCAACCTCAGATCCCACAGGGCTCTCTGAAATGGACATATGCCAAATGAAGTCAAAGGGAACCAGGCCTTTGTAAACTCCCACCCCCACCCCACATCAACCCATCATTGGTGTGGATTATCCCCAGAGAGGTTGTCACTTTGGGCATGGCAGCTCCCTTCAGTAGAGAAAACATGTACAGAGAGAAACAAAGCCAGGAGCTGTCAGCAGCTAAGTGAATGAGAAACTTCTTCCTGAAGGTGGACGTGGGTGCAGCACCACAGCATCCTCTACCCACATGTCACAGAGATTGTAAATGGTGGAGCCAGAATTTAATATTGATCTGCCTGGTTCCAAAGCTCATGCTTTGATCCACTCTCCTACACCTCATTGTTGCCTTAAGTGAAGTAGCATACATAAACTTCATGGAACACTGTACGTGCTAATTAAATGTTAATTTCTGTATCAATCTAGGTCCAATCAAAAGAGAGAAACCATATTGTGATTTAAACAAGGGAAGTTTGATAGAAACAATTAGTAAGCTATGATAAAAGAGTAACTATAATATGTCGGAGAACTCCACAGAGTACTCTAGGGCTGATGGAGAATATCTAGGAAGGACAAACTTGGAAGGGAGGGTCCCCTCACCATGGGGTTCAGACTTTGTTTGAGAAGGTGCTTGCAAGACACAGGATGTCAGAGAAGTTTGCTGGTTTTCACAGGCCAGAGCTGGTCCACAGTCACTGGGCAGGCAGGAAGCAGCCCTCTAAGGCACAGATAGGCCACAGTCAGGCATGTGGAGGGAGTGGGGGCTCCAGTGCAGACAGGAAGACATGTGGTGTCTGTGCTGAAAGGGTCACAGCATCAGAAGGGCCAGGGGAGACACAACTCTGATGGGGAAAGCAAGCAGAGGGACAGGGGGCATCAGTGTGGACAGGAGGCCTGAAGCTCATGAGGAAGCTGTGGTACGGCGATCACCATGCTGAGCCAGTGCTGCAAGGTTGCCAAGGGGTAGCACACTCCTGGAATATTCTGGGACATAGCACCACCAGATGTCCTCATATCCACTACCACTGACTGCCAGCACAGCCACTGGAAGCCACTGGAAGCCCTCTTCCTCCAGCAATGCCTCTCCAGCACCCCCTACTGAGAAAGCTTAACATTGTGCTCACCGTAAAAGAAAAACGCTTAAAGGAATCCCCTCCATTATCACAGAGCAGGTGTCGAAGGATGAATTTGGAGGTGAGGGACAATAAATTGACAACTGGCACAAAGAAACATTATCATAGATTAGTTCTTCAACAAGTCAAAATCATGAAGAGACTCAATTGTTTTAATACAAAAACTAAATAAAAACCCAAAACCTGCAAATCAACTAAAACCACATCCCTTTCCAATGATCCATGGCTATCCCCCCACCTGCTGCTAACCCACGAGCAGGGTCTGTTTGCCTTCTGAATGTAATTTAAGATGGCATTTGAAAGAGCCTAAAAACTTGTCTGGCTTGTCTTTCCTGTGCCCAGATTCAAAGATAGGAACAGAAAGTAAGTTTCCTGGATGCTGGAGAATCAAAGATGAACAGAACCAAGACTGTTTTGGGACATTGACGGGAATGCCAGAAGAATCACCAGCTAGTTGCTTGGGACCACATGCTAATAGATAATACGGCCACTGCTACTTTTCCCTTGGCATTTCCTCCTTCTCATGTCCACGGTGAAACTGGTTGACCTCTTATCAGACCCAGGAGAAAAGGAGAAAGTTGTACTTGGACTTAAAACTCTCAGATAAAATCAATTACTTGGAATTTAGAAAAAGCTTGTATTGTGTATAAATTAAGATGTTTTCTTATATTTGAATATTAATATTTTATTCCTAGGTTCTAGGCCTTCCATTAAGTCAGTGTCAGAAAAAGTATTAAAAAACGGTGTGCTAGAATGCTATTTTAGCTCACGGAATTCTGAAAAAGAGGTTCTGAAATAGTGTTCCTTATACTTGTACCCCCCCAAATTGCTTTGGTCCTGCTGACCTGAGCCCAAAACTGGTTTCCCCTGAAGGAAGTTCTACTCTCACCTAGTCCTCTTCTCTTTCCCATCACCCTGGCCCCCTTGGCTGGTCCTAACCCGAGGTCGCTGAGCTGGACCTGGGTGCCTTTCTTGGTTCCAGTAGCCCTGCTCCTAGGACCTTGCCCAGAATTCTGACACACTGACTTGAGCTGGCTCTTGTAAGCATGCCCTATCCACACCATGACAGTTCCCAAGCCAGTGTCATGCAGCACACTGGAGGTACCAGCCACGTGGCCTGTTCTCCCCAGCCTTGATCCTGGACGCAGCACCTTGACCTTGCAAAGCATCTTCCATCTTTCCCATTTTTCTCTCAGCCAGAGGAAACAATTGTGCCCTGGACTTTTTCCTCAAATCCATCTACCACGCACTGCTCTCCTCACAAGGGAGTAATCAGTTAAGTGTTAAGTTCTTGGGACAGTGCCCGGCTTGTAGTAGGTGCCATATACGTGTTAGTTAAATGGAAGTTAATCCCTGTGCTTGAGTGAGGACATTTCCTGGAGGTTGCTGCATCCCCTCAAAGGTGAACCTCTGCCAAATGTGCTTAGCAATGGGCCCCTACCTTGGCAGAGCATGCTACAGAAGTACCTGTGTTCCCTCATCTGTGACTTACGACATTTTTCCTCCTGGCTTCCAAACTTGATTTGAGGCTGTTTTCAATATGAAAACAAATTTCAAATAGAGCAAAACTTGAAATTGAATGGAAAAGTGAATAGAAAAATTTCGATGCTGCAAGATGTACCAAAGGACACACGCAGATGTTATCAAGTGTGTGGA
Source organism: Daubentonia madagascariensis (assembly GCA_023783475.1). Taxonomy (NCBI): domain Eukaryota; kingdom Metazoa; phylum Chordata; class Mammalia; order Primates; family Daubentoniidae; genus Daubentonia; species Daubentonia madagascariensis. The sequence goes on along the minus strand of JAKFHU010000485.1, from coordinate 51,894,195 downwards.
AGAAGGCTGGATTTGAAACCACTTGAGAGACTGGGAGAATCTCCAGTAGACCTTCCACAGACAGTCAAAGGGTTTGTGCTTGGAAGTTTTTTCCTGTAAGTCTTTAGGGAACAAACACTTTCAAATGTTTCAAGTCTTGCCACTATAATTTTTAGAGGAAGGTTACAAACTAGAGGGGTGTTTGGTGAGCCTATGCCAGGAGAATGTAGTAAAGATTCAGCATGGTTCCTGTCTTTGGCATGATCCATTTCCGGTTTAGTTAGCTCCAGGGCTAGCAGGCTGCCCAAGTGCTGACTCCCAGTAGACGTGGGATTTCTCCCACAGGGAGGTAATTAGAGCATCTTCATGTGTCAAGACGCCACCATGTCATTTTAGGCCTATCCAGGGACTTACACATTCCTCCAGTCCCCGGTGAGGACAAGATCTGAGCCACGCCTGAAGACTGGGGCTGTGCAGTGAGGAAGAAGGGCAGGGGTAGGGTGCCTGTTACAGAGAAGGGCTCATGGCCCCAAGGGAGCAAGACTTCAAAAGGCAGAGTGTCATCCTGGTGGTGACAAGGGACAGGGTGAACAAAAAGAAGAAAAACAACAAAGGAAAAGATCACATTTTGCACAACGGTTATATGCCCAACATTGTACTAGTCCTTTGCATATATTTTCTCTTTAAATTTTGGAATTACGATTTTTTAAATTATAAAAGTAATACACCGGTGGTATATAAAATCAGAAGTAAAACTCCTACCCTATAATCTCACCTTTCAGGAACAACCAGTATCAACAGTTTGATTAAAAACAAATGAATAAGCAGAAAATAAACTAACAGAATAAGCCTTCTTCCATTTCTGATAATTACAGAATAAGTAATTTGAACCAGCCCGCCCAGTGAAGACAATGAAATGATCTGAGTTAAATATTTTTCAAAGATCTTCCTTAAAGCATTGAAAAGCTAACAGGATATTGAGATTTATTGAGCCAATTTCCAGGAAAGGATGAAAATCAAGAAAGCTAAGCTGAGGCCACCACTATCAAGTGAACGTATGCTGATCTGGGAGAAATTGCTGTTTCAGGAGAGTCTGGGCAACATTTTTTGTACCTAGATGGACAAGCTCAATGGACATAAGTTGAAGTCCAGACACTGCAAAGGGCAGGGGGCCTGGTAAACCAGGGGACCCGATGTGGAATCACAAAGGACTGCACCCTGGGATTTAGGATGAACCAAGTATAATTTCAAGACCTATTGCATTAAGGTGATTCCAGATAACTATTACTCCCAGACGCCTGATAGAAATGAACAAGAACAACAAAATACTATCTGGAGGAAGATACCATTACCCCAGACCTCAAATTATCTCTTCAAATAATTTTTCAAATACAAGCCAGCAGGCAAAATGTCATAAATGACAGATAAGGGAACACAAGTACTTCTGAATTTTTCAAATACAATTAGCATACAACTGAATTGGGATATGAAGAGGAAAGTGTAATAAGAACAAAAATAAGCATAAGTAATAGACAACAAAAACCATCGGGAATTATCAAACAAAAACTATAAGCCAACTATGTTTATGAAGATAAAAGTAATCTTTTTAAGCTTCGGCAAGGAAATAGGAAGGACAAAAAGTGACATTGCAGACTTGGAAAAACAGTAGATTCTAGAACTCTAAATTAAGTCAGTGGAAGAGACTAACTGCAGAAGAGTGCTTGTCACATACTAGGTCGACAACTGTCATTTACTAGAAAAAGAAACTTTTTAAACACCTAATATGTTCTAGGCACTGCTCTGAATACTGTGGATAAATCAGTAAACAAGATAAAGCTCTTTCCATCACAGAATCTGTAGCATAATAGGAGAAAGTAATAAATAACCAAGAAATGTGACAATAGAAGACATTTACGCTCCCTATTGCAAATACCTCCAGGACCCCAAAGCCTGTTGCGGCACTGCGGGATTTTAACGTGAAGCTGGTTTGGGTTAAGGCACATGCTATGAACACGCTTTGGGAAGGAAGCTGTGAGCGACAGTCACTGTGACTACAAGTGCCTCGGCCTGGGCCGTGGGACTGTGGAAAGCATTCGAGGACCCAATCTGACTCGAAGAAGGCTTACGAAAATCACGGACAAATGAGAAAAATTCAGATAACAAAACAGACACCGATATTAAGCAATTGGAAACTAAAATACAAACTCTCCTCTTTGTTTAAAAGTAAAAAATAAAGTAAAATAAGATCGTCATGCAATTCACGCAGGGAATCACATTGTAAAGGCAGCAAGTATGGTCACCTGCCGGAAAGCAGCTCGCTGTCATGGTGGCACAAGAAAGGCATTTTGTCCTGTGAGTACGTGGATGTCGTGTGATATGTCACAAGCAAATTTGGTGTGGAAGAACTGTTTCTAAGAGATGAGAGAGATGATATAGTCGCCAAAAACAAATTCCTCTGAGTCACCTGTGTCCTGCCACCAAAGTGTCTCTGTAAAAGCGTTCTCTGCTCTTCCTCAGGCAGCTGCTTAGAGGGTTATTAAAGAAAGTTTAATGAGTATATTTTGATGTTTTTCACTTGACATAACTTGAGATAATACATTATTGCCATTTTCACAATGTATTCAATGGGGGCGGCATATACGCAAATAACTTTATAGCACAGAAAAAATTCAAAGAGAATTAAGTGAACTGAAAAATAGATTAGAAGAAACTATCCATAAAGCAGCATGAAGAAATAAAAAGATGAAACGCAAAGAGGGGTTAAGGGACATAAACAGTATTGTGAGAAAGCTATAGTTGAAGTCCTAAAAAAGACAGGAAAGAGAGAATGAACAGAAACAAGTTTTAATAGTAGCTAAGAATTCTCCAGAACCAATAAAATACATCACTTCCAAAATTCAAAATTTCCCATTAATCCTAAAGAGAATTAAATTTAAAAGAAAAGCAATTCAGACAGAGGCACAGCTTAGTTTTTAACTGCGGAAAATCAAAGACGAGGATAACTTTTGAAGCAGCCCAGGTGATAGGGGTAAGTTATCGTCAAAAGGGCAGAACGCTGACCTCTGACCTGTCGGAGGCAACTATGCAAAACAGAAGGCAATGGAAATAAAGTATGGGCTGAAGATAAGTGCTAACAAAGAAGGTAGAATTCTACAACCACAAGAATATCCTTTGAAGATGAAGGTAAAATCAAAATATTTTCAGGGGAGGAAAAGCTGAGTGAGTTTGCCAAGAGCAGACCTCACAAAGGGAAAGACTAAGGGGTGAACGAAGGTGGAAGATACAGGAACGGATGAAGAATACAAAGTGGTGAACGTGCGCATGCCTAGGTAAACGGTGGCTGTTTATAGCAACAATAATATAATTCCATAATATGCATATGGAATTTAAAGTACACAGCAACAGCTCATATGTTAGGAGAGAAGTATGTAAAATTAACATGTCCTAAGGTCCTTGTATTTTCCAGGAGGTGGGTCAAAGTACCAATTAGTATTGTACCTTAATAAATCAAGGATGCACACTGCAATTTTTAGGCTAAGCACTAATAAAATAGTGAAAGTGTTTCTTACTATTTTTTAGCAGTAAAAGTGTTTGTCGAATCTAACAGGGAAAAATGAAATAATAAAAATATTAATCCTAAATTAAGGCAAGAAAGAAGAGAAAAAGAGCATCAAATGGGCAAAAGAATTATAAATCACATAGATGGTAAGTTTCAACTCTAATCTAGCAGTAATAACGATTACTGTAAATAGAATGAGTAGAGCTGAATTTTGGCACATCTGGGATCTGAGTCCTAAACTCAGTCAGTGATGGAGACAGAAGTAAGAGTGCTTTAGCCAGATCTTCCAAAGTCACTGCCTGGAGCAGGCTGATTTCACAGTCACCACGGGCCCAGGCTGAGGAGTATGAGAAGAAAGAGTCCATGGACACCTTGAGACAGGTGCTGGGACCTGGCCAGGACCTGGCCAGTGCTTGATCAGAGGTGATGGCCAGAACCCTGTTCCAAGAACCCCTGATCCCAGCAGCCACGGTATGGAATAAAACCCAGGGTAGCGAAGACAGAACAAGTATTAGGGTCCATCGTGGCAGCTGAAAACATACCTTCAGGTTGGTAAATGAGAGATGACCAGGAAGCAGGGAGAAAGATAGAAACCAGAGTCTACAAAACCAGCCAGAAAAATAGGAAGCATAGAGAGGGAAATCAGAAAACTTGGGAATCAGACTTGGAAAACAGTGAGCATTTCTAATGACAGAGAAGATGCTGTAGACGTCATTTAATGGCCATTGAATTGGGGTAATCACAATATAAGGCTGATGGCCGGCTTCATGAGTACACGGAACCTTGCTTGGAAGGCTTAGCACTGGGTGGTGACGACAGTCGTCATGATTACAATGACAAGGAAGAAGAGGGCACTGGCTCCTCTATAATGGGCATTCTTTGACAAACCCACAGGTGCATAACAACATTCAGTATGTGAAAAGTGTTTTGTTATCCTCGAAACACCACCAGTACACTACCATTATCTGGCTCAATCACACAAAGCATTGTTCTCCCCACAATTACGGGAGAGGAAACTGAGGCTCAGAATGGGAAATTGACATGACCAAGGTCCCTCAGGAAACTCATTCTCGACTTCAGGTCTTCTCATGTCATTCTATTTTTTATCTTTTCACAGAAGGGACTACATATATCAGAAGACTCAACTTTGTTAAGATGGCCATTCCCCCAAAAGGATCTATAGATCCAGTGCAATGCCAGTCAAACTCCCAGCATACTTTTATGTATAAACTGAAAACATGATTCTGAAATTCATATGGAAACACATAAGACCTTGAATAGCTAAAACAACTTTGGAAAAGAAGAGCAGAGTTGGAGAGCTTATACTACCTGATTTCAAGACTTACTATGAAGCTAAAGTATAAAGTTACAGCATATAGTTAGGCTAACAATGTAGTGTGAGCATAAATACAAGCAAATAGATTAAAAGAACAGAATAGAAAGTTCCTAAATGGGCTCATGAATATGTGCTCAATTGATTTTTGACACAGTTGCAAAGGCAATTCGGTTCATTTTGTTTGGGGATTCTAAATGTAGATAGAATACAAAAGGATATTCTTTTCATGAAATGGTGCTAAAACATGAGAGCCACATGCAAAAACAAATAAACTTTGATCCATACCCATATCTTTTATAAAAATTAATTCAATATGGAATGTAGAATTAAATATAAAACTTTAAACCATAAAACTTCTAGAAGAAAACATAGAAGAAAATCTTTGTGATGTTATGTTAGGCAAAAATTGTTTAGATATGACACCAAAGGCATGATGCATAAAATAATAAACAAATTCAATTTAAGTTCTTCAAAATTAAGAACTTTCTCTCTTTGAAAGATACTGTTAGCAGAATAAAAAGGCAAGACAGTATCAGGGAAAATATTTGCAAATCACATATTGGGTAAAGGAGACTTGTATCATGATTACATAAAGAACTCTCAACACTGAATAATGGGGAAACAAATATCCCAATTTTAAATATGGGCAATAAATTTAAACAGACATCCCATCAAAGAAGATATACAGAGACTAAGTAAAAGAAACCAGACCAAAACCAAAAACAAAACAGACAAACAGTATCTGGAATAGTCCCTTTATAAAATTCTGGAAGATGCAAACTGACAGCAGATCAGTGGCTGCCTGGCCACCTGGAAAATGGGGATGGAGTGAGTTTACACCAGGAAACTTTTGGAGGGATGTGATATGTTTATGTTCATTATTATTGACTGCAGTGAGAATCGTGGACTTTATTCTTCCCACGAAATTGAATCTCTGAAGATTTAAGATGGTGGTGGGAAATGACCAGCATTCATTTTTGAGAGATTGCTCTGGTCACAGCGTGGGCATGGATTGAAGACCAGCGCTAGGTAGGAGGCAAGGGGACACAGTCACCACAAGGGCTTCCTGTCCTCCTTTTGAGAGTTGAGTTTGCTATTTGCCAGGATCTCTGCTAGATTTTTTACCTGTGTGCTCTCCTAATTAATCTTCACAACAACCTTAAGAGACAGATATTGTTATCATATCATTTTATCAATAAGAAACTAAGGCACGGAGAAGTGATGTAACTTAACAATCACCACGCTTATTAGTAGCTGGGGCTGAGACTTGAACTCCAGTCTGCCTAAGAAGAGACTCTGTGTTCACCCTGCTGGGAAGCTTGTGCAATGGTCCAGGTGAGACTTGCTGAAGACTGAAATAGCACGAAAACAAAGGAAGAGATGAGCTGGAGAAAGATTTGAGATAAGAATGTGTCAAAAAGACTTGATAACAGTGGGGGGGACCAGGCGCCTAGGACGACTCAGGTTTCTGATTTACACAAAAGGGTGGGCGCAGAGCTGTTCATGGGGATGTCAAATACAAGACGAGAGTGACGTTTGGAATACAGTGGGGTGTTTTCCTGAACATTGTGGGCCTGGGAAGTGAGGAATACACGTATAAAAGGCCTAGAAACTCTTCATTATATCTCACACTACGAATCTCACACATTTCATACAATTTATATATAACTAAGAATTGAGGTGAGTTGGCTGGTTAACACCATACTATTTTTATTTGTATAGTATTTAATCAATCTCGCTATTTGTAATCTTTCCAATCATTGTATCTATACATTCTCCAATTTTTTTTTAAATTTTCTTTTTTTTTTGAAAGGGGGCAGTGAAGAGGGGGTTCAATTTCCTTTTTCTTTTTTTTCTGAGATAGAGACTCACTCTGTCACCCTGGGTAGAGTGCGGTGGCATCATCATAGCTTACTGCAGCCTCCATCTCCTGGGCTCAAGCGATCCTCCTGCCTCAGCCTCTCTCAAGTAGCTGGGGCTACAGGTGTGTGCCACGACACCTGGCTGATTTTTCTGTTTTTAGTAGAGACAAGGTCTCACTCTTGCTCAGGCTGGTCTCGAACTCCTGAGCTCAACCGATCCTCCTACCTCGGCCTCCCAGAGTGCTAGGATTACAGGCGTGAGCCACCTCACCTGGCCTCCAAATTTTAAATATATAAAAACTGTTTAAAGAAGGAAATAGGGCCACAATGTTCAACAGGCTTACCAACTGGTCAGCACACATGCTCATACAGCTGGGGAATATATGGGAATTGTATGAAAATAGCTCACTATCTCAAAATTTGTTTTTAATGAGAGATTTTTTCCCCTTGTTTATTATATTATCATGTTTTATATGAGATTTTAGGTTTCCAAGTTGCCTTACATACAATTTGTTTTATTAAAAAGGATGCTTTTGGTGAATCAAAACAATCTAAATTACATCCTGTTAAACTCTCGGAACACTCCATATGTTCTTTCATAGCACTTAGCACAGCAATTTGTAATTATGCTTATATTTTGTGATTTTTTTAAAGCTCCATCCAGATAGGACAGACATCTACATAGTTGATTTCTGTAGCTCTAGCATCTAGGATATAGTTACTAGTAGGCATTCAATAGTCATTGAAAAATGAAAGAAATAAATTAAGATGTGATAATTCATAAAGTTATAACACCAGTGGATGGCAGAGGTAATGTCTTTGCGTGGTATGAAGGAGGACCTTTTTAGGCTCTGCATCTGGTACTATTCGTACCACAGCTCCAGGTAGGTGTTATTATGGAAATGAGGTAAAGTACAAATTAAAAGTTGAAACAAACAGGGAGACAGGAATCTGAAGAAACGAGGCCTGGAGGGGGTTAAAAGTTCTAGAGGATGTAATGGTCTTAAAGGGACAACACATGGTCCAAAACTGAGAGAAGCTGGGAGGATGAACACAGGGAAGTTAGGAAGGGTAAGGAGGAGAAAATGAGATTATCCCTGCCTCATCAACTCAGATATTTCAGGAGAGTAGCAGGTGCCATCGACTCCTAAGACCAGGCAGGGAGGATGAGATCAGGCTCCAGAACAACACCGAACATTTTAACAGGCTGCTTTGGAGCCCAGTAGAGCAAGGTCAGCTGAAAGGCTGGAGACTGGACATTCGTGTACGGGCACCAGGTACACAGCAGTTGTACCAGGATTTTAATGGAAGCCAAAGTTTCGCAGTTAAGAATCTCTGGGAAAAACTCTTCAAATTCAGCAATTCAGGAAGACTGCTCCTACTCCCCTGTTATGGACTGAATATTTGTGTCTTCCGCAAATTCATATGTTGAAATCCTAGTCTCCAATATGACAGTCTTAAGAGGTGGGATCTTTGGGAAGTAATTAGGTCATAAGGCTGGAACCTCCTGGATGGGACTAACGCCATTAAGAGAAGAAACAAGAGCGCTCAGTCTCTGCTCTCGCCATCTGAGGATACCAGGAAAAGAAGATCATCTGCAAACCAGGGCCCTCACAAGACACTGAGTCTGCTGGCACCTTGATCTTGGACTTTCCAGGCTCTAGAACCATGAGAAATAAATGTTTGTTGTTTAAGCTGCCTAGTCTATGGTAATTTGTTAAAGCAACCTGTCTCAGTTTGTTCTGTCTGCTGTGGCAAGATACTTTAGCCTGGGTAATTTATAAACAACAGAAATTTATTGCTCTCATTTCTGGAGTCTGGTAAGTCCCAGATCAAGGTGCCAGCAGATTAGGCATCTAGTGAGGGCTCATTCTTCAGAGATGGTGCCTTCTACGTGTCCACACATGGTGTTAGGGGCAAACAAGCTCCTCAGGCCTCTTTTATAAGGGCACTAATTCCACTCATGAGGGTTTTACCCTCATGATCTAATCACCTCCCAAGGCTCCACCTCTGAATACTATTTCACTGGGGATTAGGTATCAACATGTAAATTTGGGGGGGACACTGTCATTCAGATCATGGCACAACCTGAACTGAGACATCCCCTCTCATCCTCTGAGCCAATTCCCACTCTCATCCTCTGTGGAATTAACCAAGGATTCTCCGGAAAGAGAGAGAGTCAGACAGACAAACAGGAGATTGCAACTTGACAGAAAATCAGCACACTTGGCTTATGGTCCGCAATGTGTGCCAGGACCTAAACCAACCATGAGATAACCAGAGCTCTAGATTATTCAATAGTTACTAATTTAAAACATTGCTTTCATGTTGAAACAAACACTGATTTATTAGAGCTAGAACAATCCACAGCAACTCTGTGTTGTGAATGCTTGGTGGACCCTCACCGATGCCCTCTCGCTAAGAACCTCACCACTACAAGGCATTAAACTATTGGCACCAACTCTGGCCAGGTTGCCAGGCACAATTGCTGGCCATCCCATATTCAAAGTGAGGAATTAAAGACTTATAAGACATTTATTTAAAACCTGGGAACCCTTGCTACCCAAGGGAAGACATCACCAGTGGTGAGTTTACCAACATGGTAGAGATGGCTGCTTACAGATAGTGAGAGACACCATCCTCTTCCCTCTCCACCTTTCTCATGCCACACGGGTCCTTTTTCTTTTATTCTGCCTTTGTTCACGGTTATCCTCCCTCCCACAGGCCAGTGGGGCCATCCAGCGGCACCATCTTCCATGTAATGGAGGGCTGAATCCACACTGTGGAGCTTCTCTTCCGGACCCTTGGCCAACCCATTGTCGTGTAACACACTCTTGGCCTCCCTCCACACGCAGTAATTATGTGTGACGGGCCATAATCTTCTACTTCCAATTCTATTACCTATTCTTCCATACAATTTAGATAGGAAAGTGACGCGTAAGCAAGCACATTCTTAACAGAGCAGGCAGAACAGATTGCCTCCCTGTGTCCACAAAGAGAAGAGCTCATATCCTATAGAGCTGCAGTGAGGGAGATCAAAAGCAGGCCTCAGAGACACAGCGTAAAGCAAACAGCTGCACCAGGAGGACGTGTTCGGCAGTCTCCAAATCAAGCTTCCCTTTTGGCCAAACCACTGACTCCGTGGCCGGTTCAGAGGGGATCTCAGTGTCCTCTTTGGGAAAATTAGATTATGTACTTGCCACTTCTACCTGTTTCACAGGGAAACTAGGCATAAAGACTACCAGAAATAGTCAATCCACTGTCCTCATTATACCAAGGGGACACAGAAAGAGTAGAAAAACTGAAATTCATATATAGTACATGACACAATTTAAGTTCAGCCAAAAGTGCCGACTTTGCTCTCTGATCTGTATCTTTCCTCTGCATCCCACCCAGTCTGAGGGCAGATTAATAAGAATCCAAATAGATCCCTTTGAATATTCCCTTTTTTCCTGGCCCAGTGCTGACCACGGCAGGTAAGAAGTTAAGCTCCGCATGCAGGAGTGGGGGAGGAAGCTCAGAACAGGGCTTGGGCTGGCGTGACTCTACTTGAGCTAGCCTCGGCGTTGTCAGGTTAACCCGTGTGGCTGTCACCACAGAGAAGGGGCGGGGGCAGACTTACCTCTATCCAGAGGGCACTGGTCCTCTTGCGCAGAGTGGAGGTCATTCGGGGCTGCAGACCTGGCCTTCCTCTTGCAGGGCTAACACTTGCCTGTGGCTCAGGAGGGTATGGCAGGGTGCCAGGCGTGCCTTGGGCATTCCTCTAGCTCAGAGGCTTGCTAGTTTGCAGGAGGGAGAAGACAGAAGCCCCCAACTAGGTGGAGGAAGTGGGATGTTTGGAACACCCCCAGAACTATAGCAGCAAATATTTCAGTATCTCTACTCTTTAGCATCCCAGCCACGGGCCACGAGGGTGTCAGACGAGGTCACTGATGAAAGCATGCTTTATAAATTGTTTATAAACTGGGAAGGGCTTCCCGAGACAACTGTCAAAAAGCAGAGGTTCTGAAATGAATGTCAGCAGGACAGAAGATAAACGAGAAGGAGTCAGATGGAGGATGACAGTCTAAAGCATCGCAGAGGCAGCGTTCTGCAGTGGTCGGGAACACGGGCTGCTCGTGTCATAGCCCTGCTCATCCACCCCCTGCTGGGTGACCTTGGGCATGCCACCCAGTTTCTCAGTGCCTCAGTTTCCTCTTCAGTAAAATAGGGGTGATATTAGTAATCACCTAACGACTTGTAATGTGGATGAAATGCGTTAATACATGTAAAGCACTTAGACCAGTGTTTGGCACATAGTAAGTGCTCAATAAATGTTAGCTATATTTATAGCTATTATCATCATTATTACTACTTGGCCTCAGGCAATTGTTGCCAGGTAGGAATCCACCAGTGATGTCAGGTCTTCTCATTTTCTAAGCAAAAATGCAAGATCTTTCGATTTTTGAATATAGGCAACTAATTAATTTAAAAACCTGTGAAACGTTGAAGTCTAGAGTTTAGTTAATAGTAATGTTATAATGTTGATTTCCTAGTTTGACAAATGTACTGTGACTATGTAAGAATCTAACAATAGGGGAAACTGGGTATATGGGAATCCAATCTTTGTAACTTTCCTGTAAGTCTAAAATTATTCAAAAATAAAAAGTTTATTTAAAAAACTGCAGGTAGTAAAACACACACACACACACACACACACAGGCTAGGTTTTGCTTCAGGACCACCAGAGAGAGAGCGCTCTGGTATAAGGGCACTTTGCTAGGTGCTTTGATGGTGCTGAGAAATATAAGAACAGAGCTCCTGCCTTCCCACAGCTAACAACTAAGGGGACACGCAGGCGTTCACTAATGAAAAGGTAACTAATAAAATAAATGTTTCTAGGTAACAGCCAGCTTGTTTGTTTGAATCAACCATGCTACTGATAACAACTAGAAAACCTGGATTAAAAAAAAAAAATCTTAACAGCAAAATTAATTACAAGGACAAAAGTAGGAAAAACCGAGAACCCACAGGAATAAGCAAGCATGAAAGCTGCTTTCACTTTGAGACCTTGTGCTAATGTTACAAAATTTTGACAGCTGCTCCCAGCTCCTGGGGGCAGAAGTGCCCCAGCAGGCATCAGGTTCACTCCTGCTCACTTGCCCACGCGTGTTTCTCTGGCAGAGAAGCCAAATCGTTCATTAGATTTTTCTTAGGGGTACTTGACAACCCCCCCCCAACACACACACAAATGGTTAAAAGGGATGAGTGTAAAGTTACCAACCAACCATTTTTGATAAGAATTAAGAAGACGTGGGAAGAAACCTACTGCTCACACCTTCCCCCCCGCCCCGCCACTTCTTGTCACCAATGCCTGGCATTCCACCACCAGGGAGGCAGGACATGGGGAGCAGTTTCGGCCTTAGCCACCTCTTTCACTGTGTGTCACACGGGCAGACCCTGTGGAGGGAACAGGGCTCATGAATATGCGAGGGCAGGGAATCCTGGTGGTCGGCAGGGGGCATGCGTCATGGCGAAGGGTTGGGGACGGGAAAAGGGGAACATCTGGTAAAGGACAGAATTCAAAAAAAGGTGACCAGGGGTGGATGCATGGCGTCTCCCAGGCATTCTCTTGGTCTTAGTGAAATCCAGATATATTGGTCCTTGCCCAGGTAGGTGCCTGCAATATTTTACTGTCTGTTTCGCTTGTCCCTCCAGTGGAGGATGCTTTTCCTCGTAGGCAAAGTTGGAGGTGACCGCCCCAACGCAGCCCGTCCGAAGCTGCCGCCCAGCGTGGGGACGCGCCCTGCGGAAGGTCACTCCTGGGACAGTGGCAGTGCTGGCCTGAGACACTGGTTTCCTGACTCCAGCCCCTGTACCTTTTTCATTTGTAAAAACTCTTTGACTATGTTTCCGTGTTATAAACATTGTTACATTTCGAAATCATTCAGGGCCTTCCCCATTCTTATATTCATTCGTACACTTTTTCGCTCCCTGAAAAAGCACTTTCTGAGGGGACTTTATGTGCCAAAGGTTGGCAGAATATACTCAAACCTGCCTTTAAGGAGCTAGTGGGGTAGACAGGCAATAAACAAGGTCAGAAAGTAAAATCCATAGCAGGGAAGACGAGGAGCGCTAAGGAGAGAGAAATAGAGCAGGGAAGAAGCTAGGGAATATCATGGGTGGGAAATCACATTTTAGGAGAGTGTGGCAGAGAAGGTCTCACCGAGGAGACTTTTGAGGAGGTCCTGAAGAAAATGAGGAAGCCAGTCAGGTGGATAAGTAGGGATATAACACTCTAGGCAGAGACAGCAAGAGCAAAGGCCCTGGGGCTTCTTTCAGGAATACAGTGGAGGCCAGTATAACTGGAGTGGACAGGGACGCGCAGGGGACATACAAGGAGATGAGGTCAGAGAATGGGGTTCAGGGGTTGGATTTTTGAGCAGAACAGTGGCATGATTGGACTAATGCATTCAGTATAGACTTCAGGGGGTTGCAGACAGAAGTAAAAGGATAAGTAAAGAAGCTATTGCAGTAATCCAAAGGATGATGATGGTGCCTGTGACCAGGGCAGCACCATTGGTGATGGTAAAAAGTGGTCAGGTTCTGGATGTATTTTCAAGTTTTAATTTATAGGACTTTCTGACCAATCAGGTGTGGAATAAAAAGAAAGCGATGAGGAAAGGATGACCCAAGATTTTCATCTTGAGCCACTGGAAGAATGGAGTTGCCATTTGTGCAGGCTATCAGCTTATTGTCTCTCAGCTCAAGATTCACCCTTCATTGCCTGCTATGAGGAAATAAATCTGAGTCCTTTCTTTACATAGCTTTTCCTTTGCCAGCTGGCAGAGTATAAAGCTTTGCGAGTAAAGGGAACCAGAGAGACATTGCAGGAGGAAAGGATTTTGCTTCCCCATTCCAGTGTGTTCCCTTGACAGATTTCTGCAGCTTACCCAACCTCAGCTCCAGAAGTGCAGGTGGCCTTTCTGGTAGCCCCATCCTAAAGTGCACAGTAGCCAGGTGTCCCCTCTGACCCCCCACTTTGCATGGTTTTGTAGCAGAGCACCTCCGGTGAGACACCTCTCCATGAATGGCTTTCTCCAGTATCCTAGAAGATAGATTTCTGGCAAGTTCTAGAGAGTACATTTTCAGAAATTTCTGCCCACACAGCACCGCAGTGACTTCTCTGTCATTTAGAGACTCTAATTACTCCAATTGCCTTTTGTAGGTAATGACTTTTTGTGTTAGACGTTCCCTGTGTGTTTTTTCTCTTGATTGGACCCAGACTGGTACAAAATTGACTGGTACCAGGAGTGGAACCAGAAGACAACCCTGGGATTTGGGGATTGACTTGGTTGTGCCCTTGAGCTTGACAGAGTGCTGAGCTCCTCCACAATGAGAAATGGTAGTTAATAATCTGTGGTATGTAGTGACAGTGATGTCGCAGTTAATCAAGACTTAAACTCCTGGTTAATTGTGATGAAGCCTGTGCTTCACTTGACTGTCACGGCCATAGTGACGGCTATTGGCGAGTGCAAAGACTCTGGTATGGATGGATTCTTCTGAATGCAGTTGAGCACTTTCAAAGTGAAAACAGCAAGTGCAGGTCCACTAGCTCTCAGTTCAAGTCACAACCTGAGAGTGAGAGCACTTCTGTGACAGCCCTAGAAGAAACTCCAATTTATTGTAGTTGCAGGGGTGATATTGCCAAAAATTAAACACAAAATTTAATGGAGTGGGTTGCTGAATACAAATGATTCTTGAATTCAGAGTCTCCCCAAGCTTCTCATGTGAAAGTTAGAACATTGACTAGTGAAAAATGGAATCCTCAAACTTAGAATAGGGGCATCTGGTTGACAAAATGAAACTATTTGACATTTTTCATAATAATTTTTTAAGTATAATAATGAATAATAAGAAAAGAAAAAGGAAGCGGAGAAGTATCAAGGAAGGTCATACCCCACCCAGTCGGGACCTCACGGAGGAGGTTTTCTAGGGACTCCGTGGTTTAGGCTGTGCCAAGATATCGCCTCCAAAGTGCAGCTGCTGCTGTCTGCACCACCTACCGTGAGGAAGGAGACCCGATGCTTGCTAGACTTTTTTGGTGAGTTAAAGAAATTCACATTGATATTCATGGCTCACAGTAAGTACTGTTCTTTTTTGCTTTTCCTCTGTGAAAGTTGTCAGATTCAAAATGGAGTCACTTGTGTCAAAAACCCTGAACAATGGAGCCAGGAAAGGCCATGAAGGGAGGGTTCGTAGGGATGGATGCCTGATTATAAGAACTGTCAATAAAGGACTGCAAAAACTACAAGCTTGCACAGAGACCATCCCAACCTTACACACAGAAAAAACACTTCTGCAAGAACGTCTACCCAGCAACCGTATGTCCAACCTCAGACTGGCATGTCCCTTGTTATTGATCCTTGTAGCCAAGGATAATTTCCTCAAAACAATTGTGTAATCCTCCTCATTGTCCCTTTAAAAGCCTTTGCCTTCCTTTACTTCCCTGAATACAAACAGTTTACTATGGCATGCATATTCCCATTGCAATGCCCATTCCTGAGTAAATATCACTTTCTTTTAAAAAGCCTCTCCCTGTCTGTTATTTAGGTTGACAAATGGTGTCAAAAGTCGGATCAAAGCGCTCTCACCTTGGACAGATCATGGCCCCTGGAACTGAGTGTGGTACCAACTGAGCCCTTTGCACTCTCCATGCCCATAGGTCACCTTTTCTGCCCTGATGAATCTCCTCTCAGATTCTTGGACTCCCTCCTCTTGGTAAGTTCTTTTTTACTTTATTCAGGATTTGATTTGGTTATAAGACCACCTTAAATGAAAGACTCTTGCATCCCTCTTGGTACTATAAAAGCCTTTTATTAGCAAGCCCTTTCTGATAGGCATCCTTTTGGAGGGTATTCTGGTTTCTATGGAATTTACATTCTGGCTATAAGGCATGTCCTTTCTGGTGAATTCACTTTTGGTTCTTTCTACATGCCTACTTTAATATTTTGGTCTGGATACCTGGCTTAAAATTTTTGTGAGCACTCTTATTTTGATTTCCTTTCATTTTGGTTACATTCATGTGTAAATAAATGATTTGGCTCTTTTACTTTTTTTCCCCTTGCTTGTTTCTGAACATGTTCCCATAGCAAAAAAATAAACATTCTAAATGTTGGGTGTAGGATGGCTAATTAAAAGCCAGTAGGGCAGTCACCACCCTCTAAAACACTGGCTCAAACTGCTGACATTCTCTGACAGGATTTATAGGATTTTCTTTGCTCTTGAGAGATTAATAAGAAATGGTATGGGATTATCAAAATTCTAAAGCATGCCAAACCCTCTGGGAGTCCAGCTGGCTACACATTCAAAATGTGTGGTCCATTCTCATGCACTTTTTTAATTGATGGACAGATTACACCAAGAATAATTTATGGCCATTAAAGGGAGATCATTTGAACTTTCCAAGCCTGGTTTTCTTAGAAGTGAATTAGAAACTGCAACCAACTATAGAGTTAACATATACAGCCTTCCAAGTTCTCTACCTATTTTTTTTCTGCCTACTTTGAATCTGCTGATTTTTCTGATGGTATTAAGATAAACTCACTGTTTATGGCATTCCAGCCAAGATAAAAAAAAAAAATCTTAAAGCGCTTTAATTTAATGGCTGTACAAATTAAAACAGCTCCGTGATAACCAACAACCCAGACACCTGAGTCATCCCTTTTGAAAATGTAAATTTAAGTTTGCCTGGCTGACAGTCTCTTAGGATGATGAAACAGTTACTTGAAAGATTGGTATTCTAAAAGGCAAGAAGTAGATAAATGTTTGTAATGGGCCTGCATGGTGGCTCACGCCTGTAATCCTAGCACTTTGGGAGGCCGATGTGGGAGGATCGCTTGAGGCCAGGAGTTTGAGAGCAGCCTGAGCAAGAACAAGAGCTCTTCTCTACAAAAAATAGAAAAATTAGCCAGGCGTGGTGGCACACACCTATAGTCCCAGCTACTCGGGAGGCTGAGGCAGGAGGATCGCTTGAGCCCAGGAGTTTGAGGTTGCAGTGAGCTATGATGACGCCACAGCACTCCAGACCAGGCAACAGAGTGAGACCCTATCTCAAAAAAAAAAAAAAAAAAAGTTAGGTTCTCAGACCAAATAGGTCAAAACCTTGAGCTCTTTGAGCTCAGAGTAATAATATAAAGGCATCTCTGTCTGGCATAAAAATTGCTTTGTCTGCCATGCATGGACCAGAAAAGGCCAGAAAAAAAACCCTGCAAATAATTTTTTCTAAAATACTTCCTCACCCACATTGACCAGTCAAACAAACCAGACCGACAGACAAAAGATAGATTTGTTACTAAAATTTAAGGCTGCTTGGAGATTTTGTTTTTCTTACACAATTCAGCTAGCCCTAGCTAAAATGTAAACATTTAAATATTTAACCCCTAAACTCATTTAAAACTGAAAAAAGAGGGGAAAAAGGTCAAAGGGATTTTTTTTAAAAGCAAACTGCTGCTTTATCCAGAATTTGTGTCTCTAACCTTCCTTAGATTACCAATCTGGGAAAATACAATTTAGCCAGTGTGAACACGTCCCATTCTGTCAGAAATATAATTTGGATCCAACTGTCTTTTTTAAACCAGTTTGTGTTATTATGTTTTACTCTCATGACTAAAATTCTAAAATGAAGTCTATAAGAACTTCATATGTGTATATGTGTTTAGACATGTTTACACATATGTACATGTATTATGTTGTATATTGTGTCCACATAGTAGAATCTGGCATAGTCAGCCAGAATCACTTAAGGAATTGCTTAGATAAGAGAGTATTCATATAAATTGTTAAAATACATAATAGTTAAACCAAATGCCTTTTAGTTCACATGACTTACGTAAATCTTTGATAAATAAACTGGTTTTTAATTTGTTGATAAAATGAAAATGTCTTCAGAATTGTCAGCATAGTTTTTGCCTGAGTTTACTGGTCAGACAAGATTATATTTGTCTCTTCTAGAAATTTTAAGGTCATAAAACAATAAATCCAGCCTAAAAATAGAATGATTTCTATTTGTGAAAATCTGTGATAAGTATGACTAATTTAACATTGTTGGTTTAATGAAAACAGCTGTATCTTCTGAATTATCAGCAGAATACCCATGTATTTAACTTTAAGGTCCTCATTTAGGTGAACACCTGATATTCACATGCTACACAAATGGTTAACAGGAAAAAATAACTTGAAATGATAATTAGCTTTGTCTAATATCTGGGTTTTCATAAGTAACCTAGGTATAATTGTTAAAAAATAAATTAGGTTAATGTATATGGGATAAACATTTATAAATGATCTTTTCATGTAATTTAAAATCTTGAAGTTACATTAAGTTAAATTAAGTAATAGATATTCATTAAATATCAGGTCATTTCTAAATAAAATAAAATACTGATACATAAATTGCTGAACATAAATATAAGTTTGTTCTTGGCTTCTTAAATTTTATACAAAGATGAAATATATTTGGGTCTATTCATACACATAAAAATTATGGGAAACATGTTTCTAAAATTGTACAATCATTCTCATCTATAAAATACTGATATATCACAGATAGTTCAAAATTTCTTGCTTCCCAGGTTTTCACTAGAAATTAAAGCTACTGAGAGTTAAAAATTCTAATTAATACATATAACTCTGTATACAAAATGTACCAAAGAAGTAGGATGTGTTTTTGATGAAGAAAATATAAGAAAGACATAAAAATGTGCTTTTTATTGAGAAAAAAATTGTCTAAATTCAGAGGTTATTTAAGGTTGTTTCAAAAAGAAAATTTAAGAAGAAAATAGAAACAACATAGAAAAAACCAATAAACAGGAAAGATGTGAAGTATGTTATAAGTAGGCATTTTTGGTAAGGAAGTTTAAAAAAAGAAGAGAATAATTTTTCAAATAATAAGGGAAACAGGAAAGTAAATTTTTGTCCTAAAGTAACATGACTGATTATTTAAGAAAGAAGAAGAATGAGACAAAAACTAAAGTTCAAAGCACATAGTGAAAGGTCTAAATAAGTTGTGGAAGGTTTGTGAAAGGAATTTTGTATGTAATCAAGTTGGCTATAATTAAAAGAAAATTCTTTATAAGGCTTTCTAAAAACTGAACTTTGAGATGGATAGATAGATAGATGGAAAACTAAAATGTTGGTCCCCTATACTAGAACAACAGTTTTCTTGAAGTATTAATCTGCTCTTCACAAAAATTGCAAAAAGTTTTAAATTTTAATTTTGAAATCTGTTTCTTTAAATTTTCAGACATCTTCTAAACTGCAACCTTTTTTTCTCTTTTAAATTATTCTTCATTTAATTTACCTGGTTTCAGGTTAGAAATGCTGTCTTCTTCATTTAGAATGGTAACTTCATTTCTCAAGGTAAAGTTTTCCTCTTGAAGTTTCTCACATTTGTATCTCAGAAGTTCAACTTTTGCTGTATCTTGCTGCACATGATTTGCAGGTCATACATCATTGCCTTCTGCTCTTCCTCTTTCTCCCCTTGAGAGGTACATTTTTTTGCTTGGCTGGGGAGATAACTCTCTCCTTCAGCTTTTTCATCAGTTCCTGTAACTTTTTTCTCTGGTCCTAACTCTGCTGTTAGGGTCTGATACTGAAATGTTTGTCTTGAAGGACTAGAGAAGCAATGTTTTCACCCAGTATAAGTTGATTCTGTACTCTTGGCTTTTCTTGATGTGTCTGAATTTTTCCATGTAACCAGGCAATTTCCCATGCTTTTACTAAGAGCTATGAATTCCCCTGCTTAAGGTATTAGATTTCTTATTTACTTTTCTCAATAATATGGTGCTCACTCAAAGTTTGGACACACACTCTTCCTATTTCTGATTAAATTCAAGTACCCTTTCATCAGGCTCAACTTTCAAGATATCTAAACAGCCTTCCTATAAGGAAAAGCAAACACAGTGCAGGAGGTTTTTCTTTACTTTTTTGATAGCTGGCCTAAGAAACAAAGATTTTACATTTTATTAAGATAATTTCCTGTATCATTTTTTCTTTATTAGAAATTTCTTTTTTATTACTTAGGAAAACTAAGCTTTGAAAGGGTTAAGTTTTTTGTTTTGTTTTACATCCATGTAATTTTCTGTATTGTTTTTGAAATCTTTTAATTGTCACTCTCAGTGAATGATGTTATTTCACAATAACATGTGATCCTATTCTGATCAAATGTTTTGAACCTTTTGACATCTTTCGCAGGCTTCTCCAAGGTCAAATTCTAAATTAAGTCTCTTTTGACCTTGAATTAACTTTGGGATGTTCCAAAGGTTCCCAGAACTCCTTAAAGATTTATAAAAGAGAGATACTGAACTAAACCAGGCTTATTTGAGATGTTAAATTATATGGGAAACTTTATCAAAAATAAATGATGCTAGATCTTCTTTCAGTTACATTTATAGACATGTTAATTGATATGAATGTTCCAAGATTGTATAAACTCTAAGAAATCTAACATGTCATCAGTCATAATTCTGGTTATTATGTTATTTTCCACAAAAATAACCAAATTTCCTTCCCATTGCCAATTATAATGAACTTCCATCAGGTTTTTAACCACGGCTATGATAAGGCTCTGTCATTCACAGTTTTGATTCTTCTCTAAAGTACTTGCAATCAGATTCATGGAAAAGATTCTGACAAGTACTTTTAAACACAAGTTTCTAATAACTTTAAGATCAATAGACTAAATAAAAATTTTCCAGAACTCTAATGAATAAATGGATGAATTCATAAAATTCCTAATCAAGGTCAAGCAAAACAAAAATTAATTACATGATAAAAAAATAACTGATGAAAATAATGTTTTTATGACTTTCATTTGAAACATTGTTGATTCTTAAATGTTTTGTTTTCCAGATTTAAGGAAATTTTCTCTCCTGTGCTATTTATAGTTTACAGCAATCTGGTATACTTTTTTTGAATGAAAGTGGAAACATTTACTTTTTCTCCCTGCTTGATCCCTTCAAAATTCAGAAACTATTTGTGAGTATTCTTATGGCAATATGGTTATTTGCCTAAGTTCAGTAAAAATTTGCTCTCTTTATAACAGGATACAATTGAAAACATCGGTTATGTTACCAAGGTTTTGACTGGGATGTCATAATTAAATTGCTTACTGGTGCAGCATGCAAAATCTGAAGTCTGCCTTGGTTTGGCTTCTAAGCCTCAAGAAGTTTTTAAATCTCTAAATCTGAGATTGCTATGTAATTGATCACTATCCTTGCTGAACTTATGTAAATAATCAGGCAGAAATTGTCAAGAGTAAACTTATTTTACAAACAAATTTGTCTTATTCTGATTATTTTTGGTAGAAATTGGGATGACTATGGAGAGAAAAGTTACATTTCTAAAGAAAAGCTATAATACACCTTCTATTAGACTATAGCCCTGTACATTGTTTTTGAGTTTTATTATCTACTGTAGACTATGCTAGATCCTGAATTCTTCTAGGTTCCTCCAATCAAACTTTCTTCCATAGAATTACTGAAAACTGGAACTGTTCTGTTCCTGAAAGCTGAAACTAGATGAATTTTAAGGGATAAGTCTCATGTCTGATGTATGGGCCACACAGAAAGTTCACCAAACTGCCCAGTAACATAATCAGAGACATTCAAACTGCAAACCAAAATGAGAAGTTCATGGCTTCACACTGTAGACAGCTTTTTCCAAGATGTCACAACAAGACTTCATATCATAATGGGTCTCTGACCCCATCAATGCCTACATCTTTCATTTGGCAAGGTAATTTTGTAATCAAAATTTTCATTATCAGCATCACTGGTAACTTGATAGAACCCAACCTAAAAGATGCTTTAGTCTACCTAGTGGGTAACTTTGGCAACATCCCTAATATAACTCTTGCTCACTCTGTGCTTTAATTCAATCCAGTCGTGGGATGCTAGATGATAAAATTGCTCTATATTATCTATTGGTTAAATAAGGAAATGTCTGTACTATTGCTAATACTACATACCATACCTGGATAAATTCATCTGGGAAAGTTGAGGCCCATTTAAACAAAATAAGAAAACAGGCTACATGGTTATAACAGGCTTCACCTACTTCCCCATGGTCATTTCATTTATTCAATTGGTTGCCTTTAAACCTAGGTTCATGGCTCAAAACTACTATGCAAGCTGACATCATATTACTATTATTTTCCTTTTTAAACTTTGTACCTGTTACTTGTGAAATTTCTGTAGAAGTACAACTCTTAACAGAATATTGCTGGCCAAGCATTTTGAAATGATAGCCAAAGCCTGCAGAACAGACAAAATTGAACTTAACAAAGGACTTCAGGTAGACTTAGGCTGAAAGCCACTCCCTCTAAACCTACCTTGTTGTTCAAAGGTAGCTAAAAGTGTTTTGGCACTGACTCCTAGTCAACAATCACTTCTTCCAGCATAGGACCAAACCAATAACCCAGGACAGTTCCACTCAGGTGCTGAGGAACAGTCAAAACCTAACCACGGGATGATGATCAGCAATGCTTTCGGAGAAAGACCTTGATCAAAAGGGGAAAATGTGGAAGTTGTCAGAATCAAAATGGAGTCATTTGTGTTAAAAACCTCGACAAATGGAGCCAGGGAAGACTGTGAAGGGAGGGTTTGCATGCTTGTGTGCATGATAACAAGAACTATCACAAAAGGCTCTGCAAAAACTACAACTTTTCACAAAGGGCCTCACAACCTTACACAAAAAGAGGACATCTGCGCAGCACCTGCCGGTCCAACCTTAGACTGGCATGACCCTTGTTATTGATCCTTGTAGCCAAGGATAATTATCTCAAGACAATTTTGAAATCCTTCTCATTTTCCCTTTAAAAACCTTTGTCTTCCTTTACCTCCTTGAATACACACACAGTTTACTGTGGCACCCATGTTCCCATTGC
The DNA here is from genome assembly GCA_023783475.1 of Daubentonia madagascariensis. Taxonomy (NCBI): domain Eukaryota; kingdom Metazoa; phylum Chordata; class Mammalia; order Primates; family Daubentoniidae; genus Daubentonia; species Daubentonia madagascariensis. Next base: position 51,871,534 of record JAKFHU010000485.1, on the reverse strand, counting down.
AATGCCCATTCCCAAATAAAGACCGCTTTCTTTTAGTGGTGTCTATCTGTTATATATGTTGACACCTCTATCGAACAAATATCTCCCCGTATTTTCCCACCTGTTGTTATGTTCCAGCCACAAGAATCTTCCTGTAGGTCCTGGAACAAGCTCTTTTCTGCCTCAGGGCCTTTACACATGCCATTGTTTCCCCTTCCCAGCATGTTTTCACCCTGAGTCTTTACCCTGTAGGTATCAACCTTAGCTTACCTCTTCATAGGTCATTTCCCTGACCTCCCTACCTCAAGTGGGTTCCTATATACATCTTAGTTTTCTATCTCAGCCCCTTACTAATTTCCTCCATAACATAATTTAACATTTGTTATTTATTTGTTTATCTTCCTTGAAGATTTTTAGCTGCTGGCTCATTGTCACACTCTCCAACACTCCTCCCTTCTTAAATCTTGGCAATTTCAGTATTCACATAATTAGAAATTTCTGGTTCTGGGACCTCCTACTGTCCTCCAAGGATGTTTTCCTTCCACTCCACCTAAGACCCTCCCTCCTACAGTCACACCCTTGATCTTGTAATTTCCAATGACTGTGGGACTCATCATTGTAATCACTCAGCTAACAACGCAAAACCCTGATTACATCCTCCTCGTCATCCACGCCCCGTGTGCCTCCGTACAACGGAAGGAGATGGGAGAAAAACACAGCCTTGCTGGCTGGTTGCGCTTTAACTTTACAATCCCTGGAGCCACCGAAGGACTCAAGGCCACCCTGCAACCATACAGTGTTTCCCTAATCCACGCTTTCCCGTCCTCCTAGGTGGGTATTCCACACTTTCTCTTCTTTGCTCAGCCTTCCAAAACCTCCTCCCCATTTTTGTTCTCAGCACGTGCTGCACTGGGAAAGTAGAAGCGATGGGAAGAGAAATTCTACAAGCTTCCAGCTCAAGTCCTTGACCCTCCTGCCCGCATGCCATTGTGTCTTCTTTCTTCCCTGTATTGGGGATGAAGTGTCCACGCTCTCGGCCAAGGCCACCCCTCTGCTCATGCACTAGACCTGCTTCCTTTACCAGCTCAAGGGCGATGCTTTAGCAGTTCCCCCTCCCCACTCCTGCACCGCTCTGTTTAATCCTCCTCCTCTGCTAACAAACACAGCTTATTCCCGCCAGACTCTGTGTCAGGTGCCCTGGGATGTACAAAGGTGCACGAGCAGCTTCCGGAAGTGACCCTTTTCCCATATGTACAGATAATGTAATTTGTGATGTGAGACAAAGGAGCTCACTATTCTCTTCATGGGGTGATGGGAGGTGGAGTTTGGGAACTCAGAGCAGAGCCACAAGTTGGAACACAGGAGGCAGAGCTGAAAAGTCTTGAGCAATTCAACCTCTGACCTCTCCGGACCTCTCCCTCAGCAAGGTCCTTGACATGGTCCAGCTGGGGGTCCCCCGTAGGGAAAGTGAGCCTGCTCAGCTCCATAGGGGACCAGTCTCCTCTCATTGGGCCTCTAGGGAATGGGCATCCAGTAACCCCCGAGTGCAAATTCAGATTACAGAGACCTGGAAGAGGTGAGGTTAATGGTAATATGCCAGCAGGGTGGCATCATTGTTCCTGAACTCAGTTTATACATAAAACAACATGGAATTAGATGACTCTGGAATTTCAGAGACTGACATGATCACTTCTAGATAAGAAATCACAGAGGAGTTAGCATTAAATCTGAGCATAAGAGGATGCCAAAGAGGCATCACTACAGATTAAAGCAGAGAAGAGACACATTGATATTGTACTGCGGGAATTAATGACTTCCAGGGGTGATGTGCCAATCAACTAGAACACTGCCAGGGGAAAGATAGGAATGAAGGTCAGCCAGTGAGTTGGAATCCTTGAAGTTCCAGACATTTCTCAGGGCAGGGCTTGGAGTCTAACACTGTGTGTGTTTACCTCTATGGCAACTGCTACTCAGAGTCATTGATAAGAGTCTCTGGCTGGTGGCATCTAAGCATTGCAATATTCCTCAAGCCTCACTTGTGTTAAAGATATAGATTTTCCTGATTGACATTGAGTAATCTGTCTTGGTTATTTATCACTCAGTATAACTAAGTTCCAACCATAATGTGTTTTCTGTGCACATTCATGCACACCTGTGCACATCTGAGTTGCTTGATCACTCCAGCCCAAGCTGCAACCAGGTAGATTCAACAAAGGGTCATCACTGCTGAAGTGATGCCAACTCAAAAGCAGATGTAGCAGATGCCCAGTTGTGGATGTTGGTTTGTAGCCCTTTACTTGGTACTTGTTAAATAATTGAGAAAACTGATAGAGAAATGTCAACTATGTATCTGGCAGGGTTAGTTAAGAATCAACTTGGGCCCATGATTAAAGTAATATGACATATACATCAGAAATGCATAGGGGGTGGGTGAGCTGTTAAATACAAGTGGCATTGTTCACAAAAATAAAGAAGACAGAAGGGAGAAGTAGTTGTCAGAGACACAGATGTAAGGTCAACAGAACTGGAGAATAAATCAGGAATCATTAATTTGAAATTTGAACCAGCCCTCACTTAATTTTGGCCAATCACATTGCTTAGATTATTTGTTTCAAAATGTTTGTTCATGGTCCAGATGCATTGTGATCAGCCTCACTTGGAGAATTGTTAAAATATGTTCTATCGTTCTATAATACATGACTTTCATACAGGCTACTTGACCCCAGGTATGATGTGTCTGAGAATTTTTAAAAAATAAATTACCTAATAAGCCAGCACTTAGGAAAGTAGTATTGTGCCTCGTTTGCAGGCACAATAATTTTCAGAAGTTTTATCTAAAAATGGAAAAGTTGAATGCATTAATGGACTAGTTAGACTTAGGATCTAGTCATATATCAATCACATGGAATTGTTGTTCCTATTTATGGCTTACTAAAACCAAAGTGATAACCTCAATCATTTCAAGTCAAATAAGAGATTTATTATTTTAACTATTAATAAAATGACACTTTTTATAACAGGAATTCTATGATCATGAGCAGGCTCTAGAATGAGGTGGCTTCAGCAAAATGTCAATGTCTTACTGTATTAGTTAGGGTAAATTAGGTTATGTTTCAATAACAAACAACTCCAACAATCTTAGTGGCTTTGTGATAAAACTTCTCTCTCGTGGAAGCTGGCTATGGGTTTGAACAACTCTCAGGCCAGCTGTCCTTCAGGCGTCATGCAGGAAGCCATACGGAGACGACGGTGTCCATTCTTATGGCTTTACATACCAGCTCACGCCCCCACAGTGACCACTGTGAGGAAAAGACAGGTTGGAGAATCACTCAGAGGCCATCGCTGCTCCAGCACAGGTGTGATACACAGCATTTCCTCTAGCATTTCTTTGGGCAGAACATGGACCTGCCCACCTGCAAGTTGGCTGGAAAGTGTTGCCTCCCACATGCCCACAAGAAAAGGAGAACCAGGTATTAGTAATGTCTCCCACACTCACCTTAGCCCTCCCTCTTCTGAAAGTTTCTACTCAGCCATCTGTGGCCTGGCAGCTGCTTCTGGAACCCCCCAAGATAAAGACGTTGGTGCTGTGATAGTGAGCACCAATAGTTTCTTCATTAGGGTCAGTTATAATCTCTGCTGTCAGCAAGACTGTCGCCTAAAGTGGCCCACTCCTATAAACACTGCTCAGTACAAGTATTTGACATTTGTGTTCCTCCCATTGTTAGCAGGCAAGGAGGGTATAAAATCAGTTGTTGGCTGGGCCTAGGAAGCAGGGGAATTCTGAAATTGCCAGTTGCTAAGGTTATTGGCATCCAAACCAGACATAGGGAGCTTAGAAGAACATTCACACTTGCCTGTAGTTGCTACTAAGAAGTAGGCTGTGAAGGCAGGGTAGATGTGATTTCCAAGACATTTAAATGCCAACTGCTAAATTCATGTGTGTGTGTGTGTGTGTGTGTGTGTGTGCGCGCGTGTGTACGCATTCACTAAGCATGTGAAACTTACTGTAATGTCTAACACCCCATTATAGGATGGGATTAATTCATGAACCTGAGGAGAAGTGGAGATTTCAAAATTTCATGTAAATCATAAGCTCAACTTCTCTAATCATCAGGGAAATGCAAATCAAAACCACAGTGAGATATCACTTAACTCCAGTGAGATTGGCTCATGTCAAAAAGTCCCAAAACAACAAATGTTGGCGGGGATGTGGACAGATAGGAACACTCATACACTGCTGGTGGGACTGCAAATTAGTACAACCTCTATGGAAAGTAATATGGAGATACCTCAAAGAACTAAAAGTAGAACTACCATTTGATCCAGCAATCCCACTACTGGGTATTTACCCAAAGGAAAAAAAGACATTCTATAATAAAGACATCTACACGTGAATGTTTATAGCAGCACAATTCACAATTGCAAAGATGTGGAAACAACCCAGGTGCCCATCAACATTAATAAAATGTGGTATATGTATACCATGGAGTATTACTCAGCAATAAAAAACAACGGTGAATTAACACATCTGGTATTATCCTGGTTGGAGCTGGAGCCCATTCTTCGAAGCGAAGTGTCACAGGAATGGAAAAACAAGCACCACTGGTACTCACCATCAAATTGGTACTAACTGATCAATACTTACATCACACAGGGCAATAATATCCATTAGGGGGCGGAAAGGTGGGGGGGGTGGAGGGGATGGAAAAACTCTCACTGAATGGATGCGGGAGCACAGTTTGGGGGATGACCACGATTGTAGCTCTGACACGGGCAGTGCATGGGCAATATATATAGCCAAAGTGTTGTACCCCCATAATATTCTGAAATTAAAAAAAAAAATGTCATGTAAATCATAAGATCAAAGGTGGTGCTCCTGGCCTCCATGGGAAAACTCTTCAGGAAAGATACGTGAGAGATTTACCAAGTAGATTTATTGCTCACTGTGGTAGACAAATGATCAAAATTATAGACTGGCTTCCTCTTAGGGTCCTTCCTAATGCCAAATTTAACTGACAGAGGAAAGAAGTTACCACAAAGTACGGAAGAGTCTAGGCTGTGGAATTAAAAAATTTACTCAGCAACTTCCTCAGATTAAGACTTTGTAATCCCAGGGCTCTAAAAGATCCAACTGATTAAGAATTCCAATGCTTGGGCCTAGTGTGGTGGCTCATGCCTGTAATCCCAGAGCTTTGGGAGGCCAAGGTGGGAGGATCACAACAGGCCAGAAGTTTGAGACCTGCCTGGACAATATAGCCAGACCCCATCTCTACACACATACACACATACACACCCCCCCAAATAATAAGAAGAATCCTACTGGCTCACAGATGTGTAATTCCTTCCTGATGTGATGTTTTAATACACTGAGCTTAAAGTTGCAGGGGAAAAATATCAACATCATTTTTTGTTGATTTATTCATGTGTTCAGTTGTGTAGGGATTCACACTTAATCTGGAAGCATGATTTAGAAATTCACACTGGGGACCCTTCTTAGAACTGCCCTGAACTCAGGAGAATTGCAAATCTTCAAGGATTACCAAACGTTTTGGTAGAAAATAAGTCACAGTTTCAGAAGAGTTCTGCCTTAGGTGACCAGATGACCAATATGACTAACGATTAAGGCAAAGGCTCTGAACAGGGATCTTGGCAATGCTGTTTCTGCATCTGAAAGATGCTATTAATGTGCAAAAATATTGGATTCTCCAGGGTCTTTCCATGTGCATGAGGCTGATGGGATGAGGCTTGAAATCCACTCCATGGGGACCCTCATCCCCAGGGAGGCTCCAGTCTGGGGTTGGAGGATAACCCCCTGGGGCAAACTGCAAGACGATGACTGAAGGACAAACACAGACCTAAGGACCTATCCAGGCACCAGAGTCAAGGCTAAAATATTGCATGGCTGTAATGCATAAAATGTATCTATTGTAAAGTTAACACAGAGAACAAGGAGCAACGCTGTCTTTCCAGGGCAAAACTCACTTGGCAAGTCACTTAAATTGAGTTTCAGTTGCCCATCTGCAGGGTGAGGTGACAGCATACAGTGCCGACTGCACAGGATGGTTGGAGGCAATGTCTTCCGGAGACTGAGCTCACACGCAGGGGAGGAAAACCGCCACTCTGTGCTTGGACCATGTATTATTATTTCATTCAGCTCTCCCCAAACACACCAAAGCAGATACACACGCCGAGGGCTCACAGAAAGATTAAATAATTTTCCTAAATTCTCACGGTTTACGAGCTGTGAGATCGGATTAGGATTTGCGCCCTGTGCTGTCTGACTTCACATGGAAACTTTTCTGCTCGTCAGACTGCCCTCCGAGGAGAACCAAAAAGGCAAAAGCAAACTTCTCAGGATGTCACCTTCTTAGAAGACCCTGAAAGAAACTGTCACATATTTAAATATAGAGTCTTTCTGTTTGGTTGAGTTAAAATGAATTGAAGGTGTGTTTCTTACATAGGCAACCCATTCTTGTGAAAACATAAACACCACAAGAGAACTTAAAGAACAAAGTGAAAGTTGTTGTTCCAGCTGGTAAGTCCACATTCCAGGATAATCACTGGTTTGTCTCCTTCCAGAGCCTTCTATGCCTGTACTTTAGTTTCTGCAAATACAGGCTCTTACCCTATACAATGTATTATGAACTGTTTTATTCTCTCACTTCTGACCAAGAAAGAAGAGCAAATAGGAAGAGAAAGGGAACCAGCATTTGTTGGGTGTCCTCTCTGTGCAGATCCTTTCCAGGTACTCATTCATATCATCTTAACAACCAGCGCGAAGACCTTGGGACTACAACGGAAAGGGGCGGCCTTGCAAAAGTAACAGGAAAATACCTAATCCCACAATTTCCCCAGTGATGGTTAAAGATCACCCTATGAGTTCTCTCACTAGCAGGACCCTGCGGGAGTTCTGTTTGGCACAACTTCTGAAAAGGGCAGAACAGACGGAAAAGAGATGGAAATCTCTCTCTTTCAAAATTGTTTTCTGAGAATCTGCTTTTACAGAGCTCCTGAGTAAACAGCAGAAGAACAAGCTACAGCCTCCACCACATCTCGAGGACAGAGTCACGCCTCCTGCGATGATCCCGTCTCCAAGGAAGGGCAGGAAACCAAGTCTTGGACTCTGACGACCTGCTGCTGTTTTTATCATCCACTGACAGACGTTACTGTTTTTTTTCTCTTTGTCCCCCTTAAAATCAGTGAGCCACTTGGCCTCTTTCTTTGGGATGCCGCGCGCCCCCCTGCTCCCTCCCTCTTCCCCTCTCCCTTCCGCTCCCTCATTCTCTCTGTCCTTCTAAAACATAAAATAAACTTTTTGCTTTTATATATCTTAACCTCTGCGTGAGAAATCTTTCTCTACCCTTGCTGTGAGCACCTACTAAGCCTTCCACCCTAACAATAATCTCCATTTACAGATAAGGACAGTGAAGCCACAAGGGGTTAAGTGACTTATCCACAGTGAACTGAGCCCGGCTCTGACTGTCCCCAAATTCCATGATTTTGCCAAAGTCCATACTGTCCCAGATAGTGTCAGGACCGTCATTTTTCCAGAGCCCCTTATACAAGGGGAACCCCAAAAGTCTCATGTGGGGGTGGTAACGTGTGTGCACATGCATATGCAAAATGTTTGCCTTCAGCCCCCCAAGTGGCCGTCCCCTCCCTGGTGAGCCTGAGGGCTCAGGAGCACAGACGGTGGGCACGTCTCCAAGTGTGCGCTCGGCTCCCTTCAACCCATCCACACAACTTCCAGGACTTCAGCCTTCCCTACCTGCTTCCCACTGAGCCCCCCTGGAGGACAGAGGTAGATCGAAGAGAGCAGAGAAGCCCAGAACAAACATGTCCTCACTGTTTGCTGGCAGGAGGCAATGTTGACCTAGCTGGTGTTTGCGCTGCTTGCTCAATGCTCTGCAGGGTGGAGAATTGAAGACCAGACGCTAAGAACAGGTTTAAGCAGAATGGAAATCATTGATTTTTCACTAAATTTCTGGACCAATTTTGCTTTTTGCCCCCAGCCATATCACTGAATTATTTAATTTCTATTTGCCTGCCATTAAAACAAAAGTCACACAGTCCTGAGAGTGAAAGAACAGGGAAATAATATTTCTTGAGCCAGGCGTTTCAGGATTGGTATTTCATGTAATCCTAACAGTCTGCAGCCCCGTGATGTCGGGATTATTATCTGCATTCCAGAGATGAAAGAGGTTAAACGACTGGCTCCGGGTTCTCCGCAGCTAGCTGCAGATCTGGGATTTGAACGTCTGACGGCTTCTCCGCTTGCTTACTGGAATCCTTCAGAGACAGCAGGGGAAGAGGAAGGTGCTCGTAGAAGCTTCATTCATAACAGACAAAACTGTAAACAACCCAGATGTCCATTAACAGATGGACTCATTGTGGCACATCCGTACAATGGAGCAGTACTCAGCAAGAAGCAGGAGCAAATTGCTGATATATGTAACAACATAGATGAATCTCAAAAACGGGACGTTGAGCTAAAGAAGCCAGACACAGAAAAGTACGTGGTGTATTATCCCCTTTACATGCCCTTCTGGAAGTGGCAAGGTCAATCTATGGAGACAGGGGTCAAAACAGAAGTTACCTTTGGGGCACTGACAGACAGGAGACTTCCTGGGTGGATGGATTTGCTCTCTCCCTTGCTCAGAGTGGTGGTTGCACGGATGTACACAAATGTAAACATTTATTGAGCTGTGTATATAGGATTCATGGTTTTACTGCATGCAAATAACACCTCAGTAAAAAATTAATAAAGACAGGGAAGAGATGATGGCACATCTGGATGGGGTAGCAGGAAGATGTGGAGAGGGAGAAGGACTCAAGAGAGGTTTTATAGAGTCAGCTTACATATTTTCTCGAGCCTCGCCTGCCAAGTAGGTATAATAAAACCTTCCTTGCAGAGCTGTTGGGGAAATGAGAGTTTGTGTACATAAATTGCTAACAGAGTGACCTGGCATCCAGTAACCCATCAGAAAATGGGTTGCTCTGGGGGATTATGTTGGCGAGCTCAGGAGGAGCCACCAAGAGAGTGGACAGAGGGACAGCAGGACGTGAAGCAACCTCCTTCCCCTCGGTGGCATTTCATCATTACAGCTCTGTCCCCGCTTTGTTGTCCTCGCATGGACTGTTCCCCCTTTCTCGTGGGGCAGGCAGAGGAGGCAGAGGGGGAGCAGCTTTGGTGGTGGGAGGAGCAGAGAACTGGGCTCTAGCTCCTGGCTAAGAGGCCTTGGGCAACCTGCCAAGCCCTCCCTCCTCAGTCTGCACTTCCAGCTCAAACAGCAAAGCAACTGGTTTTGTTTGGTTTGGTTTGGTTACCTAAGAAGTTGCACACCTTATACAAATTTTTAGCATTGAAAAGGTTTTCACACTTTCACCCTGGCAAGACACCTTAACCATTGGATGAAAGAAACTCTCCATTTCTACGACCCTGGATGAGCTCAGTTCATCCAGCAACCTTTGATCTCCTATTTTTGCTCAATAGGAAGTCAGGGAGATGGGAAAAACAGGTGTGCCCTCAGGTAACTTGCAGTCTGGTGATGCAGCCCAGCTTTGGAGTTTGTATCACATGGCCTGCGGGCTCTGTGACCTGAGGCTAGTTGCTTAACCACTGCAAGCCTCAGTTTCCTCATCTGTAAAATGAGGATATAACAAAAGTATCACCTTCATAGGCTTGATGTGAAGATGAGGAATTAATCTGTGAAAAATGCTTGGAATGGAATCTGGCATGAACTACATGCTCAACAATTGTTAGCTATTACACTGATGTTATAAAGGGGTTTGCATAAAGTGTGGAAGCAGCAAGGGGGAGAGAGAGGAAGGGAAGAAAGGCGGGAGGCATAAATCATCAGCATCAAGGTAACTGTGGGCCTCAGTGTCCTCCCGTGTTCTAAGGAGATAATAATGGTACCCACCACACGGGGTTGTGTGAGTTAATAGAGATAAAGTGTTTAAAAGTGCTCGAGAAATATCAGCCGTGATGCAAGTGGTGACATGTCATGCATTGGAGTCAGTTTGGGTATTTGTATCGTAAAATGAAAACAGCCAAAGACTCGTTAAAACCAAGCAAACAGAAATTCTCAAAGTCAACATGAAGAAGTCAGCAGGGTAAATCGAACCATCTCCAGCCAAGGTCCAAGTTGGGCAAGTCCTGAGAACCCTATTGCTGTTAGCTGAGCCACCCACGCAGGGCTTGTGTTTCTGAATAATAAGCCCCAAAGTTTTTTTTTTCCCAGAATATTACGGGGGTACAAACATTTTGGTTACATAAATTGCTTTTGTACCATTTGAGTCAAAGTTATAAGTGTGCCCATCCTCCAGATAGTGTGCATTGTACCCGTTGGGTGTGAATTTACCCATCCCCTCCTGCTTGATTTCTGATGAATGTTATTTCCATATGTGCACATAAGTGTTGATCTGATTGATTAGTTCCAATTTAATGGTGAGTACACGTGGTGTTTGTTTTTCCATTCTTGCAATACTTCACTTGGAAGAATGGTCTCCAGTTCCATCCAGGTTAATACAAGAGGTGTTAGTTCACCATTTTTTTTTATGGCTGAGTAGTAGTAATCCATGGTACACATACACCACATTTTATTAATCCACTCATGTATTGATGGGCGCTTGGGTTGTTTCCACATCTTTGCAATTGTGAATTGTGCTGGTGTAAACATTTGAGTGCAGGTGTCTTTTTTATAAAATGTCTTTTTTTGCCTTGGGAAAAAAAGTAGTGGTATTGCTGGATCAAATGGTAGTTCTGCTTTTAGTTCTTTGAGGTATCTCCATATACCTTTCCATAGAGGTTGTACTAATTTGCAGTCCCACCGGCAGTGTATGAGTGTTCCTATCTCTCTGCATCCCCACCAACATTTGTTGTTTTGGGACTTTTTGATAAAAGCCATTCTCACTGGAGTTACGTGATATCGCATTGTGGTTTTGATTTGCATTTCCCTGATGATTAGAGAGGTTGAGCATTTTTTCATATGTTTTTTGGCTATTAGTCTATCTTCTTTTGAAAAGTTTCTGTTCATGTCTTTTGCCCACTTTTTAATGGAGTTGTTTGATTTTTTTCTTGATGATTTGCTTGAGTTCTTTACAGATTCTAGCTATTAGCCCTTTATCAGATGTATAGTGTGCAAATATTTTCTCCCATTAGCCCCAAAGTTTTGCTAGGTCTCCCTTGGCCCCCATGCAAGGGTGAGTCCTGCAAATCCAGCCCCACCTGTGGTTCCCAGAAGGACAGTTGTCACCGCCTGCTCTCTCCCTCTCCCAGAAAAGGTCCCCGACATCATGTTTTAGGACAGGAAAAAATGAAGACGGACCTGGGCCATAGTGTCATTGCTAGAAAGCGAGCATGTGCTTTCTGCAACATCAACAGAGATTTCAGAAAAGAGAAGAAAGGTAACTTAAAGGGTCTCCTGTTGGCCAAAATGGGACAATCTGACCATCAAAAAGGAAATCATAATTACAGTTAAATAGGACAGGTTGAGTCTATTCAAAGCAGCGAGTCCATAGTGACCATCATGGTCCATAACCTCAAAAGAGTAATGTTAAAATAAAGTGCAGAAAAGGTCAGTTGTGATAAAACACTAGTTTTATTAATTTTAACAAGAAGGGGATAAAGCTATAGCTACATCTTTTATTCCTTCTATTAACTATATTGTCACTTACAATGCGTAGATTTGCTTTATTTTCTCAATCTGAGTAAGGATAAGGAGCAAAAACAAGAAACTGTGAGTAAACCAAATAGTTCCAGAAAAAGTAGAAATCATCCCCCACACAGGAAGTGGCCCCGGAGGTTACGCACACAAGGAAAGAGGATCCACCAGGGTGTTGCAAGTTGGTTGATTTGCAAGACGCCTGGGGGAGGTGAATGGACAGTGCAGACTCAACTCATCTCCTGGAAGATGAACCTGGGACATCCAACGAGCCTACTAATCAAACCAGTTATGAGAAGACAGACACGAGCGTCAATTATGCTAACAGAGCAGGCTCCGTCCGTGTTGAGCACCCCACAAGCCTCACAACAGCTATGTGAGAGAGGGCCTCTTACCCCTATTTCACGATGAGAAAACTGAGGCTCAGAGAAGTGACGTGAAGCCCTCCCCCCAATCCAAGTCTGCCTAGCTGCAGTCACTCTGCATCCTGTGCACTTCACAGCTGCTCAGAAAGATGCTAAATGCACGTGGCCCTACACCTTCAGGAAGCAAAATGAGAGCAGCCCCCAGAGAGGGGATTGGAATAAATGTAAACTCGAACCTGCGGAGGTGGCCCTGGGCAGAGCACTGCTGCCCGAGCCCGGGCTGAGTTCAGCAGTCATTCTCCCGCTTAGACCCCGGGATCCATCTGACAGGTTTCCCAAGGCCAGGACACATCCCCACAGGTCATGACCTTTGGTGGTCAGTACTGACTTGGGCCATCCTGTGCCCCAGAGTCTGCCCGAAGTGCTTAAATGTTGTCATCTGACCTTCACAAGCCTGGGGGAAGTGACTATTCTTATATCCTTCCTATCTCACAGATGAGGAAACTGAGGCACAGAGAGGGTAAGTGGCTTGTCTAAGACCTACAGAAAGAGAGTGGTGGAGTTAAAGCTTGACCCCAGATGCTTAGTTCTTGAGCCCACACCTTAGCCACTGACCTATCCTGCCCCTCCAAGAAGGATGCCGGTGCCTGGGAGGTGGTAGAGTTGCAAGTGAGGGTGCCCGTGGTGTGTATGTGTGTGCATGGGGCAGGCAGCGCTCTCCTGGGCACTTGCCAGGGGGTTCAGCTTCCCTGAAGTCCACTGTTGTCTTCCTGACCAGCCACTCAGCCTTGATCTACTTGGCCCAGGGCCCTTGCATCCCCCCACACCCCCCTTCCTGTGCTGCAGACCCCCAGCCTCAGCTCTCACTCTCCAGCTCATACCACGTGCTCCCATCTCTAGGCAGGGCCCTGCGGAGGGCAGGGTCTCCCCAGATGCCCCTTACTCACAGCCAGCCCCCTGGATCTTCCCACGATGCATTTGCTCCCAGGGAATCATCCCAGACGCTGCAAGAGACAACTCTAGAAGTAACCAAGTGGACAAGATTTTCCCCACTGTGGCCACTGAGTGCCCCCAGCCCCTGGGATTCTGCTCTTGCTCATTTGCCCAAACCATCCCATCCCTTTTTCCCAGGGGGGGTGTCCAGAGCAGAGTGAAGGCTGAGCCGGGAGCCCTTGACCCAGAAGGGAAGGGCCCCGATTCTGAGCCCCCACTGCTCCCGCCCTGAGCTTTCTTCGTTCCTCCTCCAAATGCCCTAGCTGCCCCCGTGACACACGCCTGCCCCGTAAACACGGACCCTCCCCAGCCACAGGGGCCCACAGGCACTGCAGAGGTGTCTCAGGCCTCTTCCCTCTACAGCTGGCCCGGGAAACCTGCCAGATGCTGGTGCCAGACTCTGTGCCAAGAGGGCACCTGTCATTTCTAGTAATCCTCTGAGCAGTGTAACTGTTCCTCTTACAGAGGCTCAGAGGGACAGGGTGACTTGGCCTGGATCACACAGGCTGGACTCTGACAGGTAGAGCCGGACTGCCTGGGCCAGGAAGGGCGGGTCTGCCATTTGCCTGACAATGGGCAAGGCCCCTTCCTGCCCCAGCTCCCCGCCCCTCACCGACCAATTGCTGCCTCACCTCCCTGAGCCTCCTTCTCCCCTCCTTCTGGAACAGGCTGGCAGAGACTCAGCGAGGGAGTCAGGGGGTCGGGCTGCTGCAGAAGGCGTGGCCGCAGCCAGAGATTCCAGGTAGGAGGTGTGGCACCCCCCCACCAGCCCCCAGGCCATCTGCCTACACTTGCCTGAGGGTTCAGAGCTTGGGGGGAAGCGGGGACTACAATGGGGCACATGCCGCTGCCCACCCAGTGTGACAGATGGGAGGAGCAGGTGGGCTTAGAGGGAGGCCAACGTACAGTTGGGAAATCAGAGGCGCAGAGAGAGGAAGAAATGCCCAGGAGGTACGGAGTGCAGCCCAGCCTAGTGCCCAGCCCAGTGCTCCCAGCTGGGAGTGGATGCCCAGTGCTGGGGGAAGTGTTCATTCAGCCAGCTCGCGGGAAAGACCAGGGACCCGAAGCCAGATGATGCAGGTGGAGGAGCGGGGGAGAGAGGGGAGAGGGCGTCTGAACTCAGTTTCCCACTTCCTGTGATGGGGGTTCTGAACGAGAGAATGCCTGGAGGAAAGCTTCTGAAATGCCAACCACCCTACCCCAAGTGGCACCAGGGAGACCTACTGACGTGGGGGAGGGCAATGTCACAAAGGGCTCACTGTGCATACCCAGCACCAGGCTCTGTGCTTACCTTGAACAGCTGTATTTCATCCTCACAGCTGCCCAACAAGGTACGTACTGTCTCAGTCCTCATTTTACAGATGGGGAAACTGAGGCACAGATGGGTTAAACAACTTGCCTGAGGTCTTACAGCCAGTGAGAGGATTCCCTGACCTGAATTTGTGTGCCACAGAATCCCTGGGTTACTCACCTGGCAGAGCCCCATGCTGGGGGCACAACTGGGACCGGCAAAAGACAGAAGGGGCAAAAATGTACTCATGCATTCATTCAGCAAAGATCTAATCCCCCAGCAGGCATGGGGGTTGCACAGAGGGTGATGCCATCTCATTTGGGTTTTTAAAGGGACTGCAGTTGAGTGGGATCCTACCGGACTCAACCCTGCATCACCCCTCCCTTCAACCCCCAGCAGTCCCCAAAGGCCTGTGACGGTCTCAGGGCAGGGGCCACATTCCCAAGGAAAATCCAAGCGGTATATGGATCACACTGGTCTTCTGGGAGCCAGAAATATGAACAGGCCTGAGGCTGGCCAGAAATTGAACGTTTTCCTGCTCAGAGCAGCCCAGAGAGCAGGCTGAACAGAGGGTTTGCAGACCCGGTCGACGGTCTATTGTGTGCTGGGCCTCCACCCAAGGCACTTTGTCTATCCCTGACAGCCATGCTTGGAAATGGAACTTCCAACCGCCTGGGATGCAGGTGAAAACACCTCCTGATTCAGAGAGGTGAAGCAGCTTGCCTGAGGTGGCACAGCTCTTGTTTAAAGACTTACTCTCATGCCCCCAGCCTGTCCCATGGCCACCCCGTGCCACCCTGACGTGGCTGTGACTGCCTCAGTCACGCCCCATTTTCCCACCAGGGAAATCAAGAGGCTGACTATGGATGAGCAGCCTCTCTGCTCTGGGCCTCAGTTTCCTCATTTGTCAAATGGGTTCCTAACACCCACTGTGGACCCCCAGGGGTGGCAGTGAATCTTTAGCCTCACACTTGCTGAAGATTTCCCAGGGAGAGCATAGGGCCAGCAAAGTGGTACTGTCCCAGAGACTGTCTGACTCATGCCACCCCCACCTGGGACACAGGACACTGTGGTTTATGAGCCAGGAACAAAGACTCCTTTTGGTGTGAGGAGCAGAGGCCGTGTATGGCCCAGGCTGAGCGTGGGGCCGTGTAGGCGGGGGCTCAGGGCCCGGCCAATGGACTTAGCCCCTGTTTACTCCCCGATAACTGGGTGACCTTGGTTAATATTCACCAGTAGCCTCCCTCGTCGCCCCTCTGCGTCCACTACTTAAATACGGACGAGACCAGGGCTCTGCCTCCTCCTCGGTCACCACCACCGGCCTTGGGACAGGGAGTCAATCGTAAGTAAGCCTTTCACAGAAGAGGCTCCAGAGGGACCCCCGGGTCCCTGCACCACCCAGGCAGGGATGGGACTGGGGCAGAGGAGGGTGTGGAGGGGCAGCCCCCCGGGATGCTGGCAGATGCGGGGGGCAGCATCGTCATAGTAACAGCAGCTCTGAGGTTGTTTCCTGCTTCCTGAGCCTACCCATTACCTCCCCAGTATCTCCCAGTGAATCAACTGGCCCTTACAAGCAGAAGTGGACCAGGGTGTCTGGCTCCATGGTCCTGGCACCCCAGGAGGGGCACGAGGCAAGATACAGCCACAGCAACGACAAGATCAGTGGTTTCTTTCTGTTTGACCAGCTCCTGTGTCTATCCGGGGCCCTTCCTGTCCCTTGTCTCTTGTAAGCCTCACACCCCGCTGTGCCTGGGTGCGTATCTTTTCCCTTCCGCAGATGAGGAAGTTAAGGCCCAGAGGGGGCAGTGAGAAACGCAGGTTCACATCCCCATCCTCCCCAGGTGTGCCCAGGAGCAGGACTGAGCCGGGCCTCCCCTGCACAGTGGACGTCTGGGCGCCCCTGGTGCATGGTTCCAGCTGACCTTCCTGAGTAATTGCTCTGGGCCATGCCATGTCTGAAATGCATTTGAGCCCCACATGAACCCTCTGAGGTGGTTATTATGGTTATTCCCATTTCACAGATGAGGAAATCGGGGACAGTGAGGCTAATAGCTTGCCCGGAATCACACACCATCCAGGATTCAAACTCAGGCACCTGGCTCCAGACCCCACGCTCCTGACCCCAGCCCTAGCGCTGCCATATTTCTCTCGGGTCTCAGGCACTGGTTGGGCAACAGGAAGCCTGGGCTGGCCTTGAGGCCTCTTGAGGCTCAGGGACCTTGGAAAGCTGCTCAACCTCTCTGTCCTCTTGGGCAAAACATAGAAAACCTTTGCCCTCTTTCCCCTCACCCCACCCCACCTGACATTGATCTCTGGAGTGTGGGAAGAACATGATTTTTCAATCTCTGGTTTTTGGAGATGGGGGCTACAAAGATAACCAAGGCCAGGGTGGCCAGGTTCCCATATAATGCCTCCAAAAGATCCACAACGTCAATAACAACTGATGCTTCTTGAGATCTTACTGTGTACCAGGCACTTCTAGGCACTTTGTGCACATTTAATTTACAAAATAGCTCTACGAGGAAGTGCTTTATCATCTCCAGGTACCTGAGGTTCAGAGAAGTTAAGTAATTTGTCTAAGGTCACACAGCTGATAGCAAGTTGAACTCGAGCAATCTGGCCTCAGAGCCTCTAATTTTAGCCACAAAGCAATGCTCCCCTCTTCATTTAGCCAGGCCATCTCTGAAGTTTTCCATTTCAAGTCTTCTGGCTTCTGCTTTGTACATAGAGAAGGGTTAAGTGTCACTTTCTGGAATCAAAATGTCTAGAATTAAATCCCTGTTCTGTAAGCAACTAGCTCTGTGGCTTTTAGTACGTTACTTATCCTCTTTGGGCCTCAATTTTTCCATCTATAAAATAGGGCTAATATTATAATAATTTCCACCTCACAGGGTAAGCTTTGAGGGCTGATTAGATGAGACACGCGTATAAAACACCTGATGTTTAGTACGTGTGACCATGAGCACGATACGGGTGCCAATGTGTGCTCAGTGTAGGGTTAGGCGGCTAACAGGCAACAAACAAATACTTGGAGAATTGAGTGTAAAATTTGCCGAACTCAGAGGCTGTTCACTGCTGAGCAGTAACCCCTTCCTGCTGGAATTAGTTCTGGGGAGGGCAGCAACTGGCCAGAAGAAATCTGCCGCTTCTCAGACGCGAGCTCCACCTGCGCGGGGATGCGGGAAGGGCTTCCACACCTGGGAGGGGCCACCCACCCATAATCTTGTTTGTTTCTCATCTCTGGCCTTCAAAGGATTCTTTTCTCCATTGTGAAGACAGGGAGCCCAGGCTCAAAGAGGTGAAGTCATTTGCCCAAGGCCACCTGCCAGTAAGTGCCTGGCCTGGTCACACCCAGGTTTATTTAGTGCTGGTTTCAACACTACATTTGACTTTATGCCACATTCTCTTCCTTGGACCGCACCTGGTTGCTCTGGGCCTTTCATTTTATGCTCTGGGTGGAAATGATGTGAGCTTAGGCAGGGTTGGCTCATTTCTTTCTCCCCTGCCTCACAAAGACTGCTCCCACCTGCCCAGGACTCCAGAAATGTCACCATGAGATCTTCATCCTTCTGGTTCAAAGCTTGGCCACTGTGTCCGCATGGCTCTGGGGACTTGCCGTCCCCAGCACTAGCCTTCGTGGGGTCCGAGGGTGGGGGAGATAGAAGGGCAGGAAGAGAGCAGGTCTTAGGCCCCCGAGGCTATAAGGAATGGATTGGGAGGTAAAATGAACCCAACAGGGTACTTGAGACCAATATCAGGGCCCAGTTCTGACATTCATAGAGTCTGAGACCCGAAGACATGGCTGTCTCAGTCTGTGATCTGAGCGGTGGGAAAACCAAGGCTTGTTTCAGCTTTATCACTGACTTGTGTGTGGCTTTGGCAAGGCCCTGACCCTCTCTGGGCCTCAGACTCTTCATTGTAAAAGGAGGAAACCAGAGTAGGTAATGTGACACTTGGGAAGATGGGGGGATGGGGAAATGTGCTCACCCCAGCTGTATCCCCTGTCCACCCCTCCCCACACCAGCCTTGCCACCTCCTTAGAGCCCAGTAACCCGCCCCCCGAATAGGAGGGCAGCTCACCCCATCCCTCCCCATAGGAATCTCAGCCTGTTCTGCTTCACCAAATGCATATACCCCCCTAACTAAGAATCCTATGTTAGTGTACAGAGGACCTCGGTTAGGTCTTCGCCCAGCCCCACTCTGTACAGCTGAGGAGGGGGAGGCCCCGCGAGCAGAGGATGCTTGCTCAAGGCCAAGCGGATAGTCATGGCCCTGCCAGGGCTAGAAGCTGCAACCTCTGACCCCGCTGCCACCCAGCATAGTGTCCCCACCCTGCGGAGGCCAAACTCCCTCCTGATCCCTGCACCCTGCAAAGATGGGCAATTTCCATAAACCATGAAGGACTGCACCAAAATCCAGCTAGGAAGTAAAAGAGAAATCTAAGGGACATGGAAATACACAGAACTAATTTCAGCACCGTCTTCAGCTCTGCCAACACCGGCTAGTTTAAGAAAAATACAAACATGTGTTGTGTAATGTGTGGCCTGTTCTATTTGGATTATTTAGAGGCATGAAGACCAGGAAAAAGGTGGCAGAGAGAAACCAGCTTTGAGCCTCACTTTGTTGCTTTATTGGAAAAAATAGCTTTTAAAAGTCCAAGGGGGTAGATGAAACTCAACATTTCTTATTTCCAAGTTTTTCCCCTCATGTTTTCATATCTCCAATTCAAGGACACCTTTCCCTTTGTATTTTATTAAGATGATGATTTGAGTTACGTGACTAGTAGCTAACTGTGTGGCTGACTAGCACATTCTCCTTAGCTCGGACCTCAGTTCCCCCATCTGTGAGGACAACAGGTTCCACTTAGGTGGCTACACACTGGTGGTCCGAGGCCTGGGCGTGTCTGGAGTGGAGGGGGCGCTGTGGGCAGGTCAGGCTCCGTGCTGCTGTGGACGGCATTGCCTTTGACCATCTCTAGGCAGAGCCTGTTCTCCCTGGTTCAGCCACAGGCCTTGCCGCCGGCAATGGTCTCACCCTCAGCTGTGAGACACGCGGTCCTCACCTGCCTGTTGCCTGAAGGCTTTGAGTTTGCAACGTGTGCCAGCCTCTCCCTCCAAAGAGTTGCTCTCTCAGATCCCTTTGATGGAAGGTTCTGTGTCTATATTTATCTCACTCATTTCGACAAACAATCCCACTTTATATAGGAGGCAAAATGAGGACCAGAGAGATTAATGACTTGCCCAGGCTCACACAGCTGGAAAGCAGTAGAGCCTGGCTTAGAACTGAGGTCTGCCTGAAGCTGAAAGAGATGTTTTTTCACTCCTCCCTCCCCCACAAACCCCTGCTTCAAAGGAAAGAGGAGCCTCTCTAACACCCCTGAAAGCGGAAGCCCAGAACTAAGAAATGGTTGGTGGCCAAGATGGCAGGAAAGCTGACTCCAGGGACATCAGCCTATTCTTACGGCTGGGACCACAGAGCATCATGGGGACAGCCCCCTCTCTCAGGAAAAAACACTAGGGGCTGAGGATTGAGCGCATACAGCCCCTGCAGGAGGCTTTATTGCAGCCCCACAGTGTTCTAGCTGGGTGCCTTTGTGCAAGATGCTTTCCCCTCTGTGCAGCAGTTTCCCAGGCCCTTCAATAATGGGATTTGATGGAAAACCTCCAGGGGCTTTCAGCTTGACATGACTCTTGATTCTGATCCAGCTGATTCCTGGATAATTGTCGGCAAGTCCATTACTCTTCCTGTCCCTCAATTTCTTCTTTTGTAAAACAATGGCTGTGCCACTTACACCTCAGGGTCATTGCAGATGTAAGTAGCACCATCCAGAGCATGGATTCAGGGCATAGATATGTGATTCTAGTTCTGCTACTTTACTTGCTTGGTGACATAGAACAGATGACTCAACCTCTCTGGGCTTTGGTTTCCTTGTCTGTAAATAGAGAGCAAGAATATTACTACCTCATAGGATTGTTGGAAGAATGAAATCAGTTAATATACGTGAGTGCTTAGGACAGTGCTTGGCATATGGTAAGCACTATTTACATTTTTGCTATCTTTCTGATTCTTGCAATGGTGATGGTGTAGGACTGTGCTTGGCACAGGCTGGGCACCTCATAGATATAATAAACCATGGTTGCTTTTGCATGGTGTCAATCCCTGCTCCTCAGGAGTCATCATGTGTCCTGACTTGGGTCCTGGCACCCCTTTTCTGTCTTACAGGACAATGACATCTTCTGTCTCGTGGGGCCTCCTCCTGCTGGCAGGCCTGTGCCTCTTGGTTCCTAGCTGCCTAGCTGAGGATTCCCAGGAAGACACAGCCCAGGAAACATCCCAGCATGATCAAGACCACCCAACTTGCCTCAAGGTCGCCCCCAACCTGGCTGAGTTTGCTTTCAGCCTGTACCGCCAGCTGGCGCATCAGTCCAACACCACCAACATCTTCTTCTCCCCAGTGAGCATCGCTACAGCCTTTGCAATGGTCTCCCTGGGGACCAAGGCTGACACTCACACCCAGATCCTGGAGGGCCTGAACTTCAACCTCACGGAGACGCCCGAGGCTGAGATCCACGAAGGCTTCCAGGAACTCCTCCGTACCCTCAACCAGCCAAACAACCAGCTCCAACTGACCACTGGCAATGGCCTGTTCATCAGCGCGGGTCTGAAGCTAGTGGAAAAGTTTTTGGAGGATGTCAAGAAGCTGTACCACTCAGAAGCCTTCTCCACCAACTTCAAGGACACTGAAGAGGCCAAGAAACAGATCAATGATTATGTGGAGAGGGGAACCCAAGGGAAAATTGTGGATTTAGTCAAAGAACTTGACAAAGACACAGCTTTTGCCCTGGTGAATTACATTTTCTTTAAAGGTAAGTTTGCACAACTGGTTCCCATGGAAACACTCAAAAATATTCTCAGTCAGTTCATAAACTTTCTTCGGCAATGCATTATGGGCTATGGCAATGCATTGCATCATGGGTTCTTCAGTTTTCTACATACAAACACTAAAATATTTTCCATTATTGAATAAGTTTGGGGAATAATGGATTAAATAGTCAAATTATTGATGTCTCTGCAGAAGTTTTCAGAGCCTTAAGGTCCTTATGTTTATTATAAATGTAGAATATATAGTGCTTTCCAAACTATAAAGCCAGAAAAACAAATTGTAGGGCACTGCATAAAGGAAATAGGTTCATGGAACTGACTTTGGACAACTCTAGTGTCCTGGAAGGACTGTCAACTTTGCAGTCTGAAACACCTGGGTTCAAATGCTGCCTCTACCACTTTATTGGCTGTTGACAAGAGACAAACCATTTTACCTCTTTGACAGGCTACTTCCCTACCTTATCATGGACAAAATAATACCCTGGTTGTCAGGCTTTTGTGAAGTTAAACTAGTTACAAAGGACGTAGGACTGTGTGTGGCACATGGTAGATGATGAGCTAACCTTGAATCTCAGCCTGCCTTCCTGCCCCTGAGTGGTTAAAATGTTAGGATCCTGTGGGCCCCCAGGGCATTCTAAGCCAGCTTCCACTGTCCCATGGAAATAGCCTGGGAAAGTCAAGGCCAGGGGCTGCTCCCTGCACTCCGTAGCTCCCTTGCTCATGAGGCAGAGTAGTGGATGGGGAGCACCCAGGCCGGAGTCAGCTCAGGTCCACTCTGCTGTGGACGTAGGGCAGGCCCCGTGCCCTCTGCAGCCCTCGTCTCCTCCTCTCGTCCAGTGAGAAAGTTGAGGCACCTGCCCGCTTTGACTGCCTTGATGGTGAAGTTCTCTTGGTGCCCCAGAGGGGGAGGCTGCCTGGGCAACTGCATTTCACCTGTTAGTCCAGGAAATGAACTTAGGTGTAGGAACCAGAATGTTTGCCCTGAATGATAACTGAAACGCCAATTAACAAGGAGCTGGGAGCTCCAGACAGGAGGTACCATATGTGACTGATACCCCAAATTGTCGTTTATGATCCACAAGCCACCCTCAAGTAAACATATGATTCCAATAAAGATGCTTACTAGGCACAGCCAGGATGGCATCTCTTAGCCTCTGCAAAATGGAAATTCTGGATCTTCCTCTAGTCTTGAATTATCCTCACAAAATCCTTTTCAGTAGTCTGGACGGTTGGTTACAGCCCCTTTTCCAGGTGAAGAAGCTGAAGCTCAGGGAGCTGTGTCTCACCAGGGGGCTCAGGACATTTTATTCTGCCACACTTATCCCAACTTCACCCCATCCCCGCTGACCTACACCTTCCCCATTCCCCAGGCAAATGGGAGAAACCCTTCAATGCCGAGCACACCACGGAAGAGGACTTCCATGTGGATGAGGCGACCACGGTGAAGGTGCCCATGATGCAGCGCCTGGGCATGTTTAACGTGCACCACTGTGAGAAGCTCTCCAGCTGGGTGCTGATGATGGATTATGTGGGCAATGCCACCGCCATCTTCTTCCTGCCCGATGAGGGAAAACTACAGCACCTGGAGGACAAACTCACCAAGGAAGTCGTGGCCAAGTTCCTGGAAAACAGAGAAACAAGGTGATTCCTCAACCAGGGGCTGGCCCAGTTCCCACATCCGAGCCACATCAGGACTGAGGCACATCCGGACTGGCCAGAGGGCTGGGGAGGGTGGACACTTGGTCACTGCGGCTGTGCATGACCTTGTGCTTCCAGACATAGGCCATCCCTGAGTTCAGGTAGCACCAGGCAGGCTCCATGAAGCAGACAGTACCTAGGGGTGAGAAGGCAAAGGTCCAGACCTGGGGCACATCTCTACCAGCATGGACACTGTCCTTTCCCACTATCCAGTGCCCAGGGCAGGGACAGCATTGCCAGATCACGTTCTGGCAGAACCAAGTATGAAGAGATGGGCTTCCAGGCAGAGGCAGCAGTGGAGTGTGGAGTTCAAGGGTAGAATGTCCCTGGGTGGACAGGGAAGGGGCTTGCATGGACAAGGCCCAGAAAAGCAAGGGCCAGAGTTGGGACGTCCAGGGCATGTTTGCAGAATATTCCAGATTCCTGCCACTTCATCAGTGTGGTTTGGTTGGGTGCCCAACAGTAAATAATACTGAGCATGCGCCACCAATTAGCGTATGTTTGTGCCTTCATAAATATGCCCACGCCCTGCTGACCTAGTTTATTATGTACATGGTAAAACAAATATGAAAATGCAAATGGTACCAGGTTTATAACAGGAATAGCAGTTTGAATGCCTCTGCCCCATGCCAGCTCCCTCCTGAGGCCCGTGCCCCGGAGGCTGAGAGGAGAGAAGGCGGCCGGTGGGACTGGAACCGCTCACAGAAGCCCCTGTGCAGCCTGCTGCCTCACGACAGACTCTTCTTGGGTCGTCCCTTTCTCCCCAAGGAAAACGAGAGCTGAGCATGCAGCCTGGCGTGGTCAGTCTTCCCTCATTCACTGAACGAATGTCACTCGGCACCTGCCACTGTGACCTACGTTACCCTGTGCGTCAGGCCCAGGGATCCTCCAGGCTGTGGGTCAGGATGACCAAAGGCTGCAGGGCAGGATGAGAGATGCTTCGAGCAGGACACCCACATCTGCCTGGAGGGCTTCTCAGAGAAGGTGGCATTTCAGAAGCTGCCAAAATAAGACGATCCCTTTAATGCGAACATCCTCTGACTCCATGTGTAGAGGAGCTAAAAGTAGAACAAACCAAGGCCAACTTCCCGTCTTGGTGTGTGGGGGCACACGGCACTAAGTGGGAGAAACAGTCAGAACGAAAACACTTTTACAATGTGGTGGTTCCCAGAAGTACAAGACAAGTGCTGTGAAACTCCTTCATTTTTTTTCCTTGTGTTATAGGTCTGCCAATTTACGTTTTCCCAAACTGTCCATTTCTGGAACCTATGATCTGAAGACAGTCCTGAGTAAACTGGGCATCACCAAGATCTTCAGCAAGGGGGCTGACCTCTCAGGGGTCACTGAGGAGTCACCACTGATGCTGTCCAAGGTGAGGCCACCCTGACCAGTGTTGTCCCCTGGTGTACGCAGTGCAGAGTATTGGGGGGGAGGAAGGCACAGTTCTGTCATGAGGCTGAGGAAAGGGCCAATGGACACAAATACTGATGCAGACTGAGCTGAGCATGCCGTTGATTCAGTGAGACAGGGCGTGGTCAGATGGCTGAGCTGGGCAGGTAGCCTCCTGTGCTGCTGGCATTTTAGGGACCTCCCGGGAGATTGTGCCACTGACCCTTGGTCTCATCTTTGCCCCGGGCCTTCTAGACTTTGGGACTCAATTTACTCATATTTACACAGAAAGGCTTAGGCTCAGGGATTTCAAAGGGATTTGTAGCCTTTTCCATCTGTGAGATTTGGAGTTACGGGTGAACTGTCAATTCGGAGTTATTGAGTGATTTCAGCTAAAGGTGCTGCTTATTCAGGCAAATAAAAGGGGACCAAAGAACAACTGCAGTTCCATTTTGGGCTGCATACCGTGTGCCGGCTTGTCGAGTAAGCCCTACAATAGTCACCATCAGTGTCTTTGCCCCCAAGGAGCTAAAATCTTATACTAGAAACGAGAGGCCTGTGCAGGGGACACGGAGAGTACGATGACCCATCTCCCCCGTGTGACTCTGGTTGTATCCCAAGGAGGGTGAGGGACGTAGGTCAGGGAGGGAGCGGGGAGGGGCGCTGGCCGGGTCAGCCAGAGCCTCAGGGGAGAGAGAAGGGCCTTGGGCGACCAGGAGGGAGGGGAGGGCGTGGACGGGGGCAGGAGCGTCCAGGTGGAGCAAGGCCCCAGTGAGGGCTCCCGGGACAAGGTCCCCACAGGGGCCTTGCTGCCAGGCCTGGGATGGGGCTCAGCACAGCCTCAGAACCGCCTCTGCTTCTCTCCCCTCAGGCTGTGCATAAGGCTGTGCTGACCATTGACGAGAAAGGGACAGAAGCTGCTGGCACCACATTTTTGGAAGCCATACCCATGTCTATCCCCCCCGAGGTCACGTTCAACAGGGCCTTCTTCTTCATGATTTATGAGCAAATCACCAAGACTCCCCTCTTCATGGGAAAAGTAGTAAATCCCACCCAAAAATAACTGCATCTCTGGCTTCAGCCCTGCCCCTCCAGGCCAGGCCCCTCCCTCGATGACATTAAAGAAGGGCTGACCTGGCCCCCGCCTAAGTGTGACTGCAAAGCCCTCCCCTGTTGTCTCTGAGTCTCCCTTTGCGTGCTGAGGCTGCGTATGTGGGACCCAGGTCACAGCATGCTCTCTGGGGGCCACTGAGTTATCCTCATGGAGTACCTGGGCTGCCCAGGCACGTGCTGGGCAGGGAGGAAGCTGGCTGAACCCACGCCTTACAGGCTCGGGGCCCATGTGCTTGTGGAAGAGCTCCAGGCTTTCCTGTCATGTCTGGGAACCCCAAGGAGGGCTTTGCCCAGCTCAGACACCAGCCTGTGGCCCCAGGACCGCCCAGCGTCCCCACATCCTCCTCTGACCCTCCCTCTGCACTGCTCTCTGCCACACCGAGAGCCTTCACCCTGCCAGGGCTCTGCCAATCCCTAGGCTGGCCCCCTGGGGCTCCCAGAGCTGCAGGTTCACATCCTGGCATTGAGCTGCAGCATCTTCAGCAACTGAAGGGAGAGACCATGTCCCCTTCTTGTCTCACTTTGTCACTTGACCATGCTTGGGCCCTACATCTCTCATGATAGTCCCTGAAAACAGCTGAGGCAGATTTTTCCTGAGCCCTTTCTCCATGGGGCTGGACCAGAACACCTACCTCTGTCCTTGTCATTTCATTACTGCCCCAGAAATCCTCAAGCATCTCCTGTTAGAAGTAGGTCCCTTCTCCCCAGGTCAAGAGGAGGGTCCCTGGGTCTTGGTTTCTGTCTCTTCCTCACACTCCACTGGGACCACCTGGCCCCAGTAGACCACTTACCCTACATCCTCTTCTCCTTTCTAATCACGTGGCCATGGTCCTGCTGATGGCTCTGGAAGGTCATTACAAGGATTCCTCAGTACAGGAGAGGAATCACAGCACCTCTCGACCCCCACCCCTCCATCCTCCCCTGGGGCCACATGCAGCCTGGCTTCTTCCTACCCACGGCTCTCCCCGTGGCCTTCAGAGGGCAACCACAGCTGCAGTGCCATGGCAGGATACTGTTTCTGAACAGCCCTTGTCATAAGGGCCGTGCCGCTCCTTCCCATCCTCCAAGGCCCTGCTGATGGGCTGCAGCAGCCAGGGAGCCCACTGGGCCCCCAGCTGAAGGCACCTGCTCCCCCGTCTCCACCAGGAATGATCTTGTGCCATGGAATGCACTGCCTATCCCACGCTGATCGAGAAACCACCATCTAACCACACACTGGGATGATATGAACCTAAAGCACTAGGTTGAATCACATGAAATTGTTATTATTATGGTTTAAAATGGCAACATATTAGCAATTTCACATGATTCAGTCTCATCAGTGGGTACCAACTGTGTTCCACATAAGTGTCGTGTTCTCTTGAGGTTACTAACTTACATCCCTTCCCCTTCCACAAATGCATTAATGATACAATCAGCATCAAGCACCTAGAACGATGCCACACCTGAGAGTCTGAAGACCTGAGTCCAAGTTCAGGCTCTGCCACCTCCCAGTTGTGTGACCTTAGGGAATTCGCCAAACTTCTCTGAGCCTGTTTTCTTGCCATTGATACTAAAACCTATCTTTGAGTTGGCATGAGGTTCAAATCAGATAACGAGACAGCTTTTCTGCCTATTGAGCAGAGGAGGAGTGTGAGACTGTGTTTCTGCATTTATGAGCTCCTTCTAGGAATCAGACACCCCGGGAAGTGCTTTCCCAGCATCTTCTCATTTAATTGCCGTGATGCTGTCAGTAGATCTGCTATGCTCTTATGCACCAAATCTATAGATGAGGAAACTGAGGCTCAGAGAGGCTACTGGTCTCCCACGTTGTCCCGTAGCTAGTAAGCGGCAGAGCTGGCTTCATGAGCCCTATTGTTCCTTCAAACCACACTACCTCACTCCCTCGAGGGCCACACTGGACTTACACAGAGCTAATTCCTCCTTAAACCATACGGATCACTGGTGGCCCCCAGCTCATGCTTAGCATGCTTCATGAGAAACACACCCTGCTGCCCAACGTGGAAGCAGCCACTCTGCTGAAGCTCATTTCACTGGATGTTCAAACAGCCCACAGCGCTGAGCAAGAACCTGCGTGACTCCACATACTTCCCAAAATTGGCATTCTGCAGGAGAAAATGAGCCAATTCCAAGGCAGACTGGATTCCCTGAGAGTGCAGGGGAGGGAAAGAGGCTGGGAAGTTGAGGGCACTCACCTTAGACACCATCATTGTAGTCTGAAGAGTTGAGTTGAGAATCTGGCTGGAAGAACTCGATTCAACCAGCTTCCAGTCCCAGAAAGGAATTCACTGGCTCCCGTGGGAATCAAAGGGTTCAGTCAGGGGTGGGCAGAGTGTCAGGACAACCTTGTTATGAGGAGGACAGACGTGTGACACAAATCAGGGGCAGGACAGCCATAAGCCCTTAAGAATAAGCTTTGCCTTATTCTCTAGAGTTTTTACAAATGTATTCACTGTCTAATCTGATCCTCAAAACAGGTCTTGAAGGACATGGGCTGGGAATCATTATCCCAGTGTATAGATGGGAAAATTGAGGCCCAGCAGGTTAAATGGCCTGTCCAGTGCAGAAGGCAGGTCTTCTCGCTCTTAGGCCTGGCTGCCCCTGACTGCACACACTTCCCCAGTGCATATGGGATCATAGTTAACAACTCCACCCTCCAGCCCGTGCTGCACCCACCTGCTCTGCCCTGCCTGGCACCAGCTGAAGGCAGAGCTACTGGGAGTTCTGGGGTGTTCCGGGTCAGTTTCCCTCTGCAGGCAGGGATGCCACTGTGCTCTGAGATAGATGAGGGGGAAACACAGAAAGCAGGCTGCTAGCCCAGCCAGGGACCTCAGAGCCAAGACCTTTTACCTCACCTAGCAGTTTGCAGGGGAGAGATGCACAAATTATATTTTAAGCCTACATAAATGAAACTTTGATTTGAAGTGCCAGCTCTGCACTACAGGTGCCACCCTCCTCTGAGTTCCACTGGGAAAGTGAGGACAATAGACAGGGTGCTGTTTGGCTCCCGCAGATGTGAGCTGAGTCAGAAATGGGGAATGCAAATTACATACTGACTTCCCTCCCAGGAGCCCGCTCGATCCTCTCCACAAACCCAAGGGTGGGCATTTGTTCACACAGCAAGCAAGCAGATCCCACCCTGGAAGAATGCTGTAGCCTCCAACTCCTGGGCTCAAGCAATCCTCCCACGTCAGTCTCCCGAGTAGCTGGGACTACAGGCATGCACCACAACGCCTGGCTAATTTTTAAAATTTTTTGGAGAAACAGGGTCTCACTATGTTGCCCAGGCTGGTCTCAAACCCCTGGCCTCAAGAGATCCTCCCGCATCAGCCTCCCAAAGTGCTGGGATTACAGACGTGAACTACCACATCCAGCCTTCTGGGCCAGTTCTAAAAGGACAAATGTAATGATCCTGGGCAGAGAAGGCAGAGAAAGGTGCTGTCACTGGGAACAACTCCCTCCTCAGCAGGGACACAGGCAGCAACCTAAGACGGCAGGGCACTCAATAGTATCACATGGGATGGACTGGGAGAGAGCAGACTGTGTGACCTTGGGGAGGTTCCTCAACTTCTCTATGCTACAGTTTCCCCATCTATAAAATGTGAATAAAATATGAGGTCTCAATGAAATGGCTATTTCTCTAAAGTTCTTTGTCCTGTCACACCCAATCCAGAAATCTTCCTCTGGCCTAGATGTTGGGCCAAGGAGAGGCCTAGCTTTGATCTCACATTGCTGGAGGTTGTGAAGCTAACTCAGGGGTCAGCTTTTGGAAACCCAAATTCCCACAGGCATAATCCACATGCTCCAATGTCAGCTTTGTCAGAAACAAACAAACAAAAGTGTCTTGTTCATTTGTCCTTTTCCTCCAATGGCTGGCTCTTGGGCAGGGCAGAGGGGGCTGGTTATCCGAGCTTAGAAGGTGCTGATAGCAGGCACTCCAATGGTAGCAGGACTTTTCTGATAACTATTGTTGGTATCATTGGTACCGTGCTTCCTACTGAAATCATTCTATCAGGAATGACAAAAGGAACTAGAGTCAGAAGATCTGGAGCAGGGATGCAAGGAGATGAAGCCCCCTTCAGCCTGGCCACTGTGTCCCAGGATGGGCAGAGGCCCTCTGCTCATCCCACGCAGGACACGGAGAGAAATCGGCCCTTGCTGGGCTACTCCATTGAGCTGTGAGCTTCCTGGTTGCTGTAGCACTGCCTGGCCCATCCTGGCTGATACAACCAGAAATCATGAAATGCAGCAAAAAAGTCTTCCCCTAATAAGTAAGCCCGGAACAATGACTAAGATCTGGAAAGCACAGAGAAGGCTGGAGGAAACTCACATGAGGGGGCCCTGTTAGAAAGTTCCAGTTACAAGGTGCTCAGCACAGGCCATGTGGGCAGTCAGCACAGGCCACGTGGGCAGTCAGCCCAGGTGCAGTGGTGAGCACGTGCCAGGAAATTTTAGGGATGTGGGCACTGACTCACCCGGGAGAGGATAACGACACGCCAGGCCAGTGAGGGGACAGCCCCCACCCCACATGGTGTGGACCAATAGTTTCCAGGAGTGTTTGCACTCAGAAGTCAAAGCTGCTTTTCCAAAATCAAAGTGCTCACTGTTTGGGATTATCTGGGAACAATGCCAATATGATGCAATCAACAATTAAAGCTAACAGAATTGTTTTTAAATTCCATTGGGTTTCTTTAACAGAGAGCATGGGGAACAAAGAAAGTCAGCAATGTATATTAAGTAAAAATCAATTTTTCTCTTTAATCAGCAGTTAATACCCTCCAAATATGTTCTGAGAGTGATCCATGTAAGTGTCCTTTAGTTCTAAGTTGACTTTCAGCATTAAAATATCAGGATGAAAGTGCTAAGGACAGTATAGCAAAGTGGAAAGATACAGGAATCCCAACTCCGCCTTCACGTAGTGTGCCATCGTGAGCAGACTGTTAATCTCTCTGCTCCTCGGTTTCCTCAACTGCAAGACAGAGAAAACGAGATTTAGCTTGTAGATTTATTTTAGGGATTAATTACAAAGTGCCACACTAAAAAGGTCCAGGTACTGAGCTGACCACTGAACATTAATCAAGACTGTGGACTCCAAAAGTGTTAACTGGCATGGCTGGCTTCCCCTGTCCCTTGATACGCTGGCAAAAAATGAACAGAGGAATAAATTATAGATCTTCACACATTTGTTACCAACAACCATGAGCTGGGAGTCAGAAAACCTGGGATTGTTCCCCAGCTTCACCACTAACCTTCTATTTGACACCGGGGATACCCACTCCCCTCCTGGAGTGTCAATTTCCTCACCAGCAAAATGTGAGCCTTGAGGCCCATGAATCCTGACATTCTGCAGAGATATGAGGGCGTCAGGCTGGCCCCATGTCATCCTCCCCCGTGTGCTCTGTGCCTACCTCCTGAGTTGCAGCCGGGGGACACACAAGGAAAAGGGTTCAGTCTGCTCTTAAAAATCACCCCTCACGTTGGGACCGCGCATAGAGAAAGTGGCCACAGGGAGCAAAATTGAGGGCCCTGTATTATTTAATAGTTCCCTATGGCTGCTGTAACAAATTACCACATGCTGCGTGGTTTTAAATAGAAATTTATTCTTTTATAGTTCTGGAGGCCGGAAGTCCAGAATCAGTATCACTGGGACAAAATCAAGGTGTCAGGAAGGCTGAGAGCCCTCAGAGGCTCGAGGGGAGATGCCATTCCATCCTCTTCCAGCCTCTGGGGGCTGCCGGCATCCCTCGCTTTGTGGCACTCCAAACTCGGCCTCTGCGGTCACATGGTTTTTTCTATGTCTCATATTCCCCTGCCTCCCTCTCATGAGGTGACTTGTGAAATAGGATTCAGGGCCCACCCAGATAACATATCAAGACCCTGAACACACATCTGCAAAGATCCTTCTCTGATACATGGTAACATTGACAGGTTCCAGGGATTAGGACAGGGACATATCTTTTGGGGTCATCACTGAGCCTACAACAGGCCCTACTTTACTGGTGAGGGGGCCATGGGGGCCCTGGGAGCAAAGGAATGAAATGGGGGTGAAGGACTTGCCACCAAGGAGGGCTGTGGGAGCCCAACCCCAAGAGTAAGTCCAGACAGCAGGGGAGGGCCAAGGTGCAGGGAGGAGAAGGCAGAGGTCCGAGGGGGTGGGTCAGCAGGTACCTGGGTCCAGAGGCAAGTGTGCAGATGGCCCACACCAGGGGCCGGAGGGGATGGTGTGGCTGTTCTCTTGGGACATGGGCACAGCAGGGCTGGGGCCAGATCAGGAGGCAGACTTGCAGCACCTCCAAAAGGGAGACACAGACCTCAACCATCAGGCCAAACCTGCAGCAAAAATGATTCAGGAGTGACCTGTGTGTACCTAGGAACCAGTTTTAGGTCACCCTGTAGACAACTTGCAATGCTGCCTGTGTCTGTGTTCCCTATTCCAGGTAGAGACAGGCCTTGACCCCTGAGGAAGGGGAGGGGGAGGGCAGGCCTCTCACTGAGCTCTGATGGCCTCTCTGTAGAGCAAGAGGTTTTGCCCCACTTCTCTGGACCCCAATATTTCACTCTTTTCCTTTCTTGGGGGACAGTTGCAGTTCTACTCTGAGCCCACAGAAAGGAATAAAACAAACTGTTCACACCCCAGTGAATGTGGCCAGATGTGAGCTTAATGGGGAGCTCCCCCCAAGCGGTGAGGATGAGTTTTAATTATCGTCCCCACCATGGGAGCTGACAGTTTTTGTAATTCTTTGCAATTCACAAAGGACTGTCCTAGAAGCTATTTCCCCATGAGAGCAGGTAGGGCAGGCGTTAAGAGGTTCACTAACAGGTAGGAAACTGAGGCTCAGAGAGAGAAGCTGGTGATTCGAGAAGCTCAGGAGGCTACTAGGAGAAGCAGCCTGGATCAGTTACTGCAGGAGGGCCGGCCCTGTCCTGAGTGCAGGCAGAACACCGTGGCACTGGATGATGCTGACACACCACTGTCCCAAGCCTCGCTGTCTTCACTGGCAACACCAGGAGAGAATCAACATGCTCACAGAGTGCAGAGCAAGCTGGCAGAAGGTGATGCCCTGGGTCACTTCAACACGTTGCCCTGCCCTGCCAGGCCGAAGGCCCGAAGGGGAAGAGTTCAGGTGTGCAGCCTTCCTCGGTGTTTGTGCAGCCCAGAGTGAGAGGGACCCCCAATGTGTGTGCACATGTGTTCATGTGTCTGGGTCTGTGTGTCTCTGTGATTCTATATTTCTCTGTGGGTTTTTGTGTGTGTCTGTGTGTGTTTGTCTGCATGCAACTATGTGTGTCTGTGTATAGCCAGGTGTATGTGTCTGTGTCTCTCTCCGTACGTCAGAGTATGTCTGCAAGTGTGTGTGTTACATGGAACAGAAGCAACGTAGTAAGTATGTGGGGTCTTAACTCTCTTGCCCTCAAACAAGGACCTCCTCATTAGAGTAGGGAGAATTAGTCCTTTCCAGTCACACCGAGAACCCTGTGGGTGGCACCTGGCACTTAGTTGTTATTGCCCTAAGTGTCTACACAAATGAGCTACGGAGCCTGAACAACACAGATTCCAGTTCCTGGAACAGGCTTGGTGGAAGCAGGCCTGGTGACTTCAGGCAGCTAACATGTATTGAGGGTCAGGCACAGTTCTGGGTTCTTGGTGGGTATGAATTTATGGATGCCTCTCAATGACTCTCCAAGGTGCACATCAAGGAGAGAAGAACCCTTGACCGTGGACGGCCATGGGACTCCCTTCTACACACCCTTCCAGATGGCCTCGGACCAGCTGGTTCCGCTGGTCTAAGCCAGGTCAGGGAAGAACAGTGAGGCCCTCAGATGGTATCAGTCACAGTGGAGACAAACACCTGGCCAGGATGGGAGGTGCCCCAGGCTTGTTTCCAGGACAGGGTGTCCCTGGTCACATACGGACTGAGCATCCCCACACCCCTCGGACTGGCCTATAAGTACGAGAAGCCCTAGCTGTGAGTGCGGGACAGCCTGTGCTGCAGGTACAGCCCAGCGAGCCTCTCGGTGGAATCTATACGTTCTGCTCAGTAAGTACTTCTCCCTCAGCCTCCTCCTGAGCTCACAGTGAGTGCTGTGAGCCTCCCTGCCCGTATTCCTGTCTCCACTTAACACAGGAGTAAACCGAGGCACACACAGTCTTAGCTCCTATTGGCCAGAGCCAGGATGTCAACCCAGGCTGCCGAGCCTTGGCTATCCTGCTTCGCAGAGTCAGCTGGGGGGATGGAATCACATCACTCAGAAAGCTCCCAGCACACAGTAGGCCCACACAGATGGTAAGTGCTGGTGGCTGGGGCCTGTTTTGGTGTCATTTCCTTCTTTCTCCTCCCTCCCCAGGCTTGGACTGACCCTGTAAACTCCTGGTCTTCACCTGTGTCTCCCCCGCACCTGCAGAGGCCAGGAAGGAGTCAGCCTTGGGACAGCCTCCTTCTTCTCCAGCAGGCTCCTCTGCCCCAGATTCCTTTTTTGTTACTCAGCTCCTTTCAAAGCTCAGCCTGAGCCAGAGTCTGAGACCTTGGCAGACCCTATGGCCCACCCCCTAAGTGTCCCAGAGGAGAAGGGGTGCCCTTTTAGCTCTGGGCCCTTGCTCCAGATTCCAGAGGATGGCCTTGTCCTGTCCCTTCTGCCCTCTGGGCCCCACCTTCCTGCTCCAGGGGGCCTCTGCCCTGATCCCTCCGTTAGAACACATGGGATATAACTCCTCTGGTGACCTGGCGACTTTTTCATCACCTTCTCTCTCTATCTGGTGCATGGCCCTGTCTTTCATGTCTTGGTGCTACTGGTTCCAACGGCTTTGAGTTTGCAAAACCCACCACCCACCTTCCCAAAAGAGCTGCCTCTCAGGTCTCTTCGTCTTATAAGGTTT
Source organism: Daubentonia madagascariensis (assembly GCA_023783475.1). Lineage (NCBI taxonomy): Eukaryota > Metazoa > Chordata > Mammalia > Primates > Daubentoniidae > Daubentonia > Daubentonia madagascariensis. Next base: position 51,837,283 of record JAKFHU010000485.1, on the reverse strand, counting down.
TGCATCCAGATATATTTCACTTAATTCTCCCAACATTCTCGTTCCAAAGACTAGGTTTGGAGAGTGAAAATATTTAGTTGGTGAGAGATGGAGCCTGAATAAGCACCCAGGTGTGTTGTCACCACCTCCACCCCAACTCTTGTGTTGTGTTGGAGAGACCAGCATGTGTGTGTCCCCCACTAAGTGCTAGGCCAGAGCTGAAACGCAGGTGATGGCTAGGATGGGCCCCTGAGCACACGCCAGGGGGGCTCAGCCCATGGTTGCAGCAGGGACCCCAGCCTCAGAATAGGGCAGCTCCAGGAAAGACTATAGGAGCTGGTGCTCCAAGTGACTCCTTAGTGGGCACAGTCCCTGACTCTTTCTGGGGATCATCATTAAGCTCTGGGTGGAGGATGAACCTGTGGGCTTTCTGACCTGAACCATGTTGGTGAGGAGCTGGGTGTGGTCTCCTGATGGCCTCATGCTGTGCCAGACCACAAGGAAATCCTGGGGACCCCTAAGTAGGACACCCACCCCAGAAGAATAAACATCTCACACTGCCTGATTCCAGGGAACATTTTGGCATCAATGAGGAAAATCCAGTTAGGTCTCACATGACCCAAACCCACTCTGGAAGTAGAGAAGCCTCTGTCCCATCAGCCCAGAGGAGACCTTCAGACGTCAGAGTGCTTGGAGCCCCACTATAGGGGCTCCAAAGGGACATTTGGCAAGGCCTGGGGACATTTTTATTGCCATCCCTGTGGGTTGGAGGGTTACTATAGGCCTGTAGTTTTATTTAGGATGCTGTTAAATATCCTACAATGCAAAGGACAGCCCCCATGGCCAAGCATTGCCCAGCCCAATATATCCATACTGCCAGCATCAGGAACCCTGATGTCCTCTGTGGCAGGTCCTGAGCAGCATCCAAAGTCCCAACCTCAGAAGAGGCAGTGCTAAAGGTGACAGTCCTGGCCATGCACAGGGCACACGGCCACAAGTTGGTGACCTGTCTTCTCCCAGCTCTGCTTGACCAGCTGTGTCACCTTGAGCAAATTATTCAATCACTGTAAACCATACCTTCCCCATCCTATAAAATGGAGATAACAGACACTACTTGACCAAAGGCAATGTCCGTGGTTGCTTCTAGGAAGAGGGATGTTGCATATGCTTTTCATCAGCAGTGTTCCCCTGGCCAGGAATGTGACAGGACTCAGAGAGTAACCTTCATGGAGTGTGTGAAATCTGGGGAAAGCCTGTGCAGGAAGGCTGGGTTTGATCACAGCATCCCACGCTCTGCCCTCTGGGCAGCAGCTTCTCTGTCCATTAAATAATGGGGGACAATAGAGACCTCCAAGGATTATTGTAATGTGTGGAAGTCATTCCTGATCCTGATCTAACCCACTTCCTTTGTAACCCTGGGCACGTCCCTTATGCTTCCTGTGCCTCAGGTTCCTCTTTTCTAAAATGGGGCTGTGGTACTTGCATGTCCAGGTTGTTGCAGACATAAGTGACGCTGTCGAGAGCATGGACCCAGGACCTCGCCTGTGAGGGTGCGTGACTATGGTTCTGCTACTTTACTTGATGCTGACCTTGGACATGTGCCTTAACCTGTCTATGCTTTGGTGTCCTCATGTGTAAATGGAGGATATAGCATCACCACCTCATAGGATTGTTACAAGAAAACAATGCATTAATACATGTGAGTGGTTAGGACAGTGCTTGGCATATGGTGAGAACCACGTGCATTTTTGCTATTTTTCTGATTCTTCAATGACGATGTTGTAGCAAAGTGCTTGTCCCAGGCTGGGCACAGGGTGGATTTTTAACAACCCATGGTTGCTTTTATCTGGTGTCAATCAGTGGTCAGTGGGAGTCACCATGTTCCCTGACTCAGGACCAGTCATCTCTGTCTCTGTCTTGCAGAAAATGCCATCCTCTGTCTCATGGCGCATCCTCCTGCTGGCAGGCCTGTGCTGCCTGGTCCCTGGCTCCCAGGCTGAGGATCCTGAGGGAGACACCGCCCAAGAGATGCATGCATCCCACCGTGACCATGAGGACCAGAAGCCCTCTGCCTGCCAGACAGTCTTCCACAATATCGCAGATTTTGCCTTTGACTTGTATGAAGATCTGGCCAGTCTTTCAAAAACCACCAACGTCTTATTCTCCCCAGTGAGCATCGATACGGCCTTTGCAATGCTCTCCCTAGCGACCGAGGCTGACACTCACACCCAGATCCTGGAGGGCCTGAACTTCAACCTCACGGAGACGCCTGAGTCTGAGATCTACAAATGCTTCCAGCATGTTCTCCGCATCCTCGACAGGTCAGACAACCACCATCACCTGATCATGGGCAGCAGCCTTTTCATCAAAGAGAATCGGAAGCTAGTGGCAAAGTTTTTGGAGGCTGTCAAGAAGCTATATGACTCAGATACCATGTCCATCAACTTCAAGAACTTCAAAGAGGCCAAAGGACAGATCAACAATTATGTGGAGAAGAGAACCCAAAGAAAAATAGTGAATTTGCTCAAAGATCTAAAAGAAGGCACCACTCTTGCCCTGGTGAATTACATTTTCTTTCATGGTAAGCTAGTACCACCAGCCTGAGCTGTTTGCACTGAAATAATACAAACATATTCTCAAACTACTAGTTCTTAAACCTTTCTGGACAATGTACTATAGGATATGGCAAGTCCTCTAATATGGGTTCTGCAATTTTCCACACACAAACAATAAAATACTTTCCATAACCAAATAAGATTGAAGACTGATGAGTTCAAGACAGCCAAATCATCATCTTCCCTACAGGACTTGTCAGAGCCTTGTCTTAATGTTTATTGGAAATCCCTACCAGAGACGGGGCAAAATATGTAATGCTTCCCAAACTATAGAGCCAGAAAAACATATTGTAACACAACGTGAAAAGGGAATATTTTCATGGAATATATTTTGGACAACTCTAGTGTCTGGAAGGAGTGTCAGCTTTGCAGTCTGAAACACCTGGGTTCAAATCCTGCCTCTATCACTTAGGTTTTGACAATACACAAGCCATTTCACCTCTTTGAGGTGCTACTTCCCTACCTTATCATGAACAAAATGATACCCTGGTTGTCAGGCTTTTGTGACTAGTGTAAACTAGTTACAAAGGACGTAGCACTGTGTGTGGCACATGGTAGATAATAAGCTAACCTATCTCAGGCTGCCTTCCTGCCCGAGTGGTTAAAATGTTAGGATCCTGTGGGCTCCCAGGGCGTTCTAAGTCAGCTTCCACTGTCCCATGGAAATAGCCTGGGGATGCCGGTGGGAGTCAAGCCAGGGGCTGCTCCCTGTATTCCCTAGCTCCCTTGTTCATGAGGCAGCGTAGTGCAGTGGGGAGCACCCAGGCCGGAGGCAGCTCAGGTCCAGCTCTGCTGTGGACGTAGGGCAGGCCCCATGCCCTCTGCAGCCCGGGTCTCCTCCTCTCGTCCAGTGAGAAAGTTGAGGCACCTGCCCACTTTGACTGCCTTGATGGTGAAGTTCTCTTGGCTGCCTAGGTCTGCATGTCACATGTTAGTCCAGGAAAAATTCCTAGGATTAATAACCAGAATGTTTTCCTTGTAAGCTGACTGAACTGCCCATCTCCATGAAGCGGGAAGCCTCCAGCAAGAGATGACAATGGATAATTTAGGGGCTTCTGATTTTCCTCATAACTTTCATTAACCATCCCCAAGCCATTATCACATAAGTATAAAATCTGAATATAAACGCTTCCTCTGTGGAGCCAGGATTTTGCCAATTAGCCTGAGCATGTAGAAATGCTGGATCCTCCATCTCTATCTTCAGATTATTCTCACAAAAGCCCTTCAGTGGTCTGATGGTTTCATTTTGATCCCATTTTACAGGCGATGAAGTTGAGGCAGAGAGAAGTGTGTCACCAATGGGGCTTAGGGCTGTTTGAATTTTCCACTTACTTAAACTTTTCTCTCTCCAGGCAAATGGAAAGATAAATTCAAGGCTGAGCGCATTAGGGAAGAGGACTTCCACGTGGATGACAAGACCACCATCAGGGTGCCCATGATAAACCGCCTGGGCAGATTTAACATCCACCGGGACGAGGGATTGTCCAGCTGGGTGCTGGTACAGCACTACGTGGGTAATGCCACAGCCTTCTTCATCCTGCCCGACCCAGGGAAGATGCCATACCTGGAGGATGAGCTGACACACAACCATCTCGACAACATCCTGAGAGTCATTGACATAAGGTGACCCCCAGCACTAGGGCTCACCCAGAAGCTACCCAGACCTCTGAGCCACCTCAGGACTTAGGCACCACAAGGACAGGCCAGGGAGCGGGGAGGCTGGACCCCACATCCTTTGGGCCACAGCTACTATGGAGCACCTTGTGCTTACAGAAGCTACCACTCCGTTGAGGCTGCATGAGCCACGCTCCATGAGAGGGACAGTACCCAGGGGTGAGGAGACAAAGGCACAGACCTTGGGGACATCTCTACCAGCATGGACACTGTTCCTTCCCACTATCCAGTGCCCAGGGCAGGGACAGAATGCTAGCTCATGCCTTTGCCCTCCTGGCAAAGGCAGTAGTGGAGTGTGGAGTTCAAGGGTAGAATGTCCCTGGGTGGACAGGGAAGGAGCTTGCATGGACAAGGCCCAGAAAAGCAAGGGCCAGAGTTGGGATGTCCAGGGCATGTTTGCAGAATATTCCAGTTTTCTGCCACTTCATCAGTGTGGTTTGGTTGGGTGCCCAGTAGTAAATAATACTGAGCACGCGCCACCAATTAGCGTATGTTTGTGCCTTCATAAATATGCCCACGCCCTGCTGACCTAGTTTATTATGTACATGATAAAACAAATATGAAAATGCAAATGGTACCAGGTTTATAACAGGAATAGCAGTTTGAATGCCTCTGCCCCATGCCAGCTCCCTCCTGAGGCCTGTGCCCCGGAGGCTGAGAGGAGAGAAGGCGGCCGGTGGGACTGGAACCGCTCACAGAAGCCCGTGCAGCCTGCTGCCTCACGACAGACTCTTCTTGGGTCGTCCCTTTTTCCCCAAGGAAAACGAGAGCTGAGCATGCAGCCTAGCGTGGCCAGTCTTCCTTCATTCACTGAACGAATGTCACTCGGCACCTGCCACTGTGACCTACGTTACCCTGTGCGTCAGGCCCAGGGATCCTCCAGGCTGTGGGTCAGGATGACCAAAGGCTGCAGGGCAGGATGAGAGATGCTTAGAGCAGGACACCCACATCTGCCTGGAGGGCTTCTCAGAGAAGGTGGCATTTCAGAAGCTGCCAAAATAAGATGATCCCTTTAATGCGAACATCCTCTGACTCCATGTGTAGAGGAGCTAAAAGTAGAGCAAACCAAGGCCAACTTCCTGTCTTGGTGTGTGGGGGCACACGGCACTAAGTGGGAGAAACAGTCAGAACGAAAACACTTTTACAATGTGTTTGGGTAGCCGAAGAACAAGACAAGTGCTGTGAAACACCTTCATTTTCTTTCCTGTTTGACAGGTCTATCAATTTATATGTTCCCAAACTGACTATTTCTAGAATCTATGATCTGAACACAGTCCTGAGTAAATTGGGCATCACCAACGTCTTCAGCAATGGGGCTGACCTCTCAGGGGTCACTGAGGAGGCACCACTGAAGCTCTCCAAGGTGAGGCCATCCCAACCACTGTGTTGTCCCCTAGTGTCTATCAGTTGGGCTGAATGGGGGGAGGCGGGCACAGTTCTGTCATGAGGCTGAGGAAAGGGTCAAAGGACACAAATATTGACACAGACTGAGCTAAGCATGCCCTTGATTCACTGAGACAGGGCGTGGTCAGATGGCTGAGCTGGGCATGTGGCCTCCTGTGCTGCTGGCAATTTAGGGACCTCCCCAGAGGTGTGCCATGTCTTTGCCCATGAGCCTTCCAGATGTTGGGCCTCAATTTACCCACATCTACACAGAAAGGCTTAGGCTCAGGGATTTCAAAAGACTTTCTGGCCTTTTCCGTCTGTGACATTAGCGCTATTGGTGAATCACCAATTCTGTATTAAGGAGTGATTTCACCTTAAGATCCCACATAGGCAAATAAAAGGGGACCAAAGAACAACTGCGACTCAGTTTTGGGCTGCATACTGTGTGCTGGCTTGTAGAGTAAGCCCTGCAATGGTCACCATCAGTGTCTTTGCCCCCAAGGAGCTAAAATCTTATACTAGAAACGAGAGGCCTGTGCAGGGGACATGGAGAATACGATGACCCATCTCCCCCCTGTGACTCTGGTTGTATCCCAAGGAGGGAGAGGGGAGGGGCGCTGGCCGGGTCAGCCAGAGCCTCGGGGGAGAGAGAAGGGCCTTGTGACACCAGGAGGGGGGGGAGGGCGTGGACGGGGGCAGGAGCATCCAGGTGGAGCAAGGCCCCAGTGAGGGCTCCCGGGACAAGGTCCCCACAGGGGCCTTGCTGCCAGGCCTGGGATGGGGCTCAGCACAGCCTCAGAACCGCCTCTGCTTCTCTCCCCTCAGGCCTTGCATGTGGCTGTGCTGATCATCGACGAGAAAGGGACGGAAGCTGCTGGGGCCCCCGACGTGGAAGAGCGGGAGTGGTCTAAGCACCAGACTGTTATGTTCAACAGGCCCTTCCTAGTCTTCATTAAGAGTAACAGTGCCAACATTCCCCTCCTCATGGGGAAAGTGGTGAATCCCATGGAGAGATAACTGCCTCTCAGTCCTCACCCCGCCCCTCCAGGCCAGCCCCTCCCTCGATGACATTAAAGAAAGGCTGACCTGGCCCCCGCCTGAGTGTGACTGCAAACCCCTCCCTGTTGTCTCTGAGTCTCCCTTTGCGTGCTGAGGCTGCGTGTGTGGGACCCAGGTCACAGCATGCTCTCTGTGGGCCACTGAGTTATCCTCATGGAGTACCTGGGCTGCCCAGGCACGTGCTGGGCAAGGAGGAAGCTGGCTGAACCCACACTACAGGCTCGGGGCCCATCTGCTTATGGAAGAGCTCCAGGCTTTCCTGTCATGTCTGGGAACCCCAAAGAAGGTCTTGCCCAGCTCAGACACCAGCCCATGGCTCCAAGACCACCCAGCATCCGCACATCCTCCTCTGACCCTCCCTCTGCCCTGCTCTCTGCCCACACCCAGAGCCCTCACCCTGCCAGGGCTGGCTGTGCCCAGGGCTGCCCACTCACTCCCAAGCATTCAGCTGCAGCTTTTTCAGCAACAGAAGGGGACTACCACGCACACAGCGTGGACTCCAGAAGCATTAGTTTGGGGCAGGTGGCATGGCTGGCTTCCCCTGTCTCTTGATACACTGGCAGAAAATTAACAGAGAAATAATTTATGGTCTTTACACATTTGTTACCGACAACAATGAGCTGGGAGTCAGAAAACCTGGGATTGTTTCCCAACTTCACCAGTAACCTTCTACTAGAGATTGAGGACATCCCCTCCCTTCCTGGAGCATCAGTCTCCTCACCAGCAAAATGTGAGCACTGAGGCCCATGAGTCCTGACGTTCTGCAGAGATATTAGGGTGTCAGGCTGGCCCCATGTCATCCTCCCCCATGCGCTCTGTGCCTACCCCCTGAGCTGGAGCCGGGGGACACACAGGGAAAGGGGCTCAGTCTGCTCTTAAAAAATCACCCCTCACGAGGGAATAAAAATGGCAGACTGGAAGCAGCCTTCCAGTACACCGCTCGCAAGGAAAGAAATAAAAAATGCAGGCAGCTGCCTGCTTACAAATCGCTCTTTTCTGAAGCAACATTGTGAAATCACAGGAAGCAACGTGGGGCCCTCAGTGTGGGAAAAAACGGTGATGGGACAATATATATAATAAGATCAAAGAACGCACAGGGAAAAATAGGAGGATAGAGCCAAGGGCGCCACACTCACGCTGCTGGCACTGTGCGCGTTGTGAGACGGCTCCCTCCACCGCCACAGACCTCTACCTGGTCAGATCGGGGATCTGCTTGGAGCCTGCGCAAAGTCATTGTACCAGACAACTGGAGTGGTGGGGATCAGGCAGCAGCTAAAGCCATCCTGAGCTCTGGGGTACACAGTGCCAGGTCCATACTGGGCTGGGGAGGGGGTGGACTAACTGGTGACTTCCCTGAGCCATACCCTGTGACTGCATGCCAACCGCTTCTCTCCTACAGTGCAACAGGATCTGAGCACAGAAATTGACTGCGGCGTAGCAGGCTCCGACCTGAGAGGCTTTGGGCAACTGCTTCAGCAGGTCCTAGGTGGCGCAGGGAAAACTCTGTGGTCTGTGGGCTCCTTGAACCGACCTCTGCCTGCATGACTTGGCATCCACGGGGTCGCCAATGCTGCAGTACAGCAAGCCACTTGCTTGGCCCCGACTCTACCGTCCAGACCCCAACTGCCTCCTGCCTGCTCGGCCCTGACCCCACCCTCCAGGTCAGCCCTGCCACCTGCACAGCCCCACTTCTGGCTCAGAGGTCCTGCTCAGAAGCTCTGCTTCAGGCTCCTCCCCAGTCCTGGCTCTGAGGCTCTCAGGCTGGAGCCGAGGCTCTGCCTCTGTGTCTCCAGAGCTCCCGCTGGGCCTGGTGGTGTCCCTTGAGGACACCATTCCCAAGACTCCAGTGCTGCACCTGGACCCCAAGACTCCTCCCCAGAGCCTCCACCACCGCTGCAAGGCCAGAAGAACTGCTCCAACGTCCAGTGCCCTTCCAGGGACCCCCTAGCCTCAGTACACCATGACCTGGTTCAAGCAAACACCTACAGCCCAGGACCCACAACAACTGCCTAGATGGGCTCACCCAGCTGCTGCTGTCATCTCTGTGGGGAGATCCTGGTTAGAGCAATCCCCACAACACCAGCCTCAGTGAAGAAGGTCTTGCCCAGCTCCCAACTCGAACATCCTACAACTATCTGGTGAACAACCCAAAACCCAACACAAACAGCATTAAGCACAGGCTTCAGCAGAGACAATCACAGGTGAACAGAACAAATCAGAACAGCTGCATTACAGGCTTCTAGTGCACACGCCCCTCCTCTGCCACGTCAACATTCCAGAGTAGGGGAAAAAAGCGCCATCTAGTCACCTCCCCTTCTTCTAATCAAGCAGGACAGTTCCCAGCCAGGAACAGGTGCCCTGTAAACGCATTAGCCCTGAGTTAAGAAAGGAGGTTTCAGATGAGAAGAAACAAGCAAAAGAACTGTGGAAACATGAAAAATCAAATCAGATTGACACCCCCAAGGGATCACAATGGAGCTATAGCAGTGAACTCCAACTACGAGGAAATTGTTGAAATGACAGAAATGGAATTCAGAATATGGATGGCAAATAAGATGAACGAAATTGAAGAGAAAATTGAAAACCAACAAAAAGTAGCCCAAAAAATATTGCAGGAAATTAATGAAAAAGTCACTAAAGAGCTAAACAACATAAGGAAAGATATGACAGAACTTACAGAAATGAAAGAGTCATTTGGGGAATTTCAAAACACACCAGAAAGTTCAGCAACAGATTAAACCAAGGAGAAGAAAGAACTCAGAGCTTGAAGACAAAGCTCTTGAGCTAACCCAGTCATTAAAAGAGGCAGAGAAGAGAACAAAAAAGGCAGAGCAATGACCCATAGACTTTCTAAGTCTACAGAGATATGAGACTATGCAAAGTGAACTAACATACAAATTATAGGTATTACTGAGAGAAAAGAAGAAAAAGCTAAAATCATGTAAAATATATTCAAGGGAATTATTGAGGAAAACTTCCCTGGTATCACCAGAGATCCAGACATTCAGATACAAGATGGTCATTGAACACCATGAAGATTCACAGCAAATAGGACATCCCCAAGACACATAGTAATCAACCTGGCCAAAGTCAAAATGAAAGAGAAAATTCTACAAGCAGCTAGATGTAAGCAACAATTGACCTACAAGAGACAACTCATCAGGCTAACAGCAGACTTCTCAGCGGAAACCTTATAAGCCAGAAGGACTCGAGTGGGCCCCCATCTTCAACCTTCTTAAACAGAACAACTGCCAGCCTAGAATTTTGTATCCTGCAAAACTAACTTCCACACTTGGAGAAATTAAGTCTTCTCCAGACAAGCAAACATTGAGGGAATTTGTCATGACCAGACCAGCCCTGCAGGAAATACACATAACTGCATTATACATGAATCAGAACAATAGATAACTACCAGTGTAAAATCACCCAAAATAGCCAAAGCTCACAACTCCTATAAAACAATAGCACAAGAAGGAAAACAAAGCAACAAGGTAATACCCACTATAATGAACTGAAGAGCATCACACATATCAATTCTATCTCTTAATGTTAGAGGCTTGAATACACCACTCAAAAGACATAGGCTGGTTGAATGGATGAAAAAACACAACTCAAGTGTATGCTGCCTCCAGGAAACACACCTAAACCACAAGGATACAAACAGGCTCAAATTGAAAGGATGGAAAAAAAATATTCCACACAAATGGAAACCAAAAGAGAGCAGTTATAGCCATTCTCATATCAGACAAAACTGACTTTAAATCAACAATGGTAAAGAAAGACAAAGATGGTCATTATACAATAGAAAAGGGAACAATTCAACAAGAAGACATAATAATCCTAAATATATATGCACTTAACACGGGAGATCCCAGATACATAAAACAAATTCTACTAGCATTAAGCAAGGAAATAAATAATAGCATCACAATTTCTAGGGACTTCAACACCCCACTATCAGAGCTGGATATATCATCAAAGCAGAAAATAAATAAACACTGGACTTAAATGGGACCCTAGAACAAATAGACCTAACAGATATTTACAGAACATTCTACCCCAAAACTACTGATTGTACATTCTTTTCATCAGCACATGGGACATTCTCCAAGATTGGTCATATCTTAGGCCACAAAACATGTCTCAACAAATTCCAAAAAATCAAAATCATACCACATATCTTCTCGGACCACAGTGGATTAAAACTAGAAATCAATTCTAAGAGTAACACTCATAACACTCAATTCTACACAAAGTCATGAATATTAAACAACCTGCTACTGAATGATTATTGGGTCAATAATGAAATTAAGATGGAAATCAAAAGATTCCTTGAACTGAATGACAAAGGAGACATAAGCTATCAAAATCTATGGAATGTAGTGAAAGCATACCTAAGGACAATATTCATAGCCTTAAATGCCCACATTCACAAGTCAGAAGATCACAAATTAACAACCTAATATCACATCACAAGGAACTAGAAAAGGATGAGCAAACAAAACCCAAAGCCAGCAGAAGAAAACAAATAACAAAGGTCAGAGCAGAACTAAATGAAATGGAAAACAAAAAAATTATACAAAAGGTCAGTGAAACAAAAAGCTGGTTCTTTGAAAAGATAAACAAAATTGATAGACCTCTTGCTAGATTAACCAGGAATAGAAGAGAAAGGACCAAAATAAGCTCAATCAGAAATAAAAAGGAGATGTCACAAGTGATAGCACAGAAATAAAAACATCATCCATGAATACTATGAAAATCTCTATGAACATAAACTAGAAAATGTAGAGGAAATGGACAAATTCCTAGAAACACACAACATTCTAAAACTTAATCAGGAAGAAATAGAATTTTAACAGAGTAGTAATGAGCAGTGAGATTGAAGCAGTAATAAAAAGTCTTCCAACAAAAGAAAGCCCTGGACCACAGGGATTCACAGCCAAATTCAACCAGACCTAAAAAGAAGAACTGGTACCCATACTGCAGAAATTATTCCATAACATTGAGAAGGAGAGAATTCTCCCCAACTCATTCTATGAAGCCAGTATCACCTTGATACCAAAGCTAGGGAAGGACACAACAAAAAAAGAAAACTACAGACAAATATCCCTCATGAATATAGATGCAAAAATCCTCAATAAAATACTAGCAAACTGAATTCAACAACACATCAAAAAAATAATCCACAAAGACCAAGTGGGCTTCATCCCAGCAATGCAAGGATGGTTTAACATGCATAAATCAATAAATGTGATTCACCACATACACAGAAGCAAAAACAAAGACCATATGATCTTCTCAATAGATGCAGAAAAAGCATTTGACAAAATCCAGCACCATTTCATGATAAAAACCCCCAATAAACTAGGCATAGAAGGAACATAGTTCAAATTATAAAAGCCATATATGACAAACCAATAGGAAACATCATACTGAATGGGGAAAAGTTGAAAGCATTCCCACTAAGAACTGTGACAAGACAATGGTGTCCATTGTCACCACTTCTATTCAACATAGTGCTGGAAGTCCTAACCAGAGCAATCAGCCAAGAGAAAAAAATAAAGGGCATCCAAATAAGGAAAGAGGAGGTCAAACTATTACTTTTTGCTGGTTATATGATCTTGAATCTAGAAAACTCCAAAAATTCCACTAAAAGTCTTCTGGAATTGATAAATAAATTCTGCAAAGTCTCAGGATATAAAATTAATGTAGACAAATCAGTAGCAATTCTATGTCCAATAACCATCAAGCTGAAAGTCAAATCAAAGACTTAATGCCATTCACAATAGCTACAAAGAAAATAAAATACATAGGAATATACTTAACCAAAGAAGTGAAAGATCTCTACAAGGAGAACAATGAAATGCTGAGGAAAGAAATTGCAGATGACACAAATGGAGAAATATATCATATATATCATGTTCATGGATTGTAGAATCAACATTGTTAAAATATCCATACTACCAAAAGTGATTTACAGATTCAATACATTCCCCATCAAAATACCAATGGCATATTTCACAGATCTAGAAAAAATAATTCTACACTCTGTTTAGAACCAGAAAAGAGCCCGAATAGCCAAAGGAATCCTAAGCAAAAAGATAAAAGCTGGGGGTATCATATTACCAGACTTCAAACTTTACCACAAGATGACAGTAACCAAAACAGCATGATATTGGCACAAAAATAGACACATATACCAATGGAACAGAATAGAGAACCCAGATATAAAACCATCCACCTACAGCCAATTGATCTTTGACAAAGCAGACAACAATGCACACTGGGGAAAAGAAGTCCTATTCAATAAATGGTGCTGGGAAAATTGGATGGCCACATACAGAAGAATGAAACAGGACCCCTATCTCATGCCACTCACAAAAATTAACTCAAGATGGATAAAAGACTTAAGTGTAAGGCATGAAACCATAAGAATTCTAGAAGGAAATGTAGGAAAAACTCTTCTAAACATTGGTCTGGGCAAAGAATTTATGACTAAGACCCCAATGGCAATTACAGCAGCAACAAAAATAAATAAATGGGACTTGATTAAATTAAAGGTTTCTGCACATCAAAGGAAATAATCAACAGAGCAAATAGACAACCTACAGAATGGGAGAAAATATTCACAATCTACACATCCGATAAAGGGCTAATAACTAGAATCTATAAAGAACACAAAAAAAATCAGCAAGAAAAAAATTAACAACCCCATTAAAAAGTGGGCAAAGGACATGAACAGTAGTTTTTCAAAACAAGATAGACAAATGACCAACAAACATGAAAAAATGCTCAATGTCACTAATCATCAGGGAAATGCAAATTAAAACCACAATGATATATCACCTCACTCCTGTTAGAATGGCTTTATTAAACAGTCCAAAAACAAAAGATGCTGGCGTGGATGCAGAGAGAAACACTTACATACTGTTGGTGAGACTGCAAATTAGTACAACCTCTATGAAAAACAGTATGGAGATTTCTCAAAGAACTACAAGTAGACCTACCATTTGATCCAGCAATCCCACTACTGGCTATCTACTCAAGCAAAAAGAAGTCATTTTATCAAAAAGACACCTGTACTCAAATGTTTATTGCAGCACAATTCACAATTGCAAAGATGTGGAATCAACCCAAGTGCCCATCAATTCATAAGTGGATTAACAAAATGTGGTATATGTATACCATAGAGTACTACTCAGCCATAAAAAAAGACGAAGTAATGCTTATTGCAGCAATTTGGAAGGAACTGGAGACCACTAACCTAAGTGAAGTATCTCAAGAATGGAAAAACAAATACCACATGTACTCTCTAATAATTTAGAACTAACTGATGGGCACACCACAAGTTCACAGAAGAAAGTAAAAGTCATTGGAAATCAAGCAGTGGGGAGGGGGCAGGAGGGGAAGGGCTAAAAGCCACTTAACAGGTACAGTGAACACTATTCAGGTGATGGGCACATTTATAGCCCTGACTCAAGCCATGTATCAAAAACATCTGTACTCCCTTAATATTTTGAAATTTAAAAATACTGGGTAACTATAAAAAGAAAAATCACCCCTCGTATCAGGATCACGCGTAGAAACAATGGCCACAGGGAGCAGTGTTGGGGGCCCTGTGTTAGTTCCCCATGACTGCTGTAACAAATTACCACATGCTTTGTTGCTGAAAAAAACAGAAAGTTATTCTCTCAGAATTTTGGAGGCAAAATCACAGTCCCTGTGAGAAAAACCAAGGTGTCAGCAGGCTCAAGGACAATGCCTTCCTTATCTTGTCCAGCTGTGCATGTATAATCTCACTCTGCCTCTCTAATCGCATGAATGTGATTAATTCAGCACCCTAGATAATCCAGCAGAATCTGCCTGCAGATTCTGATCCCAACCATACCTACAAAGGGTCCATGTCCCTACAAATTAACATTCACTCCAGGGGTTAAAGGAGGGCCTACCTTTGGGGCCATTATGGAGCCCAGCACAGCCCTAATCTTCCCAGTGCAGGGCAGGTGCTGGGGAGGGGGGAAGCCAGAGGTAGGTCGAACTGGGAGACACTGCTTTGGGCATTACTTTGGGCATTGTTTTGGGCATTGCTTAATTGTGCAGGCATTGTTTAACTGAGTCAGGAATTCTCAAAACAAAGTTTCAAACCACCCTGATCAAAAGAAAAGGCAGGTAGGACAATTTCCCACCAGTTAGGACCAAGACGGTGGAGAAATTGACTGCTTCTTGACTTTGCAGCTTCATTATACCCTCATTGCCATAAATTACCATACAAGTTTCTAAGGAAACCTCCCACTCCCATCCTGCACCTGAATTCATGACACTTCCTGTTTGACCATATTTAGTCAAAAGGAGGGTGTCACCTAATTCCAGGAAAACACCACCCCTTTCCAAGAAATAACATGAATATTCCTGCCCTTGCTTAGCCTATAATTAAGCTGTTGTGTAAATAGAGGGACAAAGGAACCCTGGGGGCCAGTTTTCCTCTGCAGGAAGAACTAGCCTCTACTCTGTCTGTGGAGTAAATTTTCTATATTTCTGAATAAATCTCACTTTCACTATACACTGTCGGCCTGCTCCTGAATTCTTTACTGTGTGAAGCCAAGGACCCACATGGACTTCAAGTGGCTCCCAGCATTGGGAGTCACTTTCCCATGTCAGGGTGAGGGCAGGGCCTCAAGGAGCGCTCTTGGGGCCACCTCCAAACAGTGAGGAGTGCAGGGGAGGGCCCAGTGGAGGAAAAAAGAGGCAGAGGGCTCCACGGGGCTAACAGGCTTTAATTCACGAGTGGCAATTCACAAAGGACTGTCTTGGAAGCTATTTCCCCATAAGGGGAGGTAGGGCAGGTGTTATCAGGTTTACTCACAGGTGGGAAACTGAGGCTCAGAGAGAGAAGCTGGTGATTTAGGAAGCTCAGGAGGCTACTAGGAGAGGCAGACTGGCATCAGTCACCACGGGAGGGCTGGCCCTGGCCTGAGTGCGGGCGGAACACTGTGGCACTGGGTGATGCTAACACACCACTGTCCCGAGCCTCACTGTCCTCACTGGCAACACCAGGAGAGAATTGCCGTGCTCACTCTGTGAGTGCAGAGCACGCTGGCACCAGGTGATGGCCTGGGTCCCTTCAACACATTGCCCTGCCCTGCCAGGCCCAAGGCCCAAAATGGGTACGTGGTCTTGTGGGGTGTTTGTGTGATAGAAAGTGAGGGGCCTGTGTATATGTGTGTGTGTGTACGTGTGTGTGTGTGTGTGTCTGAGTCTATGTGTGTCTAGGTGTGTCTCTGTGTCTATGTGTGTCTAGGTGTGTCTCTGTGTCTCCATGAAACAACGGGTACGTCAGTGTATTTCTGTGCTTGTGTGTCTGCCAGTATGTGTGTTACACAGAACAGAGCAGACATAGTAAGTATGCAGAGACTTAATTCTCTTTGCGCTCAAACAAGGACACCCATCATTGGAGTGGGGAGAATTAGTACTTCCCAATCATACCAAGGACCCCGTGGGTGGCACTTGGCTATGATCACCCTAAGTGTCTAGCCAAATGGGCTATGGAGCCTGAACAACACACGTTGTAGCTCCCAATGAGAGACTTCCCAGGACAAAGTCTTGGTGGAAGCAGGCCTGGTGACTTCCGGCAGGTGACATGTATTGAAGGTCAGACACAGTTCTAGGCTCTTGGTGGTTATGAATTCATGGGTTCCTCTCAATGACTCTCCCAGGTACACATCAAGGAGAGAAGAACCCTTGACCTTGGATGGCCATAGGGCTCCATTCCACCCACCTTCCTGATGGCCTCCCACCAGCTGGTTCCATTGGACTAATCCAGGTCACGGAAGAACAGCAAGGCCCTCAGGTGATATCAGTCACACCGGAGACAAACACCTGGCCAGAATCTGGAGGTGCCACGGGCTTGATTCCAGGACAGGGTGACCCTGATCACATAGGGACTGAGCATCCCCACACCCCTCAGGCTGGCCTATAAGTACGAGAAGCCCTAACTGTGAGTACGGGACAGCCTGTGCTGCAGGTACAGCCCAGCGAGCCTCTCTCTATACGTTCTGCTCAGTAAGTACTTCTCCCTCAGCCTCCTCCTGAGCTCACGGTAAGTGCTGTGAGCCTCCCTGCCCATATTCCTGTCTCCACTTGACACAGGAGTAAACCGAGGCACACACAGTCTTAGCTCCTATTGGCCAGAGCCAGGATGTCAACCCAGGCTGCCGAGCCTTGGCTATCCTGCTTGGCAGAGTCAGCTGGGGGGATGGAATCACATCACTCAGAAAGCTCCCAGCACATAGTAGGCCCACACAGATGCTAAGTGCTGGTGACTGGGTCCTATTTTGGTGTCATTTCCCTCTTTCTCCTGTCCTCCCCAGGCTTGGACTGACCCTGTAGCCTCCTGGTCTTCACCTGTGTCTCCCCCCAACCTGCAGAGGGCAGGAAGGAGTCAGCCTTGGGACAGCCTCCTTCTTCTCCAGCAGGCTCCTCTGCCCCAGATTCCTTTTTTGTTACTCAGCTCCTTTCAAAGCTCAGCCTGAGCCAGAGTCTGAGACCTTGGCAGACCCTATGGCCCACCCCCTAAGTGTCCCAGAGGAGAAGGGGTGCTCTTTTAGCTCTGGGCCCTTGCTCCAGATTCCAGAGGATGGTCTTGTCCTGTCCCCTTCTGCCCTCTGGGCCCCACCTTCCTGCTCTAGGGGGCCTCTGCCCTGATCCCTCCGTTAGAACACATGGGATATAACTCCTCTGATGACCTGGCAACTTTTCCATCACCTTCTCCCTGTTTTTGTTTTTTCTTGCAGTTATACATCAATTTATTTTCAAAATTTTAAACCTTGATACAAAATAATATCACAGTGTACATGTGATATTTTGATACATTTATATTATGTGTAAACATCAAATGAGGGTAATTGGGATATCCATCACCTCAAATATTTACCATTACTTTATGCTGGGGACATTCAAATTCTTTTTTTCTACCTATTTGAAATATATTATAGATGATAGATGTTTTTTAACTATATTCACTCTACTGAACTATCGAACACTAGGTCTACATCTAGTGATGTATCTTTTCAAACTGTATTTTTGGACCCATTAATCAACTTATCTTCATCCACCCTCCGGCCCCTCTATACTTCCCAGCCTCTGGTAGACACCAATGTACTCTCTACGTTCATGAGATCCACTTTTTTAGCTTCCTGATATGAAGGAGGACATGAGATATTTGTCTTTCTGTGTTTGGCTTATTCCAGTTAACATAATGTCCTCCAGTTCCATCCATGTTGCTGAAAATGACAGGATTTCATTCTTTTTATGGCTGAGTAATATACCATTGCATATATATGCCACATTTTCTTTATCCATTCCCCCATTGATGGACCCTTAGTTTGATTCCATATCCTGGCTATTGTCAACAGTGCTGCCATAAACATAGCAGTGCATGTATCTCTCCAATATATTGATTTCTCTCCCTTCGACCTGTAGTACTAGGTCGTATGATAGTTCTATTTTTACCTTTTTGAGGAACCTCCATATGGTTCTCTATAATGGCTGTACTACTTTATATTCCCACCAACAGTATCCTAGGGTTCCCCTCGCTCCACGTCTTCAGAAGCATCTGTTATTTTTCCTTTTTCATAAAAGCCATTTTTACTGGGGTGAGATATCTCATTGTGGATTTGATTTGCATTTCTCTCAGGATTAGTGATATTGAGCATCTTTTCATATGCCTGTTGGCCATTTGCTTGTCTTCTTTTGAGAAAGTTCTATTCAGATCTTTTGCCCATTTTATAATCGGATTACTTATTCTTTGGCAATTAAGTTTTTTTTAAGATCTTTACACATTCCGGCTATTAATCCTTTGTCACATGGGTAGATTGCAGATATATTCTCCCATTCTATAGGATGTCTCTTCTCATTTTTGTTTCCTTTACTGTGCAGAAGCTTTTCAGCTTTATGTAATCCCTTGTCTCCATTTTTGCTTTTGTTCCCTATGCTTTTGAGGTCTTACCCAAAAAATCTTCACCCAGACCAATGTCCTCAAGCGTTTTTCAAAGTTTTCTTCAAATGGTTTCATAATATCAGGTCTTAGATTTAAGTCTTTAATCCATTTTGATTAGATTTTTGTATATGGTAAGAGATAGGGGTCCAGTTTCATTCTGCTACATATGATAGTCCAGTTTTCACAGCATTATTGATTGAATAGACTATACTTTCCTCAATGTATGTCCTTGATGCCTTTGTTGAAATGAGTTGGTTGTAGATACTTGGATTTATTTCTGGGTACTCTATTCTGTTCCATTTGTCTATGTCTATGTGTCTGTATTAATGCCAGTAACATGCTGTTTTGCTTACTATGGCTTTGTAGGATATTTTGAAGTCACGTAGCATGATGCCTCCAGCTTTGTTCTTGCTCATGATTGCTTTGGCCATCCAGGGTCTTTTGTGGTTCCATATAAATTTTACAATTGTTTTTTCTATTTCTGTGAAGAATGTCACTGATATTTTGATAGGGATTGCATTAAATCTATAAATCACTTTGGGTAGTAGTGACATTTTAGCACTATTAATTCTTCCAATCCATGAGCATGGAATATCTTTCCAATTTTTTGTGCCCTTTTCAATTTCTTTCATCAGTGTTCTATAGTTTTTCTTGTAGAAATCTTTCACGTTTTTGGTTAATTTTATCCTACTTTTTTTTGGTAGCTATTGCAATTGGAGTGCTTTCTTGATTTCTTTCTCAGGTTGTTTGCTGTTGGCATATATATGCTAGTGATTTTTTATGTTGATTTTGTATCCTGCAACTTTTCTGAATTTATTTATGGGTTCTAACAGTTTTTGGGTGGAGTCGTTAAGTTTTTCTGAAAGTAAGATCATGTCATCTGTGTAGAAGGATAACTTGACTTCTTCCTTTCCAATCTGAATGCCCTTTATTTCGTTCTCTCGCCTGATTGCTCTGGCTAGCACTTTCAGTATCATTTTGAATAAAATAGGTGACAAAGGCATTCTTGTCTTGTTCAAGATCTTAGAGGAAAGGATTTCAGTTTCTCCTCATTCAGTATAATGTTAGCTGTGGGTTTGTCATATATGGCCTTTATTGCTTTAAGGTATGTTTTTTCCATATCCAGTTTGTTGAGAGTTTTTACCATGATGGGATATTGAATTTTATTGAATGCTTTCTCAGCATCTATTGATATGGTTTTTGTTCTTTATTCTGTTAATGTGATGTATCATGATTATTGATTTGTGTGTATTAAACCATCCTTACATCACTTGGATGATTCCCACTTGATCATGTTGAAAGGTCTTTTTAATGTGTTTTTAAATTCAGATGGCTAGTATTTTGTCGAGGATTTTTGCATCTATGTTCACCAGGGATATTGGCCTGTAGTTTTCCTTTATTGCATATCCTTGTCCAGTTTTGGTATGAGCATAATGCTGGCCTTGTAGAATAAGCTGGGAAGTATTCCTTCCTCTTCAGTTTTTTTGAATAATTTGAGTAGAGTTGTATTAGTTCTTCTTTACATGTTTGGTAGAATTCAGCAATGAAGCCATCAGGTCCTGGGCTTTGCTTTGATGGGAGACTTTTTATGACCACTTCAATCTTGTTACTCATTATTGTTCTGTTCAGGTTTTCTATTTCTTCATGGTTCAATCTTGCTAGGTTGTGTCTAGGAATTTATTGCTTTCTTTTAGGTTTTCCATATGGTTAGTTGCTCATAATAGTTTCTAATGATCCTTTGTATTTCTGTCATATCAGTTATTATGTCTCCATTTTCATTTCTATATATTTGGGTCTTCTCTCTTTTCTTCCTACTAAGTCTAGGTAAAGATTTGTTGATGTATCTTTTCAAGAAAACCAACTTGTCATTTTCTTGCTATTTTCTATTTTTTTAGTTTCAATATAATTTATTTCTGCTCTGATCTTTATTATTTCTTTCCTTCTGCTGATTTTCAATTAGGTTTATTCCTGCTTTTCTAATTCTTTGAGGTTCATTGTTAGGTTACTTAAAGTCCTTCTACTTTTTAAATGTAGGCATTTATTGCTATAAACCTCCCTATCAGTACTGCTTTTTCTGTATCCCATAGATATTTGGTATGTTGTGTTTCCATTTCCATTTGTTTCATTAAATTTTTAAATTTTCTTCTTAATTTCCTCATTGATCCATTGATTGTTCAGGAGCATGGTTAATTTTCATGTCTTTATGTAATTTGCAAGGTTCCACTTCCTATTGATTTCAAGTTTTATTCCAGTGCGGTCAGAAAAGATGCTTGATGGGGTTTAGACTTTTTTGAATTTTTTGAGTCTTGTTTTGTGGCCTAACATATGGTCGTTTCTGGAGAATGTTCCATGTGCTAATGAGAAAAATGTATTCTGCAGTAGTTGGGTAAAATTTTCTGTAAATGTCAGTTAAGTCCACTTCGTCTAGTGTGTAGTTTCTTAGTCCAATGTTTCTTTGTCGATTTTATGTCTGGATGATCGCTCTATTACTGAGAGTGGGGTGTTAAGTCACCTCCTATTGTTGTCTTTCAGTCCATTTCTCCCTTTAGATTTGTTAATGTTTGCTTCAGGTGTTTGGGTGGTCTGGTGTTGGGTGCATATATATTTACAATTGTTATATCCTCTTGCTGAATTCACCTGTTTATAATTATATAGGAAACTTCTTTATCTCTTTCTAAAGTCTTTAACTTATAGTCAATTTTATCTCATATAAGTATAGCTACTTCTGCTCTTTTTGGTTTCCATTTGCATGGAATACCTTTTTCTATTCCTTTACTTTCAATCTATGTGTGTCTTTATAGATGAAGTGGGTTTCTTGTAGGCAGCATATTTTTGGGTCTCATTTTTTATCCATTGAGCTCTCCCATGTCTTTTTATTAGAGAATTTAGTCCACTTTTACATGCAATGTTATTATTGACAGGTAAGGACTTACTACTTACACTTTGTTACTTGGTTTCTGGTTATTTTGTAACTCCACTTTTCCACTCTTCCTTCCTTACTGTCTTCCTTTTTGATTAAGTGACTTTCTCTTGTATGCTTTAATTTGTTGGTTTTTATTTTTAGTGTCTCTATTACAGGTTTTTGCTTGTGATTACCATACAGTCTACAAAACAACATTTTATACATATAACGAGTTATTATCTATTTTTATTTAATATTTTTATTTCAAAATATTAAGGGAGTACAAACGTTTTTGTTACATGGATAGCTTTATAATGCTGTAGTCAGGGCTGTAAGTGTGCTCATCACCAGAATATTGTTACCTGTACCTCTTATGTACATTTTTACCCCTCACCTCCTCCTCCAACTCTGCTTCTTGATTGCCAATGATTTTTACTTCTTTCTGTGCTCATGTGTGCTCATCAATTAGTTCCAAATTATTAGGAAGTACATGTGGTGTTTGTTTTTCTATTCTTGAGATACTTCACTTAGGATAATGGTCCCTAGTTCCTTCCAAATTGATGCAAAAGACATTAATTCATTCCTTTTTATGGCTGAGTAGTACTCCATGGTACATATATACCATGTTTTGTTAATTGACTCCTGAATTGATAGGCACTTGGATTGATTCCACATCTTTGCAATTGTGAATTGTGCTGCAATAAACATTTTAATGCAGGTGTCTTTTTGATAAAATGACTTCTTTTCCTTTGGATAGATAGCCAGTAGTTGGATTGCTGGATCAAAAGGTAGGTCTACTTGTAGTTCTTTGAAAAATCTCCATACTGTTTTCCAAAGAGGATGTAGTAGTTTGCAGTCCCACCAATGGTGTATAAGCATCTATTTCTCTCTGCATGCACACCAGCATTTATTATTTTTGAACTTTTTAATAAGACTGATTCTATATGGGGTAAGATGATTTGTCATTGAGGTTTTAAATTGCAATTCCCTGATCATTAGTGGTGTTGAGCATTTTCTTCTTATTTTTGTTTGCCATTTGTCTATCTTCTTTTGAAAAGCTCCTGTTCATATCTTTTGCCAGCTTTTTAAAAGGGTTGTTTGTTTCTTTCCTGCTGATTTGCTTGAGTTCTTTGTAGGTTCTGGATATTAACCCTTTGTTGGATGTATAGTTTGCAAATATTTTCTCCCATTCTGTAGGTTGTCTATATGCTCTGTTGAATAGTTCCTTTGATGTGCAGAAACTTTTTAATTTAATCAACCCCCAATCATTTATTTTTGTTGCTGCTATAATTGCTATTGGGGTCTTAGTCATAAATTCTTTGCCTAGGCTGATATCTAGGAGAGTTTTTCCTATATTTTTGTCTAGATTTTTTATGGTTTCCACATTACATTTAAGTCTTTTATCCATCTTGAATTAATTTTTGTAAGTGGTTAGAAATAGGGGTCCTGTTTCATTCTTCTGCATATGGCTATCCAGTTTTCCCAGCACCATTTATTGAATAGGGCTTCTTCTCCCCAGTGTATCTTATTGTCTGCTTTGTTGAAGATCAGTTGGTTGTAAGTAGGTGGTTTTATATCTGGGTTCTCTATTCTGTTTCATTGGTCTGTCTCTATTTCTTACCAATACTATGCTGTTTTGGTTACTATAGCCTTGTAGTATAGTTTGAAGTATGGTAATGTGATGATTTGTTCAGATTTGTTCTTTTTGCTTATGACTGGTTTGGCTATTTGGGCTCTCTTCTGATTCCAAGGAAAGCATACAATTATTTTTTCTAGATCTGTGAAAAATGATATTGATATTTTTCTGGGAATTGCATTGAATCTCTAAATCACCTTGAGCAGTATGGACATTTTAACAATGTCGATTCTACCCATCCACGAGCATGATATGTTTTTCCATTTGTTTGTGTCATCTGTGATTTCTTTCCTCAGTGTTTTGTAATTGTCCTGTAGAAATCATTCACCTCCTTAGTTAAGTATATTCCTAAGTATTTTATTTTCTTTGTAGCTATTGGGAATGAAACTGAGTCTTTGATTTGACTCTCAGTTGTACTGTGTTGGTATTTAGAAATGCTACTGATTTGTGTACATTGATTTTGTAACCTGAGACTTTGCTGAATTTATCAATCAATTTCAGGAGTTTGGTGGAATTTGGGATCTTCCAAATATAAGATCATATCATTGATGAAAAGTGATAGTTTGACCTCCTCTCTCCTGATTTGGATCCCTTTTATTTCTTTCTCTTGCCTGATTGCTCCGATTAGGACTGCCAGGACTACGCTGCATAGAAGTGGTGACAGTGGGAACCCTTGTCTGGCTCCAGATCTCAGGGGAAATGTTTTCAACTTTCCCCCATTCAGTATGATGTTGGTTGTGGGTTTGTCATATATAACTTTTATAACTTTGCAATATGTTTGTTTCCTTCTGTGCCTAATTTGTTGAGGGTTTTAATCAGGAAATGGTGCTGGATTTTGTCAAATGCTTTTTCTGCATCTATTGAGATGACCATATGATCTTTGTTTTTGCTTTTGTTTATGTGGTGAATCACATTTGATGATTTATGTATGTTGAACCATCCTTGCATCCCTGGAATAAAGCCCACATGGTCGTGGTGGATTATATTTTTGAGGTGCTATTCAATTTGGTTTATTAGTATTTTATTGAGAATTTTTGCACTTATATTCATAAGCGATATTTGTCTGTAGTTTTTTTGTTGTTGTTGTTGCTGTGTCTTTTCCTGGCTTTGGTATGAAGGTGATACTGGCTTCATAGAATGTGTTGGGGAGGTTCCCTCCCTCTTGATGTTATGGAATAATTTCTAGAGCATGAGTACCAGCTCTTCTTTGCAGGTCTGGAAGAATTTGGCTGTAAATCCAAGTGGTCCAGGGCTTTTTTTTGTTGGATGATTTTTATCTTGCTGCCCATTATTGGTCTATTCAGAGTTCTATTTCTTCCTGATTGAGGCTTGGGAGGTTGCGTGTTTCCAGGAATTTTTTCATTTCCTCTACATTTTCTAGTTGATGTGTGTAGAGATTTTCATAGTACTCAAGGATGATGTTTTGTATTTCTGTGGTATCAGTTGTAACATCTCCTTTTTTGTTTCTGATTGAGCTCACTCGGGTCTTTGCTCTTCTTTTCCTGGTTATTCTAGCAAGAGATCTATCGATTTTGTTTATCTTTTCAAAGAATTAACTTTTTGTTTCATTGATTTTTGTTTGTTTGTTTTTTCCATATCATTTAGTTCTTCTCTGACCTTCATTATTTGTTTTCTTCTGCTGGCTTTGGGTTTGGTTTGCTCTTCCTTTTCTAGTTCCTTGAGATGTGATGCTGTCTTGTTAATTTGTGATCCTTCTGTCTTTTTGATGTGGGCATTTAAAGCTATGAATTTTCCCCTTAGGAAGGTTTTTGCTAAATCCCATAGTTTTTGATACCTTGTGTCCCCTTTGGCATTCAGTTCAAGGAATCTTTTGATTTCCATCTTAATTCCATTATTGACCCAATAATCGTTCAGCAGAAGATTGTTTAATTTCCATGACTTTCTGTAGATTTGAGTGTTTCTCTTGTTATTGATTTCTAGTTTTATTCCACAGTGGTCTGAGAAGATACATGGTATGATTTTGATTTTTTTGGTTTGTTGAGACACGTTTTGTGGCCTAGAGATGATCAATCTGGGAGAATGTCCCAGGCGCTTGTGAGGGTAATGTATATTTAGTGGTTGTTGGGTAATGTTCTGTAAATGTCTTTTAGGTCCACTTATTTTAGAGTCCCATGTAAGTCCAGTGTTTATTTATTTTCTGCTTTGAAGATTTGTCCAGCTCTGACAGTGGGGTGTTGAAGTCCCTGGCAATTACGATGCTACTATTTATTTCCTTCCTCAGCTCTAGAATTTGCTTTATGCATCTGGGAGCACCTGTGTCAGATGCATATATATTTAGGATTGTTATGTCTTCTTGTTTAATTGCTCTCTTTATCATTATATAATGGCCATCTTTGTCTTTCTTTACCATTGTTGATTTAACATCAATTTTTTTCTGATATGAGAATGGCCACCCTTGCTCTCTTTTGGTTTCCATTTGCATGGAGTATTTTTTTCCATTCCTTCACATTGAGCCTAAGTGCATCCTTGTGGTTTATATGTGTTTATGGAGACAACACATACTTGGGTTGTATTTTTTCATCCATTCTGCCAGCCAATGTTTTTTGAGTGGAGCATTCAAGCCATTAATGTTGAGTGACAGAATTGATATGTGGGATGCTGTTCTGTTCATCTTCTTGGGTAGTACCTTAGTGCTTTGTTTTCCCTCTTGTGCTATTGTTTTATAAGAGCTGTGAGCTTTAGCTTTTTGGGGTGATTTTACACTGGTGGGTATCAGTATCTGTGGTACTGATTTGTGTATAATGCAGTTCTGATTATTTCCTGTAGGGCTGGTCTGGTCACGACAAATTCCCTCAATGTTTGCTTGTCTAGAAAAGACTTAATTTCGCCACCAAATGCAAAACTTAGCTTTGCAGGATACAAAATTCTAGGCTGGCAGTTGTTCTGTTTAAGAAGATTGAAGATGGGGCCCCAATCCCTTGTGGTGTCATACGGTTTCTGCTGAGAAGTCTCCAGTTAGCCTGATAGGTTTACTTTTTAGGTTAGTTGTTACTTTCATCATGCTCCTTACAGAATTATCTCCTTCCTTTTGACTTTGGCCAGGTTGATTACTATGTGTCTTGGAGATGTCCTGTTAGCTATGAATCTTCCCAGTGTTCAATCACCATCTTGCATCTGGATGTCTGAATCTCTGGCAATACCCAGAAAGTTTACCTCAATAATTCCCTCAAATAAATTTTCCATGCTTTTATCTCTTTCTTCTGCTCTCTCAGGGATACCTATAATTCATATTTTAGTTTGCTTCACATAATCCCATATCTCTCTAAATGATTGCTCAGCCTTTTTCATTCTCTTCTCTGCCTCTTTGAATGACTGGGTTAGCTCAAGAGCCTTGTCTTCACGCTCTGAGGTTCTTTCTTCTCCTTGGTTTAGTCTGTTGAAGCTTTCTGATGTGTTTTGAAATTCTCTAAATGCCTCTTTCATTTCTTTAAGTTCTACAATACCCTATCGTATGTTGTCTATCTCTTTAGTGACTTTTTATTGATTCCCCGAAATTTTTTTTGGCTCCTTTTGTTGGTTTTCAACTTTCTCTTTAATTACATTCATCTTATTTGCCATCTATTTGTGTATTCCATTTCTGTCATTTTGGCAACTTCCTTGTGGTTGGATTTCACTATCACAGCTCCATTATGATCCTTTGAGCATGTCAAACTGTTTTGTTTTTTCATGTTGCCAGGGTTCTTTGCTGGTTTCTTCTCACCTGAAATCTCTTTTCTTTGCTCAGGGCTAATAGGTTTCCAGGGCATCTGTTCCTGGCTGGGAACGCTCCTGCGTAATTAGAAGGAAGGGAGGTCCCTAGGTGGTTCCTTTTTTTAAAAAATTCTGAAATGTTGATGCATGAAGGGAGGGGTGTGTGCACTGAAAGCCTACAGTGCAGCTGTCCTGATTTGTCCTGTACACCAGTGATTGCCACAGTTCAAGCCAGTGCTGGATGATCTTAATGTGGGGAGTTGGGTTGTTCCCCGGGTTGTTGTAGGAAATTCAAGATGTGTCTTAGTGAGACATTCTCCATGGAGGTTCATGTTGTGGGCATTGCTTTGCCTGGGGTCTCCCTGCAGAGGTTAGAGTGGCTGCTGGGTGAGGCTATCTAAGCAGTGGCCATGGGTTCCCAGGATGTGGGCATTTGCTTGAACCAGGTCCAGGTGTAATGATGGCTCAAGGCTGGGGGGGTCCCTGGTGGGTCGTTGGAGATTGAGGAAGTTCTGCTGGCCCTGTGGCAGTGGTGGAAATTCAGGGGTGTGGTCCTGGAGTCCACAAGCAGTGCTGGAATCTCAAGGGTGGTGTCCTAGGCCTAGTGGTAGCTCTGGATCTACAGAGGCAGAGCCTCAGTCTCCAGTACGACAGCCTCAGAGCCAGGACTCAGAAAGAGCCAAAAACAGAGCTTCTGAGCAGGGCCTCAGAGCTGGAAGCAGGACGAGTTGGTGTCAGGCCGTTCCAATCTGGGGGGCGGAGGCAGATCCACACATGCAACAGGCTGTTCCACTGGCTCAGGGACCATGGATGCCAAGTTGCATTGGCGGGAATTGGTTTCAGCAGCCCAGGGACCATGGAGTTCTCCCCACCTACCCCCAGGTCCACTTGAGGCAGTCACCCAAAGCTTCCCAGGTCATAGCCAATAGGGCCTGATGAACCTACTCTGCTCAGATCCCACCCCACTGGAAGACAGGGGCACGTGGGTATCAGTCACAGGATAGAGCCCCGGGGGGTGTCTGCTCAGTCCTTTCTCCCCAGCCTTATGGGGGTGATGTGAAAGCTAATGCTGCAAAGGTGAATCCCATGTAGACTTTATACCGTGAACCATCTCCTTCACTCTAAGTGTCCCACATCACTTCTCTATGGTTTCACAGTGTTCCTTCCAAGAAGAGCTATCAGTATGTAGGCATCTGCCTGCAATTCACACTCCTTTCCTTGAGAGCAGCATTCAAACAGGCTGCTCTAGTCCACCACCTTAAAGTTTGTTTGGTTTTTTTTTTGAGAGAGAGGGGCTCATTCTGTTGCCCAGACTAGAGTGAAGTGGCATCATCATACCTCACTGCAACATCAAACTCCTGGGCTCAAGTGATCCTCCTGCCTCAGCCTCCCTAGTAGCTGGGAGTACAGGTACATGCCACCACACAGGGGTGATTTTTATATTTTGTGTAGAGACGTGGTCTTGCTCTGTTATCCAGGCTGGTCCCAAACTCCTGGCCTCAAGCTATTTTAAACAGATGACAACATATCATTGCTCACAAAAAAGCAAAGAATCAAAGGAAGAAAGCAAACACTAAAAAACTCTATACTTTACCTCCATCCCATCAACATTTTGTGTTTCTGTTGTCTCAGTTTACTTCCTTTTATACTACTTATCTCTTAACAAGTGGCAGTAGCTATTATTTTTGAAGGATTAGTCTTTTAATATTCATACTAGATAGATGTATGGATTGCACACCACAATTACTATATTGAGGATTCTGAGTTTGTCTGTGTACTCACTTTTACCAGAATGAAAAGGAATGAATATCACCTACAAGATATGAAAAACAACCTCAAAAGAGCAAGTCTAAGAATCATTGGTGTTCAAGAGGCAGTTGAGGAAGAGTAAGGGGTAGGAAGCTTATCCAAAGATAAGCTTACCAAAGGTACACCTTTATACTTGCAAATATTTTCTTTTAGCACACTAATGTCTTCTTTGTTCAAATTAAAGAACTCCCTTTAGCATTTCATGTAAGACGGGTTTGATGGTAATGAATTCCCTCAACTTTTGGTTGTCTGGGAAAAACTTATCTCTTCCTCATGTCTGAAGGATAGTTTTCCTGGGTAGAGTATTCTTGGATTGCAGGTTTTTTTCTTTCAGCACTTTGAAGTCCCACTCCCTACTGGCCTGTATGGTTTCTGCTGAGAAGTCTGTTGCCAGATGAATTGGAGCTCTTTTATATGTTATTTTCTTCTTTCCTCTAGCTGCTTTTTGGATCCCCTCTTTGTCCTTTACCTTTGAAAGTGTGATTATTATGTGCCTTGGGGGAGCCTCATGTGGATTGAATCAGTTTGGTGACTGCTGACCTAACTATATGTGTAATTTATATCTTTTCCTAAATTTGTAAAGTTTTCTGTTATTACTTCTTTGGATAAGCTTTCTACCCCTTGCTCTTTCTCAACTCCCTCTTGAACACAAATGATTCTTAGACTTGCTCTTTTGAGATAATTTTCCATACTTGTAGGCAATCTTCATTCCTATTGATTCTTTTTTTTTTTTTTTTTTTTTTTTGCTTCATGGTGTATTCTCAAAAAGCCTGCTTTCAAGCTCACAGATTCTTTACTCTGCTTGATCCATTTTGCTACTAAGAGCATCTAATGCATTTTTCAGTTCAGCAACTGTATTTCTCAGTTTCATATTTCTGTTTGATTTTTTCCTGTTATTTCAATCTCTTTGTTAGATGTTTTTGATAAATTTCCAAATTGTTTTCCCATGTTATCTTGGAGTTAGCTCACTCCTTAAAACTGCTATTCTGAATTCTTGATCTGACAGCTCACATCTCCCTGTCTCACCAGGGATGGTCACCAGTTCCCTGCTTTGTCTGGGGAGGTCATGGTTTGCTGCTGTTTCTTGTGAATGTACATCTATGTCTTTTCGTTGAAGGACTGATCATTTATTCTAGTCTTTGCTGTCTGGCTTGTTTTGTATTTTTCCTTGGATATGTTGGCTTAGAGGTTCTTTGCAATTCAACTGTTGAGTTTCCTTTACACTGGACCACTCCTTCCTTTTTCACACTACATGAGGCTGTAAGCCCAGGTTTGCCTCAGTTCTTACACATATCCAGAGCACTACCCTTCCTGGGTTCAGAGGTCCCATAGGGGCTATCCTGGCAGTGTGGGAAGGCTGACGAGGTGTATATGTCCAGGGGACTCATAAACCATCCCTCCTACAGGATAGTGCTGATGAAGAGTCAATGTTTTGGGGCTTCTCCTTTGGCAGAGATACATGGGTTGCTAACCCACCACCCCCTTTGTCTATGGCTGCCTTCAAGGGATTTTCTCGCTACAGGCAATAACAATGCTCCACCTCAGCTCACTTTTTTAGTGTAGAAACCAGGAGTCTGGGGGTAATTTTCCACACATGGGGACTGGCAGATTTGGGGAGGGGTATCTGAAATACAAATGTCAATTCTCTTATCTTCCCAGAGATTTTTCCTACTCTGTGGCCCTGGGGATTGTCTCATTCTCAGCTGTCAGTTCTGCAATATTGCTGATGATAATCTTCCTGCTAAGTATTTATGTTGGTTTTCAATGAGTGGGAGTGAAGCCAGATTACTTCCATCCTGCTATTTTGGTGGCATCCTCCCTCTCTCGTATTGGGGTTCATGTCCCTTTCTTCCATCTGTTAGACCCTCACTGATATTGAGGGCTTTGAGTTTCCAAAACACACCACCCTCTTCCACCCACAAGTTGCCCTCTTAGATCCCTTTATGTAGTAAGGTTTGATGTCTAGACATACTTCACATAATTCTCCCAACACTGCCATTCCAAAGATTAGGTTTAAAGAGTGAAAATATCTTTTATGGGTCACAAAGTTGGTAAGACATGGAGTCTCAATAAGCACCCAGGCGTGTTGTTACCACCTTCACCCCCAACTTTCATGTTGTGTTGGAGAGACCAGCATGACTGTGTCCCCCATTAAGTGCTGGACCCAGGGCTGAAATACAGGTGGTGGCCAGGATGGGACCGTGAGCTGATGTCAGAGGGGTGTGGCCCATGGTTGCAGCAGTGACCCGGCCTCAGAATAGGGCAGGTCCACAAAAGGCTCTACAGGCTGGTGCTCCAAGTGACTCCTTAGTGGCCACAGTCCCTGACCCTCCCTGGGGATTGTCATTAACCTCTGGGTGGAGGATGAACCTTGTGGGCTTTCTGACCTTAACCATGTTGTTGAGGAGATGGGTATGGTCTCCTGATGATCTCGTGCTGTGTCAGACCATGAGGAAATCCTGGGGACCCCTAAAAAGGACAAACACCTCGGAAGAATAAACATCTCATACTGCCTGAGACCAGGGAACATTTTGGCATCAATGAGGAAAATCCAGTTGGTCTCACATGACCCAAACCCACTCTGGAAGAAGGGAAGCCTCTGTCCCACTAGCCTGGAGGAGACTTTCAAGATGGTCAGAGTGCTGAGAGCCCCACTGTTGGGGTCTCCAAAGAGACATTAAGCAAGGCCTAGGGAAAATTATATTGTCATCCCTTTGGGTTGGAGGGTTACTATAGGCCTGTAGTTTTATTTAGGATGCTGCTAAACATCCTACAATGCAAAGGAGAGCCCGCACAGCCAAGCATTGCCCACCACAATATATCCATACTGCCAGCATCAGGAACCCTGTGGCTGGCCCTGAGCAGCACCCAAAGTCCCAACCTCAGAAGAGGCAGTGCTAAAGGTGACAGCCCTGGCCATACACAGAGCACCCAGCCACAAGTTGGTGACTTGTTTTCTCCCAGCTCTGCTTGACCAGACGTGTGGCCTTGAGCAAATTACTCAACCACTCTGAACCATACCTTCCCCATCCTGTAAAATGGAGATAACAGACACTACTTGACCAAAGGTAATGTCTGTGGTTGACTCTAGGAAGAGGGATATTGCATATGCTTTTCATCAGCAGTGTTCCCCTGGCCAGGAATGTGACAGGACTCAGAGAGTAACCTTCATGGAGTGTGTGAAATCTGGGGAAAGCCTGTGCAGGAAGGCTGGGTTTGATCACAGCATCCCACACTCTGCCCTCTGGGCAGCAGCTTCTCTGTCCATTAAATAATGGGGGACAATAGAGACCTCCAAGGATTATTGCGATGTGTGGAAGTCATTCCTGATCCTGATCTAACCCACTTCCTTTGTAACCCTGGGCACGTCCCTTATGCTTCCTGTGCCTCAGGTTCCTCTTTTCTAAAATGGGGCTGTGGTACTTGCATGTCCAGGTTGTTGCAGACATAAGTGATGCTGTCGAGAGCATGGACCCAGGACCTCGCCTGTGAGGGTGCGTGACTATGGTTCTGCTACTTTACTTGATGCTGACCTTGGACATGTGCCTTAACCTGTCTATGCTTTGGTGTCCTCATGTGTAAATGGAGGATATAGCATCACCACCTCATAGGATTGTTACAAGAAAACAATGCATTAATACATGTGAGTGGTTAGGACAGTGCTTGGCATATGGTGAGAACCACGTGCATTTTTGCTATTTTTCTGATTCTTCAATGATGATGTTGTAGCAAAGTGCTTGTCCCAGGCTGGGCACAGGGTGGATCTTTAACAACCCATGGTTGCTTTCACCTGGTGTCAATCAGTGGTCAGTGGGAGTCACGACATTCCTCACTCGGGACTAGTCACCCCTATCTCTGTCTTGCAGAAAATGCCATCCTCTGTCTCATGGGGTGTCCTCCTACTAGCAGGCCTGTGCTGCCTGGTCCTCAGCTCCCAGACTGACGATCCCCAGAGTGATGCTGTCCAAGAGATGGATCCATGCCACCGTGATCACAAGAAGTTGAATCACCCTGCCTGCCAGATCTCCTACAACATTGCAGACATCATCTTTAAATGGTACCGAGAGCCTTCCCATCAGTCAATAAACACCAACATCTTATTCTCCCCAGTAAGCATCGCTGCTGCCATTACAATGATGTCCCTGGGGATCACAGCTGACAGTCGTATCCACATACTGAAGGGCCTGAATATCAGCCTCATAGAGTTGCCTGAGTCTGACATCCACCAGTGCTTCCAGCATGTCCTCTTAACCCTCAACAGGCTGGACAACCAACTCCAGTTGACCACTGGCAGCAGCCTGTTCATTAATGAGCCTCTGACACTAGTGAAGAAGTTTTTGAAAGCTGTCAAGAAGCTGTACCAGTTAGAAGTCATCTCCATCAATTTCAAGGACACTGTAAAGGCCAGAGAAGATATCCATAATTATGTACAGAGTAAAACCCAAATAAAAGTAATGGATTTAGATAAAGACCTTGAGAAGGGTACCACGCTCGCCCTGGTGAATTACATCTTCTTTCATGGTAAGCCAGTACCAACAGCCTGTGCTGCTTGCACTGAAATAATCCAAACATATTCTCGAACTACTTGTTCTTAAACTTTCCTGGAAAATGTTATAGTATGTGGCAGAACATCTAATATGGGTTCTGCAATTACCCATTCACAAACAATAAAATACTTTTTATGACCAAATTCCATTGAAGAATGATGAGCTCAAGACAGCCAAATCATCTTCCCTGCAGGACTTGTCATAGCTTTTATTGTCCTAATGCTTATTGGAAATCCCTGCCAGGAATGGGTTATAATATGTAATGCTTCCCAACTACAGAGCCAGAAAAACATATTTTAGCGCACTGCATAATGAAAATATGTTCATGGAACATATTTTACACTATGTTAGTGTCCTAGAAGGAGAGTATCAGATTTTCAGTGAATTACCTGGGTTTAAATCCTGCCTCTACCACTTAGTTTTTGACAACGAATAAGACATTTTACCTCTTTGAGGTGCTCTTTTCCTATCTTATCGTGGACAAAATAATACCCTGCTTTTCAGGTTTTTGTAAAGTTAAACTAGTCAGAAAGGACGTAGGACTTTGTGTGGCACATGGTAGATGATGAGCTAACCTTGTATCTCAGCCTGCCTTCCTGCCCGAGTGGTTAAAATGTCAGGATCCTGTGGGCTCCCAGGGCGTTCTAAGCCAGCTTCTACTGTCCCTTGGAAATAGCCTGGGGACGCCAGTGGGAGTCGAGGCCAGGGACTGCTGCTCTCATGAGCTCTCTTGCTCATGAGGCAAAGTAGTGCAGTGGGGAGCACCCAGGCCGGAGTCAGCTCAGGTCCAGCTCTGCTGTGGACGTAGGGCAGGCCCCGTGCCCTCTGCAGCCCTCGTCTCCTCCTCTCGTCCAGTGAGAAAGTTGAGGCACCTGCCAACTCTGACTTGATGGCAAAGTTCTCTTGGCATAGTAGAGGGGGAGGCTGCCGAGGCAGGTGCACTTCAGATGTTAGTCCAGGAAACAAACTCAGTGTAGGAACCAGAATGTTTGCCCTGAATGCTTCTGATGTTGCCCTTTAGCTTTCATTAACCATCCCCACACCAGTAGGAAATAAATATAAAATCCAAATAATAGTGCTTCCATAGTGGGCCCACAATTTGCCACTTAACTCTGAGTATGCAGAAATTCTAGATCTTCCTCTCACGTCAGAATATTCTCACAGAGGCTTTTCAGCAGCCTGAAGGTTTCATTTTGACCCCATTTTCTGTATGATGAAGCCGAGTCTAAGACAGAAGTGCCTCACAAAAGAGGTGAGAGCCCCTTTGATTTACCATATTCCTGAACTTTTATCCCAACCCTGGCTGATGTCCACCTTCCCTTTTCTCCAGGCAAATGGAATGAAGATTTTGAGAGTGTGCACATTGTGAGAGAATACTTCTACACTGACAAGAATACTATCCTCAGTGTACCCATGAAGAAATGCCTGGGTTTATTTTACCTCCACTGGGACAACCAATTGTCCATCTGGGTGCTGATACAGCACTATGTGGATGACATCATCGCCTTCTTCATGCTGCCTAATCCAGGAGATACAGAACCTGGAGCAAAGACTGACACATGTACACCTCGACAGTATCCTGAAACGCTCTGAAATGAGGTGATTCCCTATCTAGGGGCTGGCCCAGGTCCTGCCCAGACATCTGAGCCATGTCAGCAATGAGGCACTTCAGGACTAGCCAGAGGGCTGGGAAGGATGGACGCTTGGTCCCTGCTGCTGTGCATGACCTTGTGCTTCCAGACAGAGGCCACCCTGAGTTCATGTAGCACCAGGCAGGCTCCGTGAGAGGGACAGTACCTACGGGTGAGAAGGCAAAGGTCCAATCCCTGAGGACATCTCTACCAGCATGGACACTGTCCCTTCCCACTATCCAGTGCCCAGGCAGGGACAGTATTGCCAGCACATTTCTTAGTATAACCAAGTATGAAGAAATGGGCCTCCTGGCAAAGACAGCAGTGGAGTGTGGAGTTCAAGGGTAGAATGTCCCTGGGTGGACAGGGAAGGAGCTTGCATGGACAAGGCCCAGAAAAGCAAGGGCCAGAGTTGGGATGTCCAGGGCATGTTTGCAGAATATTCCAGATTCCTGCCACTTCATCAGTGTGGTTTGGTTGGGTGCCCAATAGTAAATAATACTGAGCACGCGCCACCAATTAGCATATGTTTGTGTCTTCATAAATATGCCCATGCCCTGCTGACCTAGTTTATTATGTACATGGTAAAACAAATATGAAAATGCAAATGGTACCAGGTTTATAACAGGAATAGCAGTTTGAATGCCTCTGCCCCATGCCAGCTCCCTCCTGAGGCCCGTGCCCCAGAGGCTGAGAGGAGAGAAGGCGGCCGGTGGGACTGGAACCGCTCACAGAAGCCCGTGCAGCCTGCTGGCTCACGACAGACTCTTCTTGGGTCGTCCCTTTCTCCCCAAGGAAAACAAGAGCTGAGCATGCAGCCTGGCGTGGTCAGTCTTCCCTCATTCACTGAACGAATGTCACTCGGCACCTGCCACTGTGACCCATGTTCCCCTGGGCATCAGGCCCTGGGGATCCACCAGGTTGCGGGTCGGGGTGACCAAAGGCTGCGGGGCAGGATGAGAGATGCTTCGAGGACACTGCCTGGACGGCTTCTCGGAGGATGTGGCATTGCAGAAGCTGCCAAAATGAGATGATCCCTTTGATGCTAACATTTTCTGACCCAATGTGTAGAGGAGCTAAAAGTAGAACAAACCAAGGCCAACTTCCTGTCTTAGAGTGGGGCAGGGGAGGTCCGGGCACAACGTGGGAGAAACAGTCAGAAAACAAAACACATTTACAAATTAATGGGTCCCAGAATAACAAGGAAAATGCAGTGAAATTCTTTCATTTTCTTTTGTGCATTATAGGTCTGCCAATTTACATTTTCCAAACTGTCTGTTTCTGTAACCTATGATCTGAATGCAGTCCTAAGTATACTGGGCACCACCAAGGTCTTCAATGACATAGCTGTCCATTCGAGGGTCACTAACAAGGTGCCCCTGAAGCTCGCCATGGTGAGAACTTCCCAATGACTGCGTTGTCCTCTGGTGTATATAAGTTGGGCAGAATAGGGAGGGGGGTGCGCACACAGTTCTGTCCATAAGGCTGAGGAAAGTGCCAAGGGACTCAAATACTGACGCAGACTGAGCTGAGCATGCCCTTGGTTCACTAAGATGGGGTGTGGTGAGACGGCTGATCTGGGCACATGGCCTCCTGTGCTGCTGGCATTTTAGGGACCTCCCTAGAGTTTGTGTCACTAACTCTTGGTCACATCTTTGCCAGGGCATTCTAGACCTTGGGCTGCAATTTACCCATATTTATACAAAAGGATTAGGCTCAGGGATATCTAAGGACTCTCTGGCCCCTTCCATCTGTGAGATTTGGAGCTATTAGTAAATCACCAAGTTTGAATTAATGACTGATTTCAGCTAAAGATGTCACTTATTTAGGAAAATTAAAGGTGGCCAAAGAACAACTGCAGTTCAATTAATGCCTGCGTTACCTTCGGGTCTGGGTACTGGGAATGTCACCATCAGAGTCTTTGCCCCCAAGGAGCTAAAATCTTATACTAGAAACGCGAGACCTGTGGAGGAAGATGTAGAGAGTACGATGACCCATCTCCCCCGTGTGACTCTGGTTGTATCCCAAGGAGGGTGAGGGTCGTAGGTCAGGGAGGGAGAAAGGAGGGGCGCTGGCCGGGTCAGCC
Source organism: Daubentonia madagascariensis (assembly GCA_023783475.1). Lineage (NCBI taxonomy): Eukaryota > Metazoa > Chordata > Mammalia > Primates > Daubentoniidae > Daubentonia > Daubentonia madagascariensis. The sequence goes on along the minus strand of JAKFHU010000485.1, from coordinate 51,800,253 downwards.
AGAGCCTCGGGGGAGAGAGAAGGGCCTTGGGCGACCAGGAGGGAGGGGAGGGCATGGACGGGGGCAGGAGCATCCAGGTGGAGCAAGGCCCCAGTGAGGGCTCCCGGGACGAGGTCCCCACAGGGACTCTGCTGCCAGGCCTGGATGGGGCTCAGCACAGCCTCAGAACCGCCTCTGCTTCTCTCCCCTCAGATGTCACATGTGGCTGTGCTGACCATCGACGAGCAAGAGATAGAACCTTCTGTGATTCCCCATTTGGGAGAGAACACGTGGTCTAATGACCCCATCGTGGCATTTAACAGGCCCTTCCTAGTCATCATGAAGAGTAACAGCACCAACATTCCCGTCCTCATGGGGAAAGTGGTGAATCCCACGGAAGGGTAACTGCCTCTCAGTCCTCACACCTCCCCTCCAGGCCAGGCCCTTTCCTGGATGACATTAAAGAAGGGCTGACCTGGTCCCCACCTGAGTGTGACTGCAAACCCCTCCGTTGCCTGAATCTCCCTTTGTGCGCTGAGGCTGCGTGTGGGACCCAGGTCACAGCACGCTTTCTGGGGGCCACTGAGTTATCCTCACGCAGTACAGGCACATGCTGCACAGGCATGTGCTGGGCAAGGAGGAAGGTGACTGAACCCCCACCCTACAGACATGGAGCCCATCAGCTTCCGGAAGAGCAGGGGACTACCAGGAGTGGCAGCCAAGTGTGTGTCATGGGGGGAGGGCCGGGCCCTGGCCTGAGTGCAGGTAATTGCTGGGTGATGTTGGCAAACAATGGTCACAAGCCTCCCTGTCCTCACTGACAACATGAGGAGACAATTGCTGTCCTGTCCCTGTGAGTGTAGTGCATGCTGACAGCAGGTGACGGCCTGGGTCACTTCTGCACCCTTCCTTCCCCGGCCCGGCCCCAGCCCTGAGGTGGGGGGTTCAGGTGTGCAGCCTTCTGTGGGTGCATGTGTGAGCCAGAGTGAGAGAGGGTCTACCTTGTGTGTGTGTCTTTGTGTGTTTGTATGTGTGCACCTCTGAATCTATGTGTGTATGTCAGCAGCTGGTCAAGTGTATGTTTTTCTATGTCTGTGTGTGTGTCTGCGAGTGTGTGTGTTACACGGAACAGAAGCAGATGTAGTATGTGGGGTCTTAACTCTCTTTATCCTCATAAAAGAACCACCCCCCTCATTGCAGTGGGGACAATTAGTCCTTCCCAGTCACACCGGGGACGCTGTGGGTAGCACTTGGCACTCTGCTGTTATTGCCCTAAGTGTCTAGACAAATGGTCTGTGGAGCTGGAACTACACGGCTTCCCACTCCTGATGAGAGATTTCCCAGAACAGGGTCTTGGTTGAAGCAGGCCTGGTGACTTCAGGCAGCTGACATGTATTGAGGGTCAGGCACAGTTCTAGGCTCTTGGTGGGTATGAATTTATTGATGACTCTCCAAGGTGCACATCAAGGAGAGAACCCTTGACTTTGGATGGCCACGGGACTCCCTTCTACACACCCTTCCAGATGGCCTTGCACCAGCTGGTTCTGCTGGACTAAGCCGGGTCAGGGAAGAACAGTGAGGCCCTCAGGTGATATCAGTCACACTGGAGACAAACACCTGGCCAGGGTCTGGAGGTACCCCGGGCTTGTTTCCAGGACAGGGTGTCCCTGGTCACATAGGGACTGAGCATCCCCACACCCCTCAGACTGGCCTGTAAGTATGAGAAACCCTGACTGTGAGTGCGGGACAGCCCCTGCTGCAAGTACAGCCCAGCAAGCCTCTTGGTGGAATCCACACATTCTGCTCAGTAAGTACTTCTCCCTCAGCCTCCTCCTGAGCTCACGGTGAGTGCTGTGAGCCTCCCTGCCCATATTCCTGTCTCCACTTGACACAGGAGTAAACCGAGGCACACACAGTCTTAGCTCCTATTGGCCAGAGCCAGGATGTCAACCCAGGCTGCCGAGCCTTGGCTATCCTGCTTGGCAGAGTCAGCTGGGGGGATGGAATCACATCACTCAGAAAGCTCCCAGCACACAGTAGGCCCACACAGATGGTAAGTGCTGGTGCCTGGGACCTGTTTTGGTGTCATTTCCCTCTTTCTCCTGCCCTCTCCAGGCTTGGACTGACCCTGTAGCCTCCTGGTCTTCACCTGTGTCTCCCCCCAACCTGCAGAGGGCAGGAAGGGGTGAGCCTTGGGACAGTCCCCTTGTTCTCCAACAGGCTCCTCTGCCCCAGGTTCCTTCTTTTTACCCAGATTCCAGAGACAGTCATGTGCCCTGTCCTTTTGCTCTCTGGCCCCAACCCTCCTGCCCCAGGGGATCTCTGACCTTAATCTCTTGGTTAGAACTCCTGGCCTGAAAGGGAAAGGTGTATTCATTAACTCCTCTGATGATCTGGGCAACCTTTTCCATCACCTCCTCCCTCTCTCTTAGCTGGGTTCATGGCCACATGTCCTCACTGGTCCCCTGTCCTGTGTTCCCAGCTTTGCAGTTCATCTGATATTACAAAAAGTTAATTTCAAGGTATAAATATAATAAATATGGAGAGCCAGGAATAAGAGTAGACAGACCTCTCTGGAGGTGTGTCAGGATACTTAATTGAGTACTTAGATATTTCTCAAAAAGAGGTAGGTAAACATTGACACAGAAAGGGTAAGTCAGGCAGATTACACAACATGGAGAAAGCTAAGGATATGCACTCTAGTGAGGGACCACAATGAACTTACGGTTTTTAAGGGTGAATTCCAAGGCAAATGATGATGTGATCTCTGTGTAGATCAAACATTAAAATATAAAAAACATAAACGTTCTAGAAGAAAGCATGGAATAATTTATCTTTTGATTTTTCAAGTGGATAAGGCCTTTCTAAATAAGAAAGAAAACACAGAAATCATAAAAGGACTGATACATTTCACTTCATAAAATGCAAATAGTATACCAAAAAATGGAATTCAAATCCATATCCAGAAGATATAACAATTATAAATATATACGCAGCAAACGTCAGAGCTCCTAAACATATGAAAGAAACATTGACCAAATAGAAAGGAGAAATAGATAGTAACACAACAACAGAATTCAATATTCAATATTCAATATTCCACTTCTAATAATCAATAGAACCAAACAGAAGATAAATATAGAAACAGAGAACTTGAACAACATTATAGAACAATTGGACCTAACAGACATACAAAGAACGTTCCACCTAAACACAGCAGAACACGCATTTTTCTCAAATGCACATGGAACATTCTCTAGGATAGACCACATCTTAGGCCACAAAACAAGTCTGAGTAAATTTAAATAGATTGAAATCATACAAAGTATCTTTTCTGACCACAGTGGAATGAAACTAGAAATCAGTAACAGAAGAAAAACTGGAAAATCCACAAATATATACAAATTAAACAACATACTCTTAAACAACCAATTGGCCAAAGATACCACATGAAAACTTTAAAAAATATCTTGAAACAAATGAAAATGAAAACAAAACATGCCAAAATTTATGGGATGTAATAAAAGCAGTGCTAAGAGGTAAATCTGTAGCTACAAATATTTACATTAAAAGATAATGAACTAAAATCAACAACCTAACTACACCTTTAGGAGCTAGAAAGAAAGAACAAACTAAACTTAAACCTAGCAAAAGGAAGAAAATTAAAGATTCGAGCAGAGATCTACAAAACAGATAATAGAAAAATAATGGAAAACATCAGTGACAGAAAAACAATAAAGAAAACCAACAGAACCAAGAGTTGGTTCTTTGAAAAGATCAACAAAAGTGGCAAGCCTTTTGCTAGAATGACTAAGAAAAAAACAGAGAAGACTCATAGCTAAAATCAGTAATGAAAGAGGGGATATCACAAGAGCTTTTTATATAAATAAAAAGGATAATGGAATACTATGAACAGTTGTATACCAAAAATAATTGGATAATCTAGATAAAATAGATGGATTCCTAGAAACATACAACCTACCAAGACCAAATCTCAAAGAAATAGAAAGTCTGAACAGATGTGTGACTAGTAAGAAGATTGGATCAATAATCAAAAACCTCCCTTAAAGAAAAGCCAAGGGCTGGATAGGTTCACTGGTGAATTCTATCAAACATTTAAGGAAGAATTCAAACCAATCCTCCTCAAACTCTTTCAAAGGACTGCAGAGGAGGGAACAGTTCCTAACTCATTCTATGAGGCCAGAATTACTCTGATACCAAAGCTAGACAAAATACTACAAGAAAACCAGAAACCAATGTTGCTTATGAACATTATGCAAAAATCCTCAGCAAAATGCTAGCAAACAGAATTTAACAGCACGTTGGGAAAGCTGTCAGAATCAAAATGGAGTCACTTGTTTAAAAAAAAAAAATCTGAAAAATGGAGCAGGGGAAGGCCATTAAGGAAATGTTATCATACACAAATGTCTGATAACAAAAACTATCACAAAAGTCTCCAAAAACCACAAGCTTGCGCAAAGGCTGTTACAACCTTATACACACCAAAAAAATACTTCCATGAGGACATCTGCCCAGCAACTGCCTGTCCAATCTTGGACTGACACCACCCTTATTAATCCTTGTAGCCAAGGATAATTATCTCAAAACAATTATGTAATCCTCCTCAATTTTTCCTTTAAAAACCTTTGTTTTCCTTTACTTCTCTAAATGTGCACATAGTTTACTGTGACATGCATGTTCCCATTGCAATGCCCATTCCTAAATAAATATCACTTTCTTTTAGAGAAGGAATTGGTGATTCTTGAAACCAGTGTGCAATACTCACGTGAGCCCTTTGAGCTCTCTGCTTCCAGGGCTCACCTTTTCTGCCCTGATGAGTCTTCTTTCAGGCCAAGCCCCCCTTTTGGGTAAAAGTTCTTTGACTTTATTTTGGATCTGATTTGATAAAGCCACCTTAAATAAAGTACCTCGCATCCCTCCTGGGATGATAAAAGACTTCTTGTCTTTTCAGACAAGTCCTTTCTGGTACAAAGACATTTCATCTTTACGGTGAGTATACTCTTCTGGTTTCTACAGAACTTATTTTCTGTCTGTGAGACACGTCTTTTCTGGTGAATTCACTTTGGGTTCTTTCTGCTCACCTAGTTAAATATTTTGTTTGATTTGCACACCTGGCTTGAAATTTTCTGAGCACTTTGATTTTGATCTCATTTTGGTTTGGTTACCTGCATGTATAAATAATTTGGACTTTTTCCCTTTTTTCCCCCTTGTTTCTTTCTCATCATCTTCTGAGAGCCAAAATAGATATTCTAAACGGTAGGCATGAGATGGCCAATTAAAAGCCACCAAGGTAGTTACCACCATCTAAAACACTGGTTCAAACTCCTGACATTCCCTGACAGGATTTATAGGATTTTCTTTGCTCTGGAGAGATTAATAAGCAGTAAAATGGAATTCTCAAATATTAAGGCATGCCAGGTTTTCTGGGACTCCAGAACTTTTCTATCTCTTTTTTTTTTCTTTTCTTCCTCCTGTCTGTTTACTCTAAATCTGTTGACTTTTTCACTTGTACTAAAAATAATCTACTATTGCTAATTTCAAAAGCTGCTTAGAAAGTTTTCTCAGGGCATTTCAGCCAAGATAAGGATGAGAGGGCTTTCAAATTATAACAGCTCCATGGCAACCAACAACCTAGCCTTATGCACCTAGAGGTCATCCCTTTTGGAAAGGTAAATTTAATTTGCCTAGCTAACAATCACTTAGGGTGGTGGAACAGTTAATTCAAAGATTGACAGGCTAAAAGGGAAAGAACTAGGTAAGGGTTTGTAAAAGTTAGGCTCTTAGATCAAACAGGTGAAAATCTTAAGCTCAAGGCAATAATACAAAGTATCCCTGCCCGGCATAAAAAGTTTGCTTTGTGTGCTACGCAGGAGCCAGAAAAAGCTGAGGGAAAAAAACTGTTAATGTCTTTCTATAAAATGCTTCCCCACCTAAGATGATCTTCTGAAATTCAAGGCCACTTGGAGATTTTTTTTTTTCTTACACAATTCAGCCAGTCCTAGCTGAAGTGTAAACATTTGAATATTTAATCCCCAAACTCATTTGGAACTGAAAAAAAAAAGGATAAAAAGAGGGTTTTTAAAATCAAACTGCTATGGAAACTACTTTAACCAAAATATTGGTCAACAGCCTTCATAAGATTACTTATGAGGACAAATAAAATTTAGACATGTGAATAGGTCCCATTTTGTCAGAAATGTAATCTGGATATAACTGTCCTTTTAAAAACTGGTGAGTTTATATTACTATGTTTTACTGTTTTATGACTAAAATTTCAAAACAGAAGCTAGAGAATCTGCTCCTGTCAATGTATTTGTGTTGTCTGTACTTTTTTTTTTGTTTTGAGACAGAGTCTCACTCTGTCACCCCACTGCATAGTGGCGTCATCATAGCCCACTGCAACCTCAAACTCCTTGGGCTCAAGCCATCCTCCTGCCTCAGCCTCCCAAGTAGCTGGGACTACAGGCAAACACCACCAAGTCTGGCTAATTTTTTCTATTTTCTTGTAGAGACGGGGTCTCACTCTTGCTCTGCTTGGTCTCAAACTCCTGACCTCAAGCAATCCTCCCTCCTTGGCCTCCCAGAGTGCTGGGATCACAGGTGTGTACCTTCTATGTTGTATGTATGTAATATTTTTCTACCAAACTATATCAAAGAATTTGAACTAATTAATTAATTGACTTAAAGGGAAAAATTAAGCACTGAAGTATTTTATCAAAATTATAGTGATTAACTGAAATGTTTTTATGTTTATGTGACTTGGGTAAATCTTTGGTAAATGAACTGATTTTAAAATTGCTGGTAAAATAAAAATAGAAATGTCTTCAGAATTGCCCACATACATTTTTGCCTGAGTTTACTGGTCAGACAGTTTTAGGTTTGTCTCTGCTAAATATTTTAAGGTGTCAGGGTTTGACACTAAGGTCATAAAACTATAAACCCAGCCTAAAAACAGAATGATCTTTGTTTGTATAATTCTTTGATAAGTAAGTCTAATTTAATATTGTTGATATAATGAACTCCTTCTGAGTTTTCAGCAAGACATCCATATATTTAACTTTAAGGTTCTTACTTAGGTGATGAATGGCTGATATTCACAGGCTATAAAAATGGTCACCAAGGAAATAGTTTGAAATAATGACTAGCCTTGTCCCATATCTCATTTTTCATAAATAATACAGGTAAAGTTGTTAAAAATAAATAAATTAGGAGAATTGTGACATAAATATTTATAAATGAATTCTTCATAGTTTCAAAAACCTTTTTGGTAAGTTAAAATCTTAAAGTTATGTTAAATTAAGTAATAGCTGTTTATTAAATGTTGGAGTCATTTCCAAATAAAATACTGAAACATAAATTGCTAAACATAAGTTTGTTCTTGGCTTCTTAAATTTTATAAGAAGACTAAATATATTTGGGTCTATTATTACACATTTTAAAAATTATGTCATGGGGAAACAGGTTTCTAAATTTATAAAATGGTTCTCAACTATAAAATACTGGTATGTGACAGGTCAAAATTTCTTGCTTCCTATGTTTTCATTAGAAATTAAGGTTAGTAAAAGTGAAAATTCTAATTAATACATATAATTCTATACACAAAGTATACCAAATAAGTAAAATGTGGTTTTGATGGGAAAAATTATAAGAGAGTCATAAATATATTCTTTATTGAGAAAAAACTTATTTTGTCTAATTCAGAGGTTATTTAAAGGTTGTCTCAAAATACAGATTTAGAAAGGAAATAGAAAAAAGATAGAAAGGAACCAGTTAAGTAGGAGAGAGATGAGAAGAAAGTTATAATATAAAAAGATGTATTCCTGATAAGGAAAGTTAAAAAGAGAAGAACATAATTTTTCAAAGCAATAAGGGAAAAAGAAAGTAAATTTTTATCCTAAAGCAAAAAGACTGGTTATTTAAGAAAGAGGAAGTGTAAGACAAGATTAAAGGCTTAGGCATGTCATCAAAGGTCTGTGCAGGTTGTGAGAGGTTTGTGAAGGATGAATTTATACAAGGAATTTTGTATATAATCAAGTTGGCTATAATTAAAAGGGAATTATTTACAAGTCTTTCCAAGATTAAGCTTTGATAAAATACATACATACGTGTGTGTGTGTGCATGTGTGTGTGTGTATATATACACACACACAAAAAAAAACTAAGATCTTGTTCCCCTATGTTAGAACAGCAGGTTTTCTTGAAGTATTGATCTGCTCTTACTAAAATTTGCAAAAGGTTTTAATTCTGAAAAATTTCAAGCATCTTCTAAATTGCAGTCTTTTTCTGTTTTATAGTCTTCATTTAATTTCCTAGTTTCAATTTATAAATATGTCTTCTTCATTTTATTTTTCAAGGTAGAGGTTTTCCTCTTGAAGTTTCTCAAATTCATCTCTCAGAAGTTCAGCTTCTGCTGTAACTCACAGCACAGGATTTGTAGGTCGTACCTCACTGCCTTCTGCTCTTTTACTTTCTCCCCTTCAGAAGGTACTTTTTTTTTTTTTTTTTGGCTTGGTTAGGGTGATAACTCTCTCCTTCAACTTTTTTGTCAGTGCCTGTAACTTTTTTCTCCAGTTATAACTCTGATGTTGTGGCCTGCCTCAGAATGTTTGTCTTAAAGGTCTAGAAAAGCAATGTTTTCCTCCAGTGTATCTTGATTCTATACTATTGGCTTTTCTTGATATGTATGAATTGTTCCATGTATCCAGGCAATTTCACATGCTTTTACTTTTTCTAAGAGCCATGTATTCTCCCCCTGCTCAAGGTACTGATTTTGTTTACTTCTCCTATGATATAGTGCACATTCATAAGCTTGAACACATACTTTTCTTATCTCTGATTAAATTCAAGTACTTTTTCATTGGCTTTGACTTCCAGATTATCCAAATGGGCTTCCCATAAGAAGAAGCAATCACACTGCAGGAGGTTTATCTTTACCTTTTAGTAACTGACCTAGGAAAAAAGATTTTGTAATTTCCTGTGCTTCATGTTGTCTTTCTCAGGTTTTCTGATTACTTAGGAAAAGTGAGTTCTAAAAGGATTAGGATTTTTTTAATCCATGTAATTTTCTGTATGGCTTTTGAAGTCTTTGATTATCACTCTGATTGAATAAGTGACTATTATTTCACAGTGGCCTGCGATACTGTTTTGATCAAGCATTTTCAGCCTTTGGCATCTTTGACAGGCTTCCCCAGGATCAAGTTCTAAGTTAAGTTTTTTTGACCTAAAGTTAACTTTGAGATTTTCCACTTGGGCCCCTAAAGAGCCACAAAGGATGTATCACTCATCTTGTAGAGATATTAAACAATTAGGTTTATTTGGTAAATTATACGTGAAGCATTGTCAAATGATAAGCAATGCTAGATCTTCTTTCAGTTACACTGACGGATATATTATTGATATGAATCTTCCAAAATTGTCTAAAACTCTAAGATATCTAATATGTTATCAGTTATAATTCTGCTTATTTATGTTATATGCCACAAAATAACCACATTTTCTTGTCAATTTCTGATATGGTGAATCTTCATCAGATTTTTAACTATAGTTAGTCCAAGATTTTGTCATCCACTGTTTTTGCTTTGAATTCTTCTCTAAAGGCATATGCAATAAGATTCACGGAAAAGACTAATGAATACTCATACATACAGGTTTCTAATAACATTAAGTCAATGGACTAAATAAAAATTTTCACACCTCTAATGAAGAAACTGATGAATTCATGAAACTGCTAATCAAGGTCAGGCAAAACAAGAATTAAATGAAACTAAATGAACTGATAAAAAGTAATTATGGCTCTTTATAGCCTCTTTATTTGAAACATTGTTGGTTCTTTACTTAAATGCTCTGTTTTCCAGATTTAAGAAAACATTTTGTCTTAAACTATCTATAGCTTATAGCAATTTGGTAGAGTATACATTTGTTAACAAAAATGGAAACATTTACTTTTTCTCCTTACTTGATCCCTTCAAACATTGTAAACTATTCACAAGTATTCTTATTTTTTATGACAATATAATTGTTTACATAAGTTCGTTAAGAATGTGCTCTCTTTATAACAGGATACAATTGGAAATACTGGTTACATTACAAGGTTTTGATTGGAATGTCATATTTAAATTGTTTATAGGTACTATAGACAAAGTCTGACGTCTGCCTTATTTTGGCTTTCTAGCCTCAAGAGGTTTTTAAATCTGAGATTACTATATGGTGAAATCACTATTTTTGCAGGCAAAATTCAATAAACCAAAATTTATTTTACAAACCAATTTGTCTTACTCTGATTATCTTTGATAAAAATCAGGATGAGTATAGAGAGGAAAAGTTATATTTCTAAAGGAAAAAAAAGCTATAAATACACCTGTTATTTGATTGTAGCCCTGTGCATTGTTTTCTTGATATCTCAAGTTCTTGCTATCTATAGACTGGATCAGATCCTGAATTCTCCTAACTTCCTTCAATATTTGGCTACAACTCTCTAAGGTCAAAAACTTTTCTGTTCCTAAAGCCCTAGAAGTTGAAGCTAAACAACTTGATATAAATTTTAAGAAACAAGTCTCATGCCTGATGTATAGGCCACACAGAAAGTTTACCAAACTGCCTGATGCCAATAACCAGAGACATTCAAACTGCAAATCAGGACAGGAAGTTGACAGATTCACACGGTAGGCAGTTTTTCCAAGACAATGGAACAAGACTCCCCACCATAATGAGATTCTTGCCTCTTTTAATTTTTCCTTTCTTATGCCTACTTTTTCCGTTGACAGAATAACAATGTAACTGAAATTTCACAATCAATAGCTACTGCTGGTAACTTCACAGAACCTGACCTAAGAGATCCTTTATTAACTATTAGTTAAATAAGGAATTGTCTGTGCTATTGCTAATACTACATGCTATACGTGGATAAATTCCTCTGAGGAAGTTGAGACCCATATACACAAAATAAAAAACCAGGTCACATAGTTATAACAGGTCTCACCTACTTGCCTGTGGTCATTTGATTTATTCAATTGGTTGACTTTAAGCCTAGCTTCATAGTTCAAAACCACTACACAAACTGGGGTGATCATATTACTATTAATTTTATTTTGTATTTTCCCTTTTTAAACTTAATACCCATTACTTGTCAAATCTCTGCAGAAGCACAACTCCTAACAGAATAATGTTCATCCAGAGCTTTGAGATTATGGCCAAAAGACTACGGAACAGACAAAATTGAGCTTAACAATGGGCTTCATGTAGTCTTATCCTGAGAGCCACTCCCTCCAAACCTCCCTTGTGACTCAGATGTGGCTGAAACTATGTTGACACTGACTCCTAGTCACCAATCACTCCCTCCAGTGAGGACCAAACCAACAACCCAGGTCAGGTCCGTCCTGGCACCAAAGGACAATCAAAACCTAACTACAGGATGACTGATCTGTGATGCGTGCAGAGAAAGATCTTGATCAAAAGAGGGAAATGTGAAAGTTGTCAGAATCAAAATGGTGTCATTTGCTTAAAAAAAAAAAAAAAGAAAAAGAACTCTGAAAATCGGAGCTAAGGCAGGCCATGAAAGAAGGGTTTTAACACACGAATGTCTGATAACAAAAACATCACAAAAGACTGCAAAAACTACAACCTTGCACAAAGGCCATTGCAACCTTACACAAAAAACATACTTTTGTGAGGATGTCTGCCCAGTAACTGCCTGTCCAACCTTGGACTGACGCCACTCTTGATATTGATCTTTGTAGCCTAGGATAATTACCTCAAAACAATCATGTAATCCTTCTCATTTTTTTCTTTAAAAATCTTTGCCTTCCTTTACCTCCCTGAATATGTACATATTTTACTATGGTGCATGTGTTCCCATTTCAGTGCCCATTACTGAATAAACATCATTTTTCTTTAGAGAGTTTCTGTTTGTTATTTAGGAAGACAACATTAAAAAGATTATGTACTGTTACCAAGTGGGATTTATTCCTTGAATGCAAGAATGGTTTAACATGAAAATTAATCAATACTGTACAATATACCACATTAACAAAATGAAGGGGAAAAAACCACATGATCATCTCAATTGACGCAGAAAAAGCATTTGACAAAATTCAACACATTTTCATGATAAAAACACTCCAAAAACTAGGAATAGAAAGAAACTATCTCAACATAATAAAGGACATATCTGAAAAGCACACAGCTAATATCACGCTCAACAGTGAAAGACCGAAGCTCTTCCTCTAAGATGAGGAACAAGGAAAGGATTCCTGCTTTCACTACTTCTATTTAACATAGTACTGGAAGTTCTAACCAGAGCAACTGGACAAAGAAAAGAAAGAAAATGCATCCAACTGGAAAGGAAGAAGTAAAATTATTTCTGTTCACAAACAACATAATATTATATGTAGAAAAAGACTACACATGCACACAAACTGTTAGACCTAATAAGTAAATTCAGCAAAGTTGTAAGATACAAAATCAACACATAAAAATCAGTTGTGTTTCCATACACTAACAATAAGCAATCCTAAAGAGAAATAAGAAAAAAATTCCATTTAAAACACCATCAAAAAGAATAAAACATTTAGGAATGAACTTTTACTAAGGAGGTGAAAACCACGTACACTGAGGATTACAAAATGTTGCTGATGACACAAATAAATGGAAGGACACCTTGTGTTCACAGATTGGAAAACTTACTATTGTTAAGATGGTAATACTACTCAAAGCAATCTATAGATCAATGTAACCCCTATGAAAATCCCACCAACGTTTTTTTGCAGAAATAGAAAAACCCATTCTAAAATTCGTACCGAATCTCAAGGGACCCTGAATAGCCAAAACAGTCTTGAAAAAGAAGAAAGAAAGTCTCACATTTCTTGATTTCAAAGCGACAGTAATCAAAACAGCATTGTACTGGCATAAAGACAGACTTACAGACCAGTGAAATAGAATAATGAGCCCAGAAACAAATGTTCATATTTATGGTCAATTGCTTTTCAATGAAGGTGCTAAGACTATTCAAAGGGGGAAAGGATAGTCTTTTAACAATGCTGCTGAGAAAACTGAATATCCATATGCAAAAGAATGAAGTTGGACCCTTACCTTACACTATATACAAAAATTAACTCAAAAGGATAAAAGCCCTAAATGTAAGAGTTAAAACTATAAAACATTTAGAAGAAAACATAGGGGTATGCTTCCTGACATTGGGTTTAGCAGTGATTTCTTGGATATGACACCAAATGCATAGGCAACAAAGTTAAAATAGATAAATTGGACTACATCAAAATTTAAAATTTCTGTGCATTAAAGGACACAACAGAGTAAAAAGGTAACCTATGGAACGGGAGAATATATTTGCAAATCATATATCTGATGAGGGGTTAATTTTTAGAACATATAAAGAACTCCTACAACTCAACAACAAAAAAACCAAACAACCAGATTTTAGAAATGGGCAAAGGACTTGAACAGACATTTCTCCAAAGACATATAAACGGCCAATGAGCACATGAAAAGATGCTCAACATCATTAATCATTAGAGAAATGCAAATCAAAACCACAATGAGATACCACCTCCCACCCATAGGTGTTAGAATGACTACTATAATGAAAACAATAAAAAAATAACAAGTGTTGGCAAGGACATGGAAACTTGGAATTCTTGTGTACTTTTGGTAGGAATGTAAAATGGTACAGCCACTATGGAAAACAGTATGGGCGCGCCTGAAAATAACTAAAAGTTGAATTACCATATGATCCAGCAATTCCACTTCTGAGTATATATCCAAAAAAAATGAAAGCAGGAACTTGAAGTGATATTTGTACACTCAGGTTCATAGCAGCACTACTCACAATAGACAAAAGCTAGAACAACCCAATGTCTATCAACAGGTGAATAAATAAACAAAATGTAGAATATACATACAATGGAATATTACTCAGCCTTTAAAAAAAAAAGGAAATTCTGACACATGCTACAATACTGATGAATCTTTAGGACATTATGCTAAGTGAAATAATTCAGCCACAAAAAGACAAATACTGTATAATTCCACTTATATGAGGTACCTAGAGTGGTCAAATTCATAGAGATAGAAAGCAGAATCGTGGTTTCCAGGGACTGGGGGAAGGGGAGAATGGGGAGTTGTTTAATAGGTATAGAGTTTGAGTTTTGCAAGATCAAAAGAGTTCTGGAAGTTGGTTGCACACATGAATGTACTTAACATGATTGAAGTGTACCCTTAAGAATGGTCAAGATGGTAAATTTTATGTTAAGTGTATTTTACCACAATTAAAATTTTTAAAATACAAATTATCTTTAAATTACATCATAATAATTGTATGACCAATATTTTCAAAATAACCCAATGAAACTTCTGACATATTAAGCTATTACTCATAATCCTAGCTTTCATGACATTTTTACATCAATTTCTTAAAAAATATATATTCAATGCATATTTTAAAATGCCATAAACAAAACCAACGGACAAATTAAAAAATTATATGACACAAATGACAAAGATATAATCATTTTAATTTTAAAGAATTCTTTCAAATCTATAGGGGAACAGTAAGTAACCCAGGAGAAAAATGGAAAGGATTTAAGCAGGCAGACTATAAAAAAAAAAAAAAATACAAATAAACAATGAAAATATGTAAGAATTCTAAACCCTATTCATAATTTTCAAAATGAAAATCAAATTAACAGAGTGCCATTTTTCACTCATAAGATTAGCAAAAATGTACGAGGTTGGTAGCATGCAAAACTATTAGCATGTGAGGAAACAGACATTATCGATCATTGTATGAAGGAGCATAAATTTGTGCTATCTCAGAAGACAATTTGGTAACATCTATTAAAGTTAAAAGAAAAAATCCCCTACTACCTGACTCAGGAAGTCCACTACTAGGAACTTACGCCATGGAAATATTTACAAACAAAACAATTGTAAAAAAGTTTTCTTTTTAATTGCATTGTTTGAAGAACAAAAAATTCACTGGTAGAAAATTTTAATCGCGGCATTGTTTGAAGAGCAAAAAAAATCCATCAATAGTGAATGGATTATATAAATTTAGGTAAATCCCTACAATGGAACATTATGCAGACTTTAAAAATCAAGAGGCTAGCTGATAGGGAAAGATCTCTCAAAGCAAAAAATATAGTAAAAAACAAAATACAGAACAGTGTGCATAGTATGATTTCTTCTATGAACATACACATTCATTTATCTAAAAATTATTTACTGAGTATGTAACTATGTGCCACGTATTAGCTGTGCAGTTGTGAACAAAACACACAAAATGTCTGCCTACCGGAGCTCAGTGAGGCAGTCAATGCAGGCAACAAACCAGGTAAGTCAATACCATTCATAGAACTGGGCGGTGATGAGTCCTCCAGTGAGAAATGATGCAGGGCTAGGGATGAAGAGTGCTGGGGTGTGGGGCACACTCACATAGAATGGTCAGGGAAGACCTCACTGAGAAGGTGGCATTTGAGACCCAAGGCAGGTGAGAAAGTAAGCCATGCAAACATCTGGGAAAAGAAGAGCCAGGCAAAGGGAATAGGCAGTGCAAAGGCCCTGGGGCAAGGATGTGTCTGGCATGTTCAAGGGAAGTCAGGAGGCAGTGTGCCTGGAGCAGTGGAAAGTATAAAAGAAAGGACAGAAAAAGAGGCCCAAGAGATGACAGTAGTGCCTGCCTGGCTTGGCTGGGGCTCCTACACTGTGTACCTATAATGATTTTGACTTTTACTCTAAGTGACCCAGGCCCCAAAGAGGATATCCAGCAAAAGCATGAAATGATTTATGTTTTGACAAAATCACTTAAAGACACATATTGTTATTATATTTTTAATAGCCAGTGGAGCCTTTTTGGGTGGTAGAATCATAGAACATTTTATTTTCTTCTTTATAGTCTTCTATTTTAAAAAAGTACCAAATACTAATTTATGAAGCAAATGGAAGGGGGTTCTGGGTGATTAGGGAGGTAGGGTGGGCAAGTGGGAGCTCAGGGAGGCTGTTCTGTCTCAGACAGAAGGCAGGGGACTGTCCTGCAAAGGACATTCCCCCAAGGCATTTCTCTGGAGGGTTGGTTTGTGTTAGGGAGGAAAGGATTCCTTGGTCAAACAGGTTTGGAAAAGTCTGGATAAGTCTTGACTGCAGGACTTCTCAGATCCTTTAAAATATTACCACCTAAGTGATAGAAGAAGGATGTGGTTTCCCAAACTCATTAGATCATGGAGCCCATTTATTCTCAAACCATGACTAGCATTCCATGGAATACACTCTGCAAAATGCTGCTGGGGTAAAGAGGCTCTTAAATGAGGTAGTGTCAAGGACAGACTTGCACTTAGGTGGCTCACTCCAGCAGTAGCAAGGGGAATCTGTTGGGGGGCAAGATCTGGCATAAGCAGATCCCAGACTTTACTTTCCTGCCATGCACATCTGT
Organism: Daubentonia madagascariensis; assembly: GCA_023783475.1. Taxonomy (NCBI): domain Eukaryota; kingdom Metazoa; phylum Chordata; class Mammalia; order Primates; family Daubentoniidae; genus Daubentonia; species Daubentonia madagascariensis. Next base: position 51,783,815 of record JAKFHU010000485.1, on the reverse strand, counting down.
TGCCCCTTCTGGACTGATGCCCTTGTGCCCAGAGACAGTGAAGCGGATGCCTTCAGATGCCCCATACTCCTGAACTCAGTGGCATGCACTAAAAGTATGCTGATGTGGCAGAGTGGAGTTTGACATTCTTGGTTCAGAGTAAAATCACCACCTACTGCTGACCAGAGTCCCAGCCCACTTCCCTCCTTCCTAAGCACTAACTGGAGGGCAACTGGGGTGCAGGAGGTGGGGTGACTGAACAGGGGAGGAGGTGGCTGGGACCATGGTTGCACAAGCCCACATCACCTTGGGCCTGTTAATATTAACTCAAGCTCTATCCTGGGGGAGTATTAGCAATCCCCAAAGCCACTGTCCTGATAAACCTTGTTTTGCTCATCTTGTGGGCTACATCTTCAAGGCTTCTCACTTGGCCTTTGATGGTGAACCCACTGAGTCCCCCATAAATATGCAGCTTTAATCTCTGTAGCTGCATGTTGAGGAAGTTCCTCACATAGAACAGAGTAGAAACCAGTGGGAGACTGGGAGCAGAAACCCAACAGAAGCAACCTGATTTGTCAAGCCAAGGGCTTCAGGATAATCTTCATCTAATTCATTTCAATAATTGTGCCATCAAAGCTGCTTCAAAGAAGAATAGATTTCTTCCTGGTGGGCATTCCCTGTGTTTGGTGTCTGCACACTTTTTTGATTGTTAGTCATTGTTCACATAAATTAAGCTTAAGAAGAACTAGATTCAGTCAACCCATCATTCATTCATTCAACCATCTTGTGCTGAGTGAACCATTCATTCATCCAACCATCTTGTGCTGAGTGAACCATTCATCCACCAATCATCTTGTACTCTGTGCCACCACATGCCAGTCCTGGACTATACATTGTGCTATGTGTGAATTCCAAGTAAGTTCAGTGAACAATTTTGAATTACAAACTTCTTTGTAAAAAACACCAAGGGCTTTGTAGATACTTTATCATTCTGCTGCTTCTTCGGAGGATTGTCTTCAGGGTCAATGTGAGCAGTGGTACAGATGATGCACTGCACATGGGTGCCTCGCAGAGGGAGTGTGGGGCCTGAAATCCAACCTACATTCTACTTGACAAGTGGTGTACCTGTTGTATGGTGGCAGTCTCCTGGTTAAAAGTGCTTTTTTACTTTATGCAAAGCTGCCATCACTCCAGAGAGTATGTGATAAAACAAGCATAGTGAAAGGTTAATGGTGGAATCTAGGTAATAGGTTTAGGTTGCCCACTGTAAAAATCTTTCACCTTTGCTATATGTTTGAAATTGTCATAATGAAATGTTGGCATGGCATGTCATTCCTTGTCAAGTTATGCATGGGCAGAGAAATGCTGTTATGGGTTGAATTATTTCTCCTCCAAAATTCATATGTTGAAGTCCTAACCCCTAATACCTCAGAACATGAGTATTATTTTGGAGCTAGGACCTTTAGAGAAGTAATTAAGTTAAAATGAGATTATTTGTGTGAGCCTTAATCTAATATAACTGGTGTCCTTACAAAAAGGAGAAATTGAACACAAAGACGCACATACAGGGAACATGATGTGAAGATACAGACAGGACATCCTATGAACATGAAGATGGCCATCTGTGAGCCCAGGAGAGAGGCCTGGGACAGATCCTTCCCTCAAGCTCTCAGAAAGAACCAACATTGCCAACAGCTTTATTTCAGACTTCTAGCCTCTAGAACTGTGAGACAATGAATTTCAGTCGTTTAAGCCACCCAGTCTGTGGTACTCAGTCATGGCAGCCCTAGAAAACTAAGATAGAAGGTTTTTTAATAATCTGCACAAAGGGAGGTATCCTGAGGTCTAGCAGTGGGCTGATCACCTTCTTGAACTCTCAAGATGAAGAGAAATATAGCGAGGATAGTATTTTAGTAGAGGGAGTTCCGACTGCAGGGTTGTGGGAGCTGAGAACTGACCACAGGCTGATGTTTGCCTTAGGGGGAAGCGAGCGAGAGTGAAGAGAAGTGACTGCCCTGGGCTGTCAGGCAGCCCACATCCAGTAACAGGCTACACCACAGAGCTTTCGCCACAGTTGACTTCTGACAGCCAATGCTGCTCCACAAATAAAGAGACTAGACAAGGTTGTGGAAAAACCCACAGCAACCCAGGCAATCTTACATGACAAAAGAGCAGCAGGAGCTTGGGTTCCACTCCTGGCACTAACCACTCACAAGCTCCATCATCCTGGGTAAGCCATCTGAACTCCACTTTCTCATTCACAATGATGTGAGTAATCGTGGCTTCTTTCTAGGGCATTGAGAGGATTAAATAAGATGTTCCATGTAAAGCTTCAAGCACATGGTAGGCGCTCAAGAAAATGGGGGCAAAAATCCAGACACAGATCGAGAGGACTAATAAACAGGCTCAAAGGCGTGTTTGTTCAATCAACAGGTGGCTGCAGGTGAAGGCTCTCAGGGCTGCGGAGGTCAGAATCAATACTTGGCTGGAATCAGGCGTTTATCCCCATCAGACACCGTGAGAACTGGCTGTGATCTCTCACCAGTCCTGAGAAAATGCACAGTGGAGTAGAAAGAGTACTTGCTCATGAGGCAGGAGAAGGATCCTAATTCTCACTTTCCCCCAGCTGTGTAACTGTGGGTACGTCTCTATCACTTCTCCCAACCTCTGTTTCCTCCTCTGTAAAAGAGCACCGGACTAGACTGACAATGGCAAGCACGTGCTCTGTGTCCCAGCCCTTCTTCTGTCATTCCCACTACAGACGGCACTAATCAACCACGGCCCTTATTTCCATCTTCATTCAGACACAGCTTCAGAATCCTCAAGATGATACTCCAGGAACCAAGACAATAGACCCAAGGTGGCAGCTTAGTGGAAACCATTTACTGTCCTATCCTAGAAGATCCCTAAAATCCCTTCCAGTTCCTAGGTTTTCTGAGTCTCATCCCTTTCTTGGCCAGAAATGACCTCATTTTGCATCTTCCAAGACTTTCACATGGTATCTAGGATCTGTCACTGTCTGAGCCCTACATCATGACTTGTTCTGTTCCGTATCTCCTTCTCCCAGACCAAATAGACATCCAACATCCTCAGTAGGACCAGGGTCTTAGATTTTTGGTAATCCCATTATTTTAAGTAACCTAGTTCCCAGTAACCTCTTGCTCTTTCTCTCTCTCCCTCTTCATTTTTCAAAACTCCTAGATATCCTAGAGCAGGATTAATTAATACCCAAATATTTATTTCACCACCTCCTCGCCCAAGCCCAAGACAGTCATGGTTAACACATCAAGGCACAACCCCACAAACAGACGGAGTCTCAAATGCCTTCTCAATCCAGTCTCCCAGGCAGCACTACCCATTCCTTGAAATTCATGTATCAGAAAAAAACTATTGGCCATTTCATCCCAAGAAAGTGTGTCCAAAAAAACTCTCAGGCAAATTATTAAACCAAGAAAAAACTATCTGTGTGTTTGTGTATATTTGTGTTTATAGATATCAGCTTCAAGTCAGTACTAAATGAATTGCTTTCTTTTCAATACTCAAGAGTCTAACCAAGCCTTTGAGTCACTTTCTGCTTCTCTTCTTACCTAGGCAGCAATCTCCAAATGTGCCTATTCCCAAGAAGCCACCTATTATAGTGGAAAGAATGCAGATCTGGGTGTCACATAGCTCAGCATGACAAGCCTGCCTCAACCTCTATATGCTCTTTGCTTTTGAACAACTTCCTCAAACTTTCCTGGGCTTATTTGCAAAATAGGACTAATGCCTCTTTATAGGGTCATTTTAGCACATAGCACATATTCTCCCACCTAGAAGATACTCAACAAATAAATAAGAGTGGCTGCTATCCTTGCATGTATTATTACTGTCATTACTACTACTATTTCTATATTGATCTGTCAGTCTTTGGGCCAGGTTCTTGGGATTTTGCATAGAGAAATAGCATACTGTGCATGCCCAGAGAAGTACAAAAGGGAGCAAAGACAGATGAACAAACTAGATAAATACGGTATTACCACAATAGGCTCTGAGTCCACTTGGGGCACTGCTCAGAGGCTGCTTAGCTAGCATTTCTTCTTCCTTCTTTCTGACTGCTGAAATCCTGCCCACCCTTCAGGACCCAGTGCAAGGCCACATTCTTAAAGGAGCCTCCACTGAATACTTGAACTTCTACTCTGCCTGGTGGAGGAGGTTTAACCTTAGTCAATTCTAGCTGAATTCTGTTAGTTCAACATTAACTTTGTCAGCTCAGGGTTCTTTCAGTCAATTCAAAGTTTCCCCAATCCAGTTTTTTCTACACCCTCACCTCCTATCCCTGACATGTGGGATTTCAGTATGGAGACAACAGGCACCCAGGGCATCGAGTGAGACATGCCTCTTGAAGAGAGTTATAAGATTCACTCTCCCCTACCCGCCTCCCTTCAGTGTCTACCCATGGTTAGACATGTAGCTTCAGAAGTGCTTCAGAAGTGGATGGATGGATGGATAAGAGGGAGGAAGGAAGGGAGGGAGGAGGGGAGGGAGAAATACGGGAAAGTATTTCCCCCACAGAAGGTGGCCTTCATTCCTTCCCTTCTCACGTTCTCGGGCAGTACAGCATGACCACCTTCCATGGCTAGGCCAGCTCAGCAGTTTCTGTCCTTCCAGTTTCCCCATGCATTAGTGAGCACCACACATTGTAGCACCCAAAAGACATAGTTGTAGTGGGCTGAGGGCTGGAACATTTGCCTGAGGAGAGTACAAGCTGAACTTCTCATATGGCTCTGTGTCCCTGACCACCAGAATCAGGAGATGATGTTTGCTACCTTCTCAACTCCTTAGCCCAGGCCAGCTGCCTACAGGGACCAGACTTGAGGTGCTGTGGATGCATCAGACTCCTAGTACATGGCCTGTAAGTAAAACTTACCTCCCCTCCAGCTGCATGCTTGGTCCCCATGGCTCCTAGTTTGCACCCGAGGAAACAGCTCTCTGCATGGTTGTCGGCAATAAGGGGAGAGCAGAGCTCAGAGGTTCTCTCAGTCTTGCACAGCAACACCACAGGACCTGTAGGCTCACATGCAGGTGGATCTTATTGCAGAGGGTCACCTTATTTTGAAATAGGGATCTAATGAAGGATAAAATAAAGCACTCATTTTTGGAGGCAGCATACCTGGGCTCCAATCCTGGCTCAGCTATTGACCTTGAGTAAGACACTTTCCCTCCCTGGGACTCAGTGTTTTGCAGGGGTTAGTTGCAAGGATTAAACAGAGTATTACCCAGAGTCCCTTCAGTGGTCTAAAGGACAATATTTTAATGAAGAGTCTACATGGAAAGGTGTGATAAGAATTAAGGGGAAAACATGAGGGTGTGGCCCCCAGGAGTCAGCAAAAGCAGGGAGCTGTTACCTGCCCAGAGCCAAAGGAACCAAGGGAGGAAGGAGAGAGAGCTGAAGCCATAGAGAAGGGGGCTGCCTGGGGGGATCTGCAGTAGTCATGGTCAGGGGGGATGCAGCTCCTATCAGGGATGTGGAGCAGAAGCAGGGAGGAAGTGGGAATTAACACCCTGACCTCTCTCACCTTTTGCCCAGGACTCCCACTACCAAACCCAAGTGGAAGCCAGCAGGCAGGAAAGCCCAGAAGTGCAGTCCAAAGGGGTCAGCCACTCAGGGCACAAAACAGGGCAGAGAAGCTCAGAGAAAGGATCTGGGCAGGGGACTGGCAAACAGAGAACAGCCTGCAGCACAGGTATCACTGATAGTATTAGTAATAGCCAACTTTTGCTGAGCACTTACTGTGTGCCATGACACATACACTATTTCATTTAATTTTGACTCATAAAGAGCTTAGCCCTGAGCACAGAGGCACTCACTGTAATAGAGCTTATATTATTGGTTAAATGGATTTCCCACTGAGCCAGAAGGTAAATTCAGATTCTGGACATTTTTAAGAAATGGGGAAATCAGTGACCCCCCCCCAACCAAGTTTTCCTTAATGACTTGCTTTGAATGAAGGTGTGCATTTTACCAAGTCATGGAACACTGTACACAGGGGCTCCAGAGATGGGGAAACTGATGACTGCAGCAGAGGACTGTGGAGGGATGGCCTGACATCCACCCTGCCAGGCCTGGCAGATGGCAAGGTGTCCTGAGCCCCAGGGCAGGGCCTGGAATGCCCTGGAACAGCGGTGCCCAACCTTTGTGGCACCAGGGACCAGTTTCATGGAAGACAATTTTTCCACAGACAGGGCGGGGGCGGGGGGGGGAATGGTTTGGGGATGATTCAAGCATATTACATTTATTGTGCAGGCAAACCTCTGTGCTAATGATAATCTGTGTTTGCAGCCGCTCCCCAGCGCTAGCATCACCACCTCAGCTCCACCTCAGATCATCAGGCATTAGATTTTCATAAGGAGAACAACCTAGATCCCCCGCATGCGCTGTTTACAGTAGGGCTGGCGCTCCCACGAGAATCTAATGCCGGCGCTGATCTGACAGGAGGCGGAGCTCAGGCAGTGATGCGAGCGATGGGGAGCGCTGTAAATACAGGTGAAGCTTCGCTCACTCGCCTGCCGCTCACCTCCTGCTGTGCGGCCCCCGGTTCCTAACAGGCCGCTGTCCGAGGCCAGGTGGCTGGGGACCGCAGCCCCCGGGAAACCCGGGAGTCCTCTCTCTCCCTACCTCTCACAGAGCGCCTGCCTAACCCTGCCGCAGCTCTCTCTCCCTAGACCAGTTTCTTCCACCCAAATGACAACAAACACCACTCTTCCCCTGCTCACAAGACAGGGAAGTCAGCCACAGACCTGGAAAGCCGCTCAGTCCCAAACGCAGACTCCGAAAGCGGAGGCTGCCATCTTGGATCAGCTGCCAGCTCCGGGCCAATCAGAGCGCTGGAGGGGGCGCCTGCGCGGTGGGAGGCAGCCGCTTGCACGGCCACCGCGTGCGGGAGTGGCAGGTGCCGGGAAGGCAGGGGCGAGGGTGGGCGCGAGGTGTCTCCTTCCAGGAGAAGGGCGGTGTCACTCTCTGCGTTAAAAAACCCTAAGACTCAACTGAGAAGTTGTTAGAACTAGCAAGAGAGTCTCCTAAGGTAACCAACCAATCACTAGATAACCTGCCGAAATTAGTTCCTACCAATTAGAAACGGAATGAGAAAAAAAAATCTCATTTACAATGAATGACAACCAAAAATTACCTACAATACACTGCCCAGTGTGGAATGCAAGTATAGCAGGACAAGGGCAAGGCCTATGTGGAAAAAAAAAAAGCTACTTTTAAAAGGTCTGAATTACTAGAGAGCTATTCAGACTCCCTGGTTTAAAAGATTCACTTTCAAAGAGACATTTGTCCTCAAATTAATCGTTCTAATTAATTCCATCTGTATTTTTTCAATTTGGCAAATTGATTGTAAAATTCATCTGGAGAATAAATCATGGCAATAGCTGATGATTTTTGAAAAATAACAAAACATTATTGCCTTGCAAAATGTCAAAATGTATTTTAAAAGCTACAGATTCCAAATTTCTATTTCCAAATTCCAATTTCTATTTGGAATTTCTATTTAAGTTCCAAATCGATTAAAGAGCTAAACGTAAAATGACAAAATACAAAAATACTGAAAGAAGTGGGTGTTTGTGGCTTTTTATAATCTTGAGATTGGGAAGTTTTCCATCAGCACGACTGTGTTGGCAGATTAGAGTATGTAAGATGTTAACACTTCTTTATGATGAAAGACAAGATGACAAAAGTTAAAAGACAGGACACACTGATGAGAGAAAATACTGCAATACCTATGATGGACAAAGTTTTAATGCCCATTATCTATATTAAAACTTCCTACAAATCAAAGGGAAAAAGACAACTAAGTAACAATTAAAATGACAATGAAAGGCTATTTCCATCTACCAGACAGAAATAATATGATGTCAATATTCAACATTAGAAAGGGAGTGAAGGAGTAGACTTTTGCCTAGAGTTTGTAGGAGCACAATTGGTTCAGACATTTTGGATGGCAAATTGGCAATATCTAAGAAAATTTAAAATGTGCATGACAGTTTCATAAATGGACCCTATAGAATTACTCACATTTTGATATATGTACAAAGATGTTCATGGCCGCATTTTTGAAACAGGAAAGAATCAATAGCTATCAATAGACATGATGCAATAATTTATATAATAGTAAATCCTTACTGAGCAATATATATATAACCATGAAAATAATGAAGTGATGTGTACTTACTGACAAGTTAGTGAAATATTTCTACCATATAGTGTTAAATAGAAAAGTTAGTGGTGGATCAATGTGTAAAATATAATTCCATTTCATTTTGAAGTGCACATGTATAATTATCCATATATGAAGGTGTGTTCTCTGTGTAAATACTACATATTCAATTCATACACAGATTCAAACAAAGAAAATTCTAGACCAGCATACAACAAATTCTAAACACCAGTTATCTCTCAGGATTGGGATTGGGGTGAGCAGGTAGAGAGCTGGAGTTTTACTTTATATTGTAAATATTATATTTAGAACATGTTATAAATAGGACATGGTATTATTATAACTAAAATCTAAAGAAGCCCGCAGGTTACAAGTAAGGCTTTTTTTTCCTGACATCTGTGGTTTCACTGAGCACCCGTTGTATTTTGCTCACCCTGTTCTCACATGAAGCCTCACACAGTTCTGCATGAGAGGTATTTTTGTCTCCATTTACACCTGGGACTACTTCTGGGGAGGGAAATTGTGTGAGACCACACAGCTGAGCAAGCCAGAGTCAGGATTCGAACACGGGTCTGTCTGACTCCAAAGCCCATGCTTTACCAGAGGCTGACCCCATGGGCACTCCCTGGGGGGAGGCCCAGGAAACATTCTGGAACAACATTCCTTGCTGGCTGCGTGGCCGAGCTGGGTGATGGCACTCTGTGTCTCTTTGTCTAGGATGGCGCACCCCATTCTGTCCCTCTGGCTGCTAGTGGCTGGACTGGTTCCTCATGCCTGTGGCCAAGGGGCTCCTGATCAGAAATATCATCCAATCCCAGGGACCCTGTCGGCCTCCTCAACCTTCCTGAACAATTCTCACTTTGCCTTCAGCCTGTACAAACAGATGGTGGCACCAAACCCAGGCAGGAACGTGCTCTTCTCCCCGCTGAGCTTCTCCATCCCCCTTACCCTGTTGGCCCTCCAGGCCAAGCCAGAAGTGCGCACTCAGGTTCTGAAGGGCCTGGGGCTTAGCCCTTGCCAAGGTCCCAGAGAACGAGGCCCATGTGTACTACAGCCAGCTACTCCGTTCCTTCCTGCCGCCCCCTGAGAAATGTCACATAGACATGGACAGCGTGCTGTTTGTGGACCAGAAGCGAAAAATGGTACAGAAGTTTGTCGATACTGCCCAGAATCTGTACCGCACAGAGATCTTCCTCACCTCCTTTGAGAATGACGAGCTAGCCAAGGATGAGATGGACTTCTTCATGAGGAAGAAAACTCATGGCAAAATTGGAAATCTTGTCCAGGAGTTGAATAAAGACACTACCTTAATTCTGGCCAATTATATTTTCTTTAAAGGTAAGTAAGTAATATTCTAATGATTAGTTAGACGTTAAAAGTTAATCCATCTTTTGTCCAAAATGAGTATTTCCTCTCCCCCACATTCTGTCCTGCCTCTCCAAGATTTTGTTCTATTGATTAGCTACAGCCTCTGTCTTTAGGCACTTTCACCTGAACATTCAAACTCTAGTTCCCTTTCTGGCTCTAAGCCCCTCTCTCCTTTCTGTCACAACCAAAGTTTTAGGAAGGGGTGCCCCCACACAGAACCAACTACATAAGTGTGTGGCCCAGTGCAAATGAGTATGTGGGGCCCCTTGTTCAAAGTCACATTTCAACATGCAATAGCACAGCATTAAACTGCTCAGACTGTGCCTGCCCACATGAGCTGTCCCCACTTGGCTGCCTTTCCACTGAACACAAGTCTTGCATCTGGATCCGTTACTCCTACTGTCTCCAATTGCTTCATCAAGCAGCCTCCCTCACCAAAAGAAACTCTCTTGAGCTGGGAACCTCCTTCCACACCCTCCTGTCTCGGCCATAATTGATGCTGTTTTGTTGACCCTCCCTCTTGACACTTGCCTCTCTTGGGCTCAACGTGGCTTTCCCTCTGCCTCCCCCCCTTAGTGCATCTCCCTCTGGCAGAGCCAGAGCCCATTAATTGTTTAATTGTTGACATCCCATAGAGTTCTTCCTCAGCTGTCTATTTTTCTTATTCCACAGAGTCTCCCTCAGGTGAGCTTGGCCTCTAATCCACCCGTAGGCTGGAGACTCCCAATTCCCTGGGACCAGCCAGCACCTCTCGGGAGCTCCGGCCCCGTATCCTCACCAGCCATCTGTCACCTTCTGAAGGAAGCACCTCAAGCTCAGCATGTTCAAAACAAAAACCATGTCTTCCCACCATCCCTCCACCCCCCAAAATCTCCTCTTACCTTTCCTTTCCTGTAAGTCTCAGTCACTGGCCCCAACTTCTGCCCAACCCAGAACCTTGAGGTTGCCACTCGCCACTAGCTGGGCAGATGAGCCACACTACACGTCTGAACAGGGACCATGTCCTGTGGATTCTGCCTCCCTCGTCCTTCTTCAATCTGTGCATGCCTGTCCCTCTGCACTGCCACTATTCTTGTTCAACTTACCTTATCTCTTACCAAAGTTATTGCCATTGCTTCCTAACTGGTCTCGCCATCTGCAGTGTGCCTGCCCACCTGCACCCCGATCCAGTTTCCACACTGCAGTCAGGGCGATCTTTCTGTAACCCAAATTTCACCTTGTAACTCCACTGCTTACAGCCTTCCAGTGGCCCCAGCCCAGCTGTAGCCCTTGGGACAATGCTCCACATCTTTAGGAGGGACCAGGCCTTTAAGTGACCTGTCCCCTGCTGCTGTCTTTATCCACATGTGTCACCTCCCTATGTGTCCTCTCCCCAGGAGTACCACAGGCTAGCCACACAAAACAACACCCCTGCACGTCTCTCACCTGCAGGTCCTCCACAGGCCACCCCTTTGCTTGGACTGCCCTTCGCTCCCTCCCTTCCCTCCGCGTCCCCGGCCAATAGGCTGTCGTCCTTCAGGGCTCCGCTCCAAAGCCATCACCTCCAGGAAGACTTCCTTGACAATCTCCACCACTGAGGTTGCCAGATTTAGGAAGAAAACAAAATGACAACAACAAAGTGGGGTGTGTTTATATTAAAAAAATTATTGTTTCCCTGGAATTTAAATTTAACTGGGCATCCTGTATTTCATCTGGCCACTCTACCCAACACCACCCAAAGTCAGTGGTGGTGAGGAGCAAAAATGCTTTTTGTTTTGAACATGCTGAGTTCGAGATGCATCTGGGGCACTTGGATGGAAGCGACCAGGTGGTGAGTGAGGGTGGGGACCTGGAGCTCCTGAGAGCTGTGGGCCGGGCACGGAGGCCTGGGAGTCTCCCGTGTACAGGAGAGTTTCAAGCTACCAAAGGGCACCGTCTCGCCTCTGCTCTGGGTTCTGGTAATACCACATCCTTTCTTTAATCTGAGGACACACTGCGTTGTAATTTTCTGATCACTTGTCTATCCCCGCAAAGCTGTGGGCTGCTTCGTATGGGAGCGTTTACTGTTGGTACTTGTGCCGTCACTGGAATCTGGACACTGTCGAGATCACAAGGCTCAGAAACTCAGCTTCATGGTTCTCCTCAGCACCTTCCACCAGGCCCTCAGAGCTCAGTCCCTGCAAGGCTCACCATTTGGCCCCTCGGAGCTGGACTCCCCCAACTCCAGCAGCCTCAGCTGCCAGGAAGAAAAGGCAGGAAGCAGGCTCCAGAGGAGGAGGAGTGGGCTCCCACCCCACCCTGCCAAAACTCGTCCGGCTCTGGGCCCACGGTTTACTTGCAGACTGCATTCAGGCTTCTCCAGCACATTCCAGGGACGAGCATGGTACAGGTGTCCTATACTTTGTGGAGCTGCAGTAAGCAGTGTAGAAAGAACATTGTTAGCCAACCATGACTGAGCAACTACTATGTGCCAGACCTTGTGCTCAGACCTTTACCTGGAACATCTCCTTGAGTGCTCACAGATGTCAGTAAGGTAGATATCAACACCCCAGTTTACATACAAAGGCATTTGTGGGCCCTGTTCCCTTTCTGGCCTCCCCCTCACTCCCTTCTGCCTTGCTCTTTCTCCACCAGTGCCACAGGCTTCCCGGTGTCCTCTGAACGTGCCAGACTCCCTCCTGCCACTGAGCCTTTGCACATACTGTTCCCTCTCTCTGGTATATTCTTCCCCCAGGTACATCATGGCTCCTTCCCTCACCCTGTTAAGTATTTACTCTATCACCTTTTCAGGGAGACTTTATATGAAATTATAACTCTCCTTCCCTGACATTTGTCTCCCCTTGCTTTATTTCTCTCCTTAGCACATATCACCATCTGACACCTTTTTGTTCTAGTTTACCCGGGTGTGTAAGCTCCACGTGGATAGGATTGCTCACGCATGACTGTATTGCTCACTGCAAGAACGGTGCCTGGCACGCAGCAGCTGTTAGGGTGTGAGCTAGTGCATGTGGGTTTTGAGAAAGATTTCTCCACACGAAGATTAGGATAGAGAGAAGAAATTTATTTACTTTTTCCTGGGTGGAAAAAGGGCCAACACAGAAGTGAAGGAAGTAGAGAACATTGGCAGAGAGAACCAGGTATTCAGGTTTTTTAAAAGGGAGAGGTTATAAGTTAGCAGGGTACAGTCGAGAAACTGCTGCATCTGCTCCTTGCTTTCTTTTTAGCGGCAGGCTGATCACAGAAGTGACAGCGGCTTATCAAAGAGTTGGGATGTGACTCTGCCCTAGAGATATGGAGATATGGCTGAGACCTGAAGCTCGCACCCTGCTGTTCACTCAGGAACTCCAGGGCTGTAAAAAGCAGATTCTCAAAAGCAGTTTTAAAAGAGAAAGATTTACATTTTCTTTCCATCTGCTCAGCTCTTTTCAGATGTTGTGACAAACAGAACCCCACAAGGTGCCTGTCAGCCAGTGGGGAGGGGGGGAGAGAGAGAGAGAGAGAGCGACCTCATGACAGTTTTTAGCCCTTATTATGGGTTAAATGATTTTTCTGTTATTTTGCTAGCAAGTAACGCTGTCCTTTCAGCAGCCCCTCCCTAGATAGCTCTGAAATGAATGAAATGCCTGACATCTGGTGCCCTGTGTCCTGAAGACTGGTGGCTTCTTCTAATGCTTGCCCTCTCTCTTATCAGGGAAATGGAAACACAGCTTTGACCCAAAGCTCACTGTGACCAGGCCCTTCTTTGTGAGCAACAGGCTCATGATCCTGGTGCCCATGATGCAGCGTCTGGGCAGGTTCCAGCTCCAGCATTTTCTCCACCTGCACAGCCATGTCCTCCGGTTGCCCTACAGCTGCAACACCACTGCGGTCTTCATTCTTCCTGACATGGGCAAGGTCAGGGAGGCAGAGGAGGCACTGATGAAGGAGAATTTTGACACATGGACTCAGCCCTTCCTGCTAAGGTAACCCCAGCTCTCCCTGTCCCAGTGTGCAGTGAGACCCCCTCCACAGTCACCTGTGCGGCATGAGGGTGGGACTAGACCACCCACTAATTGTCAAACAGGGTTCAGCAGTTCAGTCCTCCAAGAGATGGGAGCAGGAGAGCAGCACAACAAAATCATCATCACCACATTATCACGTCACAGCTTCCTCTGAGAGATTTACAATTCACCTTAGCATTTCAAAGCACTGAGAAGTTGTAAGAACAGAACCGATGCTTAACTTAGCTTTACTCGGCATTTGCCAAACAGCATTTGAATATAGCACATGTTTTTAACATAAGACCTATAAATAAACTACAATTCCATGGAAGCCACACTTGGCTGATTACCAAGGATCTGTCTTCCCAGTTCATAAGCTGATGCGTTCAGTGGCAGCAGTGACTAACTCCGGGGATCCAGGACCTGACCTCTTTACCGGCCACTTCTCAGGGAGGCTTTATGTGAAAGTCACTTTCCAGCCACCTGCATGTCTCTCCTCTTTGCCACACTCTGTGATCAACTTGCTTGCTTTATTCAAGTATTTGAGGTCTTTGCTACTCAAAGCGTGGTCTATGGCCAGCATCACTGGCTTCATCCAGGAGTTTGTCAGAAATAGAGGCCCTCAGACCCCACCCCACGTCTACTGAATCAGAGTCTTCATTTTCACAAGATCTCAGGTGATTCGTGTGCACATTAAGGACTGGGAAGCCCTGACCTAAACCACAGGCAAATCCCAGGGCTTCCCGATAGATCTTCCAGATCCTCTGTCATTACAAATCACCAAGTGGTGACCTATGTGCTGTGTCCCAAGTACTTTCTCTACACCCATGATTCTGTCCTTGGACCTGGCCCTGTCCTTTAGACCAGGATTTCTCACCCTCTGCATGTGATGGGTTGTCCTGTGCTTGATAGAATGTTTAGTAGCGTCCCCAGATACTCTACCTACTGGATACCAGTAGCAGCACCCCACTCAGTTGTGATGACCAAAGTCATCCCCAGTTGTTGCCAGATATTCCCTGGGGGGCAAAGCCACTTCTATTCTAGACCATGAATCCATGCGTGCACTTTGCTCGGCCCTGAGTTTCCATTGCCCCCAAGGCCTGTGTGACTGGACACGCAGTGAGTCACGTTGAGCTGAGAGTTGAGCTCATCCTGGCAGAACTTTCTCATGCCCCCGAGTGGCTTCCCCTGGTCGGGGCTGAGGGCCTCCACCTCTCCTCCCGTTGCTCGGTTTACCCAGCAAGGCACCTGGAACTGTCAGGAGGCTCTGCCACACCAGGGAGCTGCCAAGTGCGTCACAGTGGAGAGAAGGAAGAAGGCTTGTGTCTGAGACAGGGGGGACAGGAAAGCGGGGAAGACACATTCTCAATGCTCAGTCATCCCCAAGGCTGTGGACACGAGTCATGAGCAGGCTGCAGTGCAGGGACCGTCCCCACAGGAGCTTTTTGTTGTTTTTGTTTTTTAATTTTTGCTTTTTATTTTTACTTCTTCCAGCTATTATGAAGTATAATTAACAAAGAAAAATTGTATATGTTTAAGGTGTGCAACGTGATGTTTTAGCGTACATACACATTGGACACGATTACCTCAATCAAGCTAATTCACGTACCCAGCACCTCACATAGGCACCATATTTTTGTGTGTATGGTGAGAACACTTAAGATCTACTTTCTCCGCAAATATCAAGCATACAATACAGTATTAATACGGCCATCGTGCTAAACAATAGAAATCCAGGATGTATTCATCCCGCATCACTAAACTTTGTACCCTTTGACCAGCATCTACCCCTTCCCCGCCCCACCCTAGCCCCTGGCAAACACCTTTCTACTCTCTGCATCTGAGTTCACCTTTCTGGATTCCACATATAAGTGAGATCGTGTCCCCTCACGTGTACAGATGTGCGATGGTAAACACAGGTGAAAGTGGCATTCACTCTTGCCCCGGGACCTTCAAGGCCTCAGGGCTGGGCCTGCGGAGGGAAGGAAACAGGATAAAGCTACATGCCGGGCCACAGACAGATGGACCAAGAGACTCTCTTATTCCACTGGACCCAGTGCAGGCCACAGCCAGCCTGAAAAGCAGCAACACAGCTTGAGAAAGAGCTGTGGCTTTGACTTTGGCAAATCTCTTAATGTCTTTATCTCTCTATTTTCTCATTTGTAAAGTGGATGTTTTTAGCACTCAGCCCCCAGGGTTACTATGAGGATGAAACGAAATTACCTTGTGAAGTAGCTGGCGGAAACCCATTTTATTGCAGGTGCTTGGTAAACACAGCTGACACTAACTTTGTTATATTACTCTGCAGTGAGATTGCTGGCCGGGGCAGTTCATTAGATGCCATTGTTTCAGCTCTGTTTTCTCTTCTCATTCCCCTGAGTAGAAAGAGGAGGCTGTATTTTCCAAAATTCTCCCTACCTGGAAGTATTCAACTGGACAAGCTCTTGCCCACAGTAGGCATCTCGGATATATTCAGCTACCACGCACGCCTCTGGGGACTCTCTCTGCAAACCACGCCCATGAAGGTCTCCAATGTAAGTTGTAACCCACGGTGCCAGGTCATTTATAATAGTGCACGTGTTTTCTTACTTCCTTATTCATTTCCGTGCACCAGGGGCCCCCTGCGATGCTGTTCCCGTGCTTGGGGATTGTCATGGGTGGAAATGGAGAATTACAACACCCGCTGGTGTCCCCAAGGACAGCTGCTCCTAGGAGAGGACTGAGCCTTGGGGGCTGGGAGGGGGGCGGGTCTCCCAAGCTCACCACTCAGGCAAGCAGCCCTGCTCTGGGGGGAGGGAGGCCACAGTGGGGAGCCTGGAAGCTCAATGTTTCTGCAATACTGACCCCTCCTGGGGTGGGGGGTACCCTCATGGTTACATAAGAACAGTGTGAGGGAGTTACACAAGGATGGGTCCAGATGCAGAAGGAGGTTACACAAGACATGGGGGCAGGGAATTGAGTTACACAAGGATGGGGTGCAGAGTAAGACCCCCCCAGATGGGGTCCTGAAGTTTTAACAACACTGCGGGACTCTCCAGGAAGTAGAAAGAGGAAGTGCCCAGAAATATTGCCTAGTGTTGGGAAAAGGCAAGTTGGAGGGGAGGGTCGTGAGCCAGTGGGGATGGGGGAGGGCAGGGGGGCGCCCCGACTGTCAGCTGCAACTGGTCCCAGAAGGGCCTGAGCTAAGTGAGGAGGCTACCTGCGGGCTTTGGGGATGGGTCTGAGCTTTAGGAAGGACATTGCTGCCCAGCCTGAGGGAGCGAGGGTGCAGGAGGACAGCTAGCAAGCGACAATCGAGCAGGCCTCAGCAGGACAGGAAGGGGGGTTGGGAAGGAGGTGCGTTTGGAGGTGGGAGCTCCAGGACTTGGTGGCTGACTTGGGAGTGTAGACTGAATAAAAGGGCAGCCCTCTTTCCGGGAGGCCGGGGGACGTGGTGCACGCCACAGGGCGTCACAGGAGGTCTCGGGGAGCAGGGGTGCCCTGTCGTAGAGGAGGGATCAGGTGGAGCAGTGGAGCAGACCCCTTCCTCGAAGCCCAGGCTGCCCCTGGGCCAGGCATGGACTGAGAGGAAGGACCCAGCCGCGGGTGTGGAGCCCAGTGCGGGGAGGCAGCATCCCCCTGAGTCCCTGGAGAGGAGGAAACTGAGTCTCCACCAGGGGACAGGACATACCAGGTCGTGCCTATAGTCGAGACACAACCAGAACTCGATTCTGGGCCTCCTAGGCCGAGCTCAGACCCAGGGTCAGTGTGGCGCCTCCTGGGGAAGGGGCCGCTTCTGCTCAGATCAACACTGTGAACCTTGGTCCCTCGAAGGCGGAGCACAGGGCAGAACTGACTGTGGATGAGGAAGGAGCAGAAGAGGAAGACGTCACCGACCTCCAGTCTCTGGACAAGCGCTTCGTCCCTGCCCTGCATTTCAACAGGCCCTTCCTCCTGCTGATTTTTGAGGAAGGCAGCCGCAGCCTTCTTCTCATGGGGAAGGTGCTGCATCCCAAAGCAGAGGCATAGTCATGTGACCAGAGAGCATTTCCCCCCCCCCCCCCCCCCCCCCCCCCCCCGGCCCCAGCGGTCCTCCTGGTGCTGTGCGACGCTTGGGGCTCCTGAAGATAAAGGAACACCACGACTGCAGCGCAGTGGCACAGGCACTCAGCTCCTGGCTCCATCTTCTGGTCTGTGCACAAAACCTCCCTGAGTGGTTATCCCCATTGCACAGATTAGCAAACCAAAGTCCAGAATGGTTGCGCAATCACAAGCCAAACTCCGTGCCCCAACGCCAGCCTTCCCGTGAGGATCACAGGCCCAAGCCCTTCTCATGGCCCGTCACCAGCTGCCCATCCTCTGCTGACTGCTGAACTTTTCCCTTGCTTCCAGTTTCCTCAGATCCTCGCCACCTGGATTGTAGCAGAGCTGTATTCCTTTAGAGGATCAGCTTAATAAAGCAGCAAATGAAAACTTTTGTAGGGGGTGTTCTGGTGGTGCTGGGCAGGCTGTTCCCCTGGCAGGATTTGGGGCCTCTGCTGAGAGTGGCCTGGGAGCATGTGTGTGTGACAAGGAAGGGGGCAGGACCATCATTGCCACTCACCGACATCCGATGGGTTCAGTGGTTCACAAGGTGCCAGCAGGGTCTCAGGTCTCCACAAGTGGCTGAAAAGGAAAGCATGCAAGGAACGTCTCCGAGTCTCTTTGACAAGAGCAGCCACTTAATATATGTTGTGTTTGAAGGCCATTTGCACACCTCAGCTGTGTTCCTGCGTAGGGTTTAGAGAGCAAGAACAAATGCCCTCTAAACCCTGTCCATAAAATTCTCTCCATAAGGGACTCCTCCTCTATAAGAGGAGATCTCAGAGCAGGGACTGAGTTCTTCACAAGGGTCTCCATCCAACATTTAATCCTACATAAGTCAGTTGAGCAAGCATCCATTGAGTACCAACTGTTCAAGGCACAGTCCTAAGGCTGAAAGGACGTAGAGTGGAGGAAACGGCCCTATCCTCAAGGAACTCATCACGCAGGTGTGCACACCATGTGCTGCCTGGCTGCAGCCACTCCTGGGTGCGTGGGAAAATGTTAATCAGTGTGATATATTCTCTTCTTCTACAAATAGGATCCATGTCCTTACTGGGAGGAGTGTCAGATGGTTTTAAGCTGAATGGGCAAACAGCCCAGTACTGACACAGCCTGACTCATGTGAGAGAGGGAGAAGGTGTAGCCTCACGTGGAGCTGGTACCAAAGGACAGCTGCAAGTTAATAGGAACCTGTGGGAACTTTGATCGCTCTCATAGTCATGCCATAGACACTGTTGTTACAACAGCTACTCCCCACAAACCCAAGTGTTCCACTCTGACCACCACCTCCTTTCTTTCCAGCTCATTCTTTTTGGTACCCAACTCCGACAGTCCTTCAGCCCCACTGGGATGCACGATCCATTGATTCCACCAGTTTTCACTTCCCTCTTTTCCTGTGGTCCTCGCTTTCTCCCTGCGCAGCTTAAGTCCCACGATTAATCACAGCCTCAGCTCCTTTGCCCTCGCTTCATCAGAGTTGCTTGACAAAACCCCCCAACCCTCTCCCTATTTCATGCCCGCACTTGAGCTGCTGAATGCAGCTAGAGAAAAACAACACACTGACAGGCCTTATTTGAAATTCCTGATCACTAAACTCAAGAGAGCTTAGATCCTGGAGAGAAAGCGCACTCTCCTTCTTGAACCCTTTCACGCTCCCACTGTCTTAAATAAATGCTTTGTACCTTCACCTCCCACACCCTCAGCCCCAAAACACTCTGAGCTGATGACCTCACTTCCTTTTTCACTGGCGAAATATAGGCGATCATCTGCCCACCCACCTGCAACTCTGCCCCTGCCTCTGCCGTTCCTCCCGCTACAGTGGATGCCCTGGCCGTGCTCCTAGCTAAGGCCACCCCTCCACAGCTGCTGGCACTGTATTTTACCTCCCTCAGATAAGATACAATTATAAAAGCCATCGCACCAGCTACCCTCCCCTCCGACTCCTGACCCACAAATCTTCCCTATCTACTGGGCTTCTCTATCAGGAGGCAAACACGCTGTTATTGCTTTCATATTAAAATAGATAGATGGGAGATAGTAAGTAGATAGACAGGTGATAGATGATGTATAGACGATAGGTAATTAGATAATGGGTGGGGGATGGATGGGGGATGGATGGGAGAGTAGAGAGACGGTAGACAGATGACAGATGACAGATGGACAGAGGATATATAATAGGTGACAGAGAGAGATCATTTCCCGTTCCAGCTAACAAACACCATTGCTTGTAAAAGTTACCTATTCCCCTATCTCCAAATTAGGGGGACTAGCCATCCCAGTTTGCCTGAGAATGAATTCCAGGACATGGGATTTTTTGGTTTGAAACCAGAGGTCACAGGATGCAAACTTTCATACTAAAACCAGGAAAGTTCCCAGACAGATCAGGACAAGCAAGTCACCCCACGAAATCCTCTCCTTTAATTTTCTTGAACACGCTCCAGTCAGTCCCCGCCCCCCCCAATCCCACCACCATCACACCCGACGACTCTTGCCCAGTCACCCACAATCAACTCGTTCCTCTATCAGTTGTGAGTCTGCATCTTTCCCGATGGCTTGGCTTAGCGTCGTTGGGCAGAATTTATCACTCTGGCTCTAGAAATATTTTCATCACTTGGCTTCCCGGACACCACACTCTCCTGGTCACCTTGCACTATCCTGCACCTGCGCCAGCCGCTGCTTCTCAGCCTCCTTTACTGGCTCTGCTTCACCTCCCTAACTTTTTAACATTTGAGGGTCCCAGGACTCAGTCGTTGAGCCTTTTTTCTTTTCTATCTACACTCTCTAGGTGACCTCATACAGTCTCATGAATGTTGAAACCATCCATGCCCTTTGGAACTCGCATTCATGAGACTCAATAAATGCTCCTTTTTGCTTTTAGAGCAATTTGAGTTTGATGTCTATCACCTGCAATCAAAAGACAATTGATAAATAAAAGCATGGGGGAGAGGGAAGGGGCTAGACTTTAGAGTTGAATGATCTTGGATTTGAATCTCAAGGGCAGCTCATTTAATCTCCATGTGCCTCAGTTTCCTTTCTGAAGAAGAGTGATAATAACAGTACCTGCTTCATAGAGTCATTGTGAGATTAAGTGAGAGACTCCATGGGAAGCACTTGGCTGACATTATTTCATGTCTGTCTCTCCACCTGACTGAGGCCCCTGGAAGGCAGGACCTTGACCAGTTCATCCCCAGCCAGAGCTAAGCACCTGGTTTTACACCAGATCTGCACCTTGGTGCTGATTACAGACACCTATGATATCTCTGCCAGCTGCCACAGGGCAACCACACTGATGCAACTCCAGATACATTTTGATATCAAAAAATCAAACTTCAGGGAATTGAACACAGAGCAAAGTTAATTTGCAGCATTGCTGTGTTTACTCAAATTTCTTTAAAAAGCCTCCCATTGGTTAATGGTTGGGGGGAGGGGACCACCGAACGGTGAAGGCCACTGGCACCCTCTAACCATTAACCAGAAGGGAAGCTGGCAAACAAGATTTAGCAGGCAGCATCTTCCAGGGCTTACTGTACATATGCTAGGATCCAGGACAGCAGGACTGAGCCAGCAAGAACAGCCTGGGCCCACTGCAGACTGTAAGTAACACCTGAGAACCCTCTGTCCCTCCTCCTGCCTGGCTTCCAGAACAAAGTGATGACTGCAGCTTGCTTGCTTGTTTGGTTTGTTTTCTTTTCTTTTTTTTTTTTCAATGGGACATTGAACATTAGGGCAGCCACTAGTGATATGAGGCAACCCTGTGGAGGATTTCCTAGATCCTGGAGTCTGTGAGTCATCTCCAGGGGTTCTGATGTCCCCTGGGCTCCTGCTTTGCAGGGGGCTGACACTGAGGGCTGTTGCTAAGAGTCATTCCCACCCACTGCCATGACTGATGCTCCTAAGCCTCACTGCGTGGCTACAACACCACAGAGTGAAAGTCTGAGAGCAAGGACGGATCTGTGCCAGTTAGCACCATTGATGGAGGATGCTGGCCTGGGGCAGGTGCCCAGCGGGGCAGTGCAGAGTGACATAGACCTCTCTCCAACACAGCTCCTCACTCGGTGACCTGGGACAGGGATGATTCAGAGAGAACAGAACTATCTGCATTGCGCCTCATAAGGTCTAAGTATGGAAGGCCTAGAACCATGCCTTCCCCGTAGGGGCATTTGTGAAAACAGAGAACACAGTGGGTATTTACTAAGTGAGTCACTTCAGAGATGATAGACAAGGAGGACATACTTGAAATGAAATGCATGAATAATATTGATAATCTGCATTTTTACATGGCTGGGTACTTTTGAGAGCTGTTTATCCATCATTTTGCTTTTTGCAGAGACATAATGGCATGGACCGACTCTGAAGTCAGACTGCTGGGCTTGGAATCCCAGCTCTAGATGGGTAACTCTATTCCCCAGGGCCTCAATTTTCTCATCTGTAATATGGGCCCCAGGACGAACCATTAAGTGAGGTCACATAAGTCAAGCATTGATAGCAGCTGTGACTGATATTGACAAAAACCTTGGGAGGTGGGTAGAGTCATAATCCTCATCATGGAGTATTAACACAGGAGGGGATGTCTATCATCCCCTCCTTTGGCACACAATCACCCCAGAGAGGGCGGCACATAATTGCCCCAGAGAGTACAGGAAGGAAAGGGAAGTCCACCTTGCTCTTGGCTTTCTGCTTGCACAGGGTCCATGACCCAGGGGGAACCACATACTGGTGTGGCAGTGACCAGAGCTAAAGATTTCACTGTCTGTGATGGGGCAGGCACTGTCTGTGAGGGAAGCACAGAGTCAGGGCTTCCTGGAGGTGGTGACGTGGGACCTGTGTCTCAAAGGCTAAGAGGGAGTGAGCCAGACAAGACAGGGAGGGGAAGAGCCTACAGAGTGGAGCCACATGGGCCAAGGGCAGGGCAGGTCCACAGTCCACCTTTGTCCCCTGATCCCAGTCTGGAGCTGGGCTCAGCAAACACAGGGGAACTGCAATGACCCACCCTGCCCTACTGAGGGATCAAAGGTGGGTGTGCTGGGAGGAACTCCGACACTCAGCGTTGCTGTGGCTGACCTCACATGGCTAGATTTGAAGCTGCGGGTAGGACTGTCACCAGGGACAGGGTCATGAGGACCGTCTGGGCTCCATTAGTGAGAGTCAGCCTCATCTGTGGGCAATGGGGAGCAGGAGAGGGGCTGATCAGCTTGAACCTTAGAAGATTAGGAATGATGCAGCTGGCTGCAGAGGGATGGAAGGGTGGAGGGAGCTGAGCAGGAGGTAGGGAGACCAGGTAGCGGTGACTGCTGAGTCCTGGGAGAGATGATGAGCCCCAAACACTTGGGCTGTGCACTGGGACTGGAGAGGAGACAAACTGCAGGAAAATGGGCAAGGCTAGCGGTGGGTATTGTTATCAGCTCTATTTTATACTGAGGAAACTTAGGCAGAGTTTAAATAGCCTGCCCCACATCACCTAGTTCATAAATAGCAGCACTGGGGTCCTAATCCAGCTCAGTCTGCCATGAAGCTCATGAAAGAATTATCCCAATGACCCAGCAGAAATCCAAATCAGAAACTGTATCTGGGGGAGAAGGCAATAAACCCCTGCAGCTAGGCGGGGTGGGGGGTGGTGGGGTGCACAGGGAGTGGGTCCCACCTGCCTCTATTATCAAAGCAGAGACATGGAGAACTCAGAGCAGCCAGTAGGGGTGGTTTTTCCACCCTGGTGAGATAAGGAGGGACACACAGGGAGTGCTGGAAGAGGACTCAGGTGGGCTAGGGGGTCAGTGGGAGGGGTTCCCACCTCTCTCTCTTGAGGTTCTGGTTTTAGAACATGCCAGGGAAGGGGCCTCTGGGGTGTTCCAGAGCAGCACAGTGCTTCCCACACTCAGAGTGCACCTATTGAAAGAAAAACCTTAGACAAATTAAATTTAGCAGAGTTGATTTGAGCAAAGAAACAATTCATGAACCAGGCAGCACCTAAACCAGTACAGGTTCAGAGAGGTCCACCTAGCAATGTGGGCAGACAGTATTTATAGGCAGAAAAAGGAAGGGACATACATAAGTAGCCTGAGTGGTTACTGCTGGGTGTTTGCCTTCTTTGGATATGTCTGAGTAGTCTGCAGCCTGTAATTGGCTGCTATGATTGGCCAAGACTCCGCTACTTGTTATAAAAATATACTGTCAAGTTAGGTTGCAGTTTGTTTACATATTAATTTATAATACAGAGGCAGCTTTAGGCCAAATTTAGTTTAATTGAACTCATCACAGGCTCTTGGGGCACTGGTTTAAATGTGGGTTCCTAGCTCCTTCCCCAGAGCTGCTGGTTCCACAGGGGGGGTAGTACAGTGAGACCAGCTTCTCTCATAAACATCCCTTATTTATTGTGATACAGATGGCTCTAAAAAGCACACAGCTTGGGACCACTGGCCTTGTAGACAGTGTCCATTAACTGATCTGGACCTTGGGTGGATTTTTTTTTCAATTGCTCTTACCACTTTTTTAAATGGCTTATATTTAATTTTTTTCTTAATTTTTCTTGTGATAAAATATTTATAATATTTAACATTGTCAGTATTTTTAAGCATACAGTTCAGTGGCATTAAGTACATTCACATTGTTGTGCAACCATCACCACCCTCCATCTCCAGAACTTTTCCATTATCCCATACTGAAGATCTATACACATTAAACACTAATTCCTCAGTCTCCCCTCCTCCTAGCCCCTGGTAACCACAATTCTACTTTCTGTCCTGATAAAGTTGATGACACTAGGTATGAAATTACATAGTATTTGTCCTTTCGCGTCTGGCTTATTTCACTTGACATAATATCTTCAAGGTTCATCCAAGTTGTAGCATATGGTCAGAATTTCATTCATTCATTTGTTCATTTATTTATTTATTTAAAGACAGGGTCTCACTCTGTCACCAGGGCTAGAGTGCAGTGGCATCATTATAGCTCACTGCAGCCTCAGACTCCTGAGCTTAAGCAATGCCTCCTGCCGCAGTCGCCCAAGTAGCTGGGACTACAGGAGCACGCCACCACACCTGGCTAATTTTTCTATTTTTTGTAGAGAGAGGGTCTCACTCTAGCTCAGGCTGGTCTCAAACTCTTGACTTCAAGTGATCCTCCTACCTCAGCCTCCCAAAGTGCTAGAATTACAGGCATGGGCCACCACGCCCGGCCTCGTGCCTTTTTAAAGCTGAATAGTATTCCGTTGTATGTTTATACCACATTTTGTTTATTGATTCATCTTTTGATGGACAGTTAGGTTGTTTCCATCTTCTGGCTTACAGTGAATAATGCTGCTGTGACTTTCGTGTACAAAAATCTTTTCAAGTTCCTGCTTTCCGTTCTTTTGTGTATATACCCAAAGTTAAAGTGCTGGATCAAATGACAATTCAATGTTTAATTTTTTGAGGAACTGCTGTATTGTTTTCTACATGGCTGTAGTGTTTTACATTCCTATGAGCAATGCACAAGGGTTCCAATTTCTCCATATTCATGCCACACTTACTGTTTTCTGTTTTATTTGCTTGTTTATAGTAGCCATCCTAATGGGCATGCAGTGGTATCTCCTTGTGGTTTGGGTTTGCATTTCCCTAGTGATTAGTGATGTTGAGCATCTTTCATGTGCTCATTGGCCATTTGCAAATCTTCTTTAAAGAAATGTCTTCTCAAGTCGTTGGCCATTTTTTTTTCTCGCAGGTATTTTCCATGAAGTTTGTCCACTTTTAATTGAGTTTGGCTTTTGTTGTTGTTGTTGTTCTTGAGTTTAAGGAGTTCTTTATATATCCTGGATATTAATCCCTTATCAGATATGTGATTTGCAAATATTTTTTCCCATTTCATAAATTGCCTTTTTACTTTATTGATAGTGTCCTTTGATGAACAAAGTTTTTTGTTTTGGTAAAGTTCAGTTTGTCTGTTTTTTCTTTTGTTGCCTTTGGCTTTGGTGACATATCCAAGAAGTGATTGCCAAATCCAATGTTATGAAGTTTTTCTCCTATGGTTTCTTCTTCTTAGAGTTTTATAGTTTTAGCTCTAATATTTAGTATTTGATCCATTTTGAGTTAATTTTTGTATATGGTCTAGGTAAAGGTTTAACTTCATTCTTTTGCATGTGAATACCCAGTTTTCCAGCACCAGTTGTTGAAAAGATTGTTCTTTCCCCATTGAATGGTCTGGCACCCTTGTCAAAAATCATTTGACCATATATGCAAGGCTTATTTCTGGGTTCTGTATTCTATTCCATTGGTCTATATGTCTGTCCTTATGCCAGTACCACACTGTTTTTGTTATTATAGTTTTGTAGTAAATTTTAAATCAGAAAGTATGAGACCACCAACTTGGTTCCTCTTTTTCAAGTTTTGGCTATTTATGGTCCCTTCAGATCTTACGTGAAGTTTAGGATGAATTTTTCTATTCCTGCAAAATACATCATTAGAATTTTGGTGATTATTGCATTGAATCTATAGATTGCTTTGGATAGTATTGCTGCCTTAACAATATTTTCTTTTAATCCATGAATGCAGGATGTCTTTCCACTTATTTATGTCTTCTTTAATTTCTTTCAGCACTGTCTTGTACTTTTCAGCACACAAAAAGGGACACAGATCTCTCACCTCCTTGGTTAATTCCTAAGTATTTTATTCTTTTTGATTCTATTGTAAATTGAGTATTTGTCTTAATTTCCCTTTCAGATTTTTTTTTTTTTTTTTTTTTTTTTTGAGACAGAGTCTCGCTCAGTTGCCCTGGCTAGAGTGCAGCAGCATCATCATAGCTCACTGCAACCTTGAACTCCTGGGCTCAAGCGATCCTCCTGCCTCAGCCTCCTGAGTAGCTGGGACTGCAGGCATGCAACATGATGCCTAGCTAACTTTTCTATTTTTGGTAGAGATGGGGTCTTGCTCTTGCTCTTGCTCAGGCTGGTCTCGAATTCCTGAGCTCAAGCAATACTGCCTCAGCCTCCCAGAGTGCTAGGATTACAGGTGTGAGCCACCGCACCCAGCCTCAGATTGTGCTTTATTAGTGTTGGGAAATACAACTGATTTTTGTGTGTTGATTTTGTATCCTGCAACTTTGCTGAATGTGTTTATTAGTTCTAACACTTTTCTGTGGAATTTTTAGGGTTTTATATATATAAGATCATGTCATCTGTAAACAGAGATAATTTTACTTCTTTCTCTTTTTTTTGGATGCCTTTTCTTTTTCTTGCCCAGTTGCTCTGGCTAGAACTTCTAGTACTGTGTTAAATAAAAGTAGTGAAAGCATACATCCTTGTCTTCTTCCTGATCTTAAAGGAAAAGCTTTCAGTCTCTCACTATTGAGTATAATATGGGTATAAAATATATTTATGAGGATAAAATATGTTTATGGGTTTTCATATATGGTCTTTATTATGTTGAGGTAGTTTCCTTCTATTCCTAGTTTGTTATGTTTTTTGTGAAAGAGTGTGTCGAATTATGTCAAATGCTTTTTTCTGTATCAGTTGGGATGATCATGTGGTTTTTGCCTTCATTCTGTTAATATGGTGTATTATGTTGATCAATTTTTGTATGTTGAACCAGGCTTGCATTCCAGAAATAAATCTAGCTTGGGCATGATATATAATCCTAACAGCAGGTCCTCAAAATTAACTTAATCCGTTATATCCATCAGGGTTCTCCAGAGAAACAAAATTAATAAGATAGAGAGAGAGATATGTACAAGAGGAGACTTATTATGGGAATTGGCTCATGTAATGATAGTGGCTGAGAAGTCCCATAATCTGCTGTCTGCAAGCTGGAGACCTAGAAAATCTGGTGACATAATTCAGTCTGAGTCTGAAGGCCCGACAACCAGGGGAACTGATGGTATAACTCCCAGTTCTAGGCCACATGCCTGAGAATGGGGGTTAGAGGGTGCTGGTGTAAGTCCCAGAGTCCAAAGGCCCCAAACCAGGAGCTCCAGTGTCCAGGAGCAGAAAAGCATGGACGTCCAGCTCAAGGACAGAGAGAGACTTGCCTTTCCTCCAGTTTTTGTTCTATCCGGCCTTCAGTAGATTAAACGATGCCCACCCACATTGGTGAGAGTGGATCTTCTTTACTCAGTCTACTGATTCATATGCTGATCTTTTCCAGAAATATTCTCACATGCCTCTTTTATAAAGGCACTAATCCCATTATGAGGGTGGAGCCCTCATAACCTAATCACCTCTCAAAGACCCCACCTCTTACTACCACCCCTTTGGGGATTAGGTTTCAACATATGAATTTTGGGGGACACAAACATTCAGACCATAGCAGCTGGTAAAATATTATTTCTGAGTGTGTCTGGGACAAAATAAATAAAGCAAAAATTGATAGAATTTAAGGGGAAAATAATCAATTCTATAATAATTTTGAGACTTCAATGTTTTACTCTCAATAATGCATATAACAAACAGATATAAGATAAGTAAGGACATAGAGGACTTGAACAACACAGCAAAACAGCTAGATTTAACAGACATACACAGAACACTGTACAACAACAACAGAACACACATTCTTCTGAAGTGCACATGGGACATCCTCTCGGATAGGCCATACGTTAGGCCACATATCAGGTCTCAATAGATTAAAAAAGGTAGATACCATACAAAGTATCTTCTCCAATCACAATGAGATGGAGTTAGACATCAATAATGCAAGGAAAACTAGAAAATCCACAAACTAGAAAATTAAACAACACACTTTTAGACAACCAATGGGTCAAAAAAGATATCGTAAGGGAAATTAGAAAATAGTTAGAGAACAATGAAAATAGAAACACAACATACCAAAACTTACAGGATGCAGTGAAAGCAGTGCAAAAAGGGAAATATATAGCTGTAAACACTGACATAAGATAAGAAGGTCTCAAATCAATAATGGTATAAATTCAAATTAAAGTATTATATTAAATAACTTAAGGATGTTAGCTATAATCTCCATGGTGACCACAAAGAAAATAGCTAAAGAGTATACACAAAAGAGATGAGAAGGGAATTAAAGTGTTTCAGTATAAAAAAAAAATCAACTAAACACAAGAGAAAACAGTAATATAGGGAATAAGGGATGAAAAATGTTATATCTTCTTGCTGTATTGAACACATTTTGTTGATACAAAATATCCTTTGTCTTTTGTAACATTTTTTACTTAAAATCTATTTTGTCTAATATTAGTGTAGCTTCCCCTGCTCTCTTTTGGTTACTATTTGCATGGAATATCTTTTCCATCCTTTTCACCTTTAGTCTATTTGTGACTTTGGATCTAAAGTGAGTCTCTTGTAGACAGCATATAGTTTGGATCATATTTTGAAAGGCTAATGTATAAAAACAATTATGAGTCTAGGTTTATAATTTAGGGACTAGAAAAAAAACTAAACTGAAAACTAGCAGAGGGAAGGAAATAATAAAGATTAGAGCAGAGATAAATTAAATCAAGAGAAAAACAATACAGAAAAAAAGAAACAATATTATATAATCTATAATATATTTAATCTGTTATATATAATATGATATAACCAGCTTAACTTCAATAGCATACAAGACTCTGCTTCTTTGTAGCTCTGTCCCCACCCCTTCTGGTTACTGTTGTCACAAATTATATCTTTATGCATTGTGTGCCCCAAAACATAACTGATGATTGCCCATGCATTTCCTTTTATCAGAGGTCTTTATTTCTTCATACAGCTTCGAGTTACTATCCATTGTCTTTTCATTTCAGTCTGAAATGAAATGCCTTTCATTTCTTGCAGGGCAGGTATTGTGGTAAAAAGCTTGCTCGGCTTTTGTTTTTCTGGGAATGTCTTAATTTCTTCCTCATTTTTGAAGGATAGTTTTGCTGGCTGTGGGATTCTTCATTGACAGTTTGTTTTGTTTTGTTTCTTGCAGCACTCTGAACATATCTGTTGGGTGGATATTTAACCTTTCTGAGCAACTGCTTCTGCCGGCCTAAAATCAGGTTAATAATATTTACTTTGTGAGTGTTTTGTTAAAAGATAAGATAATATAGGCAAAAATACCTAGATTAATGTTGGGGGCCTGGTAGGCACTTGGTAAATCATAGCAGGTATAATTCATATCTTCAAATGAGGAAGCTGAAGCCCAGAGCCCCATGTGACTTGCCCCAGGTCACACAGCCAGTGTGGAGGAAGGAACTGGAGCTTAAATATGGTCTTTTGTTTGCCTCCTGTTGCACTATGCCCCACTGACTCAGAGGCTACCGCATCATCTAACAAGATATCTGATTTGGCAGGGCCTGGCCATACCGGACAATGCCACTCGCCCTGTATACCTGTCTCCTCTGGCTATCCACCAGTGGCTTCTGGACCATCCAGGCTGAGAACACTAACACCAATGTGAGCATGAGGAGCCATCACCGGGGCCTGGCTCCAACCAATGTTGACTTTGCCTTCAGCCTGTATAAGTACCTAGTGGCCTCGGCTCCTGAAAAGAACATCTTCATCTCCCCTGTGAGCATCTCCATGGCCTTAGCTATGCTGTCACTGGGCACCTATGGCCACACGCGGACCCAGCTTCTCCAGGGTCTGGGCTTCAACCTCACGGAGACATCTGAGGTCGAGATCCACCAGAGCTTCCGGCACCTCCACCACCTCCTTAGGGAGTCAGCCACCAGCTTGGAAATGACCATGGGCAACGCCTTGTTCCTTGACCACAGTCTGGAGTTGCTGGAGACGTTCTCAGCAGACATCAAGCGCTACTATGACTCGGAGGCTTTGGCTACAGATTTCCAGGACTGGGCTAGAGCCAGCAGACAGATTAATGAGTATGTCAAGAATAAGACACAGGGGAAAATTTTCAACTTGTTATCAGATCTGGATAGCCCAGCCGTCCTCATCCTGATCAACTACATCTTCTTCAAAGGTACCCCCACCCATCCCACTCTGACAAAGGCTATCCACTATTGCCGAGAATAGTAACAGCCATCAAAATCCAGGGCACACTCTTGGGCAAAGCCTTTGATTTTACAAAGCATATGCACATCTGGGAATCTCCATCTTCACCACAATCCTGTTGGGAAGGTGGAATCATAGCATTTTACAAAAAATCAAAATAACACCCAGAAGAGCTGAGTGACTCACCCAAGTTCTGGCAGGTTGGTTCAAGGCCCATACACATAACCATGAACAGTCTGGCTGTGTCACTCCCCACAAATATTGACTATCAGGCACTGGGCCAGGGGCTGGAAATACAGTCTAGGACTGACATAGCCCCCTGCCTCTCAGGAACTCCCAGATGCCCCCAAAGCCTCTTGCACACATTGCCCAGGCACTCATGGCCAGCTCTGACTAGGTCCCACCTCAGTTTCCCAAAGTGCCTGTTGCTAAAAAAATCTCCAGAAAGACTTGTTAAAATTACAGATTCCAGAGCCTGTGCCAGACCTACCAAAGCAAAACCTCTGTAGGAAAGCCCTAGAATTTGTATTTTTAACAAGTATTCCCTCCCACCCCAGATAATTTTTTTATGATCAGGCAATTTGAAGACACATTATTCCTGAGAATAAAATCTAAACCCCCTAGTCTAGAGCAGTGGTTCTCAACTGAGGATAATCCCCCTACCCTCCTGGGGATGTTTGGCAATATCTGGAGACATTTTGGGTTGTTACAACTGCGGGAGGGTGGAGTGCGCTCCTGGCAACTTGTGGGTGGAGGCCAGGGAGGCTGCTAAGCATCCTACTCGTAATGCCCAGGACAGCCTCCCGCCAGTGCTATCTGCCCGCAAACGTCCGTAGTGCCAAGGCTGGGAAAGCCTGGCCTACAATCGTCTCCTTTTTCTGGCCTCTCTGGTCTCCTGCCTCAACGCTTTCCCTCCTCCAAGCTGTCAACATACAGCAGACAGGCAGACACCCACACACACCGTCCCACCACACCACAGCCTTTTCACAGCCTAGAGCATGCCTGTCTCCCTGCAAGCCTGTGTTAGCCTCCTATTGCTGCCGTAACAAATGACCACAGATTTGGTGACTTAAAACAAATTCATTATGTTACAATTTGGGAAGTCAAAATTCCAAAATGGGTCATAGTGGGCTAAAAGCAAGATTTTGGCCAGGCTGGAGCTTCTGGAGGCTCTAGGGGAGAATGTGTTTCCAGGCTTTTCCCAGCTTGTAGAA
The DNA here is from genome assembly GCA_023783475.1 of Daubentonia madagascariensis. NCBI lineage: Eukaryota > Metazoa > Chordata > Mammalia > Primates > Daubentoniidae > Daubentonia > Daubentonia madagascariensis. Next base: position 51,752,125 of record JAKFHU010000485.1, on the reverse strand, counting down.
GCCTCAAAGCCAGCATTGGTGTCACTCCAACCTCTGCTTCCATCACATCTCCTTCTCTGACTCGACTGTCCTTCCTTCCTCTTCTACTTGTGAGGACCACCTGCTTAATCTCCTCAGCTCAAGGCCAGCTGACAAGTAACTGTACTTCCACCTGCAGCTTAATTCCCCTTTGACATGTAAGCTAACATATCTGTGGTTTCCGGGGATTAGGACATGGACATCTTTGGGGGCCATTATTCTGCTGGCCACAAATTCCCAGCCCCTTCTGTCCAGTGAGCCCTCTCTCAACTTATCCGACTGTCTCTAAAATGTCTTCCCACCCTTCTGATCTTAGCTCAAAAGTCACTTCCTCTGTGAAGCCTCCCGATTCCCCTAGGAAAAACCTTTGTCCTCATGTGCATGCTCTGCAGGTTGCCCAGGCCTTGTTTTAGCAATCATTTTGTTATAACATGTAACCCGGGACCCAAGTGGTTGAGTTTTAGTTAAGCAGTCTTGTTTAAAGACATGCAGGAGAAACAGCCAAAATAAACAAGCAAAGGCAGTAATTACAATATTGAACATGTGTCTCTCAACATCATCACGGGATCATCTGGGTCATAACCCCCAGCAAAGACTCCTCCTGCTCCCCCTTCTTATCCCCTCCCACACCTCCTTATTGCCTGGACTGACTTAGCATCTCTGCGAGTACCTCCCCTGCACCTGCCTCCGGATCTTGCTAATTCTCCATCCCAAGTCTGGGAAGCTCCCGGAGCAGCCGCCCCCTCTCAGGGAGGCGAAGCTGAGAGTCTGACCGGGCAAAGCCAGCTTTCTTTACACCTGGCAGTGGGAGGGTCAGGGAGGCTGGGCACATTTGCCCAGAAATGGCTCTCGGGGCTCCCACAAATGCCACAGGCCATCTCTCCCACGATACTGTGCACTGCTGTGCAGGGTGTCCTTGTCTCTTTCGGGGCCCCAGTACCTTTGCTTAGTGCCTGGCCCACGGAAGGACAGTGGTTGCATTGAGATTCTGGCAACACAACTTTGGGAAAAGGCACAGTAGACCCAGGTACAGGGAGGGCCCTACTGAGCCTGAGAGAGGCTGAGCGTGTGTGGGCAGCTTACCAGACATTGATGGGGGTGAAATGCCTCGTTGTGCACAGATTTTATATGATACCACAAAACTAATTGGCAAGCCCTTGGTTAAGCTTGGGGAATACTCTGAAATGTTTCCAGCAAGCCAAGATAATAAATAGAAATGAAGTGTGGTATCACTATTATCACTAAATTTAGGACGTGTAAAATGTCCCTGGTACATTCTTTATGTATTGGACTCTCCTGACAGCTCTTTTTAGAAAACATTAAAAATATTGTTAAAAGATTTTCTAGGGGAATCATCCTTGCTCTCTCAGATTTTCTCCCATAAATTCTTAAGTTTCTCTACCAACAGTTCTCCTAAGAATTTTCAAGAAGAAATCCCCTAAAGTAGAGATTGAACCCCATTCTGTATTTTGTTTTATGCCAAACTAGATGTTATGCTTGCTTCTTGAAAAGAAATTCAGTAAAAAGCAAGTAGCAAATTTTAAGAATGAAAAACTTGACAAAGAAAAATATTTTATTCACTCTTTTTTCTTTTGCTCGAAGTTGGACAAGTTAGTCCCAAAACACCACCCCCTCCAGTTCTGAGAACTTCAGACTTCCTTTGGAAGATACACTGAGAACCCTCAAATTCTCTGACTGGCTGTGAGACAGACAGATGCTGAGCTCACACTCGTCAGTGTCTGCAGATCCCAAGGTTAGAAAGCTAGTTCAGGAGGGACCAGGCACAGCTCCTGGGGCACCCGGCTCTGTGGCCACGGCTCATTTCTCTCCAGCCTCCAACTTCTCCCTGTTGTCTCCATCAGTAGCCATTGCGGGATGTTTGAGGCTGGCTCAGCATCAAGAATTTGGGCTGTGCCATACATAGATCCCACAGGCGGTGGGATGGAGAAGGATCTACCTGGAGCTGCGTTCTGGCCACCTTTAAGCAGCCCCAGCTGGGAAATGGTGACCTCACAAGGGCTTCAGGGCTTGCAGTCAGGGGTAGTCAGGACACCTGAGGCCTGCTGGACTCAGGGGCCTCAGTCATCAGGTTAAGGCTGGGGAGCCGTGACCTAGAGCAGATGTCCTGTGAGACAGGCCATGTGAACATCCTGCAGGAGGACTCAGGGTTGTTTGGAATAAGCTCAGAAGCGTGGAAGAGGCCCGCAGGTGCCAGGCAATCGAGCAGGCTTGGTTCAGTCTAAGCAGCAATTTTCTTCCCCTCAGAGCTTCTCAGTACTGCCAGATCCCACCTGTGAAGGTGGTGCGTTCCCCATCCCGAGGCAAGCAAACAGGCTGGACGATGGGATTGTGGAGCATGGGAGAGGGATCTGAGGTCCCCGTGGGTGGGAGTCTGTGACCCCGAAGGGGCCTTCTCACTCTGACTCTGCACTTGGGACATGTGGTTTACAAGGAGGGACCATGCGGTGGAAGCAGAGCCTCCTGCAGGGGTGTGGGTACCACCAACGGGGCCAGCCAGGCTGTCGGGTAGAGATGGAAGGATGGCCCATTCCCCCAGCCACCCATCCCTGCCCCCAGGGACCTTGAGTTCAAGGCATGAGGCCTAGCACCACTTCCGGAGCCACAGAGCCGCCACTCCAGGCTGGGGACCGAGGCAAGGTCTGGGCCAGGTGAGTCCTACCCCAGATCCGAGGACCAGCCCTCTCTTGGTCTTGCCCCTCCCCATGTTTAGAAGCCAATCTCGGAAACAGAGCTACTCCCCCGCCCGTTCCAAAAAGTAGAGGACAGAACAGGCTTTAAACCCCTGGAATTTTCACATCTTATGGGAAAACTCTTGAGGCTCAAGTGGGGGACATTCCAGGCGTGCAGGAGGCTGCTATGTCACACTCTTCCGCCATCCATGAGGCCGCCGGAGTTCCGTTTCCCTCTCGGCCCTACAGGCCTGTCTTCTGCCTTCTCTCTCCCTCCTCTTCCCAGGCACCTGGGCACAGCCCTTTGACCCGGAAAGCACCAGGGAGGAGAACTTCTACGTGAACGACACGACCGTGGTGAAGGTGCCCATGATGTTCCAGTCTAGCACCATCAGTTCCCTGCGTGACTCAGAGCTCCCCTGCCAGCTGGTACAGCTGAACTATGTGGGCAACGGGACTGTCTTCTTCATCCTTCCCGATGAGGGGGAGATGGACACGGTCATCACCGCACTGAGCCGGGACACGATTCAGAGGTGGTCCAAGTCCCTAACCATTGGGTAAGCCCTCTGGCCATCGTGTTGATTTCTGCAATGCACCTGTTCCCAGAAGGTGGGACAGGTGGAAAGAGGGCGCACCTGGGCATCCTTTCCCCAGACTCACCTTTGGGGCTCCCTCTTTTCCTGTCTTCTGGGTCCCCAAAGGCTGTGAGGTTCTCTGACCTAGAGGTCACACTTATTTGTCAATCTGTCAATCAATGCTGAGATACTTTGGGGCATTCCACAAAGTGAGGTCCCCTTTCTCTATGAGGTTCATAGCCACCCTCTGTATTATCATATTTTTGCATCTTTTTTTTTAAAGTGAGCTCACCAACTACCCAGCTCCCCATTTATCCATCTTGTTATCTTACTTACCTGAAACCAAGCCCTGCTAAAGATTCCTGGGAGACCCCATTAAAATACCATGAAAATGACCTCTGTATCGGTCATGGAACCAATGCAAAGCGTATGAATGGTTCCTTAGCCACACAGGGGATCTAACTCTTCTTCAAACAATCAGTAAGTAAGAAAGTGAGGATATACACAGGTATAAATGTGTAAGAATAAAGAGACAGGTGTATATGCTGATGAGCTGGGGATGAGGAGTAGAGCTGTCTGTAACCTTGGCCCAAGCAACAGGCTGGTGCAGAGTTGGCTTTCAGGGAAGATCAGCTGAGGCTGTGAGTTAGCAATGAATGAATGAATGAACAAATGAACTCATTTCCACCCAGGGCAGCTCTAAGCTAGATAACAGTTGAAATTATTGTCATGCATGTGCCCAGCCGGGCCCCTCACCTTGGAGGAGGAAGGAGGTGTTCTTGAGAACATGATCCTCACTCTCAGAGATTCAAGTTCTGTCTGTGCACATGAATCAGAAAATGCCAACAGCATAGAACCTGGTGGAGGTGGGCTGGTGCGGACTCAAAGGGCAGAGGGGATGCAGGGGAGGGAGTGGGCACTTGCATCTGGGATAGCTCAGGAAGGCTGGTGGGACAGGTAGCATTTCATTGATTCATTTATTCATTTGATATCCATAAATGGAAGCACCTGCTATGAGGCCCACATTAGGCTAAGCACATGGGATAGAATGGTGAATAGGACAAAATAGAGACCTAAAAGAAAACTCATCATAGAGCAGAAAACGGATTCTAGTGGAATTAATAGTAGTACAGTGATGTAAGATCTGTCTGAGAGAGAGACAGAGAGAGAAGTAAAATGCCTCTGTCTGGGGGGAGGGAACCCTGAGTCTGCCCAGGGAACGGGGAAGGGCTGCACAGCAGATTACTTTTACATTGAACTACCTTGAGCCTGAGGGGACATTCAGCCAGTGGGAAGTGGCCCCAGAGCAGCCATGAAGAGGAAATGGCACCAATCAAGTCAGGGGATCTGTGCCCAGAGCACAGCAAAGTAGGGCCAGCAGCAACAAAGGGGACAAATTGGCTTGGATGAACTTTGTGGTCCAAGAACTTTGCAGCAGAAGATCTAGGAAGAATCTCTTTTACTTTATGATATTAATATATGTGTGTTTTGTGGTTTGTGGTTTCAGGTTGTTTTTATTTTGAATTACACCCTCAGAGAGTGGTTCATTGCTGGGTGCTTCTGTAGAGGTTCATCCAGTTCTGTGGGTACACGTGGAAGTGCCTGGGAGTCTGACTTCCCTCCTGTAGGGAAGAGTGGTGCAATCAGCCTTGTGTTTCAGAGAGATCCCCTATAACTATGTGGGGACACTGTTCTGGAACCATCCGTACCCACCCTTGAGAGTGTGTGTGTGCGTGCGCACATATGCATGGGTGTGACCCTGTGTTCAGGATGATGCTAGGGATCATTTTGGCAGCTGGTCACAGTTTCAACGCTTCCCATCCCCACCCCACCCCTGCCCCCAAAGGGAACCTGTGATTTAGATGTAATGCCACCAGCTGGTGATAATGCCCCAAGGTGCAAACTATAAATTCCAGACCCTATTCCGCTGACAGTGAGGTGAAGGATAACCTTTCTCTTCACACCTAAAATAATCTCTTCATGAAAATACATCAATGTGAACAACATCAACCAACAATACATACCCCATCTCCTCACCCTCAGAGAGCTGCCAACACAGCGCAGCAGGTGGCAGGTGGCAGACTAGTCCTGGTGTCTTCAGTTCTGCTACTCCCCACTTGTGTGACTTTGGGGGGCTGCCTCAGCCTAAGTTGCAGTCTCTCCATTTGGAAATGGAAGATGTTGATTCCAACTTCCTAGGGTTTTACGTGTGTGTGCCAAAGAGATGAGGCAGAGAAGGTAAAGAACATAGGCCACGTGTTCGGGAAGTGCTGCTGTCCCCTCCTTTCTGTCAGTTACTATTTCCCCGTCTAGAGCAGAAGGCACACGCCCACTCGCCCTAGGTCCCTCCCTGACACCTGTTGAAGGGTACAGCTTAGAATTCACGCTGGCCGGTTGCCCGAGGTCTCCAGGCCTCACCCAAGGCTGCTTTTGCTCGGTGAAGAGAGGTTCTTGTGCCTTCCCTCCCACCTGCCAGAGGGCCTGTGTACCTTTCACTGCTGCCCCTCAGTTTCAGGTTTCAGGCAACTTCTCTCCCTCTAGGGAGTAAAGGAAGAAATTTAAAAATCAAACTATTGCCTTGATATGTCAAAAAGTGTAGATGCCCACGCCACCCCCACCATAATACCACTTACCTTTCTAGAAACCCTACCTGCCGCACCCAGTGGAAACTGCCAGCTGAATCATCGAGTTCTTGCAGAATCAGAGTTTTAGCACCCAAGGGCCGTGGGAAAACCTGGGTTCAACTACCTTGTTGTGTGGATGAGGACATGAGCACAGAGGGGGGCTGGACCTGGCAAAGGCCACACCACTCCTCCCAGCTGGGTGTTCCCTCACTCCTCTGCTGCGACCAGGGTGTGCTCTGGGGACCAACAGGACTTCTTTAGGGACCATTGTCTTAAGCGCTTAGTGGTCCAACTGTATCACAGGTGGAATTGGCTCAAAGGAATTTCTGAGAAAAAAAGAATGTGCAATTTAGGAGCACAAAGAGGAAGCTGCCTGTGTGGTGGGGCAGAGGTCTGCCCCTTCTCCTGTCCCCAAGGAGCAGGTCAGGCCGGGAGGCAGGAGCTAGAGGGATCACATGAGGAAAGGGCAGTCTGGCGGGGAGAGGAGGTGCTGCCCTGGAATATCTAATCCTGTCTGCTTGTCCCGAGCAGCCAGGTGGACCTGTACATCCCGAAGGTCTCCATCTCCGGAGCCCATGACCTGCAGGGTGTGCTGGCAGACATGGGCATCTCAGACTTGTTCACCAACCAGGCAAATTTCTCAGGCATCTCTCAGGAGGCCCAGGTGAAGGTATCTAAGGTAAGTGTCTTGGGAGCCCACATTTATTTTCCTTCAAAATTCACAATAAAAATAATAATAATCAGCAACCCTGAGCTCATTCATGAATGGGCCTCTAGGTCCCAGGCTGAGCACCCCAGGTCTTGGCCAAGCCCCTTGTTCCACTATGGGGTAAATAAAGGCTCAGCAAGAAAATGTGGTGACCCCAACAAGGGAGGGCCACAGCCTAGGCGTCTGCCCATCCCACTAGACCACGCAGAGGGGGCCCTGTGGGAATGCATGGCAGCCCCAGCAAAAAGAAACAGGGAAAGTGGCAAATGTCTAACCGGGATCAGATGGAGCCTCCTACCCAATTACAGTCACTAACTTTACTCTTTGGCTTTATGTTCGGTGATGCAGTCATTCAGAAAATTTTTATTGAACATCTACTAAGTGCCCCAAACTGTGAGAGGCTCTCAGCCTGCCTGCATTACTCAGACATGGCCCCTGCCCTCAAAGCACAAGGGCTTTGTGGACACTACAGTACCTGGCACACAGTATGTGCTCAGTAAAATGCATGCTGGGTGAGTGACTTGAGTCACTACAGCTACCTCCTTATAAGGCAGGTATTACCCCAATTTCTGAGAAGAGGAATCTCTGGCTCAGGGAGGGTACATAGCTTGCCCATGGTCACAGAGCTAGCAAGTAACAGTCTGATATTTGACCTCGGGTCTGTTGACCCAAAATCTCATACTCTCAAGACATACTGCAAGGGTTCTGATCCCAACTCAGCTTATCCCTAGCTATGGGTGCCTATTTACAGAGCTGCTCAGAGCCTCAGAGTCCTTGCTGTAAAGCAGAGTCAATTGGGGCATTGTGACCTCACTGAACATCACTTGTTGTTTAATTAGCCAGGTTATGATCCACTAAAGGCTTTCAATACAAGCTAGTCAAACATTTGGCTGATCTTAGAATTTCCTCTAATTTTGATCACAACAAGGGATGTGGTAATGGTCAAAGATTTACATTTTAGATTCTGCTTCAGTTTTCCCAAACAGAGCAGGCATAAGTACTTTGCAGAAACTGAACCCTAATATTTACCTAGCAGAGTAGAAAGGAAGTAAGGTCTCCTCTGCCAGTCCAGAACCCAGTAAGAAGCACCCAATATGGATATTGAAGTCCAGTTCAAGCCATGAGACCCTAATGTACATGCGATGGGCCCAACCTGCCCTTTGTGTAGAGAGGAGGCATGGGTGTGGCCGGATTCTGGAGGTAGACAGACCTGGGCTGTTGTCCTGGGGCTGCCACTCAGATGAGGAGCCTGGAAATGACCTTCTTGGAGTTTCATCTTCACCTGCACAAAGCTGAGGGTGGAAGGAGTCCAGGCAATGAGGCCTGGAAAGCACTAACACGCAGCAGATGCTCACCACCTGCTGTCTGGTCCATACCTAACAGGTGGTCCATAAGGCTGTGCTACAACTCAATGAGAGGGGTGTGCAGGCAGCTGCCTCCGCTGGGGTCACCCTAAACCTGACGTCTGAGCCTCTCACCATCAGTTTCAACAAGCCCTTCCTCATCTTGGTCTTCGACCACTTCACGTGGAGCAGCCTTTTCCTGGGCAAGGTTGTGAACCCGACCTAGGAGAACGCCCTCCCAGGAGCCATGGCACTGTCTGACTTTGGGTACGAGGAACCCCATGGAAATGTTTTAAAGGGTGGGTGATTTCCCCTAATCTTCTCCAAGTTCTCCTCCATCCAACCAGAGTTGCCTGTACCTTTAGATATCTTGCAATAAATAACCATCACTGCAACCCCGATGACAAATGTGGTTAAGGGAAAGGCCTGGGGACACTGAAGTTTGCACAGCTATAAACTGCCAGGCCTGGTGTCTTGGTCCATTCCAACTGCCATAACAACGTACCATAGACTGGGTGGCTTACAAACAACAAAAATTTATTCTCGCAGTTCTGAAGGCTGGAAGTCTGAGATCAGGGTGCCAAACTCATCGGGTTCTGGTGAGGGCCTGCTTCCTTGTTCACAGATGCCTGACTTGTTGCCGTGTCCTCAAGTGGCAGAAAGAACAGAGAGAGCTCTCTGGGCTCCCTTTTATAAGGGCACTAATCCCATTCATGAGGGCTCTATCCTCATGGCGTGATCACCTCCCAGAGGCCCCACCTCCTAAGACCATCCCCTTGGGGGTGAGGATTCAATATGTGAATTTTGGAGGGATACAAACATTCAGTCCATGACACCTGGTACCACCACAGGAGGAGCAGTTCCTCCGGCCAACAGACCAGCCTCAGTTCCTTGACAAGTACAGGTGGATGTGGCATCCTTGATTTATATGCTGGACCTTAGGGGTCAGGGTGGTGCAGGGGCACGTGGGAAAGAGCAAGGCTTCAGAGTGTGACTGGCCTGAGACGGAATCCCAGCCGGGTCACCAGGAGGTAGGACGCTGGAGCTGTGCTGCTCCTTCTAAGGTTCCCTGGGGGGTGGCTAGAAGTTTCTGGGCTCCCACAAAGGGGCTCCAGCTGAAGCCTGCTGTGGGCGAACAGCGGAGTCTCACTCCAGAAAGATGGAAGGGGACTCGTCAGAGGTGTGGGATCCGTTCTAACATTCATTGATTTTCCTTTCTTATTACGAAAGCAATGCGTGCTGAAGCAAAACCCCAGGGAGAAACTCGGGTCAGGCCATTTTGAGGTAGTTGACCTCCCCCTAAACCAGTGTGACCCTCCCGCTCCCGGCACTAGTAACACTGTCTCTGTTTGGGGGGTTTTGGGATTTGTTTTGTTGGGTTTTGTTTGTTTAGTGTGGTTTTTACATTTCTCATTTTTATAAACCAAACAACACAGAGTTTATCAATTTCCTCTCCCCTAACTCCAGCCAGTTGAATACACTACATATGTGCATATGTACACATATATTTCAGAGCCTGCTTTTTTATTTATTAATGGAAATTTAGAATAAATCAAAAGTGACATTTCAAATCAATGGGGAAAACAAATTGGGTTAAAACACTTATTAAAAATGTTTGGGGACAACCAGGTAGCCAGCTGCAAACAAAGTACAGTTGGAGTCATTCCCATCCTTATACCAGGATCAACTCCAGATAGATCAAACATTTAAATATAAAAATTGAAATCATGACATAATAAGTAGATATATGAGTGTTTTAAAAATGATTGCATAATGAGAAAGACTTATCTAAGAATGCTAAAAAATCCAGAAGCCATTAAAGAAAATACTGATACATTCAACTACATAAAAATTGTTTAAAGTATAATCAAATTTAAAAGACAAATGACAATCTGCCAAAATTCTTGCCATTCATGTTATTACGCCCAAAGAGTTAATTTCTTCTACAAGTCAATTGTTAAAAAAAACCAAAGTGAAGTTCTAGTTGGCCCTAGAATAAGGGTAGCTGTAGGAATATGAATCTTTTACACATCCTCCCAAGAAGCTATAAAATCAACAGTAGTGCATATAAAACTACACATGACCTAAGCCTTCACCATTACATTATTAGATGAAATTGGAGCCCCAGGAGGGGGGAGATGCAGGAGACAGAAAAATATTTGAAGAAATAATGACTAGTTCTTTTCCAAATGTGATGGAAACTATAAACACATGGGTCCAAGAAATTCAACAAATAAAAAGCAGTAGAAATGCAAAACACACAAGCCAAGGTACAACATAATCAAATAGCTTAAAACCAAGGATAAAGGGAAAATCTTAAAAGCAGCCAGGAAAAAAAAAAAAGACACATTACATACAAGGCACAAAGATGAAGATGAGGACTGGTTTTTCATCAGAAATTATGCCAGCCAGCTGACGTGATGCACTAAGAAGGGCACATTGCTTCTGCAGAATTTGTGCCCAAAGTGTACAGCCTGAGGTTGACATGAGGAAATATCATACAAATCCAAATTGAAAGAGATTCTGTAAACTATCTAGCTGGTATTCTGCTAGGGTCCTAGTCAAGAAAGACAAAGCCTGAGGAGCTATCCCAGGTGATTGAAGGGGACTGAGGATATGTGACAACCAAATGCAGCGTGGGTTCCTGAATTGACTCTGGACCAGAAAAAGAACATTGGTGGGACAACTGAAAAAATGGAATAATATCCATATACTATAATATCACTGCATTTCCCTGGTCTTGACCATTGTTCTGTGGTTGTGTGATATGTTCATATTTGTAAGAGCTGGATGAGGGTATGTGGAAACACCATTATTTTTGAGAATTTTTTTAAGTTTGAAGTATAAACAAAAAGTTAAAAAAGAAATCATGCAAGCCATAACACAATGGAACGACACCTTTAATAAGTTCTGGGGGGGGTGGAAATGTCATAATATCTTTCAAAAAGAAAAAAAAGAAAAAACAATCCTTTAAAAATAAAGGCAAAGATTTTTTTCAGACAAATAAAAGCTGAGAAAATTTATCACCTTCACTAAAGAAATTTTAAAAGTAATTCTTTAGGCAGAAAGAAGAGGATTCCAGATGGAAACTTGTACCTACTGGATAGGGTAAATATGGGTTAAAAAATATAAAATATCTTTAAAATAATTGACTGTTTAAAGCAAAAATAACAGCAATGCATTTTGGTATGCTAGTTATCAACTTATTGCTTCTCAGTTCCAAATCCTCCCTTCACTGCTGCTTTGCAAAAATGGATCTGGACCTTTTCAGTACTTTTGCTTTGCCAGCCAAGCATGATGTTAAATTTTGTCAGTAGAGAGTGCCAGAGAGACACTTGAGGAGGATGAGGTTTCACCTCCCTGGTTCAGGCCAAAAAGACCATTAAAATGAGACAAAAGAACTAGATGATTAAGGAGAGGGAGGGAGGATAGATGTCATGTACCTTGAGAAACTGGAATTGAAGGTTAATTCCTTAAATATAAGTACATATTTGTACCTTTCTAACACACACACACACACACACACACACCCCTGATTCCTGAAACCAGCATCTTACCTAATAAGAAAACACTAAATGCATTTCCACTAAAGACAAGAGTGAGACAAGGCTGCTTGTTTTATCCACTACCATTTCACTTTGTACCAGGGGTATTAGACAATGCAATTAGACAAGAGAAAACAGAGGCATAAGAATTGGAATAAAATGAAGTCAAACTTTCTCTATTTGCAGATGACATGGTAAAATTCTGCATCATTGTAACTACACAAGATGGTACCAAAGTCCATATAGAAAAAATGCAAATGAATGATAACACAAACCCAAACCATTAAAGAATTTTGCAGGATATCAGGATATAGAATTAACATACAAAATAACAGCTTCATATATACAAATAACAACAGTTAAAACAGATAATGGAAGGGAAAACCCAATAGCAACCAAAAAGATACAACACTTAGGAATAAATTTAACAAGAAATGTGCAAAATCTATATTGAGAAAATTATAAAACATGCTTCAAAGACGCAAAATTAGACTTGAACAAATGGAAATATATTCCTTCTTGAATAAGATACCTCAACATCATTTAGGTATCAGTTTTCCCTAAGCTAATTTATCAATTTAATGGGATTCCAATAAAGAGCCCCCACAATTTTTTTTTCTTGAAGGTAGACAAGATGATACCAAAGTCCATATAGGAAACTAAACTTGCAGGATATAGCCAGGAAAACACTGGGGGTGGCGGGGGGTGGGGGAGGAAGATAGGAAACAATATAGGCAAACCAATGAAATAGGTTAGAAAATCTGAAAATACACCCAAGTACAAATGGAAATTTAATATTTGATAAAGAAAGACTTTTAAATAAATGTTATTGGAACAACTGGATAACCACTGGGGGAAAAAAGATAAAGTTAAATCTGTTCCCCATACAATAAAGTAAGGATAAGCTAAGGATCAGAGATCTAAATGTAAAAAAATGAAACTTTGCAAGTACTAGAAGAAAACATGGGTAAATTCCTCTATAATTTAGATATTAAAAAGTTTTATAACCATGACTCAAAGTCCGGAGGAAATCAAAGGATTGATAAATTTGACTACATAAAATTTTTTTTTAATTTATTTTTTAATTGCATGGTCAAAAAATTCATAAGCAAAATTGAGACCAATGAAAACCTGAAAGAAAATATTTGCAAGTTGTATCATTGACAAAAAGCTAATATCACTAATATATAAAGAACTTTTTTTAAAAAATTAAGGAAAAAATATCCAAAGTCTTAACAGAAAAATGGGCAAAAGACATGAACAGACATATATAGATATAGATAGTACTCACCATCATGTGAAAAATATGTTCAGCTTCACTTAAAAAACGTCAACCTCACTTAAAAACAGACATATAGATATAGATAGTATCACTAACGTGAAAAATATGTTCAACTTCACTTAAAATTAAAAATGCAAACTAAAACTACAGTGAGATACCATTTTCCACCCATCAGATTGGCAGAAATCAGAAAGCTTGGTGATACACTCCATTGATTGTGTGGAAACAGTATTCTCACACATTGCCAGGGGATGCAAAACATTCCCTGTGGGAGGGAATTTGGCGATATATAATGTGCTAGTTTCCTAAGACTGATGTAACAAATTACCATAGACTAAGTGGCTTTAAACAACAGCAATAAATTCTGATACAGTTTTGGAGGGCAGAAGTCGGAGATCAGTGCTGGCAGGTTCCCTTCCTTTTGGAGGCTCTGAGAAATCAGTCCATGCCTCCCTCCTAGCTTCTTGTGGCTGCCAGGAGTCCTTGGCATTTATGGACTTGTAGACACATCACTCCGATCTCCGCCTCTGTCTTCAGGTGGCCTGTTCCCATAATCTCTCTCTGGATAACCATTGGGGAAAAAAAAGATAAAGTTAAATCCATTCCCCATACTATAAAGTAAAGATAAACTAAGGATCAGAGATCCAGATGTTTAAAAAAAAAATGAAACTTTACAAGTACTAGAAGAAAACATGGGTAAATCCCAAATGTCCCAAATCTCCCTCTGCCCTTCTCCTTTTAGGACACCTGTCATTAGAGTAAGGGCCCACCCTAAGTTCAGAATGATCTCATCTTCTGATCCTTAACTTAATTACACCTACAAAGACTCTTTTTCCAAATAAGATCACATTCACAGATTTTGAAGAGTAAGACTTATACATATCTTTTTGGGGGGTCCACTATACAACCCAATATATACAACAAAAATACAGATACATTTACCTTTGATCCAGAAATCCCACTTCTAAGAATTTAGCCTAAAGACACACCTCTGACAATTTTTTAAATAATCTGCACAAGGTTATTAATTGGAGCATTATTTGTAATTGCAAAATATTGGAAACTACTTAAATTAATGCCCAAACAATTGGTTGAAAAAGCAGTAGAGTATTATGAAGTTGTCAAACAAATGAGGAAGATCTCTATGCACTAATTTTGTGAGGAAGAAAAAAAAAATAAGAAAGCACAGAGAAGTAGCTTGTCCTTCTGAAAAGAAATACAGGAAGAATAAACCAGAAAGTAATTCGATGGTTACTTACAAGATATTGAGGAGGGAGCTGGACCAGAATGGAAGGGATGGGGGGGAAAAGGCACTTCTCTTCGTGTGCCTTTCTATGTGGTTTAGACTTTTGGAATAACGTTAATATCCTATATATTCAAAGACACGATTAAATGTAAAAGATGAGAAATGCTTAAAACTGAATTTAAAAAGTGAACTCAGATATATTTCAAATAAGTAACCACACTGATGGGGCTAGAAGAATTAATCTAAGTAACTTTTGAGTGCAGTACTTGGAAAATATACCCCCAGTTTTAAGGATAAAAAACTGCAAACAAATCTTGATGCCTTCTTTGCAGGTAGTCTCCATACAAAGGAAAAATTTTGTAATGAATATTTTGTAAACAAAGGTACATTTAGCTACAATTTCACATTTTCCTTATGTATGGTGACTTTGGGGACACCCTATATATTTATACCAGGGACAACCTGAATATCTAAATATGTGTGTGTATGTGTGTGTGTGTGTATTAAAAAGAGTAACAGATTTAAAAATATTGAGTAAAACTGAGTCCATGAATCTATACTGACAATGCTAATAAATAAATATCCCCATATTTGTCTATATAAAACAAGGGTGAAAATGACATTAGACGTGACCGACGCAAGTATGGGTACTTACTAGTAAAGAGGGTGGGTAATAAACCAACTGACTGTGCACCCTGCAAAGATGAAGGACATTACAGTCTTCCAGCTCCTTGCTTGTACTGCTTTGTCCCTTAGTTGCCTTCAGTGCAATACTCCAGAAAATAGAGATCTCTGTAGAGGTTCCAAAAAGCACTCAAACCATCTCAGAAAATTGGTATTTGGTGATTTTTGTGATGCTCTGAATGTGTGTCATGAGGTTCTTCAGAAGATGATACAAGTAGGAGCGGGAATGAAAAGGAACCAGAATGTTTTGTGGCCCCAAAGGCAAGGCTTGGGGTTGTGTTCCACAAGCTATGCCCAAAGCTCAGATTTAATACAACGGAAAATTATATTTGAATGTGTTATTTGTGTTGGACAAACATCTTAAAAATTGAGTGAGAAATCAGGCTCTTGTTTACCCAAGAGGTTGATTTCTATTCGCTCTTTTGACATGAACTGGAAAAGAACATGCAGCGAAGCATCCATAGATGCTCCTTAAATTGACAAAATCTCTGAGTTAGATTCAAGGATGTTGGAGTTGGATGACAGCGAAAGCCTCGTAGGAATGGTCTTAAGTCAGTGGACTTGGGCGTGTTATCAAAGTCTTCTCAAGGCAGTGACTTTCTTGAGGAACCTGACAGGCTGGAAGAAAGAACTAAGCCAGACCATTCCAAAGGTTCTACAACTACTAATTGGTTAGAAAATGGAAATAAATAGAAACTCACTTCTCTTTTCCTTCCCTTTCCATCTGACCAAGAGATGGATAAAGATTTTTCACTCCATTCCAGTTCTAATCCAGGAACTAATGAAATGTACCCCCCAAGCTGTTTGTTTCAGTTTTCCTAGGATGTTTTGTTAAGCATTTCACGGTGAGTATTTAAAGCTCAAAGGTTTGGGTCATCTTTGTTTAAGATGTCCTCAGAGATATGTTATCAAAACCACAAGGGGGTTTCAGCCTAAGTCTAGCTACCCGCTGCACAAAGAGCCAATTATTGAGACAGCAAGGACTGCCAAGGAAGGGAGGAATTTAAATATGAAAGGCATATCTGTTGGGAGAATGGGGGGGTGGGGAATAGCCTCAAATCCATTTCCCCCACGACTAATGGAGATTATGGGCTTTTTAAGGAGGGCTATATGCATTGGGGCAGGTAGTGGTGTGATTAACAAGGGGCTACCTGCATTGGGGCAGATTGTGGGGGATGGTGAGTCTTGCAGTCAGGAAGTCTGCCCAGAGGACTTCAGAATCTCAGCTCCTTGTCTTGCAGAAATTCTACCTTTTGAGGGAAACAACTTAGAAAGGTCAAGTAGTTAGTCAAAAGTCTGGTCATCATGCCCTACTGGCCTCAGAATCTAAACCGTGAGAGGGAGAGGATTATAAAAAACATATAAGGGTCATTGAAATTTGTTCACAGAGCCAGTTACACATGGACAGTCTTCATAACCACCTTCAGTGTTCTCGATCTACTTCCTTTGTGCGTGTAAAAGGGAATTAAAATGGAATTAATCAACGAAAAAGAAAAACCAATGTCAGCCCATCAAAAACAACTAAAACTTGACTCATTGGAAAGGTGTCATTTGTGTTTTTGTCCTAATAGGAATAGGAATAAAGTTACTTTTTTCCCCTCATAAAAGTTCTATACAATTTTGAATTGATAATCTTTAGCAAAGCATCAAGTCAGAATATTGGTTTGACCTGTATCCAGAATACTTTTATTTATTTTGAAAAGAGTTTGAGTATTTTTGTTTTTATTTGGAAACCTTTTTGATCAGAGAAGGTAGAGAAAGAGGGGTTTTGGGGTTTTTTTAAAATGAATATTATAGGTTTCTAGGTTGAGTGTATTTTGTTTTCTTGAATCTTGATTTAACAATTAGATACAATGGTCTGTTAATGAGCCTTAGTTGTCTCTAGAGCTTGGATTTCTTAAATAAAACTTCTAACGTTGTCTACACGCTGCTCATAAGACACTTGAGTTTCCTTAAAGCTTTTCTTAGGGTGAAAATTATCTTGCCTGACCCTTTTAATTTATGTTTAGTGATGGCCTAACTTTTATGTAAGGCTATAATGGAGAAATAGAACTCTAGTCTTGGTCCAATATTCATTTACTCTTTTTTAGGTTTTACATATACATTTGTATTTTTGTAACATTGCATTTTGGCCAGTGTTGTGAAAACATTCCGCTAGTATGAAAGAATGCCCTTTCTACATGAAAATATTCATTTTATGTCAGGTAGTTTATTCTCATCTTTTTGTATGTGGAAAATCAGAAATTGAGCCTACTCTGGAAAGACGGCATGGGATGGTTGAGTTTGGTAGAACCTAAACTTGGTAGCTTCCTTTTTCCATATGTACAAGTATGAAAGTGCTCATTGCCAAGGTCTTGATCCATTTACATTGCAGGGGAGCTTTTTCTGTAGTGATGAAGTTCTTGTTTGTATGCCTCTCTTCTTTGTGGAAACTCTGTATGCATGGTAGCATTCCTGCTTGCTCTGTTTTATGTACTTAAGAAAAAGAAGTTTCCATTGGCTGGTAGAATATCTTTTATGTAAAGCAAACTTTCTTCTCATGAAAAAAAAATGCTTGTTTTACAGATATTTGAGGGGGTTAAGGACAGGTAAGAGCTATGCACAATTTTTAACTCAGGCTCTGAAAAAGTATATTATTCTAAACATGTTTGGTAGCCTATATAGGCCTTTAAAGTGGATTTGTATGCCAGTGACTTTTTTATCTAATATACACAAACATTTTACAATAATACTACACTGTTTTACATTAATACTACATGTTTGTCTGTGTGAATTCTACTTGAATAAAGGATGTCATAAGCATGATTAAAAAAAGATAAAATGCATGTATGTGAGTGTACAGACATAGATATAGACATATGGAGAAGGGAATTGCAAAATGTGGAAAAAGTTAAAACTTAGTGAATCTAGGTAAAAATTTTAAGAGTTCTTGGTACTATTCTTATAATTTTACTTTAAGTTTTAAATAACTTAAAAATAAAAAACAATTTAATTAAAAACTGAAATAAATAAATAAATAATTACCAGCAGCACAAAAGAAAAATAGAGGATAGAACCAGACAGTTTATAGTCAAGGACAGGAGCATACATGCATGCGTGGGGGGTGTGTATGTGTGTGCGCGTGCGCATGTGCGTACCTGTGCCCAGATGCCCTGTGAACATCCTGATCAGTGTCCAAGTTTCAGGCAGCCTATTTCCTGGTTTACCTAAAGGCTTCTTCCTCCCCCCACACAGGGTTCAATACTGGGTCCTGGGTCCTGGGTCCTGGGTCCTGGGTCCTGAAGCCATGTGGCTGGGTGGAAAATTGCCACTCTGGGCTGGGAAGGCCGCCTATGAGATCCTGGGTCTGCTTTTCTGAAGTGAGAACCCTCAAAAATCTTGTGGTCACTAGGCAACCATTCATTCCCATCACCACCATCACCCCCCTACTTCCTGAATGTAGCACTTGGAGTCCTGAACAGCTAAATAGTCCATTCCTCTGCCTCAGACAGAGCCATAGACAATGCTGACAGCAGCCCCATTTGCCATGCCTGGCACTGAGTGGGGTGCCATAGACATCCTGTTTATTCTTAGAACAACCTGCCTGTGAAGTCAGTACTATTGTCATCTCCATTTTACATGCTACGGTCTTAGAGACACAGAGAGGTTAAGGGATTAGCCCAAGCTTGCACAACTGGTGCAACTGGATTCCCATGTTTGAATCCAGCCTGTTTGGCTCCAAAGTTTGTACTCTTAATGGCTAAAATGAAGCTCTATTCCTGACAAGTTATTCCAGGTGGAGAGGTTGGCCTTAGCTTAAGCTGGGCCCTCAGCTGGGATTTAGCCAGGGCCAGTGGGGCAGGCCCACTGAGCATTGACTGATGCATGCTGATCTGGAGAAAGGGATGTAAGCAGAAGGAACATGAAGAAGTGTGGGCTCCATGCATATTGCGTGCCTTCAAGGAGAGAGAGGTGCAGGCACAGGCACATGTGCATCCTACCCTGACTGGGCCTCCATGTAACAGTATCACTACAGGGACTCCATGATCCCAGATCTGCAGTGGGACCTTGGGGACTGGCATCCTTGTCTCATGGTGGCACAGGCAGCTGTGGTGTGCTGAGGCATCAAATGTGGGTTTACAGACCATGGGAAACCTTAATGGAGACAGAGAGGGGCGGTGAGCAGGAGAGGAGGCACATGGCAGACATCACAGCAGAAAGGACTGTTCACACACTCACATGGCACAACCTGGGAAGAGCCCTGGCCGGGACTGGACCTGCCAGGCTGGGCTAGGGAGATGTGGGTTCTTGCTGGCCATGGCTGGAGAAGCCTCTGGGGAAGGACCTTTTCCATACCAACCATCTCCCCTTCTCATCTCTCCAACTGTGTGCTAATCCCAAATCAAGAAGCATTTTTTCATCTATAACCTAAAATACATGCTTTTGGCTTGGAAAAGAAATAATGGGGCTTTTGGATTCAGATTCCTCTGATATTGCCTCTCCCCTGCTCCAAAACCTTCAATGGCTCCCTACTTCTCCTGCCCCCCAGATTGCCACACCCCATGAGGAAAAGAATCCCTCTCTCTCTCTCTCTGTGCCTAGATCTTAGATCCTGCCCCCTAGCACCCACACAATGTCATGTGGAGTAGCTTCACTCCTTCCCAAGTAGGAGGACCATCTTGTTAGTTAAAATCTGCTGTCACAGTAGGTGGTTGTGCTGGTTAAGTCAGGGCCTTAGGAGACACAGCACTGCCTTTGGAGCCAGAGACCAAGGTTTGGATTCAAATTCAGAGCTCTGTGTCCTTGAACAAGTTACCTGACCTCCCCGAGTGTCTGTTTCTTTATACCCTCTAAGGAAAACCTATCACTTCTCTCCTACTCAAAAGTCCTTTTGGCTGCACCAAAGAAAAAGCCTGTCTCAAGGAAAGCTTTGTCATTTAGCCTAGTGGAGGAGGCAGGCTGCAGGTGCTAACCAGTCAAACTCCTCGTTACCCAGAAGTTTCCCCCACCTCACTGGGCACTGTCCTGAGTACAGCTTCTCAGGGTGACCGTAATGGACCTGCCTGGACCATCAGCTTTGCATCCCTGAAGACAAAACAGATCAATCTGCAATCTTCTGGGGAGTCAGGGTGAATGAAAGGCCTCTGTGATGTGGAGGAGGAGGAGGAGGAGGAGGAAGAGAGACAGGCCTCTTGGAATCCAGCAGGACACTTGCCCCAGGCATGTGCATGTTGCAAGGACTTGGCAGGCCCTTTTTTCCCTACCTCTGTCTAATGTAGGGGAGGATAAATTTTACTTCTACCCATCTTAGTTCTTTGTTAGGATGGACCCCTGTAACAAAAGACAGACTAACAAGAAAAAACCAAACAAGTTTATGAATGTGTGCTACACACATCACACAGGAGAGACCTCAATGAAAAGTAACTCAAAATGGTGACTTAGAACTCCACTTTTATAGCACATTCAACAATGAACAATAAATTAGTAGAGAAATGACAGGACAAAGGAAGGGGTTTTAGGTTTCCAAGGGCAGGAAACCATGGTAGGTAAATATATAGTAGGAAATTGATGGAGCAAGGTTTGTTTGCAGATTCCTCTGGTACCGTTCCTGGGCCAATAAGAGTCTAAAGTCACCTCCAGTAAAGGAGAATTTTAATCCTGTCTTTAGGCAAACGGGGGGAAGGGTAAAGAGAACTTTCTCTCCATTGGAGCTCGCCATTTGGGCCTTCAGCTCAAAAATAATTTTTATGTCAAAGAGACATATTTTGGGGGAACATTTTCTGGTTTCCTTCACCACCACCTACCTGCCCGAACATCCCTCTTGATCTGACCCACACAAAGGACACTGCAATTCCCTCACTGTTTCCTGGAGTCCGAATGTCTGATCATGGCCTCATATAACTGTCCCTTCTTGTTCTGGAGACATTTAGCGCTGTAGGCCCCAGGACAGATTTGCTTTAGACGCCCCTCCATCTCTGCCTGAGGAGTGACTTTCAGAAGTTGTGCTTCCTGCCTGAGGGAGTTTCGGGAAGGGTTCTACGTCTCCCCTGAGTTTACTCGGGTCACCAGAGGCCTCCCAATCAGAGCTTTCCCAGTTGTTCTGCAGAGGCGTGTGAGAAGCTGAAGGCCCATAACAACCGGAATTCAGATGGCCTGGTTCTATTCTTCTCCCACACTAGCAGGAAAGGCCTCCATGGGCGCAGGGGACAGGGCTTACTTACCCTCTGAGGTTCATTCTGGCTCTAAAATTATACAACAAATGCCATTCGTGTAGCCCTTCCTCTGCACTAGGCATGGTACTAAGCTCTTCACAGGTAACACCTCGTTTCATCCTGCTGGAAGTCCCAACAGCTCAGCCTTGGGAGCCCCATTTTACAGATTAGGAAACTGAGGCTAAGAGAGGTTAAGTAGCTTGTTCAGGGTCACACAGCTGGTGAGAGAGCTCAAACTATGGTGTTATGCGTTGAGTTTTCTTACTTTCCCGTACGACTGGAAGATGACATGGTGTTCGAGGTCAAAGGATGGGCAGCACCCCTGCTGGGAGCAGTACAGGGATCATGTCCTCACTGAAGGATGAGGACTTCTGAGCCAGACACTTCCAGGGCCAGGGCTCACAGCCTTGGAAACGATATTGTCCACCTTCCTGTTTCCCTGGTGCTGCTGAGATATTCATAGACCTGCGCCTCAGTTCTGGCCATTTCACAGAGGAGGAAAGGCAGGCTCAGAGAGGTTAAGTTACATCCCAAGGTCCAGTAGCTAGGAATCCGGAGCAGAGGACCTGGGATTCACGCCTGGGGATGCGGGGGGGATGCGGGGCGAATGCAGGGGGGATGCAGGGGGGCACAGGGTCCGGGAAACTGAAGCTTTTACACTCTTTCCAATACATTCTGCTGCTTTCCTTTATAAAGGTCCATTTCTCGAATCCCAGCAGCAGTTTTAAGATTCTCCCAGATGGTTCAGTGCAACACGATGACTTATGGCACTTCTGAAGCCACTGGGGAACACCATGCCCCAAGATGTGCACACCGGCTGGTTCCACTCAGACATTTGGCAAAGCAGACACTTCCCCCAGCCAGCAGGAAGCAGCTCCTGCCTCCTGGGAGCCCACAAGCCACCAGCTGCAGAGCTCAAAGGGTGTGGGCAGGCCAAGGCTGGGCCTTGTGTGGTGTGAGCTAAGGTGCCTGGCCGGCCTGGCCCCTCTACACCTCACCATCCATCAGCAGAGCAGGGGCTCCCCAAAAGGAACACTCTGGAAACTTCTTGGGCACTTCTGCTTTCACAAAGGTTTGGCATTTAGGGCTCGAGGGTCAGTGATGCCAGACCTACTGGAACGTGCAGGGCAGTCCACCACAATGAAGAAGCCACCTGGGCCCCACAGGACTCAAATGTCCACCTCAAGTGCACACGAGTGAAAAACCCATCCCAAGATTACCTGAGCCTATACCCTCACAGTCTCAAGGCTGTTTTATTTCATATAAAAATATCATTTTTCTAATGGTTTTACTACCCACTGAATTTTCTGTGATGACAACTACCATGTAATTGGGAAAGAGCTATATTTTGTTTTCTCTGGAATTTTAACAAGCATTATTTACCATTTCGGAAAACCCTATCTTTGGTAGGACACTTGGTTGTAGTGTTGAATGACCAACACAGCAGTGTGTGGGCACACGGCGTCTCCTGCAAGTCCACATTTGCCTGCCCTGCACATCTGCCAGTGCTGTTATGCCTGAGCATTGCCATATTCAAAGGCACTTTATTCTCTTAAAATTCACTTTTATTTCAACTTCATAGTATAGTTAGAGTATTATTTCGTTTGTTAGAAAATTTCGTGGGTAGGTTATATTAACTGTAATTTTCACTGCAAGTGTAGTAAGGGGCACATAACAAAATATTTATATTATAAAAAAGAGAGTCTGATAAGTCAGAAGTTTTGTCTTAAAAATCTCCACCAGCCTTGACTTTTGTATTTGATTCAGTCTCATGAGTCCACCTACATTGTGAATTCAATTGACCTTGAAATGGTCTTTATACATAATAAGTAGTGATTTACCTGTCTGTCTCCCCCACTGGGCTGACAGTTCCTTGGGGGGTGGGAGAGCAGGTCTTAAACATCTCTGCCCACCCCCATACACACACAGTGCCAGCGCTGGGTTGTGGGCTCAGGGAGCATCCGTGGGGTCCACCACTGCCTTCTTTCTCACGAGGTGTTCAGCACCTAGAGCAACTCAAGAGAAATCCCCACACCCCATCCCAGAAGAAGCTGAATCTTACTAGGGCAAAGCCTGCAGATGAAGAGCAGGGGTTCTCACGGTGGGATTTCGGTCATATTCAGGGTTGGAGAAGGACCTGGGAATATGGGAACCCTCCCTCTCAGCCTTTGGTTTTCTAGAAACTCCACCATCTCCAAGCAGGGCGTTAATTAGTAACAATCCCATGGGGTGGGTGGGTGGGGTCATAATTTGGAATAGCAAATACCTGCTGAAGCTTAACCTTTTTGTCTTTGCTGAATGAAGGACTTTCCCAGGCTGCAGAGGCCACTCACTGGTAAGAGGTAGTGGATACAGGAGACCTTCAGAGTCTACCCAGGGAGGGACATGAGAGGAGATGTTCTTATTGTCTCTGGGTGGGCTCCAAGGTGAGGGGTGGGTGGCTAGGCAGTGCAGGCCTGGATCCCAGACTCGATGGGGACTATGCACCCAAGCTAGGTCAGGAGTGAGGTGTGAGTTACAGACACAGGGGGCTCCTCTGCAGAAAGGAGGCCAGGGCAAAGAGGCTTGGAGGGCTTGATATTTCACCCACCACAACTCACTGCCCAAGTGAACAAGCCTCCCCCTTCCAGGAGTTGGGGGGGTGGGGTGCTGTCCCAGGCCCACTGCATTAGGGCTTAAAAGTGGTAAGCTGGTGATTCTTAGCACTTGGGTTCTATTTAGGAAGGTGCATCCTCGCTGTGCTTGATGGTGCCCTAGTCCAAGAGACACCCCCCACCCCTGCCACATACAGACTTTGAACAGTTCAGTAGATGAACAAAGACCTTAGGGGATATGTGTGCAGGGGCACCCGGGCATTACTGGGCTGCCACTCTGCAGACTGAAGGAGCTTCAGAATGGTGAGGTAAGACCTAGCATTTGGAAGGGGTGACATCTGGTTAGTGTGCCAGGATAATTTCCTGACAACTGTGATAGGAGAAGTAATCCTGAATTCAGGAGTATTCTGCCATAGCCTTAATTCACAAAATAGTACTAAATACTATAATATAATTGTCTTAGTCAGCTCAGGCTGCTATAACAAAAGACCACAGAGTGGGTGACTTAAACAACAGACATTTATTTTCTCACAGTTCTGGAGGCTGAAAGGCCAAGATCAGAGTGTCAGCATGGCCAGATTCTGGTGGGGGCTCCTCCCTGGCTTGCAGACAGCTGCCTTCTTACTGTGTCCTCACATGGAGAGAGAGAGGGAAGGTTCTAGTCTCTCATCCTCTTCTTACAAGGACTAATTCTATCACTGGGCCCTACTATCATGATCTCATCTAAACCTAATCACCTTCTAAAGGCCCTGACTCCTAACACCATGACATTGGGGGTTAGGGCTGCAACTTATGAATTTTGGGGGGGACACAAGCATTTGGTCTGTAACAATAATGAAGGTGTGAAACTGGGTATGTTTGGTACACTGAAGGAGGTATTTACCCAACATTTACAATACTGTAATGACCTATGGAATGTGAGCTTGCCATTTAGAATTAAAAAGAATTCTCTAAACAGTGACATTTGAGAAACACAGCAGAAGCATTTCACTGCTTCTTTGAGGTAATGCCATTCAGACTGCAAGGAGTTAGGCCCTGAATTCTGTGGCACTATCCAGCATAAGCAAGGAGCCATGTGAGCCCTGGGGCTGGGGGTGGCTTTGTCCTGGGCACAGACAAGGGAGAAGAGGCCTGGGAGCTTCACCTGCCACATTTTGCTGCAGGTGGCCCTGGGTCAGAGTGAGGGTCTCTGCCAATGGGAATGATTACAGCATCGTCCCCCAGGCCCACCAGGCTGGGCGTCTGGCCCCACCCAGGCCCTCCTGGGGCAGTGGGCCCAGAGAGTGAGGATGAGGGCCCGGGCATCAGGGCATCTCGGTGGCCTGCCCAGCCAGCCTCTGGGACTCAGGCCTATGGTGTAGCTGAACACCAGGAACCGAGTTTGGACACAGCCAGGTGGCACAGCCCAGCCCACAGCCACTTATTTAGATGGAAAACATGCAAGTGTTCTGGAGCCAAGCTCTGTGCCCAGGGACATGGAGGGAGCCCAGACAGGTGGCCCTGGTGGGGACAGCTAGTGGTGCGAAGAGTGACCGGCAGGGCGGGAAGTCTGGCTCCACTGACTGTGTAGCCTGAGCAGGGGAGCGAGCAGTCACCCCAGGAGATTAAGTGCAGTGAGCCCAGGCCTTGGGCTGTATAAATGGGCTGTGCCTCCTCCTCCTCTCCTGGGAGCCCCAGGTATAGGCAGGAAGACCTACAAGGAACCAGGTAGGAGAGGTGCAGGCAGAGGAGAATTTTGATCAAAAATCCAGGGAAGCACGGGCAGAACAGGGGCAATGTGTATGGCCAAAGTGTTGTACCCCCATGATATTCTGAAATTTAAAAAATAAATTAAAAAAAAAAAAAATCCAGGGAAGCTCAACACCTTCCCTTTTCCTTGGCCCCTTGCCACTCAGGCCCTCCAAATCCCCAGGCCGGCAGGTGGCAGCCAGCCTGGATGGGACAATGCCTTAAGCAGAGCAATGAAATGCAGTGAGGACCCGCCTCACCCTCTGTGCTGCTTCCTGCTCCCGGAGAAGGGGGGAGGGAGCTCTGCCCTGGCCCTGGGGGAGGACAAAGGGTCTCCTGACACCCTGGTCCCAGGATCTTTCCAGCCTTGCCTCTCCAGTGGGGCACTGGATGTGGGATGGACAGCACCAAGGTGGCACAGCTGGAACCAGGAGACTTGCAAAGCTCGGGGAGGCAGAACCACACCCCCAGGACAGACATCTGCGTTTAGAGTCACATGCCCACATGCTGGTGGCCTCCTCTCATTGTGCGGGGACTCTGTGTGCTGCGTGTGTCTGTGCATGGGTGTGCGTTAGATGAAGTGGCAGTCAGAGGGCCCTCGCACAGACAGGGCCAGGAAAGGCCCAAAGTCTTCTCTTAACTAAGCTGGAGCTAACAACTGGGGCATGAGAGAGAATTTTGTTCAGGTCCACGACAATGAGGGGAACAAGGGATTGTTAGGAGACATTTCCTTGCTCTTGTGTGCGATTCCAAGAGGGCCTGCGGGTGGAGCTATATTTTGTCATCTGGGGGCTGGGGAAAAGGTGATCTTCCAGGAATTTACTTTGCCTTCCTGAGCTGTGGTTAAAGGGAATGCCTTTCCCAGTTGGGGTGAGAAAGGAGATAGAACGCTCCCTCCTCTATTACTTGAGTAAGAATGATGCTTTTCAAGGAGGTGGTTTCTGCAATGAGTTCTTTGTTTAGGAAAATGCCTGGCCCCAGCTGACTCTATCTTCACCAAAGCTGATCCTTTCCACCCAAACAAGTACAAGGCAGGTAAGATGCCCATGATGAACAGGGCGGGCCAGTTTGCCTCCACCCTTGATAAGAATTTTTGTTGCCATGTCCTCAAACTGACTTAGGAAACACCACCACGCTGGTGGTCCTCATGGAGAAAATGGGTGCCCACCTGGCCCGTGAAGACTACCCGACCACAGACCCGGTGGACATATGTCTGAGAAACATGAAAACCAGGTACAACTCTTCCCTGCAACCCACACAAACAGCCTTTCCATCCTCGCGAACACCCAGCAGTTTTGTTCAGTGCACTGTGGTTTAATGCTCACCTCCCCAGTGAGCCCTAAGCTCCCTGAGGGCAGGGACAGCATGGTCCTGTTTTCCGCTCTATCCCCACCACCTACCACAGTGCCTGGCTCTTTCGTTCATTTACTCCGCCAGTACTTACTAAGTTTCTCCTGCTGTGACACGTGCACAATGCTAGGGATGCATGAGCAAACAAAACAGGCAGAAGTCCCTGCCCTCATGGAGCTCACATTCTAGTGAAGGGAGACAAACAATAAACAAATCAACAGGTCCCAAAGAATGCAGGGAAGGGGACAGGCAGTGTCAGCCCGGTGTAGGTGGAGGGCAGGGAAGGCCTTGCCAAGGAGGTAGCAGTGAGCAAACACCTGAAGATGAAAGAGGAACTGGCGGACATCTTCAAGGAGAGAAGCATTATGGGCAGAAGTGTGGAAGTTCTGGATGACAGTGTGCCTGGGGGGTTTGAGGAACAACAGGAGGCCAGTGTGGCTGCAGCAGGTGCCCATGAGATCAGAGAGGAACCAGGGCCCCATCACCCAGGACCTTACCTCACAGGACCCGGAAGAGACTTGGGTTTTTCCTAAGGGAGACGGGAAGCCACTGGAGGGCTCTGGGCAGAGGAGCAACGTGCGTGACTTCTGTTTTTAAAGGATTATACAAGCTCCTGTGTTGAGAAAAGACAGTAGAGGACGAGGGTGGAAGCAAGCGAAACTGGTTAGGAGGGCCCTGCAATAATCCGGATGGAGATGCTGCTGCTTGGACTACGGTGGCGGCAGTGGAGGTGCTGAGAACTGCTGGATCCTGCAAGAGCTGGCAGGAGTGGCCAGCGGATTGGATGTGGGTGAGAGGGAAACAGGAGTCGAAGGTGACTGCAAAGCTTTTGGCCTTAGCAACTGGAAGGATGGATTTGCCGTGTACTGAAACGGGGAAGAAAGAAGGCGGGAGGGACAGCTCTGGGAGTAGGTTCGAAAGTTCAGTCTTAAACATTCAGGTCAGAAATACATTGGAAATCTAAGTGGAGATGTCAAGAAGGGAAATCTTCTGGATCTGGAGTCCAGGGCCAGGGCCAGGCTGGCGATATTAATATAAATCTGGGCCTTACCAGCATATAACCAGAATTTAGAACCACGAGGCGGATGAGCTTGCCCAGGGAGGGGGCTTGTGGAGGGAGAAAGGTTGGAAGCACGAGTAGGCTCTCAAATGTTTGTCCAACAAATCAATCCACCTGTGGAGAAGAGGGACGACAGGTGCGGGAGGAACTCCACGGCTATGCCTGCCGAAGCTTTTCAAGCCAGAACGTGAGAGGCGAGTCCAGCTAGAGGTCCCCGGTGTCGGTTTTATCTTCATCATTCTTCCATTTTCCTTCAAATCTTTTGTGCCTAGCAAAGGACCTCAAACAAAATAAGCCCTCAACGAATGTTTGCTGAATAAATAAATGTATAAATTAACCTTCAAGATAAGTCACATCCTCAGTTATATTCCAGTCTGAGCGCCTGGACCAACTCTGCAACCGGGAGAGAATGCGGGGGATATAGTGAGTATGTGGGGATTAATATTTAAGCCCCTACTATACACCAGACATTGTTCCGGGTACTTAACATACATTATTCCTCTGAACAACCCTGTGAAATTGGCATTGGTATTTTGGGGCTATCCTTCACAGATTAGGAAATTGGAACTTCTTTAAGACTAACTTAGTATCAATTAGTAGTTGTCACACTTTTTTGGAGCCACAGAACTCATCTTTCCAAACAACATATTTTCAACAGAGAACTCATATATAAAATGATACCATCAGAGTTTCTCTAGGTAAAGACGGGTAGGGGGTAGAAAGTTCTCTTCGCTCCCCTCCCCTCCCCGTGCACCCCAGACTCCTGGAGTCCTCCTGGAAACACTGGGGGCTGTGGAAGCCAGGGGATGAAGACAGCCACCATCCAGGAGTCTGTGGGACTGCTAGAAGCAGCTGTTGGGTTAATTTGGGTTGTTTTTAAAACACAGGGAAACGGACACATAGGCATTCTTTGCTAAAGAGACTGTGAGGTGAGTCATTGGCTGAGAAATAAAACCAGCTCACTAAAGCTGAATATTTGATAAGCCAGAAATATTTTCCCTAAGATAGACCATTACAAAAGACTTGCTAATGGAAATAATCTTTGAGGAGGGAAAAAAAGAAAGTGTGACCTTTTTAGTGTTCACAGACTATGGCTTTTGTCTACATTTCACCATTGTCTGCACTTGTACCACAGAGAAATGGAAGTTTTCTTTCCAAAGGTTAAGCTAGATCAGGAGTATAGATGCAAGAGCTGCTTAAACAGATGGGAATCAGAAGAATCTTCTCGCCCTGGCCCACCTTGGTGAACTCAGCTACTGCAAGAAGTCTTCAAGTATCCAAGGTAAATCAGGGTCTTTCGTTTTCCCTAGGGCCCAACCCTGAGTATGAAATGTCACCAAAACAAACAGATATTTTTACAAACCATTTAAACTTTGATAAAGTACCTAGTTGTAGTAGAAAATTAGATTTAAATTCCAAAGACTTGAAATACCACCCAAGTTGGATGTTTTAGGAATTTTAAGCTACTTTATTATATAACATGTTTTCAACTAATTTCTCTTAAGTAGAATTCTCGCCCTCTTATCTCCCAATGCTCAAGGAGAAATCTGCCCCTAAAATAGAACTGCCGTACAGATTCATCATCTATATTGAATATAACTTGAAAAGTTCATGAAATTACACCACCTTTAGGATGAAAGAAACCCCTAGACATCATCTAGCCCAACTTCCCACTCCTTGTGGAAATCCCCTCTATAATTCCCTACAAAATAGCCCTCCAAGCTCTCTCTCTCTCTCTCAATGCTTTTAGTAACAGGGAACTCACCACTTCTGTAAAAAGCAGCCCAATCCACAAATGGCTAAAATTGTTTATTTCCTTATTTTTTTAATATATGACCTGTAACTTCTCCCTAACTTATACTTTTTGGTCTTAGTTCTATCCCTAAAACTATTAAGAACAAGTTTTGTCACCTTCCACATAGAATCCCTTGAGCTAATCAGTGTTCCTCAATGGCAGTGTTCTTGGCTTTGAGGAGAACTGTCTGTTGTCCGGAGCAGTTCTGTGCACTGCAAGGAACTGTCTGCATTCCTGACCCATGTTCACTAATGCCAGTAGTAACCCCCAGTCATTGTTATAAAAATGCTCCACACATTTCCAAATGGCAGCTCCATCTCACTATTCTCCTTTAGCTGTGGGGTTTCGTTAATATTTTCCCATACAATTACAATTTACGGTTCTAAGAGAGATTAAAAATGGCATCCACTTAAGTGGACCCAATAGGGTGACCCTGGCTTGTGATCAGGCCTCACCATCTCAGGGAAGGTAAAACAATTAAAACTAACAATCCTGCAGACCAGCACCTGAAAGAGTTTCTGCTGTGAACACATGAAAAATTGAAGAAATGGGCTGCTGTTTTACAAAGCATCCTCATGAAATTTAAATTGTAAACCATTGAATATTCCCCCTCTGTTTGCTCTGGGGAGTCAATTTTCACTCCAGGAAATTAGAGAATTTCCAGGTATTTATTACATTGATGTTACTCTTATAATATAATAATTATGTAGATACTTCATGTCACATTAGCTTCCTGGACAAAATGGCCTCCCGGACACAGCAGGCAGCTGGAATATAGGAAGCCAAAGTTCAGGAAGGCTTCAGGGACCCCTGGGCTTGCCCCAGAAAATGCCTCAGAGCACTACCAGGTGCTGGGAAGCTTCTAACCATGCCCTGCCTCCCCCCTTGCCTGCCAGAATGAAAGTCAAAGTACTCAAGGGGTCCAGGAAGCTTGAAAATCTTTTAGGAGCACCGGCTCAGCTCAAGAATCAGTAGCACAGAGTATATGCTCAATAAATATTTATTTGATGCATGTGTGCATGAATTGCCTGGCCAGAGAGTCCCTGAATCCATGCCCAGAATGTATTTCACATATTCCACAATATTGTAGACTGGGTTCCTGAGGTGTCCTGGTATGATTTTAGACTGTCACCCAGTGGGTGGCAGTCCCGGGTGCAACTCCAGACCATCCCTCTTGATGTAGATGGGCCCCATGCCACTAAATCCCAGGAGCACAGCCCTGTGGGTAGGACCACTGTGAAGAATTTCAAGGGGTCAACACAGCAGTCCCCCTTATCTGTGGGGGGTACTTCCAAGACCCCCAGTGGATGTCTGAAACCGTGGATAGTACTAAATCCTATATATACTATATTTTTTCCTACACATTCACAGCTATGATAAAGTTTAATTTACAAATTAGGCACTGTTAGAGATTAACAACAATAACTAATAATAAAACTAAGGGAAATAAGGGTTACTTGAACAGATGCACTGTGATATCATGATGGTTGATCTCATCATCAAGGTGGCGGGGAGCACAGATAAAGGGATGATTCACATCCAGGGGGAAAACGGTAGCTTTGAACACTATTTCAAGAGAAAGCCTTTGGGAGGAAGACATGTACACATTCTCCCTGAGTCATGTGCATCTCTCTCTTCTCTCTGGTGCAAAGTAAGTGTTTTATTTTAATCTATTATGGAATCATTTCTTGCTGACTAAAATTAGAAGGAAATGGCTCTAATCAGTCCTGATCACAGCATCTGCCTTGATGCTGCCCATGCTCCTCCATGGGGCCTCAAATCACTCAGCAGAGGCACTGGCTGAACCACAGACCATCTAGTTCAGTACCTTCATTTTACGAAGGAAAGAAATAGGAACCCAGGAACAGGCCCACATTATGACTTTCATGGGCCTTGGGCACTTTTGCCTTTGTGGACCTCTTCCTCCATAAAAATAATATATGTTAAAAATTACGTGACTGCATTGGTATAAAGATGAACATATTTTGGATTATATTCATCTTTCTACCAATGCAGCTGAAGTCTGTATCTTTCTTACTGTCAGAAGGAAAACATCTTCATGGGCCCTTACAGTATTGTGTGCCTTAGGCACTATGCCTACTGCTCCTAATGGATAAGTCACACCTTATACTTCAGTGGAAGGAAAATACTTGTCCAGGGTCACCCAGTGTGGCAGTGCCTCTCCTGAGTCTAGTCCTCAAACCCGTTTCACTCTTCCTTCCTTCCTTCCTGCTAAAACATCTGATGGGGTCCAGCTAAACAGGCAGCGTACACTCAGCTTGCAGTTACCCACCATGGTTAAACAGGATATGAGCATGGACTTTGCCCCAAGGTGAAGAAAAATAGCAAACACCCCTGAAACTTTCTTAAGCAGTCATTTTCTGTCATAGAAACAAGAAAATATTTTAGAAGTAAATTCAGAGAATCACGAATAGAGCTAATTTAGAATGTCAACTGTATTGACTAAATGCCTAATTGGATTTCTGTTTGCTATCTTACATTTAAACATACCTAAAATTAATTTATTGATTAGTTATCTTGATTACTAATATAAATCAGAGTAATGTGAGTAGTTAGTCTAAAGATTGACTTTTCATCATTTTAAAATCTGGTCATTCATTCATTCCTATATTCCTCCCAAGAGCACTGACTGACACTTATTAAGGGCCAGACAATTCTAGGCCCTGGAAAGAGAGACAAAGATAGAAGACTAACTCCAAGCGAGATTCTCAAGTGACTTGTTTGTATTCAGTTAGTCAGGTTTGTTTGTGAAAAAACAGTAGAAAGAGGAATAAGAGAGAGTTCAGTCAAATTTCCCATTTTTAAGAAATGCAAGCTAGAAAAGGAAGAGTGACAATGCGATGCCCTCTGAAAGGGCTGTGGCCCAACCCAGTTATCAAAGGTCCATTGTCACTGGAGACTTCACAGAGCAGGCACAGCAAACCCCGCCTTCTTCCTGCCACATATGCTGCAAAGCAACAGCAGCATATCAGTTATATCTAACATATTACTCTTTAAGGAGGAAAATGGCCCTATTCTCTATTTTTAAAATATTTTGTAATGTTCCCTCACATTTGCTTGAAGAAGTTCCTAAGAAACTCAGTTTCAGATTTCCCAAGTATATGTATAGTGAAATAATGCAGCCCAGTGAAAAATGGAATGTACCTCACACACACACACACAAATTCAAAGTTTCCAACTGAGGGGGAAAAACTGAATATTGTACAAACCTTCACCACATATGTGTCAAGTTCTAAAAATTGTGCCTACACAGACTCACTCATCCACACACACATGCTGTAACAACTGAGAACAGGTTATTGAATTAATCTGATTTCTTTTATCCTCATTGTAAAACTCTTACTCAAGCTGAGCATCCTGTTTCATTTCAATTCAAAGATTACTCATATGCCCACTAACTGCACAGCAAAATGGACTCATTGTTCCAGAATATCCAAGCTCAGGAAGTCAAACAATAGAAATGATTTTTAAAATGTGTAAAAGGTTGTAGAAGAAAAATTCTACATGTTCCTTATTTTACCTCTATTAAGTAAAATCCTTTTTAGCCCTATTTCCATTTCTGCAGTAAAATTAAGTTCTACAGGCCTGTTTTTTGCTTGTAATGCTAACTAGTGAAATTCTGGAACTTATTCTTAAAAATGGAAGTTTTAATAATTAAAAAAAAGATGACGGAGATGTCCCTTTTTCCCTGCAGCTACAGATGGAGGGAGATCATTCTTTGTCATACAACTAGAGGATTGATTCGAAAAGCTGTGAGTATCAATCTTGTTTCTGATGTAAATGGAAATATGTGTGGATATCCATAACTGTCACCAATTTGTTCTTTATTCTGTTTCTATATATCCGTCCTTGGAAGTATAATTTTAAGAAACATTTCAAAGATTTTAGGAATTATCATGTTCTGTAAAAAAAAAAAAAACTTCCAATAGTAATTTTGATTAACTACTTTAATTGATAATTTAGTGCCTAGAAATTGACTTCTCTACATTCCTGAACTTTATAAATAGTAGTGATTTTTCTCTGTCAAATCAATTTCCACTTCTCCCACTTGCATGATGGGAAAATAAAAGCTTCTCCATCTTATTTAAAGTAACAGAATCAGTGCTGCCTGTGAATCAAAGTACTGGAAAAGCTGATGCAGTTTTGATGTCTCACTATGCACCAAATTCCCCAGATCACATTAATAATATGTTCAATTCCACATTACTGATGCTAGTAGGAGACGTGATTAAAGCACTTAAATGAACTCCACAAAGAATGTATTGAACTCCTTTAACCAGTACTGGCAAGTTTCTCATACCTACCAAATTTTAACTACTGACAAAATGAGTAGTTGAACAATTCCATTTACCTGATTGTCCTTTGGTGAAGGATATTAAGAATCACTAAAAATAGCCCAAAAGAGGCCATATGGAAGGAAAAAGGGAAACAAATAGCATGAAATAGTCTCACACTGAGTAACTGTCCTCTGAGTAATTTATAGTTGACATTGGTATGTTTCTCTTACTCATTACTTAAAAATTAATAATTAATTGTCTTACTTTTTAATTCTAGAATAAAAACTGCAAGAAAGTATTTAAAACTTTTTTCACAAACACTGGTATCTCATTAACCTATGTTTTATTTTGAGTAAATTCATTATTCATTATTTCACATTATAAAAAGTAACCACACACACATATGCATTCACAAATTTTTTTTTAAAAAACAAATGTTTTCTAATATCAATATAGTTATATGCTGATTGCATTTTGAAATAGAGAAGCTGACAATAGCTTCATACAGTATATCTCAAGAACGGAATTTTAAAATTAAGAACTGTATATGTTCCACAGGCAAATTTTGATGGAAATATTAGCATTAGTACAAATAAATGCTGTTGACATAGCTTAAGCATGATAGCTTGGAATAACAGCTGATTCAAACTAGATTCATCATTTTAAATTAAGTAAGGACAAATACAATCTAAAATGTAAACAAAGTATTTATAAAATAAATTCTTCTAGGAAATAAAGGAAATCATCAATCTATTATTTTTAAGGTATTTATAGCTCAAAATTATCAGAAATCTTTGTAGAATTTTCATTGCCAAATTTAAATTTGGGAACATCCAGGTACAACATATTGTCACCACAATCACAGGACTGATAAAATTGCAGACAGCTGTTTGCACTTTCAGTATGACTTTTCAATCGGGCTTGGAGAGCTGTGAGAAAATGCAATAACTTTCTTACCTCCCAAGTCCCCCTCCAGGTGACCATCTAGCTAGGGCAATTTCAGCTGATTTGGACTTTCATACAATTTTTAAATACTAAAACTCTAGAACAATTAAATAGCTGGTTTCCCGCACAAATAAAGGCAGATTTGTCTCTTTCGCAGCAGTAACGCACATTCCTAAAGTTGTTTTTCATTACACTTCACTGTAACATTGGAATTCCGTAACCACATTATTATTCAAGAAATATATATTGTAACTCCTAGGGAATCTAATTTCAAATATGGAAAGTTTAACATCAGCTGCCATTATGCCTCTTTTTCTACTCATTAGAAAAAAAATAAATAAAACTTAAATTAAAAAGCCCAGCCATTGCTTTAGCTTTTTTCCATCCATCACTATCTCCAGCTGCCTTTGTTTTGCCTCCTTCATCAAACAGTTGATTTAAGGATTGGATTTTCTGGATTTTCTTGGGAAGGAAGGAAGAAAAAAGGTAAGAAGGGGAAAGGGGAGGGTGGAGAGAGGGAGGAAGAGAGAAAAAGAAAATAAAACAAAAAATTTTATTCATATAATGCTCACAAGATAAATTTTTAAAATATAGATAATTTACTATGAATAAGCCTAATACAGGAGAATTCTAATTAAGGGAAAAAATGAATTACACATTAAAGATTACTTGGAATTACCTTTAATTACCAAAAATCCTGTGTATTCTTAACATAGCATTCAATTTAACTCATACAACTTTTCCTACATTTTCAATTTGTATAACCATAACAGAAATTACACAGGCCTAAATATATGAATTGTCTGCTCTTAAAAGACAAGATATAATGCATACCTGTACTTCCTTTAAGACATTAATATTCCTAAATACCAGATGTGTCATCTATAACTGCGGACCCCAACCCCCAGGCCGCGGCTCGGTACCAGTCCATGGCCTGTTAGGAAACGGGCCACACATCACCACCTGAGCTCCGCACCCTCCCCCGCCCATGACACCCCACGCCCCTACCCCTGGTCCGTGGAAAAATTGTCTTCCATGAAACCTGTCCCTGGTGCCAAAAAGGTTGGGGACTGCTGATCTATAACACTGAAAAGCTAGAAAATGTATTGTGTAGAATTTTTTTGAGAAGGTAAAATTGAGATAATACTTTCTGAAATCATTTCATAGGTTTATTTTAAATAAAAAGAACATATTTTCATTTGGATATGGCATGGCTCTGAATTGTGGATAATACTTCACAGAAAAAAGACCAGTGCAGATATCAATAACCTGTTCCAGCTATGTGGTAATGTACACTCATGAGAAAGTGCGTATTAGAGCCCTATTATATGGAAATGTAATTACAGACTTGTACAACCAGTGACGTGTTAAAAAAGCAGCTGTGGATACCAACATTCCTCCTCCTTCAGAATCAGAAAAGAAGAAACAAACCTGCTGTGATTTGTTATCAGAGTGTTTGTTTTTAGATTCATTTTTTAATCACCAATTATATATACATAATTGATTATATAAATAATTATATGTTATATATATTGAGCAAGAGAAAATTCAGTCTATAAAGAGGAAATACATGCTCAACAGTGAAAAACAGATAAAGAAAGTAATCTGAAATAGAGAGCTGGCATAAATATATTAGGTTTCAATGGTCTTTACTTTAAAAAAGTGCCTGTGGCATTTAGAAAAATAAGTGGAGAAGAGAACACGTTACTTCTAATCTTACTAAATATGGTCCTCAATACAAGAATTCCAGGGCAATCTTTTGAGAGGAAGAGGGTCTAGGGTGATAGGGAGGAAGGATCTCAGGATGCCAGAGCTGGAAGGCACCTTAGAAGATGGACCGTGAGTCAGCTCTGTCTCATGACAGATGTGCAGTGAGACCCAGAGTACTGAACTGAACTGTGCAGACACTTTAGCAGCTGCTGCAACTGGGCCACACAAGGCTCCAGCTCAGGGCTCTCCAAAGACCTGTCCTGCCTCTACTCTC
The DNA here is from genome assembly GCA_023783475.1 of Daubentonia madagascariensis. Classification (NCBI taxonomy): domain Eukaryota; kingdom Metazoa; phylum Chordata; class Mammalia; order Primates; family Daubentoniidae; genus Daubentonia; species Daubentonia madagascariensis. The sequence continues at coordinate 51,715,464 of JAKFHU010000485.1, read as the reverse complement.
GTGAGTTTTAAATGGAACTTCCATAGTATAACTATTAGAGCAATAATTATATAGGTAAAGAGTATTCTCTGAAAATAAAAGTACCCTCTGTATTAACACTACTAATCTGTAATATTAATATGACTTTTTTCTATTGCCATTACTTTTTATTTTATATAGTCCTACTTTTTCCTTAAGCTCAATTCAATAAATTTATTTCTAAATTCTGAATGAAGTTGGTTATATACATCTATATTGGTATATACCTAAGGGCCAATTAAAATTTGAAATAAATTACAACATAGTTCAGTTCCTAAAGGGGACTCCAGCCTGGAGTTTCTGCAAAAAGATGCATTATAGAAACTTTATTCAAAAATGCCCATGAATGAAGTGAAATATGTTTAAAAGAAAATCTAAATCTTGTTTAAAATCTATTCATATCAGAAGGTTCAGGTGCCCTAAATGAAACAGCAAACCTGTAACTATAGTTTGGGCATCCTGGCTGAATCATTTATACCTTGATACAGTCTGTTATCATGGTGATTTTTATGGTACTACCCTCAAATGTTTAAGCTAAAGGAAACAAAGGCTTCAACAAATCAAACAAGATACAAATAATGCAGAAAAAGGAACCATGGGGGAAAAGAGAATATAGGCCCTTTATAACCTCAACTTCAAGGCACAAGTAAATTCTGTAAGTATCTCCAATTTATTGGACCACAACTCTGGGTTCTATGCTGTAGTAATATTTCTTAAGTGACATCATCTATACCCATCTTTCTGAGCACTGGGTGATTGAATATGGTATACTTAAGCTAGATGTTTAAAGGGATGTCTTCTCAGAGATAAATTCCTTGAATGCAAACATTTCATAGAAAAAAATAGATGTCAAGTATTAGTGGGAGCCATTTAAATGTTTCTTGTTGATTACCTAATGTTATAATGCCTTTGCCATATATAAATCATCCTATATAAACTATCTGACATAACAGAGTCACATGTAATAATAATCCCTTTTGACTTATGACATTTCCCCATTATAGACATTTTCTATTCTTTGGAAAGTATTTAAGTGGGAAGGAAAGTGTACTGAGAAAAAGAGTAGAACTATATACTTAGTAGGACATCACTTGATTACTTACAAGGTAGCCTTTCGTGGTTGTGTGTCTTTATTTCCACTGCTCTTGGGATCAACTGAGTTGGCTGTCCCACGGGAGGTACTTGGTAAGGGTGTACTAGGAGAAAAGGAAGTTGGAACACTACTGGCATTACGTGTCCGGAATGAGTCATCTGAAAGTAATACATGCAGAGTCAGACATATTGAATATACTAGGAAAGAAAACCTAGTATCCTAGAGGAAAACCTCTTTTCCTAAGAGAGGAAGAAAAGGTTAATGAAAGCTGACTTCTTCTCTTTTTAAATTGATTTTATGAAAGTATAATTTGCATACAATAAGCTGCACAATGTTAAGGTTTTGACATGTATACCTCCATCGAGCCATCATCACCATCGAGATGTGAACACACCCATCACTACAAAATGGTCCCTCACACCCCTCTGCAATCCCTCCTTCTCCTCCCTCCTCCTCCAAACCAAACCACTGATTTGCCTCCTGTCAACTAAAATTAGTTTGCATGTTCTAGAATTTTTTATAATTGGAATCATGCAGTATATACTTTTTGTCTGGTTTCTTTCATTCAGCAGAATTATTTTGAGATTCATCCATGTCATGTATATCAATACTTCACCCCTTTTTATTTATGACTGGTATTGCACGGATATGCCAAAATTTGTTTAACCATAATATCTGTTGATAGACATTTAGATTTTTTCCAGGTTTTATATATTACAAATAAAGCTGCTATGAGTATTCATGTATAAGTCTGTATGTGGACATAGGTTTTAATTTCTTTTCAGTAAATGCCTCAGGGTGGAACTGCTAGATCATATAGTAAGTGTATATCTAACCTCATAAAAAACTGCCAAATTGTTGTTCAGACTTTTTTTTTTTTTTTTTGGCATTTCTACGGGAATGTATGAGAATTCTGGAAAGTTGCTCCATGTCCTCATACACATTTGATATTGTGAGTCTTTCTAATTTTGGACATTCTAGTGGATGTGAAGTGGTATCTCCTTGTGTGTTTTTTCTCATTGCTTTTAAATTTGCATTTCCCTAATAATTAGGATGTTAAGCATCTTTTCATGTACTTACTTGTATGTCTTCTTTTGTGAAGTTTATGTTCAAATCTTTTGCCCATTTTAAAATTAGTTGCTTAATTAATTTCAAAGACTTCTTTGTATATTCTGGATACAAATCCTTTGTCTGGTATATGTATGGTAGATATTTTCTCCCAATCTAAGCCCTACCTTTTATCTCTTTTAATGCTTTACTTCAAAGCCCAGAAGTTTTAAATTTTGATAAAGTCCAATATGTTAAATTTTTCTTTATGGTTAGGAGAAATCTTTGCCTATTCCAAAATCACAAAGATTTTCTTATATATTTTCTTCAGAAATTTCATAGTTTTAGTTTTTATTAGGTTTCAATACATTTTGAGTTAATTTTGTGCATAGTGCAAGATAAGAATTGAAGTTCAGTTTTTTGGTTGTTTTTTTAATATGGATATCCAATGATTCCAGCACTATTTTTTTAATAGACTTTGTTTTTTAGAACAGTTTTAGGTTCACATCAAAATTGAGCAGAAGGTACAGAGATTTCTCATATCTCCCTTTCCCCCACACATGAATAGCCTAGTCTCCCCCACTACCAACTTCTCCCACCAGTGGTACATTTGTTGCAACTGATGAACCTACATTGACACATTATCACCCAAAGTCCATAGTTTACATTAGGGGTCTCTTTTTTTTTAAATTTTTTTTCTTTGGTGCCGTGACTCAGATGGTTCACTCTTGATGTACATTCTATGGGTTTGGACAAATACATAACGACATGTATCCATCATTATAGTATCTTACAGTGTTTTCACTACCCTAATAAATCTTTTGTGCTACATCTATCCATCCCTCCTTTCTCCCAACCCCTGACAACTACTGATCTTTTTGTTTCCTCCATAGTTTTACCTTTTCCAGAATGTCATACAGTTGGAATCTCAGCATGCAACCTTTTCAGCTTTCTTTCTTTCTTTCACTTAGTAATATGCAATTGAGATTCCTCATGTCTTTTCATGGCTTGACAGCTCATTTGTCTTTAGCTCTGAATAATATTCCATTGTCTGGATATACCACAGTTTACTCATCCAGCTACCTATTGAAGAACATCTTGGTTGTTTCCAAATTTTGGCAATTATGAATAAAGCTGCTATAAACATCCATGTGCAGGTTTTTGTATGGACATAACTTTTCAAACTTTTCAACGCCTGTGGGTAAATACCAAGAAGCATGATAGCTGAATCATATGGTAAAAGTATGTTTAGTTTTGTAAGAAACCACCAAACTGACCTTCCAAAGTGGCTGTGCCATTTTGCATTCCCACCAGCAATGAATGAGAGTTCCTGTTGCTCCACATCCTCACCAGTAATCAGGGGTGGGGAACCTGTGGTCTCAAGGCCACACATGGCCCTCCAGATCCCTGAATGTGGCCCCTCAACCAAATCTAAACTTCACAGAACAAATCCCTTTTTTCATATGATTATTTGCCATCTATATATCTTCTTCGGTGAGGTATCTGTTCAAGTCTTTGCCCATATTTTAATCAGGTTGTTAGTTTTCTTACTGTTAAAGTTTTTTTTATATTTTAGATAACAGTCCTTTATCAGATATGTCTTTTGCAAATATTCTCTCCCAGTCTGTGGCTCACCTTATTGTTCTCTTGACAGTCTTTCACAGAGTAGTTTTAATTTTAATGAAATTAGCTTATTACTTCTTTCATGGATTGTGCCTTTGATGTTGTATCTAAAAAGTCATTGCCATACCCAAGGCCATCTAGATTTTCTCCTATATTATCTTCTAGGAGTTTTATCATTTTGCATTTTACATTTAGATCCATGATTCATTTTTGAATTAATTTTTGTGAAGAGTGTAAGGTCCATTTTTTTATTCTTTTGCATGGGGGTTTTCAGTTGTTCCAGCACCATTTGTTGAAAAGACTATCTTTTTTCCATTGTCTTGGCTTTGCTTCTTTGTCAAAGATCAATTGACTATACTTACATGGGTCTGTTTCTGGGCTTCCCATTCTGTTCCATCAATCTATCTGACTGTTCTTTTGCCAATACCATACTGCCTTGATTACTGTAGCTTTATAGCAAGTTTTGAAGTCAGGTAGTATCAATCTTCCAACTTTATTCTTCCACATTGTGGTGGCTATTCTGGGTCTTTTTGCTCTCCATATAAACTTTGGAATCAGTTTATTGATAGCCGCAAAATAACTTGTTAGGATTTTCATTGGGATTACGTTGAATAGATGTAGATCAAGTTGGGAAGAAATGACACATCTTGACAATATTGAGTCTTCCTAACCATTAACATAGAATATCCCCCTGTTCACTTAGTTCTTTGATTTCTTTCATCAGAGTTTTGTAGTTTTCCTCATATAGATCTTGTACATATTTTGTTAGGGTTATGCCTAAGTATTTCATTTTTCTGGGCACTAAGGTAAGTGGTATTATGTTTTTAATTTCAACTTCCACTTGTTCAGTGCTAGAATATAGGAAAGCATTTGTATATTAACCTTATATATTATCCTGCAACCTTGCTATACTCACTTACTAGTTCCAGGAGTTTGACAATTCTTTTGGATTTTCTACATAGATGATCATGTCATCTGTGAACAGAGTTTTATTTCTTCCTTCCAAATCAGTATATCTCTTATTTCCTTTCCTAGGACTTCCAGTACAGTGTTGAAAAGGAGCAGTGAGAGAGTGACATCCTTGCCTTGTTCCTGATCTTAGTGGGAAAGCTTCTAGTTTCTCACTAAGTGTCATGTTATCTGTAGGATTTTCATAGATATTCCTTATCAAGCTGAGGAAGTTCCTCTCTATTCCTACTGCACTGAGGGTGTTTTTTAATCATAAATAGGTGTTGGATTTTGTCAAATGCTTTTAATGCATCTATTAGTATGATCACATGATTTTTCTTCCTTAGCCTAATGGTGTGATGAATTACAGCAATTGTTTTTCAAATGTTGAACCAGTCTTACATACCTGGGATAAATTCTACTTTGTCGTTATGTGTAATTCTTTTTATACATTGTTGGATTCAATTTGCTAACATTTTGTTGAGGATTTTTACATCTGTGTTCATGAGAGATGTTGGTCTGTAGTTTTCTTTCCTTGGAATGTCTTTGTCGATTTTGGTACTAGGGTGATGATGGCCTAAAAGGAGTTAGGGTGCATTCCTGTCACTTCTACCTTTTGAAAGAGATTGTAGAGAACTGGTAGAATTCATCAGTGAACCCATCTGGGCCTGGTGCTTTCTGTTTTGGAAGGTTATTATTTTTTGATTCAATGTCTTTAATAGATATAGGCCTATTCAGATTGTCTATTTCTTCTTGTGTGAGTTTTGAGAGATTATGTCTTTGAAGATATTGGTATATCCAGAATGATTTTTGAAATTACTATTCCATCACCATTGATTTATCTTGGAGCCTTTGCTGAAAATCAACTGACTATATATGAGAACACAAGCCACATTGTTTTGATTACTGGAATTTTATAGTAAATGTTAAAATAAGGTAGTTTAAGTTCTCCAACTTTTTCTTTTTCAAAACTGTTTTGGCTATTCTAGGCCCTTTGCATTTCAATATAGATTTCAGGATCAGCTTATAAATTTTTTCAAAAAGACTGCTAGAATTTTAATTAGAATTACATTGAATCTCTGGATCAATTTAGAAAGAACTGACGTCATAACAACATTAAGTTTTCCGGTCCATAAGCACGCTGTGTCTCTCCATTCATTTATTATACCCTCTCACCAGTGTCCTCTATTATTAGCACCTCACATTAGTGTGCTATACATGTTACATTTAGTGAGCAAATACTGAGACATTATTATCTAAAATCCATAATAGTTTTTATTTTATCTAATGTCTTTTTCTGTCTCAGGATCACATCCAGGATATCACATTACATTTATTTGTCAGGTCCTTGTAAGCTCTCCTTGGCCGTGACAGTTTCTCACTTTCCTTGTTTTTGAGAGGTACTGGTCAAATATTTTGTAGGATGCCCCTCTATTGAAATTTGCCTGTTCCTTTTCTTAAGAATAGACTAGGGTTATGGGTTTGGGGGAGGATGACAAAGAAGTGCCATTTTCATCATATCATATAAAGGGTAAATATGATGATACATTTGATCATATTTTTATGTATTTTATTTTATTGCTTCATGCAAATCACTAGAAATGGGTTTTTTGAGTCAAAGTGTATTATAAAAACTAGAATTCTTGATGAACTTTGCTAAACTGTTCTCCAAAAGGGTTCCACTGATTTTCATACCCACCAACAATGGATACATTGCAGTTTCTTCCTCTGAATCCTTACTAGCATTCTCTTTATTTTTCCTGCACTCTGTTGTGCTCATATAACCTTGAATAGGATAGGCTAATTGATAACAGGTTAAAGTCATCACACAATTAACAGTGGGTTCATGTTAAAAAGTATCCAATCTGGCCTTCCAAGCTATGACTTTGACCTTTCCTTTGAGTTTTACCCAACACTACTCCCTTATACCCACTCCTTCCTCCAGCCAAACTAGCCAGGTGTTACTCCCTGAAGACACCAACAGTCAGCCTTTGTTGATGACCTGTACTCTGCATGGAATGTTATTCTATACACATCTCTGCCTGCCAAAATCCTAGCATACCTCAAGGTTCATCTCAAATGATATAATCATCTTGAAGCCCGTTTTGAGTCCCAAATTAAATAAGATGTCTTCTCTATGCAAACATGTGGTATTTAATACATTTGTTAAGATGTTTTGCTCCCAATTTCTCTTTATAGATAATATGTATAATTACATATTGACTTTTTCTTCAGTCTGTATTTCATTAAGTAACATATAATGATAAGTAATAAGCACATTTTTCTAACCAAGAACCCTCAGAGATAGTTCATTCAAACTATAGTTCTCCCTCAACCCAAAATAATATTGAACCATTAAGAGAGAATATTTTTCAAATATTTTAATAAAAAATTTACCCTTATAAAATACATGCTTTTATTTAAGACTTTGGATGTAAGTTTTAAGATTTATAGACCATATCTACTCTCTTGATTCTCAAGGTGACTTAACTATCAAAGTAAAAACTAAAGAAATTAATGCACATAATTAAAACTTTTAAAAAGTAGTTCTGAATCTATATATATATATATATTTTTTCCCCAAGACAAGCTCTCACACTGTTGCCCAGGCCGGAGTAGCTGGGACTACAGGTACACACCACTACACCTGGCCAATATTTTTTATTTTTTGTAGAGATAGGGTCTCACTATGTTGTCCAGGCTGGTCTTGAACTCCTGGCCTTAAGTGATCCTCCTGCCTTGGCCTCCCAAAGTGCTGGGATTATAGGTATGAGCCATCATGCCCAGACCTGAATCAATATCCTTAATGATTTAGGCAAAGAAATTTCTTGACAAAAACTGTTACAAGTTTATGAATAAATATGCTCATTTATAGCTGAGTGAAGGAATCACCAAGAGGACAAATGAGCTCCACCCAAGTTTGAAGAAGCCCTTATGGACATCTATAATCATTTGCACTATTAGCTCCAAGCTGAGTTAATTCAAACTGATTTTCCACATATATTTACAATTTTTAAAGGCACTCTACATTGTAAATAAAGTTCTTAAACCCTGAATGTTCCTCAGTACCTCCCCTAAAGGATTCACTGCTTTGCTGAGATAAAAATAATCAACAGTTTTATTATTTATAGCCCCAAATTCAAAATTTGGTGACAATTTTAGTTCAACAACTTCCTGTTGTTATCAAATTATTTCTTTCTTTTTTTTTTCTTTTTTTTTTTTGAGACAGTGTCTCGCTCTGTTGCCCCAGGCTAGAGTGCAGTGGCATCATCATAACTCACTGCAACCTCAAACTCCTGGGCTCAAGCGATCCTCCTGCCTCAGCCTCCCAAGTAGCTGGGACTATAAGTACACGCCACTATGCCTGGCTAATTTTTTTATTTTTTATTTTTTGTAGAGACGGGGTCTCACTATGTTGCTCAGGCTGGTCTTAAACTCCTGGCCTCAAGCAATCCTCGGCCTCTCAAAGTGCTGGGATTACAGGTGTGAGCCACCATGCCCAGCCTCAAATCATTTCTTATGATAATCATAGTCTACCTTGTAGAATCACTCTATATCACCGTATATGAATGTCAATGCTCTAATGTTACAAAGATGTTCTGTTCTGGCCAATGAAAACTCTTTTCACAGAACAGCCAATGAGTACATATATTCTTCATGAGAATTTAAAAAACATAATAAGAGGTAAGAGGAAGACAGAATACTCAAAATATAGCCTAAAAAAGAACTGTACCTAAGCTCTTAAAAATTTCAGATCTTTGAGCAGATTCACTATTCACACTAAAAAAATTACCATAGATCAGTATTATAATTTTCAACCAATATTTCTAAGGCAGAAAGTTAAAAATACACATTTAGCCACTAGTAATTTTTAGCAATATATTCTACCTTATTCATAGTATAATTCTATGTTCTATTATATAAACTAGAGGTCAGCAAACCGCAGCCTATGGGCCAAATCTTGCACACTGCCTGTCTTTATAAATAAAGTTTTGTTAGAACACAGCCATATCTATTCACTACATGCTGTCTATGGGAGGTTTTACTCTACAACAGCAGAGTTAATATAACTGTGACAAAGATCAATTTGGCCAAAAAAGCCTAAAATATTTACTATATGGCCCTTCACAGAAGTTTGCTGACCCCAGTACAAACTTTCAAACACACAGTACTGTAAATGTTTAGCTGTAGAGGATTTGCAGTGTTTTTAACGTCCTTAAAAATTATTGCAAAAACTTTTTGTGTATGCCTCAGACTATGGTAAAACCTATCCTATCTTTTTGTCCTTTTTCTCTTTTGAGTATTAAACTCTAGATCTTGACACAGTGAAAACAAAATAGTATAGTCAAGTTATTTCTCAACTGTTGGGGAAAAGTTTAACTTCTTAGGGATCTGGTAAAGATGTAAATGTAGGAAAAACACTGTATCTGGAAATAAAGAAATAATAGATCAATTAAAGAAAATCATATTTTATTAAATTTAGCAATTTTTTGAAGAGCTTAGATTGCTACTTACCAATTAGTGAAAGCACAGAAGTCTTTGCTAACCCTGAGACAGAAGGTGTATATCCTGCTGTAGAACTTTTACTAGAAAAGAACATGATTTAGTTTAAAATACAACAACGTGCTTCTTACAGTCCCAGTCATCTAACACTTGGGCTACTTCAATCATGGTAATTTAATTTATACGATTCTCTCCTAATCTTAACTGTTTATAATTTTGTCTCTTGGGCTAAAGGGAAAACCAGACATTCATCTATTGTCAGCAGAACTCTGTTGTGATCAGTTTACCATATGAACATGCCAGTGGCTTCTTTACAGACAGAACCGATGGGGCATACTCCTACCCATTTAAAAGTTAAGTGGCATGTGTGATACAGCACCACCTTCTTCATAAAATGATATATGGATTCCATGATGTTATTAAATAGTATCATGTCAGTGTTCTTCCTTGAATGCCAGGATACCTCTTTTTATGCAAATTGGGAGGCTTCAATTATTTTTTCACAATAATTACAGAAGAAAACTGACAAATTATTGGCCTGTAAAAAACTCAATTCATTTTCTTATTTTTATAATAATGTAACTATTTCACATATGTAAAGATGTATGACCATAAAATTAAAAATTGTATTAAAAAGTGAATAGCTGATCATACCTAGCACACTTCTCTAAGTTGCCATATTTCGCATGAAAAGCTTGATTATTAAAAGACTGGCTTCGAATCAGTTTGGATTTCTTGATTTCTTTGCCTAGAGTAATAAGCAGAAAAAAAGGAAAATGCATCCAGTTCATCCTTAGCTGCCCCAATTCCCATTCCCTCCCAAACTACCATCATTTTCAGTAAAACACAGATGGGCCTAGCATTCTTTCCTTAGTTTGAGCTGACTGGGGTATTTCTCACCCATACTTAAGCATACTGCCCATTAAGAACTGCCAAAACAACTAATGATAGAAGGCCAAAGTTGTTTTGGAATAATATATTTCATCTTATAGAGTGACATTGCCTATAATTGATTTTTATAAAGGGAAAAAATGTATAAAAAAGACATAAAAAGAAGTTCTTTCTTACTTGTCGATGGGGTGACAGAAGAGGATCCAGGAACAGAAATGGGGATGTTCTTGGGCAGACTCTGCGTTGGTGTCTTAGTGTCTCTACCTAAAAAAACTCTGTTTTAAGTTCTATAATTTCCTCTGAGTCCTTAATAATCTTCATAAACACATAAGACAATATAGAGAATATGAGTCATTATCCCTAGCTAAGCAGCTCTCTTTGCCAAATATTCTTACTTTATGTATTTACATATTTCAATCTTTGTTATTCAGTGATCAATTTCACAATCCTACAGCTGTAATCAAACTTTAAGCTTTCCTTTTAAAGGATCTGAAACTCCACACTGGTTCCCATCTTTTATTCATGTATTTCTAACATCTGTACCACATTAAGCAGCCAATTTTCAAAAACAAATTTTGAACAATGAAAGAAAGTGAAGCAATTTTCCATATCAAATTAGAAAGTCAGCATGGTCTTTCAGAATACCAGGATACAACATAATTATATAACTGAATGGTGAATACACAGAAAAACTACTTACGTTTCTTTTCAAAAATTTTATCACTCATGGGCCTTCCATCATTCTGTTGCTTCTCCTTCTCTAACTGTTCCTGTTATTAAAACAGTATCTTCGAATTAAAAGTACAACTTAAATAGATTTAGGAAATTGCTCTGAGAAATTAAGGTTTAGAGATACAAATAAAGGTTCATAAAAATATCTAAAAGAAGTATTTTTTTCCATATTAATGTCTAAAGACTTCAGGGTTCTTTTAGATTTGGCTCTTTTAACATCTACAGAATTGTGCCCTTGGGGGTTTGTCAAGCTAAAACAATGCGTTTGATATCATTGTTATAGCAAGCCTTTGTTTTCTAGAAGGTATTTACCAATTCTCATTAGCAAAATATCTGTTACTATCAGTCACTTCAATTTCTGATTGGTAAATGGCAAAATAGCATTTTTCTTCAAAAAGATTTAGAGAAAAGGAAATGGTCTCTTAGATATTTTTAAATGCTTTAAGTATAATATACATAGAAAAAGTGCACAAATTGTAAGTGTACAGCTCACTGAATTTTCCCAAAGTAAATACACCTGTATAACCAGCTCCAATATCAAGAAACAAAACATTACCAAAACTCAGAAGCCCCTCATCCCAACTGAACAACTAAGCAAAAGAATCAATGAACACAGCATGTTCTGAACAAATTTGGCACAATTGACATGCACAGAACACTACACTCAACAAGTGGAGAACAAACATTCAAGTGCACATGTAAAACAAAGAAAAGGATGGAGAAAATCGACAAAGAAAAGATTTCCACATAGAACTGGACCACATAAAAAAGAATCAAATGGAAATTCTAAAACAGAACACACATAAAACTGAAAAATATCATTAGTTGGTCTCAATAGAATTATCTATTTTCTCCATCTTTCTTGATCGTATTATCTTGATCATATTAATCACAGATATCTTGAAGTCCCTGTCTGCTAACTCCCATATCAGGATCATCTGTGGGTCTTTTTATATTGTCTGTTTTTGTCTTGGGCTTAGGTCATTTCCTACTAAAATTTTTTGAGAGCCTGCTTATTCACTACAGCTTCTACAGCTGGCAATCCTGAACTCTAATCTCTGTCTTGTAAGACTGCCAAAATAATGCACTTTGCTTTTCAGAGGATTTCCACTTAAGTTTTTAATCTCACAGCACATGAATTCTCAGTAGAGAAACAGAAAATATAAAAAAGAGCCAAATGGAAATTTTAGAAGTGCAAAATACAATACTGGAAATTTAAAAAATTCACTAGATAGGCTCAGCAGCTGAATGGAGACAACAGGGAAAAAGTTGATGACACTGAAGACAGACCAACAAATTATTCACACTGAGCAGCACAGAGTTTAAAAAAAAATTAAAACAACAAAGCCTCCGGGACCTATGGGACAGTAATAAAAGATCTAACATATGTGTAATTGGAGACCCAAAAATAACAGAGAGAGAGAAATTGGAAACAGAACATATATTTAAATAAACAATGGCCCAAATTTTCCCAAATTGGAAGAGTGATATACATTTATAGATTCAGTAGGATGAGCAAATACAATACAGGATAAATTCGAAGTAAATCATGCCTAGCCACATCAAAAACAAGCTGCTAAAAACAATAGATAAAAGAAAAAATCTTGCAGGACACACAGTTTGGGGGATGTCCATGATTGTAGCTCTGACTTGGGCAGTGCATGGGCAATATATATAACCAAAGTTATACAATATTATGAAATAAAAATAAATAAATAAATAAAAGAAAAAATCTTGAAAGTGGCCAGATAAAAACAACATTACATACAGAAGAACAACAATTCAAGTGAGAGCAGATATTTTATCAGATGCTATGGGGCCAGAAGACAGACAGGAACACATCTTAAAATGCAGAAAGTAAAAGACAACTTACCAAAACCGACAAAAGAAGAATTCTAAACCCAATGAAAATATACTTCAGGAATAAAGGTAAAAATAAGACATTTTAGATAAAGAAAAACTAAGAGAATTTGTCACCAGAAGACCTGTCATATAAGATCTGCAAAAGAAAATTCTTCAGGCTGAAAGGAAAAAAATACTAGAGGGAAATTTGGATCATAAGCAATGAATGAAAAGCATTGGAAATGGTAAACATCTGAGCAAATACAAAAGTTTACTCTCTTAAATTCTTCAAGATACATATGAAAACTTAAAGCAAAAATTATAAGCTGTCTGGTGGGGTCCTCAATGCAGATGTAACTCATGGCAACTGTAACATAAAGAATGGTGTGGAGTAGGTAAAGGGACCTGTACCATTGCTAAGTGAAGTGGTACTGTATTAACAATAAATAGATGGTGAAAGGTTAGATATGTATATTATAATCTCTAGAGAAACCACCAAAAAATTCCAAAAAAAAAAAAGAGAATATAAATCACTAATAAAAGAGTGAAACAAGGGTTATCACCATAGATTATCACCATATATTTAAAGAGTAATATGAGCATATTATAAACAACTTTTCACCACCAACAAATTTGACAGCTTAGATGATGTGAACAAATTTTTTGAGGAAAAAAAGCAACTTACCAAAACTGACAAAAGAAGAATTAGAAAATCTAAATAGTTTTATCTCTAGTAAAGAAATTACATCAATTATCAAAATCCTTTCCCAAATAAAAACTCTAATCCTAGAAAGTTTCACTAGTGAGTTCTACCAAACACTCAAGGGAGAAATAAAACCAATTTTTACAAACTTAGTCAGAAAATAGAGGAATGGGAACACTACTCATCTTGTTTTATGAGGCCAGAATAACACTAATACCAAATCTGACCCCAAAAATGACAAAAAACGAAATTAAAGACCAATTTCACTATGAATCTATGACTACAGATGCAAAATTCCTTAACAAAAACATTAGCCAAGAATCTAACAATAGAGAAAAAGGATAATATATCATCATCAAGTAGGGTTTATCTCCAAAATATAAGATTGGTTTACTATTTGCAAAATCAGTGTAATTCAGGGTATTAACAGAATGAAGGAGAAAAACCAAATATCATTTCTATATGTGACAAAATACAACAACCATTCATAAAAACTCTCGGCAAACTAGCAATAAGAGGGAACACCTCCTCAATCTGATAAAGGGCATCTACGTAAAACCTACTGCTGCCATCATACCTAATGATGAAAGACTGACCTGTTTCTGTCTAAGATCAGTAAAAAGAAAAGGATGCCCACTTGTACCACTTTCATTCAACTGGAGGCCTTTAATTGTACTGGCGGTCCTAAAAAGCATAAATATTGAATATGAAGAAGTAATATTTCTGTATTTAAAGAAGATATGATGGCTTACATAGAAAATCCTAGTTTTAGAAAATCTGAAAAACAACTTCTAGAACAAATAAACAAATTTAGCAAGTGTATAAGATACAAGATTAATACACAAACAAACATACTACAGCAACAAAAAACTGAAAAGTGAAATTTAAAAATTGTAATTCCACTTACAATAATGCCAAAAAACATAAAATACCTAGTCATAAATCTAGCACAGACTTCCTTAAGCTCTATATTGAATGCTACCAAAATTACTGAGAAAAAAGTAAACAAGCCTAAATAAATGGAATGATGGATAGTATTCATGGGTTAGATGACTCAGTATTGTTAAGATGGCAATTCTCCAAAATGATCTATAGATCAATGCTAGTTAACATAATCCTAACTAAAATATCAGCAGGCTTTTAATAGAAATTGGCAAACTGATTCTAAACTTCATATCAAAATGCAAAGGTCCTAGACTGGCCAAGGCAATTTTAAAAAGAAACACTGTTGGAAAACTTATCCTATCTGGTTTCAGTGATCAAGACAGTTTGGTACTGCCAAAAAGATAAACATATATATCAGTGGAACGGAATAGGGAGTCAAGAAACAGACACATACATATGTGGACAATTGATATTTTTAAAAGGTGCTAAGGCAATTCAAGAAGGAAAGGAAAGTTTCTTAACAAATGGTGCTGAAAAAACTGGATATTCAGATGGAAAAAAATAAACATATATAAAAATTAACTTGAAATGAATCACAGACCTAAATATAAACCTACAACTAAAATTTCTAGAAGAAAACACAGGAAAAAGGCTGTGATCTTGGGATAGACAAAGGATTCTTAGAACAAAAAATAACTGTAAGAGAAAAAATTGAAAAACTGGACTTACACAAATAAATGAAAAGATAAGCCACAGATGCCAAGAAAATACTCGTAATATGTATATCTGACAAAGGACTTATATCCAGAATGTACTAAAAACTCTTACATCTCAATGGTAATAAAATAAACAATCCACTTTAAATTCTGAAAACAGACTTCATCAAATAAGAGCTAAAGATGGCCAATTAGCAAATGAAAAGACACTCACCATCTTTAGGCATCAGGGATACGCACTTTAAAAAAACTATGAGATACATTACATACCCACTGTATGGCTAAAATTAAAAACACTAACCCTATCAAGCATTACAGAGGATATGGAATAACTAAAGCTCTCCACTGCAGCCAATGGCAATGAAAAATGCTACAACCAGTTTGGAAAACACTTTTTGTTTGTTTTTAAGTTAAGCATATCATATAATCCAGCCATTCTATTCCTAGGTATTTGCCCAAGAGAAGTGAAAATATATGTCTACCCAAAGACTAATGTTCTTGAAGGCTAACTTCCCTAATGTTCATAGCAACTTTATTTGTAATATCCCCAAACTAGAAGTAACCCAAATACCCATTAAGAGGTGAATGGATAAATAAATTGTGGTATATTCTCTACAAATATCCATAATGTGGAATACTACTAAGAAATAAAAAGAAATGACCTACTGATACATACAGTATGGATGAACCTCAAAATAATTACATTAACAGAAAGATGCACAACCAAAAAAAGTACATAATATATGATTCAATTTAAATAACTGTACAGGGTGTCCCAAAAGTCACCACACATAGGGAAGATGGGAAATTGTAGCTAAATGTACCTTTATTTACAAAATATTCATTACAAAATTTTACAAAATTTTTCCTTTGTACGGAGACTTTTGGGACACCCTGTAGAAAATGCAAACTAATCTACAGTGACAGAAACTGGGTGAGAGGTGGCTGGGGACTGGAGTAGAAGACGACATGGATTACCAAGGGGCACACAGGAACCTGGATGAATGAAAATGTTCCACATTCCGATCGTGGTCACGGTTTCATGGACATGTCCATATGTCAAAACTCATCAAACTGGGCACTTTAAATATATGCAGTTGTTTGTCAATTATACATCAAAAAGTAGTTTTTTTTAACATTTTTTTAAATTTCAGAATATTATGGGGGTACAACACTTTGGCTATATATATTGCCCATGCACTGCCCAAGTCAGAGCTACAATCGTGGACATCCCCCAAACTGTGCGCCCCACACCCATTAAGTGAGAGTGTTCCCATCCCTTCCCCCGCCCCGCCTGCCTGACCCCTGATGAATATTATTTCCATGTGTGACATAAGTATTGATCAGTTAGTACCAATTTGATGGTGAGTACCAGTGGTGCTTGTTTTTCCATTCTTGTGACATTCGTTCGGAGATAGGGCTCTAGCTTCCACCATTATACCGATATTTATTCACCATTGGTTTATGCTGAACAACTCCTAATACATTATACTGTTATAATTCCACTGTTTTTTATGTAGTTTTTTTAAAAGGCTTCAAACTATTTTTCTCCATTGATAAAATGATTAGAAAATAGTTTTTTAAAAGTTCAAAGAAAAAGTTTTTTTGAGGAAAAAAAGATTGAAATTGAACTTTATAATAGTAAAAAAAGTTTATTAGGAAACAAAAGAGTGGAGAAAAGATTATTTGTCCAAGTTAAAACAAAACTATTTGCCAAAATAAGTAGTTCTCTCTTTCTTCACTTGAAAACTAACAAATCTTTTTCATAAAATTTTTCTGAACTTTTTAAATAAATTTGTGAAAACTTTTTTGAAGTTTCACATGAAATTTAAATATGCCTTCATTACGCAATTTTAAAATGCCTTTCAAATCAAGAAATTCATTGTAACTTACGCATCCATAGACATGTTTTTCCAATCTACACACTTAATAAGTTTTAAACAATTTTTCAACTCCTTTTCAAGGAAAGTCAATGTAGAGATCCTTCCAAGGGAAGTTCAAGGAGAGACTCAAATTATATCAGATAATCAACCTTATACAGTAATCAACCATTAATAATTTTAAATTCTTAAACTTTTTAAAGTTAATCTAGGGCATATTTAATAAGCAATGCTAAATTTAACAATGCTACAATTACCAATAATTTTCTGAATTTCAAAATCAATGCTTTTGAATTTTCAAAAACTTAGCTTAAATTATTTAAAAATTTCAGCTAACATTATTTGACAGCTACTTTGCTTAAAATCCTTAGTTTTCTTCCATAGAAATTTTTTATCATTATGACACTCTAAGCAATAGAAAACACTTCGCTCTGAAAGTATTCTCTCAATTTACTATTTGTCTTTCAGAATATACTACTTTGAAACAAATTATTCCAATTAAACAGTAATCAATCTAATGCAGGGTTCTGTCTCTGATAGAGGACAGTACTTCTAACACTTATTCTACAAAAGGACTTCTAATGGCCAAAATAAAGTATATTTATATATTCATATGCCCACAGCTATTCATTACAAACGTAAAATTTATTTAAAGCTTTACTTTTATGCTGAAATTTATAAAAAATTTACAACTTATGCCATGAAATATCCCCTTGTTAAATAAAGTTACTTCCTATATTAAAAAACCAATTATAGTAAACTATTCCATTTTTACCCCAAAGCTTTGTGTAGCTTCCTCAGAGGTTCCTATACTAATAACTCATTAGACTACAAAATTTTCATGGGACAGATTGACTTCATCGTGTGAAACGTACTTAAAATAAGAGCTATACTCCAGAGTAATCTATTGTAGATTAATAATTCATTAATTTAATGCTATCATTGTTGTACCTATATGACATTAGCTTGTACATATATGAGGTTAGCTTGTATTATCTCTTGAATTAATAAGTTCTTTGGGAAAAATAATTAATCTTCTCATGTTTATTATTTGGACAAGTTAACTCCATTGCCTAAACTTTTGTACTTAAACATTAAATAGTAAGGACAGAACGAGCAGGTAGAAGCAAGCGTGTGTGTGTATGTGTGTGTGTGTGTTTTTAGATTTAGTTGCATGTCTAACTCTGGATATTTCTGGTTATTTCATTTGATGAAAGAGGAATTCACATTTCAGTAAAATTAAAATTGTACTAATTAATACTAAATCACCAAATCACTTTATTTAAAAGTTTCTCATGTGATATCTGCCAATGATTTTTAGAAAAAAGAAAAAAAGATTCTATTTTTTCTCACCATTGATGCTAATTTATTTATGACATTAATAAATTAATTTCTCTCACTACAAATAAATGCTCAAAAATTATGTGTCCTGAAGTTCACATCCAGATTCATAAAAGTAAACACTTTAATTCGACTTATTCTTATAAAAATATTAGTTATATATCCAGCATAAGAAGGTTTTGAAGACTACAAAGTATTTTAAGGTTTGGCTCACTAACCCAAATTTTTACTGGTTTAGTTTTCCAACATTGCCAAACAAGCAATATATTAAGATCTCTTAAAACAAACCATACAATGCAATAATGTTACATTATTTAAAAAGGAATGCACTCTATTGTAGTCCTGGCTCCGCCACTCACTCAAGTGATCTCAAGCAGACCACTGAATTAAGTCTGAGGGCTCTTCCAGGGCTAAGTTTCTATAAAACTTTTTTTTCCCAATTTTACCAACAAAGTTTTACTGGACTACAATCACTTATAAATAAAGTCTGGTGAATGAAGTATTCATTATTATCGAACAGTATTCATTGAACACCTAACATGTGCCAAACTCTCTGTCATGGAGCTTATATTATTAGTAATAAAAGTTTAATATCTAAGTGCCCTTTAGAAAGATCTTTCCAGTCATATCCAGCCATAGCACACATCAACCAAATCACTTATTAATTCTTACCACTCTAGCAAGGATATAAGTATCTTAACATACTGCTATCCTGTCAAGCTAAAATAGTGAAGCTGTGATTAACACTACCTTAATGTAAGAAATGCAACATTGTGGCAAGAGTGATACTTACTTTTTTTACAATAGCCAGAACATCTTTATCTTTTTCTTGACATAGGAGTTTTCTCACACACATTTCTAACTGCTGAAGTAGATGCTTATCTGCAGGAATCTTCAGAGTAGATTTCACCTTGGGCAACAGGTAGCAAAGTTTCATTCTGTAATAAATTACATAGTATTTACTTTTGAGTAAATTTAATAAGTAAGAATAATAGTAACATGAAACTGAAAGAAAAGCAAGTTTTAGATAGCCTGAGAGTTCATTTAGTCATGTATTAAGTAACAAGTATTTATGGAGTGTCTATTACACATCAAGCATTCATTATTCAGGGTGCTGAGGTACAGCAGTGAGTAACACCAATAAAATGCTCTCATGGAGCTTACATTCTAGTATGGTGGTAGGGAAGAGAGGACAAACAAATAAGTAAAATGTCTGTCAGACAGTGGTAAGTACAATGGAGAAAAATAAAGTATGGAAAGAAGACAAGGAAGTACCAGGAGAGGGGGATTAATCACTTTTAATACAGGTGGTCAGAGAAGGTGTCAGTGAAGGTTTTACTGAACAGATAACATTTAAGCAAAAACCTGAAGAAAATTAGGGAATGAGCCATGTACATATCTAGAAAAGAGCTGTAGGGCACCTAGAGGGGAGCTGGCCTCTGGTGTTGCCTCGAATTAGCAAACTGGCCATTGTGGCTATAGCACAACAGGGTGAAGGCAAGATTAGCAGGAGACCTCAGAGTGGGAACAAGAGGCCTTGCAGGCCACAATTAGGAGACTGGCTTTTCTTTTGAGTGCAATGAGAAGCCATTGGAGGGTTTTGAGCCGAGAAGTGAAGTGATCTGACTTCAAGTTTTATAAGTAACATGTTAGGCTTACTCAGGGCGGGAATTCAAGGAATGGGTGGAAGGGAGCGAGGTGGATGAGGAGGTCAGATGAGGGTCCCCGGAGGTTATAGAGATAACTTTGAACTACAAGGCTGGGATGGAGCCAGCAGAGACTGGCAAGGGCTCCAGGAAGAACTCCCCCTCTCTTCGTCAAGAATGTAGCCCCCTCCCTATGCCCGCAGACAACCAGCCCCTCTCAGAAGCCTGTGAGAATTCAGCCCTGCACCCTTGAGACTCCCCTTAAAACCCCCTAGCCTGTAAGAGCCCGGGTCTTTGTTTTCTGACAAAGGGGCTCCTCAGGTTTCACCATCAAAACCTTGTCTTGCTCGCCAAGCAGCCTTTGCCTTTCTGTCTCTTTTTTCTCCCTCCACCTGACAACATCTGGCTACTGTGTTGACATTAGTCCATAGGTGGTCAAGGACAGAAGAAGAGAAACAATAGGGGAGGTCCTTGCAATATTCAGGCAAGAGATGATGGTAGATTGAATCAGAATGACAGTAGTAAAGGTGGCAAGAAGTGGTTGGATCCTGAACATTATCGTACAAGTAGCAGGATGTGCTGAGGGATTAGTGCTGAACAGACAGAGAGGAAGGACTTAAAGCAAGTCAGAAGATGAAATGGTTATTTACTGAGATGGAGAAGATTACAGAAGGTGCAAAAGCAGATAAGAAAGATCAGGATTTAATTTTGGACAGATTAAGTCTGAGATGCCTATTAGATATTCAGTGGAAGTGCTAAGTGGGTAATTGGCCCAATGAGTCTGTTGTCCAGGGTAGATGTCTATGCTACAGACACAGTGAGGAATCTTCAGCATGTAGATGATATTTAAGCCATGAGCTTGGAGGGATCACCAAGGTAATAAATGCAGTTAGAGAAGAAAAGAGATAAAAGGATACAGTCCAGGTCCAGGTACTATCACAGTCTAGATTGGGTTGAAAAGAAACAAGGAGGTTGAAGAATGCCAGAGAGGTAAGAGGAAACCCAGCAATGTAAAGAAAACCTTTCCAGGAAAAGGCAGTTCAGAGGAAATGCTCAGCTTTGCTAAACTGAAACTCTATTTCTCTGCCAGGGCTGGTTTTAGAGGGAGATGCTGGTGGTTATCTATCTTATAGCTGTTATATTCATTCATTTATCAGAGTGCTTGCCACATTATTATTTTTTATTTCTACTGCAAACCTTGAGACAACTAATTCCCATTCCTAAATTTTCCAGGACAGTTTCTCAGCTGAACCTTCAGTTGATGATTCTTCATATCCAGCAAAATTTGCTTTTTATTCAAGTAAAAAAGGGTAAAGAAGCTCCTCCTTTAGAATTTTCAGCACTGTAAGTAGCAATAATAGCCTCAATCTCACTCAGAGCTCATCAGGGACACTGCTAAGCCTGGGGATGCTTTCTCTAATTAAGGAGTCCCATTTCCCCCAGAGAGAAATTATTTCATTTCTGGCAGCTGTGGAGAAGGCTTCTCTGAATACCAAGTCTTTTTCCAGCCTTGATATTGTCTAAATTCAGTGAATTTAAATTTTAAACATTCACTTAAGGACAAATGAAAACACTTAACAGTCTATGCACACTTCATTCTTTATAATCCACGTCATGTCTAGAAAATATATATTCAGCAAAAGCTACACAAGCCATAGTAGTGATTCATCTCTATTAGACTCCTGGGCCCACAAGATTATAAAATTCTTGAGATTAGGGACCACATCTTTCTGGTAAGCTAAATTCTTTATGTACATTATCTCAGGTATTTATACCTCAGAACACCTTATGACTTAGGTAGTAAAGAAATCAATGCACTGACAGGTTTTGTAACTTGCCCAAAGATACACATCTAGCATAGAGCTGGAATTTCAGCTCAGGCAATGTGGCTCCAGAAACCGTCCTCCTAATCAACATGATCCTACCACCCTTGCCTGTGATGGCTTTCATTCTGTCTGCACCGCTCTATAGCATTGCTTAAAGTATTTTGTACCCCAAGACCAGTTAGCATACAGTGCTGCCAGACCCATTTCTTTGGCTGACAGCTTCCCAAGCTCCTTCTTATAATCTTATAATCAGTGCTATACTATTAGTCACATTGACCAGAGTAGAGATGATTTCATTTCCTTCCAAATTATTTTTGTCAACTGCTTGACAAGTGACAATTTATCACATTGGAAGTTGCTTTTCTAGAACAATAACTTCAATTTACAAAATGTTAACAATATAGCTGGATTCATTAGTTGGTCAAGAAGAGCTAAAATCTAGAGAATTATCAAGAGGTTCTTTTCAATTTACTTTAAATGTCAGGGATACACCACCTCTCATTTATTAAAATAAAGCACAAGTAAGATGCACAGAAAACTAAAGCCAAAACAGTTGTGCTTTCTGTATTTTCTCACATTAAAAATAACAAAACAAAAACAAACCCCTAGATTGTTCCCAGTAACTAATGCTCATGACATTCTTAGATTGAACTTTTCAATGTCTTTTGACAATTCTTCTTGGTATATATTTCAACAGCAAGACTATTAACCTAGGCTAGCTTATTGCCTTGCCAACTCTTCCTATTAAAAAGTATTATAATGTTTTACATATTGCCTACAATTCATGCCAGTTGTTTATAAAATGCACATATTCATCTTTTAGATACATAAAAGTAAGTGTGGCTAGCATGTGAAAACTCAGCAGGGAGCTTTAGAGTTTTGTTCAGGGAAGGCTTTGGACAACTGACTCTGACTGTATCTCTCTTTCCTACAGATCTGAATTCAAGTTAAGAAGAGAGACATCAAAAAAAAAAAAAGAGAGAAAAAAAGAAGAGAGACATAAGGCTTAGGACACAAAAATCTAATGGCTGAGGGTTTAAAATTCTTTTCATCCCATTATCAAATGTACAAATAGCTCTTAAGTAATAATGTGCATGTACTTAATGCCACTGAACTATACATTTAAAAATGGTTAAAATGGTAAATTTTATGTTATGTATATTTTACCACAATATATTAAAAAAGAAATAATACACCCATTTGGGGAGAAAAAAGAACAAAATATATTTATTCTTTTTTTCCAAGCAAGCCATTTTCAGGCCTGTTCCATCCAACTTAACAGTTAACCAAATCCTATGAACGTTTATTGGATTTCAAAAATGTAAGGCAGTTGAACATAGAAGACAGGACAAAGATCTCAAACCAGCCCTACTTCTCAGAATAAATGGACCCCTAAAAATGGACAGATGCTCACCAAACCAACTCTGAAGTGACAAGGCTGCTGACTATTGTTTCCTTACTTTTAATGATAGATAATTTAATAATATCTATTCAACCTCTCCTGGTGCCAATGTGTATATCCAAATGGCCAAAGAAGCTTGTCAATCTGGCTTCAACTTACTGCTCTCAACCCAAAAAAACAAAAGATCTAAGACAGTGTTGAAAGATTATGCTTCCAAGTCCTACTGATACTGATCAATTATTAATATCAAGAATTTCAAAGAAAGTGTAAATTCTTCACTCAAATTTTTAATTGACTAAGAAAAAGATTTTGCATACATTCACTATATTAGATATATAAGAAATATAATGTTTTCAAATATTTTCTTTCATTGATAACATACCTCACATTTGCTACTGGATCATGTGTCAGTTCAATAGCAGGTATAAAGAAATATTTACAGAAAAATGATTTGGAAAAGATCTCTATAATAAATTCACAGGTATCCAAAAATCGAAGTCTATTCCAATAACTTTTTCCTTGGCCCAGTTCTAGAAACAACAACAAAAATTATCAAAAGTTAATTTTTCCTGTATAAAATTACATGTGACAAAATTAGACACACAAAATCCGTAACAAGTTTCTTTATACCCACAATTTGGTTAGCAAATACAAGAGATAGGAGGAAAAGAAATCATTTTATATTTCCCAGATTTGTAGATTCCCAAACTACTGACACCTCAAAAACCAGCAAAAAGTTTCATTAAACATTGCATTCAATTCCACAAGCATTTATTAACTATTCAATGACTATACTTACTATTTTTTGATCACCCACCATGTGCTAAGTACTGTATACATATTATCTTGTTTAACCCTGAAATGCAATCCAATGTGATGTGCATACTTATTCCTCCTAAAAGATAAGGCTACTGAGATTCAGAGAGGTTAAAGTCGCATAGCTGGCAGGTGCAGAGCAAGACTTCAAACGTAAGTCTAACTTCAAAATCTTTTAATAATCAAATTAACTGTTCTTTCCCTCTTGTTTCCTTAAGAATGCTTTGAAGTGGATAGAGTCATATGTAAACAGTATTACTGACAATAATTCAGGTCAATATTTAAAGGTTAATTTTCTTCTTTTTACATAAATGTTCAAAAACAAAGCTCAATATTTAAAGCCAAATAGAATCTTCTTTCAAAATAAAACATTCTAAATGTAAGGCCCTACCATTGAAAATTGAAAATTGCATTAAAATAGACTATCAAAAGAAAGATTAAAGTATACTGAACATAATTTTTCTTAAGTAGAATTTTATGAAAGTACTCTAATTTTTTGAAAACTGGTGATCCATACTTAAAATGGTAAACTCCAATAACCAGAAAATCCCATTACTGCCTATGCTGTATAATAGAGTTTAATAAAAACATTAAGACATTATAGTCAAAGCAAGTGTATAATTAACAAATTCACTAAGTATATATAGGTGTGTACAATTATTTCTAGAATTAACACTTTAACCAAAAGTTTTTGCCTTGATTTTAGCTCTTGACAAATTAAAATAAATTTGCATTTGTAAATTAACTTAGTTTCTTCAGATATTATAAACTACCTAGGCTCACCAGATTCACATTCATATGTATTATCAACTCTATTAAAGGAAAAAAACCCACATTCTGTTAATTATGTTAATATTGAAAATAGGACCATAAAGTAAAAGATTAGATTCATGGATATTTTATTTATATTTTAGTTCCAATTGCTATTTCATCAGTGTAGAAACTGGGCTTTCAATGTAAGTGTACATTCACTTCACATTTAATTTCTTAAGTGTAGAAATTCATAAAAGAAAGCTCAAAGTAATCATTAATTTCATTCATCACACATCTAATCCTGCCATAAAGATTTCTAAAAAACAAAAAGTAGCCTACAAAACTCAAATAAAAGTACACGATATTTACCAACGTCAGCCTAATTATTCATGGCAAAAAGATACATAAATTAGATCTAATAATAACTAAGGCCAACTAGTTTACCTTCTTTTTTTCAAAATAAGAGACAATGATTACTTACGTTCGATTAATTTTTGAATGACCTCATGTCTCTGTTCTTGTTTACGATTGTAACGTAGAAAAATGCATAGAGTTCGTGAAGCTGCCTTTTGGACAGGTAAGACATTCTTAAAGAAAAAAATAATAAAGACAATTACACTAGACTAATATTATTATATATTCTAAATAATTTGGCCCCATCAGACCAATTTTAGCTACTGGCTAAAAGTAAGAGGAATGTTTTACTTCCTCTCAAATCACTGAACTTATATCCTTCTGGAAGTGTCTTCATAATTTAATGTTAATATCACTCAGGCAAATCAACTAATTTATTACATTACAAAGTTAACTTAATTTGGCACAGAAATGAACAAGTCATCCAGATTTGATTCACCTCATCTTAAGTGATATTCTCCTCAAATACACCTCCACCATCCATTCTTTTAGTCATTCCCTGGACTTTGTCGCACATTCATTCAACAAACATTTGCTAGAACATACCATGTGTTAGGTACATTACCAAAAATGTGCCACTTCTAAAATATAAATTTAGAGATCCATGATAGGGTACACTCTTTGATAGTTCTGGCTTAATTCTAGTTCTTTAACTCAATGTCATTCATTGAGATCTCTGGTCCATGGTACAGGTAAAGCTTAGAATCCAAAGGACACCATGTCAATCACTCTTACCAATATTCCAACGCCCTTTATCCTTTGAGTTTCTTTCATACCACTGGGCAGAACCTTAATTCTAAATGAATGTAACCATTTATCTTTACTAGGTTTGGGGTCAAACCAGGGATTAGGAAAAAACTCTCAACTATGCATATCATGTCCAGTATAAATTCATGTTCACCATCTTGACTTATATAAAAATATTATAATATTCAATTACTAAAGATTCAGACTATTATAGTGGGGATCCTTAAAATTCAACTAGAATAAACCTTTATATTGGTGAGACAGTACTGCCTGCTATCTCCTCTCATATTTTATACAAGCTATTTCCATTCTATTATGTACAATTTGTGTGATGTTTTTAATCTATTGAATGTAAAAAGAGGCCATCTGCTATGATTTAGAACAGAAAATTTAAGACATATACGTAAACAGACACATGATTGGGCTTAAGAAAAATGAATTTTAGATAAATGGTGAACTAAAAAGCATGTTACTGTTTTATTTCGTTTTGCATATACGGATATAATTTCAAATGCCAGTCATATGAAAATACATATATTTTGTACCTCATATATAATACATATTATACTTTGTAGTACAAGGTAAGTATTCTTTTGGGCCCAAAACCAAAGATAAATGTAATCAGGTCAAAAGCACATAAAACCCAGTTTGAAGAAGTTGTAACAATTTGAGCACATAGAATAATGACTGCAATTAATTAAAATATCATTTAATATTTTAAAATGAATCTAAAAGAGAGACACACACACCACATCAAAAACAAAATTCATCTGTCACCATTAAAAGTGGCTACCACAACTCCCAGCTCTGAAAATGGATAATTAGAGGGAAAGAATTAAGAATTCATTCTGTCTTTTACATTAGGAAATGTATGTAGCTCAGGGTAATTAAATAACCCATGTGGATGAAGGAAAGTACTTCTTTACAGAATACCACCACCAAAAATGCATAAGCAATGAAGGAATTTTTAAAAATCATTCTTTTGCCTGTGCTAATAAAATAACAGATTCAAACAAGGATCATCAACAGATGCTAAAACTAATGGGTGAAAGGCTGATGGGAATCTGGATATTCAGAGGGCTGACGTATCAGCTGCAAATTATCATGCAGATCACAAGGGAGAAAACATAATTTTGCATTGGACAAATAGGGCTGTCACTACCTGCATAACCACTCTTAGCTCACCAATAGTAGGACAACTGTCCATATATGATGTAATATAAAATACACAGCAGCACTTACGAAGTATTTTTGCCAAAAACGTTTAACCTAATTCTCAGCAAGCCCTCAAATCAAACTTCCAGTTTATAAGAAACATGGAGAATAGATGAACAAGTTCACACCATGAAGAAGCAATCCAACAAATAAAGGGTTGGAATATTCTACAGGAAAACTACCTAATCTCTTCCACAATTCAATGTCATGAAAAAGTGGAGGGTAGTGAGGACAGGGGAATCTTCTAGATTAAAAGACAATGAAGAGATGGAACAGCCAAAGGCAAGGTATACATCTTAATTGGATCCATTGTTTATATGGAATAAAACAACTATAAAATATATTTGGGGGATAATTGGTAAAATTTTCATGTGGACTAGATATTAAAGAATATTATTCTTTAACATTTTAATATTTATTCTTTAGCTTTAACTTAAAGAATAATATTAAAATCCTACTAGCCTCCATTACTTTGTTCACCTCAACTCTGCTTTATAGCCCTTCATTGAACTTTTCATCCCTGACACACTATTTGTTTGTTTATCATAAGATATAGATCTTAATTGGATCCTATTAGATTAAAACAACTGTAAAATACATTTGGAGGATAATTGGTAGAATTTTTATATGAGCTGGATATTTAATGATATTAAAGAATAACTTAATTTTGTTAAAGCCAGTGAGAGTCAATGAGAATAGGTCCTTTTTCTTTTGTTCACATGTATTCTGCACTAGAACGGTGCTTGGCACATAGTAAGCACCCAATAAGTTTTATTGAATGAATGAACAAATGAATATTCTGACCATTAGGTACAGAACTAAAAATATAAATCTTTTTTTTAATATGTGTTCTCTCTGAGCATGGAAAATGTGCTATAATAATCATGTATTTTCTTTAAAGTGTGGAATTAGCTCCTTGTAAAAGAAAACAGTAAAACAAACATCTCAGGCTAAACAGTACTTGTCCACACTGTACATTGTAAATCATTTCTCTTTCCTGATGAGGGAAGCTAAAAATACAGAATAATTATGTATCCTCAGCTTCCTAAACACACAAACATGCCTACTAAGTAATTAGGTTGAGACCAACAATTAAAGTTAAACTTCACAGCACCTGTTATCATCACCTGTTAATATATTTATGAATTATTTTATTATCTCTCACTCCCACCACCACTACTTTAGAAGGCAAGCTCCATTAGAGCAGGATTCTGTCTGTTTTGTTCACTCCTATATCCCCAGCTCCTATAACAGTGCCTGACCATAGGAGGCACTCAAACAAGTAACTGCTGAATAAAATTAATTAATAAATTCTGTTCAATTCTTTGTGAAATGTCCTATGTGGTACATTCACACTATTAAATGCAAAACTGATAAGGATGCTATTGTTGTCAAAATCACTTTTTTTAAGATGGTTACATCTATAATATAACCTTCAGTCCCTAGGCTTTCCTTTGATATGTGAAATAAACTTGTAGGGGTGTTAGTTAATAAAATGTGTGCCTACCACTTTTTTTACTTAAGTTATAAATAACACCAATAATATAATTTTTTCTTTTTTAAATCTTTGAAGCTAAAATTGATTTGGGGTTTTTGAGATGGCTGCTAGAATTCACCATCTCCTTTTTATTGAGAACAAACAATGAGAATTTAAAATACTTTTTAGCAGTTTCTAAAACAGAAATATATGGAAATTTTTTATACTTAAAAAATGGTAATGGATGTCATATTAAATGTACAGTGAACTGTGAGGTAAATAATCCTCTCTTGAAATTTTTGTGAAAAAAGTAGACAACTAACTTTATGGGAAGGTTTGAGCACCACCTTGGTTTGAGGGATGAGTCTTTTTTTTTTTACTCTAATTATAAGTTTATCCATAGTAGGGCATCCATGTTTTTGGTATAAACTTCATCTGTTCCATAGCCAACCTTCAGGTACCATAAAAGAAAAAGTAACCAAGCTAATATTAAGAAGTCCAGGCACTATTTTAAATGTTAGGGATGCCTTGGCAAAACAGCACAGCTGACGTCAGACACCAAGGCCGTGGATACTTCAAAGGTGCACATCAGGGCAAAAGGTCTTTTGCAGTTGAGACCACTCAGTCTTGTCAACCTTCCTCTCAAAGAACTAAACCAAGTTTGAAGTGTGTCTATTTACACTGTCCCTGGAAGTATATAAACAAAGGGTAAGTGAAACTGCCCCCTGTTTATCCTCTCTCCAGCTAGGGAGAAGATGCCAGAGGAAGGACTGGTAGAGAAGCAAAGGGAAACTGGAGCTCCCTCCTCAGGACCAGGGAAGATAATGTCCTCCTAAGCAGAATGGAATGAACTGAGTTTGTTGTACATTTTGAGAATGTGAAGAATTTGGTAATTCCAAAATCAACCATGAGTTCAAAAGAATAAAATGAAAGGTACTATGCTCACATTTGTCATCATGATGGTGAACATTCTTTGTAAGAAACGATAATATATCTGATCACTGGATATGATATGTGGCAGACATGCATATTTCTGTAGTAGCTTCTCATGAGTTCTCCATTTTAAAGAGGCTGCAGCTCGCTGTTCAGCGGCTGTGAGCGCTGGAATCAAGTCAGGCAGAGAGGATAACTGAAAAAGAAATATCAAAAGAATCACTTATAATTAATATAATCAATAATATAATCAATTATAAATTTATCACAGCATTCAGTAAAATTATTCAGTCTTATAATACATTGGGGAAGGGAATACAACCTCCTCATTTCAGAATTTAGGAGGCATCTCAGTTCTCACAAGGAGATAATTATCTGATGAAATCAAATACTTCTTTAAAAAACCCATAAGTAAAATTTATGGTTCCTGAAAACCAAATTTTGAAAGAGAGACTAGGACTGTTCACTCTTTCTGTCGGACTGATTACCATAGCAACTCTTCTAACTAAAGTAAAATTTATTATATATTATTACTGTGAGCAAGCTTTCACCTTCTAAATTCCTACCCTTTTGTCCTCATTATTTGTTATTCTTGGAATAATCACTAATGCTAATAAAAAATGAAAATACAAATATAAACTCCAAAGACAATAAGAATCATAGTAATATAAGAATTGTTAATGTAAGAATTGTAGAGGAAATTCGAGCTGTTCAAACTCCAACAGACTTTTATTGAGCACATACTCTGTGGCAAGCACTACTTTAAATGCTTTCCACACATTCTTTCATTGGTTCCTCGTGACAACCCTGCAGAGGAGGATAACACTTTTAAAGTTCAGAAACCTTTTTGAAGGATGGGATTTACCTTATTTTCTTGAACACTGCTTTCTCCACCAGTAGACATAAGTTCCAAGATTTCTGGAAGATGATCTATAAGAGCATCTAGTACCTTTTAATAGAGATATTGATTATCTTATAGTGATTATTATGTTTTTATAGATTAGTTAACTCCACATGTCAATTTCTATACAATAATAGTGTTTTTTACCAAACAACATTTTGGGAGTTTCTATTCTCTTACTCTGCCATCTTCTTGTTGGAAAGTCTTAGAAACATGATCCACTGCCTGATCAATCTACCTTTGGAAAGACATTACTGTACCTGCCTCTTGATGTTCAAATAGTCTAAATCTGAAAGAGCTACTTTTATACAACTAACATGTTAAAAAACTGCCTCCCAACTTTTGAAAGGCAGTTTAAATCAGATAATACCCTCACTAATATCAAAATATTGATGAGTTGAGCTTTGGCAAGCTAGTAGTCATTTAGGTGAATGGGATCTACTAAATATAGCATCAAAATAAAAGTATTTCAAAGTCTTCACAAGTACGAACTAGATTGTAAAATACTCTCCAAACAATGCTAAGAGAAAAAAAGATATAAAATGTGATTGGGGTCTAGTGGTGGAAAAGGGGTGCACAATTGGAGATCCCCCATCAGCCAGTGACACACGGAGATGCACGTCAGAGGGCCAGATACGTGAACTGTGGGGAAGCTCGAGAGCCCACAAGTGGTCCAATCAGAGGGGAAAGTGCCCGAGCTTGTGGACAGGGAAGAAAAAACCCGGCTAGAGACCTCAGCAATTGCACCAGTTGGCCCCTCCCATCAGAAGCAGTTCTCTAAGCCTGGAGAGAGAGAGCTCTGAACACCATAGCAGCACCCCCCTTTCCCAGCGGCCGGATAAGCAACCTCTGAGCTGTGTAGAAGTTTACCCACCCTAGCTTTCTCACTGCAGCTGCAAGCTATCTTGCTTCTCCCCCCACTTAAGGAGGAGCAGGGTCAAAGTAACCCCTGGGAGCTACAAGGCCCCTCCCAAAGCTTGGGGCTTTCGTATACCCCACCTGGGGGAGAGCCTGCCACAGGCACAACAGAATACCTAGGTAACTGGCTCCTTCACACAAACTACAATCAACGACAGTGGGAACAACCCCATAACTAAAAATATTGCCTTCCATCTCAAGCTTTTAGGGAGCACTGGATTCATACCCTCAAGTACAATCCACCAGCTTGGAGCTCAAGCTGGGAGAACAAACTCACTACACTCCACCGGGAAGAGGTGAAAACAACAGGGCAGAGGTAACCCAAGAGATATATGATTATAATTGTGTAAAATAAAAACCTTTATATGAAAAAATATAACAACATTTATGTAGAAAAAATAGAAAAATTTAAAAATACAACAAAATAGTAACAGTGATTGGAATTAAAGGTACTCTTTTGTTTGTCCACTTTTGGGCACTTCCTAAATTTTCCTTAATAAATAAATATACATATACTAAATTTTGAAACAGAATATATCTTAAATCCTAGTATTTTTAAAGATCTCAGTTTCCAGTGTGTGATACACAGGTACATTGATTTGAAGCCTCTGTGGCTGGTCAGCTGAAAGAGTTTATGCAATTCCCAAGAAGCAGGGAGAAAAAGGCATTGATATATTTGGGCTTAACATAAAAGAAGTAAAAACCAAAGAGTAAGAAGATATTACCTCCAGTGATTCGTCTTGTAATAATGTTATTAGTTCTTTATGTATTAAATATACTCCAGAATTCAGAAGTTTAGACACCTAAAATGTAGCAATAAAGTCTCTCAGATTTGAGACTACTAGACATATACAGTTTAAAATAATAATTTTTAAAAATACACCCTTGTTAGATACTTCTTCTAAAATAAAATGAGGTTATAACACAAATATAAAATTAGAATTCTAGAAAAATCAGTTGCAGATATAACTAGCTTTTTAGTCTGCTTCATAACATGCTGG
The DNA here is from genome assembly GCA_023783475.1 of Daubentonia madagascariensis. NCBI lineage: Eukaryota > Metazoa > Chordata > Mammalia > Primates > Daubentoniidae > Daubentonia > Daubentonia madagascariensis. The sequence continues at coordinate 51,683,193 of JAKFHU010000485.1, read as the reverse complement.
AGTGATATGAGCGTGGGAAAATGCACATATGTGGGTGAGGAAGTACAGAAGGATAGGATTTACCAGTGTCATACGTTTCATATCACAAGCAATAACAAGCCCGTGGATGCCTCTAGTTCACATTTTAAAGTCTTAGAGCAGCCAATAGGATCTCAAAGGATATCCCAGGCATATCAGTTCAGAACTTCCCAGAGGGTAACTTCTACTGAAGGCCTGTAGTGATAGCAGGGTAGTGATAACACCTAAGGAGGCAAAAACAAGTTTCCTTTTCCCCATCAAAGACTTTAGCCAGCATGAGAAAATTTGGGAGAGTCCAGAACAATCCAGCTCCCCTTGTAAACAGTTTTTTTTCCCCTTCCAAACTCAGAGCTCACAATGTAGATTCATCTGTTTCTACTTCACTTTTTTTTTTTAAACATATTGGGCTTGAGTAAAGCTCTATTGGAAAAAAGAAAATGGTTCCTGGATAAAGAGTTTTAAAATCCTTTGTTCTAAAATGGTTGTTTCTGACTTGTTGAAAATATTTTCAAAATAATATTTTTCTGAAAAATAAGAATAAAGTTAGAACATAGGTTATAACTATGAGGTTATAACACAAATATAAAATTAGAATTCTAGAAAAATCAGTTGCATATATAACTAGTTTTTTAGTCTGCTTCATAACATGCTGGAGTGATATGAGCGTGGGAAAATGCACATATGTGGGTGAGGAAGTACAGAAGGATAGGATTTACCAGTGTCATAAGTTTCATATCACAAGCAATAACAAACCCTTGGATACCTCTAGTTCACATTTTAAAGTCTTAGAGCAGCCAATAGGATCTTAAAGGATATCCCAGGCATATCGGTTCAGAACTTCCCAGAGGGTAACTGGGACATAGTAAAGCAATGATCAGCATCTAGCATTAACACTTAGAAAAATTTAAATCCATCATTACTTAAAAGGACAACCATACACTAACCCTTCATTTTAGGGAGTAGAACATCATTCTTAGCCTACCTAACATGGTATGATTGTGAGAACATGAAAACTAGCCACCCAGCAAATTCATAGATCAATGATCATCAAACATACTTTTACCAGTGAATATTTTTGTATACACATATATTTTTCCATATATTTATTTACATGGTGCTATATTATGTCCACTATAAAACATAACTAAAATTAAATATTAAAGTGATGAAATAAAAATAAACATAGGTAGAAAGTCTAATATTGTATAAACACTGCATTCTCAAACTCCAACCTTGTGCAAGCCTCTCCAGGAGACCACTGATCTAACAAATACACGTGTACATGGTACCCAAGCCTAAAGAATCACTTAATGCATCTTGGAGATGAATATCCTGCTTAGCTATCAAGAGCCCTCTGCCCTCTCCCCTCATCCAAAATCAGATTTCTAGAAGTATATTTACAATGATGATATAATTGTGCAATACTGGAATTATTTTAAGTAATTGTACCTTAGTTTAAAGTGAATATTTCCTAGATTCTGTACAATCAATACATATTTCATTTATATCAGAAAGCACGTTCTTTTACAGAAGCAAAGACTATCACCCAACAGCAAAAAGAGTCTTAAGTAACATTTATAATGATGCTATGGATACCCTGCACACTTTCAGCTAATCTAACAGTGCTTTGACATAGGAACACAGTGCAAGGAAGAGGATGAAATATTCTCACTGAGAATAAGAATTTATTATACCACTTATTAAGAAAGGAAATATTTTATTATGCCACTTATAAAGATATTTTTATGTGACAGTTTTGAAGTTGACAAGTTATAGCTTATACATATTTACTGCAACTATAGCATACATGTATGTGCTTATTGCGGGCATCCAAGAAACGTCCTAAATTTCAACTTCAAGGGTTAAAAAGTTAATCACATTCACCATAAAATTTTAAATTCACTTTTGCTCTTACTTTTACAGAGAGTCATAATAGCAGAATCTAAAAGCTATCCTCAAGAAACACCATCCATTTGCAGTGAAAACAATTAAATAATGTGTCTCAACTTTCCATTTGTTCTCAAGTACTTAAGTTTACATGCAGAGTATAAATACTATAAAGCATATAACAACTGGTTTCATTTCCAAATCTGTATCACCCTTCTCTATCACAATGTCTGGCTTAAAGTAAGCATTTGGTATAGACAAGCTGAATGAATGGGTTAATGAAAGAATAAATGAATATAATGTATTTATGGAAATGGATTCTGTAAACATACTAAAAAGAGAAGAAAAATGGGAATTTTAAAACAAGATTTAGGTCTAGAACATGAAACATATAGAGTCTATATCTCATAATAAATCTATAAGCATAAATGTATAAAATATCAAAAACTCATCTAGTACACATAGGTAGAATTAACGACAAATGTAAAGTGGTATCAATTCTTCAGACTTACTTCATAAAAGCAAATAGCAATAGTGTATCTGACTGGTACCTCAGGGTCATGACAAAGGCAGAAGAATGTAGAATAGAGTTCCATGTGGAAGTTTTTAGGATCAACAAAAACAATCATGGCCTGGTGGAGGTGGAAGGGAAGAGATGAATGGGAAGGAGAGAAAAACGTGCATCAATACCTAGCATTAGACTCATTTCACTTAAATTGAAATCATGTTCTCTGAGTTGTAATTTAATTAGAAATCATATTTGGAAGATCCAAACGCATGCATATAATCTGATTTATAGAGAGAAATATAACTTTCACAACTATTTATTCAGTACCTACTATGTATGCCAGACACAATGTTAAGCACCAAGCATCAAATACGGCAATATTTTTAATGGTATCTTTTCACATATTTTAAAATTATAATCAAATGCTCAGTAAATATAAACATATATTTATTACCGGAAAGTTATAAGCACAGTTCTTCCGTACTGAAATATATTTCTTCTCCTGCTCTAGGACTTGGGGTGGAATCTGGTTTTCATTGTGTCCATTTTCTTGTTGCAAACCCAATGTACAAAGTTTCTTATAAAACTCCAAAAATCTCAAGTGTTGATCTGGAGTAAAAATTCCTAAAACAAATGTAAAAACTATGTTCAACATTTCAACTGAAAACAAAAATCACAAAAAGAAAATCAAAGTACAATAAAAACATAATTGAAACCAAATATTTAAGTAAATGGTTACAAATAGTTCATAAAATGAATGAGGAAACAGAAACTATCTTGAAGAAATCTAGCAGGTCATATTGTTTCACCTTATGTTAATTTTAATAACATTTTAATTTTAATTTCAAAAGTATGACCTATGTAATGCAGGAATTATACCTGCATAATTTCTATAGCATGTATCATACTGTAGACCACTAACAAGTCATTATAACAATAACCTTGTAGCTATTTATATATATTGCTATTTCCTTATAGTAAATATTCTACAATTGCCTGCAGAAAAGATGTGTCTGCAGAGAAGGAGCTTAAAAATTGAATCTGAAAGATAGGAAAGTAAATTGAAAATCAAGGTTTCACATTCATTAACTATCTCAGGGAACTAGGAACTCATAATATATTGCTATGAGTTGTTTTTTAAACAGTATACTAACTCTCTGCAATCCACATAAAGAAAACATGTTACTATGTTAGATAGTTATAACTTAATTCTCACATTATTATAGTCAGCTAAGAACTAAGTAATGTTCAAAATGCCAACAGTTATGGTATTATTCTACATTCTAATCTGAACTTTTCATATGATATATTAATTATTCAACAAATTGTTAAAATGGTTAATAAGGGTATACTTACTGTGCACCAATAGTTAATATACCTGAGCTTCTACTATCTCATACCAACTAATACGTAAGTATAAAATATTCAGACATTTAACTAGCTATGCTTACTTTACTCTTTCATTGTTCTTTCAAATAGGTTCTGCTTGTAAAAAAGTATTCCTAAATGTACTCTAAATTATGCTATCAAAATTATAAGACCTTGTAAGATTTTACACACTTAAAATATATGTTTTACAAGTGAAGAGCTGAAGTTTAGTGTCTAAGAAAAAAAGGAAAAAATTATCTACAATCTTAAAATTCTTAGGATATATCATACCATATAGTCCATGGCATAGTTTTCCAAAATGGAAAGATAAAGAAATAAGAATTGATTCATCTGCTTTGAATGATTTTTCACAAAATGATTTCACTAAGGGAAGTACAGTTTGACTTCTGTCATCTGGAAAACAAAACCAAATAATACATACTTTAGATCTAGTTGTCCACACTGCACATGTGGAAACTAATACACACACAAATTCCAGAAAGAAAAATTACTATCTTAGCCTCATAGTAATAGAAAATATTTGAAAACAATGAAGATGGAGGTATGTGGTGAAGAAGGGTAAGAGGAAGGTTAAAATGACCAAAAACTTCAACATCAGGAAGGGCTGTGGACTTCATATGTAGGCCAATGGGAATAGAATAGAGAGAGTGATTATAAATTAGAAAGCTAGAACGGCTGAGGTTTGGAGTCTGAATAACGAAAAGAATTCTAACACCATTAATATAAATATTAGTAGACGAGTAGCAGGCACAGGAAACTTATTCTTTTTTACAAACATCTCATACAATGACATAGCTTAAGCCCAGTTTATCATTTCCTTTTTAATTGAAATTAAGTTAGCTTATAACATGTTCTATACATTGAATTTCATCACGTTTACCTCTTAGATGACTCTTCTTTAAAAAGTTAATTGATTCTTTGAGTATGTCTTCTTAGTTTGTAAGTTTCCGATATATAAGCAATATTAAAGTCTCAATTCTAAATACTCTCCAAATTTCAGTATACTGAAGCTTTCAGTTTACTTAAGCTTTCAGAAATAAATCACTGCCTTATTAACCATCTGATAATACTAAGTAAAATGCTATAACAGGCTTATCAGTATTATTGTTATTACTATTACTATTATCATCACATTTCAGTGCCGTATCTACTGTTTTTGTTAAATGACATTAACTCAACATTTATTGGATATTTTACAGAACAGGCATTATAACTAAGTAGAAATAGAAAGATGAATAATAAATGGTCTCTGAACTTGAGAAACTCAAACCAGCAAAGAAACCAAACATAAAAAAATATCATAAGATAACGTAGTCACTGCTTTAATAGCTGGTATGAGGCAGGGATCTGCAAACTGTTTTGTAAATGTTCTAGACTTTGCAGGCTATCTGCCCCAACTACTCAACTATGTCCTTATAGCACAAAAACAGCCACCAACAATACAAAAACAAATGAAAGGAAGAGGAAGGGAGGCTTAACGTTTATCATAAAATTTAACATAAGAAATTCTAAATCTACCTTTACTCCTTATTAGTGACTCACAACATAGGGAAGAACACTGCTCTCAGAAGCAAAGATGTGTCCACATGAAGATTTACCTGTATCAAATACGTCAAGCAGATTAACCAAAGTTTCAAAAGCTGCAAGTCGCACACTGCTGCCTTCATCCCTGGAGAGTTCTATTAATTCAGGGAGTACCACACTTTTTGTAAGTTCTGTCCTGCACAGTAAGTAATAGAAGAAAAGAAATCAAATCAATAAATTTTTAGCAAGAACTTACTGGAAACAAGCACTGGGCTAGATGCTGCAGAAAATATGAAAAATCATAAAGCTTGCAGTCTGGCTGGAAAGCATGACATAAACATAAGAAACATTAATAGTAATTTCTCAATTATTTAAATCAATTCCACTCCCCCCAGCATAATATTGTTACTTATAGAGATAACAGAATATAAACTAGGAGTTAATATTAAGCTTTATAAATTGTAATACAGTTTTTCATTTTAAGCAACTTCAGCAAATAATCTGGACTAATTATCACTAGTAATTGCAGAAACCCAAATAAAATTTTTTTATCTAGATTTCAGGGCATAAATTATTTTTCCATTCACCTAAAACATGACATTATAACTACTTATTTCTATACAGAAGAATGATACACGACCCTAGATGTTCCACCTAAAAGAATGAAATATAATATAAATACTTTTAGGGAATATATAATATTTATAATACAATCACAAATAGTTCTTATTCAACACTTTAACCTGTTTCTGCTTATTTCTCATGATAATACGTCATTGCAATGACACACAAACTCTGATAAAGGACAGGCTTATGATGTGGCCAGCTTTCTTGGGTACAAGATGAAAGGTGGCATCAATTACAATGGACACAAGATGTTGATAGAGCCCAAGAAAGTCCTTGAAAGCTGCAGAAAACCTAAAAAAAAAAATCAGGGCAAAGCTCAAAGACTCTGAGACAATGCTGTCAAGTAGAACTTTCTGCAATGATGGAAAAGTTTACCATCTGTACTGTTCAAAAGGGTAGCCACATGTGGCTACTGAGCATCTAAGATGAATTTAGTATGACTGAAGAACTGACGTTTTAATTTTAATTTTATGTAATTTAAATTTAAATAGCTAAATGTGGCTTGTGGCTACTGTATTAGCACAGCTCAAAGACAAGGACTTGAGCAATTGGAGGGACAAAAAAATGTTTTTAAGACATTAATCTAGATCATACAGAATCAGATGTCAGCATTACCAATAGTTTATAAACATTCATCAAATACTGGCCATAGACAGGGGAGGTAAAAGAGCAAAAGATGAGAGAACATATCCAAATGTTGTATAAATTTCATATAAATTTTGCTCAGAATACACTTGTATACCCACTGAAATCCCTGAATTTATTAACAATGAAAGAAAATAGTTTTAAGATAAAGAATTTCATCTCTATTTACAGTCAAAAATTATTTCAATTCAATCTTTAAACAGATTTCTCTCTGTTTCCATAACATGTTATAGTCAGGCAAATTCACCTTAATTATCTTTGGGTATTAAAAATGAAAATAATAAAAATAACTCTTTCATTTCATTGTTTTTTTAGCTTCAGGATTTGGGGGTTTTTTATTTCAATCTCTCTTAAATTTCTAGTTTTAGTCATTTATTATTTTCCTGATTTCAGTGAATTGTTTCTCTGTATTTACTAATAACTCTTTAATAGCTGTAGAATGTTTCTTAGTGCTGAAGACAGGGAAAGTGAATAAATTAAATCAGTATTTCAACAGTAATTTCTAAGGACATGTCAATTTCAACCTACAAAGCTAGATGGGGGTTTTCTTATTTACAACCAGGTTAAAGCCACTAAGAACTACTATACTACATATTAAAACAGCCTTTTTATATGTTCATTATCAAAATTTAGAAAACACAAAAAATATTTTTAAGAAATTAAAATCTTTTATAACACTCAGAGAAACTTTGGAAGTTCCAATTAATCTATAATCCACAGCCTTCCAGATTTTCATTTTACTCATATTATACACACCCTCTTTGGGCTTCAACTTCCTTGTTTGTGAAAAACAAGTAACAATACTGTCTATCTAATAGGATGGTTGTGAAGATAGTAAGTTCATATATGTAAAGTACTTAAATAGTACCTGGTACAGAGTAAACATTGTGTTTATTCTATTACCATTATTTCATAAAATTTGACATAAACATCTGAATAATTCCTTAGAATCATTTCTAACAGGATAATAAAGGTAAAAGAATAAGTGAAATTTTGATATATACTGTAGAACTCAAAAAGATTGTAAGTTTACATTCCTCCCAGAAGTACAAGAAGATGTTTCCTGTACCTCTGCCAATAATGAAGATTTCTCATTAACTTTTACAATTTCATTGACAAAAGTAGTTCATTTGTTTTCATCAGTATCTCATATTATTCACTAACTGCCTAGTTAATTATGTCTCTTACCAAACTCTAAGCACCTTGAAGACAGGATCATATCTTATTCACTATCACATCATCCATATGTAATCCACTGCTTACTTATAGTAGTTGCTCAATATATATTCATCAAGTGAATATATTTCTCTGTATTAGTTCAACTAAAGAGGTTGAACTAATATATGTTTATTAGCCACTTGTTTATCTTCTTTATGAAGTGTATGTTCATTTCCTTTGCCCATCTGTCACATTATATAAGTTTAAGGCATCATGGCAGACCATATATGATGCAAGTATTTCCCATCTTTCATTAGTTCTTCTTAGCAAACTAGATTATAGCTTTGAGTAATTTTTTTCAGGAAGTAGGTATGGGCTGTATACTGCCTAAATTAGTATAGTTATGAGAATATCTTTCTCTGCCTTCACATGTAAATCCCACACCAGCTAGGGCAGAATCCTAAGTCATGCTCCTTTCCACTAAAAACCCTTCTGGCATTTAAGGTAATGCAACAGAAATCTGAGAACAGCCTGATTCTATTATCTTTGTAGGAGTCCAGTTTTATCGACCTAGACACCAGTAATTGCAATCTAACCCTTCCATGATGTCAAAAGGGGGTAAAACGCTAGGCCATGGGTAGTGAGATGAATGAATGGCAAGCTTGCCCAGCTAGCCAACCAGGAACTCTAGGGTCTGGCTGTGTGACATAAATTTACCCAGGTGTTGGTTAAACTTTGGTGTCATGTAGCTGTGTGCTCCAGCTTAAATAGTAATGAAGATGATTCTGAGCTCTATGGTTGGCCAGGACAGCAGAACAAGCAGCAATTCAAGGAAGCTTCTCATTTGCTTGCACCTTTTCCAATGGCTTGCGCCAAGGAGACTGGGCCTGAAGAAACAGTGGAGACCCAGTCATCTCCATCTCTCTTTTCACAAGATGAAGTTGCCCCTAGTGTTCTTGCTCAGCCCTCACCTACATGTTCTCCCTCTGTCAACAGCCTTTCCATCTGACACAAGTCAAAAACATGGGCAGAGGATGAGAACCAATCATCAATCCTATTACATCTGAATTTCAATTATTGTGAGGGTTTAATGTATTTTCTCAATAAAATTTGAAAAATTAAAATATAAAGATATTAGCTTATTTGATCAATACTACCTGCTATGTGATGAATTCCTTTAATCTTTAGACTAAGGAATTGAAAGAAGTTTTCTTCCACCTTGTCTCTAATTATTGTGCCTCTGTCATACGAGGTGATCACTTCATCATGAATATCAGCTGTTTGTTATGTTAGATCACTCTTCCCTTTACTACATATCTAACATCTTCTAAGCAACTTCATACATTTATCCCTTTCTTCTGAATTCTCAGAGAGTTAATTCATCTTCTAAATCACTGATTGACTACAGTTTTTAACCAGTGTTTAACTCTTTACTATGCTTTTTGAATTCTTCTATTCCATTTTTTTAATTTCAGAATATTAGAGGAGTACAACCCTTTGGTTACATAAATTGCCTTTGCACCACCCAAGTCAGACCTACAAGCAGGCACCTCCCCAAGACAGCACGCACCACACCCATTAGGTGTGCATTTACCCATCCCCACCTCCCCCCTTCCACCTGCCCGACACCCGATGAATGTTACTTCCATATGTGCACATAAGAGTTGATTGATTAGTACCAATTTAATGGAATTTAATGGTGAGTACATGTGGTGGTTGTTTTTCCATTCTTGCAATACTTCTCTTAGAAGAATGGGCTCCAGCTCCATCCAGGATAACACAAGAGGTAGTTCACCATTTTTTTATGGCTAAATAGTACTCCATGGTATACATATACCACATTTATTAATCCACTTATGTATTGATGGGCATTTGGGTTGTTTCCACCTCTTTGCAATTGTGAGTTGTGCTGCTATAATATTTGAGTGCAGATGTCCTTTTTATAGAATGTTTTTCTTTTGGGTAAATATCCAGTAGTGGGATTGCTGGATCAAATGGTAGTTTTACTTTTAGTTCTTTGAGGTATCTCCATGCAACTTTCCATAGAGGTTGTACTAGTTTGCAGTCCTACCAGCAGTCTATGAGTGTTCCTATCTCTCTGCATCCACACCAACATTGGTTGTTTTGGGACTTTTTGATAAAAGCCATTCTCACTGGAGTTAAGTGATATCTTGTTGTGGTTTTGATTTGCATTTCCCTGATGATTACATATGTTGAGCATTTTTTCATATGTTTGCTGGCCATTAGTGTATCTTCTTTTGAAAAGTTGCCGTTCATGTCCTTGGCCCACTTTTTAATGGGGTTGTTTGATTTTTTTCTTGCTGATTTTCCTGAGTTCTACATAGATTCTAGTTATCAGCCCTTTATTGGATGTATAGCATGCAAATATTTTCTCCCATTCTGTAGATTGTCTATTTGTTCTAATGATAGTTTCCTTGGCTGTGCAGAAGCTTTTTAATTTGATTAAGTCCCCTTTATTTATTTTTGCTGTTGTTGTGATTGCTTTTGGGGTCTTCTCCATAAATTCTTTGCCTAGACTGATGTCTATAAGAGTTTTTCCAACATTTTCTTCTAGAATTCTTATGGTTTCATGCCTTAGGTTTAAGTCTTTTATCCATCATGAGTTGATTTTTGTGAGAGATGCAGATCCTGTTTCAGTCTGCTACATGTGGCTATCCAATTTTCCCAGCACCATTTATTGAATAGGGATTCTTTTCCCCAGTGTATCTTTTTGTCTGCTTTGTCAAAATCTAGTGGCAATATGAAGATGGTTTTACACCCAGGTTCTCTGTTCTGTTCAATTGGTCTACGTCTCTGTTCTTGTGCCAGTACCATGCTGTTTTGGTTACTATAGCCTTGTAGTATAACTTGAAGTCTGGTAAATTGATGCCTCCCAATTTGTTCTTTTTACTTAAGGTTGCTTTGGCTATATGGAGTCATCTCTGGTTCCATACAAAGCATAGAATTATTTTTTCTAGATCTGCAAAGAATGATGTTGATTTTTTAATAGGGATTGCATTGAATCTGTAGATCATTTTGGGTAGTATAGACATTTTAACAATATTGATTCTGCTGGCCCATGAGCATGGTATGGTTTTCCATCTGTTTACATCCTCTGCTATTTCCTTCTTCAGTGTTTCATAGTTCTCCCCATAGAGGTCTTTCACCTCCTTAGTTAAATATATTTCTAGGTAATTTATTTTCTTTGTTGCTGTTGTAAAAGGTATTGAGTCTCTGATTTGGTTCTCAGTTTGAATGCTACTGATTTGTGTATGTTGATTTTGTACCCCGAGACGTTGCTGAATTTATTTATCAATTCCAGTAGTCTCTTGGAAGAATCTTTGGGGTTTTCTAGATATTAGATCATATCGTCAGCAAAGAGCAGTACTTTGACCTCTTCTGCCCCCATTTGGATACCCGTGATTTCCTTCTCTTGTCTGATTGCTCTGGCTAAGGACTTCTAGCACTATGTTGAATAGAAATGGTGATAGAGGGCAACCTTGTCTGGTTCCAGTCCTAAGCAGGAATGCTTTCAATTTTTCCCCATTCGGTATGATGTTGGCTGTGGGTTTGTCATATATGGCTTTTATCATTTTGAGGTAAGTCCCATCTATGCCTATTTTGTTAAGCATTCTTATCACAAAAGAGTGCTGAATTTTGTCAAATGCTTTTTCTGCATCTATTGAGAGGATCATATGGTCTTTGTTTTTACTTCCATTTATGTGATGAATTATGTTGATAGATTTGTGTAAGTTGAACCATCCCTGCATCTCTGGGATGAAACCCACTTAGTCGTGATGGATTATTTTCTCAATGAGCAGCTGAATTTGGTTTGCTAGGATTTTACTGAAAATTTTTGCAACTATATTCATAAGGGATATTGGTCTGCAGTTTTCTTTTTTTGATGAGTCCTTTCCTGGCTTTGGTATCAAGATGATGTTGGCTTCGTAAAAAGTGTTGGGGAGGATTCCTTACTTCTTGATGTTGTGGAATAATTTCTGCAGGATAGGTACCAGTTCTTCTTTGTAGGTCTGGTAAAATTCACGTGTGAAACCATCTGGTCTGGGACTTTTTTTTTTTAGGAAGGTTTTTTATTGCTGCTTCAATTTCAGTACTTGATATTGGTCTGTTCAGGAATTCTATTTCTTCCTAATTGAGCCTAGGGAAGCTGTGTTTTCTAAGGATGTGTCCATTTCCTCCAGATTTTCAAGTTTAAGTACATAGAGATGTTTGTAGTATTCAGAGATGGTATTTTGTATTTCCACGGTATCAGTTGTAATTTCTTCTTTTTTATTCCTGATTGAGCTTATTAGAGTCCTTTCTTTTCTGCTTCTGGTTAATCTAGCAAGAGGCATGTGAATTTTGTTTATCTTTTCAAAGAACCAACTTGTTTCTAATCTTCTTTATAGCTCTTTTGTTATCAATTTCATTTAGTTCTGCTCTGATCTTGGTTATTTCTTTTCTTCTGCTGGGATTGGGATTGATTTGTTCATCCTTTTCCAGTTCTTTGATATGATTCATTATATTGCTGATTTTTGATCTTTCTGTCTTTTGGAGGTAGGCATTCATGGCTATGAATTTTCCTCTCAGGACTGCTTTAGCTATATCCTACAGATTTTGATAACTTGTGTCCCCATTATCATTTAGGTCAAAGAATCTTTTGATTTCCATCTTAATTTCCTCCTTGACCTATCATTCAGCAGTAGGTTATTTAGTTTCCATGACTTTGTGTAGAGATGAGTATTTCTGTTGAAGTTGATTTCTAATTTTATTCTACTGTGGTCTGAGAAGAAGTATGGTATAATTTCCATTTTTTTTTAATTTGTTGAGATATGTTTTGTGGCCTAGGATGTGATCAATCTTAGAGAATGTCCCATGAGCTGATGAGAAGAATGTATATTAAGTGGGTTTTGGGTAGAATGTTCTATAAATGTCTGTCAGGCCCATTTGTTCTAGAGTTCTGTTTAAGTCCATTGTTTCTTTGTTTATTTTCTGTTTGGAGGATCTGTCCCATTCTGTCAGAGGGGTGTTGAAGTCCCCAGCTATTATGGTGCTGCTGTTTATAATTTCGTTTAGATCAAGTAGGATTTGCTTTATGAACCTGGGTGCACCCCCGTTGCATAAATATGTAGAATTGTTATGTCTTCTTGTTGAATTGTTCCCTTTATCATTATATAATGACCATCTTTGTCTTTCTTTACTTTCGTTGATTTGAAGTCTATGTAATCTGATATGAGAATTGCTACATCACCTTTCTTTTGGTTTCTAATTGCATGGAATATTTTTTTCCATCCCTTTATCTTGAGTCTGAATGAGTCCTTGTGGGTTAGACGTGTTTCCTGAAGACAGCAGATACTCGGCTTGTATTTTTTTTTAATCCATTCAACCAGCCTATGTCTCTTCAGTGGAGAGTTTAAGCCATTCACATTTATTGAAAAAATTGATAAGTGGGGTGGATTTCTCTTCATCCTGTTGAGTAGAACTTTGTTGCTTTGTTTTATCTCTTGAACCATTGTGGTATCTGGGCTTTGACCTTTAGCTTTTGGGTGATTTTACACTGGTGGGTGTCTATTGTGCTGATCCATATATAATGCAGTTCTGATTGTTTCCTGCAGGGCAGATCTTGTCTTAACAAATTCTCTCAGTGTTTGCTTGTCTGAGAAAGTCTTTATTTCCCCCTCATATATGAAAGTTAGTTTTGCAGGATACAAAATTCTAGGCTGGCCATTATTCTGTTTGAGAAGACTGAGAATGGGGCCCCAATACCTTCTGGCTTGTAAGGTCTCAGTTAAGAAGTCTGCAGTTGGTGTGATGGGTTTTCCTTTGTAAGTTACCTGATGCTTTTGCCTTATGGCTCACAGGAGTGCCTCTTTGGTGTTTATTTTGGCCAGTCTGATGACTATGTGTCAAGGTGTTTGCCTCTTTGTGATGAATCTCCCAGGAGTCCTTTGAGCTTTTTGTTCGTGGGTATCTAGACTTCTAGCAAGGCAAGGGAAATTTTCCTCAATTATTCCCTCAAGTAGGTTTTCCATCCCTTGTGTATTTTCTTCTTCATCCTCAGGGATGCCTATGATTCTTATGTGAGGCCTCTTTACATAATCCCATATTTCTTGTAGGCTTTGTTTGTTCCTCTCATTTCTCTGCTCTATCTCTATGACTGACTTGTTTAATTGAAAGGCGTCTTCAAGCTCTGAGATTCTTTCTTCTGCCTGATCTAACCTATTCTTAAGGCTTTCCACTGTGTTTTGTAATTCCTTGAATGAATTTTTCATTTTGAGAAGTTCTATTTGATTTTCCTTTAATAATTCAATTTCTTTAGCAAATTTTTCATTCATTTCCTGCATTATTTTTGTGATTTCTTTGCATTGGGTTTCTATTTTATCTTGTGTTTCATTGAGCTTCTTTATAATCCACATCCAAAATTCTTCATCTGTCATTCCAATATTCTGCTTTTGGTTAGTATCCATTACTAGAGTGCTGGTGCTCCCTTTTGGGGGTGTCCTTTCACTCTGATTCTTCATACTTCCAGAGTTCTTTCACTAATTCCTTCTCATCTGGGTTGGGTGTGCGCCTACCCTCAAGCTCCACAGATGCTGGCAAGGGATCTGCTTTGGCAGGGATCGAAGGTCTAGCTCCCTGCCTCTGGGCAAAGCTGCCAGGGAGGGGCTGAAGGGGCCCCACTCAATCAGAAAGTCTGCGTGTGGAGGCGGCACTGTCCAAAATCCACAATCCAGCAGTCTGGAGCAGGCCTCTCTCCTTTCCACCCTCCCCTATCCCGCAGTTTCTCCTGGGCCTCTGCCAGCAGGCAGGACCTCAAGCCAGCCAAGCTCCCCCATGACTGTGATGCAGGCTGGGAGGTTCCCTGCCCAGGATCCCAGCCTGAGCAGGGAGTGTGGCCCTCCTGTGGGAGGAGGGGTACCCCACGAGCATGCTGCAGGTAGGACCCACACTTTACTCTCCCCCTGATCTGTCCCTGTAGGCACCCACACCTTCCAAGACTAATTTACAAATATCCCCTCTGTGCCCCCGGGGCAATGTGATCAAGACCTGGGTGTATGGGATCTGGCCTGTGAGCCCATCCCCAGAGCCCCAGAGATCAATCCCTGACCATGCCAGGGAGAAGGATGCTAGTTCCGAGTCACCCACAGGGTGCCCAGGCTGGTTCCATGTCCCTCCACCTCCTGTTGTGTACTGCTCTAATGGGCCACCAGGCAAGCAGCAGCAGGGAGGGCCAGCAAGCAGGGAGCTCATAGTCCAAGCACCCCTCAGTCTGCTATAGGACCCCAAAAAGAAAGGTCTGAGCCTCACTCCCTATGGAAGACTCTGTGTGACGGCTCGATTGTCTCTCTTGGCAGCCATGGGTGAGGGAGGGGAAGGGAAGAAAAAGAGTCTGGGTGGAGGAAAGTCCAAACCCTGGTCATCTCCGACTCTCTCTCCAGGAGGCAGTCCACCCAGAATGACCAGGCTCTGGAGTCAGGTAGATCACCTGGGACCCACCAGACCCTTGTGGCTCTTGCAGTCTGGGCCAGAGTTGGGAAATGTCTGTGTGGGGACAAGCAAGACAGAACCTGAGGAGTTGAAGCCCCCTGAGGAGGACAAAGGTGCACGGTGGGCAATGAAGCCATATGGTGCCTGCCATCCGGCTTGGGTCTGTGGGGCAGGAGGCACCCCGGGGGGGCTGGGAACCTGGTGCCCTGTCCACAGGAAGCTCCCTGCTCACTGGCGGCAGCAGTCTCTGGGCTTTTGTGGGCAGAAGGTCTCTCCAGGAGCTCGGGAGCCCAACAACAGTCTGAGATGCAAGGGAGGGGGAAATTAAGTGCTCAACCTACCCTTCTCACTGGTCTCCAAGCCTCTTGTGGCTTAATCTCTGCCAATACCTTTCTCCTTCCAGTTCTACTCTGGAATCTCTTCCCATGGAGTCTCCTACAGTTTTAGGCACCCTTCCTTCAGACCCTCATCCAATCTATGTTTGTCTGTCTGTTTTTTCTCTTTCATCTAAAATTCCTTCTTACTGAGACACTCTGGCTGGTGGTATCTCTGGTCCACCATCTTGGCCTATTTCCTTTAAAATATCTCTTAATTTTAACTAGATTTTTTATTTTCTTCTTCCTCAGCAACTTTTTCATCTCACTATGTCTCATAATCAAATTTTCAATCTCATTTTATAGCAGGGAGGTTTTCTAGAATTTTGTTGAAAATAAATATATGGCTTATTAATTTTCTATCAGAGTAAGTTTTAGTTTTTTATTTTGTTTTCTTGATTGTTATTAGCTACAGTGAAGCACAATTTAGGTAAAATAAATCATCTATTTAAAGTACACACTTATTGATGAGTTTTGACAGTTGTGAAACACCTGGGAAACTGCCACCACAATCAAGATGCAGAATGTTTCCATCATTCCCAGGAGATTCCACAATCTGCCTCTGACAAGGGCAACTATGGATCTGCTTTTTCTCACTATATATTAGTTAGCATTTATCATACAGTATATATTCTTTTGTCTGGCTTATTTTTCTTAACATCTTGATTTTGAGATTCATCTATGATACAATATTGCATGTATCAGTACTTCATTCCTTTTTATTGCTGAATAGTATTCCATTGTACGAACATACCACATTTTGTTAGTACATTCATCTGTTGATAGACATTTAGATTGTTGCAGTTTGGGCTACCACAAATAAAGCTGCTATAAACATGTGTATACGATTGTTGGTGTGGACACATACTTTCTCTTGGATAAGTACTGAAGAGTGGAATGGCTGGGTCATATACTAGATGTATGTTTATCTTTTCAGTAAATGACAATCAGTTTTCCAAAGCAGGTTCACCATTTTACATTTGCACTAGCAGTGTATGAGAGTTCCAATTTGCTCCAAATCCTTATCAACACTTGGTATTGACAAGTTTTTTAGTTTAGTCATTCTAGTGAGTGTGTAGTAATATGCTATTATTTTTTAACTTGTATATCCCTTTATGATTAATGATGCTGAATATCTTCTCACATACTTTTTGGGCAATGTGTGTTATATCATCTTTTATGACAAGTCTGTTCAAATGTACTGCTCATTTCCTAACTGGGTTGTTTGTAAGAGTTCTGCATTATTGATTGGTAAGAGTTCTTTATATATTCTGGGTACAAGTCATTTGTTTGATATATGTGTTATGAATGGTTTTTCCATCCTGGGCCTCACTTTTTATTTTAAAGAGCAAAAGTTTTTTTTTTTATAATGTCTAATTTATTACATTTTAATTTTACAGTTCATGATTTTTTAATTAAATAATCTTTTCCTAACCAAAAGTCATAAAAATTTTCTTCTATATTTTCTTCATGAAGTTTTATAGTTTTAACTTTTATATTTAGATCTATAATAGATTTCAAGTTAGTCTTTATGTATGATGTGAGGTGAGGATCAATGCCCAGTTTTTTTCTCTTATGAATATCCAGTTGTTCTAGTGCAGGATTTTGAAAAGCTTTTCTTTTCCTCATTAAATTGCTGCAGCACTCTCTTGAAGATCACCTGGTCATATATGTGTAGGTCTATTTCTGATCCCTCTCTTCTGGTTCCATTGATCTATATGTCTCTTTTGCCAACATTACATTCTTTTGATTACTGGAGTTTTATTGTAAACCTTGAAATCAGGTAATGTAAGTCCCTTGTCTTTCTTTTAAATTGCTTTGGCTATTCTAGACCATTTGCATTTCCATATAAATTGTAGAATCAGCTTTTCAATTTCTGAAAAATAGTCAAATTTTGATTGAGATTGCATTAAATTTCTAGATCAATTTGAGGAGAATTGACATTTTAACAATACTGAGAATAATGAGTCTTCCAATCTATGAATATAGTATAGATCAATTTATTTGTTTTTAAAAATTTTCTCTCAAAACTGTTCTGTGGTTTTTCAGTGCAGAGAGCATGCACATCTTCTATTAAATTTATCATAAATAAATATTTGACCTTATTATTATTATGTTATTATTTATTATCATAAATAAATATTTGACTTTTCATTTTCTAAATATTTTCTTCTAGTATATAAAAATATGATTTTTTTATATTAACCTTGTATCCTGAAACCTCCTTAAGTCTATTTATTAGTTTTACTAGTTGTTTTGTAAATTACTGTAGACTTTCTATGTAAACAGTGATGTTATCTACAAATAGAAATCGTTTTACTTCTTCCTTTCAGATCTTTAGGCCTCTTAGGTTTTTTGTTTTCTTGCCTTATTTCAATAGCTAGAACCTCTAGAATAATGCTGAATAGAAATGGTCAAAGAAGACATCCTTGCCTAGTTCTCCACTTAGGGGGAAGGTATTCAATATTTACCATTAAGTATGACATTAGCTGCAGTTTTTCATACATGCCTTTTATCAGATTAAGAAAGTTCCCTTTAACCCTAGCTTCTTGTGAGTTTTCATCATGAATGGATATTAAATTTTTTCAGATATTGTTAGGACTTTCTGGTTATTTTATTTTTCATATCACCAGAATGAGAAGTTTGATCAACTTTTTCGAAAGTATGTTCTTCATTTTCAATTTGAGTGCTATGTTCTTCCCCTCTGTCACTGGGGGATCTTTTCATAGATCCCATGTTTGTTTCTTTTATTTTTTTATTTTTCAATCATCCCTGATCAAGGATAGGTCTATTCAGTACCATTGTTTTCCTGTAATGAATGTGACCCAAAGTCTTAAATAGTGGCCCAGATTTTTGAAAAATTAACAATGGTACAAATGGTCACAACATGATTGTTCTTACTTGTGAGACAAAAAACCAGATGAAGACAGTGCAACTTCTGCTAAAAATAAGAGGTGCCAAAACAAAAAGACTGTTTCCCAAGAGGGTTTTTAGATAAGACTCTCTTTAATATAATACTTATAGCTTGACATGGGATCAGTTTTTGTAGGTAGAGAGAAGAGATTGGCTACCCTATTCCTCCCCTTCCTGAGCTTATGCAAAGAGCAAGGAGAGCAACAAAGCCGGGTGGAAGCCTGGAGCTGCGTGGGAGACCCAGAAAAGCTCCCACCAGAGTACAGTCGGTCCTCTATATCCATGAATTCCCCATTCATGGATTCAACCATCATGGATGGGAAATATATGGAAAAAAAAATTTGTGTCTGTATTGAACATGCATAGACTTTTTTGGTCACTGTTCCCTACACAATACAGTATAATAACTATTTATATAGCATTAACATTGTATTATTGTATTATATATTATAAGTAATCTAGAGATGGTTTTAAGTACATGGGAGGATGTGATTAGATTATTTGCAAATAATATATCATATTATATCAAGGACTTGAGCACCTGTGGATTTTGGTATGCACTGGAGGTCCTGGAACCAATCCCCCTTGGATACTGAGGGACAACTGTAATCCCATTTGAAATGACCCAATTCTACAGCCAAAGAACAGCCAGTCAAAAGAAATGCTACAACTATATTCCAAGCATCATTTATATTGGGACATTTTCCCTTCCTGGATCTAGGTGTTTGGAATGATAACTAAGTAACTAAAGTGAGAAGAAAATAATTTAACATTAATTGAAAGCCTACCACCATGCTAACCATACTCTCTTTATCTCACTTAATCCAGACACATGAGGAAGTACTTGTTATGATCATTTTTAAAGATCATATAAAGTGTAGCCTTTCAGTGGCATGCTTTCATGGAATATAGGAACAGAATATGCTTGCCTGACAATCAAAATAAGACTATGGCATAAGGAACTGAAAGTATACTTACCCAATGCCCTGAGCTATATTTTCTAATTGCCGACACATACAAGATCGAACTTCATAGTCTACATCTTGACAGAGTGATTTTACCAGGGGAAGTATTTCTCTTTTAATGCTGATGAAGCAGAGGAAAGAAACATGCAAATGGGTGAGTGTTTCAGAATAATTAATATTTTCAAACAATTATTATCAAAATCTTATCTTAAAAAGAACAAATATATTTTAATATAAAATTTTAGAATTTGAAATATGTTTTTAAGTAGGTTATTAAATTTGGAAGTTATCATCAGCTATTTGTAAATTATGTATACGAGAGGGTCTTTTTAAAATAATGGTTAACTTTGGATTTGCAGTTGAATGTCTATAGCTAAGATAGAATGCTGTAGCAGTGTAATGTGTGATTCTAGCAACCATCAACCAAAATATTCTTCAAGTTTCTTTGTTACTCTTGTGTCATAATTACATAATATTTCATTCCTTCCATTTGGTATTTATCATCTGGGCAAAGAGTAGCATATGAATTATAAATGTGCTCTATAATACAAGATAAATTATTCAAAATAACAAATTCATAACATAATGTAAGAAAGCAGAAATTCTATTTTTATGCCATGATTACTGATATATAGTTTATCCAGAAAGTACCTTATCAAGGAATGGGAAGGAAGGGGAAGTAGAAAAAAAGTAACTTATAATTTAACCTATTGAGAAAAAGCCATGAAAGTAGACTTCTGCTGAGAATTCTGAAAATGTAACTTAGCCTGAGATTTAAAAGTATAAAATAACTAAGCTGTTAAGTACAAAGTTAATCATACAATTAACATTTAAATAATTTACAAATTAATCAATAAATAATATACAAAAATTATCAATACAAATTTGGGCTCAATTTTCTAAATTTTAAATTAACAAACAGACGGCACTGGAATTGTGCTTGGAAAAGTGGTCCTAAAACAAAGGAAAAATTAAAGAGAAAATCATAAGTTAACAATTGTACAATTAGTATTTTCTTCAAATGTCAATTTCTAAATTTAATAACTTAATTACATAGAGTTTTTATTTAACCTAATTGAATTAGGTATATGATTTTCATAAACTGGATCATTTATTATAAGCAATTAAAAACAATCAGGAACAAAAAACTGAAGTAAAGTTTATGATGAATTCTGCAATGATCTGTATATAGATAAAAGTATAATTTTACTTGCGTCGTGCAAAGGCAATATATGTAACCAAAGCATGTGTACCCCCGTAATATTCTGAAATTTAAAAAATAATAATAAAGTAAAATAAAAAACTATAATTTTAAAATACATATTTTAAAAAGAAAAAGGCCAAAATTACTGGATACCCTGAAATTTATTTTATCTTTATCCCACAAAGATTTTTATATTTATCCTAATGAGACGGAAAACATTATAGCTTCAAATAAATCATATTAAGTAATTCTGTCGTTTGAATACAACAACCCAAGTCTGACACTGTATTATATATATATACCGGGCACTCAAAAACTCAACAGCATGATAAACTGTAAAAAAACCATGAAGATCAGACTCTGATTCTAGTCCCAGTTTTTTACTTTGTCCAAATAATCTTGCTATTTCTCATCCCCAGGTTTCTCATCTACTTAAAATGAAAATTAAAATGTTATACTCAGATCTAAAGTTCTGAGTTTAACAGAACAAGTTCTAAAATTCTATGATTTTAATAAAAGGGTCAACTGGTTTGTTTTCTCTCAACAAAGTATCCAGAACTACTGAATACATAATGAAAAATATAATTTAAAAGTGAAAGGTTTGAAATAAAATAAAATACATACTTAAAATCTTTTAAAAAACCCCACATGTTAAATAATATATGGGGCCAGACATGGTGGCTCACGCCTGTAATCCTAGCACTCTGGGAGGCCAAGGCAGGAGGATCGCTTGAGCTCAGGAGTTCAAGACCAGCCTGAGCAAGAACAACACCCCGTTTCTACTAAACATGGAAAAAATTAGCCAGGCACGGTAGTGCATGCCTGTAGTCCGGCTACTCAGGAGGCTGAGGCAGAAGGATCGCTTGGGCCCAGGAGTTTGAGGCTGCAGTGAGCTAGGCTGATGCCACAGCACTCTAGCCCTGGCGACAGAGCGAGACCCTGTCTCAAGATAAATAAATAAAATAAACAAATAAATAAATAAATAATATATGGTATCCTGGAGTAAAAACTACATTCTAGTGCATATCACTCTTCAAAAAATATAAATACCACATGTCTACATTTCAGTCAACATTTAAATACATGTAATCATCTAGATGTTTGGCATCAAGTATACAAACATCCTTATTAACTGGATAAATCTTCCCATTTTGAAGCAAGTATTTTGGCATCACAATAGAACCATAAACTGTATGAGGGCAAAGAAAGGACGAAGACACTCGATGAAATAAGTAGGGGACATTTCACTGACGGATAACTGGTTTTTTCAACCATGACGTATTTGGAAAGAAATATATATAGTGATAATGTTCAAAGAATGTAAAATCATTCCATTAGAGGATAAATTTCCTATCTATTTTTCCTATTCTCTCATCTTAATTTACTTAAAACCTTTAGAGAAGGGTATACTGTTCAGTGTTGAAAATTAATGGACAAACAACAAATTGGGAATAATATTTATTTGCAACAATATTTGCAAGTATAACAAAGGATTAGCAACCTTAATAGGTAAATAGTACATATAAATAGTGATCAAAGGGTAGGATCAGACAATTCCAAAAGAAAAAAACAGAACTGATATAAATATAATGTATGGGAAAATATCGAATGGCATAATAATAAAAAATTTTGGCCCACCAAATTAAATTGGATCACTAGGGCTGATAAAAGTCCTGGGAAACAGCATTTTCACATATTGTTAGTCAAGAGCTTTAAGAATGTCAATGCCCTCTGGCCCAGTAATTCCACTTTTTTGGAAGCTACAATTAAAGAAATTAACTGAAAAACAGAAAAAGTTCTATAGAGATGTTCATTAATGCTTTATTTTGATAGTAAAATTTAATCCTGAAAACCTGCTTAAATGTTTAACAAGTAAAATATTTTACAGCTACTACCAAATGAGTTTGAAATCATAGAGGAAAATAATGCTAAGTAAAAAACAACCACATATAAATTCAATATGATCACTAATACAGCAAGCAGCAACTATATATAGAGAGAGGAAAATATCTGAAAAGAAATACATCAGAATCTTAAAAGTGGCCAAGTACAGAATTATGAACTATTTTTCTTCTATTTTCCGTATTACTTAAATTTTCTACAATGTACACGTGCTGCTTTCTGAATGAAAAACAACTTTATTCCTTTTTTAAAAACTAATTTTGTCAAAAAAATCATAAAAATAAAAAGCCTTAGAGTGACTTAAAAAAAAGTATTACCTCATGCCTTAGGGTTTCTTTTGGCAATACTTCTATAACAGACAGAAGAGTTTCCAACCATGCATTGCTGACACCTGATTGACACAGACATAAAATGCTAAATTAAATGTCTCACAAATTCAGTTTCAACTCAACCATTAATAGTTACAATAGCATTTAATGACAAAATGGAAAAAATTATTTTATTACTATTCTAGGAAGTTTCTCTATTATTTTCTTTTAGCCATTATCTAGACAATTTTTATATTTTTAAAAATAATATTAGGAAGATATCTCTAAAGCAAAGTGTGGTTTTTTTGCTGTATGATAATACCATAAGCATAAGTGTTGTAAAAAGATGAATCACAAGATGAACTAATGGAACTTCAGCTTCCAATAATGCTGAATTTTGTGGGTTTTATAAGGAGACAGTCATGACTATTTCAAGTCATACCACTGCTCAACTATTGGGCAGTGCGGCCTCATTCAATTATTCTCGTCAGGCTAACAGAACTCAAATAACATTACGGCCACGTACAAGAAACAACAAATAAATATATAATTAAGCATAGAGGCCCCTGACCTGTGTCCCTGTGCTCCAGATGCAGTAGAATGACTTGGAGGAAGGAGTGGGCATAGGCATGAATCGACACTGATTCTTCCTGTAGAACGGTCAAAAATGATACCGCAGCCGTTAACTGCATTTCCACTCCCGCAACATGCAGAACTTCCTGTATAATCAGAAAGAGTTTGCTATTTACATAATGAGAGATCAGCAATTATAATTTTTTTTAAATCCAAGGTTATATAAACCATAGTCATATTCCACAAAATTACTATATATGACCTTTTAGGATATGTACTTCTTCCTATCACTTTATTTAAGAGAACTATGTTAATCTGCTGATCATTTAACTCATTAGACCACACAAAATTTGAATGTCTAAGGAATTTATAAAATAAAGTAACATTTCATCACTTTATTGAATAAAAATTATAAACAGTTCATAAACCCTTAAACAATAGAGTAGGCATTTTTGATAGATTTCAATTTCTATTTTGCTGTTTGTATTATACAGTTTGTCCTCCTACCTAGAACAGTATCAAAGCTCAATCACATGTGTTTTCATTACTTGTACTTCTGCTTCAAAAACTAAACATTATACATTCTACTATAAAAAGGAATATACTTAAAAGCATGCAAATATATTTTCCCCTTCAACAACTGGTAAGAACATAAATTACCATGAAGTAAACTGTTTTTAAGAATTTCTTAAATATAAAAACATGTTTTTAAAAATTATATTCATAGCCACCTTCGTGCACCATTTAAAGAATTTTAAAATGCATATTTAAAATTAAAGCCTACATAAGAATATTAGTTTTCAACACATCAAAGAATTTTTTTTAAAAACTACCTTTCTAAGTAAGTCCCAAAGATATTACCTCTACTTCTCTAAAAGTTTGTGTGTGTGTGCATGTGTGTAATGTAAAGGCAGCTAAAAGTATTGTTTGTTCAATCAATTATGATAATTATTAATATGAGAATTTCCTTTGTATGCCTATTTTATAACTAATATAGTAAAGTTAGTAGAATAACATGGAACTTATAGTCATAAAACAAAGTTAATGACTTAGTTGAAGTCTTAGGACTTCAGAATTTGTGAAGTGATCTTAGGAAAATTAATTTTTCTTTGTTATTTCCTAATGTATAATGTGAATTATAACACCATCTTAATAGAGATTTAAATCATTTAAATAGAACTTTTATGACTTACCAACTTACTGTACAAAATGAGCATTTAAATAATCACCATTGTATATCCAAAGCTGTCACCTTTCCACAGGACCCTTGGCTATCTAAGCAGGAATCTCACGTTGTTCACACCTTAACTGATCTCTCCCCAGAACCTGCTCCTCCTGCAAGCTTCCTGTCTCAGTAAATATTAAATGACAACTCGGCCCCTCCAGCTGCTCAGCCCAAAGCCTTAGGGCATCCTTTACTCCTCCCATCCCTCACTCTTCCCAATCAAAACACCAATAAATCCCGAAGGATCTACCTTCAAACCAGACCCAGAATCTGACCACTTATCACCTCTACCATGACCCACCCTAGTCAAAGCCACCACCATCTCCAGCCTGTGTTATTCTAATAACCTTTAACCAGTCCCTGATTTCATCACTGCCCCTCTACTGTCTATTCTCTATGCAGCAGCCAGAGAGATTCTTTTGAGAAATAAGTCAGATCATGTCACTTTTCTGCTCAAAATGTTCTGAAAACTTTCCATCTCACTCAAACGAAAAGTCAAAGTCCTTTCAATGACTTACAGGATCTTCTCTCAATTCTCCCATTTCCCAGATTTCCTCATGGCTGGCTCCCTGACCTTTTTTAAGCCTCTACTCAAATATCACCTTTTTAATGAGGCCTTCCTACTTTAAACTGAAAGCTACCCCTCACACCAGCTCATCACCCCCTTGACAGGTTTACTCATCACCATGCGCCAACACATAACATATTCATTTGTTTATGGTCCGTGTCCCACAGCTGGACCACAAGCTTCAGGGACTCGCACCTCCTGGCACACAGCAGGCCCTCTCTAAGCAATCGCTGGGTGACGAAACGTCTCTTGCCCTTCCACCTACCCTTTCTGCTCCTGATGCTCTCTTGCTTTGAATACATATTTCTCACCCCCTAAAAGGTGGCTTCAAGAGATTTTAAGGTGAGTCCTAAAAATTATGGATGGGCAGGACTAGAAGGCAAGGCGGAAATGCATCCTCGATCCCCTATCGTGTCCCCACGCCACCTTCTACCCCAGCGTCCCTGTCACCGTGATCCAGACCGTATGCCCAGACGCCTTGATTTAGCACAGGGGGACACAGCCAGGCGTCATGACAGGACATGAGATACAGATTCCTACAGTAGGAGACACAGACTCAGAGCAGTAAAGTATTTTGCTGACGGCCAGTGGGCTAATAACTGGCAACTCCAACTCTTGTCTGCCTGATGGCAAAACGCTTCTCAGCACCTAAGTCCTCCCCACAGATTCTGCGCTTCCATCTTCATTCGCCATGCATTAAGGCACGGCTCCAGTCAATCCCAAGCCTCCACGCGGTAGTGTGGGGAATTTGACCGTGGCATTTGCTAAGGCACATGTTTGTGCTATGGTTAATTCCCAGAAAACCTACCACATGTTAGGGTGGCTGATTTGGGGGGCTGATTTTTTTGTTCTAAACTTTTGTATCACATGCACAAACTTATTTTACAAGTTTTTTCAACTAATAGTCAATTATATAGCTCAAGAGTTCTTGGCTGAGAGAAGAAGGAAGGAGTGCTAAGGCATAAGCAGAAACAGCAATTGGTCTGTGAAATCAACGCTCCCATGCTCCCATGTTTTACTGTTTCCAAAACAAACATTTGTTCCACACTAACAATTTTTGATGTGGAAAACACTTTCAAGAGATTTGATGTGGCCAGTATACATCACTTACAAGTTTCAAAAGGCACAGCTTTTATTTAGAAACAGAAAGGACTTTGTGAAGAAATATTAAAATAAATTGTGAGGGCCACAATGTACATTCCAGTTCACATGAGTCTGTTGTTTTAAGTTCCAAGAGATGCAATTCTGCCCCCTCTTAAAGTCATTAAAGTCCTGGATTTTGTACATATGGATACTTTATGCAAAAGAAGAACATGAGAAGCTCTCCAACTTCATATCTTCTTACTGTATTACTTAGTCTTGACTCCCGCAGCAACATTTGCCCCAACTATTTTGCATTTAATTTTCGAAAAATCCTCAAGTCTTATCAGGATTTGGGTTTTTCTCTTGTTGTGCTGACTTCAACATCTGGGACTGTCCACTGTTAAGAAACCAGCACAGACTAAGAGATTTTATCACTGCTAAAAATCAACTGATTTCTAAACATTTTTCTGAAACACAATACAATAAGAGTTTGATACTTACCAATAAGTGTTCTCCTCCACAGAGTCACACCCTCTGGACAAACATAAGTGAGATCCATACTCTCTGGATAAATAAGTGTGCATCCTCATGGACCTTGGAAGACACTGAAAAGGAAATTCCTCTATTGCTTAAGTGTATGTCTTAATGCCAGTTACCATTCCTCTTACATACTATTATATGGCTGGCATCCCAACTTGAATTCCTCAAAAATGAAATGAGACATTTTATTAATGAGTTAATGGCACATTTCCAAATTTAAAAAACTATGCCCAGTCAAGAAAAGAAAATGTACTAGATGCTTTGTGTTTAAATTCATTCTTTAGTTAGCATGAGTGGTGCAAGAAAGCATTTTTCAAGAACATTAATACATTCCTTATAGAGAGGGAAATAGTTCTGTCTCCAATAAACCTGCATTATATCCATAAAGAAGATTTCTCTTTACAATACACAATATAAATAAGCATTAAATAAATCACTGGTTTATTCCAAAAGAGCAAGTATTTTGGATTCACAAATTCTGAAACTAATCTTATTAAATAAAACTGGAAAACATTTACTGTGAATGGGGCTGGTAAAAGGTAAAGAAACTCTAAAATTATAAAGTATCTTTGTGTATTTTTAGAGATAACATCACTGATTATTTTGAAATTAAATAATAGGGACTTAAATATTAAAATATTGAAGATCTAAGATATAAAGTATCTGGGGTATTGAGGGTTATAAATGTGGGAATTTTCAGTAATTAACAATAACAGTGAATAGCTCTTTTCACTATAAAAATCATAATACTCATAAAAGACTTTAAAACTGAGTTAAATATTAATAATTGGAACATGTCAACTCTGAGATACCTTTAACAATTAACTATGATGCCTCATTCTTTTCCCTATCCCTGACCGTCATGTTCCACATTAAAATAAAGGGTGAAAAGAACTAGTTGAGAGCGCTGAAAGTCAAAATCTGAGAGGGAAAATAAAGTTTAGACAGTAAACAGAAACGACAAAGGGATATGTTTTACTCTTCTTTAAATCTGTATTTCAGTGATTAGCAAGGTTCATGAGGAGGTACACATAAAAATATCCTGAAGATCTCTTTTCATAAAGGAAATACCAACACCAAGAGCAAATATCATATGACTATTGTAAATGTAAAATGAAATATCCTGCCCTGCAAAATCACAAGAACACCAAGACAAATAAATAAATTTCAAGACCATGGTTTTGAAATTGAGCTTTTAGCTGGACTACTCTGCTAAGTCATTTTTACATATAATAAATTAGAATCATGGGTAATTCAGGTTTAAAATGTAAATGAGCAGCAATTTAAAACTTTGCAAAGAAAAGATGTGCTTATCAAAGAAATATCTATTTAATGGATGTGATAACTATAAATAACCATTTCAAATGACCCACATTATAGCAATATTTAATTAATTAAATATTTCTTGAAAAAAATCATATATGTTTTCTTAGGGAAAAAAGCAGCAATAGAAAGCCTAGCAAGTTTCTATAAGCAAGTGGAAATAGGGCTTTTCTTCCTAGTCAGTCATAATAATTTTACCTTCTATCCTAACCTCTCCCTAAAGTAGCCCAAAGAAAATCTAATTCTAAAGATAATTTTAATTTCATTCAAAGTTATTTATTAAGTACCAGCATCATACTAAGTAATCTGGGAAATTGGAAAGAAGCCAAAGATAAGGACCTCTACCCTTGAGTGACTCCTGCCTATTACACACATTCAAACATTCAACACATATTCATTTAGTTGCATTCAAGGCACTGTGCTGCCAGGTGCTGGAGACCTAGCAATGAACAGGACTAGCAATGTCCCTGTCCTCATGGAGCTTACATTCTAACAACACTGTTAATTCTCTAATTAAAATTGTTATAGGCACTAAGGATGAGAAGTACAAAATTCCATAAGGGTACCTAACAGGTGATATCCTCTGGAGTGTCAGAGAGGGTTTCACTGAGAAGTGACAACTGACCTGTGTGAAGAGTAAGAAAGAACTAGACCAAGGGACATAGGAAAGCAAGAAGAGTAAGAAAGAAAGCATTCCCAGCATTGAGAAGTAAGGAGGAGAATGCTAATTCAAACAACTAAAAGATCAGGGTGCCTACAGCACAAAGCAAGAGTGGTTGTTGAGACAGTGAAATAGCCCAAATTATGCACGGCCCTAGACACATTATGCAAGAGAATATGCAAATTGTAGTTTTAACTGCTTTAAAATATCATGCTGACTATAAAGTTGAAAATGAATCAGAAAAGAAAGGAGTGAAGCAGGATGGAATGGGAGGGAAGTAGTGGGTAAGGATCACTTGGAAACCTTACCTGAGCAGACCCTCATAATAGCTTGGACTAGGGTGGAGGCAGTGTGGCTGCAGAGAGGTGGATGTATTTAAGAAATATTTAAGACATTAAAAAAAAAAAAAAGACTATATGAGTAATAAAAGAACCAATATTATCAAAAATAACTCACAAAATCCTGGCTTATAAATCAAGTGGCTAACAGTAGTATACATTAAAATAGGGGACTGGAGGAAGCCCACAT
This sequence comes from Daubentonia madagascariensis, assembly GCA_023783475.1. Lineage (NCBI taxonomy): Eukaryota > Metazoa > Chordata > Mammalia > Primates > Daubentoniidae > Daubentonia > Daubentonia madagascariensis. Next base: position 51,653,782 of record JAKFHU010000485.1, on the reverse strand, counting down.
TAGGATAGGGGACAGTGGAGGAAGCCCAGGTGTTGGGCCAAATACCATGAGCTCAATTTTGGACTTGTTAACTTTGAGACATCTAAGCAGAGATTTCAAACAGGGAGTTGTATATACAGATCTGTTACTCTGAAAAGGTCTGCCTACAAATAAATAAATTTATATAGATGATATTTAAAGGCATGGGATGAGCTTGCCTACATAGAAAATATAGCCAAAAAGTAGAGAACTGCTGCTGTAAACATAATTTCACCCCAACAAAATAAGAGAGCTTAAGAACTCAAAATATAAGGAGATACATCACAAGTGTTTTGGAAAAATATTTAATTTTAGATTCTGAATTATTCCTAACATAGCATTAGAAAATAATCAATTGATTTGTGTGGATGTGGGGGTGATAACAGGGTGTGGTAGAGGTATATACATGTACATAGTTTATATACTATGCAGGTATACAAACAGAAACATACTGGGTTAATACTGTTCTGAGATTAAACTAAGAAGGAAAAATAAAAGGAAAGGGCATTTCTTTCACACTAAAGGCAGACTAGGTAATTCTAATCAACTCTCCTGATAAGGATAATTTTTAAATCTGGACAAAATATAAAAATCATCTGCATAAAGGCATATGGAAACTAACAAGGTAGTGAAAAATTACCCTTCCAAGATCTAAGAGACAATGGAAATCCAGAAAAGTGATCATATAATTTGGGGCCTGCTTTTCCCCTTGAGGTATTTGTTGATTCTAGAAGAGGGTCCTGAGAGACTGAGAGCCTAAGTAAATTTCCTTGGCAGCCTTGCAGAGGCCTGGTAAGCTTCTCTGCAATAGGAACAAGGGTAACCCTGAACAGACAGTCCAGCTTCAAGTCATCCAATACCTGAAATTGGGTTAAGTGAGACTTTATTTCTAGGACAGTTAAATGTCTGCCGGAAGAAAACATATTCCTTTCTAGAGAAAGATACCACCCTAGGCCTTAAGCTATTTCCATAAATAATTTGTCAAATACAAGATCAAGCACACAGTCAACAATATCCAGACACATTAGAATATCATAACATGAATGAGAACCAGCAGAAACAACAGAAAATAGGAACATACCAAAAGGTGCTCCAGGTGCTGGTGATACATACCTTAGTTCAAGAGGATGAAAGATATAATTGAAAATCTCAGCATATAGTTCTAAGATATGTAAAAAAATACATGGCAGATTTTAAAGAGCTAAATAGAAATTAGAGATCAGAAAACTATAATAATCAAAATCGGGTTAGACACAGATTAATTAGTGAACCAGGAGATAGGTTACGATAAAACACACAAAATCAATCACAAACAGAAAAAAAGGAATGGAAAAGAAAGAAAAGAAGATAAAAGACATAGAAGACACCAGGAGAAGGTCTAATATATGTGAAATTGGAGTCTTAGAAGAAGAGCAGGGAGAAAATTAGGCAGAAGCACATTTGAAAAGATGTCCACGAATTTTCTAAAACTGACAAAAGAAAATAAGCCACAGAGTTAAGAAGCCATAATATGCCTACAAATTTCTAGGAATCCCCATATAGGCAGTGTAAAATCCTATGCTAATAAAAATATCTATTTAAAATTAATGTGAAATACTTTTTCAGAACAACAAAAACAGAGAATTTGTCAACAGCAGACTTGTACCAAAGAAAATACTAAAGGGTGTTCTTCAGACAGAAGAAAAATGATTCCAAATGGAAATACTAGAGGCAAAAATAAAAAAGATAAATATGTGGGTAAATCTACTTAAATATTGATTAGATAAAACAACGGTAATATCTGTAAGGCTTGAAATATATAAATAATTAAAATAGCTTACAACAATAACATAAGTCAGAAGGGGATTAAATGGAGTTAAAGAGTTGGAGGCTTTTGTATTATCCAGGAAGAGGGTAAAAATACCAATGAACATTAAACTTCAATAACATGTCTTTGTTGTAATGTCTAAGGTCGCTAACAAAGGAAAAATAAAACAGTATATAACTTCCAAGCTAATGTAAAGGGGGAAAAGTGAAATAATAAAACTACTTCATCAATTCATAAAAAGGAAGTAAGAGAAAAAGGAACACAGAGCAGTTGGCAAAAAGAAAAAGCAAATAGTAAAATGACATATGCAATTACATTAAATGCAAATGGGTGAAATGTTCTAACAAAAATAGATTATCAGATTGAATTAAAAAATAAAAATCCAATCATGTTATTTACAAAACAGAATCTAAAACATTAGGATAAACCACAGAGTGGAAGAAGATATTTTAATACTTATCAACAAAGGTCTTGGATTCAGAATATGTAAAGTGTATTATACCATTGAATGGTTATACTATAATTTATTTGTCCATCACCTGTTGATGGATATCTGGGTGTTTACAGTTTCAGCTATTATAAACAAAGCTGCAATGCACATTCATATTCAAGTCTTTATATGAACATATGCTTTAATTTCTCTTAATCCTTAGGATTGAAATGGTTGGGTGATACAGAAGATAGATGTATGTTTAAATTTTTGAGAAACTATCAAACTGTTTTCCAAAGTGGTTGTACCATTTTACATTCCTACCAGCAGTGTTTGAGTTGCTCCACATTCTTGTCAACACTTGGTATGGTCAGGTTATCTTAGTGCAGATAATTCTAACAGGTGTGTAGTAGATTTATTTGCATTTCTCTGATGACTAATGATGTTGAACATCTTTTCTTATGTTTATTGTCCATCCACAAATCTACTTTGATGAAGTGTCTTTCAAATTTTTTCCTGTTTCTTTAAATTGGATTGTTTCCATATTATTGAGTTTTGAGACTTCTTTTTATATTCCGAACACATGTCCTTTATCAGATATGTGATTTACAAATATTTTCTCCCATTTTGACTTGCCTTTTCATTCTCTGAACAGTGTCTTCAGAAGAGTAGATTGAACTTATCACATTTTTCTTCTTGGTATATGTAAGAAAATCTTGCCTAACACAAGGTCACAAAGATTTCCTCTTATGACTTCTTCTAGAAGTTTTTCCAATTTTAAACATTTAGGCCTATGACCTAATTGAGCTAATTTTTGTATATGGTACAAGATATGGATTTTTTTTCCAATTGTTCCAGCATCGTTTTTTGAAAAGCCTATCCTTTCTATGCCGAATTGTCTTAGCACCTGTGTCAAAAGTCAACTGACAATTTTTAGGGTATGCATTTTTTTTTTAAACTCTCTATATGTCCCATTGACTTCTTTGTTTTTCTTTGCACCAGTATCACACAGTCCTTAATTGTCGTAGCTGTATATTGTCTTGAGATCAGGTAGTGTAAGCTCTCCAACTTTGTTTCTATTTTTCAAAGTTGTTTGGGCTATTCTAGGTCCTTTATATTTTCATATGAATTTTAGAATTAGCTTGTCATTTCCTACCAAAAAAAAAAATCTACCCTGCTGGAATTTTGATTATTTTGCATTAAGTATATACATCGATCTGGGGCAAATGGACATCTTAGCGATATTGAGTCTTCTGATCCATGAGCATAATATACCTTTCCATTCACTTAGTTTTCAGTATATATGTCTTGCATATCATTTATCAGATTAATCCCTAAGTATTACACATTTTAATGCTATTGTGATAGTTTAAGAAATATTTCAATTTCCAATTGTTTGTTGCTAGTATGTAGAAATACAATTGACTTTTGTATACTGATTTTATATCCTATAACCTTTCTATATTCTTTTGTAGATTCCTACACAGATGGTAATATTATCTGAGAAAAAAAGACAGTTTTACTTCATCCTCTGCAATGGGGGTGCCTTTCCTTTCTTTTTGTTGCCTTACTGTACTGGCTAGCATGTCTAGTTAGTGTTAAACAAAGTGTTAAGAGCAGACACCCTGGCCTTTTCCTGATCATAGGGCGAGGTACTCACTCTTCCGCCTTTAAGTGAACCTGTAAGTTTTTCACCAAGGAAGCTCCTATCTATCCCTAGCATGCTGAGTTGTCGTTTGCTTTTGTTTTTGTTTTTCCAGGAATGATTGTTGGATTTTGTCAAATGCTTTTTTCTAAATCTACTAAGATGATTAGATGGTGGTGTTTTTTTTTTAGTTTGCTAACACAATAATTCATATTGATTAGTTTTTGAATTTTGAAACAACCCTGAAATCCTGAGATAAACCCAAATTGGTCATGATATATTATCCTTTTGACATAGTGCTGGATTTGATTCGTCATTTTTTAGAAGATGTCTGCATCGAACCTCATAAGGGATACACACCTATAGTTTTTTTGTAATGTCTATGTCCCCTTTGGGTGACAAGGTAATGCTGGGCCTGACAGAACGACTTGAGAAGTTATTTCCCCCTTTATTTTCTGAAAGAATTTGTGTAGAATTGTTATTATTTCTCTTACATTTACCATGATTTTACCATTTCTGGTGCTCCTCTTCTTCCTCTTTTTTTTTTAATTTTGAGACAGGGTCTTGCTCTGTCACCCGGCCTGGAATGAAGTGGCATCATCATAGCTCACTGCAACCTCCAACTCTTAGGCTCAAGTGATCCTCCTGCCTCAGCCTCCCAAGTAGCTGGGACTATAGGCGTGCGCCACCAAACCCAGCTAATTTTTTCTATTTTTTGTAGATATGGGGTCTGACTATGTTGCCCAGGCTGGTCTCAAACTCCTGACCTCAAGTGATCCTCCTGCCTCAGCCTCCCAAAGTGCTAGGATTGTAAGTGTGAACCACTGCGCCTGGCCTGGTGCTCTTCATTTATTCATGTAAATCCAAATTTCCATCTGGTATCACATTACTTTTGCCTAAAGAACTTCCTTTACCATTTCTTACAATATAGGTCTGGAATAATTAATTCTCTCAACTTATGTCTGTCTAAAAGAAAACACATTTTGCCTCCATCCTTAACAGATATTTTCACTGGGTATATACTTCTGGGTTTTTTTTTTTTTTAATTTAATTTATTTTTTGCTTTCTGCTTTCAGTACTTTTTGTATGATGTTTTATTGCCCACTAGACTACATAGTTTCTCACCAAAAGTCTGTTTAATTCTCATCTTTGTTCCGCTCTATGTAATGGTTCCTTCTTCTCTAGCTGGGCCCAAGATTGTGTCTTGTTTTTTTTTATTCTCAGCAATTTGGTTTTGATGTGTCTAGGCGTGTGTGTGTGTGTTTATCCTGCTTTGGGTCCTCTATGGTTTATTGTCTTTTCATTAATTTCAAAAAAGTCTTGGCCATTATTTCTTCAAATAGTTTCTCTTCCCTGTTCCGTCTTTTCTCATTCCAAGACTGCAGCGGCATAGATACCAGATCTCTCTGTGCTGTCTCAAAGCCATTGCTTGTCCTCTTCCATTTATTCATTCTTTTTTATCTTTGTGTTTCAGTTTGGATAATTTCTGTCTTCAAGTTCCCCCCATTCTTTCGCCAACTGTGTCCAAACTGCTGATAAGCCTATCAAAGCAACGCTTCATCTCTGATATCATCCTTTTTATTTCTAGCATTTCCACTTAATTGTTTTATAGTTCCTCTCTCTGTTGAAAATCCCTGTGTGTCCATGCACGTTGTTTTTCCACTGGATTTTTTAACATATTAATCATAGTTACTTTGAATTCCCTAATACTTTCAACATCTGAGTCATCTCTGATACTAGACCTGTTGTTTGCTTTATGTCTTGGTAAATTTTTTCCTTATTTTTCCAAAAATTTTCTAGAAATTTTTTATTGAATGCTGGATTTTTAGTGAAAATGGAGGTAACAGTATTTATGCCTCCTCTGCTAGGCTGTTAGTATAGGGGGTTGAATAAGTCTAGTCAGTAGTTAAGTTGAATTTGAGTTTTGATGTTGCTATGGTAATCTTCACAGCAGCACAGGTCTCAAATTGCTCCAACAGTGGGCCACTGTTACCTCACATTTAATGTGCAGCCTGGGATGCCAAAGGGTTTTCCTCAGTGTTCCTGCTCCACCCTCAGTTTGAAGCAGGGGTCTCTCTCCACACTCCTGTCCCATCCCTAGCAGTAGACTACTGTTGCTCATTACTCCATGCTGGGCTAATGGTGGATATAGGGGATTCTCAGTTACCTTGGTCCAGTCCCACCTTAGGCAGGGCCTTTAAGCCCGGGCTTCACGAATGTAGCTTTATCACTGTTCCTATCCTATAACTTTGTATCTTGGGGGAAAGGGGAGGGGTCTTTGGCAGGGTCAGGTTTCTTGCTCCTGCCCTACTGCTAGCAGACCTCTGTGCATATCAGTGCAGAGTCCCAGGTCTAACATCTCCACCCCTCCCCAAGGTCAAAAGGCTTATGCTTCCACCCTTCTCCTAGAAGTAGTGATCTTCATGTGGTCCTGGAGGCAGATGGGCTTTGTTCTTACCACTCCCACAAATGCAATGGATCTTCACCTGGGCTCTAGAAGCAGGAAGGTTCGCTGCTGATCCCTCAGCAGCTTAGACTTTTACTTCGCATAAGGAGAAGGTTCTCAGGAAGTAGGCAGAGTCGGCTCCTGCCCCTCAGCAACAGCTAATCACCATCACATCTGCATCAGCAAGAGGGACAGACTCTCTCCAGCCTCCTGCCTTGTCTCCCCGAATCTTTCTCATGGAGCAAACAGTGAAGAACTGTGGAAAAGAGCTTGCAAGCGAGTGCAAAGCTCCCTGTGTCTGGAGCTCCGAGTTATTCTAAGCTGATATGAACTGTGCTAGCCCACAGTCACTCTTTAAAAATTTGTTAAAATCCTAGCTGATTTTTCTAAACACCTTATGTGGTGGTCACCTTTTCCTCCTATACTCTGCCAAGTCGGTGTCCCTGTGTCCTGTCTTTCCTCAGGGGTTTGCTCCTCAGTTGAATACAGCTCACTTGACTGCTTTGTGGCCAGCTCTGATGTGCTCAGGAAAAGTTAGGATCACGTGGATTTTGTGGATAACCTATTGTTACTAGAATGGGAGTGATGTTTTCTTGCAGCTTTCTAGATCCTAAATGGAAGTGGAACTGATTACTTTGTTTTTGAGTCCTGACACTATTCTTTACTCTCTTACAAGCTTAACTACACATTTAAAAGAATTTCAGAAGTTCCAGTTCATTTTTATTGCAGGCAGGGTAAAAATAACAAATAACTGAATGACTAACAAGCACATGTGAGAACACTGGTCTCCACTAGAATTTAGCCAAAGGCAATATTTTTAGGTCTATTATGAGTATTAGCTTATGTAACTCTATATGCCCATAAAAACTATATATTCAGTAAATGTTTCCATAGAACTTTAATTATCATAAAATAATTAGCAATGTCAATCTGTTTTGTCCTCAAATACAAATAGAGATACATAAAAAGAAAAAACATAACACAGACATTATTCTCAAAATGCATTGTGGTCCATGTACTTTTAGTTTTGAGCCATAAACCAGAGAAGAGCAATTTGTATCCTATTCCCTAATTCCTTTGGTTAATACTACTTCTGTTTTCTTAGTGAACTGGAAGAATAAGTTATAGAATTGTATGTTTTCCAGATCATAAAACCTCCTTGTGAGGTCAATTCTGGCCCTGTTCATTCTTCCACCAACCTTACATTATAGGAATCAGTTCACTTTCTTCCTCACCATCCTCCGTGTGAGAGAGTCCACCAGCCTGTCAACAGAATACTGTACTCTATGACGGTGATGGTCTTTCTATGATCTGTAGGGGGTCTGGGATCAGGATCTGTTTATTATGTACAATGGTATTGCTTTCACGAAATCCTTTTGCTTTTCTCAGAACTTAACTTTTAACTTATCTCAGAAAACATCATCTACAGTGAGCAAGACAGATACCTTTTTGTGAGCAAATAAGAATAAAGGATTATGTATTATTTGTTTATATGATGTCTTTAATTCCTTTAGGTAAGACGACTACTTTTTCTTCGTGAAAAATGCTGAATTTTTAAAACATCAATTTTCCCAACTGTAAAATGAGTGTAAATACATCATGTGGGTTGTTATGAGGATTTTTGAAAGGATGTGTCTAAAATATTAAGCACTTACTGCCTGGCCCACAGTAAGTGTTCCACACATTATTATAGGTAGAGTACCCCTTATCTGAAATGCTTGGGATCACAAGTGTTTCAGATTTTGGACTCTTTTGGACTTTGGAATATTTACACATACATAATGAGATATATTGGGGATGGGACCCAAGTCTAAACATGAAATTCATTTATGTTTCTCATATCTACCTTATACATATAGACTTAAAGTACTTTAATACAGTATTTTTCATAATTTTGTGCATGAAACAAAGTTTTAACTACGTTTTGACTGCGACCCATCACATGAGGTCAGGTGTGGAATTTCCATCATGTCAGTGCTCAAAAAGTTTCAAATTTTAGAGCATTTCAATTTCATATTTTTGAATTAGAGATGCTCAACCATTGTACTGTTTGTCCACTTAACTGTACTACTTGAGATAGGACCTAGTAAAGCTAAGCTTTTTATTCCCAAATATCTTTATTTACAAAGTAAATGCTTTCTATAAAAACTTTAGAATAAGATCATTGTTTTTAAAAATCTACCTATATTCAATAGATATAAAATACAATAAATTATCACATTAGGAGAAATTTATAATATTTTCCTACTATTTACATAAATGAAAATAAAATCATGCAAAATTAATATAAGTAGAACTAATGAATCTTTTCAGAATTAGAAAATTGCTAGACCACATACACTGATCTCAAATAATCAGATTCTATATTGATTATGTCTCTTTTATCCTTTCTCTATTATGTATTAATATTTCCTCCCTTCCCCCAAAAAAATAAGTCTTCTAAAACATAAATCATCATTATACCACTCCATTAATATTCTCTTTTTACTTCTCATCCAAGAATGCCATCAGTGGATCAGGCCAATGTATCATCATCGGTCTTTCAGGTAGACACTTACTGTCTCAGAATATTAAGTTCAACCAATGCTCATTTAAAATTTTTTTAAGTGCCTATTATTGTCCAGGCATTGTTCTAGGTTCTGAGAATACAGTGATAAACCAGACTGACAAAGATTCTGCCCTTCTGGAAGAAAGGGAAAAGACTGGTACATGATGAGGTCAGAAAGCTAGGTGGGGTGATTAAACAACACGGTAAGGAGGTTTATTCTACCTGAAATGGGAAGTTACTTGTCTTAGTTTCCTGTGGCTACTGTAACAAATTACCACAAAGTGGTGGCTTAAAACACAGCGACTTACTCTTACACAATTCTAGAGGCCACAAGTCCTAAATCAGTTATCACTCAGCCAAAATTGAAGTGTTCACAAGGCCACATTTCCTCCAAAGATCTATGGTAGAAACTATTCCTTGCTTCTTTCAACTTCTGGTGGCTTCTGTCATTCCTTGGTTTGTGGCCACATCACTCCAATCTCTGCCTCCATCTTCACACTGCCTTCTACATGTATGTGTCAAATCTACCTCTGCCTTCTTCTTATAAGGAGATGTGATGGAATTTAGGCCCCACCTAGATAACCCAGGATACTCTACCTCAAGATCCTTAACCACATCTACAAAATACCCTTTTTCCAAATAAGGTAACATTTACAGTTTCCAGGGATTAGGGCCCAATATCCTTTGCAGGGAGGACATTATTCTACCTACCACATTAAAGTAATTTTCACGCAAGAAGGTGGTAAGATATGACTGATGCCTTTAAAGATCACTCTGGGTGAGTGTGCTCTAGGAGGCAATGAGAAAGCAGTAGATTCAGTGAGAAGGCTGTCGTAGTAACCAGACTAAGGCTTGAGAAGTGAAATTATACATTATATATCTATTGCAGTCATGATCAGCTAATGAGGAGGTTGAACAGTAGTTAAGAGCAAGCACTGAGGAGTCAGACTTCCTATTCAAACCTAATTATTCCACTTGCTAGCTTTGTGACTTCGGGCAAGTTATTTAAGTTGTTTCTTCCTCTATCAAGTGACCATTATAGAACTGCTATGAGGATTCACAGACAAAAATGTGTAAAATGTCTGACAGAGTACAGTGCCTGACACATGGTAAGGCCTCAATAAATATTCACTATAGTTATTTTTATCTGTGGCCGGCATTGCACACTTTCAATTATATAATTTTATGACATACATTTTGGTTCCCAAAATATAACTTAACAATTAATTCAATAACTCAACAGGTAGAGACTTTTTCTGCACATCATTATAAAGGAGTTGCCTTTACCACATGGTGTAATTACATCACCACTGTGCTAGATTTTACGAAGGACCATGTGTCTTAGAAATTTATCTTGACAATCAAATTCTTTCACTTCTAGACAACCAGAAGTTCAAATCAAATATTGAAATCTAATATCTAAGATTTCAATATAATATACTGTGGAAAAAGAATTAACAGTTAATCAATAAAGACCACAGAAAAAAATTATTTCTTTTTCAAAAGATACCCTAGGGTTAAATTATGTATCATGAAAATATTGTAACAACTATATTTAAAAAGTGTCTCTACATTTAGGGAATTTAGATTGGAGGTCAAAACATTTCCTTTCTAAATTCTCAGTTAAATTTAACCTTGATACAACTATTATGTACCCATAATTAAAAATAAAAAAATTTTTAAAAAAAGAAAAATAAATCTTCCCACGTGTACTTCAAAAAATAAAAATAAATAAATTTAACCTTGAGATGACTGACCTAATTGTACTACCACTCATTGTCTAAATTTGGATACAAGTTAGAAAGTAAATTGTGGAAATACTATGGATTAGCTCAATTCTAATCCTAACTCTGTTTCTGCCATTTTATTTTTAACCTTACATTCCTTCATCTCTAAAACAGTTAAAATAGGAACCTATTTTAAAAACCATTTTTCAGTTAATACATTATTGTAAGGACAAAATGCAAAGGCAGTAAAACAAAAAAATATCACTGGTCAAAGTTTAAATACATAAGGCCAGCAAAATCTCCAATATCACTTTATTTGATGTTCTGTAATATAAAGGGTGAGCTCTAAAAGCTACATATAGTACTGTTATAAATGTGCTAAGAATCTTGAGAATGATTAACTTCTTGCATAAAATATTTATTGTTCATATCTTTCAATTCTCTAAAAGTAAATCATTCAGAGACCACCAGTATTGGTAGGTACTCAAATTATTTTCCCCTATGGATTTAACAGACTATCAACTAAGATACTGAAAACCAGCAGAACCATATGAATGCTCACATCAGAAATCTAGAAGTCATCCCTCATTTCCCAGATCTAATGCAGTATGAAGTTTTGCTCATTCTACCTCAATAAATTTATCTCAGATATGTCCACTACTTGCTACTCCTAATTAGTTATCCTAATACTAGCCACCATCAAATAACATGGGAGGCCAGGGACAGTGGCTCATGCCTGTAATCCCAGCACTTTAGGAGGCTGAGGCAGGAGGATCACTTGAGGCCAGGAGTTCAAGACCAGCCTAGGCAACATAGCGAGATCATGCCTACAAAAAATAAAATTAGCCAGGTGTGATGGTGCACTCCTGTAGTCCTAGCTACTCGGGAGGCTAAGGCAGGAGGACTGCTTGAGCCCAGGAGTTCCAGACTGAGTGACAGAGCGAGACCCCCCATCTCTTAAAAATAAATAAATAAAAATAACACAAGGACCAGTGCAGAAGCTTCCTAATTGTCTCATTCCCATCCACTCTCCATACAATAACCAAAATGATCATTGTAAAATGTAAACTGCCCTGCTTAAAGCCTTTAACGGCTTTCCACTGTCCTAGGAATGAAAACCAACTCCTGCATGCTCTGTCACTGACCATTTCTCTAGTCTGTTTTCAAGTCACACCCACCCCCATCCACTGGATTCCAACCACACTTGCCTCTCTCAGTTCCACCAAGCTCTTTCACCTTAGGGCTATCCTCTCTTCTTTCTACCTGGACTACTCATTCCTGACTCTCAATTGGCTGCTTCCTCCCATCCCTTCAGTTCTCAGCTCCTCAAAGAGGCTTTTCTTGACTTCCCAATGCACAAGTGTCTCCACCTGCCCCCACCAACCCCAGTTACTTTATTACTTTATCTCATCGTCTCCTGTTCTTTATACTCAGAGCCCTTATCACTAATGACAGTTATACCTTTTTGGGGGGAAGAGAGGGTTATCTATGATTTTATAAGAATAATTAAGAGGTTTTTCTGAGCTACTGGAAGTGTACTTTATTGAAATGTCTCTACTGGGAAAATGACTAAAGAAAACTTTACAATTTAAAATCTGGAGTTCTCCATTTCCATCAGCTAATTTCCCCAGATATTTTCATCATAATTCAAAATGCATATAATAATACTTCCCCCACTCAATTATCAGGTATAAAAATCAGCCATCAAACCTCCAAAGTATTCTCCCAACAATGACAACATGTTACTGGGAAAAAATGGGAAATTCAAATCTTATTTCATACCAACTTACTCTGACTTTTGGCAAGACTCTCCGAAGCGTCTCAGCAGGATTCTGTCGCATCAAAAATGGAAGATTTGCAATCACACTCGTTCCTTGGATATCTTGACCAGCACTTACAAAGAAAATACAAATTTAAAATTTGAATTATAAGCTAAATTCCTGGTCCACACTTTAAAAAACCATGGATTAATTTGAAAATGACTGTTTTGAATGATAACCACTCATACTTCTGACAAAGTTTTAAACTTGAAACACATCATTTAGATACAAAAATAAAATCAAAACTGAAATTTCACTAAGTGAATCTTATAACAAATACACGAAGATATTAATTATGCTTGTGCTATTTATATATGTCTTCTGAAACTCTATTTATATACATGTCTTAAGTCTAAAAGTCTTGAAACTATTACTAAATACTTATTTTAAAATTCTACCTCATTTTTTGCCTGCAAGTTTGCTGTACTTTATAAAAAATATAAATTGTAAAATTTTATTCTGGCAAAATATTTATAATCATAGCAACAGGGAGAGCAACAAAATCAACTACAGAAAAATCATACAACTTCCTTTTGGTACAATGAAATTATTTGTAGCACTAGACTGACTCTGTGAGTTGCCAGTAACTTCTTAAAGATACACTCAATACTCTTAAAGGTCAATAGGGTATATTTATACAATACCTTTTTGATGTAAAATTCATTAAGGTTTATCAAAATAATCTCAGTGATACTCGGAGTGTACTAAATACTTCACAAAAAAAAGGATTCAGATTCTTCTGAACCATTTCCATAAACTGCAAAAATGTTTTGTTTTTAAAATATAACCTAAGTGATATAAGTTCTACAAGTACTTAAAATATATATCAAAAAGATGCTAGTAAATATGGCATCACCTCAGAGGGAAATTCCACCTATTCTTAACTGACACCAATTTAAAGATTAATTGCTGATGCCATAATATTTATTTACTTACTTAACTAAAATTATTTTTATTTATCTCTTCAAGTGGATTTATAGTTATAACATATGTATATAAGACTTTAGCACATGTTTTAAAGAGTTTTTTAAAAGTAAGATTTTTTGCTTCAGAGGTTTATAAGTTCTGTTAATGAGAAGCATATTCTGATTCTAAATGAAGCTGCCCTACTGTGAAGAAAGGGTTTTTTTCTGTTGCAATATAGTAGGCTATGAAATACAGGATACCATAATCATTCCACTGTTCTCACCACTCTCTAGGTAAATTCTTTAAAAGACAAAACCAAGAAGGAATAGAGAACAGTGCAAAATAGGGAACCCATGCCAAGATGGATAGAGGATCAAAAAAAGGGGAATTAAAGTTGCATAGAAAAATACCACTTGCAGGGGATTGAATTGTGGCCCCCTAAAAGATATGTCTATATCCTAACCCTGGAACCTGTTAATGTTGTCTTAATTTTTAAAAGGATCTTGAGATGAAGCAGTCATCCTGGATTATCTGGTTAGATCCTAAATCCAGTGAAAACTGTCCTTAAAAGAGACATTCAGAGAAGACGACAGATTAGGAGAAGACAACGTGACCACAGAAACTGGAGTGATGCAGCCACAATCAGGGAATGCTGACAACCACCAGAAGCTGGAAGAACCAAGAATGGATTCTCTCCTAGAGCCCTGCTGACATCTTGATTTCAGACCTCTATTCTCCAGAACTGTGAGAGAATAAATTTCTGTTGTTTTAAGCCACTCAACTTGTGGTAGTTTGTCACACTGGCCACAGGAAATAAATACACTACCAAAGAACTGAAAAAGAAAATAATCTGAAAAAGTGATGTTTAGTATGGTAATACCTGGCCCAGAGTAGAGGTTCAGTAAGTATCTCTTGAAAGGATGGATGAATAGACGACAAGCTGGATGAATGATGTCAGGAATATTTAATATTAAACATTCAGTGAATTTTATTCACTTACTTGCAATTAGTGGAAAAAAGAACATGATCTCTAATACCTCGTAGATGAGAAAACAAAACATTTCATAGGAAGGTAAGAAAAATAAAATAGAAACAAAAAAAAGGAGAGAGAACAGAAAATGAAAAATAAAATGACAGACATTAGCCCAAAAATATCAACAATTACATTAAATATAAATGGCCTAAATACATAAATTAAAAGGCAGGGATTGGCAGAATGGACTAAAAAACATGACTCAATTATATGCCGTCTACAGGAAACACATTTCAAATATAACAATTATCAGTAGGTTGAAAGTAAAGAATGAAAAATGATATATTATAGAAATGTGAATCAAAAAAAAAGCAGGGGTGGCTATATTAATATCAGACAAAGTAAGTCTCAATAGAAAAGAAAATCACCACAGACAGATAGGGACATTATAAAATGATAAAAGAGGCAATCCATAAGAGACATGGCAATCCTTAATGTGTATACAGCAAACAGGGTTGCAAAATATGTGAAGCAAAAACTGATAGACTTAAAAGGAGAAATAGATAAAAACACAGATACAGGTAGAGATTTCAACACACCTTTCTAAACAACTGATAGAATGACTGACTGCACAGAAAATCAGCAAGGATACAGAAGAATTCAATAGTCCCATTAACCAAGATCTAATAGACATTTATAGAACATGCCACCCAACCATAGCAGAATACACATTCCAACTAAGTGCCCAAAGAACATATATCAAGACAGACCACATCCTGGACCATAAAACAAACCTTAACAAATTTTTAAAAATTGAAATAATACAGAGAGTTTTCTCTGACCAAAATGGAATCAAACTAGAAATAAATAACAGAAAAATCCCCAAACTCTTGGAAACTAAACAACACACTTCTACATACTCCATGGGTCAAAAAGGAAGACTCAGGAAAAATTTAAAAATACATTGAACTAAAATGTAAATGAAAATACAACATATCAACATTGTGGGATGCAGCTAAAGCAATGCAAAGAGGGAAATGTAGAGCACTAAATACATACATTAGACAAGAGGGAAAACCTCAAATCAAAGAAAGGAAATAATAACGAGCAGAAATTAATAAAAACAAAAACAGAAAACAACATAGAAAAGGAAGGAAACAAAGACCTAGTTGTTTCAAAAGATCAATAAGATCAATTAACCTCTAGCAAGAATGACAAAGACAAAAACAAGACACAAATTACCAACATCAGGATTGAAACAGTAGATATCACTATAGACTGTACAGCTATCAAAAGGATAATAAGTTAGTGCTATGAGTAATTCTACACATATAAGTTTGACAACTTAGACAAAATGGACTGATTCCTCAAAATAAATAAACAGCCACAACTCACCCAGTGTAAAATAATCTGAATAGTCCTACAACTATTAAGGAAATGGAATTCATATTTTCAAACTCCTAAAAAAATCTCCATGCCCAGATGGTTTCACTGGAGCATTCTACCAAACATTTAATGAAGAATTAACACCATTCTAAACAATTTCTACCAGAAAAGAGAAGAGGTGGTAATACTTCCTAAATCATTTGATGAAGCTCCAAATCACTATAATCCATCATATTAACAGGCTGAAGAAGAAAAAAATCACACGATCATATCAATTCAGAAAAAACAGTTGATAAATTCAACACATGGATGCTGAAATTTCAAATTCAATATCATTTATAAGCACTCAAAAAATAAAATACTAACAAAATATGTACAGGATTTGTATGCCAAAAATTACACAACATTGATGAAAGAAATTAAAAGAGATCTAAATAACTAGAGAGACATGCTATGCTTATACATTGGGAAATTTAGCATAATAAATATGTCAGTTCTCCCCAAATTCGTATACAGGTTTAATACAATTCCTATCATTAAGCAAATACAAAGTAAAAGCACAATAAGATATCATTACACACATATTAGAATGGCTAAAAGAAAAATAACGACAATACCAAAAGCAAAGAAACGAGATCACTCACTCATTGCTGTTGAGAATGTAAATTGGTACAGCCACTCTAGAAAATAGTTTGGCAGCTTCTTTATAAACTAAATGTAACACCATGCAACCCAGCAATTCACTCGCTGGCATTTAGCCCAAAGAAATGAAAACCTATGTTCACACAAAAACCTGTGAATGAATGTTTATAACAGCTCTGTTTGAACAAAAAAGAATGGAAACAATCATATGTCCTTAAATGGGTGAATGGTTAAACAAACTGTGGTACATCCATACCATGGAATGTTACTCAGCAGTAAAAAGGAACAAACTACTGATATGTGTAACAACCTGAATTAATCTCCAAAAAAGTATGCTAAGTGAAAAAAAAGTCAATCCCAACAGGTTACATATATAATCTCATTTACATAACATTCATGAAATGACAAAATTATACAAATGGAAAACAAACTAACGGCTTCCAGGGGTTAAGGAGGGATGTAGAGGTAGGAGGGAAATAAGTGTGACTACAAAAGTGTAACATGAGAGATCCTATGGTGATGGAAATCTTAGGTATCGTGACCATATCAACATCAATATCCTGGTTGTGACATTGTAATATAGTTTTTCAAGATGTTACTATGGGGAGAAACTGGGTAAAGGGTACATGGGTATTTCTGTATTATTTCTTACAACTGTATGTGAATCTACAATTATCTCAAGATAAAAAGTTCAATTTTAAAAAATCAATCAATATAGCAAAATTTTCAAAACGACGAGTATCCTAATATATGTGGAAATCTGACAAATCCAACATCCACTTATGATTTAAAAGTATCAGCAGGCTAGAAATAGAAGGGAACTTCCTCATCCAGATAAAGAGTATCTATGAAAAACTTACAGCTAGCATCACACATAATGATGAAAGAAGAAATGCCTTCCCTCTAATCAGGAACAAGGCAAGGATATTCACCATTACCACTTTTATACCAACAATGTGTTGGAGATCTGAGCCAGTGCAATAAAGCAAGAAAAATAAATGAAAGATTTACAGATTGGAAAGGAAGAAGTGAAACTGTCTTTATTCACAAACAACATGGTTGTCTATAGCAAAAAGCCTAAGTAATCTATAAAATAGCTAATAAAACTAATAAGTGAGTCTACAGTGTGGCAGGATACAAGTTCAATATATAAAAGTCAACTGTATCCCTATATAATAGAAAAGAAAAATTGTTAAATTGTTACTTTAAAAGTAACCTAATTTACATTAACATAAGAATATGAAATATATTTGGAAAATGTGGCAAAAGATGTGCAATATCTGTAGATCAAAAATTACAGAACAGGCTGAGAGGAATAAAGAAGACCCAAATAAATGGAGAAATATTAAGAATGCAAAGATTAAAGATTCAATACTGTTAAGATGTCAATCTCCCAAACTGAAGTACAGATTCAACACAATCCCATTCTAAATACCAGCAGGTTTTTCATAGAAATGAACAAGTTTATTCTAAAATTTATATGGAAATGAAAAGGATGTATAATAGCCAAAACAAATTTGATAAAAAACAAAGTTATAGGGCTAATACTGTTTGATTTCAAACCTATTATAGAGCTACAATAAGCAAGATAATGTGGCACTGGCATATAGATCAGTGGAAAAGAATGGAGAGTCCAGAAATAGACTATAAACAAAATAGGCAACTGAATTTTCACATTGAAAGAAAGACAATTCAATGAGGAAATGATAATCTTTTCAACAGTGGTGGTGGAACAAATGAATAGCCATACACAAACACAGTGAATCTCTCTCCAACCTGAAACAATATACAAAAATTAACTCGAAGTAGATCACAGGCTTGGGTGTAACAGCCAATACTATAAAACTTCTACATGAAAACTTAGCAGAAAATCTTAGTGAACTTGGGTTTGACAAGATTTCTTAAATAGGACACGGAAGGCATAAAGTATAAAAGATTAAAAACATCAACCAAATGAACTTCACCATAATTTAAAACGTTTGCTTTTCAAACTGTTAAAAAAATGAAAAGGTAAGCCATAAACTGGCATAAAATATTTGCAAAACATATATCTAACAATTTGTATCTAGAATGTATAAGGATTATTAAACTTAATAATAAGAACATCCAATAAAAAGTGGATGAAAGAGTTGGACACTTCACCAGAGAAAATATACCAATGGCAAATAAACACATGAAAAAATGCTCAATAAAATTAATCATTGGATAAATTCCAATTACAGCCACAATAAGATGCCACTACACATTCACTAGAACAACTAAAATTATAAAGACTGAACATACCAAATGTTGGCAAGGATGAGGAAAAACTGGCACTCTCATACTGTAATGGTGAAATATAAAATAATATAATCACTTTGGAAAAGTTTGACAATTTCTTTAAAGGTTACACATATACCTACCAAACAACCCAGACATTCCACTCTTAGATATTTACCCAAGGGAAATGAAAGCATATATTCACACAAACATTGGAACAAAAATATTCATAGCAGCTTTGTTTGTAATAGACAAAAACTGGAAACAACTCAATTTTCACTAACAAGTAGACAGATAATCAAACTGTGATATCTTCATACAGTGATATATCCATACAGCAATAAAAAGGAATAAAATATGGATACATACAGCATGGATGAATTTCAAAATAATTATGCTAAATGAAAGAAGCCATACTATAAAAACTACTTTATGATTTCATTTTATATAAAATTATAGAAAATGCAAACTGAACTATAGTGGCAGAAAGCAGACCAGTTGTCACCTGGGGATGAAGAAAGAAAAATGAAGGGCGGATTCCACGGGGCATGAGGAAACTTTTTGGGGTGATGGATATGTTTATTATCTTGATCATGGCGAGGGTTTCATGGGCATACACAACTGAAAACTCATCAAATTGTACATTTTAAATAGATGTAGTTCATTGTACATCAATATTTCAGTAAACTTGTGCAAAATAAAGTATATAGATACAAAAAGAAAGACTGAGGAAAGAGCACCTAGAAAGATGGCAGCAGTGAGCACATAGCTTTTGAAATTTCCTGAATCCCTCAGGAAAAAACAGAGCAACTAGGAGAGTAAAAAAAATTTTTTTTAAAAACCCATGCACGATATCTACACCATAACAACATAAGATTTCCCACACAAACCAAAAATATATGCATGCATGGACAACAGCTAAAGCTGCACATCGTTTTGTATATTCCAATAGCTGATGAGTCCAGTAAGTCCATAGTAATATCTGAAGGGGCTGCAGCAGTCTTATCCCCAGGAACTCTCAAAACTTCTAGAACAAAAGCCCACACTAAAGAAAAATTCTGGGAAATAGAAACTGAATTGAGCAGCACAGGAACAACAGATCATACACAGTAAAGAGAGACGGTCCAAATAAAAGTGCAGAAGAGAAACAGAACCAGGAAACCACAGAAAGTAAGGCATACTATTTTAAACACTACAAAAACACAAAAAAGGGAGCTCTAAAACCTGAAATTAGAAAAGCTATCTGGAAGCTCTATTTATAAACACGTCTTAAGTCCTGAAGCACATCTCCTTCTAAGGTTTATGAAAACCAAATTCACATAAAAATGAGAAATAAAAATCATGATCAGATTCCATATAAAAAAGAGAATAAGGAGCAGACTAATATTTCTAAAAACAATAAAAGACAGACATGCCTACAAAACAGATAACTATAACCTACTATTTCTTCCTGGGAAAAAAATTTTTAAAAAGCATATATTATGAAAAAACCACATGAATAATAATTATGAAAATTCAGAAATGAGGTGATAAAATTACAGAAAATGTCAACTAAACTATAGTGGTAGAAAAAACTCAGGAAAAATTGGAAGAAATATTTTAGAAAAGAAGACTAAACTAGAAATAAGAGAAGGGTAAATGAATACAATGGATAATGCCTCCAGAGAAATAAAAGGTGAAAAATTATTTAAAATTCTTAAAAGATAAAAAAGATTCGAAAGAAAGTAATATGGGTTTGAGAGTATATATGAGATAGGCAAAGAAGATCCAACAACTTACAATAGGAGTTCCTGAAGAATAAAACCAAAACAAGGGAAGGACTTTTTAAAAGTTAAAAAAAAAAAATCCTGAAATAAAAAAATATGTATATTCAAAATATCATATACCTGACAAAATCAACCCAGTATAACCAACATTGAGATCTATTGTTGAACTTTAAAGAAAAGGAAATATCCTTTGGGCATCCAAACAAAATGAGCAAGTTACTTAGTAAGAGAAAATCAGATTGTCATTAGACTTTGATAGCAATAAGATTTTTAAAAAGCAAATACTGGTCTATAAGCTGGCATTGCTCACTATAAACAGGACATGAAAAAATATAAAAATTAAGTGACCCTAAATAATCACCATAATCTCTATCAAACAGAAAAACTAAATTTAATTTATATAATCAATTTATATCTGACCATTCTCTTACCCAGGGGGAAAAAAAAGGATATATTATGGGTAGTGCATTGGATATTATGAATTAGAAGGGAAAACAACTGGATTAGCTAGTGGTTCTCACCTGGGAGCCATCTCCCAACCCCACCCCCAGTATCTGGAGACATTTTTGATCATCACAACTTGGGAAATGTTACTGTAATCTAGTAGGTAGAAACCAGGGATGCTGCTAAACATCCTACAATGCACAGGACAGCTGCCTACAACAAAGATTGTCAATATCTCAACAAAATATGCCAAAGAAACCCTTGTTTAGACAAAGCAACTATTAGTTGAACCATATGAAATTGCCAACATTAGATCATTATTGACCTACAACATACTTTCAACCTATACATTGAGCTTAGTAGAAGTATATTAAGTCAGTGACTTCATGTAAATGTATACAAGTTGGGTAATCACAAAATGCTTGAGCGGTGTTCTCAAACTTCAGCATTTATCAGAATCACTTTGGAGCACTTGTTAACACTGAGCCCCACTCCCAGAGAGTCTGGTTCAGTCGGTCTTGGTGAGGCCTGAGAACTTGATTTCTAACAAGTTTCCAGGTGATACTGCTGGGACCAAATATTGAGAGTCACCTTGTTAGAGGGACAGTCAAAAAAAAAGAAGAAAAGGAGACTGCAGAATCTTAACATTTTTTCGACCACATGAGTGAAATGAGGCAAGTGTACAGTAGCAGTATGCCCAAATGAAGCAGAAGGTCTATTTGACATTGGACTGAATGTGTTCACTACTTCTGTTAGTCCTGGCAACAGGGCTCTTGTTCATAATGACAATGTTAAAAGTAATATGGCAAAAATAGCAGAGATGGAATAACATATAAGTCTACTTAAATGTGTATCAGAGGAAAGTATGATGAGGATTTTGGGAAAGGGTCGGGTATCAGACAAAAGAGACTGAGAAGAGCAGACTTGGCTGTGCATTAAAGTGGGGCTTCTTAACTTGCAAGCCTGGGAATGTCTTGGGGCTATGAACACGCTGTTATGTCCTGCTGACTTTAGTCATAGTCACTGTAAATAAACCAAGTATGTGTGGATCTATGCTATCATCCCTGACTGGAAGGAACCAAAAAAAAATCAGGATCAAGGAGTCAACAGTACCAAATTTACTTTATTGCTACTTGATATAATACATGATATTTTTAAATAAATATTTAATCAACATTATCATTTTGTTTCTATAAAGTAAGTTTCCCAGACTTCAAAACCTACAATTTTCAATTGAAAAGTCCAGAGTAAGAAACAATCATCACAGTTACAAATTAAGCTGTTCCTTTTTGCCCCAGCTGTGTTATTCTCTGGGACATGCTCCTTGTCTAGGATACTCACTCAGAAACAAAAAGAAAACAAAACATTCCTCTAAAAGTAAAAAAAACTGGGTTAATCATCTGATCTGTATGCTAGTGGCTAAAAAGGAAAGAGGAGAAAAAAATAAGACTAGTCAAATAAATGAATTTAGGACAGCTATCTTTTAAATTCTAAATTAATGTTACTAATTATTTTATCCCCACTGGGAGATGCACCTATTTTAAAGAGCCATTTATAGTAATATCTTAAACCAATGAAAAACAAGTCAATCCACTCAAGTATTCTTTGCTATAATAAAAGTTGCATAGTCTTCTTTATTCTCCCAGCTTCTGCCATTGTGATAGTAAACTTCATCACTCAGGTGAGTGACCAATAGCTGGTTTCTGACCTCCTCTAATCCAAGGATGTTTTGCCCAAATTTTACATTCCCCAGTGCTTAGCACAGCAGTACACAGTTAGGGCTTCATAAATATTTGTTGATTTAAAATTAATTTGTCTTCACTTCACATCAGCCACTCACTCCTATTGTCAAAGGCTGAATTTTGTTACCTGGAAATGGTCCACTTATATAATCTCAAACTCTGTGATCTCACTTGTTGGCCATAAACCCTTATCTTTCCATTTTTCTATTATTAAGCCCATTTTTCACTCTCATCACATTTCTAATTTCTTAATTCCTTCTTATTCTCCAGTTTCTAACATTCCTCCTAGTTTCACTTTCTTCCTTGTCAGTTTGAGCCTATTATTTCATTAGACTCTCACCAATAACTTTACTTCTTCAATTCCCCTGCTCCTAATAACAACAAAATCAAAAGAGCGCCTAAAAACCATATGCCAGGATTTGTGCTGACAACCACTTTACTTGCATTCATCTTATTTAATGCTCACAATAATCTTATAAAGGTGGGTAGATACTATTATTACTCCCTTGTATAGATGTGGAAATTAGAGCTTAGAAAGATAAAGGTACTTGCCCAAAGTTATCCAGCCTGTACAACTCCAAAACCCATGCTGCTAACCGCTACACGACACTGATTCCCTTACAAACTGTGCATCCAGGCAATACCAAACCCAACCATCTGCTTTTTCCATCCCACTCCTGCTCCTAAGCTATGCAGCACTGATAGAGAAAACTGTATAACTGTGCTGCTTAATGTTTTTAAAAACATATGACTTCAAAAAGAAAAAAAGCTGTTCCTCAATGATGCTAGAAGAAAACACAAAATAATAACTAATTTATAGCAACCAACAAAGGGACCAGAAATTTTTAGTGTATGGTATTGCCTAAAGCACTTTCAGAAATATTATCTTGGGTCTGTCAAAAGGAGGCTATCTGTGCTAATTTATGAAACACTTGTCCTTTCTCACAAAGAATAAGTCTCATGTTAGAATAGATCTAGATACTAACAATATTATCCATATTCTTGCACCTTGCTCATACCATCTAAGAACTTAAAATCTAAGGAGGTAGATAGATTCGCACACAAAGAATTTTGACTATATAGCAAAAAGTCCTATTGCTTTTCCTAGCCTGGATACCTTCATAGTTTATTTAATCCTAAACCAACTGGAAAAGGCAGAGGAGAAGGAACAGATGGTATCCAAAAATGATGACATGACATAGTCACTACTGTATCTGAGAACTCCAGCTTGGCTATTGTTCAGCTATGTGTAGGATATTAAATGACTTGTATTTATAAAGAGCCAGTGATCCTACTCCTTACAGCTCTCACTTAAAATCCAAAATATAATACATAAGCTGCTGACACTGCTTGAATTTATAACAATAAAGCAGATGCCACACAGGCCTTGCTGTGAGTTCATAATGAAAATAAAACTTCACATAGTCGACATTTAATTATTTCTTTACTCAAATTAAACATTAAAGTTTGTTTTAATGAATAGAACAAAATAAGTTAAATGATTACCTTAGAAAATTAACCTTCCAACAAAGACAAAACCTTCTTTAAAGGCAAAAATGACTGATTGAGGGACTCAAGAATCTAAAGCAGAAGATACTGAATACCAAGCCCTAACATCAGTAATTTCAAACATGGCATATTTCCATATGTTAGTACTATGAAATCAAATCCTTAATAATGTTAAATCTTCAAAACGTTGCCTTAATTATCTTATTTGCTATTATATTAATAACAATCTATTAATATTCATATTAATTATTATATTAACTATATAGTTAGAGAACTATTCAAACCTGATTATAGTCATCACATGTAGGATCATAGAGAGGGATAAGTTATATTTTTAATAAGACCAAAGGAAAAGTAAAAGAACAGTTAACATTTAAGGGCCTACTATGTGCTCAATGAGGCACTTTACATACATTATCACATTAATCTTCACAATAGAGAAGCAATATATTTCTATCCTTACTTTACAGTTGAGGAAACTGAGGCCAAGAAAAAATAAAATGACTCACCCAAAGTAATCCAACTAGTCAAGATTAGAACCAGGATTCCAGTCTATGATTTCTAAGTCCATCACCTATAGCCATCATATCACTTCAGATAATAGTCCCATTATAAGAACCGGATTAATTGTCAGCCTAAAAAGGTCTCTAAACTGATAATTTTGCAAGAGTTATGCACATGATTTATTTAATAATATTCATGTTACAATAAATTCTTTACTGATAATGTCCACTATATATCTTTTACTATCAATATCATGTCAACACAGTATGCAAAAGTTTCCTGCTCATTGTGAGGAGACAAACTCCTCTTTTGATTAAATCTGTGCCACTAGTTATACAGAGAGCACTGCCATTTGAATGGCTCTTCAACTTTACATATCAAAAATTGATACAGCTAGATAGGAGTAATAAGTTCTATTGTTCTGTAGCAATGAAGGGTGAATATGATTAATAACAATTTAGTGTATTACTTCTAAAAAGCTAGAAGAGAGGATTTTACATATTCACAACACAAAGAAGTGATAAATATTCAAGGTGATGGATACGCTAACTACCCTGATTTGATCATTACACATTGTATACATATACAGAAATACCACTCCATATCCCATAAATAGGTATAATTATTATGCATCAACTAAAAGTAAATAAATGAATGAATGAATGAATGGTCCAAAATTTGCCTGAAAAAAAAAATGAGTTCATTTTTGCTCTCCCTCTTTATACCCACAGAGGTACAAACAGCCCTCTGATTCCTCAAGTACACATCTTAGAATTATTTCAACCTTCTCTTCCTCCCTCATATCCCAGAGCAAATTTTACACCAGTATACCAAGATGAGTATGATCCTCAATTGTTCTGGAGTAGAATCAACTTACAAAGGTGCAAGCACACCTGTGGCATTAATAAATCCTTGGTTTTTGTACTGTTTATTTGGATTTTTTCCATATTGTAGTTCAATATAAACAAGATTATATTTGATGTTAGCTTTGTTATGTTTTCACTGTATTATATATACTGTATATATAAGGGAGGATAATTATTGTGAAATTTTAGTTTCAGTTATATACATTGATACACATGCACACCAACATGCGTGTGTATATGTGGGTCACAATTTTAAATGTATTCCTTACATGGTAAGGTCATGGTAAAAATAAAAAGTTGAAAATCACTGCTCTACAGTATTTTGCACAGAGTAAAAGGGAAGATTATCAATGTCTGTCCTAAGTATATGAGCTATAGCAGGAATATTGAAAGGAATGTAAAATGTAAGTTCAGGAAAAACTACATGAATTTGGAAGATTTCTGGAAACACTGTAAGCTCCTCCCTGTTATTTTTTTTAATTGGCCTTTCTATTTCCCCACTAACAAATAGCAGTAAAAATCCTCTAAAAATACTTTTTAAAAATATATAGCTATGTTAGGACATAGCAGGGGAAAGGGGCTAGCTAAGAAGACATACCGCCAACCCGGTAAGAGAGAAACTCAGGAGGGAAAATAGAATAGTAACCAACAGCTATAAAAAAGAGATAAAAGCAGGCCAAATCCCTGGTACCTACAGGAAGAAGGGGTGATAAATAGCTATCACAGGAAGGGGAAGGGACCCAATTAATTAACCTAGAGAAGACAGGTGGCCTGATATGTTCGATCATTCAGGAACTATTTATTTAGGAACTGCTGGGTACCAGGCACTGGTTCTGGATTCTCCGACACAATCTAGTAATGCTTTATGCCTAGCACAGAATTTGTCAGACAACAAAGATTGAGTACTTAGAGTACTGAGGAAAAAAACAGTATAAAATTACTCCCAGGTTTCCCTCCAGTATGATTTAAAAAGATGATCAGGCTCCAATAACAAGTGGAGGCATATTTAGATAAAAAGTGATGAATTCCGTTTCAGGTACACTGAGTTTGAAAAGCCAGCAAGACACTCTGGTGGAGACATCCTGGTGGAAGCACCCGGCAAGCAGTCCTGGTCCAAAGTTCAGGAGAAAAGGCCAAAGCTGCAGCCACAGATTTGGAAATCACGTCATGGAGACTATGACTAAAATCTAGAATGGATAATATGACCCACAAAGAGAGTCCCAAATAACACATAGTGGTGTCTGTCTGCTCATTTGCCTGATTATTACTGTAAATGAATCAGAAGAAATGTAATACAAACAAATCAATTATAATATTTAAAAGCTCATCAGTCAATCAAAAATCAATGTGTACAATCTGTGTGAAATAATTTCTTTTCTCTAACAATAAGGACAGGATAAAACAGAATATAATGGAATGTCGGAGCTAAAGAGGGCCTTAGAAATGCATCTCCTTCACAGTGTGACAATGAAGAAACATTTATAGAGATTATGGAACTTGTTCAAAGTCAACCAGCTAGTTATTGTCAGGGTCAAAGCATCATCCCCACAAAGCAAGAATTTTTAAAAAACTACTGGTCCTATAAGATCTCTTATGGTTCATAAATAAACTATTCATTTAAATTAATTTCATACATATAGATTTTCTTCTTTAAGGGAAAAAAAACAAAGTCAATCTTCTCCCTGATGTCTCTTCTAGTAACTGCTTTAGACATTGTTATCATTCCTTTCAGCAATATATGAATTACCAGTCCTCTAGTTATCCTAAAAGAAAAATATTTTTTCAGCTTTATTGAGGTATAATTGACAAATAAAATGTGTATATATTCAAAATGCACAATGTGATGGGAGGTTTTCTTCCCTTTTTATTGTAAATTTAAAAATTATAATTAGATATATTTATGGGATACCAACTGATCATGTTTTGATATATGTACCCATTGTGAAATGATTACCACAATCAAGCTAATTAACATGTCCATCACCTCACATGCTTACTTTTTTTTGTGGTGAGACTAAAGATCTACTCTCAGCAAATTTCAAGTATACAAATGTCAAGGAAATATAATTGTTAATTACATCATATGTAATTCAATGAGTAATGAATTTAGGTAATGTATCTATAGATATAGATATATCTATCTCTCTCTACACATACACACACATATATATTTTAGGTGAGAGAGAGAGATATATATCCATAAATGGCAAGATTTTAATATGCTGTCCTCAAGACTAGGTCTACATGCTATTTGTGTAGGAATCATGAAGAAACTAAGCAGTATAACAGGATTTTTTAAATCACAATAGGTAATGGTTTTTACTACGAAGTATGATTTGATGAAATAACAAGTCATTCTGTTCTTATTGTGTTTACCTGAACAAAAGGATTTAAACCCGCACACATGCTAAAACATGCAAAAAATTTAACAACTTGATATTTTTTTTTAAACACTAGTCAAAAGAATCAGAGCTGACTAGTATACCCTAAGCACTCTCTTTTTTTTTTTAACTAACTAAATATAGTACATATTTTTGAAGGAGTGGAGAAATGGATGTACTAACCACCTGAGATACATTGATAACTGGGGTGAGCAGTAAGTTTACAGAGTCACAGCACAAAAAAGAATCTTAATAATCTGAATAGTGTATCTCCCTCACTTTATTGACAGAATACAGAGAAGCTAAATGATGCTCCAAAGGTCACACAACTGGTTAGTGGCTGTGCTCCATGTTTCCTAGCAACAGGAATTAAAAGAAAAACACAAGTTATATAGTTCTCACTGCCTAATAAAAAGAAACACAAAACTAGTCTATAGACTGATATATATATATATTTCTGTATAATAAATAAGAGATAAGAAGTAAACCAATAAAATCTATGCTGTTTTGGAACACTAAGAAATAGTTTCCCTGAAGAAAAAGAAACAAAGCTACATCTATTTATCCACTAGTATACCAAAAGATAAAATTAGTGTTTTCCAAAGTAAAAACACTGGAATTTTGATCCCCCCCACCACTAGCAGCTTTTTCCTAATCAAGTATTTGAATACCATCTTGACTAAATGTTTATTTTTTAAGGTGTATATCAGAAAACTACAGATATCTTGTGAATGTTCCTATTTTGCAAAAGAAAGATTTAATATGCTTAAATATCAGCGATGAGGAACAGGAAAAATTTCAGATACTCTCAGGTTTTTAATCTGTGACATTAAGTAGATGCTGGTGTCATTATCTAAGATAAGTAGGCAACCCACATGTGAGTAAAGATATGAAGGAAATGGTGAAGCTCGCAAGACAGATATCTGAGGGAAAAACACTAAAAGCACAGAGAATAACAAGTGCAAAAGCCCTGAGGTAAGTGAGAACTTGGTGTATTTAAGGAATAGCTGGAGTCTACACCATAAGAATGGAACAGTAGGAAATGAAATCAGAGCTGTAATGGAGGAGGAGTTAGGTTACAGAAATCAGACAAGGTGCACTCTCAGACCATAACGGAACTAAACTAGAAATCAACAACAAAAAGATATCTAGAAAGTCCCCAAATATTTTGAAATTAAACACATTTCTAAATGACCCATGAGTCAAAGAAGTCTCAAGGGAAATAAAAAAATATTTCAACTAAACAAAAATGAAGATCCAATGTATCAAAATTTGTGGGATACAGCTAAAGCAGTGCCTCGAGCAAATTTACAGCGTCCAATGAATATATTAGACTAGAAGAAAGAATTAAAATCAATACTCTAAGTTTCCACCTTAAGAAACTAGAGAAAGAAAACTAAATGCACATCAAGCAGGAGGA
This sequence comes from Daubentonia madagascariensis, assembly GCA_023783475.1. Classification (NCBI taxonomy): domain Eukaryota; kingdom Metazoa; phylum Chordata; class Mammalia; order Primates; family Daubentoniidae; genus Daubentonia; species Daubentonia madagascariensis. Next base: position 51,624,543 of record JAKFHU010000485.1, on the reverse strand, counting down.
CAGAAATAATAAAGATTAGAACAAAAATCAATGAAAGTGAAAACAGAAAAGCATTACAGAAATTAGTAAAATCCAAAGCTGATTCTTTGGAAGATCAATAAAACTGAAAAACCTCTAGCTATGCTAACCAAGAAAAAATGTGAGCAAGACACAAATTTCTAATATAAGGAATCAAAGAGAGGGCATCACTACTGATCTCACAAACGTTTAAGGATAATATGAGAATATTAGCGTAGCATAACTCAATGCCCATAAATTCGATAAATTAGATGAAATACAGTAGGTACTTGAAAGACACAAACTACCAAAACTTACTCAAGAAGAAATAGCCTTAATAGCCCTACATCTATTAAAGAAATAGAATTTTCTGTTAAAAACCTTTCAAAAAAGAAAATTCCAGCCCCAGGGGTTTAGTTGGTGAATTCTACCTAACATTTAAGGAAGGAATAATACCAATTCTATACAACCTCTTCCAGAACATAGAAAGCCACTTCTCAAGTCATTTTATGAGCATTAGCCTAAAATCAGAACTAGGCAAAGATATTACAAGAAAAGAAAACTGCAGACCAAAATCTCTCATTAACAGAGATGACAAAATCCTCAACAAAATGTTAGCAAATACAGTTCAGAAACATATAAAAACACTAATACATCATGACGAAGTAGGATTCATTCCAAGAATGCAAGGTTGGTTCATCATTCAAAAACTGATCTGTGTAATTCATAATATTAAAAGACTAAATAAGAAAAGCCATGTATCATATCAACAGATTCAGAAAAAAACATTCAACAAGACTCAAAACCCATTCATGGTAAAAATTATCAGCAAATTAGGAATAGCAAAAACTTGATGTTATCTATAAAAAACCTACAGCCACAACATACTTAATGGTGAGAGATTGAATGCTTTCCCCATAAGATCAGGAAAGGCTGGGAAGTCCTCTCTCATCACCCCTATAGTGGAGAAACCTGGCAGATACTACCTTAGATCAAGATTAACATCACTGGAGATGAATCATGTTTTCAACATGCACCCCCTCATATGATGGGATGAGAAAGGCACTTCACCTCCATGATACTTTTCCCAAAAGCCCACAACCCCAATTTAGTAATGAGAAAAACATGAGACAAACCCAATACTCATCACAACTATCAAGATCATGAAAAATAAGGAAAGATTAAGAAAGTGTCACAGCCAAGAGAAGACTAAGGAGACATGACAACTAAATACAATGTGGTATCCTGGATTAGATCCTGAAATAGAAATATAAGGATATTAGTGAAAAAATGATGAAATCCAAATAAAGTCTGCAGCTTATAGTGATACATCAATGTTAATTTCTTAGTTTTGACAAATGTACCATGGTTATGTAAGATGTTAGCTTTAGGGGAAATTGGTGAAAGGTATACGGGAACTTTCTGTACTATCTCTGCAACTTTTCTGAAAATCTAAAATTATTCCAAAATAAAAAGTGTATTTAAAAAAAGTAAAAGGACAGAAAAAGATATACTGTGTAAACACTAACCAAAAGAAAGCTGGAATGAGTATACTAACATTAGATAAAGTAGGTTTCAAGGATAAACATTATATAATGATAAACGAGTCAATTCACCAAGAAAACAACAATCCTAACTATACACACGTAAGTACAGAGTTTCAAAATACTATAATAGTTTAGGTATTTTATGTACTAGTAAAATATGATTGATTTGAAAGGAGGAATAGACAAATCCACAATTATCGTTGGAGACTTCAAAACTCTCTTTCCATAATCAATAAAACAAATTATAAACACAATGAAATACCACTACATACCACTAGAATGACTTAAAATTAAAAAGACTGATCATACCAAGTGTTCTCAAGTATATGGAGCAACTCTAACTCTCACATACTGATGGTGGAAATGTAAAATGGTACAATCACTTTAGAAGCAGTTCAGCAGTTTCTTTAAAGAAGTAAACATACACCTACTATATGACCCAGCCTTTCCACTCCTAAATGTTTACCAGAGAGGAAGGAAAGCACATGTTCACATAAAGATCCGTAAATGAATGTTTCTAGACACTAAGTTTGTAATAGCCAAAAACTGGAATTTACCCAAATGTCCATCAACTGATGAATGGATAAACAAGATGTGTTATAACCATAAAATGGAATAATTATCTATAATAAAAAAAGAGTACACTATTGATATATGCAACACCACAGATGAACTTCAAAACAATTATGTTGAGGGAAAGAAGCCAGATAAAAGAGTAGACACTGTATGATCCATTTCTATAAAATTCTAGAAATTGCAAACTAATCTATACTAACAGAAAGCAGATCAGTGGTTGCCTGAAATGTGAGGGACTCGGGGGAGGGAGAGAGGGATGACAAAGGAACACAAAGTAACTTTTGGGGGTGACGAATATGTTCATTATCTGAATTGTGACGATGGTTTTACAGGTGTATATGTAAGTCAAAATTCATCAAATTGCAGAGCTTACATATGGGCAGTTTGTTGGATGTCAATTATACCTCAATAAAGCTGAAAAAATGAAAAAAATGTATTCACCATATGACCCAGAATTCTATTCTTAGCCATTTATCCAAGAGATATGAAAACATATTTCTACATTCTATAACAGACAAAATTATTTGATAGTGACAAAAATATCAATGGTTGCCTAGGGTCTGGGTAGGGAGTTAACTGCAAAAAGGACACCAGTGACTTTCTGGGAGTGACAAAAATGTTATATATTTTGTGCTGGTTATATAAGTACATTCATTTGTCAAAACTCATGAAACTATATACTTATTTTATTTAAATTATACCTCAATAAAGTTATTCTCCAAAAACAGGGGGTGGAGGGTTTTGATGGCCCAATCTAGAAAACTAATCTGGAGAGAAAACTTTTAACTAAATGAAGTTTCTAGATAGGAATTTTCCTATACTTCCAAAGTAAAATAATCTGAATGTTCTGAATGATGAGCAGGTGTTTTAAGAAAATAACATTTATCCTTTACTGAACACAACTCTGTACTGAGCATTATGCCCTCTGTATACATTTCCTCTAATCCTCTCAACAATCCTACAATGTAGCTATTATTGTTCCCATTTTAGATTAGGAGACTTGGGCTCAGAGAAGATAAGCAACTTACCCAAAGTCTCTCAGTAAGTAAATGAGCAAGTCTCAGCTCCAAGAATAAATCTAGGTCTGTCTTAATATAGAGTATTTCCAACAAAACATACTGACTCTCAATGCCCAACAAACTTGCTAATTGGGGATGGCCTCTTTTATTAATATATTGAAATTTAAGAAAAATTCATTTGTTTCCTAAAACAACTACTTTCTTGAATACAAGTATCTGCTGGTACAATGCCATTCATTCCCCAGGAGATGCCTAGAAAATAAATACTCAATAAATATTTTGTATGTTTTAACCTAAATTAATAAGATTTATTGTAAAGCAACCACTATTTTTTTTATTTCAGAATATTATGGTGGCTTCCAGAAAAATGGCGGTCTGATAGAGTCCTCCCACCACACCGTTCCCAGGGAAGAAGGTAAAAAATGTCATCGGCTACCTGTGAGCACGGACCACTCACTCCGAAAACAGCATCGTGAATTACAGAGAAACAACGCAGAATGCTCAGCCCAAGAAAACAGGTACAAAATTTTCACAAAGATCGGAGAGCGCACGGAGTACAATAGAGCCCAGAGCGGGGGAAGGACGCGCTCACCAGGTCAGCACAGCGCGACCTGACCCCCAAGCAGTTACGCACCTCCCCATCCACTCAGTCAGGGACAAGCCCAGAGTCAGGGCAAAGCTGTTGCTGGAGACAGCAGACTCTGTGGAGAGGAAGCAATTGCGAGAGCCAAACAGAACTCGCAGCTGCAATATACAGAGACCACTCAGGGCCGGGTAGGGACCGGGCAGAGATACAGCTTCCCGGGACAGTGCGCGGGAACCCGCAGGCCGGCACCGTGCCACTAGAAGTCAGCGGGACTGGGCCCAGGAGTTTAACGGAGAGTGGGACACGCCCTTAGGGGCTGCTGGCAACTGCCTCCGCAGGCTACAGGCCCGTGGAGAAAAGTTGCGCTCCCAGGTGCAATCGGAGCCCGGCTGTGCGCCAGGCTGGCGGCGGCAGCCATCTTTAAAGCCGCCCGCCCGGAACTGTGAGCCGCGTCTCTAGCTCCGCCCCACCCCAGCCCGGGGGCTCTTCCGCTGGGGTGAGACAGGCTTTGCCCTTGGTGGCCAGGGACAGCTGCATCTGTGGGTTCCAGGTGGGATGAGATCCTGGAACTGTAGCGGCAGGACCTTTGTGTATTGGAAACAGTTTGCAGCTCGTCCATCTGGTCCTGCTACCCCGGCTCTGGCCTCAGACAAGTCCACTATGTGCTGGTCCTAGTGCCCGCTCTTCAGGTCCCAGCCCTCCTGTACCCCTGAGATCGGTCATTTTGAAGACTGGCTATAGTGACTCATTTGGTATAACTGCCAGTTCTCATGGCAACCAAATACCTCAAGAGCCACAGGCTGAACCAGAGCAGCTTCCCATAACCCTGCCCACTTCATTAGGGAATTTCACGCCATCCAAGAGCACTTACAGTGGCCACTATTTCCACCCCCCATGGGAACATGCCCCTGGCGGAGACTGCTGGGGATAGAGACGCCCACCCGCCTCACCTTGGGGTCTAGTGGTGGAAAAGGGGTGCACAATTGGAGATCCCCCTATCAGACAGTATCACACGGAGACGTACATCAGAAGGACAGACACACGCGGCTAGATAAGCAACCTCTGAGCTGTGTAGAATTTTCCCAATTCAGCTCTCATACTGCAGCCAAAAGAAATTGTGTTTCTACCCGAACCTGAGGAGGAGCAGGGTCAAAGCAACCACTAGGAGCTACAAGGCCCCTCCCAAACCGTGGGGCTTTCGCATACCCCAACTGGGGGATCAGAGTCTGCCACGGACATAACAGAATACCTAGCTATTAGGGAGCTGTAGATTCACATCCTCAAGTACAATTCACTAGCTTAGAGCTCAAGCTGGGAGGACAATCTCACTACACTCCACCGGGAAGAGGAGAAGACAACAGGTCAGAGATAACCCAAGATCCACCAAACTTGCTAAAATACATCTAAAGCAATACAGGCCACTACTTCTCTCCCTGGCTCTGCCAAGGAACGAAACTCGAGGGCTTGGAGACAGGGCCATAAACTAGCCCTAACACCCCCAGCTCTTGACCAAGAGGCCAGATGAGAAAAATCCAGCGAAAGAACTCAGGAAACATGAAAAATCAGAGTGCAAAGTCACCCCCAAAAGAAATCATCAGTTCCTCAGCAATGGATACCAACTCAAATGAAATGGGTAGAATGACAGAAGAGGAATTTTGTTTATGGATTATAAGAAAGCTCAATGAAATTCAAGAGAAAATTGAATCCTAGCACAAAGAAACCACAAGAAAAATGCAAGAAATGAATGAAAAATTCTCCAAAGAAATAGAAATATTACGGAAAAATCAAATAGAAATTCTAGAAATGAAAGAAGCATTCAAGGATCTACAAAACACAGTGGAAAGCCTTAAGAATAGGCTGGACCATGCAGAAGAAAGAATTTCAGAGCTAGAAGACAACTCCCATGCACTAAATAAATCAGTTGAAGAGAAAGAACACAAAAACAAGAGGCATGAACAAAGCATACAAGAAATGTGGGATTATGTAAAGAGTCCAAACATAAGGATCACAGGCATCCCTGAGGGAGAGGAAGAAAATTCGCGTGGGCTGGAAAATCTATTTGAAGGAATAATAGAGGAAAATTTCCATGGCCTAGCCAGAAATCTCGATATCCAAGTACAAGAAGCACACAGGACTCCTGGGAGACTCAACATGAAAAGGCATTCACCATGCCACATAATTATTAGACTGACCAAAGTAAACACAAAAGAGGCACTCCTCAGAGCTGTAAGATGAAAAGAACAGGTAACCTATAAACTGAAACTGATCAGATTAACTGCAGATTTCTCAGCTGAAACCTTACAAGCCAGAAGGGAATGGGGAGCCATCCTCAGTCTCCTAAAACAAAACAAAGGCCAACCCAGAATTCTGTATCCTGTCAAACTAAGCTTCTTATATGAGGGAGAAATAAAGACCTATCCAGACAAGCAATCACTGATAGAATTTGCAAAATCCAGACCGGCCTTGCAAGAAGTGCTTAGAACTGCATTGTACACTAACCAGCACAACAGACACCCACCAATGTAAAACTATGCAAAAGCTAAAACTCCAGAACCCAGACTCCACAATGACGCATGAGGTAAAACAAAAGACTCCACCCAATAGAGTAATCAGAAATTTACCCCAAATATCAATTCTCTCAATAAATGTGAATGGCTTGAATTGCCCATTGAAGAGACATAGGCTGGCTGACTGGATTAAAAAATACAAGCCAAGTATCTGCTGTCTCCAGGAAACACACCTTACACACAAAGACGCATTCAGACTCAAGGTGACAAGATGGAATACAATTTTCCAGGCTAATGGAAACCAAAAGAAATCCGGAGTAGCCATCCTTATTTCAGATGATATAAACTTTAAAGCAACAAAAGTAAAGAAGGACAAAAATGGACACTATATAGTGGTGAAGGGAAAAATCTTACAAGAGGATTTAACAATCCTAAACATTTATGCACCCAACACAGGAGCGCCCAGGTACATAAAGCAAATACTGCTTGATCTAGACAACATAATAAATAGCAATGCCATAATAGCAGGGGACTTCAACACCCCACTGACAGAACTGGACAGATCCTACAAAAAAAAAAATAAACAAAGAAACAAAGGACCTAAACAGGACTCTAGAACATTTGGGCCTAATAGATATCTACAGAACACTCCACCCAAATAACACTGAATATACGTTCTTCTCATCAGCTCATGGAACTTTCTCTAAAATTGACCACATCCTAGGCCACAAAACAGATCTAAACAAATTCAAAAAAATAGAAATCATACCATGTATCTTTTCAGACCACAGTGGAATAAAATTAGAAATCATTTCCAACAGAAACTCACATCTTCATCCAAAAACATGGAAATTAAACAATCTGTTGCTGAATGACTATTGGGTCAAAGAGGAGATTCAAATGGACATCAAAAGATTCTTCGAACTAAACGATAATGGGAACACAAGTTATCAAAATCTGTGGGATACAGCAAAACCAGTCCTGAAAGGAAAACTTATCGCCTTAAATGCCCACATCCAAAACACAGAAAGGTCACAAATCAGTAACCTAATGAATCATCTTAAGGAAATGGAAAAGGAAGAGCAAAGCAATCCTAAAGCCAGCAGAAGAAAAGAAATAACCAAGATCAGAGCAGAATTAAATGAAATTGAGAACAAGAGAACAATACAGAAGATTAATAAAACGAAAAGTTGGTTCTTTGAAAAGATAAACAAAATAGACAGGCCACTTGCCAGGTTGACCAGAAGCAGAAAGGAAAGGACTCTAATAAGCTCCATTAGAAATGAAAAAGGAGAGGTCACAACTGATATCATGGAAATACAAAACATCATCTTCGAATACTACAAAAATCTCTATGCCCACAAACATGAAAACGTGGAGGAAATGGACAAATTCTTAGAAACATACTACCTCCCTAGGCTCAACCAGAAAGAAACAGAATTTCTAAACAGACCAATATCAAGCACCGAAATTGAAGCAGTAATAAAAAATCTTCCAGTGAAAAAAAGTCCTGGACCAGATGGGTTCATACCTGAATTCTACCAAGCCTACAAAGAAGAACTGGTGCCTATACTGCAGAAATTATTTGAAAATATCCAGAAGAATGGAATCTTCCCAAACTCATTCTATGAAGCCAATATCACCTTGATACCAAAGCCAGGAAAGGACACAACAAGAAAAGAAAATTACAGACCAATATCCCTTCTGAATATAGATGCAAAAATTCTCAATAAAATTCTTGCAAACCAAATTCAAATGTACATCAAAAAAATAATTCATCACGATCAGGTGGGCTTCATTCCCGAGATGCAGGGATGGTTCAACATACGCAAATCTATACATGTAATTCACCATATAAATAAAAGCAAGAACAAAGATTATATGATCCTTTCAATAGATGCAGAAAAGGCTTTTGACAAAATCCAGCATCCTTTTATGATAAGAACTCTTAACAATATAGGCATAGATGGCTCATACCTCAAAACTGTTAAAGCCATATACGATAAACCCACAGCCAATATCATACTGAATGGGGAAAAATTGAAAGCATTCCCCCTTAAAACTGGAACTAGACAAGGTTGCCCACTATCTCCACTTCTATTCAACATAGTGCTGGAAGTCCTGGCCGGAGCAATCAGACAAGACAGAGGAATCAGGGGCGTCCAGATGGGGGCAGAAGAGGTCAAACTTTCACTATTCGCAGACAATATGATATTATACATAGAAAACCCCAAAGATTCAACCAAGAGATTACTGGAATTGATAAATGAATTCAGCAAAGTCTCAGGATACAAAATTAATACACACAAATCCACAGCCTTCATATATGCTAATAACAATCAAGCCGAGAAACAAATTAAAGACACAATACCTTTCACAATAGCACCAAAGAAAATTAAATATTTAGGAACATATCTAACTAAGGAGGTCAAAGACCTACATAAAGAGAATTACAAAACACTGAGAAAAGAAATTGCAGAGGATGTAAACAGATGGAAAACCCTACCATGCTCTTGGATAGGCAGAATCAACATTGTAAAAATGGCTTTGCTACCCTAAAGTGAGTTACAGAATCAGTGCAGTCCCTATCAAAATACCAACATCATTTTTTGCTGATCTAAAAAAAATAATTCTACGCTTCATGTGGAAACAGAGAAGACCCCATCTAGCCAAAGCAATCTTAAGCAAAAAGAACAAATTGGGAGGCATCTATCTACCAGACTTCAAACTATACTACAAGGCTATAGTAACCAAAACAGCATGATATTGGCACAAGAACAGAGTCGTAGACCAATGGAATAGGACTGAGAACCCAAATATAAAACCAACCTCATACAGTCACCTGATCTTTGACAACTTCCAGAAAAACGTACAATGGGGAAAAGATTCCCTATTCAATAAATGGTGCTGGGAAAACTGGATGGCCATATGTAGAAGACTGAAACTTGACCCACACCTCTCACCCCTCACAAAAATCAACTCACAATGGATAACAGATTTAAACCTAAGACGTGAAACCATAAGAATTCTTGAAGAAAACATTGGAAAAACTCTTACGGACATTGGCCTAGGCAAAGAATTTATGAAGAAGACCCCCAAAGTAATCACAGCAGCAACAAAAATAAATACATGGGACCTGATCAAATTAAAAAGCTTCTGCGCAGCCAAGGAAACTATCACTAGAGTGAACAGACAACCTACAGAATGGAAGAAAATATTTGCATGCTACACATCTGATAAAGGGCTGATAACCAGAATCTATACAGAACTTAGGAAAATCAACAAGAAAAAAATCAAACAACCCTATTAAAAAATGGGCAAAGGACATGAACAGAAACTTTTCAAAAGAAGTCAAAATAATGGCCAGAAAACATATAAAAAATTGCTCATTTTCTCTAATCATCAGGGAAATGCAAATCAAAACCACAATGAGATATCACTTAACTCCAGTGAGGTTGGCTCATATCAAAAAAATCTCCAAACAATAAATGTTGGTGGGGATGCCGACAGATAGGAACACTCATACACTGCTGGTGGGACTGCAAATTAGTACAACCTCTATGGAAAGTAATATGGAGATATCTCAAAGAATTAAAAGTAGAATTACCATTTGACCCAGCAATCCCACTACTGGGTATTTACCCAAAGGAAAAAAAGACATTCTATAATAAAGACATCTGCACGCAAATGTTTATAGCAGCACAATTCATAATTGCAAAGATGTGGAAACAACCCAGGTGCCCATCAATACACGAGTGGATTAATAAAATGTGGTATATGTATACCATGGAGTATTACTCAGCAATAAAAAACAATGGTGAATTAACACATCTGGTATTATCCTGGTTGGAGCTAGAGCCCATTCTTCAAAGCAAAGTGTCACAGGAATGGAAAAACAAGCACCACTGGTACTCACCATCAAATGGGTACTAACTGATCAACACTTACATCATACAGGGCAATAATATTCATCAGCGGGCGGGCAGGCGGGAGGGGGGTGGAGAGGATGGGACAACTCTCACCGAATGGATGCGGGGAGCACAGTTTGGGGGATGACCACGATTGTAGCTCTGACACGGGCAGTGCATGGGCAATATATATAGCCAACGTGTTGTACCCCCATAATATTCTGAAATGAAAAAAAAAAAGAAAAAAGTAGAAAAATTTAAAAAACAAAAGAATATTATGGGGGTACAACACTTTGGTTATATGTATTGCCTAGCACTGCCCAAGTCAGAGCCACAATTGTGGACATCCCCCCAACTGTGTACCCCGCACCCAATAGGTATGAGTTTTCTCATCCCCTCCATCCCCTTCCCACCTGCCTGAACCCTGATGAATATTATTTCCATAAGTATTGATCAGTTAGTACTAATTTGATGGTGAGTACCCGTGGTGCTTGTTTTTCCATTCTTGTGATACTTTGCTTCAAAGAATGGGCTCTAGCTCCATCCAGGATAATACCAGATGTATTAACTCACTGTTGTTTTTATTGCTGAGTAATACTCCATGGTATACATATACCACATTTTATTAAACCACTCGCGTATTGATGGGCACCTGGGTTGTTTCACATCTTTGCAATTGTGAATTGTGCTGCGATAAACATTCGCGTGCAGATGTCTTTATTATAGAATGTCTTTTTTTCCTTTGGGTAAATACCCAGGAGTGGGACTGCTGGATCAAATGGTAGTTTTACTTTTAGTTCTTTGAGGTATCTCCATATTACTTTCCATAGAGGTTGTACTAATTTGCAGTCCCACCAGCAGTGTATGAGTATTCCTATCTGTCTGCATCCCCACCAACATTTGTTGTTTGGGGACTTTTTGATATAAGCCAATCTCACTGGAGTTAAGTGATATCTCATTGTGGTTTTGATTTGCATTTCCCTGATGATTAGAGAAGTTGAGCAATTTTTTATGTTTGCTGGCCATTATTCTGTCTTCTTTTGAAAAGTTTCTGCTCATGTCCTTTGCCCACTTTTTAATGGGGTTGTTTGATTTGTTCTTGTTGATTTTCCTAAGTTCTGTATAGATTCTGGTTATCAGCCCTTTATCGGAGGTGTAGCATGCAAATATGTTCTCCCATTCTGTAGGTTGTCTGTTCATGCTAGTGATAGTTTCCTTGGCTGTGCAGAAGCTTTTTAATTTGATCAGGTCCCATGTATTTATTTTTGTTGCTGCTGTGATTACTGTGGGGGTCTTCATAAATTCTTTGCCTAGGCCAATGTCTATAAGAGTTTTTCTAATGTTTTCTTCTAGAATTCTTATGGTTTCACGTCTTAGGTTTAAGTCTGTTATCCATCGTGAGTTGATTTTTGTGAGAGGTGAGAGGTGTGGATTTCAGTCTTCTACATGTGGCTATCCAATTTTCCCAGCACCATTTATTGAATAGGGATTCTTTTCCCCAGTGTATGTTTTTGTCTACTTTGTCAAAGATCAGATGACAGTATGAGGATGGTTTTATATCTGGGTTCTCAGTCCTGTTCCTTTGATCTATATCTCTGTTCTTGTGCCAGGACCATGCTGTTTTGGTTACAATAGCCTTGTAGTATAGTTTGAAGTCTGGTAGATTGATGCCTCCCAATTTGTTCTTTTTGCTTAATATTGCTTTGGCTAGACGGGGTCTTCTCTGGTTCCACACAAAGCATAGAATTATTTTCTCCAGACCTGTAAACAATGATGTTGGTATTTTGATAGGGACTGCATTAATTCTGTAAATCACTTTAGGTAGTATAGACATTTTAACAATGTTGATTCTACCTGTCCAAGAGCATGGTAGGGTTTTCCATCTGTTTACATCCTCTGCAATTTCTTTTCTCAGTGTTTCATAGTTCTCTCTATATGGGTCTCTCACGTCCTTAGTTAAATATGTTCCTAAATATTTAATTTTCTTTGGTGCTATTGTGAAAGGTATTGCGTCTTTGATAGCAACTCCTATTATTAACATCTCTGACTGGAAGGAAAATTACATTATAAGGCACATCCATACACCAGAGTATAACAGATTTTGCAATTATTTCTAACATGATCACCACATACCAGTATTATATAAGCCAAAAGTGGCAACTATGAAGTACTAAGCCTCAACACTTTGTGCTTCCCACATTTGATGGCCAACACAGTCAATGAAAGATACTAAAATAACCAAAATATCCAAGTTGAAAGACGTACAGATTTAAAAGATAATTGGACCTTATTCCATGGTTTAATTTTCTGTATGTATCCCGAATTTTAAGAAAGCTATGAATTTTACTACTTGGCACAGTCAGCATTTTAATTCTTAATGCAAATACTAAGAAACCACTGCACAATTCAACTTAACAAGACTGGAAGCCAAACAACAGAATTCCCACTTTTTACTGGGAACTAATTAGCTATGATTTAGGACAAAACTCAATCTTCCTATGTCTCACTTAGCTACTTCCCAAGAGTGTTGATATGAGTTAATTGTTCATGAAAACAAATATATACACACATATACATACATTTATAATATACACATATACATGTTATAATATGGTTACATTGTAGTTACATAACTTAACCCATTCAAATCTGTATAATCATTCATTTTAATATTATTTTATTGATGTATTTTATCTTATATTTTATAGATTCACTTTAATATATTTTATTATTTTATATTATGAAATATTATCATAGAAATGTATAAGTATTTTAAATAATCAAATAAGATGGAAACTTTGCTCAACTCTCTCATAATCACATCATGTTAAGTTCCAGATCTTTTCAATGATATTGTATGTGTCACTTCTATATTGATGAAAATAGTTTACTTTTTATTTTTAAGCTTTTCCTACAGATCCCATGAGAACATTTTTCTGCTTTCTACTGATATCACAGAGAGAGCCTTCTGAAGCTTCAGTAAGTAGGAAAAAAAGAAACAGATGCCTCCCATGGTTGTTCTCATAACAAATGACAAGGAAACGGAGATGGAAAATAATCTCCAAACCCCTTATATTCAGAGACCTAGTACTTTTCCAAAACAGAGAATTCAGGGTTTGCCAAGGACTTAAGTAATTTGGCTTTAGCAACAATGAAAGATATACAGCTGGAATCCATTATATACTCCTCTTAATACATTAAACAGTGATCCCTCTGTTCTAAAAAATGAAAATGAAGATGCCTGCAATTTCTATGTGGAGCGGCAAGTCATCTGTACATCATCTTCACAGAGCATGACAACTTGGGCAATTTTTAAAAATTGGGACTTCTTGGAATCATTAAAATTACATGGACTGGGGGTGGTACTCCCAAAAACAGGTAAAGGACTCCAACATCCACTTTGTAAAAATAATACACAAAATACCTCCTCTCCTAAAAGACAACCTTATAGCCAAGAGTCTTCTAACCAACAGCCTAGCCCTATAAACATTAATTGTAAAAACCTGTAACTCCCTTCTTGTATGGAAATTTAAAAAGTTAGATGATGTAAGTAAATCATGCACAGAAAAACAGAAACATCTAAAGGCCATTAGCTAGGAAGCTCATTACTGATACACTAGAAATTATGTGCTAGAAAGTTTGTTGCTTTTGTTTCCTTAAAAATATAGGCTGGGACCATTCATACATTACTGGCAGAAGTATAAAATGGTAAAAGCACTTTGGAAAACTGTTCAGCAGTATCTTTTAAACTGGACAAGGGCTTATGTTATGACCAATAATTCTACTTCTATTAAGATACCTAAAAGAAATGTTTACATGTATTCACCAAGAGACTCGTCCATGAATGTTTACAACAGTATTATTCTTAAGCCAAAAACTGGAAACAAGCCAAATGTCAATCAGCAGTTGAATGAATAAATTGTGGTATATTCATATAATGGAATACTATACAGCAATGAAAGTGAACATTTATTGCTCCATGCAACAATATGGATAAATCTTTTTTAAAATGTTAAGAAAAGAAGCTAGGCAAAAAAAGTAGATACTATGGTTGCTACTATAGAAAGACAAAGAGTTCAAAATCAGGCAAACCAATTCATGGTGTCAGCAGTCAGGAGAATAGTTATCCTTTGTAGGGAGGCCTAGTAGTAAAGGGCAGAAGGCATCAAAAATAGAAATCAATAATGAAAGTAAAAGAAATGTGAGGAAATAGGTCTTAAAAATAAGGGTCTACAAAGGAGTTTTTCACACAATTTTTCACTTTTGGATAGCAAATGTGATAGGTATTTTGAAAGAACAATTAAAAGCTGGCTGGGTGGCAAAGCTAATCACTGGAGTTCTCCCTACTGCCTTGCTGCAGCCCCCTTCTAGTTCTGACTACAAGATGAGAGATGCCATTGTTCTCAGATGTGATTAGCCATAGCCCCAGTTCACAGCACTTACTTCCACTGATTTGGCTGCAGAAATCTCACTCTGTTATATCACTAGGGGGAGCACTTACTCTTAAAAAAACAAAATGGGAAAAGAAAGAAAAAGAGAAAAAGTTCCTGATTAAAGATGCACTTTATGGACAGGCGCAGTGGCACATGCCTGTAGTCCCAGCTGAGTTAGGAGGATCGCTTGAGCCCAGGAGTTTGAATCTGTAGTGCACCATGATCGCACCTGTGAACAGCCACTGCACCCCAGCTTGGGCAACATAGTGAGACCCTGTCTCCATTTAAAAAAAAAGAAAAAGGAAAGAAAAGACAAGAAAAGACAGACAGAAAGAAAGAGTATTATTCCAGGATGGGGAAAAGCAGAGTTAAGGATGAACACAATGTATGTGAATAACAGTGAAGAGGCCAGCATAACTGCTTCAAAAAGTGAAGGATTAAGTGGAAACAACCCAAATGTCCATCAGCTAACGAATGGATAAACAAAATGTGTTATATCCATATGATGGAATACTATTCTGCAATAAAAAGGAATAAAGTACTGATACATGCTACAACATGGATGAACCTTGAAAACATTATGCTAAGTGAAAGAAGTCAGTCACAAATGGCTACATATTGTATGATTCCATCTATAGGCATGCCTAGAATAGGCAAATGCATAGAGTCAGAAAGCAGATTAGTGGTTCCCAAAGGCTGGGAGGGTTGGGAAGTGAGGAGTAATTGCTAATAGTACAGGGTTTCTTTTTGGGGTGAAGAAAATGTCCTAAAATTGACTGTGGTGATGGTTGCATAATTCTGTGAATATACTAAAACCCACTGAACTGTACACTGTAAATGGGTGAACTACATAGAATATGAATTCTATCTCAATAAAGCTGTTAAAAAAAGTGAGGAACTGGTGAGACATCACATGGCACAGCTAAAATGGAGTCACTTATGGAGTATTCTGAATGACAGGCTTAAGGGTCTGGACTTTATCTGGTAGACAATTAGAGATATATGGGAAAAGATTTACTTAAGGAAAGCACAGTATACATACTTAGGACTCTTCTGTAATAAAATTATTCACATTTTAAGTACTTTCCTAAAATATATGCCAAAATCACAAAGAAGAGCAAGAACAGGAAAAAGATGCTGTGATATGATTTTGACTGAGACACAAGCTGTGACTATTAGGAAAGTTGTTTTGCTCCAGTGCTAAATGCCACAGATGGGTATATCAGCATCATATTTATGCAAAACCACAAACACAAATTCATCTGTGTCAAATCTCTGAATACAGTAACATTCTAAACTTTAATGAAAATAACATTAACAACTGACTTGTCAAACTTTAGGGTAAGATAATGAGTGTAATTTGTTTTTCACTGGATGACTGTATATAATGCTTTATTTAGATACTGGATTCAATTTAATGCTATCAGAACCTCCACTAATATAAAGCATTTCCCACTAATACTTACACATTTGACTCTGAATTCTAATTTAACGTAATATTCCAAAATAGTTTTAAGATACAAAATAAGAGAACTAAAGAAACAAATCTGACACACAAAAGCAGAGCAAAATATATATGTATACGTGAATACTAAGTATCCAATACAGAGGAAAAGGTAAAGCACTCAAAAATAAACCTGAATATCATCAACAGAGCAGGGGAAAAGGACTCATTATTAGGTTCTATAGCACTAGAAAGTATAAACCAAAAAAAAGGAATAAATTACATTTAAAATAGAAGGCTCGATATATGAGAGCAGATGAGGAGGCTTTAACAGAGGCAAAATTTGGAACACATCTATAAGATAATCCCTCCCCCTCCCCTGAATACCAGGGAAGAAAGGATCTTTCAGGCAGTCTTGGCATCATCCCTCCATTAGCTGGCCTAAGGTGAAATCCCACTTTCCCCCAGGAGGTGGTGAGATGGTAGGAATACAAAAGAAGAACTCAGCTGGAGAACCCATACACAACCAAACTAGTGTTCCTCTTCTGAGTCACCTTGCAAACCTCCTTCAAGGTAGGTGAGCCACAAGAAACTAAAGGAGATATCGGATCTCTTTTAAAACTCTCTTGTCTAAGAATGAGATGGCCCATCTGTCTCTATAAGGGCTTTGTAAGTTCCAGAACTAAGTGAAACTTATGTTCTGTGTCTGAGAAATAATGACAACTTAGACAACCTGGTTTGTTAACAAACAATAAAAGCAAAATAGAAAACAAATAAGCTTTCCTAAAAAAGAAGCCTTATCACTGATATCCAGAGTAAGGTGTCTGCTATCACAAGTAAGTAGAGCAAGATTCTCCATTTCCTAATTCTAACCCAGTGTTTATACGAAAGAAAAGAATTCAATAGGAATAAATAGGAGATTATTTCAAATCAGTAACTGCTGTACGTTAAAAGAAATTTATCCGAACTTTCATCAACTGTCTACCTACTTCTAGTAAAAGAACTATGGGAAAACGCAAATGCTGACAACTATTGTTTACCATAATAAACATGTTAATTATTAAGGAATAAAATGGGTTAAAAGTTGATTATTCTCTAAGTAAACACCAAAAACACATACTGTTCATTCATACACAAATAAAAGTTTTCTTTTAAATAAATAGGTAGAAATGATGACAGCATACCACAGATGAACAAAAGGGGGGAAAATAACATTAGCATAAAGTCTAAGATGCAGAAACATTTTTAAATGATAGAATTATGGAAGGGAATGGTCTAAATGGTAAGCATGCTGACATTCTGACTAAAGTAAGAACAGAAATTCAAGATGCCACTAGTAGGCTAAAGAATAATTAAGAAAATAGGAGTCCTAGAGAGGGAATTTTTTTTCCATAGGATCATTCGGTGAATAACATGGGACTGGAAACATGATCTATAAACAACAAAGGAGAACAAGAAACTTGCCAGTACCTGAAACTGGCACTGAGCTAAGGAAATAAGGATGACAAATATCCTAGGAAGTAAATAAATAAAACCAGTTTTCAAAATCTGATTCTGAAAAACAAAAAGAGAAGTAAAGACTAATTTGTCAAAAGGGGAAAAAATGTTGTGTAAGTTAAGGAAAAATATTAAAGTAAATATACACAAAATGCCTTAGGAAATTTTCTGTTTCTAAAGTATTTTCATCGACATGTTCATTAATATTCACTGTATTCACAATTAAGATGCTAAATCTACAACAAAATTTTTTAAATAGTTCAGAAAAATCTTGTAAATATTTACAATAACCATTTGCCTTAAGCAATTCTGTAGAGCCTGTGAGATGGTTTGAAATTTAAACAAGAGCAGACTCAACTAAATTTTAAAAACCTCTCAGGCAAAATTATAAAGCTCACATAACAAAAGTAATATAAACAGGATATCCTGAACAGCAAATTGAACTATCATATTTGTGGATTTTTTTCTATGTAGTAAATACCATATAACATTCATTCTCTACAAGTAACTTAAAATTAATCACAGGATACTGTGACTATTACTATATACACACACACACACACACACATTTTATCTTTAATACCTCAAGGTTGTTTCTCCAGCATTTTCTGCCCCAAGAAATGCTAAACTTACTAAATATTATGTGAGAAAAACCAAAGCTAGAAAAGAAAAAAAGGATGATGGTCAACTCAAAGCATTCATTGTTCTGCTCCTCCCTCTCCAAACGGTATTCTATAAGTTAGGCATCTCATTTGATTTCAGTTCACAAATTCACGAGTCCATACCCAAATCTAATTTATAACAGAATTAAGTGCTATGCAAAAGTACTCCATTCAAGTGGTTAAGTAAATGTGATCATAACTAACATGACATTTCAGAAAGCATGCATCCATGCTGTCACAGGGAAAAAAGAGCAAAGTCACAGAAAGACCAGGAAATACCTGAGCAGATAGACAGCCCTTTCAATATCACTGAGGCCTTCGTCAACTGTCAATCTCTCTATCTCTTCTGGTGTCTGTCAAATGTAAAACACAAATTATGCACACAAACATCAAGTCAGGCTTGTGTGCCCCACCCCGCCCCCCACCCTCTATGAGTATAGACTAATGAAAAAGTTTCACAGTTAAGCATTAACAATGAAAACTAATCAAGGATCTGAGAATACCAGGCAACATCAACCACAGGTGCCTCAAATTGGGTGGTTGCGTCTTCGGGGATTTTTCAGTTTTTGTTTTTACTCTTCTAGTTTGTAGATTGCAGCTTGAGAATCACATCCTGGCTTCAGAACCTTGTTGAAATCAATTTCATACGCAAGTATAAAATAAATATTTACATATGTATGTATGTGTGTGTATACAAACACACACACACTCTCTTTTTACCTTTAATACCTCAAGGTTATTTCCCCAGCACTTTCCGCCCCAAGAAATGCTAAGAAGGGGATGGATGAAGACTGCAACCGAGTGGAAATGCAAAGGACAAGATCTGGAGTGGGGGAGGGAAGGGAATCAGAGATATTGCGGCAGGTGGGAGAGAGAAGAGCTAAAGTAGCTATTAAGAGGACGGCCAGGGAAAAGGGGTCCTAAACTAGGTTTGCCAGTGGTGAGGGCTGCAGCCTCTGGGAGGAAGATGATTCTGCGGGGTGGGGGAGAGAGTGGGGGTGGGGGGCACAAGCTGAAGGTTGACTCCCTCAAGGGGGCTGGGGAGCAGGGTCCCAGCAAGAGTCCTGGAGGGGCTGGGAGGAAAGGGTGTGCGAGGACTCAGGATGAGGGCGAAGGGTCCAGAGGGCGTTGAAGACGGGGACCAGGACGAATCTGAGAACGGGTGCTGGCGGGGAGGCGACGGGAGGCTGGGCTGCCTCGGGGGCAGAAGGACCCGAGCTTGATCTGAGGGGGGGCGGGGGTGAGGACGGGACCTGGGGTGGTGTCTGGGGAGAGGCGGGGGAGGGGTGGGGGCTGTGTGGACCGAGGGGTGGGCCTGGGGCCAGAACCCAGACAGCACGAGGGGACCAGGGCTGCGGGAGCCCAGAGAGGACCGGGGAGAAGCGGGCTGTGACTGAGAGAGCGGGGCCGCGGCCGCCCGAGGGGGTAGGACGCTGGGGCTGCCCCGACGACGGGGGCTCGGCCGTTCCTGGGGCGGGCCCGGGGCGCGGGGGTTAGGACGCCTCAGGAGGGTCCGGGGCCGCGGGGCTGGCTACGGGTCAGGGAATGGGTCAGGGACCCGTCCCTCGGGGATGGGGGTTCAGACTGGAGAACCGGGGCTGAGCGGAAGAAGGGGCTGGTTCGGGGTGACACGGGACCGGGGGCTGGCGGAGGACGGAGGGTCCCGGGTCGCCTCGGGGAGGAGACCGTGGCGGACCGGGGCGGGGGTCGGCGCCACGCTGCGCGGGGCCAGCGGGCCGGGCGCCCTGAGGGCAATTTCTCTCCCCGGGGCGCACCTTGAGGCTCCGGCGGACCGGCCTCTCGATGATGGTGAGCTCCTGCAGGTCCTCCATGTAGCCGAACAGACTGTTCTGACTGAAATCCATCGCGGCGACAGCGGCGGCTGGCGGCGGCGGATGCATGGACCGCCGGGCCCCGCCGCTGCCCGGGCCGGAGCGGCCCCGGGATGCCTGCCGCGCGCAGCCCTGCGGCCGCCCACCAGCAGGACTTTCTCCCGCTCTCGCCCGCGGGAGCCGAGCGTGAAGCTGGCGGGCGGCGGGAGCAGGAGGGCGGCCGGCTGAGGGGGCGGGGCGGCCAAGGCGAGGGGGCGGGGTGGGACGGGCGGGCTGCGGGGGCGGGGTCAGGGGCGGGGGAGCCGCCGCAGCGCCCGCCTCGGCCCCGCCCCCTCCCGGGAGCCGCGCGCACGCGGCCGGACGCAACTGCCGCGCAACGTCACAGCGCCCCTGTCGCCCCTCTGCGGCCGCTCCTCTGCCCTCCTCGCCCCTCGCCCCGCCCCCAAGCGAGTGAGTCCCACCCCGCGGCGCGTGCGCAGAGCCTTTCTCCGCCCCCTGCCGGTGGAGGCGGGCGGGGGCGGGGCGGGGGCGGGGCGGGGGCGGGGAGGCAGAGCCAATGAGAGGGGAGGCGGAGGAGAGGGCGGTGGGCTGGAGTCTGGCTTCACCTGCTGCGTGCACTAGCCTCGCAGTTATTCTAGGACTGCCCACCGCATTTGGCGGGCTGCGGACGCGGAGATCAGCCTAGCACAGCTCTAGCCCTGGGGGAGGGGTGTATGGGAACACAGTCCTGGAGGGGCTGACATCTGGGGAAGGGCAGCTTTCAGAAAAGGCCTCCAGGAGCAGAGACACTTAAACTGAATCTTAATTGCAGTCAAGGTAGAGCTGGGGGATCAGGAAGCGAGTGCCTGGCATAGTGGGTGGAAGAGAGAGGACCTAGGTCCTTTATGGAGAAAGGCCCTGCTGTGTACAGCCACGTTGAGTCGCTTGCTCTTGGTTCTGTTAAGAATAGGAAGCGATGGAAGGGAGATTGGGGCGATTTTTTGGACCTTGGGGACAAGAGGTATGTTGCTCATACTCTTCAGCTTGTCAGAGTCAGCAAGGCCCCTCTCTTAATTTTTATTTTCCACTCATTCCTTCTCCACACTCCCCATGCCTCTACCCGCCATAGGCACCCTCTCTTGTATGTTCAAGTATGTCCCAGTACATGTACTGTATATATCCTGGAAAGATACACGGTTTATGTACCTATTTTTAATATACATGAATGGTATTGTCCTAAGAACTTATGCTGTTCCTTGTTTTTCCTTCAACTTAATGTCTCAGAGATCTGTCCATGTGGTTCTATACACCAGGAGTTCATGAATTCTGACCACTCATAGTTATTTGATTTGTGTCTAACACATTTTACTTACCAATTCTTCAAATAGTGGATGGTTAGGTTCCCAGCAGTTCCTTGCTACCGTAGACAATGCTGGAATGAGTATTAGATGTGTCCCTTACACACCTTAGGAAAGAAATAGAACTGCTGGGTCACAAAGTCTACAGTGCTTGGTTTCACTCTGTCGTGTAGCTCTCCAGAATGGCTTTGCCAGTTCACACTCTCACCAATGGCACATAAAAGTAGGAAGATACCCGTTTCCCCCATTCTATATACTAATACTTGATATTATCTAATGTCCTAATTTATATCAATCTGATATCAGTAGTGTCACATTGTAATTTTCATTTGTATTTCTTTGATGATTGGTGGTAGTAACCATTTTTCTATATACTTAAGAACCATTGAGATTTGTTTCCTTCTGTGAATTACCTATTTACATCCTTTGCCTATTTTTCTGCTGGATTTTGAATGAATTGAAGGAATTTCTTATGTATTATAATATTAATCCTTTGTCAGTTTTGGACATTGCAGATATTTCTCCCAATCTTTCATGCATCCTGTTAGCTCAGTCTTTGCTATCCTACAATAAAGGAGAAATCCTTAATTTTGATATAGCCAAATGCATCAAATTTTAGCCTTGTGGAGTGTGATTTTTGGGTCTTGTTTAAGAATTTTTTCCCGCCCATAGTTGCAAAATATTCTCCTACATTTTCCCCTATTTGGCTTCTACTTTTACCTATCACAGTTAGGTCTTAATCCATTTGGAGTTCACCTTGCATATAGTGTAAGTAGGAATACGATATTATTATCCCTACTTAGTGAGCCAGTTTTACTAGCAGCGCACACCAAACAATCCATCTTTTCCCTTGCAATGTGTGATGACATCTCTATCGTATGCCAAGTTACCAGAGACACACATGCCTGTTTCTGGGCTCCCATTGCTGTTTTATTGATCTAGATCTGTTCCTATGCCAATGCTGTGCAGATTTTATTGCTATGGCTTAGTTATGCGTCCTAGGATCTGGTAGAGTGAATCTCCCCACTCTTTGCTCTTTTTCTTCACTTTTGCCTTTGAAGTTCAAAGTGAAAATGGTCAGTGGTGACCCCCACAGCTAAAATTCAAGTTTTCTGATGCCTACTCTAGTAAGAAAGTGTAAAGGGACAAAAACATGATGACATGAGGATGAAGAAGAGACAAAGACATGAGGAGGTAGTTTTCCTGAGCAAATACCTCCCAGCCTCCCTTCTCTGTTAGTTTCTGAAATTCTCCTCCTTTTCCCATTGATTTGTTAACTGATAACTAAATCTTACTTGTCACCTTTACCCTGTTCCAGGTAAGAAACATTATCTCATATTTGGATTTTGTAACAGATTAGATTAGATGATAATCTAAGACTTGATGACATTCTTAACACACTGACTGCCATGTGAGTTGTATTTCGCTAGGTTTGAGCCTGGGGCCTCATGAAGCAAAACCCTGCAGTTGGTTCATGAAAATCTTACTTGTTAATGTTCTTATTGTTACAATTAATATTGACAATTTAATTCTAAAAATGTGGATTGTGTTGCATATAACTCACACACAGAAAACAATAAAAAATAACAAATTAGAAAGGATAGTTTTGTTTTAATAAAACACCGTGGCCCCAGGGAAAAATTTTTTTTCTAGTGTGGCAGTCAATGTGTTAATGAACAACTGACTGAATACACAGATATACCTTTAATGTTGCCTGTTCCAGGGCAGGAGGTTGACAAAGGAAAATGTACAGTTTGAGGACTGGAATCTGTAACTGCTCTAATTACCACTGTGGTGGAAGTAGCCCACCCCAGACTGGCTGCCAGGAAACCTGAGTCCCAGTCCTGGCTCTGCCAGTGACATGTGGTAGAACGACTCTTGGGGCCCTCTTTTCCTTATCTGAACTGCTCTCATGCATGCTGTCTCAGTGTGCCCTTGCAGCAGCCCTGTGAAGTGCAAAAAAGATGTATCACTATTCTAGATTTATGGATAATGAAACTGAGGCTCAGAGAAGTTATATGACTTAGTCATAAACACACAGCTAAGGGAAGCTGGATTTATCCACTTCATTTACTCATTTAGCAACAGCATGGTGCTAAGTACATGGACATTAGAGCCGAACACCCCGGGTTTGAATCCATGCTCTGCTATTTCCTACCTTCAGCAAGGTACTTAACTTCTCTGTCCCTCAATTTACTCATTTCTAAAATAGAAATAATAGTAGCACTTAGCACAAAATGTTGTTGTGAGAATTAAATGAGATAATATGCATACAATGCTTAGAAAAATTCCTGGCACAAGTGTTTGCTATTATTACCACTAATGCCATCAGACCAGTGTCCTGTGAACCCAGATTTGGAGAAAATTCAATAAACAGTGCTGAATCAATTGATTATTGTGGGAGGCAAAATAATGCTTCTCCAAAGATGTCCACGTCCTAATCCCCTGACCTGTGAATAAATTACCTTACATAGCAAAAGAGACTTTGATGTGACTGATTTAAGGATCTTGAGGTGGGGAGATTATCCTGGATTATCCAAGTGAGCTCAACATAATCACAAGGGACCTTCTGCATGAAAGAGGGAGGCAGAATTTAAGTGTCAGAGTGATGCTATGTAAGAAAGCCTTGACTGGCCATTGTTGGCTTTCAAGATGGAAGGGGGCCATGAGCTGGCAGCCTGTAGAAGTTGGAAAAGAAAAAAACCCAAAAAACAAAACTTGAAAATTCTCCTCTAGAATCTCCAGAAGGGAATGCAGCCCTACTGACGCCTTCATTTTAGCCCAGTGAACACAACTTCAGACTTCTAACTTCCAGAACTATAAGATAATAAATTTCTGTTGTTTTAAGCTACTAGGTTGGTGATAATTTGTTACAGCAGGAATAGGAAACTAATGCAATTATCTACATGAGAAAAATATTTAAATTTGATTTCTACCTGAGATCATACACAAAAAAACAATTTCAGGTGAATAAAAAACTGAAATATTAAAGGCAAGTCTCTCAAACTTTTGGAAGAAAATATATAAGAATAGCTCTATGACATCTGAATAGGGAAAATTTTTTTAAAAAACATAAGCTATAAAATAAAAAATAAATCTAACTACTTTAAAATTAAGAACTTGTATTCATTGAAAGATACCACAAAGACCATGACAAAACAAACTATAGACTGGGAAAAGATATTTGCGACCAACGAATCACAGAAGGATTACTATCCAGAATCAAGAACTCCAAAAAAATCAGGAAGAAGACAACTAAATAGAAAAATGAGCAAAATATATAAACAGCCATTTTACAGAAGAATCGCCAATAAACCTATGAAAAGGAAATCAACCTCAATTAATAATAAAACATTAATAATAATTAAACTTAATCCTCAATTAACAAAAAGGGAAAGGCAAATTTACACATCCACCAAACAGGCAAAAATTTAAAGGTCTGAGCACATCAAATGTTTTACAGATGTCAAGCAAGAGGAACTCTTACATGTTGCTGGTGGGAGTGTAAATTGGTGTAACCACTTTGGCAACCACCTTGGAAAATAATTTGGCACTAACTGATAAAACACTAGAGAAACTCTTGCACAGTAGCACAAAGAGATATGCATAAGAAAGTTCATAGGAATACAAACAGAAATAGCAAAAACCTGGAAACAACTCAAGCATTCATCAATAGGTAGATACATTAATTGAATTATAATCAATGGAAAGCTTACAGTGAAAATGAACTACAACTACACAATTCAACAAGGTTAAATCTCACAAACATGTTGAGCAACAAATGCAAATTGCCAAAGATTCCTACAGTATGATACTATTTACATAGTGTTCAAAAACAATAACATATACAATATCCATATGTAGTTAAAATGACCAAAAAAAAAAGAATGTCTCCATCCAGATGCACAAACCAAAAACTTGGAAGTCAAACTTACTGCCTCTGCCTCCCTGACTTCCACCCCTTCCACCTCTAATCCATCTCCAGTTACCTCCAAAACTTCTCTTTAATCTGTTCACATCTCTCCATCATATCATAATGACTCGTGTCCAAGCTACGACCCTTTCCCACCTGGTCCCTGTTGTCACTCAGTGGCCCTACAGTCTTTTATTAGGCAGAATAGATACCAATGGTGCAGAAACAGAAAGCATGAAGTCTCAGTGGCTTAACACGATGAAGGTTTATTTCATTCTGTGCATTCTTTAGTGTCTGAGTAGATGGCCACTGCTGACAACTGCCCCAGAGCTCCATCTGCAGCCCCAAGCATATCACCACAAAGTCTGTCTCCCAAGTCAGCAGCAGTTCCCTGTAGCTCCCTTCTCATATTTTTTTTAAGAGATGGGGTCTCGCTCTGTCACCCAGGCTGGAGTGCAGTGGTGCGATCATAGCTCGCTGCAACCTCAAACTCCTGGGCTCAAGCAATCCTTCTACCTCAGCCTCTGGAGTAGCTGCGACTACAGGTACCTGTCACCACACCCAGCTAGTTGTTTTGAGACAGGGTCTATGCTGCCCAGGCTACCCTGGTACTCCTGGACTCAAGAGGTCCTTCCGCCTCAGCCTTCTGAGTTGCTGCAATTACAGGCATGAGCCACCGAGCCTGGTTGGCTCCCTTCTCTTCAGCTTGGATCCTGGGTGAACTAGCTCAGGTTTCTAGCAGGCCATACCTCTTGGAATCTGCTCAGCACCTGATGCAATGGTTAGCACATAGTAAGGGCTCTACTAATGTTGTACTGAGAAAGTGAGAAGAGAAAAATGGAAGAGGCAGGGAGCAATGAACTGGCATGTGAGGAGACCTTCTGCCACCCTGGTCCAAGCCACCATTACTTCTCACCTGGATCAAGGGTGCCTCTGCTTCTGCCCTTCCTGTTCTAAAGTTGTTCCCAAAGCAGCCACAGTGAACCTGTTAACACAAAAGCCAGACCCAGTTACCATGTGCTCTAAACTAGGGCTTCTTAGCATTGGTACAACGAACACTGTAGGCCTGGTACTTGCTAGGGAGGGGAAGGGAAATGCTCCTGTGCATTGTAGGATGTTTAGCAGCATCCCTGTCCTCTACCCACTAGATGCCAGTATCATACCTCTCCTCACCCCAGTTGAGATGATGAAAAATGTTTTCAGACATTGCCAAGTGTCCCTTGGGGGCAAAATCCCTCCTTCCCACCCCAAGCTCTGCAATACCTCCCCAGCTCATGCCGAGAACATCCTGCCACATACCCTCACCTTTCTGATCCCAGGTCCTCCCATATCCCCCTCACCCACTCTGCTTCCTTCACGCACACTAGCCTCCTTGCTATTCCTCCAACACTCAGGGTATGCTCTGGATCAGAGCCATTGAGCCTGCCATTCCCTCTGCCTGGAATGCTCTTCCCTTGGATTTTCAGATAACTCACTCCATCACCTCCTTTAGGGTTTTACTCAAATGTCACATTCTCAGCGAGGCCAACTCAGGATGCCTTTTATGAAATTAAAATCCCACTGTATTAGTTTGCTAGGGCTGCCATAACAAAATAACACACACTGGGAGACTAAACAACAGAAATTTTTCTCACAGTTCTGAAAGCTGGAAGTCCAAGATCAAGGTGTCTGCAGGTTCAGTTTCCCCTGAGGCCTCTTTCCTTGGTTTGCAGATGACAGCCTTCTTGCTGGGGCCTCACGTGGCCTTTTCTCTGTGTGCAGGCATCCCTGGTCATATGTCCAAATTTTTCTCTTCCTATAAGGACACAATCATATTGGATTAGGGCCTGTTTAACTTAACTGCCTCTTTAAAGGTTCTATCTCCAAAGACAGTCACATTCTGAGGTACTGAGGGTAAGAGCTTCAACGTATGAATTTTAGGGAGACACAGTTAAGCCCATAACACCCACCATCACCACTACCAGCGATTATCAGTCTAACATTCTCAATAGTTTACTTATTCATACCGTTTATGGTCTTTTTCTCCTCCAGTGCACCACTAAAATGTTGTGTTCCATAAAGGCAGGGATTTTTGTCCATTTTATTCACCATTGCATTCCTGGTGCCTAGAATCATGCCTGGCACATAGTAGATGCTTATATATCATTTGTTACAGTAACAAATAGACATAGCTTCTCCAGTAACCAGCTGTAAACTTGGAAAAATCACTTCTCTGGGCCTCAGTTCCCTCTGTCAAATGAGGGAATTATACTAGCTAACACAGGACAAGAATTCTGTTCTATTTGAATCTGAGCGCCGACTTAGCTAGGGTTCCCTAGAAAACAGTCTGAGGCAAAGCTGAAGTGCTAATGCTTCCTTGGGAGGAGCAACCCCACGGCAGCCAGAGTGAGGGAGGGTGAAGAGAGGCTGGGCAGGATGGGAAGCAGCATAGGGTACCGTGCCGCCAGGCTGGCCCTCTTCACCGGGAGGCAGGGCTGGGGGCTCAGCCACACAGGACACCTCCAGACAGGCTGTACAGAAACCCCTGGCCCGGGAGCCATCCCAGGGGAGGAGGCATAAGGCTTCCTCCTTCCTTCCGCCTCCCACTGACCAGAATTGGCTCCTGGGGGAGTCGACTCCCTGGCGCTTCAATGATCTCACCTGGCTCTTTCCACAACCTCTGGGGCTGAATCCCAACACCACAGGAGGAAGGCTGCATCTGGTCAGAAAATGGGCAGAGGAGCCGGAAGGGGTTGGCCTCAGGCTGCAGCAATCCCTGGTCTCTGGCTCAGCCTAGGAGACAGGCGAGACCCAGAGGATCTGAGATGGCCTAGGATGTGTCCACGACAGGTGGGATGAGGAAAGGAGGGAGGGCAACAGCTGGAGCATCAGGAACAGAGACCAGGACAGAGCTGGCCAGAAGCATGGGTGGGCTCCAGTCCTTGAGAAAGGAGCTCAGAGGAGGAGGGTAGCAGGCAGGCGCTCGGGTGGGCTCCCTGGGCCCACGGAGCTGGATGGAATCGATCTTTTTAAAGTCCTGAGAGAGCATCCATGTCCCAAGCCTGGCCTCATGAAACTGTTCTAGCAGGGACCTTGACGAGGGAGCCCATGCTCATTACCTGCCCGGTGGGACGGAGGGGGCCCTGATCTCGCTGGGGAACCCCGCCCCAGAGCTGCTCCATTAGCTGGGGGCGCCCAGCTTCCTCCCAGCCCGCCTCCCTGTTGCCCGCCTCCGCCTCTCTTCTGATCTGATCGTCACTTTGCAAACTCTTCCTCAACTCCAGCCGCCCCCTCAGCTGTCTCCGGAGGGGGAGAGGGCGTCCGCTGCCATCACTCCCCTTCTCCGGGAGGGGCTGTTTTTTTCTCATGTGTGGGCCGTGTGTGTTGGGCTGTGCCTCGACTCGAGGGCAGATTCCTCCCTCCAGAGGTGATGATACACGCTGAGAGCAGATTGCACATTTGTCTCCTGGGAGGCAGTGGGCGAGGGAAGCGGAACGCGGAGTGTGAGCGTGGGGAGGGGGCGCCTGCACAACGTGGGGGCGGGGGGACCGCAGAGCAGGGAGCTGGCGGCCTGACTGTCGTTGCTGTCTGCAGAGGCAGCGGGAGGCTGATTACAGGGCTGGGTCCCGCGGCCCTGGATGTGGGTGCAAGAAGCTGCGTTCTCATTTGACTGTCAAGGTGGGGGTGATCGTTGCCCTGGTGACCGGGCTAGGAAGTGGGTTGGCCTTGCCGACAGAAATGCTGGAAAGAAAATACAATAAGCACCAGTTAGAGATTTTCTCTCCCTCTTTTCTTTCCCTTGATTGGAATACCAGTTCAGTGGGGCCTTGTCATCGTAAATGAAGGACAACGTTCAGTGGTTAGACCCACCATATCCTGTTCTGGTTCCCTGTGAAAACCCCACTCCACCCCCTCTAAGCCCACTGAGCTGGCAGACCCAGATCCTAGTCCTAACTAGTTAGCCCTGGGACCTGGGACAAGTCAACCCTCTCTAGACCTCACTTGGACCAGGCACCCTCCAAGATCCCTTCCTATTCTGATTCCTGGGCCCCACCCCCAGACTCTGTGGTGATTCAGTAAGTCCAGAGCTGGGCCTAGGAATCTGAATTTTAGCCATTCTACTCACTGTACCCCCAGATACACCATACCTGCGTTTCAAACCACTGTCATCTGGCATTGAGAGCACTGGCTTTGGGATCAGACAGGAGAATTTATCTGTAGCCCATCTGACCTCTACACCTCTACAATGGGGGAGAGAAGACTGCCAACCACAGTTATTGTGAAGATCAGATGAGATGAGGCCACAAGCCTAGCACAAAGCCTGGCAAGCCAGGAGGGTCCCGTAAGTGTTATGCTTCTTAGCTTATTATTCCATATGGATCTATAGGGTCTCTACTGTCCTCTCCCCTTCCCTGCAGCCCCTGCCCATCTGCTTGCTCTTCTCCAGCCAAATTTCACACCCAGGTTTCTGCAGTAAGCGAGAATCGTCAGGCTAGAATCAAGCAGAGGAGGAGGAGGCAGCGCTCACAGCTGGGGCACTCACTCTCCAGTTCCAGCTCTGTTTAATCTGTTGCCATGACAATCATAGCTACACCAACCTCTGTGGGGTAAAATGATTTCCTCCAACATCTGAGGGCTCTGGATGTAAATGGTCATTTTACCAAGCACCAGGAGACAGGAGGGCTCCTCACCCACCTGGATGCCAACCACATTTCAACTATCATTTCAGGATAAACTGAGGGCTTCTGGAGGATGAGGACTTAGCTGAGTTTCACTTCAAAATTCCAGCACCTAACACAGTGTCTGGCATAGGGTAGGTGCTTGACAAATGTTGGTCGAATGAATACATTTAGTGTAAACTGATTCTTTTGAATCTCTTTCTCAACAATGGGCTTCCTTTAGGAGGGAGGTAAAATAGAATTAGAACTCCAGGCATCTGTCATTTGATTTATTCCCTACTATCTCCTTTGAGAGAACTGCATTTCAGTCCTTTAAATGGCATTGAGTCACCTTGGCATTAATACAGGGCCCCCCTAGGAAAGCCCAGGACATGTAGATACAACCCACCAGCCCCCCAATTTTTGAAGTAGTATTGCCTCAACATACTTGTTCGTGCAATCTCTTCTGAAACACAGTGGTTATTAATATGCCAAACACTATATGCCACAAGAATTAATCTTTCCTTTGCAGGGACTTGATTCCCCCGACCATGAATTTTTCATGCCTCATCTATTCCTGTCCCCTTCTTTCTTGAAGACCGCCTCTCTCTAGCAAAAAATGGAATTGATGAAACTCAAATCTGCTCAGAATTGTAGCTGATTAACCAATCTCATATAAGAAAAGAAGATTAAAACTTTTGGCTCAGAAGTTTAAAAAAATCCAAGAGATTAATATATTTATGCTGTTTGCCATTAATAGAAAGTTGAGTTTTGGCTAATGAGGCCTGTGCTTAAGCAGCAACATTTGTTCATTCATTAACCAAATATTTATTGAGCACTTTCTATGACCAGGCAGGGTCAGCAGCATGTGTGGGTGGCCTGGGTAGTTGTACAGGATCCCAAGCTCAGAAGGGCCCAGAGCTTGATTTCCTGCTATGGCTGTCTTGAAATTCTTAATAATTTTATCTTTGTATTTGTGTTTTGTAAGTGAAGTCCAATGGGATGCTGGAGCATGTCCATGAGCAGAAGGCTTAAGGGCGATGTATGTGTCCACCTTTCCTTGCTGCCCCATTTGCATAGTGTCATGATGTCCAATGGACACAGAATTCCTGTGGACCCACAAGTGTGGGAATTCAGAGAGGCTCTAAGTGAGTCCAAGGTAAGTGTGGTCCATCAAAAGGCCACCCTTTCCATTCAAACCAGAACTTGCTTCAAATGCAGAATGAAGGCAAAGGTGTTCTAACAGGCCCCAAGGCCAAGGAACCCTGTCGCATCCTTTCTTACTCATGTTGCTTCCCTGCCTTGGCCAACCACTCCCACCAAGGATGCTGGCATAGAAGGATAGAAGACGACAGGACCCGAGTGCCTGGTCCTGTCAGTCCTCCCTCACTCCCCAGTGAGAGGAAGGTAAGGCATGTTGATGAAACGTGCACACATCAAGAAGTGAAAGAAAAACAAGATGAGCTTGTTTTCTGCAGCATTTCCACTGACCTGGTAAGAAAAAAATACATACGCACATAGAAGCTACAAAATATGGATTGCAAAATTTCTGTGATTTCATAAACGAATTAAATGCACTCTTTGCATTTATGACTGGCATTGTCCAATGTAAAGAAGAACGCTAAAATTCATGCTAACAATTTAAATGTTTAATCTGTCTTTACTTAGAGCAATATTAAATAACAAATAAAAAATACATAATAGTCAAGAGGGAGAGACCACAGAAGAAAGGAGCATGCTTTGTATTTTAGTACCTTTAATAGCATTTTGTTCTTGCTTTTTGAGCAAGGAGCCTCATATTTTTCTTTCACCCTGGACCCTGCAAATTATGTAGCCAGCCCAGGTGCCAGGCACCATGCTAGGCACTGAGGTCACGAGATGGAAAAACAGTGCCTGTCTCCAAAGAGCTCATTTCTTCGTGCTTTCACTCTTTTGGAAAATGTCCCAGCCCTTACAGAGCAAGCAAATCAACAACTTTAAAGAAAGTGAGAAGGAATAAAGGACCAACTGACTTTTGTATAGTTGTTGAGGATTAAATAAGTTAGCACAAATAAAATGTTAAGGACAGAACCTACAGCATAGAAAGTAGTCTGCTAAGGATGTCTTAGTCCATTTGTGTTGCTATAAAGGAATACCTGAGGCTGGGTAATTTATGGCTTATGGTTCTGCAGGCTGTACAAGAAGCATGGCACCAGCATCTGCTTCTGGTGAGGGCTTCAGGCTGCTTCCACTCATGGCAGAAGGCAAAGAGAAGCCAGTGTATGTGCAGAGATCACATGATGGGAGAGGGAGAGAGAGAGAGAGAGAGAGAGAGAGAAGGTGCCAGGCTCTTTTTAACAACCAGCTGTCATAGGAACTAACAGAGCAAGAACTTACTCATTACCAGGAGGAAGGCACCACTCCTCCCAAAGACCCAAACATCTCCCATTAGGCCCTACCTCCAACATTGGGGATCATATTTCAACATGACATTTGAGGGGACAAACACCCAAACTGTAGCAAAGGATTTGCTATTATTACTATTTCTTCCAAGCCAGAGCAAACATCCCTCATTCGTTGGTTTCTGAGGTTGAGGTTCTGGGGTTGTTAGGCCAGTATAATATTTTGCTTTGTTTCGGGATTTGAATTTCAAAACTATGAAGGGAAGCAGTGCTGTCCACTTGCCTCCAGCCTTCCTACTCCCAGTTGTGGTATAACCTGGCCACGTCACACATTTGTCACTTGTCTGAGCTTTTTTGTCCCAGTTTTATTCATCAGCTCCTTCAACAAGGAGAGCTGAAGGCTGTTTTCAGTTCCTGTCCTGCGTGTTCAGTTCTGTTGCATAAAGGAATTGACCCCTTTATTCAAACCCAATGTGAAAAACTATTTGGATCTAGCAAAAATATTATAAAGCTTCACTCTACTCACCTTGCACCATGCTGGGGACTAAGAGAGAACAAAAGGGTATAAATGAGACACAGCCCCTGCCTAGATGAGTTTATGATCTAAGAGAAAAAACAAAATATTCAAACTGTTAATGAGTACAGCTGCATATAATGCACATATAAGTGTTTAAAAACCAAAACTTATGGTAGCTACTCAGAAATTACTTTTAAGGGGCAGGGCAGGGGCAGGGTGAGAGGGGAGGGGAAAGTGTGATATAACTTATATCCATGGGTTAATTAAATCTTTATACCACTTATTCCTTCCCCTTCAAAAGACAGGTAGGGGATTGTTCAAGGAGTTTGGATCAATGAATCTTTGGCCATCAGGGTATTCCCTGAGTCATTTTGGAGGCAGGGGTGAAAGTCTTTCCCTCTGAGAGAAAGGAGAAGGAGGAGATGCCCAAGGCACAGGCATAGTAGTGGAAAGATTCTTAAAGACAGTGATGTCTCATATTCAATATTAAGTTGTCTGCATTTCTGAGTTGCAAAGGCCCCTCCTTTGCCCATAAATCTTCAAAAAAAAAAAATTGGCCCCAAGACAAAGGCACGGTGTCCTGTGAGTAGGGCTGCTTTACCATGAAGAATGACTTGCTCATTTTTACTTCTCCCAGTGTGTCTGGCACCTGGCAAGAAATTGATAACTATTTATTATAAGAGAGAGAAAAAATAGAAGAAATGTTTAATGAATAGACAATGAGAGAGTGAATGATGGTCCCGTAGCACAAGGATTTCCCTAACCCTCACATGTGGGCACAACTTGGAGATACAGGATACATATGTTGAGGGTGCTTGCAGAGGGTGTGTGTCGGATAGGGAGGTGAAGCAGAGCTTTTGTTCATTTATATTTGGAGACCCAGCTTATAAATAGGCGCTATGGCCCCAAAAACTCAAAGCACCTCAGAAGTAAGCCTGTGTCGGAATGGCTCACATTCAGGATGAAACGGACTGAGCTGGCATACATATGCTTCTACACAATTGCTCAGCAAGACTATGCAAGGATCTTTAAAGCTATGCACCGTGATAGCGTTTGTCTTGGCAAACAGAGCTATAGGCAGTCCGTTGCCACCTGTTTTGCCACAATACCCGCTAATGTTCACTCCTGACTCACGCTGGCTCACTGTTTCATAAGAAGGGGCAGCTCCGTTTCTCTCCCTGTGTCACCACAATTATTATTGAGAACAATAATTTGAACAATGAGAACTTGTAACTCTAGTAACACACAAAAGTAGTGTCGTTTACAGAAAAATAACATCCTGAGTATCGGTAATGGAAACCATTATGCTGTGCTTAGGTTTACATGGCAAGCGTAAGCATGGGCTATAAATGGAATCAGAATCATTCATTCATTCATTCATTCAGCACATACTAATAAAGCACCAGTGATGTGGCAGGCGGTGTACACAGTGGAGCTTAGAGTCTGGCTTTCTTCCTTCCCACATCTTGATCCAGAGGGAAAGTCTGCCAGAGCAATGACCATTTGATGCTGGGCTTTGGGAGAGTGATGATATGTGACAGACACCCAAGAACATCCTGGCTACCATCTTTGAGGAGTCCCACTTTGGGTGTTCAAGTCTCCAACCCGACACCTCCCACAAATCCCACAGAAATGACAGAGTGGGAAGATCTGGGTCTGAATCCCAGTCATGCCCCTCACTAGTTGTGTGGCCTTGGACATGTGTCTTCTCCTCTCTGAACCTTTATTGCAAGAGGTAAAATGGAAATAAAGCATGTTCTCTAAGGTCACTCAAGCAACAGAAAATAGGAGTGATTCATGGATTCAGAAACTAAGATCTTTTTTCTTTTTTTTAGAGAGAGACAGGGTCTTGCTCTGTTGCCCAGGCTAGAATGCAGTGGCATCATCTTAGCTCGCTGCAGCCTCCAACTCCTGGGCTCAAGCAATCCTCCCACCTTGGCCTCCAAAGTGCTGAGATTACAGGTGTGAGCCACTGCACCTGGCCCTAAGGCAGTTCTTAAGAATAGCTATTCTATGCTACCGTAATTGTTATAACTCAAAGCACATATTAAATGGCAAGCATAAACAGATACAATTAGTTTCTCTTAAAATTAGCTCTAGACCCATGAAACAGTTTCAGGAGTACTACAGCCTTTCAAACTCTTTGTTAGGTCACTGCATTGCAGTAGCATCTGGAGAAGAACTCAACTCATGCACAAAATGCCCATCCACATTCAACGGTGACTCCAGTTCTTCCTACACACGAGCCTGGACACAAGCAAAACCTCCTTAACGCAGTTTCTAGTTTGTTGCTAAGTAACCACTACTGCCTGGTATGAGTGTGTGACCACTCTGTTTCTCGTGGCAACTCATTATGCCAACATAATTAGAGTGAACTTAACATTGGAGAATGGAATGTGGGATTTCATTTTTCATCACCTATACAGGTAGTCTATTGTCCAGAAGGCCTAAAGGATATTTTCCAGAACACGGTGAAAGAACAGAGAGGTCAAGGAAGAACTGAGATCATATAGGAGGGAGGTGGGAAATATGATTCTTCATGTGACAATCCACAGAGGCCTACCAATGACACACTTAGGTGGCAGTCAAACATCTTTTGTCCTCCCTTTTAAATACTGTGTTGTCACACTGATCAAGCATGGGCATCTAGGACTTGATGCCACAACATACAAAGACCAGAAAAATTTCCACAGTTATAGTCATAGTCACCCTACCCACTCCCGGTTCAAGGGGCACAAAGGCCATCGGGATTGTGGCATGCTCATCCTCCTGGAATGAGAGGACCGAATGTGATTGGCGTCTCCTCCTCGTAGCTCTGCCCCACTGCCCAGCCTGTCCAAGCAATGGGGCATCCAGGAGCCTACTGGTGGCTGCAGTTTCTCAGAATATTCCACGATCACCCCGAAGCCCAGAAACACCCAAAGTAGTTTCTTTTTGAGCTGCTGGATGACGTTTTCTAAATTGCTTCTTTTAGGAAAGCAAATGGTCCTGGGACAACTCAAAATTATTTTCCCCCAGTTTTATTAAGGTATAATTGACAAATAACAATTGTACGTATTTAAGGTGTACAACATGATATTCATATACTTTATGAAATGATTATCACAATCAAGCGAATTAACACATCTATCACCTCACACAGTTACCTTTGTGTGTGTGTATGTGTGTGGTGAGAACATTTAAAATCTACTTCCTTACCAAATTTCAAGTATACATTACAATTATTATTAACTATAGTGACCGTGCTGCATATTATGTCTCCCGAACTCATTCATCTTATAACTAACTGCAAGTTTGTACTCTGACTAACATCTCCCCATCTCCCACCCCCAGACCCCTGGTAACCATCCCTCTACTCTCTGGTTTGTATGAGTTTGACTTTTTTAGATTCCACCTCAAAATTATACATCCACTCTCTCAGCTGGATCTAAATGCACTTCCCCTGTTTCACTGAACAATCAATTTTTTAAAACACAGATCCCAGCAATGATGCAATAGCACTGGGAAGAGCATGGGAAGACAGGTAAGTCAGCAAATGACCATTCAGTGTGGTGGGCAACACGGTCGGTGGGACCCCAGATAAGGCACCTATTCCCGAATGGGACAGAAGGGGTCCTTGAAGAGGTGACATCCGAGGACTCCAAGCTGTGGCTTCTCCACGTGAAAACAGAGACTTGGGCTCAGCCATCTTTGCATCTTCCCTGTACCTAGCACAGCGCCTCCCCCAGGGTGGATGTGGAACGCCTCCTAGGCGTCTCGGATGACAGCTTGCCACCTCAGCGACTGGCTTCGCCTTTCTCCCTCTCCTTTACTGAGCCCTAGGGGTAAGTTCCTTTATGTGTGTTTAAGTTCGATTTGACAATTTTATCAAAACCAAAGCCAAACCAGCTTCCAGGCTCTCACCTTGTCTTGGAAGAGGAGCTCTTCCACCAGGGGTCTAAACAAAGCCTGGCGCCCTGGGCCCATTCTAGACATTCATGTGCTGTGGCTCCTCAGACCAGGCCCTACTTTTCAGCCTGCCGAGGGCTTCCAGCAAGCCAGGGAGCAGGTGGCAGGGCTGTCCTACAGGTGCCCACTGTCAACGCTGACAAAATAACAGGGCTCTCTCACGAGCTGTGTGGGCATACACACGCTCATAGGTTTTATCTGTGGGCAGTAGTTTTCCAGAAAAGTAATACAAACGTCGGTTAAACTTATTAAGTCAGAAAAGGAAAAAAACACCTACTTTTGTGTTAGCTACATTTTGAATGACATCTCTTTGTTTTAATATACCTGGTGCTAAAGGAAAAACTGAGTGACTGTGTATAAGAGCCTTTTGTTGTGAATACCTAATTTAAATAGCTGTGTCACATGCATTGTTCAAAGTCCTATCTATGGCAGTAAAACTGTGTACCTTGGATTTTAATCTTCTTTAATCCTTGCTTTCATCATGTCACCTTCCTGTTTATGAACTTGAGCGGATACCTAAGTCCTCCTGAAGCCAGTCCAAAGTCTTGTCCCCAGACTTTTCGTTGCAAAGTCCCTCCCCAGCCAAAGTCCCTCCCTGCTCTAACCAGGATGGTTTCCCCAGCTGTGGGCTGTCAACCATGCTCATTCCTGCCTCCATAATTTGCTTAAGCTGTTCCCCCACCTTGAAAGCACTTTCTGTTCTCTCCACTAACAGTAATAATTCACCTCGCCCTTCGGAGTTCAGTGTGTGCCTGCTTTCCTCCTAGAACTATTTTGGATAATCTTATACCTCCTCTCCTCCTCAATCTGGGGCTCCTCATCTTTACGCACATGGTCTGTTCTGGTCTTCTACACTTTCCCATGACTTATGTCTCTGTTTGAAATGTGGAAGGCAAATAGTATAGTAAGAACTCATGAGATTATAAATCGAGTCTTAGCTTTGTCACCGATTAGCTGTGTGACCTTGGGCAGGTGACTTAATATCTCTGTGCCTCAGTTTCTTCATCTAAAAAGAAGAAACGATACTGCCTACCTTGCAGGATTGTGGTGGTTATTACTGGTAATGGGCGTAAACGCACAGGAAGCTGAATGATGACAACCACTGGTGTTAATGACCTCTAAGGCCTCCTTCATCTGGCCTGGCCTTCTCAAAGGTCATAATTAAACACAGCCAACTGACTGCAGCAGGGGCAGAAAGGCAGTGACTTCCTCCTCATCCCAATCCTGTCTGAACATGCAAACCCCTCCTACCTCCCGCCTCCCCTCCCTCCCAGCACGCACAAAATGCCACTCGCCATTGTTGGTTCATGAGATGATTTATTCACTTTGGCCCAGGGGTGGTGTTTGCTCCTCTTCTGCCTCAGTCTGGGCAATTCAAGTGTGTCCTCTTCAAGCCACTCCCCCCACTGTAGGGCCCAGCTCAAAACCACCTCCCCAGGAAGCCCTTACTCATCCTTTCAACCAAAAGTTGCCTGGAATGCCTCGAAATCCTCACCTCGCTCTGTGTGGCCTTTGCTCATGGCCCTGAGAGGGTTCAATGAGTTAACCTACGAAAAGGCCTTAGAATAACTCCTGGCACAGAGTGAGCAC
Organism: Daubentonia madagascariensis; assembly: GCA_023783475.1. Classification (NCBI taxonomy): domain Eukaryota; kingdom Metazoa; phylum Chordata; class Mammalia; order Primates; family Daubentoniidae; genus Daubentonia; species Daubentonia madagascariensis. The sequence goes on along the minus strand of JAKFHU010000485.1, from coordinate 51,586,212 downwards.
TGTGGAAGTGTTGGCTATTGTTGTCCTAGTCCTCCATCGCTCACCATGCTGGATGCTTCCACAGGCCCTTCCAGACTCCCAGGGACTCCGACGTGAGGCCTTTTTGCCTCTAGCATCCTGTTGGGTCCAGCTAAGGAGAGACAAGAAACGCTGACGATGGACAGGAGGGAGGAGGAGAGTGTTGCCAGGGTGTTGTTTTCTTCCAGCGCCTTTGCTATGGGCTGCTGAGGGCTCAGAAACCCCCTCCTCACAGCTGTCTCCCTCTCCACGTCCTGATAACAGCTCCTGCCCTCACCCCTCAGGCTCCCCCCCTGCAGACTCCCCCATGTTACTAGCCCCAAAGTGCTGCACCACCTTTGTGGCTTCTCCACACCTGTCCTCACCTATGTAAATTGTCCCTTTATTAAAGTCTCCTGAAAATTCCCAAACTGACTATGTCATCGGTTTCTTGCCAAGGGCCTGATGGAGACATCTCCTTTCTAAATAGTAAACCTGACAATGTTTTGTTTAGTCAAATGTCATTTCCCTGACAAAAGGTCAGGTTCCCTGAGGCTTTTTCGGATGTATTTTGTACAAGACTATTTTAAATATATAAATATTTTTAAGATTACTAGTAGTATGAATTTTATAATTTATACTAATTTTAAATATTTAAACTTGATGATCCTTAAGAATTATGTCAGGGACCCCTGGGATTTGGAGGGTTCCTCAAGAGTGAGAAACTGACCCTATTGCCATGCAGTACCCTAAAACCATGGGACCTGGATAAGGCGTAGCTGAGAAGATGCTGCAGAGGCCATGGCCTTCACAGCAGGGGCATGCATCCCTGTGGCTTCTGTCCCCTCCTCAGAGCCACAGTGCCCCCCAGAGAATGAGACCACCCTTGTCAATGGTGCTGAGCAGCAGATGGAGCAGCTCATAAGAATAGGGGTCTGTCACCCCACATTGCCCCAGACAGCAGAGTGGGGTGTGTTGGAGGGAATCAGCCAGTCCCAGACCTTGACAATGTCAGCTCCAAGCCAGATTTGATTTGATTTTAAAAACAAAGAAACGAGACATTTCTTGAACCTTATTGTTGTGGCAGAGACTGTTAATTATTGCCCCTCCTATTGTATAGGAGAGGCTAGAGAAAACGGCCATCCAGAATAAAGCCATAATATCCCAGCATCCTTTGCAGTTAGGTGCGAGCAGAATTTCCAGGGCATGCCGTCTCCTTCCTGCCCCCACTGGAAAGCAAACATAAGTGCACAGCCAATTCAGATCCTGCAAGTAGAGGCAGTCTCACCCTCAAGACTGCACAAAAAAGAGCTGAATAAGAATAAACTACTATTTTTTAAAGTTACTGTTATTTAGGGTCTCTGATACAGATAGCTACGAGGCAAATTTTGCATGTGAAAAATATGAAGTGCTATTATCTATGTAGAATATCTCAACAATAACAAAAAATCCACTCCCTGAACTAATAAGTAAGTTTAAGAAGGCCACAGTATACCAGGTCAACACACAAAAATCCATTGTATTTCTATACACCAGCAATATACAGTTGGAAACAAAAATTTATAACAATACTATTCACAATAGTTTCAAAAATGAAATAGGTATAAATATAAAGAAGAAAGTACCAATCTCTATGCTGAAAACTACAAAATGCTGATGAAATAAATCAAAGACTTAAATATGTGGAGGGACATACCATGTTCATGGATTAGAAGACTCAACATAGTAGAGATACCAATTCTCTCTAAATTAATCTATAGACTTAATGCAATACCAGTCAAAATCCTAGCAGGATATATTCTTTTGAGATGTAGACAAAATATAAAATTTATATAGAAGGGCAAGGAATGAGAATAGCTAATACAATTTTGAAAATGAAGAATAAAGTTGGAGGAATCACACAACCTGATTTTAAGACTTACTATCAGGTTATAGTAATGAAGACAGGGTGGTATTAGCAAAGGAATAGACACATAAATTGATGGGGAAGAATACAGATACAGAAATAGACCCAAAGAAATATGGCCTATTAGTTTTTGTAAAAACAATTAAATGGAGAAAGTATAGTCTTTACATCAAATTGTGTAGATGCAGCAGGTCCTCAGATAACATCATTTCATTCAACATTGTTTCATTATGACATTGATGGAAAAAAGAATTGATTTCCAGCTAGGGCCACTGTCTATGTGGAGTTTGAATATTCTCCACCATGTCTGGTGGGTTTTCTCCAGGTACTCCAGTTTCCTCCCATATAGCAAAGATGTGCACATTAGGTGAATTGGTGTCCAGTGTTAGTAAGTGTGGATGTGTGTGTGAGTGTGTCTTGCAATAGGATGGCATCCTGTCCAGGGTGGGTTTCTACCTTGGTTCCTGAGCTGCTGGGATAGGCTCTGGCCACCTACAACCCTGAACTGGAGTAAACAGACAAATAATTATCTTATTTGTTTTTATTAATCTTCCTTAAATGCATGTAGAGGATTGGGCACAGTGACTCATGCCTATAATCTTAGCACTTTGGGAGGCAGAAGCAGGAGGATTGCTTGAGCCCAGGAGTTCAAGACAGCCTGGGCAACACAGCAAGACCCTGTCTCCACAAAAAATTTTTAAAAATTAGCCAGGCATGGTTACGTGCACCTGTAGTGCCAGATATTGGGGAGGCTGAGACAGGAGGATTGCTTGAGCCCAGGAGTTTGAGGATGCAGTGAGCTATGATTGCACCACTGCACTCTAGCCTGGGCAACAGAGCAAGACCCTGTCTCTAAAAAAATGTTTAAAAAATTAGCAGTGTTTTGGTCTTTATTTATAAGTTTGATGATATTTTTGTGACCAGAAATATGCTGTGGGAACTTACATATTTGTTTACATCAATTAACCTATGGTAAAATTGGTTTCATTGTACATCGTTTTGCTTAAAGTCAGTTTCCAAGAACATATCAATGATGTTAAATGTGAACTTAGTGTACAATTGAACATCCATATGCAAAAAAGTGAACCTCATACCTTAAACAAAACACGAAGTCTATCTAAATTTATCATGTAAAATTATAAAACTATTAGGAGAAAAGGCCAGAGAACATCTACATGACCTTGAATTTAGCGATGAGTATTCAAACCTGGCACCAAAAGCACTATCCATAAAATTAAAAATTGATAAATTGGACTTTATCAAAATTAACTTTTGCTTGTGAAAGACACTGTTAAGTGGTTATTGAAACAAGCCGTAGACTGAGAAGAAATATTTGAAAATCATGTATACAAAGGACTTGTATCCCAAATATATAAAGCTCAACAATAAGAAAATAAATATCCTAACTTTAAAAAAGATGGCTGATACCCAGCACAGGAACTGGCTTGTGGAGAGAAGATGTCAAATCAGGTTTGTCAAGAAAAATGAAAACCTGAAGTGGGGATAACCTATGCATAAACTCCTCCCCTCATTTGATTGACAAGCATTTGCTGAGGGGCAGACGAATAATGCCGGCTGAACAGTGGCCCAAGAAAAAAGCCCTGCACAGGGACCAGAGGGGTGACAACCTGTTGGAATGTGTCTTTTTCTGATGTTAGCGATTCCACCTTTTTCCATGTGCACCCCCCAAAGGAGTCCTTGTCTCCAAGACTCTACAGCGTGTTGCTCCCATTGCCATCAGTTTTAAATCCAGAGCCCCTTTGATCTGCTTAAGAAAAGTCAGACAAGAGCTGGTCCACGAGAAGGCACAGAGGTGAAGCCAGGTGATAAACCTGAGACTACAATTCAGAAGCCTACACTGTGGCCTTGACACTGCCCACAATAAGTTGGTGGCCCCAGGCAAGTGTCCCTGTCTCCAGGCCTCTTTTCCTCAGCTGTTCAGCTGATGAACTGGGTGCTCAGAGTCTGTCAGCTCCACCCCTCCAGCCTGGACATTCGCAGATTTGCTGGGACTGATGTTGTCACTCATAGATCGGCTGCTTTTCATTCTTCTCTTCATGCCCAAGATCTGAAACCTTGAGCATGCTGTTCCTTTGTCAAAGGCCAGCAAACTTGGACCACCACTAAAAAGGCACATGTCCTTGCCGACTGGAAACACAGAAGTTGAATGCCTGGTCTCAACATCCCCTCCCTTCTTGAATTCTCTGCATGCCCTTGGCACAGCCTACAGTTTTCCGGTGAAGAAGTCCATCACCTCCACCACCGCAGACCTTCTGGCAGATTGCAGCAGCCTCTATTATTTCAATGTATAATTTATATGGTCCATTTTCACTGCCAATGACAGCCCACAAAGCGCACTTGATCCTGCACAAGAAAACAGCGAGCTCTGCCCTCTGAGATGTGTGTGCTCTCCACCTACGACCACACGCAGCTTTTCTGAAGTCTTTTGCTTTACTGGGGCACCTCACTAGGCCAGGAACAATGGGACCTCAGAATAATAGGACAGTCGCCACAATTTCAAGGCTGCTCTCAGAGGCAGGGGTGTGGGTGAAATTCAACACATAGGATGGGTTCCAGCAGCTGGAGAGCCATCCCTGGCAGGCAGAGGCCCACAGCTTCATGGCAGCAGGTCTGTGCAGGTGAACAGCGTGACGCCCCAGGCACTATGTTCCTAATCAGAAGCCTGGGCTCCTTTCGCTTGGTGCTGCCTGCTACCCAGGGGGCTTCAAACATGTCATGCCAGCTCTCTGGACTTTGGCCTCCTCACCTGTAAAATACAAATGCAATAGCTCCTGCCCTGCCAGCCTCACTGTGTTGTGGCAAGGATGAAGAGAAATAAAATATGTATATGTTGGTCTGTGGAGCAGCAGCCTGGGCATCCTCTGAGAGCTTGTTAGCAATGCAGAATCCCAGGCCCCACCCCAGACCTACTGGATCAGAATCTGCATTTTAACAAGACCGCCCCAAGCGATTTGTGTGAGAAGGGCTGCAATCTGCGAAGTCAGTGTGCTATGCGGGGACAAATGTGCGGTTTGGAGCCTGGGAGGTCTTCGTTCAAATTCAGTTCTACCATGGAAGGCCTTCGTGGCCTTGGGAGGCTGCTGGAGCCCCGTTCCCTCAACTGGAAAACAGTGTCACCCTGCTGCAGTGGGAGAGTGTGGATTGGAGGGGGCATGGGGGAGGGCTGAGGGGGCAGGGAGCCCCTTCCCAGTGGGGTGAAGGGAAGGGAGGGAAAGGGTCAGGGGGTGACTGTGGCCAGGCGGAGGATGGAGGAGGAGGAGATCACACAACAGAGAAGAGCAGGAGAGGTCAGTGCCTCCTTCTGCCCGCCCAGTTCACCCCGCCCCATACCTTCCCCAGTCACCAGAGCTGCTTGGCATGGACCCTCGAGTCAGTGTTGGCCACAGGCAGCTGAAGAGTGAATAGCTCCCACTTGGTTGTCAGATATCCAGAGTGGCACCAGGAGGGCTAGAGGGTTTTCAGCTGCCCCCAGGCCACAGAGTATTCCTACGTGGCACCTGGAGACCCAGGTCTGAGGTGGGGGAGTGGACTGGAAACCACAGAGCAGCCCCGGCTACTGTCTCAAGGGCTGTCTCGGAGGCATTGTCTGCGTGGCTAATGAGTGACATTCTCATGACGCTGGTTTCTCTATTAAGCAAGCTTCTTGATATAACTCGAAGGAGAGGGTACTTGACCTATGTTTCAAAATTTTCCAGCAATGCCGGGAAGTGGACTGCGTCACACTTGACAAGATTCCATTCAAGTAATTACCCAGGGAGAGGTATTATAATTACAAGGATGTAAGTGCTCCATTTCGTGGGTTTAAAAATATCAACTTTATGGGGCTGTGGTGAGCATTAAATGAGATAACGTGTGGACCGCTCTTGGCACAGGTTTGTTGCTGGTCTTTTCCCCAGAGTCTTCCAGACGAATCGAAAGCTTTGCTCTGGCCCCGAGGCCCCTTCCTTGGCCTCAGCTGGCAGCTGAAATCTAATGGCTCTGCTAATCGATGATTCAAGTCCCCAGTGATGGAGCCCCGGGCCCTGATCCTAAAAGCTGGAGGCAGAAAAAGTTCTTCTATTGTTTTTAAGAACCACAAGCAGCTTGGCCCTCTGTGCTTTCCATAGCTGCACCCCATCCCTTGAGAAAATAAAGTTAAAGAAGTCGTCTCAGTAGTTTTAAATGCTCCCAGGTGTGCATTGAAAACCTAGAGAATATACAAATCCACATGCGGGGTACACTGGATGAGGACTTCTTGGGCACTGAGTAGGTGTGCTAGATTGAATCACTAGCCTCAGTTCTTCACCCCTCCCTGCCATGGCCTCCTTTTGGACAGAGTAGTTCCCACCCCTCAAATTTGGGCTTGATCATGTGACTTACTTTGGCCAGTTGAAAGTGTCAGTGTGCCAGTTCCAAGCCTTAGGAGGCCTCATATGTTTGCCATCACCATAAGGAGGACTTCTCCTGGGCAGCTGCTGTCCATCAGGCCAGGCTCCAGAATGAACGCACGTGGAGCAGCGCAACCCCACCTGATCCACAGACCACCAGTGAACATCTAAGCTGCTAGAGCTGCCCCAGCTCGAGGCACAGCCACCCAGCCAAGCCCAGCCTCGATCAACAGAATGGCTCTAGTCTGCCCACAGATTCATAAGGGAAAAAAAAATTGTAATTTTAAGACACTGTGTTTTGGGATAGTTTATCATATGGCATGATTGTGGCTGTAACAAACCAATACACCACGTGATAGATGTGAAAAAATAAGACGGGAGGGAAAGGAATGGGGGGTGAACAGGAGAGCAGGAGCGAGGGAGAAGGTAAGAGTTCCCTATGCCGCCTCAGCTCATTGCGGCTAAAAGACACGGCCTGTTGCATGTTCTCAACTCCAGGCACACATTGTGGTAACACGCTTTAGAGTCACATGGCTCAGTCACACCAGCTGCACGTTATCCTTGGAACCAAGGTAAAACCTAGCCCAGAGGAGGGGGAGTTTGCAGGGGTGCAGGAAAGCAACTGCAGAACTAAGGGCACCCAGGGCACAGCCAGCAAGGACCAGTGAGAGAAGACCATGGATCTGAAGTTACAGCCTACTGGCACCACCGGCACAGCTTTGGAAGGCGAGACAGGGCTGGTCAGAGTGTTAGCCTTGGGCCAAGGCAGGCAAGGAACTGCCAGAATCGAGCCCGTTTCCTGGGAGTGGGGGCTGGCAGGGACTAGGTGGGTGCCCAGTTTTAGGAGGCAGGAACTTGAGACAGCAGGAAGGAGTCAGGTAGGTAGACAGGACACCCAGTGGTGGCACTTAGGGGACCTGGGGGCTGTGGGGTGCTTGTCCACTATAGTGCCTTGAATGGTGGCTCCCAAAAGATGTGTCCACATCCTAACCCTTGGAACCTGTGAATGTGACCTTATTTGGAAAAGGGGTCCTTGAAGACACATGTAATTGGATTAAGGATGTCAAGATGCGATCATCCTGGATTGTCCAGGTGGTACTAAACCCAACAGCAAGTGTCCTTATAAGACTGCGGTCCCCAACCCCTGGCCGTGGCCCAGCACAGGTCCATGGCCTATTAGGAACCAGGCCACACATCACTGCCTGCGCTCTGCCTCCCCCCTCTGGCACCCCTCCCCAGCCCTGGTCCGTGGAAAAAGTGTCTTCCATGAGACCAGTCCCTGATGACAAAAAGGTTGGGGACCGCTGTTATAAGAGACAGAAGAGGAGAAAACACAGACAGAGAAATCTATGTGAAGACGGAGGCAGAGGCTGGAGTGACGCAGCCCCAAGCCAAGTAACAGCTGGAGCCGGCAGAAGCTGAAGAGGCAGGGACGGATCCTCCCCTGGAGCCTTCAGAAGGAGCGTGGCCCTGCTGACACCTTGATTGCAGACTTTTGGCCTCCAGGACTGCAAGAAAATAAATTTCTCTTTAAAGCCACCCAGTTTGTAGTAATTTGTTATGGTAGCCCCAGAAAACTCACACACCCCTCCACCCTGAATCACAGCGTAGAATCAGCTACTGAGGAGAGGGTCCCCCCTCAAAAAATATCCTTTGGAAACAAGTGCCTCATACTTGAGCACTTATAAAGTGTCTCATCCTAAGGGGTGGCCTCTCCTTTATTTTGAACAGCAGAGGACTCTGAGACTCCTTCAGTCATGCTAGTTTCAGATGTATATAAGGGTCACCTGGCAGAATTGGTAGAAGGGAGTTTCATAATTATTTCTGAGAGCATAGTCTCACCTATGCAAGTGCTGGACAACAGGTAACAAGACTTAAAGACGACTTTTAAAGCATCACAGTAAGCGGTTATGTAGTGAGATCACAAACCTTCGAAGAGGAGCTGTTCTAATGTTGCATAAATGAGGGCTTGTGGTGGTTTGGGATTAATTTTCCAGTGACAACATCTTTTATAGATTTAAAAAGTGGGGAAATGGGGCGTTGCTGAATATCCCAGGTCACCTTATACCCAGCATCTACAGTACTTCATACACTTCTCAGGGAAAGGCTCTTGATGCAGGCTTCATTAACTCTGCTTTGGGTCAAAACAGTGATTGACATAAAGACAATGTAAATAAATATCTATATTTTGAATGAATCAATGAACTTCATTTTGATAGAGGCTCCATTAACCCCACTGTGGGACCGTGAGATGTCCCACAGACCACTGAGTGCTTCACCTAAATCTCAGGGATGGAAGGGAACAAACCAAGGGAAACTTTGTGCAAAGGACAAAATCTTTGTGAAAGACCCCCCCGGGTCTTTCAGGGGGGACACAGGCCTAGCCCCCGTGGCCATCAAAGGGAAAGACTGATGCTGGGGGGTAGAGGAAAGCCTTTCTCCCCAGGCCTGGAGCCCAGGTCTGGTGGCCTATGGACTGCATCTCTCCAAGGCTGGGTTGGCCACGGTGTGGTGGTGGTGGTGGTTGTTAATGTTGTCTTCATGTAAGACTGTCCAGGCAGGGGTGGGGCACCTTCGGCCTTAAGGCCACATGTGGCCTTCTAGATCCTTAAGTACAGCCTTTTGACTGAATCCAAATTTTGCAGGTTCCCCACCCCTGGGCAAAATGCAAAAGATCTGGCCCTACTGGACCCCCATCCCGCAGGGCAGAACCTCAGATCTGTCTCTTCCTTTACACAGGATGAGGACAGCTCTCTGGGTAGCCTGAGTCCTCCCCAGCCTCTGTTGCCATTAATCACGGAGTTGGACTGTAGTTTTTCTTATAGTAAAATACGATTTCTCTATACACGTCTCTATTAAAAGTGGGACAGTGAAACAGGAAAGATGATTTATATTGTGAACTCAAGGAAGGTTCCTGTTGTTTATACAGAAGATCATCCCGGATAATCCAGGTGGGTACTGAGGATTACCTTGTAAATCTCTTAACTAAAGTACATTATTAAAATTGTGATTATAACTAATCTGTCACATATACCAAGTTAAATAATATGCACAAATAATTCGTAATACTAATGCCAAAAACTTTTAATTTCATGAGTTTTATTTTATTTTCTCTACAAATAATTATGAACATTTGTAGGTTTTTTAAAAAATTACTTTCTAAGGCATTAGTTTTTAACAAGATAGTACTACCCCCTAGAGGGCATTTTGGAAATTTGATGATGTGCTTTCAGTAGTCAAAGATGGAGAAATGCTATTATAGTATTCAGCACACAGGGGACAAAGATGCCTGACATCTTGAAACATGTAAGACCATCCTATGCAACGAAAAGTTGTCCTGTGCAAATTCCAAAGATCCTTTCATGTAAGCAGACAAGCTCATAATTATCAGAGCCTAGAACTTAGCCATGTTTTACATGTGTTAAGTATTTTTTGCATAGTTTTAATATAGATTGAATTTTCCAGCAATGTCATTATTGTGCAAATTGGGGAGAGATTGTACCTCAATTTGTTCCTAACTTTACCAAGAGTTATTCACCATTTCAGAAGATCATGTCACCAGTGGCAATGTACTTCAATCAGTCTGTTTTTGCAGCTATTACATTCTTGGTGATTAGATATAGATATATGGGTATGAATATATAGACATATTTCTCAAGCCCTTGTTTCAAAACATCAAGCATAAAAAGTAAGCATTAAGAATTTTCTATTGAATATTGTATTATCTTAAATTCAAACTAATATGGATACAAGGGACTCATTCTTTCATTATATCTTCTGGTATAATAGTACTTGATCATATACATACTGAAATACACGCTATTTTAGTATAAATAATTTCTTTTCATTTCTCATTTGTATTCCAGTTTGGGCAATATCTTGTGTGTCACTAGATGATGTTATCTATGAATTTCATTTCTGGATGGTAGAGGGCATTACAAAGTATTTTTAATCTTCACAAAAAATGTGTAACCCTGGATTAACAATTCTGATACTGCTATGCACAGTCAGATTTTAAATCAAATAATAAATTTATAAGCATTAAAACGGTATGATATTTTTGCCAGGAGATATAGCTCTTTGGAACAGAATAGAAAATGCCCAACCAGGTGTACTGGTATATAGACTAGTATATGAGTTTTGAATACAAAGATGGAATATCAAATCAAAGGTGAAATGAAAGATGATTTAATGCACAGTGTTGGAACAACTGGCACATATGTAAGCTACGTAAAGCACTGTATATGTACCAAACAAAATTCTAGATGGATTAAAAGTTAATTTTAAAAAGTGAAACCCCAGAAGAATTTAAAGAAAATACCAGTGATGATGTATCTCATAGCTAGCAGAAATGCCCTTTTTAGGAACACAAAGACAAAAATAATAAAGGAAAATACTGGCAAGTTTGCATAAATATTAAAAACCTTTCTATGAAAAACAGAACAAAATAAATAGACAGTGATGATCTAGAAACAAAAATTTGCAACATCTACGAGAATGGATTAAGATAGTTAATATAGCATTAGTTCCTATGTATCCATAAGGAAAAACAATTTCAATAGAAGAAAGGTCCAAGAATAAAAGAAGATAATTCACAAAACAAGGACTACATAAGCCTAGTAAACTTAGAAACAGTTTAGCCTCAGTAGTGGTAAAAAGAAATGTAACTTAAAATAAGTCAGCATTTTTCACCTGTTAAATCAACAACGGTGTTTTTAAATGACAACGCTAATTGCTGGTGAAGAGCAGAAAAAAATGGATCCTCCCACATACTTCTGCGGGGGTGTAAACTGATAATATTTTGGGAGGGTAGCCCAACAATAAGTATCCGGTGCCGTAAGAAATGCATAGTTTCTAACCCAGCAATTCCACTTCTAGGAATATACAGAAAATACTTGCGCTCTCTCATATGAGCACTTCATGCCAAGATAACTTCTAGGAGTAAAAATTAGAATGTAAACCCTTAAAACGGGGGCTGACACATTGAACTATATAGTACATCCACAGGACAGAATATTTGATGACGATTAAATATCATGTTAAAGTTCTGGGAAAGACAAATGTGTCAGGATGGAAACAGATCAGTGGTCGCCACGGTCGGGGAGGGCGTGACGCCAAAGAAGCTTGAAAGAATTTGGGGGGACAGGGAGGAGGGGTGATAAAATGTTCTATACCTGAGCTGGTGGTTTCAAGACGGCGAAAGTTCCCCCAAACTCATGGAAATGTAAACTAGAAGGGTGAATTTTATTTTATGTAAATTACACCTCAATAAGCTTGACTTAAAAAAAAATCTTGTTGAAGAATATTAAACAGCCTGGGGAAACTTAAATGGCCGATTAAACAAGGCGAGTAATTTGCAGAGCAGTGTGCGCAGCGCGAGTGAACTGGGCGGGGGTGGGGAGGGTTTACCTGTGCAGGGGACACAGAAATAGACTGGAAGGAAAAGCGCCAAAACGTATCAGTGTCTCTCCCCGGAGGTGAAACTAAATACTGCTTTTCTGCTTGCGTTTTGTTCGATTTTTGCAGCAAACAGCTCTTCTCTTACGGGGCGAAATGTCACAACTTGGAGCGACGGCCCACTCGCTCCGGCTTTCAGGCGCTTTAGACCTTTTCTCTTCTGTAGATCCGCCCAGCAGGACAGGCCCCGCCCGAGGGAGACCCCCGCGGGGGGAAGAGCCAGCGCGGAGCGTGGGGGCGGGGTGTAGGGGCGGGGCGTGGGGAGTGGGGCTGGGAGAGGGGCGGGGCGAGGGGCGAGGGGGCGGGGCGTGGGCGGCGCCTGCGCTGGGCTCCGGGCGCTTGCTGCGAGGGGCTGGCCGGGTCCCCATTGGTTGGCGGGGGAAGTGCCAGCCCACGGAAGTTTGTCACTTCCTGAGCTGAGTGGGACGTGGACCGGAGGGCCTCACCATGATGAGTGAGTGTTGGGCTTGGGCTGGGCAGGGGGTAGGCCTCCCGACCGCAGCCTGCGAAGGGCCGGGGTGGGCTTACATTGGCTGTCCCGGTCAACCGGCTGACTCGCTGTCTCGCTCGCTCTCGCTCCACCTCCCTCGCCCTCCCTCCCCCTCGCCGTCCCTCCCTCTCGCTCTCCAGAACGGGCGGCGGCTGCTGCAGTCGGAGGAGGTGAGTTACCTGGATCGCCTCCATCGCCAGCCAGGACTTCACCTGGCCCCGTCCCGGCATGGCTGGGAGACCGTGGAGACGCGGCGCTTCCGGGGTTAAGAGGGCTGGCTCACCCCCCTCACCCTCCACTCGCGGAGCTGCCTGGGTGAACCACAGGGGCAGAGAGCAACACTCACAATACTCCGGGGAAAAGCTCTCCCCCATTCCGGTCCCAGTTTCTCTCCTTTAGTCCGTATATATAATGAGCACACAAGGAAGATTTTGTTTGAAAGGGGATTTAACACATTGACTGCCACACTAGAAAGTAAAAATTTTTCCTTGGGTCCATGGTGTTTTATTACCAAAATAGAATAAAAACTTCGAAAACAAAACGATCCTTTCTATTTAATGAAAAAGTTATTTTTTTTATTGTTTTCTGTGCATGAGTTATATGCAACTTGAAAAACAGTTCTAATAGCTCCCAAGGTGAAGAGCTGTGTTATTTACATATGCTTCACAAGGCCCTGGGCTCAAAACTAGCGTGAGTTAAATACAACTCACAGGGCAGTTAATGTGTTAAGCTAAACACTACCATGCCTTATTTCACCCTCCACATTTATACACACACACAAATCTGAGACCGTTTGAGGGGCATTGACTTCCCCAGTGTCACACAGCAAATTAGAGACAAACCAGCACTATGCCTGGTCCTCCTATGACATCTTTGTCCCCACCTTGCTCTACACTCACCATCTCTTCTTCACCTTGGGACCCCCCTCCAAGCTGCTGTCTTCCAAATGCTCAACCCAAAGGTCCCCAGAAATTGTCAAGGAATTCCTAGGGAGTCTCCCCTGAGCCCACCACCTCCACCCAGCTTCTCTCCCCCCACAGCACTGGCCGTGGGGGCTGTGCCCGTGGTGCTCAGTGCTGTGGGCTTCACCGGGGCAGGAATCGCTGCCTCCTCCATAGCGGCCAAGATGATGTCTGCAGCGGCCATCGCCAACGGGGGTGGAGTTTCGGCGGGCAGCCTGGTGGCTACTCTGCAGTCGGTGGGTAAGTGACCAGGGCAGAAGGACCCTCTCCAGGAGAGGACCCAGCCCAGAGGCTGAGCCCAAGGAGAGATCTTCTCTCAACAGTTCTGTGATCCTCAGCATCTGGGGTCCTTTGTCTGTCCCTTCTTCTGGCTCCTTCTGAGTGAGGTTTGAAGGGAGAGTGGAGGGGTGAGGAGGTGCTGGGTAAGGAGTGGAGATAAGAAGCCCTGGCCCAGCGTGCATGATGCCTGGTCTCTGGGTTCAGCTTTACCCAAATCTGACACCTGGGTCACCTGGGCAGGTCCCTCCCCTCTCTGGGCCTCTTTAGCCTCCTGTGCAAAGTGAGGGGACGTGCAGCTCTGGGGGTCTGTCTGTGGATGACTCTCCATCTCTCAGTTCCTATGAAATCACCCGTCTTCTCTCTTTCAGCCGCCTCCAGCATCCTCTGCCCAAGGCAGAGCCCTGGGGGTTTCAGGACACGGAGGAGGGATCTGGGTAGGATCTCTGGGCCTCAGGCCTCCTGACGGGCCTCAACCACTGGCCACTGCCCATTCCCCTGTGCTCACCCTCCGTTTCCTCCCCAGGGGCAGCTGGACTCTCCACATCATCCAACATCCTCCTGGGCACTGTTGGGTCCGTTTTTGGGGCCTGGCTGGGGGATTCAAAAAAAGTCAAAAAAGACACCACCTTCTCCTCCCCCAGCTGAACCTGAGGCTGAAGAGGACCAGTCAAGAGAAAATGTACCCCAAGTTGAACCTCCAAAACCCCCACTCAAGTCAGATAAACATGAGGAATAAAGATCACGTGCAGATGCGCCTCCCCTGTCTTTGCTTCTTGCAGCTCTGGTTGGGCAGTTCTGAGCTGGAGGTTTCAAGGCTTCCCTGTTCTCCCTGCCTGCCTTGTCGTGGAGGGGCAGAGGGAGGTGACAGGTTGACCAAGCACAGAATCAGCAGGCAGGAAGTTTTGGTTGGTCCCAGACTTACAAGGGATGGGCTGTATGGCCTGGGGCCATTCATGGGTCTTCTGTGGGCCTCAGTTTCCCCCTCATTCATTATTGGGGTTTTAGGTTCCTGTTGGGAGGAAGGGGTAAAGGGTAGCCAGGACACATTGTGAGCCACTAACCCCATAGCCCTCTGTCCTTCCTCATTAATGGCACTAGACATCCAGCATGAACAAGACACTATCCTTTCCTTGCCTGACACCAAAGTGCAGTCGGGAGGGCCACAAGCAGGCCAGCAGGAAAAGGCAGTGTGCCAAGTGTTACATGTGGGCTTTGTGCACTGGGAGGGGAGGAGACTGGGTCAGGAACAGTCACCGTGCTGTGTCTGGAAAGTTGAAAGGGAGGCTGAAGCTCTGTAACCCTGATCACACCCTCACCTGAAGACTCCTGTTCTTGTCCATGTGATGGGTGCTACAACAGACAGGAGGGGTTCACACTGATTCCCAGGAGTTTATGATGTCCAGAGGAACTGGCAACTTACTCAAGCAAGAGTGACACAGAACATCATGTTCCATGCAGGGATAGGCTCCAGCCACAAGCAGCAAGTACAGAGGAGCAGAGATCTGTTCTCATACCTGAGGAGGCTTCCTGGAAGAGGGGGCAAGTGGCCAGGCACTGACAGGTGGATGGAGGAAGGGAAAGGTGTCTGGGTGTCTAGGGCCCAGCTGCCCAGTGTAAGAATTGGACAGAGATGCATAATGAGGCATTTCCATGGCAGCATGGGTGCAGGGCAAATACCTACAAGAAGCCTGCCAGACGAAGGGAACATTAGGGAGCCATGGAGCCTAGCAGAGGTGGGAAAGGAACTTCCAGGCATGGAGGTTTTGGAGGGAGGCAGGTCTGGGTCTGGGTGACCCCCAACTGTCCTTCTGCCCCCATCCATTTTAGGCTCCCTGTGTGGTGGCACATGCATTTCTGTTGCTCCTAAATTTCCCTGTATTTTGTGGGACAGAGACCTGGGCTCAGCCCCCCCCAGAAGATGAAGGCAGCCCTGGCCCCAGAAGGGGCACCCTAGTCTCCATGCTCCTCCCAGGGCCCACTGCATAGCTTGCCCCATGAGCCCAGGAAAGGGAGGCGAAGTGTCAGGGAACAGAGGGCCGGGCCTTTTCCCCAGGGGCTCAGGTATTGAGGGATGACCAAGAAAGCTGCCTCTCCTCCCCCAAAGGATCAGCCTCTGCTGCGCAGAGGGCAGAGCAGAAGCGGCATCTGTCTGCCTGTGTCCCTTCTGGAGGTCTCCTCAGCATCTTTCTGCCTCTCCCCATCTTCCTGGCTCCTAGAGGCCATCACCACTGGGCACTGCTGCCCATGGTCCATGAGACAGCTCCAGACTCCCCACCCAGAGACCCAGGAATGGCAAGGACCGGACCCCTCTCCCTTTATTCTCCTAGCCCTGGACTCCCACAACCGCCACTCCTGGCTGTGTAACAAATGTTATCACGTAAGAGTATAAGGGGCTTCTCCTTAGATGGCATGGCCAAGGAAGGCCTTTCTGAAGCCTGAGGCCTGAAGGACGAAAGAGAATTTCTTAGCTGTAGGCTTTGAAAAACTTAAAAAGGGAAACTCAACATAGGATGGAGGAATGATTGCATTTGTAAGTTAGACTTTCCCTGATTGCATTGTTCCTCAAGGAGGCACTTTGTGGGCATTCATAGTTCCTACCCTGGTGACGAGCACTCTTGGGTGTCCCCTAACTCTCCATTCACTGCCAGAGAGGTCTTATTCTATGGAGATTTTGAAATATAAAATAAGTAGACATAAAACTTCTAAAACTTCTGCTTCCACCCTAATAGATGGTCCTAAGGAGGCCTCGTAGGTGCACACACTGCATTTTGTAGGCCACTCAGTGACTCATCAAGAAGGGAGAGCTGCTTAGGATGTAGAAAGCTGGAGAATGTCCCACCCTGCGACAAGAAAAAGCCAACCTACAAAATCATAAGTTTTCTTGAACCCCTGACAGCAACCATAGTGTCTTAGTCTGTTTGTGCTGCTAAAACAGAATACCACAGACTGGGTAATTTATGATTAACAAAAATTTATTGGCTCACACTTCTGGAGACTGGAAGTCCAGTATCAAAGTGCCAGCATCTGGCGAGGACCTTCTTGATGCACCATCATATGACAGAAGGTGAGAGGGCAAGAAGCAGCAAGGGGGTGCTGAACTCACCCTTTTATAGTGATGTTAATCCCACCCATGAGGGTACGGCCCTCACAGCCTACTCACCTCTTAAAGGTCCCACCTCTTCATACTATTAACAATGGCAATTAAATTTCAATGAGAGTTCTAGATGGGACAAATATTCAAACCACAGCATATGGCAATAGCAAAAGCCAAACCCAGCTCAACTCCTGATTGGATTGACCCAACCCCCAGGCAAAGGCCTAGCAGAAGGAAAGGCATAGCCATTTCCCAGCATGAGTACCTTTTATCTGGTGTGCACTGCACATGTGCAGCACTGTGGGAGCCTTCCCCCCACCCCTGTACCCTCTCCCCCAGTCCCTGCTGCTGTGCCCTACTTCCAGCACCTTTGGCTTTCCCTCGCAGGGCCCCACCCTTGAGGCCCACAAGACTGGCTGGAAGTGTCAGGGTGTTGATCCCCCCAGAATAGCCCTCAGCCAATGATGGATGGGAGTTGGGGCATTAACACCCATGTCAGGTGGGACAACTCTGGCCTGTTCCTCACTGTCTCCCAAGGGCCCCAGCAGGAATAAGCCTCGGTTGCCCAGAGTGCGAACTCGTTCATTAACGGTCCCCTTTTTGGCTGCCTTCCCCTCCCTGGGTCACCTCCCAAATAAACCACTTGCATTAAAATCCTCATCTCGGGATCTCAACCTAAGACAGCTTCCTGCCCTCTCCTCTGTCCCCACTTAGGAGCCCACAGGGCTGAGCCCAAGACAGGCAGAGCATTCTATCAGGTTGTTCCCAAAATGTGGCTGCCTTCACGTCTTGTCCATCTCCTTCCTGCAGGGTGAGGCTCAGGCAGGAAGCTCCATCATCTTGCACAGCGATCCACCTGCTCAGCACCCTGGACAGCCCCTGATTTGCCAGAATCCCAGCAGAGAGCACAGCTCAGCTTTGGGGCTGGCCCCCAGCTGGGCAATCCTGGACAATGCCATGTGCCAAGGCATAAACAGTGGTACAAATCCCTCAAAGCAGTGGACCATCCCTGTCTTTGCCATCTATCAAAGGAAAGCCTGGCTCAATTCAATTTCAAGTAAAAAATTTTTCTTCTCAGTTATCATTTCCACTAGTAAATTCCTGTTACCAAAAACATTCAGGAGAGTTGGCTGAGACTGGCCCCAAAATGGTTAAAGTTATTGAACTACTCTACCCCCACCCCTACTCCCAAATCTCTCCATCAGTTTGAAATTGTTTGATTCATTGTGAAAGTAAATTTACCTCCCTGAACACAGGCTGGTTGCTCAAGGAGGCAGAGAGCTAGTGGGCAGGGAGCCAGATTGAGGCTGCAAATCCTTTGTAGGAAAGGAAGTCACTCTCAGCCTGTGGAAAGACATCCATCTTCCATAGCATCAGGAGTTAGGTACCTTGGATCATTTCTTACATGTTCTTTTAACAATACCTATAAAATAGGGCCAGTAGCATCACCTTTCTTGGAATGGTGTAAGGATTTTCTGTGATGAGTCATGGGCAGTGGCTTGGCCACAGTATATGTTTTGTAAATGTTATTTGTTTTGAGCCTCTTGTTCCACACTTTTAGGATTGCTCTGTGGGTATTTAGGTGCTCCAGGGGTGTCTCAGAGATTGGTATGGGGACTCAGGAGGACAGAAGGCAGGGTTCCAGGAACAGAAGGCCTTTTCCTCCCTCCCCCAGCCCAGGTGCTGTGGAAGTCACCACACCTCCACCCACATCCCTCCTGGGCCCACTATACTTCCCGCAGCTTGGGACCCCTTTCCATGCCCACTGGTTTACACAAACTCAGAGCAACCCCGTTGGTCCCCCTTGGGTCCCTCGAGTCTCCTGCGGGGTGGGGAAGCCAGTGATGAAGCTTCACAGCTGTTGGGGTGAATGGAGTCACACTGTGACTGAGAGGTGGTCACTGTGGCACATCTGCACAGTCCATGTGGGATGTGAGGGTCAGGGGGGTGACTCAGGCAGGTTGTACACAGACAGGGAGGTGGTCACCAGGAGGCAGTTGTATAAAGCAGATACGTGGACCAACCATCTGGAAGGAGTGGGAAATGCAGAGAACTGGAAACTGTGTTAAGGTGACCAAGCCCTGGTTCTGGTATGAGAAAGTCCAGCTTAGATTCAAAATGGATGCCAAAGTAACATAAAACTATAAGAATTCACTACACTCCCTGTCCTGGATGTCATAGCCTGGTTGCCAGCATTCTGGGTGCCTACTGATGAAGACTAAGGGTCCCAGTTCTTGGTGTGGAAACATTTATTTTCAGTATGAAGCTTCTGCTCTAAATCATACCTGGTGCCCCCTGGTCCAGAGACACAACCTGTCCGAAAAGAAATCTCCAGTGGTCTCCTGAAGAGGGATTCCCTGGGGGGTCTTCCTGCTTCTTAAACAGACTTCCAGCCAGGCCTCCTGCTGTCAACTTATCTCCTGCCAACCACCAGGACACATGCCACTCCAGAGGCAGAGCCTTTGGTGGTCCTACAGGGCAAAGCTGCCTCTTTCTCCTTTCTGTACTGACAACATCAGATTCAGCTTTCTTTGGACTGCTAAGTGGAACCACTTGCCCATGGCATTTCTGGCTCCTAAAATTTTGCTACTGTCATCTCCTTTCTTTCTCTTTGTCCATGTGGGTTTATGCCATCCTTTAATCCTTGACTGATATTTTAGTGATGTCTCTCAGATGGAAAAGAAGTCAAAACAACCATCTTTTTTGGGCTAATTCTTCTATTGCTTGCAATCAAAAGATTCCCTACTATGTTCTTAGAATGCATGTTTGTTTGCAGTGAAAGAAACCCTCCTGGCTTACACAAGAGAAATTTCTTTCTCTGTTATTCTGTCATCTAAAAGTCCGAGCTGGGGTGGTGACTCTACTCTGGAAGACCCAGGCTGCTGCAGTGTTATTGTTGCTCTGTCTTCCTTAAGGTGCTGTTATCAACAACGAGTTTAAGATACTCACTCTCCTGCCTGCAGCAGGGCCCGTGGAAAAAAACAAAGGGGTAAAGGTGGGCCCACACACTCCCCTTGACTGCATGCCCAGAGAGTTGCATGCCTAGTTTCTGCTCACTCTCACTGGCCGAACTCAGTGCGATGAGTACATCTAGCTGCAAGAGGGTTTGGGAATGCAGTTCTTCCCTGGGGATCATGTGCCCAGCCAAAACTCAGGGCTTTCTTCCTATGAGCCAGAAGGAAAGAGAAGACACTGGATAACTACTAGCAGCCTCTGCCACTCTGATGAAGACACCAGTCTTGGCAGGAAGTCATTCTAGGTCCCTGCAATGAGCATGCACCTCCATTTTCCTCTTTAACATGCCAGAGCATGGTTAGCCGTGGTTGTGCCTGGCTTCCCCTGACACTGGGGTCCTGAGGATAGGCAGGGACATCTGGAATCTCACAGGAGCAGGACCTGGTGTCCCAGGGACCAACTGGGGCCAGGACTTTCAGGAATACTGGGGCTGCCAGAGAAAGTTCAGTCAGCTCTTGTGTGAACAAACCTCAGCCCACTAAAGGGAGACTGGATATCAAGGCTGTGGTAGTTTTCTGTTACTGCATAAAAAATTACCACAAACTTGGTTGGCTTAAAACAACACCCATTTACTATCTTATAGTTCTGGAGGTCAGAAGTCCAAGTGCACTTAACCGGGTTCTCTACTTAGGGTCTCACTAGGCCAAAATCAAGGTTTCAGCCAGACTGCGCTCTCATCTGGAGGCTGTGGTAGGAATCTGCCTCCAAGCTCATTCGAATTGTTGGCAGAATTCAATTTCTTGTGGTTGTAGGACTAAAGTTCCCAGCTTCTTGCTGGCTGGCCACTGGGGACTGCTCTTAGCATTGAATGGCCACCTGCCTTCCTTGGCACACAGCCCCTCCATCCACACAACCAGAAACAGACCTCAAATCCCCCGTGTGCTTCAAATCTCTGACTTCCTCTTCTGCTGTGAGCAGAGAAAACTCTCTCATCATGTTCAGAGGATTCCGCAACAACCAAAGAGGAGGGGATTATACAAGGGTACAGGTCAGTGGGCACCATTTACAGAATTCCACCTCCTGCAAAGGCTAAAGCTGAGGGGCCAGAGGTGAAGAACCAGGTGAGAGTCCATGGAGCCCAGAGGTGGGGCCAGGAACTCAATGCCAGAATGGAAACAGGCCCTCTGGGAACTGGGACGTCTCACCTTCCTGATGGGGCCAGGGAGGAGGTCAGGACACACAGTCCAGAACAGAGGGAGGTCTGGGTGACCTGCCTTGCAGGGCTGTCTACTAGGCCTTGGCTAGGCTGGAGACCCGTCCATCCTTCCAGACCCAGGTCAGACCCAAGTGCCTTCCTTGTGGAGTGGCTTAGACTTCTAGTTAATGCAGGAGCTTTTACCTTCTATTCCAATGAGGGCCTTCAGAGGCTCTAAGGAATGCCCTGAAATTAAGGGCATTATTTGGGGAATGTGTGCATTTTGTGGGGAGAAGTTTCACAGCTTTTATCAGATTTCCCAAGGCATCAAAGAAAGGGGGGAAAGAAAAAGAATCAAATATTGAAAGAATTAATACCCCAAGAGGTTTATTCCTATGGCTGGGTAGAGACCAAGCTTCACTGACCCAACTTGGAGCCACTTGAGAACACAGATGAGTTGTTCAACTTTTTGAAATGTCCACAGCACTGGACTCATAATTTTGGTTCTCCTTGGAAACCAAGAACCTGTCAGACTACTAACAGAGCCTAGGGCAGGGTGCACAAGTGTGTAGCGTCTGTGATTGGGTCACTACCATGTTGAAAACCCTTCAGTGCCTCTCCAAAGCCCTCTGGATGAAATCCAAGCTCCCCTTCCTCAACATGCCATTGCAGCCTCTGGGCCCACAGAGCCCTGGGCTGGCCTCTGATGTGACACTTATCCGAGGGCATTATCGATGGCTACTGCCTGTTGGTCCATCCCCCAGTGGACCACGAGTGCTGCCTAGACAAAGGCCAAGTCGTGTCCCTTAGCAGCCAACCCAGTGCCTGACCACAGCATGTGATCAAAGGGGGTGTGGCAAGGAAGAGTGAACCAACACCAGAGTGAATGTTCTAATGCCCTGGGGCAGGACCCATCCTAGGGATGAGAAGTTTCTACAGGGCCTTGTTCTGGGAGGGAAAGGACATTTAGGGACAAGGGCCTCGAAGCAGAAAGGTCAGAGACCTCCTGACAAATTAACTTTTCCTGCTGGCTGTTGGGGAAGAAAAAGCCAAGGCCAGGGCAGTGGAGCCCAGGACGACTCTGGATATTGACTTTGGGATGGGGCACTGACATTCCTGAGCCTGAGCCAGCCGCCTGGGAAATCACGACCGGACTTGCAGAGGGTTGGGGCTAGGTAAGTGTGTAAGGATGTGAGGTTCTGGCTTTGAGGTAAGTGGCTCAAAATGGGACACCCTCCCCTTCCCCTATTCCCAACTCCTCACAAGAACTGAGCCAAACACCCACCCTGGCTGGGGTCTTGAGGGTCATTTACTTCAACTCCCCATTTAGAGGGGCAAACGGAGGCCCAGAGAGGAGGGGACCTGCCCAGGGTTCATACAGAGTCAACAGCAGGGCAGGGGAGTTAGATTCATTCCAGTTCACCACACCCTAGGTGTCTGTGTCGTCATGGTCAGGAAAGAGAATTGAGCCTAACACGCCCCTCCCCACCCCAAGTATCAGGGTGGTCACTGCTGGGCCTGCCCCAACTACAGGCAAGAAGGGAGGGTTCCAGGAGGAGTTGCACCAACTTATTTTTATTCTTTATTTTCCTCTGGGGGTGCAGTTTGGTACATTGTCACCCCAGGACAGGTCCCTCGCTGAGTCGGGCTGGCTGGCTGCACCCTCTCCCCTTGTGTGGTCCTCTTCTCCGCAGGGAAGGGGCAGGGGCAGGGAGTTATGAAAAGCCCACCACGCAGGCCACAAAGGCAGACACAGCGGAGACCAACATGACGTCAGGCCAATCCTGGGGAAGAGGCAGAGGGTGGGCAGAGAGGGACATGCAGGCTGGGCAGCTCTGTGAGACAGAACTGTGGGGTCAGAGACTCCAAGGCCTCTCAGTCGGGCCTGAGGCCCAGAGACCCCACCCAGCACACACCCAGCTGCCCAGGGGCATGAACTCCAGTGGTGGGTCCAAGAGCTGGCAGCAGCCTCACTCTGCTGAACCACCGTGGGGAGGAGATGCCCCAAGGAATCCGGCAAATCTGCTTCAGGCAGCATTGTCCTGACTCCATCCTGCCCCAGGCCAGGGCTCCTTCCTCCCTCAAAGAAGCCCAGAGAGACAATGTGGAGGTGAGACAAAGCAACAAGGCCTGGGGATGGAAAGCTAAGACCAGGGCTGGGTGCTCAGGGGCTCCTGTCCTCCTCCTTGCCCTCCCCAGCAAGCCCTGCCCAGACACTTTCACTCGCTGACCACAAGCAGCCATCAGACTGCCTACGGCAACTTTCGTGATGGAGGTGGCCGCTGCGGACATCATCTTGGCACGGAGGCGGCAGTGATTCCTGCGCTGGGGAGGCCGACGGCACCGAGCACCACAGGCACAGCCACCAGGACCACAACTGGGAGGAAGAGGAGCTGGGTCGGGGGGTGGGCTCAGGACCCACACACACTGCGTCAAGCTTGGGGGACTTCAGGGGGTCTGGAGAAGGAGGTGAGCTCTGAGCGCGGGAGAGACCATGGCAAGGCCAGGAGGTGCGGTCAAGGGGGCACAGCCAGGTGGGGCCACTGCACACTGCACTCCGGGCCAGGCTCCTCAGCACCTCCGTGTCTGCCCCGGTCAAACGCTGATCAAACGCTGGACCAACAGGGTGGTTCCCAAGCTCCTCATCTTTGCTGGGGAGCAAATCTTTTTATGGGAGCAAATCTTGCCCAGGAGAGGGCTAAGCAGGGAGCACACCGTGGTGTCGCTGCAGAGCACGTCGGAAGCCACTAGACCCAGGGGACCTGAGCCCAGGCTTCTCCCTAATGCATCTACTGTGCTCAAACTCTGCGGTCTCATCCCATGTCACCCTGGTGATAAGTGTGAATTGGCATCACTGGTCCGTTTCTCAGAGGAGCTCAAAGGCAAGGTCACAATGTGGAAGGTCACACAGTGAAAGCTCTGCAAAGGGGAGACGGCCGCCACACCTGCCTTTCCACACGCTCCAGTTTCCTGTCTCCAAGCTCCCTGTCCGGGCTTCCCGCTCCTTATTTCCATCCCTTGTTTCCCACTCGTCTCCCTCTTCCCACCTCCTCCCTCGACTACGTGCGTGAGGGAAACCGGGGCATGGACAAGGCCAGCTGCCCCCCGCCCAGTCCATCTTCCCAGCGGAAGGTGGGGACTTGACCCCTTCCATGCAGAGACTCACCTCCTCCAATCACAACCTCAATTTTGGCTGGAAATGAAAAGAACATTCTGTGAATGACTCCACCCTGGCCTCCCCTCCACTCTCTGAGCCAACTGCCCACCGATGGGGAGGCGGCTGCCCAGGTTGGGTGTCCAGGAAGGAATGACCCCTTCTTAGCTCTCCTTGCTCCACTCAGAGAAGCCAGACTACTGGAGAAGGTGCAGAATGCTGCACAGATGGCTTGTCCCACATGGATTTGCATGTCCTGACCTACTTGGCTGCTTGCCAATACGTAGATGGTATACATCGGTTCGGCCCGAAAAAGTGGGCCATCTCGAAGTGGGGCCTTACAATAGGGGGGTTTTAGGGATTTTTTTTTTTTTTTAGTTGTCAATTGGTTGAAAGAGTTAAGCTTTGTCTAAAGACCTGGAGTCAGTAGAAGGGAATGCTTGAGTTAAGACAAGGGGGTCTTCTATCAGTCATGTGATGCTATACCAGATTCAGGTTGGAAAGTAAGCCACATTATACCAGGTTAATAAAAATCCATTTAATAAGATTTTATAAGGTTTGTAGGTGTGACTCACCAAGCTTCTTAGAAAGGAATTTGGGCAAGAGAAAAAAAAAATGTCAGAGTTCAGTCCTCAATGCTCTGGATCTGAGATGCAGCAGGACAGAGGAGTCCTGTTGACAAGGTAAAAACCTACAGGAGACAAATTCTGGTGGTGAATCCAGGGAAAGTGAGAGTGGAAGAGAGCAGGACTCAGTTGCAGACCCCCTCAGTCTAGGCAGAAGGAAGCCAGGCCTAGAGGGGATGGGACCTGCAGGGTGCGCAGGGCTGAACCTTCTCAGAGGGAAAGCCAGGCAGGACACCTGGTTGGGGCAGTGAGGCTGCCCCCATCCCCCTACAATGGGTCCCTGGGCAGGACCCTGTGCTCCCCCATCTGCCTCCTCATCTCCAGTGCCAGCCCCTCCCAGGAACACTCACCCATTGATGAAAAGCCAGCTCGGACACCGCCGAAGTCCTGGGGTGAGGGAAGGAGGGATGTTAGGGTGTCAGAGTTACCAAAGAACCTGTGTTAGGTAAGGGCCCTGGGGGATTTTATTTCCCCTGGTGGGCTGCTTCCTTCCTCCTGAAAGCCCCAGTGCCAACTCCTTAGATAGCGGTCAGCCATCTTTTTGGCACCAGGGACCATTTTCATGGAAGACAATTTTTCCATGGACCAGGGAGCAGCGGGGGATGGTTTGGGGATGATTCAAGTGCATTACATTTATTGTGCACTTTATTTCTATTATTATTACATTGCAATATATGATGAAATAATTATACAACTCACCACAGGTTGGAGACCCCTGCCTTAGACACTTCTGGGACACCCTTAAATCTCCATGGAGCAATTTAAAAGACACCAAAATTAGGAAATCAGAACCAATTACATTTTTAAGGCATATTCCTCGGTCGAGGTGCCTGCTCTTATGTAATCTCAGGGGAAAGATGGGACCCTATCCCCATTTTATAGATAAGGAAAGACGGTCTGACTCAGAGGATAAGAGATTTGCTCAAGGTCAGATGGCTTCCCATAGCAAAGCAAGACCCACATGGGTCCAGCTGCTTCCAAAGCATGGGCTTGCGATGCCTCTGATCTGGTTCCTCCAAACACTTACCTCTTCCCCCTGCCCACTTCACCCCCAACCACCCTCGAGGCCTGAGGGAAACCCGGGCATGGACGAGGATCACTATTTCCAACTTCCTGAATCCAGGGCCAAGTGCTCAAGGGGCAAGTGCAAGCTCAAGTCCCTTCCCTCCCGAGACTCACCTTCTATGATCACAGGGGCCCTGATGAGAACAAAAAGACCGGTGAGAGAGTGGATGTACTGGCCCCGTCTCCACTGCCTGAACCCACAGCCCACCCGAGGTTGGGGCCCTGCCCAACCTCCCAGTCTTAGCCACAGAAGGGGAGTTCCTGCGAATGTGGAACTGACCCCACGGTCTAGAGCTTGGATATGTTCCTGAAAGGTCTGATTCCAGGGGTTTTGAGCAGCTCCACCCCCACTGAAGCACAGCCTCAGGTGATACAGGCAGCAAATGAGAAAAGTTTCAATTTCCAGGAAACTGAAACAGCAGACATCTTTCTCCTCTGTTTGCCAATCAAGGGGAAAATCTAGTTATTATAGAAACGGTTACCCTGATTTGATCATTAGACACTGTATGCTTATATCAAAATATCACATATACTGCATAAATACTTAAAAATATTATGTATACATAATAATTACAAATAAAAAAATTTTTTAAAAAGAAATGGGATTTGATCACTATATCAATCATTGTCTGTTAATATATTATGCTCTGTCATTTAATTCAGGGACGGGAGTGTGCTCTATACATAATAAAGTTCATGAGAAATATGATCAAAGTTTTATAATAAAAGGATAAATATTAGTTTCTAATGAAGTCAAAAGGCGATTTCCAGAATAGTATTAGTCCATACAGTGGCCAGATATTCAGTTGTTCAAAAAGTCTCTACCAAAGGCCTGCCTTGCTAGACACTGGCTAGGCACTGGGACAGGACAGGGAACAAAACAGACCGAAATATCTGTCCTGACAGAGTTTACAAGCTAGTGAGGGCAAACTAAACAAGATAAGTAACTAAATACATCATATGTTATTTGATGACGGGCTAAATCAAGAGTTTGTGAACGAGCAAGCCAGGCACAATCATGCGGAAAACCACTGCAGGAAGAAGCGATGGCAATGTCAGAGAGCCCAGGCGTAGCAAGAACAGCAAGGGCACCGGTGTGGCCGGAGCAGGTGAGCAAGGGAGAGAGGCAGGGGCTGAGGTCAGAGGTTAGCAGGGGTCAGGCCACGTGAGGCCTTGCAAGCACTGCCAGGACTTGGTCTTATGCCCTGAGCAAGACAGGAAGCCATTGCAGGGCCTGAGGCAGAGGAGTGACGTGGTCAGGTTCACTCTGCTGCTGCTTTGAGAACAGATGGAAGAGAAAGCACCAGGATTTCTGAAATTTAAATGTAAAGATTCCACATGAGTGGTGTGAAAATTGTAAGATTCAAAATGGAGTCACTTGTGTCAAACCCTGGCAAATGGTGCCATGGAAGGCCAGGAAGGGCAGGCTCTCATGTGTGATTTGCCTGATAACAGGAACTATTGCAAGAAATTTTTCCAAACCGCAGCTTATTACACGAGTAACACAAGGAGAGTTAACAGCACAAGGACAGCTACCTGCTTATACAAGAACACCTGCCTGATGCACTGTCTCACAAACCCAATCCAAAACTGCAAGGCCCTAATTGTAACTCCAAGATTATAAATCCTACCTAACAACCACTGACACTCGCCGATCGAAACTGGCCAGCTCTTGTGAGATGCTGCCAGCGCCAATGAACTTTCTTTCAAAACAATTTGCATAACCTCTTCTTTCCCTTAAAAAACCCTAACCTTTTCCTTTGATCTTCAGACACACTGGAGGCCACCCTGGTCTGTACATATATCCTGGATTGCAATCCTACTTCTTGTATGTTATTCCCAAATAAAACCTTTTTTCTTAGAGGTTCATCTCTCCCTGTTTTTTTATGTTGACATAGTGTGACATCAACATGTTGTTTTAGTTAGTTTACGCTACACCAATGGCAATCTGCAGCCCTGTTCAGAAATCCACACACCCCCATGTAGCCTACTACATCAGCACCAGAGAATTTTCTAATTAGCACAATGAATGTATGTATGTGGCATCATCAGTCTCGACAACCTACCAAAGTTTTGGTGGCGGTCATCCTATTGCTGAGGCTTAAATCACTTCTGGAGGGATGACACACGGCCAGCATGTGGACTTGATTTTTATCCAGTGAGCCTATGAAATTTCAATAGTAAATTCAACTTCTCTCTTCCAAAGCGTCTAGGACCACCTCCTCTCAGTTACACTCAGATGACGACTTATTTCATCACGAAGTTAGAAGCAGTCAGAAAATAAATCTCTTCCCAACATCAAATCCACCAACTTCCAGCAGCTGTATGCATATACTCCACCTTCCCTCCATTGCTGTGGATGAACATCCCATCTCCTAAAGATTTTACCCCCTTTTGCCTACTCAAAGATTTGATCTTGCAACTACCCACTCCCTCTCCTGAATTCCCAAGAACACAGAACTGAGCTTGGTTGTGTTCCCAGGGGGATCTGACTCCAGATGCTGCTCCACCCCAACTGAAGCTCAGGCCCAAGTGATGCAGGCAGCAAATGAGATAGGTTTTGTTTTTCCAGAAAACTGAAACCACAGACATTTTCCTCCTCTCTTCCCCAGTGAAGGAGAAAATCTAAGTATTGTAGAGATCAATTTTCCATTCACTTTCTTGACCCCAAGATCTCACCAACTGCCATTCACTTTCTCTGCTGCTATTACAGCAAATTGCAGCGAGAGACATTTACGCCAGCTCTCCTCTTTCTCAGCTTGCAGACTCTCTCAGAAAGATGCACTGCATATCATATAAAATATCTTCAGGCATCTCAAAGTCTATGGATGATAATATAACACTTATGTGCCCACCACCCAGCTCAAGGACTTGAACATTACAGAAACAATTAAAACAACTTGAGAATCTCTTCGTAACCTTCCCCTGCTTCCCTCTCCAGGATTTACAGTTGATTCTTTTCTTGCACGTTTTTATATGTTTACCTTATAAAATGTTAAAGGCAGAACTTCCTTGGCATTTGTTGGATGGTCATTGGCATTTCAGCACAAGGTCAAAGACAGGGAACGGTAAGGATAATATGCCAAAAACCTCCCCTTCCTAACCTTTGCCGGGAGCACATGCTAAGAAATGGTAAAACTAGTTCTAAAAGAAGTAGAGAAAATAATTAGGGAGTTAAGATTGCAGAGAAAGGAAAGAGAGGGCGAAAGAGAGAAGGAGAGAACTGGTGGGCTGTGCTTTTCCCTGAGCCGCACGGAGGAGAGCAGGGGAGGTGCTCCGCCCACCCGGACCTAAGTGGGACCCATTTGGACAGCTTGACTTGAATCCCTTGGAATTTGGGCAAGGAGGACGGGTGTCTGAGTTGGGCCTATAGAGTCCAAAGGCAGGAGACAACCTGGTTAGAAGGCTGCCCCGGGACGGGAGAGTAAGAAGGTTACTCTGGGGTAAGCTGCCCCTTTAGAGTCTGGCATATGTTTCCCGTGGGCCAGAAGTGGCACCTGCCCAACAGAGCCGAGAAGGATTTGGCCGTGAGCACTGCCCGGAGGATAGGGAGGAACCCAACAGTGGCGGGCTGTTCGAGAGCAGCAGCCGAGGACAGAACTGGAGGTGCCCAGCCGGGGACGCCTCCCTTTGCCCAGGGCACCGCGGTGACGGACCCCTGCTGATGGGAGGAGAAACTGACCAAGGACAGAAGAGTTAGCCGTTTGAATCTTCCCCGCCCGAGGGCGCCAAAGACAGCTCGCAGCAGCACCGCGGCGCGTTCTTGGTAACTGACAAGCAGCGCGCTGAATGCTGTGCATGTGTTAATATTGAGTATTTGAATCCTCACAGCATGAAGAGGTACCATTATCCCATCTCACTGATGAGCCAATGAGTCCTGGGGAGGTTCTTTGCCAACTCCCCACAGGGCCCTCCCCATGGCCATTTTGCGGGGTGGCCAATGCTTTCCTCCCCCGAGTTCTGCGGACCCTTTCCCTGCCACCCCGCACCCACCCCGCTCCCGCATCCATTGCCTCTTTCTGCCGGGGTCTCCACACCTAGGAGGGTACTCCTCTTGGCTGGATTTGGCTGGGTCCTTTCAAGACAACTCAAGTCCATTCCCTCTGCAAGGCCTCCGTGCAACCCTGAGCAATGCAGCCTTCCTCACCCTGCCAAGCACGAACAGTTCCAGCCTCTCCCTGGACATCCTCTGCTCACCAGAGAATGGGCAGCTCTAGCCAGGCGAGTGGCAGATACAGCCCTAAGGATCTCACACATAGGCACCAAGAAAAGCTAAAGCACCCTCCAGCCCCCCGCTGAAAGCTCCATGAGGACAGGGGCTGTGTGGCATTAACCGATGTGTCACAGCACTTAGCAGATGAGAGGGCACTCAGCAAATATTTGTTGAATCAATTCTTTTTAAAGCATCTTTTCCAAGGAACCCAAGCCCTCCCTCCTACAGGTTACATGTGCCTGATAGCCATGGGGCTTGTTTTGCTCTCTTATAATAAACCCCAAAGGGGCGTGTCCAGCAGCTCTCTTCCAAAGTGGGGGTCCTTGTCCCCCACTGTTCTCAGCTTTGAGGTTTATGTTCGAATTTCTCCAAAACAGGGAATGTTCCTTTAACATCCAGATACACAAGTGCTAGTAAAATAGGGAAAAGGCTAAATAAAATGTGGTGTATTATTAAAAATAATGAATTAAAATAATGAAAAAGACCCATAGAAAAGAAAAAAGGCCAGCAGTAGGACAATATGTATTAGGTAAAAAAAAAACAATATCAATAAAAATCCATAGGACAGCATTAGGTAAAACGTTTTTCTATGGAGATATCCATTTACCTATATCTCATCTGCCATCTATCGAGAGAAATAACCTTTAAAGGGCGTGGAGGACTAAGACCTAAATGTGAGACCCAAAACTATAAGACTCCTAGAAGAAAACACAG
Source organism: Daubentonia madagascariensis (assembly GCA_023783475.1). Taxonomy (NCBI): domain Eukaryota; kingdom Metazoa; phylum Chordata; class Mammalia; order Primates; family Daubentoniidae; genus Daubentonia; species Daubentonia madagascariensis. The sequence continues at coordinate 51,555,717 of JAKFHU010000485.1, read as the reverse complement.
GTGAAAAGATTCATGACATTGGACGTGGCAATGATTTCTCAGATATGACACCAAAAGCACAGGTAACAAAAACAAAAAGGACAAATGAGATTATCTGAAACTTTAAAAAAATTGTTCATTACAGGACATAATCAGCAGAGGGAAAAGACAACCTACAGAATGGAGAGAATATTTGCAAGTCATATATCTGATAAAGAGTTGATATCTAGAATATACAAAGAACTGCTACAACTCAACAACAAAAAATCAAACAACCCAATTTAAAAATGGGCAAAGGACTTGAATAGACATTTCTCCAAAGAAGATGCACAAATGGCCAACAAGCACATGAAAAGATGCTCCACAACACTAATCATCAGGGAAATGCAAATCAAACCACAACGAGATATCACCTCAGACCCATTAAAGATAACTACTATCAAAAAAAACACCAGAAAATAACAAGTGTTGGCCCTAATACAGAGAAATTGTAACCCTCGTGCACTGTTGGTAGGATTGCAAAGTGGTGCAACTGCTATGAAAAACAGTATGGAAGTTCCTTTAAAAATTAAAAATAGAATTACCATATGATCCAGCAATCCTGCTTCTGGGTACATACTGAAAAGAATTGAAAGCAGGGTGCTATGGTCTGAATGTTTATGTCCCCCAAATTCATTTGTTAAAATCCTAACCTCCAAGGTGATGGTATTAGGAGGTGGAGCCTTTGGGAGGTGATTCAATCATGAGGGCAGAGCCCTAATGAACGGGATTACTGCCCTTATAAAAGAGGCCCCAGAGAGCTGCCTTATCCCTTCTACCATGTGAGGACACAGAGAAGGCACCATCTATTATATAAACCAGGAAATGGGCTCTCACCAGACACTGAATCTGCTGGCACCTTAATCTTGTACTTCTCAGCCTCCAGAACTGTGAGAAATAAATTTCTGTTGTTTATAAGCTACCTATGGTATTTTGTTATAGCAGCCCCAAAAGGCTAAGACACAGGATCTTGAAGCAATATTTGCACACACATGTGCATAGCAGCACTATTCACAATAGCCAAGAGGTGGAAGCAACCCACATGTCCATGGATGGATGAATGGATAAACAGAATGTGGTGTATACCTTCAATGGAATACTATTCAGCCTTAAAAAGGAAGGAAATCCTGTCACATGCTACAACATGGATGAAACTTGAGGACGTTATACTAAGTGAAATAACCCAGTCACAAAAAGACAAATACTATATGATTCCACTGATATGAGGTACCTAGAGTAGTCAGATTCATAAAGACAAGAAGTAGAATGGTGGTTGCCAGGGGTGGGGGAGCAGGGAAAAGGGAGTTGTTTGACAGATAGAGTTTCAGTTTTGCAAGATGAAAAACTTCTGGATATTTCTTTCACAACAATGTAAATACACCTAACACTGCTGAAATGTACACTTAAAAATGGCTAAGATGGTGAAGTTCGTGTTATGAGTTTTTATCACAATCAAAAAGGGGGCCATGGCAAGGAGCACACGCAATTGCAGTGGTGCTTCCTTCTGGGAGCGGAGTGGGGCTGTGATGAGGGACAAGGTGCTTAGTAGGTCCAAAGGGACTTCAGCCTTATCTGGGGGAATTTAGATTTTTAAGAGCAGAATGTATTTGAAGATTTCTTAGGGAATTTAAATGCAATAAAATGTTGGTTTTCATTAGAAAATAATGTAATCCCATATTGTAAAGTTGAAAATAAGAAGGCAATAACCTACTACCTACTAACCACCTGCCTTCAGATCCTGTGTGCGCTTCCCTCATGGCTGAAGTGGCAAGAAGGTAACAAGATAGAGAAGGAGCATCAGCCCTGGCTGGGAGACGGCTTTGCTTCCCCCCAAGGGCCCTGGAGGCCCAGTCTTCCCTGAGTGCAACAGTCATGCTCTGTAGAGCATAATTACTGTCTCTGGGCACCTAGTGTCCCTTACCTCTGTCTCCTCTTTGAAACAAAAACCTACTCTTTCGGGTATAGGAGCCCCTGCCCTGACCTATGGGCTTGTCAGAGGCATGGGCTCTCCTCCTAGCTTCTAAAGGTGAGCCTGGATGGACTTCAACCGATCAGCATATCCCACCCCCTGGGCCAAAGTAATTGGTTTAGGATGAGTAAATGACTGCATTTAAGATAGTAGCATTAGCATTTGCTAGAAGTATCTGGGAAAGAACTTTCTTTGCTTTTCCACAGAAAGCACATGAAAAATGCTCTTTTTTATGAGAGACACGAATAAAGAATGTAGCCTCCAGGGCCTGCTAACAACTATCTTGTAACATGAAAGTTGGATGAAGTTTAGTAGGATGAAGCTAACACCTCAGAAAGCAGAGAGGAAGGATAGAAAAAAACAGGTCCTTAGCATCAGTGGTGTGCTGCTGCATCAAACCTTGCCTGAAGCATACTTTACTTTTGGACCTTTCAGTTTAGTAAGGCAATAAAGTCCCTTGACCTCTGAGCCAGTTGCAAGTTTCTAATACTTACAACTACACAATCCTTAAGTAAAACACCACCTCCTCCAGGAAGCCTTCCCAGGTAGCTACAATTAGAATTAATCTCCACCTTCTCTGTCCTGCATGCCATATAGCTTGATCCTCTCAGTGTATTGCACACATTGTGTTATGTTGTCAGTTAGCTATGCTGGGTAACAAGTGACCACAAAATTTAGTGGCTTACATAAATTCTTTAGCTCATGATTCTGTGGGTCAGCAATTTAGGCAGGTGGCTCTTCTGATCTCAGCTGGGCCCCTCCCACATCTGCAGTCAGCTGTGGGTCTGCTTTGCGGAGCTTAGCTGGGCTTGCTCACTTGTCTGGGCCCTTGTCTGGAATGAATGGGCTGCTTCCGCTCTGTTCGTGTGCTTGTCAACCTCCAGCAGGCCAGCTCAGCTTGCTCTCATGGCAGAGATGGGATCCAGGAGGTATGGCAGAAGGCTGCAAGGCCTCTTAGGGCCTAGGCTCAAGATTAGCACACCATCACTTCTGCATTCTACTGGCCAAAGCAACTCCCAAGGTCAGCAGAGATTCAAAGGGAGGGGAAATAAACTCCACCTCTTGACAAACTAAAAGGGCATGGGCACTGGAAGGGGGTGGAGAATGTGGTTATTGCTATAATTTACCCCAAGTCCCTTAACATGATTAGTTGTGTACTTGCCTGGCTCTTCCAACATTGTGTACCCTGGGCAGTGAGGGCCCTCTCTGATCCTCTGCAGCCATGGTGACCCTATGGATGGAGGCCCTGAGGCCAGCTGGGAGCTGTAGGATCCAAAAGAGAGGGCCTGGTGGGGATAGGGCAGCAAAGGAAGAACAAGTGTGAAGGATAAACAGCACAGAGTGGGGACCTCGGTTGAGGCCAAAGACCGTCTTAACAGGCCATCCAGAAGCTGAGTATGGCTTATCTTCATGGGCAGGCAGATGCCTGGCCAGTGTGCACAGGACACCTGGCACTTGATCCTGGGCCGGGTGCACAGTAGGCCTACGGCCATGAGTAATCTGCATTGGCCTGCCTTTTAGGAGCCCCACCAGGGGAGGGAGGCCAGTGTATTCTTGCAGGCTCTGGCAGTCCACTTGGGGGCTGAGGCCCCCGGGCTCTGGACCAACAGGGACAGAGCTCCTGATAGAAATGAGTTCTCTACCTATATGAAGTAGGCCTGCAGGCAGGCAGACACAGTGTTGCTGAACTTCTAGAGCAATCATACAGCCAGACCCTGAGTCCTGGGTGGGCAGGGAGGGGACAATCATGCCTGAGGACAAAGGGCTTGCCGATTAAGGGTCAATGGCTCAAGCAGTGACCCAAGACCCAAGCCACCCTCTAACACTGACTCTGGCTAAGACATTCAAAGAAACTTGTTCTGACTCCCCCAGAGACTGGGACCAGAATGGGGGGAGAGCTTTTCCCTGGAGTATCATGAGTGTTGCTCTCTGCTGGGTGTTCAGCCAGACAGCCCCGAGAGCGGAAGGTGAGGGGGGTGAGCCAGCCCTCTTAACCCCTCAGCAAACTGAGGCTCAAAGGGCAGACATGACCTTCCCAGGATCGCAGAGTGAGTGACAGGCCTGGGGACAGACCTGGCTCCCTGTCACAGACACCTCATACTCCTCCCTCCTGAGTCCCTCCTTGTCCAGCACTGCCTGCAGTGGCACTGTGCCCTGTCCTCACCACAAGAACACAGCACCAACACTAGTGGAAGGTTACCAGCATCTCATCTTTATTGTTCATGCTTCCTTGAACAATTTAGGGAGAAGGGGATTTGTCATTTGGGAAACTGTCATCCAGAGGCACTGGACAGTCATTTCCACCATGGCAGCCACCTCCCTGCTCCCCCAGGTCCCGCTGGAGAAGAGGAAGAGGTTGCCTTTTTTGAACCTCCCAGCCAGGCCCCAAGAGCTGACCCAGCAGAGCCCAGGATGATGCTGGATGACTGGAAAGTCCAGCTGCCCCTCTGCTCCCAGAGTCTACTTCCTAAAGCCCCGGGATCTCTGCTTTGGGGAGCGGCTGCTGCCAGCAGCTGCCCAGAAAAAGAGACATGAACTCTGGTGGTGAATCCTCCAGCACAGGGAATACCCTCTGAAAAATCGCAAGCATGCTCTGCTCATCTTCCACAAGCCCAGAGAGTGAGGGGACCTCCCCAGGTTTTGAAGGGTTCAGCAGGAACCAAACCTCCTAGGCTGCACCCCTGGTCCCACCCCCAGCCAGAAGAGGAAATAGTGAGGAAGAGACAAAGGACCCCAGATGCTAAGGAGCGCAGAACTGCAGGGAGAGGAGAAGACCTCCCTCAGGCTCAGCCTCTGGGCTGGGTCCTCTCCTCTCTCTGGTCTTCCTGCCTCAGTCACTTACCCACTGACTGCAGAGTAGCCACTAGGCCACTCAAGGAAACTCCACCCCCGTTGGCGATGGCCGCTGCAGACATCATCTTGGCCGCTATGGAGGAGGCAGCAATTCCTGCCCCAGTGAAGCCCACAGCACTGAGCACCACTGGCACAGCCCCCACGGCCAGGGCTGTGGGGGGAGAGAAGCTGGGTGGGGGTGGTGGGCTCAGGGGAAGAGACTCCCTAGGAATTCCTTGACAGTTTCTGGGGACCTTTGGGTTGAGCATTTGGAAGACAGCAGCTTGGAGGGGGGTCCCAAGGTGAAGAAGAGATGGTGAGTGTGGAGCCAGGTGGGGGCAAAGACGTCATAGGAGGACCAGGCATAGCCCTGGTTTGTCTCTAACTTGCTGTGTGATGCTGGGGAAGTCACTGCCCCTCAACGGGTATCAGGTTTGTGTGTGTGTGTATAAATGTGGGGGATGAAATAAGGCATGGTAGTGTTTAGCTAAAAACCCCTTCTAACAAAATCTTCCTTATGTGCTCATTATATATACGGACTAAAGGAGAAACTGGGACCGGAATGGGGGAGAGCTTTTCCCCGGAGTATTGTGAGTGTTGCTCTCTGCCCCTGTGGTTCACCCAGGCAGCTCCGCGAGTGGAGGGTGAGGGGGGTGAGCCAGCCCTCTTAACCCCGGAAGCGCCGCGTCTCCACGGTCTCCCAGCCATGCCGGGACGGGGCCAGGTGAAGTCCTGGCTGGCGATGGAGGCGATCCAGGTAACTCACCTCCTCCGACTGCAGCAGCCGCCGCCCGTTCTGGAGAGCGAGAGGGAGCGAGGGAGAGGGCGAGAGGGAGAGGGGCGAGGGGGAGGTGGAGCGAGAGCGAGCGACGCACCGAGTCAGCCGGTTGACCGGGACAGCCAATGTAAGCCCACCCCGGCCCTTCGCAGGCTGCGGTCGGGAGGCCTGGCCCCTGCCCAGCCCAACACTCACTCATCACGGTGAGGCCCTCCGGTCCACGTCCCACTCAGCTCAGGAAGTGACAAACTTCCGTGGGCTGGCACTTCCCCCGCCAACCAATGGGGAACCCGGCCGGCCCCTCGCAGCAAGCGCCCGGAGCCCAGCGCAGGCGCCGCCCACGCCCCGCCCCCTCGCCCCTCGCCCCGCCCCTCTCCCAGCCCCACTCCCCACGCCCCGCCCCTACACCCCGCCCCCACGCTCCGCGCTGGCTCTTCCCCCCGCGGGGCTCTCCCTCGGGCGGGGCCTGTCCTGCTGGGCGGATCTACAGAAGAGAAAAGGTCTAAAGCGCCTGAAAGCCGGAGCGAGTGGGCTGTCGCTCCAGGTTGTTGTGACATTTCGCCCCGTAAGAGAAGAGCTGTTTGCTGCAAAAATCGAACAAAACGCAAGCAGAAAAGCAGTATTTAGTTTCACCTCCGGGGAGAGACACTGATACGTTTTGGCGCTTTTCCTTCCAGTCTATTTCTGTGTCCCCTGCACAGGTAAACCCTCCCCACCCCCGCCCAGTTCACTCGCGCTGCGCACACTGCTCTGCAAATTACTCGCCTTGTTTAATCGGCCATTTAAGTTTCCCCAGGCTGTTTAATATTCTTCAACAAGATTTTTTTTTAAGTCAAGCTTATTGAGGTGTAATTTACATAAAATAAAATTCACCCTTCTAGTTTACATTTCCATGAGTTTGGGGGAACTTTCGCCGTCTTGAAACCACCAGCTCAGGTATAGAACATTTTATCACCCCTCCTCCCTGTCCCCCCAAATTCTTTCAAGCTTCTTTGGCGTCACGCCCTCCCCGACCGTGGCGACCACTGATCTGTTTCCATCCTGACACATTTGTCTTTCCCAGAACTTTAACATGATATTTAATCGTCATCAAATATTCTGTCCTGTGGATGTACTATATAGTTCAATGTGTCAGCCCCCGTTTTAAGGGTTTACATTCTAATTTTTACTCCTAGAAGTTATCTTGGCATGAAGTGCTCACATGAGAGGGCGCAAGTATTTTCTGTATATTCCTAGAAGTGGAATTGCTGGGTTGGAAACTATGCATTTCTTACGGCACCGGATACTTATTGTTGGGCTACCCTCCCAAAATATTATCAGTTTACACCCCCGCAGAAGTATGTGGGAGGATCCATTTTTTTCTGCTCTTCACCAGCAATTAGCGTTGTCATTTAAAAACACCGTTGTTGATTTAACAGGTGAAAAATGCTGACTTATTTTAAGTTACATTTCTTTTTACCATTACTGAGGCTAAACTGTTTAAAAGTTTATTAGGCTTATGTAGTCCTTATCTTGTGAATTATCTTCTTTTATTCTTGGACCTTTCTTCTATTGAAATTGTTTTTCCTTATGGATACATAGGAACTAATGCTATGTTAACTATCTTAATCCATTCTCGTAGATGTTGCAAATTTTTGTTTCTAGATCATCACTGTCTATTTATTTTGTTCTGTTTTTTGTAGAAAGGTTTTTAATATTTATGCAAACTTGCCAGTATTTTCCTTTATTATTTTTGTCTTTGTGTGCCTAGAAAGGGCATTTCTGCTAGCTATCAGATACATCATCACTGGTATTCTCTTTAAATTCTTCTGGGGTTTCACTTTTTTAAATTAACTTTTAATCCATCTAGGATTTCATTTGGTACATATAGAGTGCTTCCCGTAGCTTACATATGTGCCAGTTGTTCCAACACTGTGGATTAAATCATCTTTCATTTCACCTTTGATTTGATATTCCATCTTTGTATTCAAAACTCCTATACAAGTCTATAATACAGTATATCTGGTTGGGCGTTTTCTATTCTGTTCCAAAGAGCCATCTCTTCTGGCAACAATATCACACTGTTTTAATGCTTATAAATGTATTATTTGATTTAAAATCTGACTGTGCATAGCAGTATCAGAATTGTTAATCCACGGCTACACATTTTTTTGTGAAGATTAAAAATACTTTGTAATGCCCTCTACCATCCAGAAATGAAATTCATAGGAAACATCATCTAGTGACACACAAGATATTGCCCAAACTGGAATACAAAAGAGAAATGAAAGGAAATTATTTATACTAAAATAGTGTGTATTTCAATATGTATATGCTCAAGCACTATTATACCAGAAGACATAATGAGAGAATGAGCCACTTGTATTCACATAAGTTTGAATTTAAGATAATACAATATTCAATAGAAAATTCTTAATACTTACTTGTTATATTTGCTGTTTTGAAGCAAGGGCTTGAGAAATATATCTATATATTCATACCCATATATCTATATCTAATCACCAAGAATGTGACAGCAGCAAAAACAGACTGATTAAAATATATTACTACTGGTGACACGATCTTCTGAAATGGTGAATAATTCTTGGTAAAGTTCAGAACAAATCAAAGTACAATCTCTCCCCAATTTGCATGATAACGACATTCCTGGAAAATTCAATCTATATTAAAACTATACAAAAAATACTTAACACATGTAAAACACGGTTAAGTTCTGGGCTCAGATAATCATGATTTTTTTGCTTACTTGAAAGGATCTTTGGAATTTGTACAGGATAACTTTTGTTGTGCAGGACGGTCTTACATATTTCAAGATATCAAGCATCTTTGCTGAATACTAGTAGCATCCCTCCATCTCTTACTACTGAGAGCACACACACCATCAAATTTCCAAAATGTCCCCTAGGGGGCAATACCATCCTGTTAAAAACTACTGCCTTAGAAAGTAACTTTAGAAACCTAGAAATGTTTATAATTATTTATAAAGAAAATAAAATAAATAAAACTAATGATATTAAAAGTTTTTGGCATTAGTTTTAAGAATAATTTGTGCATATTGAGTATTTAACTTTGCATAAGAACTCGGTATATGTGACAGATTAGTTATAATTCCAATTTTTTTTATAATTCCAATTTTAATGATGTACTTTAGTAAGAGATTGAATCTCATGATTATAAAGTTCAAAAATATTTCTATTTTTTCTGTTTAATAAAACTTTAGAAATTCAAAATTATGTTTATTTTATTAGATTTACAAAATTCACCTATGTTCATGGGAAGTCTTTGCTTATTTGAGGCAAATGCAATGTTTAAAAAGAAAATTGATGGTATTTATATAGAGAGAGAGATGCGCACACACACATGAAAGGAAAATAGGTTGTGTTAATATATATGCAACATAAAATATTTAGAATTTTATTATCTAAATTGTAACAGTCCTCTTAGATTTAGAAATAGAACATTAAGATTTTAATTAAAACTAAAAATTAAGGATTATTAGATTTTTAATTTATTTCAATAAATTGAATATTAATATAAAAATCCAAATAGCCTTTATTGGTTATAAAAGCTGCTTTCAAGGATAACCCAAAACTCAAATGTGTACCAGCTACTTTCTTAAGTTCCGCTGAGTAGTGCTAACTGGACCTTTTTTGATTTCCTGCAATATGCAAATAAAGACCATAAGCTTAAAGCAATGCAAAAAAGCATTTAACATAATGGAAAATGTTATTAATTTGAACACAATAAAATTAAGAATTTCTATTCAACAAAAGGCACCATAACAAGAACGAAAAGTCAAGCCACAGAATGGGAGAAAATATTTGCCATACGTATAACCAACAAAGGACTGATATTCAGAATACATAAAGTATTCTTACAAATCAACAAAAAGGCAAGCAGTCTAGTAGAAAAATATGCAATAGACTTATAAAAAAATACCAAATGAGGCTATTTATATAACTAATACATATGTGAAAAGACGCACAATCTCCTTACAAATCAGGGAAACATAAATTAAAACCACAATATGAGGAGTTCTACTTTTGGTTAAGATGTAGAAGGATGTGAAAGACATTTGCTACTGCTGAAAAACAAGAAATGACCGGATAAATAAAAATTATATATTTTTCTTTAAAGCAGGTGTTGACAAATATTCTGTAATGGGCCAGAGAATAAATATTTCAGCCTTGCAGGCCACGTATGGTCTCTGTTGCATATCCTTTTTTCCTTAACAATTCTTTAAAAATGTAAAAACCATTCTTATCTCATGATCTGTACAAAAACAGGTTGTAAGCTATTATAGATTTAGACTGTGGGCCACAGTTTGTCAACCTCTGCTTTAAAGCCATCAAAGAGCTGTGGACAAAGAAATCTGAAATAACTAAAATCTAGGGGGATAAGCCCTTCCTAGATACAATGTACAGCATTCAATAAAAAATTCTTTTACAAGACATACAAAGAAGTAGAAGAATATAACCTATCATCAAGAAAAAAATCAGTTAATATTAATAGAAACAGTTCCATAGATGCCTCATATGTTGGAATTATCAGAAATACACTTTAAAATAATTATGATAAATATATTAAACAATTTAGAAGAAAATATATTTATAATTGGAGAAGTTGAAAATTTCAGGAGAAAGTTGGATGCTAGAAAAAGGAAATCATGAATCTGAACAATATAATATGTGAAATTATAAATTCACTGGATGGGATTAAAAGCATGCTGGACACAACAGGAGAAAGTGAACCTGAAGACAGATCAATAAAAATAATCCAAACTAAAGCATTGAAAGGAAAAAAAATAAAGAAAAACAAAGACAGCCTCAATGACTTGTGGAGTAGTATATGCCAAACATATATGTAATTGAAGATTACACAGGAAAGTGGCTCAGTGACTCCCAGTGCTGGGAGCCACTTTAAGTCCAAGTGGGTCCTTGGCTTCGGCCAGAAATAATTCAGGAGTGAGCCAACGGTATGAAGTGAAAGCAAGATGGTAGGGTGGGAACTTACTAGGTGCTCATGGCAGGTTGGAGAAAGAATTCTCACACAGTGGTTAGGATATACAGAAGTAAAAATTTATTTATTTTCCTGAGAAAGAAAGAAAGAGAGAGAGAGAAAGAGAAAGAGACAGAGAGAGAGAAGGAGGGAATGGCCACGGCACACAGAGGAAAGAAGGAAGTGCTGGGCAGCTGAGGAAAGTTGCCTGGTGTTTTTAAATGGTAAAAATGGCTTTTTTCCCCCTCTGCTTCAGCAGACTGATAACAGGCGTGGCAGTGAATTTGTTGTAGGTGTTTTTTTATTTTTCTCTCTGTGAGGCTGACTTTATCTGAGTCCTTGGAATCTGGTGCTGGTGAGAACTGGAGCGCGGAGCTCACACCACTGCTGTCTGCTTAGGCTCTTCAAGGCTGAGAAAGAACTCTTAGAGATAACAAGTTAGGCCACGGGTGTTTTAATTAAACAAAACAAAGGGGGTAGTTGTGTTGTGAGTTTTTTCTCTTTCTGTTTGATAGTTTATCTTCCTCTGTTAGGTAGGTTGTTAGTAAGGCCACCTGTCCTGAGATTTATTCAGAAACTACAGAAAGTCTACTCCACAGACAGAGCAGAGACAAGTTCTCCCTGCATAAGAGAACCGGCCCCCTGGTTCCCATTGCCTTTCCATTTAAGCAATGGGTTAAACAAGTGGAGGAATATTCATGGAAGGGGTGGTGTTCTTCCACCATCTTGGTTCTAACCGGTTGGAACTTGCCCTGCCTCCATCCTGTTTTGATCAGGGCAATTTAAAATTTTGTTTTGAGACTTCCTGACTCAGTTCGGTAATGCCTGCAGCAATGCCCAAAGCAATGCCCAAAGCAGTACCAAAAGCAGTACCTGCCAGTTCCCTGTCTCAGTAGAGAATAAGGGAAAAATAATATTTTGAAAATATTGGTTAAAAATTTTACAAATTTGAATAAAACCAAAAATAGTAACTCATTGATCCAGAAAGCTCGGTGAACTCCAAAGAGGAGAAATACAAAGATAACCATACCTATGTACATCATAGTCAAACTCCTGTCAATCAGATATTACAATTAAAAAGAAGAAGAAAAGCAGCCTGAGGGAAAAAAGAAACATTTACATAAGGAAACAGCAAGATTAACAGCAGATTTCTTATTAAAAACAATGGTGATCAGAGGACAACAGAATGACAATTTCAAAGTATTGAAAGAAAAAACCACTGTCAATCTAGAATTCTATATCCAATAAAAATATCTTACAAGAACGAAAGACAAATAAATACATTTTAAAATAAACCAAAGCTAATTTAGCACAGTGTCTCATGTCTGTAAGCCCAGCACTTTGGGAGGTTGAAGCAGGAGGATCACTTGAGTCCAGGAGTTAGAAACCAGCCTGGGCAACATAGGGAGACCCCATCTTTACAAAAAGTAAGAAAATTAGCCAGGCATGGCAGAAAACACCTGTAGTCCCAGCTATTTGGAAGGCTGAGGCAGGAGGATCCCTTGAGCCCAGGAGTCTGAGGTTGCAGTGAGCTATCATGCACTTGAGACTCTGTCTCAAAGAAAAAAAGGATCAATATGTGAGTAAATAACAAGAGACCTTTTGAATTATCTTTACACACATATGAATAAATGTAAATTTTAAAATAATTATCAAACATAATGACTGTGTTTTGGAGTTTATAACATATGTAGAAGTAAAATATATGACAAGAGCACAAAGGGCAGGAAAAGGCTGACTGGAATTTAATGTAAGTTTCTTACATTGTGATGTATAATACCATTAGTTAAAAATGGAATGTGACAAGTTAAAGGTGCATGTTTCAGTTTCTAGAAAAAAACACAAGGAGGCTTTGCTGAAAAGTTAATAGATGAAATAAGTGGCATATTACATGATACTTCATCCGCCCAAAATAAGTCAGAGAAGTCTGAACAGAAGAAAAGAGAACATGTGGAACAAATTGAAAACTAAACCAAGATGGTAGACTTAAACCCAACCATATTGATAATTATTTAAATATAAATGAACTAAGCACTTTATGTAAAAAGCAGAGATTATCATACTGTATATAAAAGCATACAGAACATTCACCAAGATAGACAATTTGCTGGGCCATAAAACATGTCTCAGTAAATTTCAAAAGATTGAAAACATACAGAGTACATTATCTGACCACTGAGGTACTAAAGTGGTAATCAATAACAATAGGATATCTAGAAATTCCTCAAATATATGGAATTAAGCAACACACTTCTAAATAACCCATAGGACAAATTAAAATAATCACAAGTGAAATTAGAAAATATTTTGAATTGAAAGAAAATAAAACACCAAAATTTGTGGGATGCAACTAAATCAGTACATAGAAAGATTTTTTTTGTATAGCTTTAAATGTTTATATAACAAGGAATAAAGATTTAAAATAAATTAAGTTTCCAAATAAAGAAGAGCAAATTAAATCCAAAATAAGCGGAAGAAAAGAAACAAACAAACAAAAAAAGAGCAGAAATAAATGAAATAGGAAACAAAAAAGAGAAAAAAGAATAAGTCCAATTTTTTTTGGTAGTACAATTTTTAAACCTAGCTAGCTTGATCAAGGAAAAAACAAGGGAAAATACCAATTGCCATCATCATAAAAAAGTAGTTGTCACTACATTAAATGAATAATAAGGCAATATTATAAGCAACTTTATGCCTATAAAACTGACAATATAAATAAAATGGAAAAATTCCTTCGGAAATTAACAAACTGATCGAAAGAGAAATAGAAAACTTGAAAAATCCTAAATAAATTGAACTTATAATTAAAATTATTCCCACAAAGAAAATTCCATGCCCAGATAGCTTCACAGATGAAGTTTATCAGACATTTACGGAGGACATACTACCAATCTTACAAGCTCTCTCAGAAAATGGAAGAATATTTCCAACTCATTTCATGAGATCATTATCACTCTGATACCAAAATCTGACAAAAGCATTTCAGTAAAAGAAAAATATGCAATATCCCTTACAAACGTACATGCAAATACCGTGAACAAAATATTAGCAAATCAAATCTATGACTATATAAAAGAGACTGTCTCATAAACTAGTGAGGTTTATATAAGGTGAGATCAACAGTAGAAAATCAACTTATTTATCACATAAACATAATTGGTGCTGGAATTACTGAAGATCCATGTGGCAGGCTAAATAATTAGCCCAAAGATACCAGGTCCTAATCCCTGGAACCTGTGAATGTTACCTTTTATGCAAAATGGGTCTTTGCAGATGTGATTAAGTTAAGGATCTTGAGATGGGAAGATATCCTGTATTATCTGAGTGGAACCTAAGTGCAATCACAAGTGTCCTTGAAAGAGGGAGGCTGATGAAGATATGACACATAGACGAGAAAAAGGCAATGTGACCATGAAGGCAGAGATTGTAGTGATGTAGCCACAAGCCAAGGATTCCTGCAGAAGCTAGAAAAGACAAGAAACTGATTCTCCCCTAGAGCCTCCAGAGGCAGCACAGCCCTGCCAACACTTTAATTTTGGTGTAGAGATACTGATTTCAGTCTTTTGGTCTCCAGAATTGTGAGAAAGAATAGATTTCTGTTGTTTTAAACCACCAAGTTTATGGTAATTCGTCATAGTAGCCATAGGAAATTATATAATCCAAACAGAAAAAAAATGAACTTCAACCCCTACCTCCTACCATGCACAAAGTATGAATTGGAGATAAATCATAGACTTAAACATAAAATAAAAAGGAAAGCTAAAATTATGAAACTTCTAGAAGAAATCATAGGAGAATATCTCTGTGACGTTGATACAGGCAAAGATTTCTTAGAACATCAAAAGCACAATCTTTAAAAGAAAATGAGAAATTATTCATCAAAATGAAAAACTTTTGCTTATCAAATGACATTATTGAGAAAATAAAAACAAGGCACAGACTGGAAACAATGTTTATCATGCATATATTTGATAAAGGACTTATATCCAGAATGAATAAAGAATGCCTATAGCACAATATTAAAAAGACAACCCTATTTAAAAGGGGGCAGAAGGTTTGAACAAATACTTCATAAAGCAAGATACATGAATAGCAATAAGCACACAAAAAAGACTCTCAATATCTTTAGTCATTTGGGAAATATAAAATAATACCACTTCACACCCACTGGATTGGCTAAAATTAGAAAGGCTCACTATACCAAGTGTTGGCAAGGATCTGGAGCAACTATCATATGTTCCTGGTGGAAGTTTAAAATGGTACTACCACTTTGGAAAGTTGTTGGCTGTTCTTATAAAGTTAAACAGACTCCTATCCATTAATTCCACTCCTAGGTATTACTCAAGAGCAATGAAAACATATGTTCACACAAAGACTTGTACACGGTGTTCAAAACAGCTTTATTCATAATAGCCCCCAGCTGAAAATAACTCAAAATGTACATTAACAAGGGAATTATACAAGCAATACATATTCATTAGAACATTTAGAAAATATAGACACACAAAGTGAAAAAAAAAATCACAGCTGCCTGGTTTCGTACCACTAACGCCTGTTAGTAGTGCACAGCTTTCAGATTTCCCCTCTCCCCCATTCTGCCTGTTTTTAACAGTCCTTAGGCTTACCTCTGGCCGTGGTCCCCTTGCACTGTTCTGAAAATTATATTGGGATTGTAAGACAACCATGCAACTTATAATGCAGTGAATGAATTGGCCTGGGATGTGCCGTCTTTCCAGGAAGGGCTGGGAAGCTGGGAAGGAGGCCAAGAATTCTGAGATCGTGGGTCGCTTGCCTTTTGGTGTCTGTCAGCCTTGCAGACTACTTACAGCTAACCTAGCTAGGCTTACTGCAGTTGAGTTGTATTCTGAGAACTGGATTTTGAGAGATGTGGTTCTTGCTTTGGAGTGTTCTCTTGTGGCAATATCTCAAACTGTAAGCACAGTTGCAGGTGGGCTGGATAACACACCCACAGCACTTGGGTTGTCGATGGCAGCTGAGGACATCATCTTGTCTGCTACACAGGAGGTAGTGATTCCTGACCTGGTGAAGCCCACAGCACTGAGTACCACAGGTACAGCCCCCAGCTACAACTGTGGAGAAGAGATGTTTTGGGGTTGGCCACATGGGACAGACTCTCCCAGACCTCCCTGATATCCTCCAGTGGGGAGTCTGCTGTGCTCTCGGGAGACACCCACAACAGGGACAGAATCCCGAGGCAAAGGAAGGTTGATCGACACGGAAACAAGTGCGTGGACAGGCTCCCAGGGGAACCTAGATCCTAGGCCTGTTTATGTCTCTATTTTGCTGTGACACGCTGGGAGGCTCACTCACCCGCCCTGGTCCTCGGATCCCCTTGTATAAAAGAAATAAGTTGATGTAAACGGTGGTCTTCAAACTTCCCCTTTTGGCAGGGAAAATATTCTCTCTCCCCCAAGCATAAGGTTGACAGAAGATAACATCCGAGCTGCTCTTCTGAAGAGGTGATGGGGTGGGGGCCCATGTGTGGGGGTCCTCCAGGGCTCCCTGAAATCTCCAGGGCAGTGCAGTCATAGGACCATCTGCAGATGGCCACGTTCTTTATCTGTCCCGTCTAATATGGTAGCCACATGTGTTTACTGAGCACTTGAAACGTGGTGCATATGACAGAGAAGCATAATTATTTTCTTTAATTTTGGCCACTGCATTGGAGGATGCTACTTTAGAGCACAGCTCAAAAACCTCTGGGCTCAGCAGATGGGCTACCAGGGTTTGTAAAACAGTTCTGAGGAACTAGACACAGCTCAGCTTACACATTCCCTATAAGTCCCCAAAGGATCTCACTGGCCCTGCTTTATAGGGGAGGAATCCCCGGCTCAGACAGCTCAAATGGCTCATGCAGGCTCATATGGTTTGTACTTGGTAGAAGCTGAGACTAGCCCCCAGCTCTGGCTGCCTCCAAAGTCCTGTGCCCTTAATGGCTTTACTTTGGTTCCTGCCACTCTAAGGTTCTCATCACCTCTAGTACTCCACCTCTGTCTCCTGCCCACTCCACTCTACCCAGGCATGTCTTGGGGCATGAGGGAACCCTAGGCATGGTCAAGGCTGGTTGCTCCCCCAGGCTCAGGGTTGGCGAGATGGAGGCTTGAGCTCCTTCCCAACAGAGACTCACCTCCTCTGATCACAGCCACAGCAGCCCTACCTGAAGACAGAAAGAACCTCTGTGAGTGGATCCACTCTGGGCATCCCTGCATCTGAAATTAAACTTTTCTGTTCTCTCCTTCTTGAATCCCTACGCCCATTGTAGCCATAGGTCAGAGGTAAAGGCCCCCATCCTTCAGGGCTCAGCCCCCTCATCACCTTCTGCACGAATCCTCCCTAATTCCCCCATCAGAAGTCACCCCACCTCCTCTGTCCAGCCTTGTGGCTGGGGCCCCACGCAGTACTGGGCAGAGTGTGCCTGGGCCTCCTGAATTGCTTCGAGCTCCCAGGGCTGGCAGGGACATCAGACAATGGCGGCTACAGGGGCAGGGACAGGGGTGCTTGGGCAGCTGGCAATGGGGGTTCGGAGACTTCAGGACCTGTAGCAGTGAGCTCAGCCAGCTCCCCAGAAGAGAAGCCTTGGTCCCAGTCAAGGGAGAGAAGGTACAAAAATGAGCCTCAGGCCTCCAATCCCTCTCCATCATTACTTGAGGCTTTCAGCTCATGGCTTATGACCACCCCATCACTACTCCTGACCTGTCTTCATGATTCCAATCTCTCCTTAGAGGATATTTCCAATGAACCAGTCTTTTAGTTCTCACGTCCTCCATTCCAAAGATCCTGGACTCTCTGCCATAGATTCCCTCAGTCATATCCTTGGCCGATTCCCTTGATTAACCTTGGTAACCACTAGCCACGTGTGGCTGTTTAAATTTTAATGAATTAAAAATGAAATAAAAATTAAAACTCATTTCCTCAGTCCCACTAGCCACATCTCAAGTGCTCAACAGCCACACGTGGGCAGTGGCTGCCATGCTGGACAGCACAGAGAATGTGCCCACTGTGCAGAAGGTTCTATTAGGCAATGCTGCCCTAGACCTTGTTAATAACCAAAACTGCACCCCTCCCTATTACCAATAGCCAGCACCCCCAGAGGCCTGTAACTACTCCCTTTCCAGATTTTTTTACTCTAATACAAGCCTTAGAAATTCTGCAGTCACACTGGGATTTCCAATCTTGGTCTTAGTTTCCTAGGGCTGCTGTCACAAAGGACCACAAGCTGGGTGGCTTCAAACAACAGAAATGTATTCTCTCACAGTTCTGGAGACCAAAGGTCCCAAATCAAGTTGTCAGCAGGGCCGTGCTCCCTCTGAAGGCTCTAGGGAGGATCCTCCCTTGCCTCTTCTTAATGGCTGGTGGTCGCCAGCAGTCCTCGCTGTTGCTGTGGCTGCACCACTCCAATCCCCATCCTCCTCTTCACCGGTCATACTGGATTAAGGGCCCACTCTACGCCAGTATGATCTCGTCTTAACTTACATCTTAATTACATCTACAATGACCATGTTTCCAGAAAAGGTCACACCCACAGGTACTGGGAGTTAAGACTTCAACCTATCTTTTGTGGAGGACTAATATAACCTATAACACTGTCCCTCAACCATCCTGCATTCTCCCTAGTCTCTCCACCCATTTAGATTCCACACCACTCATGACAAGTGCCCCTCGCAAACCCTTCCACTCTCTGCCCTCCTCTTCCTCCCTCGTACTCAACCCCACCGTATCTTTCTGCTGCCCTCGCTCCCCACTCCCCCAGAGTATGCACATTTCACAACTTCTCCCTCATCTTCAAACCTACCCCACCTCCTCCCTCTTGCCTGCCTCAGGGTCCTGTTTCACTAAGAAAATGAAGGCAACCAGAAGAGAGCTTCCCCCTGCTCCACTGCCAAGTCCACTCCTCGTGCCCACCCGTGCACTGGGCCCACCTACCCTCTCCTACTCAAGGACATGCTCCTGGAGTTGCCTCCCCCTCTCCAGGATCATTCCCCATAGCAGCCAGCCATGCTCTAACACCTCCCACCTGGAAAGCAAGGGCAGCCTTCACACCACGCCTTCCTCCAGCCACCGCCTCACTTTGCTTCTCTCCTTACCCAGAGCTCCTTGCAGTAGTTCCCTACATTTAGGGACAGGCAGTATGACATCATGGTTAGGCACCCAGACTGGAGAGCTATGTGACCTCGAGCAGTTACCTAACTTTCCTTGTGCCTTCTGTAAAATGCATGGGACGATGAAAAGTCCTGCCTCGCAGGGCTGGAGCAAGGGTCTAATGTGAAGCACTAGAACATCAGTGAGTCAGCAATACGTGCGCCTGGGCACTGCTCTCCACCACTCCTCTCACCCCCTCAGACCCACACTCACCAGCCTTCTCCTCTGACCCATCCCCATGAAACTGGACTTGCCAGGTCCCCACTGACCTCCATGATGCCTGTTCGGAGCACTCCCTCTCGGGCCACAACATTCCCAGCCCTCAGCAGCGTTTAACGCAGGTGGTTACTCTCTCTTCCTCAAAACATCTTTCTTGTGGGTTGAATTGTCCCCCCACCAAAAGATATGTTCAAGTTTGGAAATAGGATCTTTGCAAATGTGGTTAAGATGAGATCATAGCGGAGTAGGGTGGGCCCTTAATCCAATACTGGTGCCCTTATAAGAAAGAAGAGACACAAAGACCTGGAGACACACAGGGAGAAGGCCACGTGAGGACACAGATGGAGATTGGGGGGATGCAGCCACAAGGCAAGGGACATCCAAGATTTATGGTGACCACCAGAAGCTAGGAAGAGGCACGGATAGATTCTCTCCCAGCACCTTCAGAGAGAGCATGGCCCTGCTAGCACCTTGATTTTGGACTTTTGCTCTCCAGAACTGTGGGAGAATAAATTCTGTTGTTTTAAGTCACCCAGTTTGTGGTCCTTGGTGACAGCAGCCCTGGGAAGGAATACAATCTTCCTCCCCCAGCCTCCGGGAAGTGATTCACACTCACTTTCCACCTCCCGCACTTGCCTCCTCTTCTTGTCTCATTTCAACTCCCCTCCCCAATTTCTGTTCAGAGTCGGTGTGTCCAGAGCTCAGCCCTCACTCTCCTTCTCTGCTTTAGCTCCGCTCCTTGGGTGACTTCACCCAGTCCCGCTGCTTTAAGAACCACCTATACTCTGGAGACTTGCAGATTGATATGCCAGGCGCAGACCTACTCAACACATCCACGTGGGTGTCTGAGGAGCACCTCGAATATAACGTGACCCAAGCTGCACTGTCTTTCCCCTCCCACAGCTGTTCCGCCAGTGGTCGTCCAGGCTCCGTAGAAGACAGCTCCATTCTCCAGCCAAAAGCCTTGGAGTTGCAAAAGTTATCAGAATCAAAATGGAGTCCCTATGCCAACCCCTAACAAAACAAAGTAGGGAGGCCATAAAGGAGGGGCTGTCACGCACACATGCCTATGATAATAAAACTGTTACAAGAACTTTCTGAAAACCACAACCTGGCGCAAAGAATACTTCCGCAAGGATGCCTGTCCAGCAACTGCCTGTTCAACCTTGGACTGATGCCACCCTTGGTACTGATCCCTGTAGCCAAGGATAATTGTTTCACAACAACTTATGTAACTCTCATTTTGCCTTTAAAAACCCTTGCCTTCCTTTGCCTCCCCAGGTGTGTCTATGGCCCCCCATGGTTCGACATGGCGTGTATTCCTGGATTGCAATCCTCTGTCATTCATTCCTGAATAAACTCTTTTCTTTGGAGAGCCCCTCTCTCTGTTATTTTAGGTTGACATAATCTGGTATTAGAAAAGTGGGATCCAAAGCAAGCTCACCTCGGAAGGATTGGCAGCCGGGAACCCTTTGCTTTCTCCTCTTACGTGAGTTGACCTTTGGCCTTGGTGAGTCTCCTCTTGGGATTCTTGGATTCCCTCCTTTGGGTTGCGTTCTTTTGACTTTCTTCAGGATTTGGTTTAGATAAGGCTGCGTTAATAAAGGACCTTGCATCCCTCCTGGGACTATAAAAGACTTTTTGTCTTTTCTGGCAAGTCCTTTCTGGTGTAAAGGCATTTTGTCTTTCTAGTGAACATTCTTCTGATTTCATTTTTGGTTTTCACATACATCTGTAAATGATCGGGCTTTTTTCATTTTCCCCTTCACTTGTTTCTAAACATCTATTGAGAGGAAAGATGAAGATACCTATTGGGGACAGGACGACCCATTAAAAGCTGTTAGGGTGATCACCACCATCTATGAGGCACTTTGGTCTCCAAAGTATAGTCTCCTGTGTGAGAACAAACTGGCCACAAACAGGCAAGATTATCACTAGGTGCCTGATAAAAATATCCATGCAACAGGGAAGGCTTGGTGGCAGTTCAGTCAATTAGGCAAAGGCTGTCCACCAAGTGAAAGAAATATCCCATGCCAGGCATATTTGTAAAACAAAACACTTTGCCCAAATCCTTAAAATTCCTTGACAGTGCTTATAAGATTTTCTTTTGCTCTCAAAAGATCAATAAGAAATGGAATGGCATTCTCAAATTCTAAGGCATGCCAGGACAACCTTCCTTCAGAGAATCCAGCTGGTGTATGTTCAAACGTTATGGTCCATTTTTGCACACATTTTAAAGCTGATGGGCATGTTACACCAAGGATAAATTAAAGCTTTAATGGCCATTTGAGGATCATTCAAACTCTCCAAGCTTATTTTTCTTAGAACTAAAATTAGAAGACCATGGTTATGGGGTTAAACAGTCCAAATGGGATATATTTTAATTGGTGTGCAAAGGCTTCTAAGCTCTCTGTCTTTCTCTCTATCCTCCCTGTGTACTTTAAATCTGCTGGTTTTCTTTTTTTTTTTGCTTAATTACCTGCCTGCCCCAAAGGAAAGAACTAAATAAGTAATTATAAAAGTTAGGCCCTCAAGTAAACCAGGCTTGCTTCTTTTGCAAGGCTATCCATGCTGAATCCAGACATTTTTAAAAATTGCTTTTCTTGGGCAGGCACAGTGGCTCACGCCTATAACCCTAGCACTTTGGGAGGCCAAGGTGGGAGGATTGCTTGAGGCCAGGAATTTGAGACCAGCCTGAGCAACACAGGGAGACCCTGTCTCTAAAAAAAAAAAAAAAAAAAAAGAAAAAATTAAAAATAAAAAATTAGCCAAGCATGGTGGTGTGTGCCTATAGTCCCAGCTACTTGGGAGGCTGAGGCAGGAGGATCCCTTGAGCCCAGGAGTTTGAGGTTGCGGCAAGCTATGAGGACTCCACTGCACTCTAGTTGGGGCAATAGAGAGAGACTCTGTCGAAAGGAAAAAAAAAAAATTGCTTTTTTTGCCCTATTTGTTAATGGGCTCCACCCTGAAGTCAGTAATCTGATTAAGAAACAAACTAAGTTGAAAAGACTGCCTATCAAACTAAATCAGTCTCCAAGATATGCCTTCCTGGCATCTAGCTGGCTATTTTGAAACTTTTGTGCAAAAATGTACATATATAAAAGAAGACAGTTTTATGCTTGCAGAATCTAGAAACTGTGAGAATAAACTAAGGAAGTAAGGTTTGTTTATGGATTCCTCTGGTGCCATATCTGATAAGTTGTCTCTGGTAAAAAAATAAAAATAAAAAGTATATTCCTTCTTTAGATGAAAGGAAAATAAAGAGAGCTCTTCCTCTGTTTGCTGCTTCTTAATTGCTTTTAACTAAAAAGAATATTTATGTCAAAGAGGCATATTTTGGAGTGGCATTTCCTGAACTCCTTTCACAGCTAGTTTTAAGGAATAATTCAAGCATAATTGTTAAAAATAAGTAAATTAGGAAAATGTAAATGGCTTAAAAGTCTATAATAAACTTTTCAATAATAATTACATTTTATAAAATATGTCTACTTAAAATTTCTTTCAAAAATCTTTTTGTTAACTTGAAACCTTAAAATTAAATTAAGTTATAGATATCCATAAAATGTTTGAGTCATTTCCAAATAAAACCCACTGCTACAACTATCTGTGTCCTACAAATTAAAACAAAAATAGACATGTGGTGTTTCTAATTTTGATCTTCAATCTGTAAAAAACGCAGTATCTGTGAAGTGTGATAAAGCAAAGTACAATAAAACAATGGATGCCTGTATTGGAATAGTTCATTCCTTTCTGTTGCTGAGTAGTATTTGATGGTATGGATGTACCACAGTTTGCTTGCCATTTACCTATTATAGGACATTTTGTTTGTTTTCAGCTTGGGGCTATTACAAATAAAGCTGCTATGAACTATCAACAGATGCTATGTGGCAAGGTCAGTACTCTGTCACTTCTGATGTTGGGTCCAACTACAAATGGTGGTGAGAGGCTGTCCTCAAGCTAAGGTCAACTACTTATTCATTCATTCAACACCTATGATCCACTAATAAGCCAGGCACTGACTAGGCATTTTGGGGGATGACAGGATGAATCTGAGGGGAATTTCTTGAGAAGCTGCAATCTAGGAGGAGAGATAAAACAAGAACATAAAATCTCTCAATCTAATACAAGCTGCAAGTTCTATATGCCATGGAGAAAGCTCTGGGAATTCTGAAAAAGATATTTGTTGACATAACTAATTATAAGCCTGAATTGTACTTTATTTAACCTTGGCCATGAGCGCCAAACAATGTTCTACAAGGAAATGCTCTCTCCCAACCTCTTCAACTTCAACCCTTTTATACTTCGAGCTGGGTATTGAGGTAAGGGTCACAACACTGGTTTTAAAAACAATCTCTTTGCCAGGTCTAAGAGTCTCCAAGCACCCTGGTTTAGAAAGTGGGGAAAATTAGTACCTATTGTTTTGTTTTCAGTCTTTGTGCCTCCAATAAAACTAACTCAGAAAGAATATCATTTTATTTTATTTTACTATTTTATTTATTTTTTAGAGACAGGGTCTTGCTTTGTCGCCTGGGCTAGAGCACAATGGCACGATCATAGCTTACTGCAACCTCAAACTCCTGGGCTCAAGAAATCCTCCTGGCTCAGCCTCCCAAGTAGTTTGGACCACAGGAACGCTCCAGTATGCCCAAACTTTTTTTGTGAAGAAGAGGGTCTTGCTATGTTGTCCAGGCTAGTCTTGAACTACTGGCCTCAAGCCATCCTCCCACCTCGGCCTCCCAAAGTGCTGGGATTACAGGCGTGAGCTACTGCGCCTGGCCCAAGAATATCATTTTAACATCTCATCTATAATAATCAGGAAAAGAATTTACTGTGAAAAAATAATGAATAAATAAAAATGCTATCTAATATGAAGTTGAAACATCCATCTCACATGCAGTTTATAACCTCCCTTTCCCCTCAGTTTAGATTTAATCCAGGCTCTAAAATCAAGAGCTGGGAAGACAGGAATGATCTCATTTCTCCTTCCTCTACTTCCTCCCCACATGGCTGCTTTGGGTAACTTCAGGGTCAACTGAGTGGAGGTATGAAGGATAAAGGGGCAAAATGCTATTTTAACTCAGCTGGTGCGGTTTGAAGATCTCTCTTGGCTATCCACGAAAGCTGTCTCTCTTCTGTCATGGAAGAGATCCAAACAAAAACTACCCTTTTCTCTCTTGGAGGCTATGATGGTTAATTTTATGTGTCAATTTGGCTGAGACAGGGGGCTCAGACATTTGGCCAAATATGATTCTCAGATGTTTCTGTGAAGATGCTTTTTGGATGAGATTAACATTTAAATCAGTGGATTTTAAGTAAAGCAGATTATCCTCCATAATGTGGTGGGCCTCATCCAGCCAGTTGAAAGCCTTAATAGAACAAAGGCTGATCTCCCCTGAGCACAAAAGAATTCTGCCAGCTGACTGCCTCTGGCAAACATCAGCTCTTCCCTGAGTCTTGAGCCTGCGGGCCTACCCCATCTGATCTTGAACTGGCCAAGCCTCCACAATCACGGAAGCCAATTTCCTACACACATCTGTCTTTCTTTCACTCTCTTTCTCTCCACACGCACACCTTCCCTGCTGTTCTGTTTCTGTGGAGAATCCTGATCAACACAGACGATTTTGTCCGTTTCTCAGAGGCCCCCACTGCGAATCTCCATATCCACCCTTCTGACCACCGCAAGATGCTCAATTCCCACCTCAGGGGCCCTACTTCCATCTCTCTCCAACGGAGTCCCTTTTCCTAGCAAATAGCCCTCCTGGGCAAGGTTCTGTCCTGTGCTGGAGGGGCCTGCAGCCCTTCCTCCTCACTCCCCCATCAGGGACAGCCTCTTGTCATCAGAATTCTTCAGGCACCAGTTGGGCACAGGCTCTATGCCACCCAAACTCTTGGGGACACACTGGCAAGCCCTCTACCCTAAGAAATGAGTTAAGCTCTGTCCCATGGTGGCTCCGTGGCAGGGGCGGGGCAGAGGGCACTCATTTGCCCTAAGCTTGATTTCCCTGCGAATGTCCTTTGGTAATTCCCAAGGTCATAAGACACAAGAAAGATGTACGAGCAAGGTTTCCCCAGGTGGTCCAGTGATACCCACGTCGAAAAGTTAACTATTGTGAAGCTGATTTCTCTGCAAATAGTTTAGCTTGGCGATTAATGCTGGCGTTTTGGAGTCAGGCAGACCATTCTATCCTTCAGTGTGTAATAGGCGAGGCAACAAAAAACTGGGGGAAATATGCACCTCCAGTACAGGCTGGTGGAGTTGCGAATTAAATGCGAAAACGCGCGCAAAGCTCCAGGCACACAGTGGATGCACAACACGTGGACAGCTACCGCACCAAAACTAGACCAACAATACAGGAACACCTGCGCTGCCGTGTACGAGCTGGCACAGCCTCTCGGCTGGAGCGCACCTGCGTCGGCGAGGCCCGCCGGCGCTGCCCCTCCCTGAGCCCCGGAGGCGCAGCACTGGAAGAAGCCGGGCCTACGCGCCAACCCTGCTCTTCCACCCGCACTGCAGTACTCCGCGCGGCAGCCAATCAGATAGCGGCGTTGGCCATGGGGGCGGGACTTCCTGCTGCAGTGCGCACGCCCACGCACATGGCCCCGCCCCGGAACTGCGGCGGACGCTGCGGCTGAGGGAGAGTGGCGGCTTCTGAGGCGGTTGGCCGGTGTCTGAGGGGGCCGTAGCGGCGTCTCCGCACGGTGAGTACCAGAATTGGAGCGGGGCCGGAGCCACCTCCGGAGGGGGTGGGGGCAGGACCCCGGGCGCTCATCGCTGGCTTCTCTGGGCTGCTGGGTTTCCCCGGGTCCAGAGAGGGCGGCCGCCCCGCCGAGCTGCGTGCCGCGGTCCCCGCGCCCTGGGCCCCTTGTCCGGGCATGAGGGCCTGGCGGCCTCGGCTTCGCCTTCGCGGCTTCTCGGCTTCGCGCGCCCGCTCGTGCCTGAGACGCGGCGAGAGCGCCGGTCACGGGACTGGCGCCACGAAGAAGGACCCTGATGCTCTGCAGGTCGCTCTCCGCGTCCTGGCCTCCTTTCTGGTGACACTCCCCTCCTCTCCGTTGAACCCCGGTTGTTGGTTACGTGGCGCAGCTTGTGCGGTGGGCGAGCCTTCGCTGCGTGCCAGCGTGCTTCCCCCGCGGGCGCCATGCTACGTGGTTTTTGACGTGCGTCACCCTTTCATATCGGCGTAACGATCCTGTGGGACAAATGTCCTCATTATCCCCATTTTGCAGACGAGGAAATTGAGGCTCGCAGAGATTAATGCGTTCACTACCGACCCAGAGCTCGCAAGCGGTGGGTCCGGATTTGACCCGAGCTTAACCTTTGCCTTTTCTACAGACTCTGTTATCTTTCTTGGTCTTTCTGAAAAGGGAGAGCATGCATTAAGTTCCACCCAAACGAGTTGTGCCTAAATGGCCTTTAAGTCACTTAAAGTGTAATGAAAAAGCTGGATGGGTTTTAAGCCAGTTGGCGAAGGCCAGAACGGTGGACCAGGCATTTGCCGTCTTGGGGCAAGGCTTGAGAAGGAAGAAAGCTCAGGACACTTTTAATAAAGCTCACTCCTTCCCCCGCCCTCTCCCCCCGCAAAAAAAACCCTCGTGTTCTTATTCTCCCTTCAAAATGGCTTATGCGTGGCAAGCTTCATCCTCCATGTTTTACATAATTTTTAAAATTTACACAAAACATAAGACTTAGATATTATTAGGCCCCCTCCCCTTTTTTTATAGACGAGAGAGCACCGAAGTTCAGACAGGAGTAAATAGCACTGTCCAAGGACACACATGGAGGAAGTGTTGGATGTGGAATTCAAACCAGGTCTAGCTCATATGTCTTTGTTCCATCTCCTGTGTACCTTCTGTTCCAGGTAAAGCTGCCTGTTCTGGGGTATTTCTTTCCTCCTTTGATCTTTAGCTGGGAGCATCTGTGTTATAGCCATCTTTATGTCCGCAGTTCTTTGCAGGACCTGGTACTTGACAGGTTGCTTAGAAAATGTTCGTTGCATCGCAACCCTGTGCTTCTCAGTCACCAACCTAATGGAACATTTCTCTCCTTTTCTTGTCAGCAGCCATGAAGTTGAAAGAGGGAAAATCAAGGCCAAAGCCACCAAGCTATGGCAAATTTCAAACAAAGGGAATCAAAGTTGTGGGAAAATGGAAGCAGGTAAAGATTGACCCAAATATGTTTGCAGATGGACAGATGGATGACTTGGTGTGCTTTGAGGAACTGACAGATTATCGGTTGGTCTCCTCTGCCAAGAATTCCTCTAATCTCTTCTCAAAGGAGGAGCCCAAAAAGAGAAAGGCACAAGATGTTTCAGAAGAAGAGGAGGAAGGAGAGTCTAGCTCCCCAAAGAAAAAGATCAAGTTGAAGAAGAATAAAGATGTGGCATCTGGAGGAACCAGTATCAAGAAGGAGTTTGAAGTCAAAGATGCTGAGCCAGAGCCCCAAGGAGATGGCACTATTAGTCCTGATCCAGAGGTAGGGGAGATAGCATCAGAAAACCTGGCCCAGCCTACTCCAAAAAAGAAGAAAAAGAAAGGGGGAAAAAAATGGGAGCCTTCCCAGAGCACTGCTGCTAAGGTGCCCAAAAAAGCAAAGACATGGATGCCCGAAGTTAATGACCAGAAGGCAGATGTATCAGCTTGGAAGGACCTCTTTGTGCCCAAGCCGGTTCTCCGAGCACTCAGCTTTCTCGGCTTCTCTGCTCCCACACCAATCCAAGCCCTGACCTTGGCACCTGCCATCCGTGACAAGCTGGACGTCCTTGGGGCTGCTGAGACAGGTAAGGGCAACTCTGTCCAGGGAAGGATTGTTTCTGGATTGAGCGTGTAGCTGCTATTAGGCTAGATGACCAGGAGAGAGGGAAATGTTGAGAATATAACCACAGAAGCAATGTTGAATGAAGGTATTTAGAAGTCAACCAGCTCTGGGTTGAAGTCTGCCCCTTCCTGATTGGTATTCTAGCCAGATCACATAATTGGTCTGAGCCCAGAGACCCCATTACCAATGGAGATAACAGCAGTACCTATGGCTTGCCTTGCTGTGAGGGTTAAATGCTACAGTAAACTAAAGCTTACACAGTACCTCATAAGTGACCTGCAAATGGTGTGTTTTCCTATTCTGAGCCTTTTCTAAATGGCTCAAAGGGGTAAGGTAAGATCATCTCTGGAAAGGTGGCTCTTCAGGAGTAGAAGGAGTAACTGTCTAATTTTCAAGAGTTATCCAAAGGTAAAAAATGTTGCTGCTTTGGGAATTGGTGAGTTTCTTGTCATTGGAAGGATTTGAGTGTGATGGATAACTATTGGGTGGATTTTGTAGGTAGATTCAGGTGTGAGGTGACTGTTAGGACTAGGCTGTGTTTAAGGTTCCTTATTCTTTAGGTCAAGACTTTTGGAAGCAATGACAGATTGACTTGCTGGGTAAACTAGGCTACTGACTGGGGGAAGGAACTTGTACTGCCTGGAACTATTAGTCCGTTTAGACCAGCAGTATCCAATAGAAATATATACAGTTGTCCCTCAGTATTCATGAAGGATTGGCTCCAGGAAACCCCTCACATACCAAAATCCATGGATGCTCAAGTCCCTTGTATAAAACGATGTAGTACTTGCATATAACCTATACACATCTTCCCGTATACTTTAAATCATTTCTAGATTACTTATAATACCTAATACAATGTAAATGCTATGTAAGTAGTTTGTTACACTGAACTTTTTAGGGAATAATGACCCAAAAAAGTCTGTACATGTTCAGTACAGATGGAATTTTTTTTTCAATTATTTTCAATCCACAGTTGGTTGAATCTACGGATGTGGAACCCACGGATAGATACATAGGGCTACTTGTATCATGTGACACACATATGTAGTTTAAAATTTCCTAGGAGCCAAATTTTTAAAAAGTAAAAAAAAAAAAAAGTAAAATTAATTGATATATTTAACCAATTATATCAAAATATTTCAATATGTATGTAATTCATGTTAGATTATTAGTGAGATATACATTCTTATTTTTGTACTAAATTTTCAAAATCTGGTGTGTGTTTTAGACTTGGAACACGTGTCATTTTGGAGTAACTATATTTTAAGTGTTCAATAGACACTTTGTGCTTTGGGTTTCTGGAAGAGTGGTCAGGAAACTTGGCATGAGGTCCTGTCATAGTCATATAGATAGAAGAGAAAGGAAACCTCAGGAAAGGGGAATGGAGGTAATCATAATAACTTAGAACATTTACTCAGCATTTAAAATGGGTCGTGCACTGTGTTAAGTGCTGTACATTGATGAACTCGGTTCTCACAACCACCATGAGGTAGGTACCATTGTTCCCATTTTATAGATACGGAACTCGGCCTCACGGAGGACAGACAGCTACCCTAAAATTACACAACTGAAAATGGTAGTGCCTGAATTCTAGGCTAGGTCTGTGTTTAAGCATTCTGCTCCACTGCTTTGGTATGTGCAGAGTCCTGCAAGTGGGTCTCTGGTGGCAGAAGCAAGGTCTGTGTGAGCTACTGTGGCTAGAGCCATTTGGATTCATACCACAGCTTTGGTCAGGCTTTCCCCAGGGAATGCTGTGAATCTGCAGGTCCAGGATTCAAAAAGACTCAGAATAGGCGATGCATTGGGGCTGTTAACAGACTGCTGCTCATGCAATAATGAATACAGTTGACCCTTGAACTATGTGAGGCTTAGGGGCATGGGTCCCCTGCACAGTTGGAAATCCACATATAACTTTTGACTCCCCAAAAATGTAACTACAAATAGCCTACTATTGACTGGAAGCCTTTCCAATAACATAAACAGTCATAACACATATTTTGTATGTTATATGTATTGTATACTGTATTACAATGAAGTAAGCTAGAGAAAAGAAAATGTTAAGAAAATCATAAGAGAAAATAATATTTACTCTTCATTAAGTGGAAGTGCATCGTCATAAAGGGTCTTCATGCTTGACGTCTTCACTTTGAGTAGGCTGAGGAGGAGGAGTGAGAGAGGAAGGATTGGTCTTGCTGTCTCAGGGGTGGCAGAGGCAGAAGAAAATCTGTGTATAAGTGGACCTACAGAGTTCAGATCTGTTGTTCAAGAGTCAGCTGTATATCCATTACCACCAAAAGATGGCTTGGTTTTCTTTGTAATTTCTCCCTCCCTGGGCCCCCCTCCTTCCCAGGCAACCACTGATAGGCTTTCTGTCACTGTAGATTAGTTTGCATTTTCTCACAATTTTATGTAATGAAATTATACCATACGTACTTTTGGGGGGGAGTGTCTGGCTGTTTGACTAAGCATAATTTGAGACTAAGCCATGTTATTGCAAATACCAGTGTTCATTCCTTTTTATTGGGTAGTATTCTGATGTATGGATAGAGCACAATTTGTTCATCTTATTGATGTATATTTGTGTTTTTTCTGGGTTTTCGCTATTACAAATAAAGCTATTCTTTGTATGGATATATGCTTTAGTTTCTGTCAGGTAAATACCTCGGTGTGGAATGGCTAGGTCTTACAGTAAATGTAACTTTTTAGGAGTTTTCCGAAGTGATTATACCATTTTACATACCCACCAGGTGGGATGAGTTCAAGTTGGTCTGTATTCTTGCCAGTAACTTGGTATGCTCAGTCTTTAATTTTATTTTAGATTTTTAAAAATTTTAGTATTATTTCCTTATGGTTTTAATTTGCATTTCTCTAGTGACTAATGATATTGAACATCTTTTGATGTGCTTATTTGTCATCCATGTTATCTCATCCGGTGGCATCTGTTCAATTCTTTTGCCCATTTTTTTAGTTAGGATGTTGTTTTCTTATTGTGGAGTTTTGACAGTTCATTATATGTTCTAGATATATGTATCCTTTATCAGATATATGATTTTCAGATTTTTCTCCCAGTATGTAGATTGTCTTTACATTCTCTTAACAGTGTTTTTCAAAGAGCAGAAGGTCTTTATTTTGATGAAATTCAAATTGTCAACTTTTTCTTTTATGGATCATGCTTTTGGTATTTTATCTAAGAACTCTTTGCCTAACCCAAGATCACAAAGATTTCTACTGTGTTTTCTTGTAGATCTGTTAATGGTTTTAGGTTTTATGTTTCATTCTGCTTTTTATTTATTTTATTATGGTGAGAAGTATGGATCAAAGCTTTTTTTTTTCATATTGATGTCTAATTATTTCAGCATCATTTGTTGAAAAACTATTCTTTTTTCACTGAAGCGACTTTGCACCTTTTTGAAAATCTATGACCATATAGGTGTGGTTTTTTTCTGGAGTCTTTTCTTTTTTCTCTGATCTGTTTGTCTCTTTACATCAATATCTCACTATCTTGGTTCTAGTAACTTAGTCTTAAAATCAGTAGTATAAGTCCTCCAACTTTGTTCTTTTTAAGTTATTTTGGCTATTCTAGGCCTTTGCATTCCCATATGAATTTTAGAATAAATTTATTAATTTCTACTAAAAAGCAAGCTGGTATTTGGATTGGGATTGCATTGATTACAGAGCAAATTGAGAACAGATGACATTTTAACAATATTGAATTTTCTAATCCATGACTGTAATACATCTGCATTTTTTAGGTCTTTTCTCAGCAATGTTTTGTAATTTTTAGTATATAGATTTTTCACACCTTTTGTTAGATTTATCCTTAAGCATTTTATATTTTTAATGCTATTATAAATGGTAATTTAAAATTTTATATTTCCAATAGTTGCTAATAAATAGAAATATGATGGATTTTTATATATTGATCTTATATCCTACAATCTGGTACCACTAAGTAATTTTCTGAGGTTTTCATAGATTTCCATGGTATTTTCTACAAAGATGATCATATCCGTTCGGGATGCCTTTTATTTTTCTTATTACACTGGCTAAAACCTCTGGTACAATTTTGAATTGAAGTGGTAGAGTGGGCATTTTTACTTTGTTTCTGATCTTTGGAGGAAAACATTCAGTCTTTCGCCATCAAGTCTGATGTTAGCTGAAGTTTTTTGTAGATGCTCTTTATCAGGTTGAAGAAGTTCTGTTATATTTCTAGTTTGCTGAGAGTTTTTATCAGGAATTGATGTTGGATTTTTTTCAAATGCTTCTTACTGCATATTTTGAGATACATGGTTTTTCCTTTTTAGTCTGTTGATACAATGAATTACATTGATTTTCAAATATGAAACTAACATTCAAGGGATAAACTGAACTTGGTCACAGTGTATTTTGTAAAATTTTGTAATGAATGTTTTGTAAATAAAGGTACATTTAGCTACAATTTCCCATTTTCCCTATGTATGGTGACTTTTGGGACACTCTGTACTTTGTGTGATTTGTAGCCATTCTAGCTTTATTTTGATTAATGTTAGCATGTTGTGTTTTTCCATACTTTTACTTTTCACCTATTTATGTCTTTATATTTAACGTGGATTTCTTATAGGCCCCATATAATTGCGTCTTGCTGTTTAACCTGACAATCTCTGTTTTTTAATTGAAGGCATTTACATGGAGTGTGATTATTGATTGATAATGGTTGGGTTTAAGTGTTGTTTTGCTTTTTGTTTTCTGTTTGGCCCAGTGATTCTTGGTTCCCTTTTCCTTCTTGGGGATTGAAATTGTGTGTGTGCCACAGAACACTCCTGATCCCAAATGTGTGGATTTTTCCCATACCAACAACCAATTCTGCAACCCTTGGCACACCAACTGGGTGTTCTACACTTGCATTCAATTCTGACACTTACCTGCCTGTAGTTAGCGTCATTCATCATAGGTTAAGTGCTCAGTCCCACAAGATTGTCCCCATTACTGATGCTAATTACAAGTACTGGACTTCAGGTACTTCTGATCGAGTGGCTACAAATTGGGGGTTCCCACAACACCCTCCTCGGGTTCAATAATTTGCTATAATGGCTCACAGAACTAGGGAAAGCACTACACTTACATTTGCCAGTGTATAATAAAGGATATAACTCAGGAACAGCCAGATGGAAGAGATGCCCAGGGCAAGGTATTGGAAGGAGGCAGGGTGTGGAGTTTCCATGCCCTCTAGGTGTGCCACCCTTGATATGTTCACCAACCTGGAAACTCTCTGAACCCCATTGTTTAGGAGCTTCCATTATATAGGCATGATTGATTAAATCATTGGCCCATTAATGATTGAGCTCAGTCTTGCCCCTCTCTTCTCCCTGGAGGTTGGGGGACAGAAGCAGGTGAAAGTTCCAGCCCTCTGATCACGTGATTGGTTCCTGTGGCAACTAGCCTCCATCCTGAAGCTGTCTAGGGACTCTAGCCATCAGTCATTTCGTTAACATACAAAAAGATACTCTTATTACTACAGATATTCTTAGGGTCTTGTAAGGCCTTAGGTCTTATGTCAGAGACCAAGTATTGTAACAAAAGATGCTCCTGTCACTCAGGAAGTTACAAGGGTTTTAGAAGCTCTGTGTCAGGAAATGGGGGGCAGAGACCAAATATATATTCACAGATACCATTTTGTGTCCTTTGTTGTCTTGTTAGCTATAATTCTTTTTTATGTCTCTTTAGTGATTGCTTTGGGGTTCATAGTATATGTCTTTAATTTATCATAGTTTACCTTCAAGCAATATACTACGTCACATACAGTGTAAGAACTTTACAAGAGTATTTTTCCATTTCTCACCTTCTTTGTGCTTTTTGTCGTATACTTTATTTCTGTACGTGTTAGAGATCCCAACATACATTTTCATTGTTTTTGCTTTAAACAATTATTTTTTAAAGAGGTTTAAATAATAAGAAAAAGAAGTTTTTTATGTTTACCTATGTAGTTATCATTTGTGGTCCTCTTCATTCCTTTGTGTAGATTCAGATTTTCGTCTGATATCATCTCTTCTTTTGCATGAAAGACTTTCTTTAATATTTCTTATTGTCCAGACCTGCTGCTGGTGAATTATTTTAGCTTTTGTATGCTTTATTTCACATTTGTTTTAAGAGAGATTTTTGCTGGGTATAGAGTTACAGATTGTCAGATTTTTTTATTCAGGTTTTTAAATAAAAATATTGCTACACTGTCTTCTGGTTTTCGTTGTTTCTGATGAAAAGTCTGCTGTTTTTCTTATCTGAAGTTTATGGTTCTATTTTTGCTCTTTTTTCCTTATAGTTTTTGCTTATAGTACCTCATTTCTGTATGTGGTTAGTTGTTTTTACTGAGAGCTGCTCAGTAAAAATTTTCCTTTGAAAATTCTTTGAGACCTGTAGTAAAGGTTTCTTCCTCCAGAGAGCATTTATTTGCTTCTGTGTGGGGCATTATCACTTTGGAACTACTTTAGATTCTCAGCTCGAGATGCCTTGTTTTGTTTGTTTGTTTGTTTGCTTTGACCACCCACATAATGTGAATTTGGACTCCATATACATTCAAAGGCCAGTTTGAAAATGTTCAGACATAGACAAAAGTGTTAAATTTAAATTTTCTGAAAAACTAAGAAAATTTTATTTTCCTTCCTTCCTCCTCACCAAAGAACGGTCTTGGGAAAGTATTGTATAGATTTCATTTCCCACCTCCCAATATATTGTTTCTTCACAACCACAAAACACACACAAAAGTTGCCCTTTATCCCTTTATGGTTTCATTGCTTGGCTGTTTATAGTTTATCCCTAGTGACCTTGGGTCTCAACGTCAGTCTGCTAGACTTTTCCTCGGGGTCCTAATTGCACGTTCCTTCCAGTTGCAGTGCTATGGGGAAACCTGTACAGAGTGGAGGAGCTTTGGATTGGTCAGGGTGGCACTTGGCAACTTCAGGGTATCTTATTCTGTGCAAAAGAAAGAATTCCAGACAAAATATGTGCATCTGTTGGTTCACACTTTGTTTGTTTTGTTTTTTACTTATAAGGAAGTGGGAAAACTCTTGCCTTTGCCATCCCAATGATTCATGCAGTGTTGCAGTGGCAGAAGAGGGAGCATGTCCCTGTTCCAAGTAACACTGAAACACAACCTGGAGACGCCAGGACCGAGGCCAGAGCTGAGACTAGATCACCAAGTAAGGCTGGAACCGAGTCTGGGGTGTTGCCTGACGAGACCGGAATTGAGAGTGAAGCACTTGCCAGTGAGGCTGGAGTGCCACCCAGCAAGGCCAAAGCCAAGACGAGAGGCACTGCCTCAGATCAGCTATTGCTCTTCTGTGATGATGATGCTGGTGAAGGGCCTTCTTCCCTGATCAAGGAGAAGCCTGTCCCCAGACAGAATGAGGACAAAGAGGAAAAGCTTGACGAAGAGCAGATTGGAAAGTTAAAACAAGAGTCAGATGTTAAAAGTGCCACCTGTAGAGCATATCCAAGGCGTCCTCTGCTTGGACTGGTTCTGACTCCCACTCGAGAGCTGGCCATCCAGGTCAAACAACACATTGATGCTGTGGCCAGGTTTACAGGTAAGGTTTAGTTCCAGTTAATAAACATTTTTTGAGCAAATCCTAAAAGGCATTAGAACTTTATTCTCTCAGGGAATTCCTTTTGGGAAGGGCTGCACAGAGGGAATTTTTAATAATAGAATAAAAGCAGCAGTTAATTACCAAATTCTTACTATGTGCAAGGCACATTGCTAAGCACTTACCTGCATGATCCTGTGTGTTCATTCCAACACTGGTTACTGTGCAAAGTCCTCCACCAGAGAGGAAAACAGGACACTGGGCAGGATTAACTCTAATTTAGGGGAATGGGAAGAGCTTCCTCGGGGAGAGGTGTCACAGCTGCAGGTAACATCCTTCCCAGCATTGTGGTGCCCCACTGCTCAGTTTGCCCAGAGCTTTTGCCTGGGTTCAAATCCAGCCCTTCTGTTGTGGTTGGAGGGGAGGGTAGAAAGAAATGAGGTTGGGGAAGTAGACAGGGCCCAGATTACAGAAGACTTGGTAAGCCTTCTAGGAGTGGCACCAATAATCCAGCCAAGCCAGCTTTTTCAGCACCCCCCGGAGCAGGGAGCTGTGCTGGTGACTGTCTCTGCTAATTTGGGGGCACCTATGTCAGCCATGTAAGAAAGTAAGCAGTTTGGGGGCACCTATGTCAGCCATGTAAGAAAGTAAGCAGTGAGACTGTGAATAACTGTGTCCCTTATGTTTTCTGTCCCGTAGGAATTAAAACTGCTATTTTGGTTGGTGGAATGTCCACGCAGAAACAGCACAGGATGCTGAACCGCTGTCCTGAGATTGTGGTAGCCACTCCCGGCCGGCTGTGGGAACTAGTTAAAGAAAAGCACTCTCATTTGAGCAACCTTCGGCAGCTCAGGTGATAGATGGTACCTCTCCTTTCCCCCTCATCCCTTTTTCTGAAATGAGCCTCAGATGACATGGTGTGTACAATGCCTTCTTCCCATCACAAAATGCCATGGTGTGGCGTTACCCAGACCCTAGCCTTTAGAAAGCCAAACACTCATGAGGGATATTAATTGAGGTCCTGGTGATGGTGGTGGTAGTGGGGTACATGTAGGGGTGGGTATGGTTGGGGTGGGGATAGGGTGTGCTGTCGATGATTCTTCCTGTCTGGCACTAACCAATGATGTGGGTCTGTCTGGATCTGCAGGTGCCTGGTAGTGGATGAGGCTGACCGGATGGTTGAGAAAGGCCATTTTGCTGAGCTCTCACAGCTGTTAGAGATGCTCAGTGACTCCCAATACAACCCAAAGAGACAAACACTTGTTTTTTCTGCCACACTGACCCTGATTCATCAAGCTCCTGCTCGAATCCTTCATAAGAAACACACCAAGAAAATGGACAAAACTGCCAAACTTGACCTCCTCATGCAGAAGATTGGCATGAGAGGCAAGCCCAAGGTCATTGACCTCACAAGGAAGGAGGCCACGGTGGAAACACTAACAGAGACCAAGATTCATTGTGAAACTGATGAGAAAGACTTCTACCTGTACTACTTCTTGATGCAGTATCCAGGCCGCAGCTTAGTGTTTGCCAACAGCATCTCCTGCATCAAACGCCTCTCTGGGCTCCTCAAAGTCCTGGATATCATGCCGCTGACCCTACATGCCTGTATGCACCAGAAGCAGAGGCTGAGAAACCTCGAGCAATTTGCCCGTCTGGAAGAGTAAGTCAGGCCTATCCGCAAAGCCCTAGCCTCTAGCCACTGGGTTAAGGGGTTGGGATGGTGGGAAAGTGGTGGGAAAGCCACCGTCTGTCACAGGGGGCATTATAGGTAGAAGGTAGCTTTGTAGCTTTTTTTTCCCCCCACAGCATTTGACAAGGTCACCCCCATTTACTGGATTTGGTTGCTGTTAATGCCCTACAGAAACTTACATAATAATGAATAATGGTGACAATACCTACGACTAATTGAATACTTAGACAATAGATTAAATCCAGTGCTGGCACTTTAGATATATTATCACGTTCAGTCATTCTCATAACATCCTTGAGAAGCAGCAGAATAGATTCATGGTTAAGAGCACAGAACCTGAAGCCAGAATGCTTGAGATCAAATCCTAGCTCTGTCATTTCATAGCTGGTCAAGTTATTTCACTATTCTGTGCTTCAGTTTTCTCATTATTGGGATAATAATAGAAGCTACCTCATAGGGTTGTTATCAGGATTAAGTGATTGTGAATTTATGCATGTAAAATGTTTGGAACAGTCTCTGGCTCATAGTATGTGCTTGCTAAATGTTAGCTTTAATAATTACTAGTCCTACTACTATCACTTACTTTCATCTTATAGATGAAAAAATGAGGTCTAGAAAAGCCAATCAGCTTGCCTAAGATTTCTCAGCCTGAAAGTGACAGAGCTGGGCCTCAGACAAGTCTGTCAGACCCCGGAGGCCATGCTGTGTCTCTCCGTGCTGTCTTTGTCCATCTGCCTTTGGACCAGACTGACATTCAGGGAACAGGGTACAGATTGTCAAGATGAGGGACTGGGAAGTTGAGGCAGATTATGAATTGGCTTTTGCCCAGCAGTGTTTTGTTAGGTCACAGGGTGATTGGTTTCTAAAACAAGTGTTTGGTTTGCCTCTTTTTGAACATTGGTAAGTAGTGTGAGTGTTTTACTGGGATTAGCTTAGAGCAGGGCTTGGCAGACTACAGCCCATATGCCAAATCTTGCTTGCACCCTGTTGGTTTTTTGTTTGTTTTTTAAGAGATAGGGTCTTGCTATGTTGCCAGGCTGGACTTGAATTCCTGGACTCAAGCAAGCCTCCTGCTTCAGCTTCCCAAGTAGCTGGGACTATAGGCATATGCACTGCTCTGCTGCCTGTTTTAATAGTAAAGTTTTATTGGAACATAGCAAGACCCATTTATGTATTACTCATAGCTGCCTTTGCACTGAAATGGCAGAGGTGAATAGTCGCCATAGAGACCATACTGTTCACAAAGCTGGAAATTTGCTCTCTGGCTCTTTATAGAAAAAGTTTGCTGACCCTGACTTAGAGCAGTAGTTTGATGTTTTACAAACTTTAATTTACATCACATTCTCCATCCCTAGCTCAGAAATACAGGAGTTGGGACAGTGAAGGGCCGGCCAGAATCTTAAGTTTTTAAGACATACATGCCTCAAGTGCTTTTGACTTTCCTTGTACCACACATTAAGAAACATCATCCAACACATATTTATCTAGTGCTTACTAAGAACTAGGCATTGTTCTATGTGCTGGTAATACAATAGTGAGTAATGCAAAGTCCTTGCTCATGGAGCTTACATTCTAGCGGAGTGAGATGATAAATTGCAAAATAAGTCCATCGTATATCAAGTGGTGCTAAGTGCTAAGAAGTTGAGTAGGGGGTGAGGAAAGGAGACTGGGTACATGTGGTCAGGGAGGCTTCTGATAAGGTGAGATTAGAGCAGAGAGCTGAAGAAAGAAATGAAGTGAGTCAGGTGGATATCTGAGGGAAGACCCTTTAAGGCCTAAGGAGTAATAAGTACAAAGGCTTGGAGGTGAAAGCATCCTTGGCATGTTTGGGGAAGAGCAAGGAAGTTTATGTGACTGGGGTGGGGGGCAGTGAATGGGAGGATGCTAGGAGAGGAGGTCACTGACCCAGAATATGTATGGCCTCTAATTCGTGGAGGGAGTATTTTATCACTGCAGAGTATGGCATGTTGGTTGGGGTCAGTGAGACCCAGTATGGATCCAGATTCCACAACTGAATAGCCATATACATACCTTGGGAAGTTAATCTCTCCAAGCCTCAGTTTATCTGTAAAAGGGAGATAATTGTATATCTTGTAGGGTGTTTGTAAGGATTGTGGTGTTTAGAATGCTTAGCATTTTGTAAGAGTTTGATTAATGATAGCTATTAATTATAATTATTAATGAGCTTTCTCTCTCTACCACAGCTGTGTTCTCTTGGCAACAGATGTGGCAGCTCGAGGTCTGGATATTCCTAAAGTTCAGCATGTGATTCATTACCAGGTAGGGGCATCTGGGAATTTATAGATAACTGCCTGCATTGAATGGGGGATTTAAAAGCAAAGGTTGGGAGAGGGAGGAGGAATTGTTGGTTCCAAGGCCTCTAGCAACAGAGATTACCACTGGCATCTAGTGCCCACTGCTGCCATTTTTGGACTACAGCTGAGATTAGTTTCCAAAAACTTTCTTGGCATTGTCTGATTTTAAGTAGCCCTTCTTTCCAGCCACTTGCTGTCCGCAGGTTAGAGTCTTAGTTTCTTCCATGAAGTGGCCATACGTTAAGTGTGTAAAGTATTACCCTGTAGAGAAGAAGAATGTGGTAGTTACGACCTCTGTTGTCTCAGTTTTCTCATTTGTTAAATGGCAGTTATTAGAGTACCTACTTCTTAGGGTTCTTATTAAGGTAAAATAAGTTAATAGGTATAAAGAGCTTAGGAAGCCACCTGGCACAATGTAAGCACTTACTAAATGTTACTGTTGATAATAGCAATACTATTAGTGCATGCACCTAGTAAACATCAGCATAGAGTTGTGGTTAGGAACCAGGGTTTGAATCCGCAGTCTGCTGCTTCATAGTTGGTTAGCTTTAGGCAAGTTATTTTATACCTCTGGTTTTAGTGTCATTGTTTGTAAACTGGAAGTAATAATCCTACCTACCCCATAGGGATATCATGAGCATTAAATTGAGCTGATGCTGATGAAGCACGCAGCACAGTGTAAGTACTCAGTAAACGGTAGCTATAATGGCATTATTATTATTTTTCCCCTTTAATTCTTTGTGCTTTTGAAAATCTTTTAGGGTGCCAATTTCAGTTCAGCAAATTTCTCCTCTTTTTGGGTAAGAGGCTGGGTCAGCCATTGTGGAAATACCAAGATGAATCAAACACAGTCCCATCCCCTAAGAAGTATCAGATTCAGTAGAGGAGGTGAGATGACCACAGCCATAATTTAAGGCAGAAGATATTAGAAAGTTATAAAATGTAATAGGAAAGAGATAACTTCTAGTTTGGGAGGTTGGAAAATGCTTTCTAAAAGACGCTTGGCATTTAAGAGTGGAGAGGATTTGGACATGTAGAGGTAGGAATGGAAGGAAAGAAATGGGGAGTGTTCAGGGGCAGTTGGCTTAGAGAGAGAAGAGAGGATGATAGAAGAGTAGTTGCTGAGGCTGGAGGGGTAAGTTGGGAGCAAGTCGCTGAAGGCCATGAGTGTCAGGTCAAGGAGTTGGGCCTTTATCCTGTAAGTGAAGAATGGCAAATAGATCTCATTTCTAGAACTATTATGAACAGTTCACAGTGGCTGCTTAGAGTACTGTATTGAAAAAAAAATACAGAGATGTTATTTGGGTCCAATGCAGAAGACTGTTCTGCTTGATTAATGGTGTGTGCCACAGGAGCAGGGGGTGGAGGGGTGTCAGCACCCATGCCACATTATCTGTGGCTGATATATATTGGAGTAGAGGCAGTTTAGCCAGGAGTTAGTGTGGTCTCTGGAACTTGGCTGCTTCGGTTTGAATTCTTGCTCTCCACTTAGTTGGGTAACCTAGGGGGAGTTGTTTAACCTTGCTGTTTCAGTTTTCCTGATCTAAAAATATGGATAATCATAAAGCATCTATTCCATATTATTGTGTGAGCAAGCAATAAATGGGATAATACATGGAGAGTGCTTAGCATTGTCTGGTACAGTGTAGTCACTCAGTAAATGTTGGTTATGATTACCATCACCAGTCATCCATGCAGTGTTAATGAAGACCAGTGGAGTTTCTGTAGCTAGAGGGAATATTATGATCATAGCTGAGACTTAGGAAGATGACACTGGCAGCTCTGGGCTGGGGCAGAGGGAGTCGGGAGGACTAGAGACCAAATAAGAAGTTACTGCCATGGTCCAGCTGAATGGTCCTGAGGACCTGAACCAGGGTGAGGGGCATGGGAGGGCAGAACCTGCAGAGTGAATGGGCTAAACCTGGGGACAGTTGGAATGTGGGACTAAGGGAGAAGGGCTAGATGGGTCCATGATGCTGGAGAGGTTTCTACCTGCCTGGCTGGGAGGGAGGAGGGTCCAGTTTGGGGATGTGGCCCTGAGGAAAGGAGCAGTTTGGTGATGGCCATGTATTGACCTCCTAGTTCCTCCTTTGGCAGGTCCCTCGCACCTCGGAGATTTATGTCCACCGAAGTGGTCGAACTGCTCGAGCTACCAACGAAGGCCTCAGCCTGATGCTAATTGGGCCTGAGGATGTGATCAACTTTAAGAAGATTTACAAAACCCTCAAGAAAGATGAGGACATCCCACTATTCCCTGTGCAGACAAAGTATATGGATGCAGTCAAGGTAAAAAGAAAAGTTAAAACCCCAGTGCTGACTAGCCTGAGCAAAAGCGAGACCCCATCTCTACAAAAAATAGAAAAGCTAGCTGGGCGTGGTGGTGCACGCCTGTAGTCCCAGCTCCTTGGGAGGCTGAGGCAGGAGGATCGCTTGAGCCCAGGAGTTTGAGGTTGCAGTGAGCTATGATGATGCCACTGCACTCCAGCCAGGGTGACAGAGTGAGACTGTGTCTCAAAAAAAAAAAAAAAAACCCAGTGCTAATGAGAGGATTGGGCTGCCCTTGGGAACTAAGGAATGGTGGTTCTGCCAATAGCTAAACAGGGAGATGTGTAAAAAGTATTGGGAGCACTGTACCTGGGAGGAGGGAGAAAAGGAGAATGACCAAAGATGTGAGGTGTGTTCCCTGAACCATTTCTTTGCTGTCTGGCCCTGAAGTCTCCCCCACCACCCCCCTCAATGGACAGTGCAGTGGGCGCTGCTGCCTAGACAGCCCATCAGAGGATTGTGGGGCAGTGAGGTTAACGTGTTCCACCGAGGCAGATGCTATAGGTTTGGCACATCCTTGAAGCAGGTGTCAGT
Organism: Daubentonia madagascariensis; assembly: GCA_023783475.1. Taxonomy (NCBI): domain Eukaryota; kingdom Metazoa; phylum Chordata; class Mammalia; order Primates; family Daubentoniidae; genus Daubentonia; species Daubentonia madagascariensis. The sequence continues at coordinate 51,513,502 of JAKFHU010000485.1, read as the reverse complement.
AAATCCTGCCTTTGGGTTTTCTTTTAACTCACCAGACATTCATCAAGTGCATGCTGCTTACTGTGGGCCCTGATATGTCAGGGACCAAAGCAAGACAGGCTCTCCTCCCCAGAGGTTCGCCAGCTTGTGAGCAGGCCAAGCCCATGCTAAAGTTCGGGTACAAATGGAGCGTGTGGTACTAGTGGGCATGTGGTTATATTTGGAGGACAAGAGGTTTCATCCAAGCCTCCTGCAGGCAGAGATGTGGAAATGTGCAGAGGAGACGGAATTCCAGGAATTGAGGGAGCAAAAGCATAGAAGAACATCAAGGACTGTTGGCCCCTCTGGCTTGAAAGGAATATTAGTTATGTGGGGAAATAATGGTGGGAGATGAGGATGGAAAGGTGGAGATCATAGAGAATTTCCATTAGTACAGAGGATTAGGAGCTGCCCAGGTTCCCTAGGGCTCCTTTTCCCCACATCACAAGATCTTTCCCGTTTTCCCAGGGCATTCTACCACTGCAGTGTAACCCCACAACCCACTAGAGGGAGAGTTGAAATGTTTTATCTCGGTTCAGCTTTGGCATCTGGGGGAAAAGTTCACTTTGGGCACCTGTAGGTTGGCATCAGACCAGGATGGGTTTTCAAAGGGTGGGACTATTGATTGGGTTTATTGATGAAAGCTGGCTCTTGTGATTATGTGTACGCACACATGCGATGATTGCCCTCTGGGCTTTTATCAGGAATGAGAACAAATGCATCTCACTGACCACTGATCTTAAGAGCTTTTTAAGAAAACAACTCAAGTGAGACTTTGCTTCCCAGAGGCCTGAACCCTTTATCAGATGAATATTTTCTATTATTTTCCCCCAGGAGCGAATCCGTTTAGCTCGGCAGATTGAAAAAGCTGAATATCGGAACTTTCAGGCTTGTCTGCACAACTCTTGGATTGAGCAGGCAGCAGCTGCCCTCGAGATTGAGCTGGAGGAAGAGATGTATAAGGGTAAGTCCTTGGGCTGGATGGGAATTGAGGAAAGATACATTCAGCTTTTCTGGTTTTCTCCTTGAACTTTTGCCTTGTTGGAACCATCCTTATTACTGTGAGTCCTGTCAAAATCAGCAAGATGCCCTTTCCTTCTTCGTCAACAGGCTCTAGTCCCAGATGAACCTAATACCCTCGGCCTTTGTTCCCTCTGTCTTGCCTGTCTCTGTCTGAAACCCTCAGCTATCTCCCTCTTACATGGACAGGCAATGGAGTACAGTGATGAACAGGCTCTCTGGCTGGACTGCCCGTGTTTTGAATGCCAGCCCATTCCTTTAATTGGCTGTGTGACTAAGTGAAGTTACTTAACCTCTCTGTTGTATCTCAGTTTCCTCAGCCATAAAATGGAGGTAATAAACTACCGACCTTATGGGGTTGTTGTGAGATTGATTAAGGAGTGTAAAATGCTTATAACAGTGCCTGGCAAATAGGAAGTATTTGATACATTATAAGTTATTACTTATTATCACTGTTGTTACTATTGCACTTGCCTTCCAAGCTGACAAAGCATTTCCACGTCATTGTCTCATGTGATCTTCTCCACAGTTCATGACATGAACAGAGCAGGAATTTATTATCCTTTTACATATGGGAAGTAGAGGCTCACAGAGGGAAGTGATTTGTTGGAGGGAAACATCTCTACCACCAGGCATTTCCTGAGCCCCAGCTCTGCACTTGGGCCAGAAGCTAAGAATTCAGGGATGAATCTGCATGGTTCCTGTGTAGGAAAGTTCTCAAGTCTAAGATGTGGCAGAACTGATGAAATCAAAGTCCTGGCCAGTGCTCCTTCCACCCCACCAAGTGTACAGCTCATTGGAGGTATTGGCATTTCAGTGCCAATGTCAGCAGATTCAAAGGCAGACTTTACTGTTGTCTGCTTGGTGTGGAAGCTGGGAGCCAAACCAGTGGGCTTAAGAACAGTGAGCCAGTCCTCCTGGTAGCTCAGCGTTGGGTCTGGGCCTGAAGATGTGGAGGCCCTGGCTTCCCTTCCCAAGGACAGGCTGGGATGGAGCCCTTTCTGTGCCTGCCTTGCAGGTGCGGTCACAGCACTCGTGAGGTACAGGAGAGCTGGGCTGAAAAGAGGCACTCACTGTCTCCTGAGGGTTTGTCCAGTCACCAGACCGCAGATGGTCAATAAGTTGGTGGGTCATAGGAAAAAAAGGGTCTTCAGTCAGGAGACATGGGTTCTGGTCTCCGTTTGACAGCTGGCTCTGTGACTTTAGACCTCTCTAAGCTTGAGCTGCCTCATCTGTAAAATGAAGATAATTCCACTCTTAGAGGGTTTTCTTGAGAAGTGAAGGACAGAGTGGTCCTGCATATCCCCCCATATGGTTAGAAATTAGTCATTAACAGTTCCTGTCAAGCCACCACTAGCTTCTGCAGAGAACTTTTCAACCTTGCCTCCCAGAACTAGTTCTAAAACATTTTACATTATATTATCCATCAAGGGAAACAAAATGTTTGTAGAAAACATAATAAATATCTTTTTTTGTATTGTGTTTCAAGGAGGAAAAGCTGACCAACAAGAAGAGCGTCGGAGACAGAAGCAGATGAAGGTCCTAAAGAGGGAGCTGCGCCATCTGCTCTCCCAGCCGTTGTTTACAGAAGGCCTGAAAACCAAGTATCCGACTCAGTCTGGCAAGCTGCCCCTGCTTGTGTCTGCCCCAAGGAATGGTGAATCTGCTTTGAGCTGCCTTTCCACACAGAAGAAGAAGAAGACAAAGAAGGCAAAAGAGCAGCAGCAGGAACAGCCGCAGCCAAGTACAAGTGCAAATTAACTGCCCCGGTCAAGTGTGTTGGTGACTGCACAGTGGTGTCTGTTCTCTGGTTATATGGGAAAACCTCCTTTCCACTTGTGCATTTCACTCCACCATCAACCCCAGTTAGAAATGTCTCCCTCTCTTCCACCTTACCCCCGTAGCGGGAGAGACCTCATGCAGATGTGCATTGTTTGGAGTAAGAATCCTATGCAGCAGCTTAATATTTGTGTATTCCAGTGTTTACAGGCTTCTTATGTGTTCAACTTGATTTCTTAAATTAAAAACAATCATCAGAGTCAGTGTGTCATCCTGAGTTTTTTAGCTAGAAGATGGGGGTAGCGATACAGTTTGTTTTATTTTAACTTAGTGATTCCCCTGGGCCAGGACAGGGCTAGGCCTTTGATAGGGCAGGAACAGTATCATAGGCCTCCGGCTGCAGGCCAGCATTGGAGCGTTGGTGGAGCAGCAGGTCACTACCGAACATTGCAGCTGGGTCCTTGGCACACATTCCCTCTTCCCCCCCATGTCAGCACCCTAATAGTTCCCCAGCTCTCCCACTCGCTCCTGGCTGTTGTGTGAGCCACCCTGGAAGGTGGGCAGGGAAGAGTTTTCGAGCTTCCCTCACACAAGCCAACAGTAACAGTGGCTTGGAATCTGGCCCAAGCCTTGTCTCCACTCCCCTCCTCTGGGACAAAACAGGCTCCTGCCCACGGTTCCTTGTACCCCATCTCTTGTCCTGAGCCTTTGTGCAAAACAGGCTTTTCCCTAGGCCTGGACTGCCTTTTGCCTTCTCCATCCTGGACACTGCTACGGTCCTCCAGTCCTTAGCTCCCAGGAGGGGACAGTGCTCCTCCTGTGGGCTCCCTTAGTGCCCTGTGCTTACCCTCTTCATAGCACTTGCCACACTGTGTTCCCTTGGCTGAGTTGTTTGGGGCAGAGGCCCTTAAGCTTGGGTTGGCCTGGTGTAAATGTGTGCTGAGGGAACGAAGGACTTCCTGGTCCTGCCCCAGCTTTCTCTGGGTCAGTCTGGGTGAGTAACCACATGGGAAAAGCACAGATTTCGACACAGCTGTCTGGGCTTCCAAACAGGTGTTCATCAGAGCACGATACAGCTGCTTAGTTTAAGGAGTGCTAGGGATTTGAAGAGGGTGCACAAGTGGACCTAGATACCCCAAGATCCAAGTAACCCAGCCTCCCTCAGCCTCACAGTTGGCAAGGTTGGGGAAATGGCAGCAGGATTCTCTTAACCCCTCTAGGTAACCGCAGCAGAACAATGGCCTTGTGCCTAAACTCAGATGCAGGTGGCACTGAGCATTGACCAAATGCTAGGCATTGTTGGGCACTTTTATCTACTTTAATTAGCATTTAGTCTTCAAGGCCCTGGGTCGTAAGTCTTAATACTCTTTTTTGTAGTTGAGCATGTGGACACGAGTGGTTAAGACTTGCCCAGGGTCACACAGTAGCCAAGTGGCAGAGCTGGGGTTAGAACTCAGGATGTCTTCCTTCTGGGCCCAGGGCAAGTTCAGAAAACTGCTTTGGTCTTATGAGACAGCAGTGTTGCAAGGGATGCCTCCCCCACCCTACTCCAGTGTCCCCAGTATCCCAGACAGAAGGAGAAACCACCCCAGTCTGTGAGGTCAGCTCCTGACTGACAGCTGTCAGAGGGCAGCAGGGGACTGTCTGTTTTCCAGATGATGCAGTGAAGCAGTGGAGGTCAGAGGGTTAATAAGCAGGCTTAAGGTCCCTGAGCAGCACCTGAGCCATGGGAGTGAGGCCACTTGTCACAGGCCGAACCTGGATCCCCTGATGACCACTGATACCCTGCCCTAGCCCTTTAACAGCAAATTCTTTTCTTTTTTTGGTGGAGGAGCAAAGTAGACAGGTTTTAAAAGATAGGGCCAGCCTTCCAGGCAGTGCCACTCTCTCACCTGGTCTATGGGCAGAGCTTCCTGAGTGTCCTGGAGCTGCCATTAAAAAGGGGTACCCTCCTGAGCTAATGTACTCACATTTGTAAGCCCCAGGGGAGAGTAGTAGTGCTTTTGTGTGTATGCCAGGTACCCAATATTAAGCAGCCAGGACAAAAATTGTTATGGAAACCATTTTAATGCTAGGAAAATGCTTTCACCTACTGCCTAAGGAAGCTGTAGGGCTTGGCCCACATCCCACAGGGCCTGGGGCCCCTGGCAGCCACACCCCTCCTCACCCCCATTTCTGCTCAGGGTGGCAAATGCGTTTAGACCCTTAAACTTGTCTAATGACCCTGATGCTCCCGCTCTTTCAGGAAGCCCCAGTTGCTGCCGAGTTGGTGTGCTTCCCACCTGCCACGCCCTTCTGCTTGCCTTTGGGAAGAGCAGGCTGGGGAGCGTCCCATCTGTACAGTACTTAACAGGTGTCAGGAATTTCCAGCGTTTTCCCACATACAATTTCATTCCATTTTAACCAATAATCCTGTGATGTGCAGGTGTTGTCTCCTCTTCATACATGTGGGAATTGGGGCTCAGAGAGGTGAAATGACTTGGCCAAGATCACACAGCTAGTAGGTGGCAGTGCTGAGGTTTGAGCCCTGGCAGGCTGGCTCCAGAGCCCTTTTGTTTGTGCTTAAAATAGGAATCCAGTCAAAAGCAGTGTTCTCCCTGTTGCCATATTCCTACTGATTTATAAAGTTTCCTTTGGAAAGAAAGTAGTAAACATGCAGTTATAAAGGCAAGCTCTCAAAGCAACCTTCTTTCCAGCTTTTGGTGTAGAAAGAGATGACTCTGTAGGGTGAGGGTGGAGGATTACCCAGGAGGTGTGACTGCCAGAGTGACAGGCTGCTGTGGACGAGCAAGATAACATCCACAGATGACTGATTTTAACAAGGTACCAAACCCCACCACTCCTTTTCTTCCATAGCGCTTTCCCTTGGAGGCAAAGATCCTATGGAGGGAATGGGGGCAATTGTTTGGATTTAGCCAATGGTTTTGTGAAAAAAGGGGAAAGCAGAGGGTAAGCCCATGAAAATGACTTGGCCTGCCTCTGCCAGAGCTTGGGGATCCTCACTCCAAAGTGATACATTCTTTCCCAGGAAGAGGGTCCCCCATGAGCTTCAGCAGGATCTCTGGCTGGGAAGCTCGGCATAGGCAAGTCTCACAGAGGGAATTTCTCCAGCCAGTGCGCCAGAGAGCTCTGCTGTTGAGACCACCACACAAGCCACAAATGCAGAGAGGTGGCAGCCAGTGCTGGCTCCTGCTGTGCTTGAGAACCCGGTGGGAAGGCCCAGGACCCACCTTACAACCCCTCGGGGTAGCCACAGCGCCAGGCCGGCGCATGTGTGTTCACTCAATGGGTTCCCTGGAGACTTGTCTGGCAAAGAGGATGATATTGGCAAATCACAGTGTGTTCTCCTCACTCTTCAGTGTACTTGTCAAAGACCCCAATGCTCCTGCCCAGAGCAGGGTGGGACGCTGAACGAGTTCAGAGATGAGGGTCCAGTTTACATCCCTGTGGAACAGTGACATAATCACTTAGCTGGAGCCCTGTGGTCCACATTCCAGCCAAAGGCAGTATGGGAACCAGGGGCCTGCCTGCAACTAAAGCCCCTGACATCTGGGAGTGCTACTGGCCCTTCACGAGGCAGAATAGTGACACAAACCCATCATTTATGTCAACAGGACTCTGAGGAGTCTGCTACTCAGTCCTTGTGATGGTTGGATTGTCAGCAGACCCATACAGCAGCACCAATAGATTCTAATAAATCCCTGCAGAAGGAAACCTGTGAGAAAGTGGCCTTCGATTAAGGAAGGACCCCAAAAGGCAATTCCATACCCCACATTTTCCATTTCCTCCTGCAAAGGGACAGTTTGCTAGCAGCGCCTCAGCCCAGCCAGTGTGCGGCTCCCCGCTGCTGCCATCTTGCCTGCCAGCCTAGGGATAGGCTCTTGGAGGCCCTGAGGCAGCAGGGTGAGGAGGTTATTTAAGGGGGCATGTCCAGGCGGCTGAGTGAGAGAGCTGCTGGCCAGAGTTCTCAGGCAGTTTCCACAATGGAAATCTCCCCACTGTCAATTTCCACGGCTTGTCTCTGTTCTTTCCCACCTCTCCTCTCACCAGCCCACAAAGACAGCAGAAGGAGGAACAGGAGAAAGCAGCCAAGGGCAGCCTGCTCAGCTGGGGTCCACGGTCCACAGCTGCGTGTGCCAACATCTCCACCTGGCTGAGTGTCTAGACTCTACTTCTAGGATATGCTGGGGATGAAGAGACAAGCTGTAGCTTCCTGGTCCCCGACGTAAATACAGAGATTCTGGTTAGACCCTAGTCTTCCTAAGCCTCTGTCCAGGTGGGGCTGACAGCAGAACCCCGAAGGGCCTACCTGCCAAAAGTTGGCCAGTTCTGGCCCTGAGAGAGGTAAAGGGGACCCCAACAACTTGAGCTTCATGCTGAAGGCTAAAGACCCCTTTCTGGACTTTGGCAAAAAAAGTCTCTTTTTTTTCTCAAGTTAGGGCTAGGAAAACACACCCATCATGAATGTTTGGAACCACACCGCGGCCCTCATGTTCAAGGTGACCTCAACAGCCCATCCACCAGAGCCCAGTCTAACAACAGACTGGACTAGATTCTTTTTTGTAGGCCTAGTAAGTAAGTCCCTTGAGTCAAGACAGCTGACCTTGAGTTTTCCTCTTCTGTGGAGAGGTACTACCCCTGGTAAAGAGAAACCAGAGGACCCCATTTTTACGTAATAGAATGTCAACACTGGCAAGAACCTCCTCCAGTTGGAGAAACAGGTCCAAACAGGGTAGGTGACCCACCCAGGGTCTCACAGGGAACTGGGATGCAGAGTCAGGGGCCCTCACTTCCTGGCCCAGAATTAGAAAGCATTTGATCCCCCATCAGAATAAATACTAAAAATATCGCCATTACCACAGTCCACAATGTGTAGGCCTCATTCCCAGTGGCTTTGCCTGAAAGGCAGTACATTTTCTAGCTACAGTCTACATCGCTTAAAAAATTGAAAAGCCGGAATGTTCCATTCAGAATGCAGTCCCGTTAGGTGACAAATTCCACTTCATGGCCTAAAATTAATCAGTGTTTATCGGCTGCGTAGAGGATGTTGTAGTGGGATGTTTTATAGAGCAGGTAAACAGAAGGGGTGGCGGCCTCAGGAAACACGTGGTGGTTCAGGGCAGTGTCCATCTCATCCACGTACTCCACCTGCAGGGCGATGTTCAGTGCCTGGGACAGGGCTGTGATCTGGATGTGGTCACACTCCATAGCCATGGGCTCTACTTCCTACAAAGGCCAAAATGAAAAAATACAGCAGCTTACAAGGAAGGCCTGACAGAGGACAAGCTGAGTTCAAGCCTGGCTCTCACAGTCATGGCAAAGCCTCTGTGCTGGGATGTAATTGTCACAATAACCCATGAGGTAGGTATTAATGTCCTCGCTTCACAAAGGAAAAAGGCTCACTGGGAGAAAGTAGCACAGCTAGAAATTGCTAGAATTACAAGAACTGAGCCTGAATCTTTTTTATTCTAGACCCTCTACTTATACCTGAGAAGAGCCCTCTACCTTTGAGCGACCTGGAAAGGGGGACAGGGATTCTTCAGGTTCGGCATCAAAGAATCTTAGAGCTAAAAGACACCTGGTCGTCCAGGGATTCCAAGCTCAAGTGCTTCCAGACGAGTGAGCAGAGAGAGGCAGAGGTGGTGGCAAGCTGGCGAGTAGGTCCCACATAAAGAGGGCAGCTGCTACTAGCAAGAGTAAGGGCCTGGGGGCTAGATCTTCTGATTTGCCAAGAGAAATCCAGATACTCGTATTAAAATTCCCCAATTTTTAAATATTGGCAACTCTTTCAGGTAAATACCATGCATTGTAAACAAAAACACGTCTTGGGGCAAATGTGATTCTGGGACTGTGCAGTTTTGTAAACAGGCCAATCCAAAGCCCTTATTTTTCAGATGGGAAATCCCAGGGAGGGGAGGTGACTTGCCCCAAGCCACATGGTACAGGCAGCTCAGATGGGACCTGCCTGCAACTTGCTAACCTAGTGCTGTTTGAATTGCTAGGGCAGCTGTGACACCTGAGTCCCCTGGTTAGGGATAGGGTGCAGGAGTGTGCAGGAGACAGTGACAGGAGCAGAGCCCGAGCTGGGGCTGAGACCCTCAGCACCTACATGCGTGCAGAAGTCTTTGATGTCCATCTCCTCATCAATGAAGTGCCGGAAGAAGTCTGCTCGGTTCCTGATGAAGGCCGACGTGAGCAGGCGCAAGAACTGCACGATTCGGTCCGAGGCACTCTGGTCATTGAACACCTTCAGCAGGCTGGACACCGAGCCGTCCTTCTCTACTAGCTCCACCACGCTGTAGAACTGCACCCAGCTGTGTGTCAGCCAGGGGAGGCCCTGGCAGGACCCGGCCCTCACTCCCCGCCTCTGTCATTAACAGGGGTTAACAAGACCTTGTACTTTGTACGTATGGAGGCATGTCTAGGGAACAGCAGTTGGGTTGCCCCCATCACCACCTGGGTTGGGGTTCTCATGTATGCATTCAGAGCGGCAGGGGTCTGAGAGTCCTTGAATCCACCCCCTTAACTAATTGGACAGGGAGGTGTGGGGTGCAGAGGGAGTGGGGCAAAGGAGGTGCCTCCACCCAGGGAAAGGCAGGGCCCTGGGCTCCTAGTGTCCAAACACCCCTACAAGCAGGACACAGCCCTCTGTCCTTCCCCAGGAGGAGCGGAGCTGTGGGCTGGGTGGGGACTCCCATCAGTGTCTGCTCTGCCAGCATGGAAGGAGGGACCTGGTTCCTCAGCCAGCGTGGCCCCGGTGAACTCACAGCGTTAAAGAAGTTTCGGAACTTGTGCTCCTCAAAGCCAGCGGCCAGAAGGTCATTTGGGGTCTGCAGTACACGCTCTTTGAACCTGAAAAGGAGGACTTGGTGCTTACAGGGAAACACAGGGAGCGTGCTGTGACGGCAACTGTGCGTCCCACTCTGAATGCTCCACACCCACCCAGCCACCCCTCCAGTGGGTCCTCAGAACCCCCTGTCCCACCACAGCTGTCCCCACACACATTTCTATCCTATTAGCACAGCCAGCCCCTCTGCCAGGGACTCTCTTCTCAGGGGTGTGCAAGAGCCAGTTTGTATCTGCTCACAAGAGTGAATTAATTGTTAAATTTTCAAGAAATCTCCCAGCCAGGTGTTAACACAGCCATTATTAAAACTCAAATGATGTAAACTTACAATGAAGTAAAGTAAACTAAAAACCAAAGTTAATAAATATTCAAAACTCATTATTTCCTAATTATTTACTATTACCTATGTTCTTGAGGTTATGGAGCTAGGTCTATTGTGTACATACAGTGGAAATATGATATGGACTGTGGTGTGTGTTATTTTGCATCTCTTCCCAATGCCCTACTCAGTGACATCGTAATGACAGCTTGGAATCCATCATGACAGGAGCATTGATGGCTATCAGCGATCAGCTAACTGCTCAAATCAGGCCTCCCGTCCCCCACCAGCCAGCTGTTAAACATTTGCCAGCACTGAGTCACCCGTGAAGACCTGGCCCAAAGGGTCTGGCTCTGGGAATTCTGGATTGCCCCTCTGCGCCCCCTGCAAGGCCCCCTAATGGCACAGCCCCTTTCTGGGACCTGTCTTGGCACCCTCAGAGGTGTGGGGAGGAACTTGGGCCTGCCCCCAGCATCAGGACAAGCACAGTTTAGCAGCACAGATGAGATATGGAGGAAGGGCTGCCTCCTGCACAAGAAGGACCAAGTGAGTGGGTGGCCCTGGGTGACCAGCTGGCAGGCACAGAACACTGAGGCCATGCTTAGTTCTCCTGCCCAGTGCCCATCCCCTGGGAAGGGGGACCCAGGAGGTGGCGTACAAAGGCCTGGGTTGCTGTACTCTGGGAAGGCCAGGTGCTTGTGGCCGGGGGGTGGGGAGGGAGGAGGGGGTGGCATGTGTCGATGGGAAGCAGATCTCCTAAATCAGAAAGAGGGGTATTTTTGCCTAAAGGCGACTTGCCCCTGCCTAGTCCTGGACCGTATTAAGAGTCTGATTTGGCCAGGACAGGTGTGGGGCGAGCTGCCTGAAGTGGAGGGAATGAGCACTGTGCTGGCTTCTGGCTGCATCCCCCTCCCGCACTATTAAGCCCCTGTGGCTCTGCACCATGTGGGTGATGATGTCACCTCCACTGCAGGGGAACTGAGGATAGGCAGGAGGTTCTGGGCGTCCAGTGCTTTCCACTGTTGGTCCTGCTACTGCCACTCCACTGGCACCCGCTGGGTTTCCCCTGCAGGTCAGGGCAGGGGCTGGATGGTCAGTCCTGTCTAGCACCTCCTGCTCAGGAGACACCCTCCCGGGCAGCCAAGCGGTGATGATGAGAGTGCCTCCTGAGCAGGAGGTGTTGCACGGGACTGACCATCCAAGCCCTACCCAGGCTTGACCATCCTACCAACTTTCAGGCCAAACACCTGGGAGTCATCCTTGATCCCCTCTCTGCTCACGTGCCATGTCCGGGTCCTGCACGAATTCTGTTTACACCAACCCCACTGCATCTGGAATCTGACCACTTCTTGGCACGCCCATCTGTCCACCTGCTCCCACCGTGGCCATCTCTCCTCTGGGTCACTCCTGACCACGTCTCCCTGGCTGTGTCCCAGCCCTGGTCTATCCTGCACACAGCAGCCAGCAGGTCCCCTCCTCTGCTCAATCCCTCAGTGGCTCCCAGGTCATTCAGGCTGAAAGGTCCTTAGAGGGGCCCATGAGGTCCCACCCCTCCTACCTCTCCAACCCCTACTTAACGCTGCAGCCCCCAGCCCGGGCTCCCCGGCCTCCTTCCCGGCCTGGCGTTCCCGCAACACTTATTGCCACCTGATGCATCAAACCCGGTACTTATGTCCCGTCATCTTCTCCTATTAGGATGCAAGCCCCGTGAGGCGGGGATTTGTCTCTCTCTCATTTGTGGCGGCATCCCCTGTGGGTGCTGACTGGCAGAGCGACAGAGGGCGGGTGAAGGTGAACAGAACACAGGGGCTGGTGCAGAGAGAGACGCAGAAGCTGGGCTTGGCCAGCAACACCTCGCCGAGTCCTCACGACAACACCCTCAGGTATGAAATACTATCCGCCTTCCACAGATGTGAAAACTGAGGCTCAGAGAGGCCGGGTCACTTGCCCAGGGTCACACAGAAAGTAAGCAAGAGAGTGAGGTCTGACCTCTGAGGCCAGGGCGGCTGCATGGCACAACTCCAGGGGACATGGGTTGTGGGGAAGAGGAAGCTGGGGTCACAACCCCTGCACTGTGCTGTCTCGACCCCCACAGGGCTGTTGGGGGGAGGGGGCTTGAGCTAGCTGACTGTCCACCTAAAGGGCTCAGCCAGTTTCTCATGTGGGAAACGACCTGACCGGTTCATTCAACGTAAGGAGCAGGTGCTTAACGCCCACCCCCTGAGATCACCTGTATTTTGAACAGGAGAAGATGGCGGCCTTAACCTAGTAGTTGTTAACCTGGCAGGGTTCACTTTTTCCTCCCAAGGAGATACTTGGCAATGTCTGCAGATGTTTTTTATTATCGTGACTTGGGGACAGGTGACTACTGGCATCTCATGGGTGGAGGCCAGGGACACTGCTAACAAACCTACAATGCACAGGATAGCACCCCACAACGAGAATGGTCCCACCCCAAATGTCTGTAGTGCCACTATTGAGAAATCTGCTTAGCTAAAGGGGTCTGTGGATCACCCTCGAGAGCTCTGTGACCACAGCCCCTCTGCACTGTTTCGGGGGATATGGGGGTGCACGTCTCCAATGAGGAGAGCCCGTGGACTTCATCAAATCCTGCAAGTGCTGTGCGACCACCAAAGGTTGAGAGCCAGGTGGTCTCTTAGCTCCTTGCTCCTCAAAGTGTGGTCTGAGGCCCAGCGGCATGGGCATCTCCTGGGAGCTGGTGGGAAATGCAGGATCTCGAGCCACACCCTGGACCTACTGAACGGGAACCTGCACCCTAACCAGATCCCAGGTGGTCTGTACAAACGTTCAGGTATGAGAAGCCTGGAACTAACCAAAATGTGAAGGTCTAATGGAGGCTTGGCACAGGGGCAGCTCTGCACAGAGACACCTTCTCCAGCGTGAAGCTCAGATCCGGGCGGACCAGGCCCACCTGGGTTACACACACTCACAACCAAGGTCAGCAGGATTACTCAGAACAACAGGGCAAAGCTGCTTCTTCTGTTTGTTTTCTTTTCTTTTTGGAGTGAGTCACCAAATACCTGCCCAAAGCAACTCACCTGGGCTGACCCGGACTTGTGGATGACACAGGGGGCTGGAAAGTGCTAGGTCACAGATTCCATCCCGGGCCTCTTGGCCATCCCACCTCCACCCTAGCAGGCAGCTGGTCTTCCCCAACATCAAACGCCTCTGCCAGGCAGCCCTCCAGCTCACTCCCAGGGTTAACCAGCCTGAGTGGAGGAAAAACCCTCCGGAGACTCAGGGTTGACCTGGTGCAGAGAATACAATCTTGAGAACCCAGGGAGGTCACCCGGCAAGTCCCTCCCGCCCACTCACTTGAGGATCTCTCTGCTCTTTCCTAGAAGAGACTCCAGGTAGGAATAGCCCAGGGCCCGGTAGAAGCAGTTCCCATCCCCTTTGGTCTTGCGGATCGCGGTGAACCTTTTGCTGAGTTCCTGCAGGGCAGAGAAGGAAACGTGGACATCTGCAGGACAAGGACTCTGTGTGGCCTTGGGCACTGGGCCTGGCTGGGCTCCAGCCCCACCTCTCCCAGATAACACCCGCTCCCTCCCCTCAGATGGCTCTCCCCTCAGTCTCCCTGCATCATTCATTCCATGAATACAGAAATACACTGCCTGCGGCATGTGTCGCACCCTGGCCCCAGGCAGCCTATAGTCCAGGAGAGAAGACAGACGATTAGACAGTGGTGGCTCGAGGACAGAGGAGTGCCTGGCTGGGTGCTATGGGGCAGTGGCATCACCATGGGACTTTGGAAGTCAGGGAAGGCTTCCCGGAAGAAGGTAGCGACAAGCGGAGCCAGCAGTGGAAGTGGGGGTGGCGGGGCTGGTGGGTGGAGAGGAGGCTGCAGAGTCTGGGGAAGGGGCCTCCTGGGCGCCCTGGAGGGCCTCACTCTAGACAGTCCTCCTAACATTCCTGTGCCACTCCTGCTCTGGCTCTGCTCCCAGCTGTCTGTGTCCCTCTCAACTGGCCTGGCATCCCCTTTCCTGCCTCGTGGGGCTACAGGCAGGGTTTTGACAGCAGAGAATGGTTTTCAAGGGGTCGGGGCGTCCCTGCTCCCCCACAGTGATGAGAAGGCTCAGAGCTGACCTGGGCCCACCTGAGGCAGGCTGGCAGGGGAGGAGCTGCTCCTTGGAGATCCTGGTCTCACCTCCCGAGAGGGCTCCAGGGGACACAAGAGACAGCTTGCTGCTAGGCCCTAGCCTGCCCCGGGATGTGTCCCTGCAGCTGCGTTCAGATCACATGATGCCAACACCACCACTCTTAGCTGCTGATGGACACTTGACCCAAGCTGGACCCATCAGAGTCTCAGAGAGTAAATAAAGCACTTAGGATAGTGCGTAGCTTTAAAAAAAATTGCTTTTTCTAAATTTTTTTTTGGCAACTAAAGGATTTCTTGCTAAGGCAAATGCCCAACATCAAAATATTCTGGAGTCCTTTCATCTACCCAGGAATCTGGCCCAAAAAATAAGCCTTCAAAGTGGCACCTCCTTCTTTGTTCCCAACTCCAGCCCATCTAATTTAGGATTCTCTTTTCCCCACCCTCTGCCCCACCTGGATTTTCCTCTGGTAAATCCTGTTTTCAGGATGATCCCGAAGAATTGATAGAATGTCACATTTTTCTGATATTAGGTTGAAAGATGTTTCACTCTGAAAGATAAAGAAGGAATGCTGTGAAAATTTCAGAAGCAACTGACGGAATTTACCAAGTCGGTGGCCACTGAGCCGCTAGTGACATGAGACAGTGAGTGACACCTCCACCCAAAAGCTTCGTGTGACTATGTTACCAGCACCCTAAATGCCGGCCTGGATTGTCACGCTCCCAGGACAGGGACAGGCAGGGTCGGCACCACTGTGAAGAGGTATCCCTGGTTACATGGAAACTCATATTGAAACCTGCAAACTGATTCATTTCATACTTTTTTTTTTTTTTGAGACAAAGTCTTGCTCTGTCACCCCAGCCAGAGTGCAGTGGCGTCATCACAGCTCACTGCAGCCTCGAACTCCTGGGCTCTAGCGATCCTCCTGCCTCAGCCTCCCGAGGAGCTGGGACTACAGGCACACCACCACACCCGGCTAATTTATTTTTTGTAGAGACAGGGGTCTCGCTATGTTGCCCAGGCTGGTCTCCAGCTCTTGGCCTCAATCGATCCTCCGGCCTCAGCCTCCCAAAGTTCTAGGATTACAGGCGTGAACCAAGTACCTGGCCCTGATTCATTTCACAGAATATAATACCTTGAGCCTAATGAACCCTCGTGCCAAGGATAAGTGGCTTCATCTCCTTCCTTCCTTCCTGTCTCATTCACTCATTCCTTCCTTCATTCGTTTATTCATCCAGCAATTCCTGAACATCCAGCCTAAGCTACGCCAAGCCCTGTGTCACACGCTGGCAATGCAGAGGGAAGAACATCTAGCACCACCCTCCCCTGAGGGAGGAGAGGCTGTGTGGCTTGGGGAGTTCACAGCCTAGAGGGAAAATGATAACGACACAGGGTAATAAGGTCCCCAGAAGAACTGGTACATGGAGGGAGGCCTGGGGGTGCCAGGGAAGGTTTCAGAGATCTGAGTTCATGGAGCATAGCGTGGGGAAGGCATCTTCACACACCACCTAGCAGCGCAACTTCATACTACTGCCCAGCTCTGAGTCCAGGTCAATTCCAACCCAGAAAGACAAGCCTCCTAGAGAAAGGGTCTCTCCAAGGTGAGAAGAAATCAGTGGGCAGGGAGGAGGCACCGGCAGGAGGAAGTTCCAGGGGGCGACATCTCTGTTCCAGCAGCCAACTCCTCGCCTTGGGCTATATCATCAGCAAGGCTCAGACAGGGGGAAGCACCCCTGCCTGCAAACCGCCTTTGATCTTGGCGTGAAAATAGTGTAAGAGAAAGTGGCATTAAAGCCACTTACAGTTTATAGTTTAAAATAAGTGACCCTGGCTCCTGCCTACAACCCCGGGAGACCATTTTTATGCAATAGTGCACAGCTGAAAGGTTGACGTTAATTGGGACTTTTGTAAATGGAAATCTAGTTTTCCATCCATTTATTGCCATCATTTTTGACACTTAGTTGTCGCCGGAGCTTGCCTCTTTCACTTTATGTCTCTGACCGCAGCGGTCTTTCCCCAGTGGCCTCTCAGCCTCATCACTGACTGGATAATGATCTCAACCCAATGCCATCTGCTCAGGGAGGAGCTTTTTAGTGTTACATACCCCTTTCTCCACCTGAAGAAATATATCTGGATTTTTGACGATCAGCGTTCTCCAAAGTTGAGCAGGCAGAAGCAGAGAGCTGGGCCACGGGATTATACGAGGCCTAAACGACTTCTACATTTGCTCTTGTGTCCACATTGGACAGACTCCAAACTTACATCAGGCCCAGATTCCCATGTCCAGCATCAGGACAGGGGAGAGGTGCTAGGACTGGGAAGGGCCATCTCTAGGGGACCTGGATATCCCCACCTATCAAAGTCTCCAAGCCACACAGCCTCTCCTGCCTCAGGACAGCTTATCATACTGTCCGCCATCTTCTGTTCACCTGCCTGACTCGCCGGGGCCCATCACAGGGCCTGGCACAAACTAGCGGATGAGACGTTTGCTAAATGAATGAGTATAAGCCACCTCCTCCATGCAGCCTCCCTGGTCGCCCACCCCATCCAAGTCAGGCTTGGACTCTCCCTTGCGTTCGCACTTTATTCCTTTTCTCCCTTCTGGTGGCGCCACACATGCCCTCCCTGGACTTGGGGGGTCAAGGGCAACTTCCCAGAGGAAAGCTTGTAAGTATCATAGAAGAGGAGTTTGTTGTCCTAAAGAAGAACAGGAGGAAGAATGTTTAAGAATGTTCCCAAAAGAGGAAACAGAGCGTACAGACACTTAGGGGTGGGGAGAAGGGATTCTGCGTTTTGCTTCTGGAAGGTTCCATCCTGTACCCAGCCTTCTTTGCAATTAAGTCAGCCCCAGGCTCCTTCCTCCCTCTGGTCTGACACCATGGTGGCACAGCAACCAGGAACGGTCAGGGGGCATCAGACAAGCACCCCGGGGCAGGCGCCGTGGGCTGCTGTCCCTCGGCCGTGACCGTTTCCTCCTCACTGGCAGGACCCTGCAACGCCGTGAAAAGTGACTGGGTAGGTCGCGCCAAACCCACCTCCTTCCCAGTCGCCTTGCCAGCCCCCCTCGCAGCTACGGGCAGCCAAGTGACCCGGGCTGCCGACTGGACCTGCGAAAAGCCTTCGGGGGGCTTCTAGGGAAGCTTTTGGTTTTAAATAAAAAATATTAAATGGCAGTTCGGGGCCCTGCCAGCCGCTGAGAGCCGAGCTCCCCACACCCTCGGTCCGGGGGACGCGCTGTCGGCACCAGCCCCAGCAAGGCATTTTTTCACGTTTTCCCCTCATGTCCCTCCGTACCGCAGTGCTCTGTAGGTGGGCTCCACGGCACGCCTTTCGATATGCTTCTGTCTTTTATGATGATGATGATGATGATGATAAAATGTACGTCACTTAAAATTTACTATTTTAACCACTTTTTAAGTGGCATCAAGTACATTCACATTGTTGTGATACCATCACCACTATCCATCTCCAGAACTGTTGTCACCTTCCCAAACTGAAACTCTGTCTCCTTTAAACACCAACTCCCCCTCCCCCCTGCCCCAGTCTCTGGCAACCACCTTTCTACTTTTCTGTCTCTAATGAATTTGACTATTCTAGGTACCTCATACAAATGAAACACATCTGTCTTTTTAAAAATACAGAGTTGTATGTATACATGCATTTTAAGTTTGCATATTATTCTATGGATATTGTGGGGTTTTCTTCCTTTGCTCACTACTATTTCAGATCTACCCCTGCTGTCAAATGGCATGGGTCGCCCCCATCTGCGGGTGACAGAGGCTTGGGTCAGCTCCACCGCCCCCTAGTGGTCCCAGGTGTGCTTATGGGGCATCTGGGGGACAAGTGGGTTTCTACCTGGGCCCTTCAAGTCCCTGCCTGGCACCTCCAGAATGACCCAAATTAGCTCAAGGTGGTCCCTGTCCCCTTCCCACCAGCACGGCCCTGTTCACAGCCCCTGGCAAGAATAGAGATTCAAGTCCAGAGAAAACCCCAAATGCATCCTCAATTTTCTAGCCCATAAATCAGGTACACTGCTTTGTGTTTGACCTCCACTGACTCTAACTGATGCTTGTTTTTTAAACTATGGCTGGAAATTTCCAGGATTTTACGGAGAAAGGACAGGCAGGTCACACCTGACAATGTCCTGTCAGACCTAATCAGGCCACCTAATGGATTTTAGCCCTTTAATTGCTGGTTTGCAAATAGATGCTAATTAAGTCAGGCAGACAGCACCTCGGCTTGGAAACAGTTTTTAGCAGATTGAAGCCAGGAATATATTTCAAAGTGAGAAAAGGATGTTTCTTTAATCTCTGACTTTTCCCCAGTAACCCTGGGAACTAGAACGTGGGCTGGGTGTTAAGACCGGGTTTGAGTTCTCGGTGGGAGCCTGCACTATATCTGTCTGCTGGCCTTGTTTCCTCCTACAGCCGTGGAGCACGGGCTGCGACTAAGGAGGCAGCATGTAAAGCACCTACTATGATGCTGGAGATGTGCACCTGATACCCCATCCCTGATCCATACACCGCGCCCAACCTCCAAATTTAGGGAAAGCAGGAGCCCCCTATTTTTCTCTCCCAAGCCTCTCTACATATCTAAAACCTGCCCACATAACCCAAGAATTCTTCAAGCAGCCTGCAGCCATGTGCCCAACACCATGCGAGGCTCTTCAGTACTCCTCCCCACCGGAGACCGTGGGGCGGGGGCCACAAGGAGACTGCGGGATGGGGAGGGGCCGAGCTGAAGGGAGTGGGCCGGAGCAGCCGGTCCCTCAGTCCCGGAAGGCCTGTCCCGTAACACTCTAGACGGTGTGGGACCCCAAGTGAGGTCCTCACCACCTCCAGTGTGTGTTCTTCGTGGGCCCCTCTTGGAGTAGGCACAGCTCAGAGTTTGCATCCAGCCTCTCTGAGCTTTCATGGGAGGTGAAGTAACAAGAGCATGAAGCCCCACAGGACAGGAACCTTTTGTCACATCTGTTCACAAGCGGACCCCAAGGGCCTGGAACAGCAGTTGGCACCCAGCAGGTGCTCAGTTATTGCCTGTTGAATGAATGAAGCTAACCTTTGCTGGGCATTCACTGTACACTCTCCAGAGATTACCTCATTCAAGCCTTGAAATACCTCTTTTTTACAGATGAGGAAACTGAGGCACTGAGAGGTCAAGCCATTTGCCCAAGGTCACATGATGTGGCAATCTCAGGCAGGGAGGGACTTGGGACTCTGGTTACCAAGCACATCAGCAGCATTCAACAGACCAGGTGCCATTCTGCCCCCTGTCACCCTCCACGAAGAGAATTCACCTGGCCTATTGTCAATTCCTGGCAATTCCTCAACAGCCAGGCCTTGGGCTCACACCTCTGCATATAAACCCCCAGCAACATACCCTTCTTCAGTGCACCTGACTGCACCTGCAGCCCAGGCTCTGGGCCCCTGTGGGCATCGCCAGCCCCATCTCCCTCCTAGGCTGCCCAGGCAGGGGAGGAGAGTCAGCCCCGCCAACCAGGCCCAGCCCAGCAGCCACAGCTCACCATGTGGCCTGACCTCAAGCTACCGACTCCTTTGCAGAGAAGGCCAGAGCCTCCAATCTCACCTGCCAGAAGGGGAGGGCTCATACCTGGGCCACCCTCCTCTCTCAGAAGGTCTCAGTCACCTCCAGAGGCTTACACTGGCTCCAGCCCTGGCCTGGCCTGGCCTGTGTGGGGCTGAGGCCTCCACAGTGGGCTGTCCCAAGGCTGGAAGGAAGTACTCTTTTAAATGTCTGCTTTGGGGTATAACACAAAAAATATATACATATGGAGTGCTCAAAATTTTTTTATTGATGAGGTAAGTGATCAAAAATGTTTGGAGGCCACAGATTTAGGGGAGACCTATTGCCCTGTCCGAGTTTCCAGGTGGTGTTGTATAGTAACAAGTTAGCACAAACTTAGTGTCTCAAAACAACACAAATTTATGATCTTATAGTTCGGGTGGTCCCAAGTCTGAAATGAGTCTCACTGGGCTAAAGTCAAGATGTCTACAGGGCTATGCGCCTTCTGGAGGCTCCAGGAGAATCTGTGTTCTGCCTTTGTCCATTTCGGGAGGCTGCCCGTGTTCCCTGGCTCTGCTTCTGATGTCTCTACCGCGATTCCAACCCCTGCACACCTCATGAGGACCCTCATGACTCCACCACTGCGCCCACCCGGAAAACTCAGGATCCTTAACTCAATACCATCGGCCAAGTCCCTCTTGCCACGGTGACACACTGGATCCCCTCAGGTAATGTCTGCACGTGCACAGCATCCTCCCAACGGACACCCCTCAGATCTCATCTCTGCACCAACCTCTCCCTAGAGCGCCAGCCTCAAACAGCCAGCAGCCCCTGATGTCTGAGCGCAGCCCTGAGTCAGTGTGTCCCTTACTGCTCTCTCGCTCCACCCCGCACCCCCCAGGCCCAGACGCTGCTCCACCCAGCCAGAGCTCACTCCAAGGCCCGGGAGTGCTTCTCCACTCCTCCTGCCCGTGGTCTGAGCCGCCCCCACCTCCTCCTGGGTGGAAATGCCTGACCGACCTCCTGCTCCCATCCTGTCCTGTTCTCCACAAGCAGCCAACATGAGCACCCCCTGCCTCACGGCCCCCACCTGCTTCCCTAGCAAAGGCAAAGACTCAACCTTTCGACCACCTCCTGGGTCCAAGCCATTTGGACCTTCCTCATCTTGAGCTTCCCAGGCTCCCACACAAGGCCCTTTCTGCTCCTCAACAAGACACACCCATTTCTACCTCAGGGCCTTTGCACATGCTGTTCCTCCTGCCTGGAACGCTCATCTACCTCCTCCCATGATGCAGGTGATGTCACCTCAGAGAGGCCTTCCCAGACCAGGCCTTCTGAAGTTGCACATCCCCCATCCATGCCACCTTATTTTATTTCTTCAGGGCATGATCTGACAAGTAGATTCACCTGTTTATTTGAATACTGATTGTCTCCTTCAACTAGAATATCAATTCCATGAGGGTAGGACTTTGCCTGTCTGTCACTGCTGCCTCCCCGGGGCCTGGCACACAGTAATGCTCCAAAAATGTACACTGAGTGCTATGGGTTGAATTGTGTCACCGCAAAACTCACATGTGGAATTCCTAACCCCCAGTACCTCAGAATGTGACCTTATTTGGAAACAGGGTAATTATAGAAATAATTTGTAAGATGAGGTCATACCGGAGTACGGTGGGTCCTTAATTCAACATGATTGGTGTCCTTACAAAAAGAGGAAATTAGGACACGGACACACACACAGGGTAAAGGCCGTGTGAAGACCAGGGTTCTGCTGCCACAAGCCAAGGAACTACCAGAAGCTGGGAGGAAGGCCTGGAACAGCTCCCTCCCTAGCACCTTCAGAGGGAGCATGGCCCTGCTGACACCTTGACCTTGGACTTCTAGCCTCCTGTGAGAGAAAACATTTCTGTTGTCCTGAACCACCCAGTTTGTGGTACTTTGTGACAGCAGCCCCAGCAGACCAACACACTCAGTGAATGAGTGAACAAATGGACTAGCTGGTCTCGGACTCCAGCCTGGCCGCCTCCAACCCTGTGTCCACTTCACTGCCAGAGAGATCATCCAAGTTAAGAGACCATCTCTCACTTTTCAAAATTATGTTACGGTTCCCTCCCCGCCATCTGCAGAACCCAAACTCCACAGCACAGAAAGTGAAGCCCTGCACAGAATATTCTGACCCCACCTAATTTTCTAGACTCATCTCCCCTGCCTCCCCCAAGCTCCCTGCATCTACAGAGGCTGCTCACCTTGGCCAGAATATCTCATTCTTGACCATGTTTCAAGGCCTTTAAGCCTGCTGTCCCCCGCTGCCTGGAATGTTCTCTTCCTCAAATCCTTCCTAAACACTCCTATACATTCTTCAACACCCAGCTCAAAAGAGCTCCTCTGCGAAGGCTTCCCAGCACTCATTCCCCACCCCTCAGAGTGCACTAACTTCCTGCTGTGCCCCCAAAGCCCTTGGTCAGCCTCTTAGGCCACCACCAGTAGCTCAGGGACTGCTTGTGTTCAGCTCTGTCTTGGCCAACAGGCAATGAGCTCCCGGAGAGGGCAGACACCTTGTGTTTCTCATCACTGACACGGTGCCCAGCACAGGCCCGCGAGGGGCACCCACTGGGGGCTTGTTTCACAGGTGACAGAACAAAGCACAGTAGGACTCTGTGGTTTTACTATTTATGTCTGACCCCACTCATTCATTCACCAAATGCTCAAAGCACTTGGAGTACGCACGAGACCCCTCACCATCTGCAGCCCCTGCCAGTGGCAGCCCCAGGCCTGGTCCCTGTCCCAGCCCCTGCCCTCCCAAGGGGCTTTGTGTCTTCTACCTGGGGCCCCCTTCCTAAGCTTAGCCCAGTGACCTTGAAACAGGAAAGCAAAGAAGATGCTGTATTTTCCAAGGACATTCTCTTCTGTCCACCACACACACACCCCCCACTGTTCACACCACGTGGACTCAGACAGCATAAAATTACCACACAGCACAGGGCTCACCATGGTCCCTGGCACACAGTAGGTGCTCAATAAATGCCATGTGAAGGGAAAAGAACACACCCTGCACAGCCTCCACCCCCATGATTCCCCAGCAGACACCCTATTTAGTGGGTTATCCACTTCATCCACCTCCAAGGCACCCAGGCCCCCTCTGAGGGGTGAGGGCTTGGTGCTCCGGACCCCATCTGCCCTCTAACTTCCAGTCTCCCGAGTCCTGGGCAGATGAGAGAGTGGAGTCAGTAGTCTCACCACTCTGCAGTACCAAGGGTAGAAGTTGAGGTCCCAGCACCTACTGCCCCTGCTGTGCTCTCTGCCACCCAGTGGTGGCCAGAGGGCATGCCAGCCTCCGGCTCCCAGGTGGCTAAACCCATCATTACCCCAGCTCCTGCCACTCCCTGGTGGGTGATGCAGGAACACCGGGGCCACCTTCCAGGAGCAGCTGAACCAGGTAAACCCTTGGGCATTAGGTAGAAGTAGGAAGCTGGTGCTTCCAGATGCCCCAGAGGCCCCCGGCCACACCCCAGGAGCAGGCTGGCTTGGTTGGGACAGCCCTGGCTCAGGTGCCCTGGCTACCCATGCCACACCCAGAATGTGCCAGGCCATGACCAGGCTTTGACCCCTACCCCAGTCCACAGCATCGGCAGTGGTGACCCATTTTCCTGCCCAGACATAGGAGGGAAGAGGCCAAGCAGGAAGAACCAGGCACCTGTACACACCCCTTTCGAAGACTCTGTGATCACAGGAAAAGCCGTGGCTAATCACTTCACATGGTCCTCACTGCAGCGCATTATACAGATGTGCTGGGGAGGGGAACGGACCAACCAAATCATCTTGGCTTTCCAAGGGGTGGAAGCAAGACATGAACCCAGCGCTGTGTGGCCCGGAGCCAGGCCACCAGCCTGCACACTCCACAGGCTCCCTGCAGCTCCCCTGCTCAGCGTTGAAGGATTTTAGGCAACCATCCCACCCAGTTCCCTGCAGGAAGCCTGACCCCACAGAACCTGGAAGTTGGGCTGATGTAACACAAAGAGCACTGAACCGGTAGTCCAGAGGCTTCGGTCCAAGTCCCAGGTCCACCACAATCAGTACCAGCCCCTTCCCTGTTTGGCCTCAGTTTCCCCACCTGGCCAACCCCAGGGTTAGGTCTGGCTCAGAGGGTCTCTAGGGCCCTTTCTGCTCGGACAGGACTCTGGATCAGGGGTTCCCCTAGTCTTTGCTTTCCCTGGACCCCCAACTCATGCGCCTCAAAACTTGAGGCAGCCTGTTCACGTGGGTCCTAACTCCAAAGACACAGCGAATGTCCAGCCGCCCACGGGGACAGCGAACTGGCCACCCGTGCGACCCCCAGCTTCACTCTTGGGGTTCGGGCGGAGGCCAGGAGTGGGGTGGTCTTTGACGGCCGAGCCCTCGGGTGGGGGGGCCGTGAGCTGTCCACTGGGGGGCCACCTAACAAAGAGGAGGCGACCCGTGGCCCCGGAGTCCCTTGTCCTCGCTTCCGTCGAGGGCGCCTACCTTGCGCCGTCTGGGCAGCACCCCCGGGGCCACCTGGGGCGGACGCGCAGGGAGCGGGGGCCTTGGCGTCCGCGGGGAACTGGAGGGCGCGACCCGGCCCCCTGCATCCGTCGGGACTCAGCATCCCGCGGTCCGAACGCCGCGGGGACCGCGCTGGGGCTGAGCCTCGCGCCCGACCCCGGCCCCGCGAGCGCACATGCGCCCGGCCACGACCCCGCCCACCGCGCCCCCTTCCCGCTCCCCCTTCGCGTTCCCCCCGGGGCCACTGACCATAGTGACCGGAGCCGCCGGGCCAGGTCCCGCCCCAGCGAGGAGCGATCCGGTGCGGGAGGCTGCCACGGGAAGCGCTGGCCGGCTCCGCCGTTGGGTCGGGTGGCGGGGGCCTCGAGGGCGTGGGGGCGTGAGGCGAATACACCCGACCGCTCCGCAAACCAAAGGTTAGCCCTCCACTGTGTCCCAGCAAGACTCACGCCCCGTGATTGACGTCGGAAGCGAGCAATCAGAAGCCGGGACACAGGACGTCACAGAAAGTGGGTGGGACTTCATGCGCCTCCAGCCTATGCTTTAGGGTCCTTTTGACAGGATGCCGCCCCCTTTTAAAGACACAGAAAGCTTTTAACTAGCAAAGGAGTTAGCGCAACCCAGAAATACAGGTCCGTATAAGGCTGAAGGGCTTTTGAGCAAAACTGCAAATTGAAGTCTTCTGAAAGATTAGCTGGCCCTCCTTAATTCATAAACAAGGTCACATAAGTATAGTGTGCTCAAGATCAGAGGACAGGCACTTAGGGAACACGTGTCCAATGGCATTAAGTTACTCGCCTGATCCTGTGTAGCTTCTAAATAATATTTTACACCCTTCCAACTCATGAATCAGTAGGTTGCCACGCACCCAATTAATGTTTGTTGAATGAATGAATTTCCAGGATCGTTGACTCTGTGGCTCTGGAATTGTAGGGAGATATATGTGTATATATGGTACAGACCGGGAAGCAGGTCTGGGTGACTCACCTGGCGTACAAGCTCGTTATTAGTGGACACCAAACATAGGAATATATATCATTCGAACATTCATTCACCAGCCTTGACCCCTAGAGAAGCTGCTTGGGGTGGCGGAGCGAGTGTGTGGGGAAGGGGGCTCCAGTGTGATGCATGCACCTGCTTTATAAGCATTATTATTTCCACTGAGCAATTCCCCTCCCCGCCCCACCCTTACTCCGCCTGCCCCAGGCACCAGGCTAGGCTCTTGGGCACACAGACATCTGTGTCTTCCAAGCGTGTATTGTGTACTGGGTGGAGAGCATGGAGTCTGTGGAGGCTCAAGGAGGAGTAACAACAGCAGCTGACAGTTATGCAGAGTACTTACTAGGTATCAGGCACTGTCCTAAACTCTCAACACATCCAGTATTATCTTGCTTAATTTTCTCACAACTAGTTTATGGGGGTAGGTCCTGTTATTATTATCCCTATTTTACAGATGTGGAAACTGAGGCACAGAGAGATTAAGTTCCTTGCCCAAATTCACATAGCACACAGTGGGATTCAATCCCAGGCAGTCTGATTCCAGAGCTGGTTTTGAATTAACTCTGAACATGATTACAGGGGCCGCGTACCTCGACATGTCTATTTGCTTTTGGAGAGTTTCTGCTCTTTTGGTTTTTACAGCCGAGGAAGCCAGAGAAGTGACAGGAGCAGTCCAGTGCTGCTGTGCTAAGAAGTGGCACCGCTGTGCTGGACGCTTAAATTTCTGACTCCTCATGCAGTGCTCGCTCCGGGCCAGGCTAGGCTTCCCTTGGTGGAGGAATGACTGAGCCAGGTTCCGTGGGATATGCTGCGGGGTATAGGTAAAGAGTCTTTCCAGCCGAAGCTTCGCGAAGCCCTGAAGCTGGGCCAAACTGAACCCCGAGCCCTGGGCCCACTCTCCTCCCCTCGTCGGGCCCAAGCAGTTCCAAACCAAGCCGGCACTGGCATGTGGGAGGAGCACTGGGCTGGAGTCTGCAAGGAACCCCGGGCCCATGGCTCTGGACTCTGCTGCTCGCTACTGTGTGGGCGCAGGCAACTCCCAGGCTATCTCTGGACCTCTGGCTCCTCACTCAATGAGAGGGTTGGGCCATCTGGCTGGTTAAAAAATCATTTTTTAAAAATACTTTTGGTAGTGAAGCCTTTAAACAAAAACAAAAACATGATCTTACCCTGAATCTCAGTGTATGTGTAATGAAGTCTTTCCTCTGCTGCAGCTTGTATTAGCAAGGAAAAATGTAATCTCTTTAGTTCATAACCAGGACTCTCCCTAAAACCTGGTTAGAAGAGAGAAAATGTTTCAGAAAAGTCCAGTTGGTTTTCAAGCTGGGACTGAGTTGAAAATGTGAACAGTCCCTTTAGGGCTGCCCCATGGCCGGGGAGGAACATGTTCTGTCTGTAATGAATTGGCTCCCCTCTTGCTGCACCCCTTCCACCTGTGTCTAGGTGTGTGGGCGGAGGGGTCAGGGAATGACAGCTGTGGCTTCGCAGGTCCAGAGAAGAGTGAGGCCTCCGGCGTCCTGTCCTCCAGCAAAGGACCTGGGCACCTGGGTGCTGGATGCCCCAGACTTTGGCGATGGTCTGGCCTTTCTCAGGCTGGTCAGACCCAGGACTCTCCCAGGTTGACCGCACCCCACTGTCTGCAATGTGGCCCTGGCCCACTTTTCTCATCCCTTCTGTCCCCGACTTCCTCGCTTCGCCAATACACAAGCTTGAGAGGATGGCCTCGGGTGCCCAGAGCCTTCCCACGCTTTCCCGGCCCTGCACATCTTCACTCCTCCTGGAATGCACTTTCCACAGGCTCTACTTGTCAGATGCCACCCACCCTTCAACTGCTGGCTCCTCCTCCATGAGGCCTTCCCAGATTGCCCAGTTGGTCACGAATCCCTTTGAATTTCCACACCATCTCTGTCCTCCTTTGGTGCTGATCCCTTGCTACTGGGATTTGGAGGGGGCAGTAGGACATGGTAATTATGAGTGTGGGCAGTGGCATCAAACATACTCATGTCACCATCCCCATGGCATCAATCCTTGAACAAATCATACCCCTCTGAGCCTCGGTTTCCTCATCTGTGAAGTGGGGATGTTCATTCCTGTCTCAAAGATTAAGTGAGACGGTTGTGAAAAGCACCTGACACTATACTTGGTCTCTAGTGCGTGCCCAATAAACGCGGGCTTTGCGTGGTGGATGTTGGGGCCTGAGTCTTGTACTCGTGGGCTTCTGTTAGCCAGTGTGGATTTTCACATGGCAGGGAGGAGCGCCAGGGAGGTTTGTGCCTGGGTGCCTGAAGGGGGTCGTTTGCCCTGTCTCCAGGCCAACGGCGTGAAGCTATGATGGAGGGATTTCAGGCAGCCACGTTCATCTTCCTGATGCTCTTTGCCCCGTGCTACTTCATTCACTTGACAATGATTTCCCCGCCCTGAAGGCTGCAGGCGGGGCGCTCTGCAGGAGGACCAGGTCCCCCAGGACATAAAGCGCTTCACCTCCGTGCAGAGTACAGGCTCAGCTGGCACTTTGAGTTTCCCTGCTGGATGTCATCACTCTACTGCTGTAATCTTAAGCTGGAAAACTTGCTGAGGTACAAATTCGGGCGTTGTTTCACTGCTGAAGAAGATCAGAAGGTAGAAGAGCTAGAAGTACCTCCACCCACTCCCCACTCTGGGGAGTCAGTGGCTGCCCTGCTCCCACCCTAGTGGTGAAGTTGAGAATGAGGCTTTTGTTTTTCAGAAAAGAGGATCTTTCTAGGAATTACGATGGGCTTAGTGAGAATAGAGAATGGGGAGTGGATCTGCTGACTAGGGAGAATTTTCAGGAATCTGGGAAGGGAGGAATCAGGTGTCCCAGAACAGAGGAGACTCCTAGTGCAGAACAGGTCACTGCTTACTCACACATCACTTGTTGGACCCAGAAAGGAAAAGCCTGTATCATGTGCGGGAGCTCAGGCCCCTTTGTCCTTCCCTTTGAGACACACCTTTGGGCAAGGGTGTAGCAACAAGACCAAAGACATTCATGCAACAGTCCACAAAGATTTATTGCACATCTATTATGTGATGGGCACTGATGATGCACACCACTGCACAAAACTGACAAAAATCGCTGCCCTCACTCAGCTTACATCCTAGGAGGGAGGTGACCTTTAATTATTCTGCACTGAATAAGTTGCCCAGGATCATGCCAGCTCAATGGGGTTAGGGAGAGGATGGGGAGGGAGTCCCCCAAAATAATTGAGATTTGGTTTTCTGCCAGCACCAGGAGATGGGACACACAGTGAGAGTGCATTTTAGTTGGGGAGAAACCAAAGGACTGTGGTATTTCTGGGATCCTCAGAGAGGACCCCAGAGAGGAGGCATGAGAGGCTATTTTGGATTTTCCAATGTGAGGCAAGAAAATCTGGAGGCAAAATAATTTTATAAGACCAGGTTAGGACCATGTCACACCTCCTCTTTCAGTTTAAATGTGACCACACCCCCAGAGGGTAAGTAGACAGGCCAATTTTCCAGCCAACCACCCATCTGTGGGTGCCCCAGGGCCTGGATTTTGAAAGCTAATGTTTCTCAGTTCAGATACCCCATGCAGCCTCCTGGGCTGGGCAGGAAACAGTCTCTGGCTTCTATGAGAGGAGAAGCATTTGCTGTGGTTTACAAAAAACCACAGCCAGTGGGAGGTCCCTGGGCTTGGAGAGAGCTGCCCATCCCAGCCCATCCCAGCCCATCCCAGCCCATCCACATACTCTTTGGTGGGGACAGAGAGCCCCTCTCCCAAATGGAGCTGGAACATGTCCTGGAAACGAGACCTTGGGAAGGTTACATGACCTCTGCAATCAGTAGCATCCAAATGGCCCCAGGGACACCCCCCCACACCTGCCTCCTGTGTTCAAGTCCTTGGGTAATCCCCTCCCTTGAGTGTAGGCTGGACCTAGTGACTTCCTTCTAACCAATAAAGTACAACCAAAGTGATGGAATGTCATTTCTGAGATTAGGTCCCCAAAAGACTGTGGCTCTGGCTTGCTAGCTCTCTGTCACTTTCTCTCTTATTTGTTGTAAGCCGCTCTGTGGAAAGATCCATAGGCGAGGAGCTGAGGGAGACCCTCGGCCAACAGGCAAAGGACTGAGGCCCTCAGTCAAACCGCCCGTGAGGAGCTTCATCTGCCCACAGCCACGCGAGTGAGCTTGGAAGCCGATTCTCCCTGGTCAAGCCTTTAGGTGAGACCACAGCCCCGGTCGACAGTTTGATTAAAGCCTGAGCCAGAGGACCCCCCTCAACCATGCCCAGATCCCTGACCCACAGGAATAAGAAGAAGATAATAAATGTTCACGGTTTTGCTAAGTTTGGGGGTAATTTGTTGGGTGGCATTACGTGACTAATATGGCCTTTCTTGCTCTCAGTGTCAGCCTTCTCCTGTGGGACGTGAGTTAATTTGCTCACCTCTCCGGGTGATTGTGCGGATGACCACAGCCTTGGGGTCACTTCCCTCAGCTCCCACTTGAGCTCCCAGAGGAGGTGAGTTTTGAGCTGGAGTCTGAGCTGGGTGAGTTGGAGGAGGTTTAATTTGTCCTTCTCTTCCCCGACCCCACCCTTTCTTAGCACGTTGTTATTGTCCGTCCTAGCATTTATCACAATTTATGATTATTCATGTGTCTCAGTCCCACCTACTAGATGGTAAGCGCCAAGAGGGCAAGAACTAGGTACCACAGTACGCTGAGTACAAGCACAGTGCCTGGCACGCAGTAGGTGCTCGAGAAAATGGCACTAAATGGATGAGGGAGAGGACTCAGCCAAGGCTAATTACAAAGCCTTAGACATAGAGGGGACAGCACTGGTGAAGATCCTGGGAGGGAGCCGGGTGAATGAATTCTGGAAACAATCTGGATGGAACTGGAGACCATTCTTCTAAGTGAAGTATCCCAAGAATGGAAAAACACCACCACATGTACCCACTATTAAATTGCAACTAACTGATGAGCACACAAGTGCACAGAGGGAAGTAAAACTCAGTGGAAAGCAACTGCGGGGGGCAGGGGGGAGGAGAGGGTAGGGGAATAAGGCAACTGAATGGGTACTATGAACACTATTTGGGGGACGGGCACACCCATAGCCAGGACTCAAGTATTACAAAAACAATCCATGTAACCTAGAACATTTGTACCCCCTCAATATTTTGAAATTTTTTTAAAAAGTGGAAACAGAAGACCAGGAAGGAGGCTGTTATAGTGGTCCAGGCCAGAGATGGGGGTGGCCAGGACTAGGCAGGGGCACAGAGATGAGCACAAAATGGACAGTATCCAAGAGGCGGGGACATCGACAGGACTTGGTGTTGGGCTGGGTGTGGAGCTGCAGGAGAGAGAGGGCCTAGGCAGGCGCCGAGGTTCCTGCCTGCTCAGCCAGATGGACGGTGGAGCCGGACACCGAGACAGCACAGCCTCTGTTAGACTGAGCAGAGCTCGAAGCCTGAGTAGAGTCCCCAGATACCATCTCCCAGAACATGAAAAGTGGAAAAGTTCAGGGCTTTGTGATCTCTGGAAACTCCCCAGGCCCTGGGAGAGCAAAGCTCAGAGAAGCCTGGCCTTCCAGTGGTTGGTAAAAGCTTGAAACACGAGCCTGTGTTTACAGACAGTGGAGGGTTGGGTGGGTTGTAAGAGCTGCTCCTCCTCCGAGGTCCAGGGTCCGCAGTGCTCAGCCAGGCAGGACTTGAAGTGTAGCATAAACATGAGCAGCTTCCTGGATAATTGATTTTACTCAAAAATTTTTACAGGGACGAAACATGACTTTTGTACTAGAGCAAAGTATTACGAAACAGAATGCAAATTCACTTGTACAAAATTTTCAGATGAAACACAAAACAACAAAGAAATTCTGGGCTTCCCCTCAGGCCTGTGTGCCAGGCCCCTGAAGGTCCAAATTCATTCTCTGCCATCAGGGATGTGTGGGGGAAAGCTTGAGAAGCTTTGATCAGGCAAATCACCCTAGCCTTACAGTCAGCCAGACATGGGCTCTGCCACCTGTTTTCTGTGTGACCCTGGGCAAGTTACTGTACCTCTCTGAGCCCTTGTTTCAGTTTCAGTTGCCCTTGAAAGACCCTGCCTCTCCCAGGAGGACTCCAAGCAGTTGTTGCTCTCAGAAGGGCTTTCTGACTCTGTCATAATTCTCACCTTTTTGCCACTTGTGTAAGGAAAATTAAAATTTGTTTCATCTTCTAGGTGGCAGCATCTTGCCTAGAATAATTTCTTGTGGGAATTCACAGGAAATGGAAAAAATTAAAATCAGTCAGTGCAGGAATAAATAACCATGGGGACCCCCCTCCCCATAGCAAGTGCGGGACATGACAGCAAAATTCCAATTGTGTAAAGGTCTTAGATCAACTTTTCAAAATCTTTTTAAATGATACGCTACACTACCCTGTGTGGAAGAAAAAAAAGAAAATTGAAGAGCGCCCATCCCATCCTCCATCAGCCAATTTCAGAGATATCACGAGACCTGATTTTCAGCCAGAGCCCTCAGATCCCTTCTCTAGAGTTGGTGATGGTTTATCCAGGCACTGTGAATAATCTAACACAGAAACTTAAATATATATGTGTATGCGCGCGCACACACACACACCCCTGTCTCTAGGGGGCCCTCCCTGGTTTCTAGCTCTTCCCATCCCACCCATCCAACTGCATGTGTTAAAGGCCAGTGGGGCCAGGGGGCCTGAGGGGCTTGAAAGGGCCCTATGGCCTCTTCAACTGCACCCAGCCCAGAGCAAGTTCTGCTGGCACTAGCCTGGGCTTGAGTCCTGAGGCCCCCTCCTCCCACGTTCCTTGGCAGCAGCCCAGGGTGACTAGTGACGGAATTCCTGTGATTTATGATGCTGTAGAGGCGGGGAGAGAGGGAGCTGTTCCCCCAGTAATGCCCCTGGAAAACCCATAAACACTTGGCTGGCTTCATAGGACTCATCTGGGTGGCACTGGAGAGGTGGCTCATCCTGGGAGGTGGTGTGGTCCCAGGCATCCATCAGCTCCTGTACATGGGACATGGATAACCCTGAGGGCCATTCTTCTGCCCCCCTCAAATAACCCTCACTTTTGACTCCTATGCTTTCCTTAACATTTTCACTTAGAGATTCACTTCTTTGCTTAAGACTTTCATTCATTCATCCATTATTTATTCTGCAATTATAAGGATGTATTTATCCAACACATACTGAGGGACTATTCTGTGCCAGGATCCACACCTGGGTGCTGGGATATGTGGTTAAGACAAAGCCTTTCTTCTTGAGAACTTCTCCTTCCAGTGGGGGAGATAAAAGTGTAAACAACTAAGTGACAACTATGAGAAGGCAGGTGCCCTCAGGAGCCTTGCACGGGGTGGGGGTGGGGGGGGCTTCAAGCTCTACTCTGTCTGTCTGGGGCAAGGGCAGCTGGGAAGGCTTCATGGGGGAGGTGAGGCTGGAAGTGGCCGGGGAAGAGAGGTACAGGAAAAGGACCATTGGGACAGAAGGACGGAAGGAAACTCACCCAAAGCACATGCAGGCCCGGAGCTCCTCCTGCCCTGGTCCTGCAGCTTGGGTGTGGGCTGGGAGTGGCAGGTGGGCAGCAGCAGGCCTTGCTCCCCTCGGTTCACAGTCCCTGCGGCGGAACCCCTGGGTGATGCCAGCCACCCTCAAGTCACTTCCTCACTGGAGGGCGATGCCAGACTCACCTCAGAGCAAGCAACACCAGCTCTTTCAACCTTTACTGTGCACACAGACCACCGGGGTCTTGCTAAAATGCAGATTCTGCCTTTCTCACCGGCTCCCAGGGGTTACCCGTGGTGCAGGTCCTCGGCTCACACTTGGAGTGGCAGGGATCGACGCTGCACACTCCTTCCTTGATTCCTCCTGGAAACATCACCCAGATGTGCGCTGGAGCCATCAACCCTGCCTCTGGCTGATGATTCGCTATCGTGATCCCTTCAGCCTACAGTGGCTGAGAGCACCGACTCTGAAAGGAGACAGACATGGGGCCTGTCCCCTGGGCTGAGCCACCCCTGCGAGCTTGCAGCTCCTGACTGCCAACCGCTGCCTGTAGGCGACAGTTGTTCAGTTTGGAGCCCGAGGCACTGGTGTCCCGGCTCAGCCACTGACCGGCCGTGCGACCTCGCACAAGCCACGGGACCGTCCTGAGCGGCAGCTTCCTCCTATAAAAGGGAGCTAGGAAACCGGCGCTCCCCGGCTCACGGGGCGGGGGGTGACTGAGTGAGGCAGGGTGGGTGGCGAGCAGCACCCTGGTGCCCCGTCGGGAACCCAACTCATTCACCCGCCCCCGCCCCCGCCCCCGCGCCGAGCTCCCGCTCTGCGCCAGGCGCCCGCGGGTGCGGACAGTTAGAGGCAGAGGACACAGGGCGGCTGCCCTGAGCGTCCGCTCCCTCCGCAGCGCTGGAGAGCAGGAGGGGCCCAGGGCTCCCTCTCTGGACTCTGTGAATCCAGCGTCTCCCACGTGACTGACTCCTGCAGCCGCGAGTGAGGGGCAAGCCAGCTTTGGCACCAAAGGGCACAGAAACAGTGCCGGAGTCTTCTAGAGACTTCTATCAAGAGAAACGGGGGAACCTGCAGGTTTGGAGATGTTTGGGACATTCCCATGGAGTGTGAAGGCCAGGTTGGCATGTACAGTCTCCAAGCAACAACCTCCCAAGTGGCCCGGCCACTCCTGAACCAAGAGCAGGGCTGAGCAGGGCATCCGGCCCCCAGTGTGTGCAGCTAGGAGTGAGGGAGCCATGGCAAGGAAACCTCTTCCAGACGTTTCCTGTAATCCCTGTCTGGCCAACCTCCTTACCTGGAGAGTGCAACTCAGGTTGGGACACCAGGTTTTAAGGCTAGAGACCAATTGGACCTCCTCAGAGGGCAGGGGCCAGTGGCGGTAGCAGCAGGGGCGCATACAAGAACTAGAGTTGATGAACTTTGAGAAAATACAATATGCAGGGCCCAAGAACCTTGTCTTCAGAGACTTGAAAACAGTTATGTGGGTGAAGGATTTGATAATTAGCCTTGTTCTTGGGGACACCAAGGGTTAGTATCAGGGAGATGCCAAGAAGAGTTGGTTTCCAATTTTTGAATATTTTTTCTGGTTATAAAAGTTAAACACGCTCATCACAGAAACTTAGGAAAATATACAGAAGTATAAAGAAAATTTTAAAAAAGAGTCCTACAATGCAGAGCTAGCCACTGGTAACATGGCAGAGCAGAGTTCTTCACCACTGTTATGCACCCCAGCATTCCTGAGAGACACGGTTCACGCCCCGCAGGTGGACTGACTCCCCACGCAAGGGTGGTTCTTGGGCTGGAAAGAGCACGGAATTGGAACAAGTGTGCAGGTGTACCAGAGAGCTATAGCTATCATGCTGTCATAAATAACCTCAAACTTTCCCTGGCTTACAAGTGTAAGTGTTTATTTCTTACTCATGGGGCTGTGGGTTGGCTGAGGATTGAACGATGTAGGTTGATCCCAGCAGGTTGGGTACATGTCTGCTCCACGTCGAAACAGGGGGCTCCCTGAGGCCCGTTCTCTTAGTGGCCAGGCTCGCGGGTGGTAAGTGCACTGCACAACCATGCTTGAAGCCTCTGCTTGTGTCATAATCCCTGACATCTTATTGGTCAAAGCAAGTCACATGGCCAACCCCAAGTCAAGAGGTGCAGATGACTGCTCTGTCCCCCTGGAGACTCTGGCCAGGGTGCAGGTGTATACTGCTGCCACAGGGGGGTGGACACCGTGGGCCAATTGTTCAATCTACCACAATAGGTGGGTCTAATATTTGCTGCTCCCCTACACGGTCATGATTCTCCCACTTGGAAGCATTGCTTTGGTGTATTTCCTTCCTCTCTTTTATATATATAATATATATAATTTTTACTAAATTGAGTTATAGTCTACTTTTTCTAACCCCTAATTTTTGCCACTTAACTTTACACCCTATAGATATTTTTCCTTACATTGAATATTTTTGAAAACATGTGGCTGCAGAATCATAAAATCGTCAAGTTTTGGCATAATTTATTGATCTCCTCCTCTGGAATATTTAGGTTTTTCCAATTTGTACTTCTGTAAATAGCAATGTGATGAACGTCTTTGCACAGAAACTTGGTTGGCGTCTGTCACAGGCATTTCTCATTTCTGCTTGCTCAGTGCCAGGTCCCGCCTCCCTCTGATAACTGCACCCTGATTTCCCTTTGGGGGAACTGCCCCTCCCCTTCTGTCAGTCGGTGAAGTTCTTGTGGCACCCACCACTGGCTCTGGGGAATGACCTCTAGCTATGAGAGATATTCCATCTCATTAACGCTCAAAAACTGGACCCCCCAAGGTAGAGAGATTAGATCAGGAATGGACATGGAGCCTCAGCCTGGCCAATTAGTGATATCTAAAGAGCGGCACAGGACCCAAGGTGGTCCAGTCAGAGTGAGTCCTGGGACCTGCTCAGGAGTATCTGGGAACGGACATACTATCTTTACCTCTGATTTCAACCTCAGAGGGTGCAGGACTGAGGGTGCTGGTTTATGCTGAGCCTGAGGATAAAACTGAGATGTAGGTGAGCAGAGCCCAGAGACACAGAGAGATGATTCTGTCAACATGGCACTCCTGGTGACGCCTGTCTCAAGCAAGAATAGCTGCTCTTTCAGTTTCATAAGCCGAGGCATTATGTTTTTTTCTGAAGCTAAGTTGAGTTGAGCTTTCTATCACTTTGAACCAAATAGCTCTGGTTTTATTAACTGAAGTTCTTGAGCTGGAATTACAGTTGTCCCTTGGTATCCCTGGGGAATCGGTTCCAGGACCCCCTGAGGACACCAAAATGAACAGGTGCTCAAGTCCCTGATATAAAATGGCATAGAATTTGCATATAACCTATACACATCTTATACTTTAAATCACGTCTAGATTACTTATACCTAATACAATGTAAATGAAATGTGAACAGTTATTATACTGTATTTTTTTTACATTATTGTTATTTTTTATTGTTGTATTTTTATTATTTATTGTTTTTTGGGTTTTTTTCCCTGAATATTTTTGATTCAAGTTTGGTCGAATCCACATGTGGGACCCGTGGATACGGAAGGCTTACGGTACTAAACCAAAGGGCAAACACATTTTTTAAGCCTCTTGAGACTTCTTATCAAATTGCTTCCCAGACAGTTTATGCAAACACTTCCACGGTGTTAGCCTATTTCCAAGCATTAGTCCATTTGCTTAAATTTGTTTTGATGGGCAAAAATTATATGGTTGAAATATTTTTCATGTTTATAGGCCATTTTAATTTATTGTGTGATTTGCTGAATATGAACAACCGGTGTCATTTTATTCTTTTACTTTGTAAGAGCTCTTTAAGTATCAAAAACATTGGTCCTTTTTCAAATTCCTCACCATTTCCCCCCATCTTATTGTCTTTAGATAATTTGATGTGTTCTGGAATAGATGAATTTCTAATTTTTATGTGGTCAAATTGTTTTGGGGTGTCACTTCTGTTGCTTTCATACTTTCAAATTCCTTCCCTATTGAAGGCCAGGTAAATATGGACCAGAGCTTCTTCTTTTTGACATGCAGATGCCCAGTGTTTCTGTGATTTGAGAGCCATCTGCATTGAAACCACTTGGGAGCTTGTTAAAAATTCAGACTTCTGGGCCCCATCCCAGAATCACAATTTCTGAGAATAAGCCCTAGGTCTCTTCCAGGATGGTCTGTAGGAAGAATTTTCCAATACTTGAAGTTGCTTAAAGCTGGAATTCATTGGTGGGTAATGAGCTCTTGCTCTCAGAAAATATCCAAACCCTGGACCGTTGGTGTCCTGGGGTCCCAGGGTCCAGCTGGGAGGTCAGATTAGATGACATTTCATAAGATGCCTGAACCAGTGCTTTTACCCTCCAAATGCACTCAAAGGCCTTTCTCCAGCTAACATGGAACCTAAGAGGAAAGTGCTTTAAAGGTACAAGGTCAGGGCAGAAAGGTCTTTCTGTTTGACAAAGAACCCAGAAAAGGCAACCCCCCACATTCTGGTACATTCCAGCAGTCTGAGATAGCTGCATCACTAAGTGCAGGCCCTGTGTGTCCAGTTCATGGTCCCAGCTCCCCAGATACTCAACTGCTGGCTGCAAATTTAGACTGAGGGCCAGGCCACTGCCATACCAGGCATCTGTTCTAATTGTCCTCTCCCTGAGGAGTGTTACAAAAGGTCTGAACTAGACGTACAAAAACACAACAGGTGCACAGCAGGAGGGTGACAGGGGACAGAAGGGCATAGAGCCCTCACAGACACAGCCAGCAAGCCAGAGAATTGCACCCTGGGCAGAGAAGGCAGTGCCCTGTCCAGCACCTCCCAAGGGGTCAGGCCCAGCCCATCATGCAGAGAGAGTGTTGAAGTCCAGGCAGGGGGCAGTTGGTGGTCACAGTGGAGCAGGGCCCAGCTTAGGCACATGGGATTTGCCGTTATTCTACAGCGGCGGTTCTCAAAGTGTGGTCCTGGGACCAGCAGCAACAGCATCACCAGGACTTTTGAGAAATGCAAATTCTAAGGCCCCAAAGCTCTGGGGGTGGGCCATACTTTGTGTTGAAACAAGCCCTCCTGATGCATGTTCAAATCTGAGAACCTCGGCCTGCCTCTCCACACGAGGGAAGGTTAATGGGGTACTCCTGTGCTCTTTGGAAAGAGTAAGAAAGAAACTGAGCGAGGCGTGAGTGCTGGGAGCGGCCTCCGGACGGGGTCCAACCCTCATAATGCGGCCCCTGGGGCCCCATGGTGGGCTCGGGCCGCCTTCTCAGACTGTTCATTGGGCTCTGTGTGCTCCGGCCAAACCGGAAGCCCCTATTCTGGTGATTTTGTAGCTTTTCTTGAGTCACCCTCTCCTCTTCCTTCTGAAATCGGAAGGCCTCTGAGATCAGAAACTTGGAACAACGGTGTTAGGTCGGAGCCGGGAGGAAGACACTCAAGCCTGAGACATAGCAAAACACCATTTATTCTGGGCACCTGGGTGCACATGGGTGGAGGCCGAAAAGAGCGTCCACCCCAAGGAGGGGAATGTGTTGCGTTTTATAGAAGGTTTGAATGAAAGTTTGGGGAGGGGGAGCTCTCTCTGGAACAGCTGCTTGTCTTTACAACCTCTGGACTCTCCAGACCCCTGTAGCTATTGCTGCACCTTCAAGGTGGCCCTTATCCGAGTTCTTTACCTGCCCCATTCCCCCTTCCATAGATTTTTAGATTTTTCAAGTTCCCACCCTGAGCAAGCCCAACAAATGGCTCCCTCCTGGCTCCCCCTTTTAAACTGCAGTACTCTTAAGTACTTCTTTATTATGTGTAGCTTCCCTGATTAATTCAGTGGCCAAGTCCTGCTCAACCCCTCACCCTCCCTCCCAACAGCACCTGGAACACAGCAGGTCCGCAGTGTCTTTTTTTTTTTTTTTTTAATTTTTTTTTTTAATTTATTTTTTAAATTTCAGAATATCATAGGGGTACAACACTTTGGCCATACACATTGCCCCTGTTCTGCCCGTGTCAGAGCCACAATCGTGGTCATCTCCCAAACTGTGCTCCCCACATCCATTCAGTGAGAGTTTTTCCCATCCCTTCTACCCCCGCAGTGTTTCTTGACTGAATGTTAGCAGCTTTGCCAAAACTCCCCTTTGAAAGTTAATTTGATGACTTGCCACTGTTCACAGCTCGTCAGCCGCTCTTAACTTTAAAACTGCACCTAAATAAATTAACATCAACAGACCTCCAGAGGTGAATTATTTTCCGGGCTGTTGGTGGTTGTGTAAGAAGAAAACCACAGTCTCAGGCACCTGTGAAGAGCTGGCCACACAGATCATTCATTAAGGAAATTCCTTGCTGACCTCCCATAAGCAAGGACTTGCAAATTGTACCTATGTCTAGCACCTAAAACTAAAGCCTATCCAATTCCATACTAGTAATGAATCATAAGTTTACCTTACAGGAAACAGAACTGGAGACAAGTCAGAATCAGGCATTCTTCCCCCTACCCAGGGACATCTGCATAACTGATGCTTCCTTCCCTCCTTAATTTTATGTAAAATGTAGATTTCTTAGGCCTCACAAGAATGTAGCCACTAGTCATCAACCCCCACAGCCCCCTGCCTTTTCCTTCTCTCCTGATGCCTTTAAAATGCTGAAGTTTCCAAACTTCAGCCCCTTAAGAAAAAAACAGCCACAGCTTTTCTGCGGTTCATGTTTTTTCCCAGGTGCATCCTCAAAATCTTGGCTTAATAAACCTCCATTGATTGAGATTTTTGCTCAGTCGTTCATTTGGGTTGACAGTTGCTAGGATGATTTTATCCCAGTGGCACAATAAAACTAAGCCAGAGTCTTCCATGTAGACCCAGCTTTTCCCACCTTGACCTAGAACGTCAGACTGGGGTCAGGGGGCTCCCTTAGACAGCCTCTCACCCAATTTTACAGGTAGGAAAACCAGCCCAGACGTGGGCTTTGCCTTGCCAAGGTCTGCCTGAGAGTACCGTTCATGCCAAGCAGCTTGGAGACCCTCAGGGTGGGTATACCAAGTTGGTATTAAGCTTCTGGGAACCAGTATTGGGATGTACCCCCACAAAATCAGTGACCCCATTAGCTCCCCAGTCTGCTATCCCAAGGCAAGCTACCAGGCATCCTATGGGTCTGGGTGGCTCTTTACAGAGTTCCTGTCACTGGGACATTACCAACAGTGAAGCGTCTATCCAAAGACCCTCAGTCTCCGGAACCTACTGTGGCAGTGAGACCCTCTCTCACTTGGATCCCTGCCAACCCCCCAGTACGGAAACAGCACCCCCTCAACCCCAGCTTGGCCCCAGGGCCTTACCTACCCTCTCACTGCCCCAGACTTTCTCCCACCCACTTGGGGAGGAGGGAAAAGGAGACCAAGCAGGGGAGGAGACGGTCGGATGCCGTGGGCCGGATCAGTACAGGCTGGGGCACTCTGAAGTGTGGGCGCTGGGAAAGGGGGTTCTGGGAGTCAAAACTTGGCTCCTTGGACATTTCCTGAAGGGTCTGGGGTATCTTCTGAGCCCCTGGTCCTTGAGGCTGTCCCCTGATCAGCACACTCTGGGTTCCATGAGCAGCGAAGTAAGTCTCACAGTCTCCGTTTTGTCCAACATAAATTCCTGGGAGGGAAAATAAATCTTTCTCACCTGACAATGCCTTGGCCCCTGGACACCACTTCCCAAGGACCAAAACACCCTCAAAGGTTGGCCTGTGTCTCCTCTAACTCTCACAAGGGCCTTGCAAAGGATGTGATATCAATACTTCTTGGCAAATGAGCAAACTGAGGCTGAGAGAGGTTAAGTGACTTGTCTGAAGCTGCACAGCGTAGTAGTGGCAGAGCTGGATGATTAGGAGTCCACACTCCTAAGTATGGTTGCCTGCTCGTCTCACCGCCTCTTCCAAGAAGCCCACCTTGACTGCCCCCAGCCTCTCTGAGGGACATTCATTTCTTAAGGACCCCGTGAGCCTTTATCACCTCCTACCTCCAACTCTTTACCTAACAAAACGCTAAGCATATTCGTGTGACTCAATTAGTGTTGTGAAGGAGCTCAGGAAATTTCACCCCAAAATATGACTCGTTGGTATAAAGAGTATTTTGAATTAAAGGCCCTTAGAGATCAACAGACCTTAGAAGGGGCTTCCCTCTGTCTGCACAACCAGATGGACAAACAATCGACTTCCCTTTCTTCCATGTTATCTCACTACATT
The DNA here is from genome assembly GCA_023783475.1 of Daubentonia madagascariensis. Lineage (NCBI taxonomy): Eukaryota > Metazoa > Chordata > Mammalia > Primates > Daubentoniidae > Daubentonia > Daubentonia madagascariensis. Next base: position 51,472,664 of record JAKFHU010000485.1, on the reverse strand, counting down.
GCAGGAAGGATCAAGATGCAAACAGACCTGGCCCAAATCATTTTAAATATAATACCTGTCTCTCACATTAATTTGCAAAGAGAGTCATTTACAAGTCAATATGTTTCCCCATCCATTCATCCTCCATAGCAGTAGCAACCATTTATTGCCCCTAAACAGAATTACCTGTACTCATCTCCCCCTCCCCTCTAAAAGGATGGTATAAAAATTTCTGGACCTCATTAGGATACTGGGTAATCACTCTGATTCTCCCCGTATGCGTGGTAAATAAACTTCTTTCTCTTATTAATCTGCCTGAATTGTGAGTTGATCTTTCAGCGAACTTTCAGGGAAAGGGGAAGTCTCCCCTTATCCCCACATTGGCTGAGTGACTGATAGATGTCAACCCAGAGGCCCAATGTGATTATTGCAGGAGACCCTTGGGACCTTCTGACATTACCATGTAATTTCTTCCTTTTTCTTGGGAAGAAGATGAAATTAATACACTGTGACTATTTAGACAGACATGCCCTTACTCAGAAATTATATCACTCCTACTGCAATATGAGTGAGTTACACCCCAGGGGATGCCAATTATACAGACTTCAACATGAATGGTGCTGCCTGAGTTGTGCCATGCAGCAGACTTGTTACTGCCTGTGAAATTCCTGTGAGAAGTCCTTCTTAACTAAGACACAGGCTTGCTCACGTTGACTGTTGCTATTGGACACTAAAGAAGAGACCTCTCTTCAGTGTCCCAGAGGAGTTAAGAATCCTGTGTTGGAATATCTCCACTGATCTTGCCTCAAATGAGGTAAGCAAGTTATGTTTTTTTCTTTTTTTTTTTTTTTATTTTCTTCTTTTTTCTCAGCTGAAAAAGTAGCTAGGTAAGCAAGTTATGACTCAGGATGAAGCCAATGCTAAAACTGGCAGACAGGAGACTGTGCAAAGGCAAGTCCTTGATGGTGCCATTGAGCCTTGATCACACCATGCCTGAAACCCACACAGGCACCAAACTTCCATTCATGACACAGGATATGCCCAGGTAGAGAGCCAAACAACGTCAGAGATAAACAAAGTTGGAGGACTCACTTTCCAATTTCAATATTTATTACAAAGCTATAGGGATCGAGGTGTGGCACTGGCATAAAAATAGACATAGAGATCAATGAATAGAATTAAGAGCCCAGAAATAAACTTTCATATTTATGGTCAATTGATTTTCAACAAGGGTACTGAGACAATTCAATGGGAAAAAAAATAGTTTTTTCAACAAATGGTATCAGGGCAGCTGGATATTCTCATGCAAAAGAATGAAGTTGGACCCCTACTTTACACCATATATAAAAGTTAACTAAACATCAATGATAGACCTAAATAGTAGAGCTAAAACTATAAACTTCTCACAAGAAAACAGGTATAAATCTTCATGACCTTGGATTAGGCAATGGTTTCTTGGATATGACACCTAAAGCACAAGTAAGTGCAAATAACCTCCCCCTGGTTCACTCAGGGCAGGGAAGTGCCCTGGAGCCAGCAGCCTCCTTCTGTCCTGGTCTGTACTCCACTCCAGTCGGAGGCTTCCATCCCACCTCAGGGCCCGAGCGGCTGCCCCTGCAAAGAGGGAGGCTGGACTAACTCCTTTCACAAGGGCCTCCTGGCTAGAGGTGTCTGTGGTCCGCACCTGAGTGGGGGTGAGGGGATGGGAAGGGGTATTGAGGAACACCATGGTCCTCACACCAGGCAGCACTGGAGCCCTGAACTTTAGGCCTCCAGGGTCCTGGTCCGCTGTGGCAGCCTTGCCTCTTGGCTCAGAGAGAAAGACCTGGAAGAAGGTCTATAAACTGCGGCCACTCCAGCTCCCTCTGTAAGCTGACAGCCCCCACCCCTCATGTCTTCCACACTCAGATCCTGCAAGGCCAGGTCAGTCTGGGCCAGAGAAGGTCCTACATTCACTCCACGACCTCATCCTGCCCAGGGAGAGTGTGCCCAGCATAGCCCCGTGCCCGCCTTGGTCCCAAGTTTCCTCGCAGTAGTCCCCGAGGCCAGAAGAACACAGACTGTTGGCTCCAGTTATGGTGAGGAACTGGGGTTCCAGGGGTAACTAGCCCACATTCCCAAGGCTAGGAAGGGGCAGTGCAAGAGCTTAAGTCTGGAAATCCTGGGCTCTGGTCATGAACTTTGGCCATGATTTATTCTTTCTGAGTTTCAATTTTCTCATCTGTAGAATAGGTGTGGGTAAAATGAAGCAATATTTAGGTGTGCCTACTCCGGCTCAGGCCCTGTGAATGATCAGAGAGACACCAGGATTACTGAAGATAGTGCATAATAACCACTCATTAAATGCAATTATCTTATTAGTAACTACAAACATTATATAAGGACTAAGTGCTCAGCACAATGCCAGGCCCTGGAACTGGCCCCTAACTATCTGGGCCTCAGTTTTCCCATCTGTGAAGTAACATCTGCCCATCTTAGAGAAGCCCCTTGAAAGCAGTCACCGAAGAGTGGTAAGTGGGGTGTGTGTCTGTGTGTGTATCCGTGCATGTCTGTGTGTCTGTGTGTGCACGTATCTGTGTGACTGTTGCTCTGTATCTGTGTGTCTGTATGTGTCTGTGTGTCTGTGTATGTCTCTGTGTGTGTCTATGTGTCTGTGTGTCTATGTGTGTATCTGTATGTGTGTCCGTGTGTCTGTGTGTCTATGTGCGTGTGTGTCTGTGTCTCTGTGCATCTGTGTGCATATGTCTGTCTGTCTGTCTGTGCTGAGGGTGATGATGGGCAAAGAAGCAGCAGCCCCCCAGCCCCCAGCACACACCCCGGGGCCAGCAGACCGGACTAACATTATAGCTGCTGGTGTGTGTGTGCGTGTCAGAGCTGGTGTCTTTCTGGTAGGTGACACCATGCTCCCACTGCCAAAGCTGTTCCTGCTTGCAGTGACACTTCTTCTGACACTTCTTCTGCAGTGACCCTTCTCAAGGGTCTTGAGGCTCTGCAGCAGAGGGGCCAGATAATCTCAGTGCAGCAAACCCTGCAGGCATCTGCCCCGGGCCTGGTCCCCAGGACTCGCTGCCCAGGGTGGTCTGTGCAATCATGGGGGGCAGTGGGTTCTGGGCGGGCAGGGCCACTAGGGGCGCCAGGAGATGGAGAGGGCGTGTCCGGGCCCCTGGGGTTTGAATCCTGACTCAGCCTTACAGCTGAGGGCCAGCACCTCCCTGTAACCAGAGCCGACTCCCTTCCACTTCCTGTGCCCTTCCACTTCCAGGGCTGCTGGGGGGACCGGGGAGCAAGGCTGTGGAAGGCATTAGGGGGCCCAGGCCTGCCCAGGGCACAAGCCCCGCTGTGGGATGCGAATTTGAAAGACAAAGGGCATACCCAAGGGGCCTCACTTCCCTGAGGCTTATTGCCCTCACTTTGAGAATGGGAAGAACAGCACAGCTGAGTCTCGCCTCCCCCGTCCCAGCCCTGAGAATAGCAGCACCTCCCTCGAGGTGCAGAGTGAGACTTAAACGAGATAAAGCATGTCAGGTGCTGTCGCAGCGCCCAGCACATCGGTGGACCCCATTCTCCAAAGGAAGCAAGGGACAAAGTGGTGCAGGCTTGCAGCGCTGCCACTAGGGGGCAGATGCTCCCTCCAAATGTCAGGCAGTGGCTCTTGGCGATGAACCAACCAACCTGCCAGGTCCGGGGGCAGCACATGTTCGTGATGCCATGTCTTACCAGGGCAGGGTCCTCTGCCGGGAATGCCCACCCCTCCTGGCAAAAGTTCTATTTATTATGAGATAACCATAAAGGGGAGAGAAATGATGTCTTCAGGCACTTACTTTGAGACAGTTTGTTTGGTGTCTCACAAGAACCCTGGTAGATAGGGTATGTTGCCCCCATTTGACAGATAAAGAAACTGAGGCTCAGAAAGGGGACACACGAGTTACAGAGCTAGTCAGTGGCTGAGCTGGGATTTGAACCCTAGTCTGTCTGAATCCAGAACTCACGGCTTTTATACCATGCAGAACACCTTGTAAGCACAAGCTGAGTCTCAGGAGAAATTCCGAGTCAGCCAGCAGAAGGCGAGAGAAAGGGGATACAGAAGGTGGATCTGGAGCAGCAGCCCCACCTGGACCCTCTCAGTGCTCCAGGCCTTCCCCTGGGGTGCAGAGGACCGGAGCCCCTAGCCCCCAGTCCCCAGCCCCCTGGGCCGAGGGAAACCATCCAGGCTTCAGGCAGCTGTTACGGCACAAGAGCCCTGTGGCCCTCCTCTAGAGACTCCAGGCTGCAGTGGATGGCCTGGTTCATCTGGGAGAGGGCCTCCAGATGCTTCTGGGCGTCCTGGCTGGCTGTGAAGAGCTTCCGGTAGTGCTCCACCATGCTCCTGCTGGTTCCGTGTAGCCTGTGGAGACAGTGCTGTGGCAGGTGGGGTGGGCACTCCTTGCGGTGGGCACTCCTTGCAGTGGGCCCTGCTAGCAAGGTGGGTGGGACTTCTGCTGTCACCCAATGCAATGTTGAGGGGTGCCAGGCAATCCAAGCCAGGCTTCCTCTAAGACGGCAGGACTCGTCCAGCAGCTCCCCAGGCCCCACCATCCACCTCCAGCCTCCTCAACAGAAGCCTCAGTGTTCGAAAGGTCAGCTAATGGCTGAGGACGGGCTGAATGGAGACCCCCAAGTGAGGCAGGAGACTGTCCCCGAGGAGAAACAGCTGACTGGGGGAGCCTGAGAAGGGGATAGGAACTGTTCCCATCCTGAGTGACCCAGTCCCAAGCCCTAGGGCTTTCTCATTCTGGATGGGTTGTACAGGGTTGAATTAGGAAGGCCCCAAACCAGGAGGCTGCCTGAAGCAGCACAGGGGGCTGGGTCTGCTTCAAGCTCCATGCTGGACCCAGAGCCCTGACCCCCCTTGGCTCGGTGCTCAAGGCCCTTCCGTATCACCCAACCTCCCAGCCACATCTCCCAGCAAACCCTGGAGCTCACCGCCCGCAAGCCCACTCCGCAGGGCATGGCTCCAGCCCACCTTTGTGCTCCCCCTCTGCCTGCAACACCTCTCCCCATTGCCGAACTCATTTGAGCCCCATGAGATATCACTTCCTCCATGAAGTCTTCCCTGACCTCCGGGGCAGAGATTTTAGGGCTCCTGTAGTTCCTCATCGGTGCCTTCATCATAGCACTCAGCACAGTGGCTGTGAAGTCTGAGCTCCACCCCTGCCTCTTCCTGGCCGGGCGACCTTGGGCAGGTTTTTCATCTTCTCTGAGCCTGGGTAACAGCACTCCAAAGCTCACAGGAGGGGTAAAAAAGATTTACTCAAGAGCCTAGCACAGAGTAAATAATAAATGGTAATAATTATTTTTCATTGTTGATGATGTGGAATTAATGGTGATAATGAATATGTACGTTTGTCCCCCCTCCCTTTTCTAATGAGTTTCCAGTACTTATAACAGCAGATTCTGGTGTAAATTATGATAAAATAAAACACCACTCAAAACCCATTTCAGATGTCCGCATGCTCTTTGTTAATAATAGCAAAACAAAAACGCAAAACCAAAGACAAACAAAAGACTAATATTAACAAGGGCTGACATTTACTGGGTGCTCGCTGAATGCCTGGGCCTGTGCGACATCCTGGTGAAAGACAAGTTCGTCTAGTCCACACAACCATGGCTGTTCCCATTGCACAGATAAGAAAATCAAGACCTTGAGAATTTGCCAGAGGCCACACCATTAGCGATGGTGGGGCCAGGATTGGGACCAGGCAGTGTGACTGGGCCGCCTATGCCCTCCTCCACCGCCATGGGGTTGGCTTTTGTGGCTCCATTCTGCAGATGAGCAGCTTGAGGTTCAGTGAGGTCACATGCCATCTCCCAGCCCCGCAGCCAGGAGGTGGCTTCCCAGAGGAGAGGACAGGCTTTCTGAGGAAGTTGTATACGTGCCCTTGGGGACTTCCTCGAGGACCTTAATCAGATAGTCTTCAAAAAGCTTGTGTCTCTCCACCTGTTTCTTCATCTTCCTCTGCCTGTACAGCCAGACACGAGAACATGGCTTGGAGGCTCCCAGGTCACGCAGGCCTCTTGAGAGGGCCTGCTCTGTGGCACCCTGCTCAGACCCGTGCCAGGCTGGCCACCTAACACCTTGTCGGTCAGCCACTGACTTAAGAGTCTCTCCACCCATTTTACTGCTGAGCAAACTAAGCCATAAACAGGTTAAATAAATGCCTGTGGTCAGGCAGCAAAAAACGGGGCCCTGGGGAGCATGAACACTGGGTCTTTCTGGCGCCAGAGGCTATGGTGCCTCTCCTAGAGGCCAAGTAGTGGTGGCTGAGTCCCACCACGAAGACAGACCACCCCCTACTAGCTGGAGACCCTGGCCAGGTGCTTCACTCCCTCTGCCTGGGTTGTCCATCTGCAATAGGGGGAATGACAGACACTCCCTCACAGGCTGGCTGGGGCCACACATGGGATGCCCAGGACATTGTGAGGGGAGACAGCTGCATACTGCTGCCCAGCCACACTTGACTCTCAGGAGAACCCCTATGCCAGTCTCCAATAGGTCACCCACTCTGGGCCCAGTCAAAGTCAGCCAAGGGCAGTGGGAAGGGCGGGGCCTGGCCTGGCCAGCCGGCAGAGCCCACCTACTCACTCTCTGACTGTGCCAACAGGGGCTGTGCTGGGGATCTCTGAGTGATGGCTGAGCTGCCCAGGGCAAGCCACTCTGCCTCTCTGGGCCCCATCTTCTCAATATCTGGTCCTGAAAAATGCAGGGAAAAAAATCATTTTTCCCACAAACACTATGTGGGGCCCTCTGAGCCATGGTGGTGCTAAACCTTATTGGGATCTGGAAGCCCTTTGAGAATCTGATGGCAGGGATGGCCATTGTCTTTGTAAAACTGGGCACAGACACATCCTTTTGCATCTAACTCAGGCTTTTGTGGGCAGCTTGAAATTTAATGCCCCCCAGGTGGGGTGAGGACCCAGTGTTCCCACCGAGAGCCAGGGTTAGACTGAGTTTAGAGCGGCTGAGCTGACAGTGCAGAAGGATGGCCACCACAGCCCTCCTTTTTGACTTGGAGGCTCAGCCTGCACAGGGCTTGGGACTGGCCCAAGGGCTGAGGTCAAAGATGGTAGCTACGCTTCTCATGTTCCCGCCACAGCTGCCTGGCTCCCACTACCCCAGTTTGCTTCTAGGCACCGCTCCCCTCCTTGTCCATCCCCTGGCCTGGCCTCCTTGGGGCATTTTTGCTCAGTCCCAGCCACTTAGCCCACTGTGGGTGGCACTGGGCCAGGGCTGGGGCCGGGACACAACACGGCCTGGGACAACTCGTACTTGGCCTGGAGCTGGCAGAGTTCCTGCAACAGCGCCTGCAGGTCCCCTTCCTTGTTGCCAGGGTTGCTCAGTTCAGCTCCCTGGCCTGTGTCCACGGCTGCCAGCACCTCACCACCCAGGTCACACTGTAGAGCAAGAGCCATGTGAGCCGGGCAGGAGGAAGACGGACTGAAACAGAACGATCACCACAGCAGCTTCCCCTTCGGATCCTCCCCAAAGGGCCTGGGTTAGCATTCCCCCTTCCCAGAAAAAGAAGCAGGCTCAGAGAGGGGCGGTGACCAGCTCAAGGTTGTACAGCAGGACTGGATTTGGACCTGGGGCTCATGAAATCCAAAGTCCAAGGTCTTTGGGCTGCACCCCGAGCTCTGGAGGGGCTGAGGGTGCCATCTGTGGTGGCCTTATGTGTCCTTGCTGCCCCTACCGGTATGGTCTCATCAGCCCCAAGTCTTTAACCAGCACCGAGATGCCTGGAGGACTTCCAACAAGTGCTTCCAAAAATATTCGGGAAGGAGTCATGGAGTCAGAGCCGGGGCTGGTTCAGAAAGCAGCCTGCGCGGGGAGGAGGCACCTTCATCATCATCTCTCTACCCACTCCCCCACCCCTCCATGCATGTGTTCATTTAACCAACCTCACATGCTCTGAGCTTGAAAGACCTCACAGAGCTAGAGGAGAGACTGAGACACAGACGCTCTGAACAAACTGAAGGGCAAGCTGGGAAGATGGCCCAGTTAACAGGTAGCTCCAACCTTGCAAACAGTTCCCAGGTATGCACAACACTCATTGCCCACTGGCTGGGCCACCCCAGTGTGTGGGGGGGAGCAGGGAGGGCAGGGGAGGGGCTGCATGGTCAGCCTTTCTAGCCCATGCACCAGGCACGGGTGCCTGGGCTCCAGGAGGAGGAAGGGGCCCAGTCACACCCACAACTCCAGGAGCACAAAGCCGGAGCCGGGCTATGACATCACAATGCTGGTGGTTGTCCTCATGAAGTGCCCATCGCAGCATCCACCCGTGGGTGGAGGGCCAGATTCTCCACAGTGCACGACCTTCCCACCCTCACCTCCCTGGGTCAGTTCCCGAGGGGAAGGGGAGAAGAGGCATTGGCGGCCCCACGGGGCACTTGGGCTGTTTTTGCCCTCAAGGTTGGCCATCTGCAGTCAAGGTGGGGGTTGCTCCTGATGCCCCCACTTTGTGGGCTGCCCTAATCCCACATCCTAGGACTCTCCCTTCTTCCTCCATCCCACTTGATTTTGGTGGCTGCAGCTTGAGCATTTCACCATCAACCCCTGAAGGCTCAGCCCCACCCATGGCTCAGGCCCAGCCTGGCCCAGTGCAGAGAGGGAAGCTCGAGGACCCAGGTCTGGGCACTGCCCCTGCCTATGGCTTGGCCCTGAACCTACTGTTGGGGCTGCTGGACCTGTGTCATGGGGGCAGTGTGGGGCTAGGCCTGGTGCCCACCCCTGACACCCCACCCCCACCCCAACATGGCCCTGCTGGCTGGCTCGGCCTCCCCCTTGGAGGCTTCCACTGGGTCACAGCGAGGGCCACCTCAGATGGCAGCCTGCGGGCCACAGCTCAGGGTGGGCTCCACTGGGAAGAACGCTGGGAATAGGCAGGGACCAAAGTGAGGACAAAGGTAGAGGCGGGAGCCTGGGACAGGAGCCAGGGTTGGGGGTCGGGGTGTGGCTGGAGCCAGGGCAGGATCTGGATCAGGGGCCAGAGGGTTGGGCTCACTGTGACTCTGGAATAGTCCCCCTGTCTCCCACGCCTCAGCAGTTCCCCTCACTAGCCCTCACCTGTGGGCGATGGGATGAGTCTCTGCCAGCCCAGGGGTCCCCAAGCAGGTGCCCGTGGAGCGGCCTCTCTGTGGTCCTAGAGCCCACTGTGCATTTGTTGAGCACCAGCTGAGAATGAGGGTGAGGGGCTGGTTCTGGCCTGGGGTTCAGACCCAGGAGGGAGCGGGACGCACGCATGGGGAGTGTGGGCGCAGAGGGACACAAGTCCAGGGGCCGGGGCTGCCCAGAGGAGGGTCAGAGCCAGCCTGGGGCTGGGGAGGAGCGGGGAGTCCCACAGAGGTGACAGTGTTGGAGGTGGTTCGTGAGGATATGAGTGAGTGGGGAGTCAGGCATGGTGGTGGCATGTGCCCGGAGCCCCAGCACTTTGGGAGGCTGAGGCAGGAGGATGGCTTGAGCCCAGGAGTTGGAGGCTGCAGTGAGCCGTGATCGTGCCACTGCACTCTAGACTGGGCAACAGAGCAAGACCCTGTCTCAAAAAAAAAAGAAGAAAAGAATGAGTGAAGAGAAGGTGGGACAGGCATTCTGGCAGAAGGAACAGCAGGGACAAAGGCTCAGAGGCACAGGATAGCCTGCACAGCCTGTGAGAACAGCAGGCAGAGCCTTCAAAGCAGAAGGTGAAGGTCAGGGTGGGAGTGGTTCAGGCCGTGGCTGGGGAAGCTGTCGGCAGGAGCCAGAGGGGATCAGTCAGCAACAGAAACTGACCAGGCTTCTCTGGGCAAAAAGGGAACCCACAGGAGCCATAGAATCAGAGGAAACGCTCCAGACGCAGCCTCAGAGAGGACAGGGCCCAGGGCAGCCCTGGAGATGCACCCCCCAAATGAGCCCTCCCCAGTCCCTTTCCATGGTCCCCTCCATTCCCAAGAGTTGAGAGAGGGCACCCAGTCAGCTGGGCCTGGGTCATTGCCCACCCCGGCTTGCCTGACTGGCACAATCTGGGAGCCCACACTAGGGTGGAGGTTCCCAGTGCAAACCCTGGCGCCATCCCCGGGGAATAAGGAAAGCTGAGCTGCAAAACCCCTCTGGCAAGCTGAGTTGCAGGACTTGGAAACTGATTGATGGTGGGGGCGGAGGTCCTAAAAGCCATGATATGGAGCAGGAGGCTGCTCTTGGGGAGACTCTGTTAGCACCTCTGGGTCCACTGACCCTCCTCTGGCCTAAAGCAGATGCTGGAATAGGGTCATCAGACTCTTGTCCCTTTGCAGACTAAAAAGCCCAGAAGCTCACCTCCCAGAAGCTTAAGGCCCTAAACCACTTGGTCCCATAGGGCCATGGGCAGGGGGCTTGTGAGGATGGTGGAACTATTTGCTTCCCAGTGAGGATTTTATTTTTGGCCCGAAGTGTCTCATAATGTGCCCAGGGAGCATGCAGACAAGCTGGGGGGAGGCTGTAGCTGCTCAGGAGACATTTCTCCCCATCAGGCCCTTAAAGAGTGACTGTCATAATTCCCAGGGACTGATGTCTATTGTGGACTTGCTACTGCCTGGCTCTTCACCTGGAGTCTCTCATTTAATTCTCAGAACGGTCCTCCCAGGTAGCATCGCTCTACTTTGCAGATGAGAAAACTGCGTCTGGGAGAAGTAACTTGCCCAAGGGGACACAGTTAATACAAGGTAGCAGGGCCAGCTACATAATTTGTGGGCTCAATGCAAAATGAAAAGGCTTGGCCTCTCGTATGAAAACTATTAAGAATTTCAAGATGCACTAGCAGAATATAAAACCAAATGTGACTCTCCTGAGCACGGACCCTGTGCAACTGCACAGGTCCCACACTGGGATTTGAACTCAGGTCTAGGGATTCCAGACCTAGTGATTTTACTCCATCCTGCTCCTTCCAAACCCACAAAGCCCTCTTCTTCTTCTTCCTCTTCCTCCTCCTCCCCTCGCCCTCAGCCTCACCCAGGCAGCTGCAGACCCACCCTTCCCTGCTTAGGGGAAGACTCACAAGCTTACGTGGGGGCTGAAAGGAACTTAAAAAGAAAAAACAGCAAGGGAGGGAGGGACAGGAGCTGCCAAGCTTATGCAGCTGGTGAGGGGCCCAGGTTTCTGACCTCCCAGCCCAGCCTCTGTCCCCTGGGCCTTGGGTGAGATAAATTCAAGGCAAGTGTGTCTGTTACAGACAGCTGGGAACACTGGGAGCTGGGAGCCTGCTTCAAGGGCAGAGCTGCTATGAAAAGGCCATAGAACCCCCTTTGTCAAAAGCCTTAACAAGGACTCCTGGGGCTGGAATTTGCCCGAGGTCTTGGGTCAACAGGCATAGCAGAAGGAACGGCCAGATCAGGCTTTCTGCCCAGAATTCCAAGCCCATCTGCTCTTGAGCCCCAAATGCCCCCAACAGGGACAAAGCCAGACCTTCCCCAGCCAGAGGTGAAGCTCAGGATGCAGAGAGTGAGGCTGGGCAGGTTTGGAGCTTGGCAGGGTTACCAGCTGTGTGGCCTCAGGAAAAGCACATAACCTCCCTGAGCCTCAGTTTCCCAAAATGCAAAGGAGGGATAATAACAGCACCTAGGATTAAATGACATAATCCACGTAGAACACATAGTTAGCACAAGGTCAGTTTTGTAAAATTAACTTGTGCGTGTGCATAGAGGAAAGTCTAGAAGAAAGTCATATGAATGAACATTTTCAGCCTGATTTTAGGGGCAAGAGATGGTGGAAACTTTTAAATAATCGTAACCATTTAAGAGACAGCATCTGTTCCGAAACTTTAGGAAAGCAAGCAGCACAGAGCCTGACACATGGTAGGTATTCAATCGGTGTAGTTGTGTTTCCTGCTGTCCCTTCTCTCTCTCTGGAGCATCACAGTGGCCTGATCCCCTAACACAGGGGCTGTAACTGGTTGCTGGGTTTGACAGGCTGGCGAAGGTGGCTTCCGAGGGAAGGGATGGGGGATATGAAGCCCAGGGGTGGGGGGGTGCAAAGAAGACAAACTTGGTCTATTGATTCTGCCTGCATTTTGCTAAGACCTGGCACTACTCAGCTCCCTCCCCACACTGAGGATCTCAGCGATCTCCCTCCATCCCTTTCCTCTATTCCTGGTGCATGAGGAGGCAAACCCCTGAGCTGCCCAGGGCCCAGGAAGCTATGCTGGGGGCTCCCCTCCTCCAAGGCCCCCAGCCTGGCCCTGTCCCCACTGCCCTATGCTTCTACCCTCATCCTTGTCCTGCACCAGGGAAGGCTCCAGGTCCCAGAGCTGGGGCATCACCCAGGGAGGTCCTAGGATGCTCCAAGGCCATCTTTTGCCTGGCTTTCCTGAGTCAGGGCCTTCCTGGGAGGGAGGACAGAGGCATTGGTCATGGCCCCAGGGTCCACAGTAGGGGCTGGGCCTCCCCCCACCTCAGTCCCCCACCTCCCTGGTATATCTCAGAGGAATTGCCCTCCCAAAAAGAAGTGTGGGAAGGGGATGTTCTGACCATAGGGACCAGGGCTGAGGGGCAGGGCTAAGGGGCAGTTAACATCATTAACTGTTTCCTCTCACCCCAGAACCATGACCTTCCCCAGGAAGAATCATTGAGATGTAGGGAACAGAATGAGTCTAGGGACCTGGCAGACCTGGGCTCCAGTCATGCCTCCTCCATGCTCAGGCCACGTGTTACCTCCCTGCTCTGAACCTCAGTGAGGGGGGTTGGCCCAGCACAGCCATTGATTCTGCCTCCAGAATCTCTCCAATCCATCCACTCTCTCCACTGGCCCACACTGGTCCAAACCACCTCTCTGCAACCTGGAGCAATGTACCAGCCTTCCCTGCTGGTCTTCCTGCTTCTGTGCCCTGCACATCATTCTCCACCTGGCAGCCAGAGAGAGCATTTCTTAAAGAGAAGATTAAATCTCCCCAAGTCCCTACCTCAAACCAGTGATATGTAAGTAAGTGTTTAACCACCAGCCGTGCAGAGGGAATATGCATGATTTGTGGTATTTGCCAATTTCCGTGGTATAAATATTCCCACTATGGCTGATTTCAAGCTACTAGCAGTTACACAACCTGCCTGCAAGATGCCTAAAGATTTAACTGGTGGTTATGAGCTGGTGCCAGCTGGCTGCAGTACACCACTGCTTTGCATGGCAAAGGAAGTTCAAACCCTGGCTGATAAGGTCCTAAATGCTCTGGCCCCCACCTTGGCCCTCCTCTCACATTGGCTTTTCTGTTCCCCTTCCCTACCAAGGGCCTTTGCACCTGTGGTTCCCTCTGCCCAGAGCACCAGTCTCCAGCTCTTCATAATGTCCTCTCCCACTTGCCGTTCAGAGCTCAGCTCAGAAGCCACCTCCCCAGAGTGGCCTTCCCTGACCATCTTGGACCCCCCCCAATCCCAGCTTACCCTTGATTACCGCACCCTCGTAGGGTTCTATTTTAGCACTCATTACTCTGGACTGTCTCCCTTCCCCCTGGAATATGATCTCCATGAGGACAAGGACTATGACAAAATTGTTCTGGACACACAGCAGGTGCTCAGTCGATGTGCGGTTACAAGCAGAGCTTTGGAGACCCACAGGTGCGGGCTGGAATCACAACTCCCCCACTAACCATCTGCATAATCATGATGAGTCGCTTCATCTCCTTGAGCCTCAGTTTCCTCATCTGTAAGCTGGGGACAGCAGTAGTACCCATGTGAGGGAGCCATGAGAACCTACTGATGACATATGTAAGGTGCTCGGCACATTGTCCTTACTAGGACCCCAGTAAATGAAAATGGCCTCTTCACTTGCTTATGTTCAGTGACAGGCAGCTCATCCCCTTTCACAGTAGCCTCATCCACCTCTGGGCCACTCTGACCACTAGAACATCTGCCCTTTCTTGCATTGAGTCCAAATATGTCCCCCCAGTGTCCCTTCTCTATCCCTATTTCCACATGGAAAGTCTCTTGCTATTATAACCGTTTTCTTAATGTTGGCACACAGTTGACAGAGTCATGTTTTGGCATGGGAGGAACATAAGGGCAGATCACACATCCCTGGGCAGCCCTCTCCAGTCGTGAGCTGTCTGACCTTGGACAAATCCCTTAACCTCACTAAGCCTCAGTTTCTTCCTTTGTGGAGTGGGGTTAACAGTAATATCTACCTCCCAGGGTTGTTGTGAAGATTAAATTAGCTGATACACGTAAAGCACTTAGCATCTGGCACACAGTATGTGCTCAAGAGATGTTGCCATCATCACTGTTACTCTGCCTGCTGTGGGTCCACCCCCAGATCCAGCCTCTGTGGCCTTTTTCTGGTCCACAGCCATTTCTGGTTAAGGCCAGGCCCTCTCTCGAATGCTCTCCAGCCAAGCTGGGAAAAGGGCCAGTTCTGTCTGGGTCACTCACCCGCACCTTCACCCCCATCTGTCAGAGCTGCCCCCTCACAGTCCACAAAAGGGTGATGGGAGCTTGCCACAATGTCCCATGGGGTTACCTGATCCAGGCGGTCATTCCATCCACTGACCTTGGAGGGAGCCGCCCCCAGCCCCTGGAAAATAAGCTGCCCTGGAGCAGGGCGTGGAGAGGTGGCTTCCGGGGTGGCTTCTGCCAGCTCCTTGTGTGGCCTGGACCCAGCCCTCTTTCTTATCATTTTTTTAAGGGAGTCCTGATGTTCTTAAAAATGCTGATGGTGTGAGAACGCAGTGAAGGAGACCAAGTGGGAGCTGCAGCAAGGAAGGAGGAACAGCAGGGAAGCGTGGCATTCTGAAAGCTGCGGGAGGCAGGGAATGAAGAGGCAGGGGTACTCAGACAGCCCCATGCCTCCCTGAGTCCCTGGGGCTGTGAACCGGGTGAGCAATCTAGGGTTACAAATCAGTTGACCTCTAGTAGAAAGATTACTCATGGGTGTAAACTAACCTCAGAAGCCCTTTAAAAGAAGAGCATTTTCTCTGGCTGGTAGCAGATGAGGAAGTCTGAGAGATTCCAAGCCTGAGAGGGATTCAGTGGGGCGGTTCTCATGCTGAGATGACAGGGGTCACAGGCAACGACAGAGAAGCCACTGGCAGCTGAGAACAGTTCCTGGCCAAGTCAGCAAGAGAACAGGGACCTGAACTCTGCCAACAACCTGAGTAAGTTTGGAAGTAGAATCTTCCCCAGGGACTCCAGATAAGAGCCAGGCCTTAACTTCGGCCTTATGAGACCCTGAGAAGTGCACCCAGTTGAGCCCCCCGCCAAGGCTTCTGACCTATAGCACATCTGGGCTGGTCCAGGAAAGACCCTACAAGACCCACTAAGAATTTGGGGCTAGACCTTGGTGGCTCTAGCGACCCAGCTGGGCGTGAGGAGCAAGCTCAGTGTGAGTTTGAAGGCTGTCATTTGACCTCTCCCAATTCCAAGTATCCTAAAGCCAGGAGAATGATTGTATCTGGGTGAAGTCCTGAGGGCTTCCCAGGAGGGGTGCAGGGAAGGAAGAGCTGAGCGTGCTGGGGCCACGGATGGCTCCTGCAGGTGCAGGAACACCACACTCTGAGTAGCATTTGCCCTGGGGAGAGGCATGGGACAGGGCAGCTTGGAACCTGGGTGGGCGTGCTCCTGCCCGACAGGGTTCCTAATCCTGGATGTCACCGTGCGTCACCAAGCGGCCCGAAATTCTCATGCAGTCTGTGTTTCTTATCCTGGGTCCCAAGGATACAATGCCTCTGGCCGAGGAGCAGGGTGTCTGGGCCTTAGCCAAGTCAAGAGGATGGCTTGCCCTTTTGAGGACAGTCTATCTGACTCCCTAGTGTCTGCAGCAGCTGTTGAGCCTTTCAATGACTGCAGAGGATGGGGCCTGGCTTTGCACAGGGTGGGTGCCATTTACCCATGTGCTAATTTGCATTCCTACTGCCCTCAGTTTGTCACCATCTCTCCCACGGACCCCAGACACTGCAGTTTACAAAATCTTTTTGCATCAGGATCTCACTGACGTGCAGGTGCACAGGGTCCTGCACCCATTCAAAAGTGCTTGGTTTAATTGCTCTGCTGTTACTGTCTCAAAACTCTAAGCAATTTTTGAAGAAGGGGCCTGAATTTTCATTTTGCACAAGGCCTTGCAAATTTTGTAGGCGGTCTGGACCTCAACTCCTTCCCACCACAATCTCAGCAAGAAGGTGTGGTGAATGTACCCATTTTACAGATAGGAACCTGTGGGCACCTCCAACACAGGGACCTCTGCACCAGGCACAGTGCCTGGCACAATGCTTAGGAAATAATCCTTCAAACAATAATCCTACAGACCACCAACCCAACTGTTTTCTGGCGAAGCAGTGACAGCACAGAGCTGTAACTGCCTGTCTTCTTTCTGTGTCCTGACCAGACTGTGTGCCTCAGAGGTCTGGGCAGTAACTCTCTCCGTGGCTGTATCCTCAGGCCCAGCATGGTGCGAAGCCACATATTCAGTGGACACTCAGTGAGTGTCACTAAATGAACAGAGAATGGACTGACCCCAGGGAGAGGAGGTGACTTGGCCAAGGTCTTGAGCCAATAAGCAACAAACCTGGGCTCCAACTCAGGTCAGTGGACTTCAAATCAAGTGCTCACCCCTTGAACACATAGTGGCCTCCAAGCTCTGTGACCCTGCTCCTAGGAGCCATCAGACCAGGGGCACAAGTGATGGACACAGCCACAGGTTGGGAGTTGATCCTTGCCCTGTCCCTTCATGGAACCAATTGAGAGAGGGAACTAAGTGTCCCCTGCACATTTGCAGAGTGTAGCAGGCACTGGATGTCCCTCCCATTCATGTCCCCTCACCCTGACTGCTCAGTGCATACCCCCAGCTTCCACCTTTGGGCACCTGCTTGTCTTGCCTGATCCTCCTTTGCCACTCATAGAGGCCACAAGTGCCAGAAAGTTAACATGCTCCCAGGAGCAGCCCTCAGCAGCCAGCTGGGGTATCAATACCCCAGCTCCCCCTCCTTCGATGGGACAACTCTGAGGCTCTGGTTCCACCTGACCCCAGGCCTTCCCCGCAGGTTTGAGCCTCAGCTGCGTGCAGTGGTAGCTGACTTGAGAACATGCTCTTTCCTAGCTGACTGCTCTTCCCTATTGTACTCCACTTCTCTTCTACCATGTTTTATGGGATTTCTTCCCAAATACCAGTGAGAACTCAAATCCTTGTCTGAGGTTCTGTGTCTGGGGACGGAAACTAAGACACTGCCTGACACTTCACCATGATGACCTCATTTCTTTAGGGCCATCAGGAGTTTCCTGTTCCTGGGGCCTCCTTGCATATTTTCCTGGGTGTCATTAGCGGTGTCAGTTCCAGGAGCAAGGGGATGTGCATGTCCACTGGCTGCCACAAAATCCATTTCCCCTCCTTCTTGGGAACAGAGCTGGAAAACCTTTCCCAGCGTGTTGAAGTTAGAAGTGAGCAGGCGACTAAGTTTTAGCCAGTATAATGTGAGAGTCAGTCATATCTACCACTTCTGGGCCCAGATGAGAAATGCTTTCCGTGTGCTATCCTCCATGCTCTTTCCTCTTCCAACTTACCGCAGATGAACACTGTAACCTTGGAAGACACAGCTCTTTAAGATGGCACAGCCACCCACAGAAGCAGCCTGGGTCCCCGCAACACCACCAGAAGGAAAACCATTTTCCAATCAAGAATACTGGCTGCATGTAGATTTTCCAAGAGGGAGGAAAAAACTTCTATTATGTTTGAGCCATTGTATGTCTTGGGGTTTATTTCTTACAGCAGCTAATCCTGGCTAATTCAGAAGGCAAGAGGTTGGGCCTTGGCGGTGGGTAGACTTCCATTTCACCCCGACTGTTACTTACTGAATGCTATGAACAGGCCATTTAATCTCACTGCAGACTGCCAAATGTGAGTCACTATCCCCATTTTATGGCCGAAGAAACTGAGGTTCAGAGTCTATGGCTAGGAGGTGACAGAAAGGGAATTCAATCTGACTCCAAAGCCAATCTTCAAAAGAGCTCCAGAGCTTTCTAACCTCTTCCCCAAATGTTCTTGTCCTGGATCCCAACCCTGTCAGGGCTCTGCCGTGCCACTGCCGATGGCCAGGACCTGGTATAGGAGCAGGGACCCGGGATGCCTATCTCCATGGCCCTGGGGCATTTTAGGGGCTAATGCCAGGCAACTGGGGAGATGTCTTAATAATATCATCCCCCCATCTTTAGGCTATGGTTCCTGGTCCCAGGAAAGCCTTCCGTTTCCCCAACAGGAGAAAGAAGCCGTCCCTTACTCCGTCTCTGTGTGGCAGGGTGTGGGGGCTTCCAACCCACCCTATTCCTGTAGTCAAGGATGGCTGGAAATGCCCTATGACCTGAGGGACACATTAGTGTATAAATCAGGGGCTCTAAAAGTAGGATTGTCAGATTTAGAAAGAAAAATACAGGACACCAAGTTAGATTTGAATTTTAGATAAACAGCAAGTAATTGTTTCATATAATTATATCCCATGCAATATTTGTAACATACTTATACTAAAAAGAGTATTTGTTGTGTATCTGAAATTCAAATTTCACAGGGCATCCTATATTTTATCTGATATCCCACCCGCAAGACACAGCAGGACTTGCAAAAGGGTTACCTAAAGAGATGGCGATGAAGGGACAGACGTGTGGCCAGGGTCGAGGGCACCTAGAAAGTGAGGCCCCAGAATCCAGCAACAATGGGAAGCTGTTACCACCCCAGGGCCAAAGGGACAAGGGGAGGAGTGACAATGCCCACAGCCTGGACCTGCAGCCTTGGAGGAACCTGTCAGAACCACACCCAGAGCCAACAAGGAGCTGGAGATGTAAATGCCCACCCTCTCTCTCGTCCCCCCCACCCGTGTCTCCCCTTGGCTGGACCCAGTCAGAAGCCAGAAAGCAGAGAAGTGTGGACAATGCCCTGGTCAGCACAGAGGGGCAGAGCATGGGTCTGGCCACCAGTGGGGCAGCCAGCACGGTTTGGAGAAGGAAACCAGGGTTTCTTACTCCCCCTTGGGCTCTGTCCCCTTGACGATACTTACAGAGGAATTTCCTTGCCCTCCCAGCAAGGACAGCAGTGAGGGGCAGAGTCCCAGGCACCATGCACAGGCACCCCTGTCTTCTAGCTGCCTGTGCTTAGCAAGAGGTATAGAGTCAAGGCCAAGCAGACGCTGCCAGATGTCGATGGGGTCCTCCCGCCCCTCAAGGTCTTGCTCCAACTGGCTCTAAGCTCGTCAGGTTCTCTGGCCCTTCTGCACCCACAGCCCCCCCTAAGATTTCCACCAGTTCTCACAGCCTGTGTTCTTCTGCCCCGCCCCCCAGGTCCCCTACTCAGGGTGTGCTGTCCCGACCCAGACTGGCCCCCCTACCCCTGGTAGGCTGGCATCTGCAACACCCGCCCTTCGGGTGTCTGACCTTCCTGGGGACTGCAGCAGGTCACCTTCCACAGTGCGCCTCCCACTGCCCTCCTTCCTGAGTCAAGAGCCTGCCTCTCTATAGTGCAGAGCTGGAGGCTCACAGTGCGGTGGGAGGCGCATTGGCACAAACTTTTGTCCAAGCATTTCCCAACAAAAAGACAGGCCCCCTCCTCAGCCCCCTGCCCCTCCCAAGGAGCCTAGCACTGGGCAGTAGAAATGGAAGAAAAGATGGTACTAATTCTGAACTGCTTTAATACCTCCCCATTGCCTCCCGCAGTGTACAGTCCAGCCCCTTAGCATGACTCGAAAGGCTCTCCTGGTCCAGCCCTGCCTGCTCCTCCAGCCCCATGTTTTGCCTTTCCCTGCACCCTGCAGTCTGGCCGTGTCCAGCTCCCGTGGCTGCCCAGTGGCCACACACTTCAGTGCCACAGGCCTAGGCTTGTGCTGAACCCTCGCCTGACATGTGCACCCACCTGTGCACCTGGGCAACGCTCATCTGCCGAGACTCACAGCACCTGGATCTCCTTTGTTGAAAGGCCTCCAGACCTCCCGCTCCTCCTCCCTGACCCTCTCCCACCCTCCTACTCCAGCCCACTGCTCCTCTTTGACCCCTGTCTTTCTCCCTGGCCCGCCCCTCCTCCCGCTCTTTCTTCCCAACCCCCTGGCCCCCACTTCTTCTCTGTGGGGCTGCACCTCCTGCGGGTAGGAGTTGTACATTCCAGCAGCTGACATTGCTTCTGGCTCTTAGTGCGGCTGATGGCATTTATTTGTGCCTTGAGGATAAAAATAATATTTCCATTCACTGGGCACTTGCCTCAAGCAGCCACTCCCCTGGACCTTGTCGGTGTGTTACCTCATTTAAGCCTCACACCAGTCCGTGAGGAAGGTGCTACAGTCACGACTCCTGTATTACAGGTGAGAAACTGAGGCAGGGAGGAGGACTGAGTAACCTGCCCACCAGCCTCCAAAAAGTAGAGAGAAGAGGGAGCCAGGCCTCTGGGCCCCGTGCCACCAACCCTGCACCAGCTGCTCCCAGGGCCCCACACAGGCAGAGAGAGAGGGTCTTCCAGGTCTGAAAGGGTCTGCAGCACAGGTGGGCAGACAGGTGGAGCAGGAGTTAAGGGTCAAGCGAGAGCAGAGGCTGCAGAATTCGTGTGGGGCTGACCACAGAGGCCCCAGAGGCCCTCCCGAGAAGACTGGGCAAAAAGCAACCTGCTGTGGCCTCTTTCGATTCTCCCGAATGGGCCTTCGCTGCAGGGGCACGAAGCAGCCCTTGGCCCAGACAGCACCTGGGGCGGAAACCAGGCCACTGGGTACTGCAGCCTGGATATTATCTTCAGGCCCCAACAGTCCCTTCCTGGGACATATGGCACAGCAGACACTTGATCCTGTTGGGCCAGGCAGTGACATTAAATATAAAGCCAGAGGCCCCGAGGGCATGGCAAAGTCTGGGAGGACAGCTGGCCAGCCGGGAGGGGCCACAGCACAGGCCCTGCATCAACAGGAGTCAGCTCTCATCCCAGGAGCCCGGCGCTGGCAGTGCCTGTGGACTGCAGGGCAGCCACCCGCACAGCACGGCCCTGGCTGTCACAGGTGCCCAGTTTGTGTACCCGGGTCACACGCTCTTCAAGGGCTGGGCCAGGAGCTATGACAGTGCAGTTTGGAGTGGATGTGGCCATCTTCCGTGGCACCAGGAAAATTGGGAAGGGAGAAAGGGAAAGAAGAGAGAAGGGAATTTTAAAATTCTGGACCCTGAATTAACTGAGTGGACTTGGAAACATGTCTGAGTGAGGGTCTGCCTCACTGGGGTGTGTACAAGACCATGCGTGTGCACGTGTGTGTACGAGAATGTCTGTGTGCACAAAAGTCAGCAGCAAACACACACGTTAACTGAATTCTGTCCAGCAACCAATTATTTTGAAATTATGTGTGATGGGAGGTTGAATCCCAGGATTCACAGACTCTTCCAAAATGATTATCACGTTTTTTATTTCTGTTTTTGAAAATATTTAGGCAGGCTTGATTTGAATTCCAACTGATTTACAATCAGAATTTTTATTCTCAGAGAACAAAATATGTGGATGCAGCAACATAAAGCTGCTCGTCTGGCTTCAGAAGCGCTCAGAGTTCAGAGGGGCCTGTGTTCTTAAGAGCTGCACAGTGCATTCCCTTCCTCCCTTTCTCGGGGCTCCAGGGAGGGGAAAGGTTTGCATAGGCTCACACAGAACTTTCCAGAAGGGCCAAGACAGCTCGCTGGAGGCTAGACATGAGCCTTTTCAGTCAGGTGCCTCTCATGCCTATATCATTGTTAGTTTACACGCCCCACGTGTGTACATACATGCACACTTAAGCACCCGCACGTGTGCACCAAGAAGGCGATGGGGCACTAGATTTGTAAAAAGCAAGAGACTTCAACAGGTACTTAATATTTTCATAAGACTAGTTCACCCACCTTCCTGCCAGCTGGTGGATTAAGCCCACCTCTTTCTTCACTTAAAGAACATAAACTCTGGGTGCGTGGTGTGCATGTCAGCAAGGCATGTCAGTGCACGCATGTGTGAGCGTCTGAGTGCACCAGCTGTCAGCAGGGGGCCTGGCGCCAGCAGGGCTGAGACCCAGCTTGGGCCCCCCCCATTCCTGCTTGGAGAAGGAACCCCAACCTTCACAGTGGTCACTGTGGCTGTTCCTTCTGTGTTGCTCAAACCGTGGCCACACATCCCTCTGCCAGTGACTGTCAAAGCTGGTTTACGAGCCGTGGGTCAATGAGCCATACCATTATATAACTGTCACAGGGCGATGGAAACCCAAACAGCCCTCCTTAAGACAGCTGTTCCCCAAGTCCAAAGCCATCCCTTTGTCAGCTCAGTGCAGGCCCCATACTACTCCTGCAGAACCACTTGTCATCCCGTGGCACCATGGACATTTGGGCCCATAAATCTATGTTGGGGGCAGGGTCCAGTCTGGTGCATTGGAGGATGTTTAGCAGCATCCCTGGCCTCTGCCCGCCTGATGCCAAGAGTATCCCTCACCCCACCCCACTTTGTAGCAACAAAAAGTATCTTCAGGAGTTGTTAAATGTCCCCTGGGGGGAAATTGTCTCCAGTTAAGAACTACAGTCTCCAACCCACCACGATCCCTCCTGTCTCTATCAGGAAATTTAAGCTATTAATAATAACAACTGCTAACATTTATGTCTTTATTCTAAGGGATATATATGGAAATATATTTTATGTATAAAAATTATATGATATGAATAAGTTGTATTTTTATATATATTATATATACACACACATCTTGTATATATCTGTGTGTATAAATATATACATACACACACATATAGAATGCTTGGGGCATTATTTTATATAATATAATCTTTGCAACCTTTCTGTGGCCTATGGGTAATATCATTATTTTCCCCAATTTATAGATCAGGAAACCAAGGCTCAGAAAGGTTGAAAAGATTTTCCAAGGTCACCCAGCTAGCAAGTGGTTGAGGTGGCAGATGACTCCTGAGTCTAGGCTCTTAGCCACGGGGCTCTGCAGGGAGATCTGGGGCAGTCACCTTACGAGTGATTTGTGCTAGGAGCGGCCCCATCCTGACCTCCTGTGGTTGGGAGCAATGAGGCACAAGGACATTATCACCCAAATTGCCTGAGCTTGAAGCCTCCAGCTGCTTACCAAGGTTTGTGACCCACTGCAAAGCACAACCTCCCCACCCCCAAGCATTTCCGGGAGCCTGGGCGGGGGGTGGGGGGGGTGGGGGTGGGGTGTGTGGGGGGGGGTTAGCAGGCTTCTTCCTTATAGTGCCCATGAGGAAGTCCAGCCTGACTTCTGGGCTCATCCTCCTCCAGAGTAGTGAGGTTCCTGCCAATTTGCTCAACAACTTGGGTTTTAGGGTCAATGGCACAATGTGATTATCAATCACTGAGATCACACTGTAAGCTTGAGAGGAAGCTATGGAAAAGCACTGAATGGATCTCTGGACACTTTGGCTCCCGCAAAGGCTTGACAAGCTCCTCGTATTCTCCAGACTCAGTTTCCCCTTCCTCAGGACTTTCCAGTCCTGACATTCTTTGCTGTCCTGATCTTTCAGTTCTCTGCGGGACAGAGGCTGCGTGGTTGGAGATCTCACCATCACTGAGTTCCGGCAAGTCCCAGGAGGGCATCAGCTCCTCGTCTGTGACATCAGGATGGTAGAGCCTCCCTCACAGGAATGGCTGCCCAAGTGCCCAGACCCCAGGAGGGGTCTGGTATGTGGGAGCTCCCTGCCCCATCCTGTCCCACCTGCAGTTAAAAGGAGGAAAGGCAGCTCACCCCCAGGACGTTGGGAACCCCTGACTCTCCCCTGCATCCCCAGCTCTGCCTCACACCCACACCACCAGCCTTCATCACAGAGCAGCCCAGGGCCTCCCTCAGAGTGCCAGGTTGAACTAAAATAAAATCTTAAGCTCCCCCACAGGCTGACTGGATGGACCCCCTCTTGGCCAAGGGGATACCCCCTAAAGCTGAGTTGCTACCATGAGAAGGGAGGTCAGACATGCCTCATCATGCCTCCCTCCCTGCTTGGAGATGTCCTTTGTAACTCACTAACAGGCCTAAAGCTATGCAAGGTCTTCAACTTACATAACACACCTGCAGGCCCTCAACTTATATAACAAATCACTTGAATCTGGGTATATGGCTGGTGGCTTATCTCTGATTAACAGACTTTTTTGACTCAAAACATTCCAAGCCTTTAGACAAAGCTTCATTTCTTTAACCAATTACAAACAAAGAGTCTTTAAACCCACCTATAACCTGTAAGCCCCTGCCTTGAGATGTCCCAGCTATTCAGGCCAAACCAACGTATGCTTTCCATGTATTGATTTATGACTTTACGTGTAATCCCTGTCTCCCTGAAATGTATAAAACCAAACTGCAATCAACCACGTGGAGTCCACTTGCTCAGTGCTTCCTGGGTGTGGTTCTGGGTCACGGTTCTCAAACTTGGCTCAGAATAAACCTCTTTAAATTATTTTGCAGAGTTTGGCTTCTTTTCCATTGTCGGATGGTACCCAATGTGGGGCTCAGAGAAGACTCAGGACCCCGGAAGGAATAGCCTGAACTTGGCACCAGGTACTAGCATGGCCCCTTTGGGCTCCCGACTTGGAGCTCCTCCCTGGTGGAAGTGGTAACTTCTCCCAAGCTCTGGACCTCCCGCTTTTGTTTGACAGTGCTGGTTTTATTCTAAGCTGTTGATTCTTTTCCTAGGAAGTTGCTGTTTGGGATCCTCATTTTGCTTTGGAGGTGCATTCTAAAGGGTCTTCTCCACGGCCTCTTCCTCCCCAAATTAATTTCAATTGGCTTTTCTGTGTTTTTGCAAAAGAGGAAACCGAACCATTTTGTTTGTAGATAAACGACAGACTGAGTTCTCAGCTCTGGAGAAAAGGGGCATTTTACTTCTCCCAGCCAGAAGGCTCCCCTGGGTGACTGGGGACCTGAGTGGGAGTTGCCTGGGCGATTCTCCGCTTCCAGCGTGGCCCTATAGGGAATCCCCCAACAATATTAATTAAAAGAAGACCTATCCAGGAAACGCATATAAGATCTGATCACTCAGCATTTTGAGCCCTCTTGTAGGTAATAGACCCCCAAAGAGAGAAACTGAGACCCGTAAGAAGGTGGGAAAGACTCAGCGGTGGAACACTGTGGAGTCCCACCCACAATCAGCACACACTAAACCCTAGATTACAGATCGGTTGCTTCTTTTAAAGGGAAATGGGAAACAAATCCTTTAAAATGAGCAAAGACAAGGAGAACGACCCCCTTTGGGTACCCCAGTTGGTTTATGGCGCCTCTGCTTGCACGTATTTGTGTAAACGGAAATGTCCAAAGGCATGCCGGGTTTCTAGGACTCCAGCTGGTGATAGCCAATTCTTGTGCGTAAGTGTTTTGTTTGTTTGTTTTTAACTGAAGGGCAAATTACATCAAGGAAAATTCAGAGCTCAAATGGTCAATCTGCCACTATAGAACTAAAATGTGAAGTCTCTCTCTTTCCTTTTCTGCCTACTCTAAACCTGCTGACTTTTCCTACTGACGTTGGGACAAACTCATTGTTTGTGGTATCACCAATTGAAGACTACCTGGAGATCTTGCAGCCAGTTCTAGCTAAAATGTAAACATTGAAAACTCATTTTAAACTGAAGAAATTAAAGGGTAAAAGGAGTTTTTAAAACTCAAACTGCCATGAAAACTGCTTTATCCAAAACTCTGATCCACAGGTGTAATTAGGTCACCTATCAGGGCAACTGAAGTTTAGCCATGTGAACAAGCTCCAGTTTTGTCATAAGAAATTTGGATCCAGTTGTCTTTTACAAACTGGTGAGTTTGTATCACTATCTCATGGCTAGGTTTCTACAGTAAAATCTGTTGGAACTTTGTGTACGTGTGGGTGTGGGTGTGTACATTTAGATATGTTTTGTGTATGTCCATGTATTGTTTGCTTGTGCCTACCTGATTCTGGACTGGCTTAAAAATAAGGGAGCGCTCATAAAT
Source organism: Daubentonia madagascariensis (assembly GCA_023783475.1). Classification (NCBI taxonomy): domain Eukaryota; kingdom Metazoa; phylum Chordata; class Mammalia; order Primates; family Daubentoniidae; genus Daubentonia; species Daubentonia madagascariensis. Next base: position 51,446,778 of record JAKFHU010000485.1, on the reverse strand, counting down.
TAATTAAACAAACCCAAATGCTCTTCTAGTTCATGTGAATTTAGTAACCTTTGGTAAATAAGCTATTTTTTTTTTTTTTAAGTATTATTGGTCCAATAGGGGCTTTTCCTCTTTCTGTTGTTTGCACACGCCCCTCTTACTGTACTATAAATAGACATTTTTGAGGTTTATTTTTAAATAAATATTCAACTTTAAAAAAGTATTATTGGTTAAGTAAGAATAAAAATGTTTTCAAATTGTCAGCATACATTTTTACCTGGGTTTTACTGGACATTTTTATATTCTTAAGGTGTCAGGGTTCGACACAAATGTTATAAAACTATAAACCCAGCCAAAGACAAAATTATCTGTGTTTGTATGATTTTTGATAAGTAAGGTAAATTTAATATTGTCAGTCTAATGATAATAGCTAAATTGCCTGAGCTGTCAACAAAAATACCTATGTGTTTAACTTTAAGGTTCTTCATTAGGTAAAAATTTAGACATGCCTAAACAAAAAATATGTGTCAGTAAATTAGAATAAATAAAACATCAAGTAAATAGAGCACAAGAACATAAACTTATGGTCAAAGGTTTATGAAAATATTTTGGTTTTGGTCTTTTAATCCTCGCTGCAGATACAGTTTCTCCCACTGATTCCAATGTCTGTGGAAAGGTACACGTAAAACGTGTTTCTAACTCAGTCGTTCTGTCATATGATATTAACAGTACTGTTAGGGATCCAAAGTTAGAAAATTGTCCTAGAAATTGTAGTTACAAGAGCTTAAATTGGAAGCTTTAGTTTTCCCTTGGTCTTGTCCACTCTTGATTTGTTAGCCGGTTATGTGTACATTATGATGCTATAGCAAAGTCTTTGTCTGGGGAAAAAAAAATCCCTAAACTGTTAATTTTTGTATAGTCATTTATTTTAAGATAAACAAAATGGCTACTAAAATCCAAAGAGAAACTCAAAATAGTCTTACTCTTTGGAAATATTGCACGTACTCAAGTTTATACCCAACTTGGAAAATGTTTTGAGACTATTTCGATTATTTTTAAAACAGCTTAATCTTGATCCTCATATAAGAAAAAACATGTTACAACTTTGTGTCGTTGTTTGAGATGCTAAGGATTGGTGCTGAAGGTTTTTTTTTCTTTAGTCTATAGTCAAGGGATATTATGGTGATGGGGTTCAGAAAACCACCCTAAAATGAAGGCTTCAGAAGCAAAAGTTCTTTGACCTTGCCTTGTCCTCCTGCCTCTTGGTCCCATTCTTCCTTGAGCCATAGAAATCAGAATCCCTCTTCCCTAAGGCAGGTCATAAAAGCCAGAACCCGTTTTTCTGAAAGCTAGCCATAAACCTAAAATTATTCTATGTAAAAACTGGCCATAAATTAATCATCTGACCTACTTTGTTTTACTGTAAAACCCCCATTCCAGAAAGGGGCCTGCCCCACACCCAGAAGGAAGGAATGCACACTCAGAGAGGCCAAACAGACAGAAAGGTCTTATGCAACAGAAGTAAGGGTCTGAAAAAGGCAAAATGTTTTATGAGTTGTCTCTTTAAAACCCCTCACCCTTTTTGAGAAATTAAAACCTGCATTCCTGCCTGAGGCCAGTAATCAGAGGGGCAGAAGAGTGTTCTTTGTTCTTTGTTTTCTAGCATATTAAACCACAGGAGATGGCTCAACAGAATTATCCAGACAGAGGTCATGAGATCATCTTCACCGGAGATGTTATAGTTAAATAACAATAGCCCAAAGCTGAAAACCCCCTTTAAAAACCCTGTATTTCTGCTTAAAGGGGGACGATAGTTCCTTAAGATGAGGGTCTGCCATGCTCCTCATTTGCCGGCAAATTAATAAACTTCTCTTTCCTTTTCCTCAAACCACTAGTCCTCGTTCTTCATTCAGCCTTGGGGACAAGTAGCGAACTCTCAGTAACACGTGCTGGGTTTTACCACTCAGTCTGGTAGCGTTAGATCATACCCATTTTGTCCAATCATATTTCTACACAGCTGTCCATACTTTGTTGACCCTAAACATAAAAATAAACAATTTCCCCTGTATCTTTGGGTGTTCATTCCGAAGGCTCCCATGTATAAGTTTGTAATTTTTCCTCGTATTAATTAACCTCCCTCATGTCAGTGAATTTTCAGCAAGCCTTTATGGGAACACTGGCTTTTGCTCCCTACGGTTTGGCTAAACTTTGGGGGGCCAGGGATCTTTGATCCCTACAATGTCAATAGATTTTGTTTTGGGATGTGGTGTTTTGGAAGGATCTAATCAGTTAACACCTTTAAACAGGATATATTCTAAAAGGTCTACTATATTTATAAAACTTAGAAAAGATGTTACATTGTTCAAAATAACAAGTCTTACTAGAGTACTTATGTTTGTGTTCTTGGTAGGATCTATGAGTTGAAAAGCAGTAATTAAAACTGTATTTTGGTCACTGGTCTGTGTTATATATCTAGTTTACAGGGTGTAAAAATGGTTAACAGAAAAATAACTTAAAATGCTAACTGTAATCTAAGTAAACTGCAAGATAAATAAATAAATTAGGTAAATTAGGTAAATATGAATGGGATAAATACAAATGAAATTTTCATATAATTTAGAATCTTAAAGTCATGGTGTGTTAAGTTAAAGAGGATGATCATGAAATATCTGAATCATTTATAAGATAAAATAGTAAAACATTAATTATTAAACACAAGTTTAAGTTAATATACTTTGACATGTTATTTTTATATGATATAAAAACTAAATATATTTAGGAGGGCTAATAAAATTGGGGACTGATAACAGGTGAAGGTTAATTTAACTTCCTAGGTTTTTCTGAGAGTTGGTATTATGATTAATATATGTAATTAAAACTACTAGATAGAAGAGAAACAATTCTATAGGAAAAGATTTTTTAAGTAAAAAAGTTATGACATAGAAATATAGTTTTTTGTTTAAAAAGAGATAATTTTGTCTAATTTATAGGTTTTTTTTAATTTTATTTTTTTATTTCAGAATATTATGGGGGTACAACACTTTGGCTATATATATTGCCCATGCACTGCCTATGTCAGACCTACAATTGTGGACATCCCCCTAATTTATATGTTTTAAAACTGTTTTGAATTAAATAAATGATAATTAAAACTAAATGGATAAAAAAGTTTAAAAAATACAGGTTATAAAAGGTTTATAAAAGTCCTAACTTATGGTCAAATTGATTACGTTAGATGGATTTGTTTATAAGATTTTATTAAAATTAGCTTTACCATTAATACACTAATGCAAAGGTAAAGTTCAGTTTTCTCTTTTGAACAAGATTTTCATATGATATTAATAGGAATAACAAAAGATTTTTGTTCACCTTTTGAATAACTGCAAAGAATGGGGGGGAGGAGAAAGAGAGAGAGATTCAGTTTGCCCCCTTATTCACCTGTATTTTGTTTGTCAATATTAGGTCTTATGATGGTTTGGGAAACTGCGTCTCCACTCTATCAAAGAGTAAGATTTTTGATTTTTAAAATCTTTTAATTATCAGTTTGGCTAAGTGAATGATTATAATTTTATAAGTAACCTATGATCCTATTTCAGGACAACAAATATTTTATGACAGACAATTCATGATTTCCTGCTTCTTAAGTTTTCACTAAAATTTAAAGTTACTAAAAATAAGAATTCTAGTCCATACATGTGATTCTATATATAAAGTGTACCAAAGAATAAGATATGTTTTTAATCAGAAAAATTATAAAAGAAGCATAGAATGTGTTCTTATGTAAAAAATTGTATATATAATTTTGTCTAATTCAGAGGTTATTTAAAGGTTGCTTCAAAATATAAATTTGGGAAGAAAATAAAAACAAGATAGAAAATAACTAGTGAAGTAAGGGAAAGATGTAAAAAGGCAAAGAATATAGAAATATATTTTTGGTAAGAAGGGTTAAGCAGAAAGGAGAATAATATTGTCTGAGAAAGGATCTTGTATGGAAATTTTTTTTGTCCTAAAATAACTGGTAATTTTTATTAAAAAACAAGGGAAATTCAGGACAAAACAGAAAGCTTAAGTATGTTGTAGATAATCTGTGAAAGTCAGGACAAGGTTCATAGAAGGGAATTTATAAAGGAATTTTGTATGTGGTCAAGTTGGCTATAATTAAAAAAGAAAATTTTTGGTTAAAACAACAAAGTTTTCTTAAAATATTAATTTGCTATTAATGAAATTACATGATATATTGATTTTAATTCTATAAGTTGTTTCCCTTTTTAATTACATAAAAAATTCTCAGATTTATATCTTAAAAGCTCGACTTCTATGTCTCACTGATTATAGCTTTTTCTCCCATTAAAAAGGCTGGGATGGTAACTCTCACCTTCAACTTTTTGTCAGCTCCTGTCATTTTTTTCCCCTTCTGGTTCTAAGTCTGCTGTTATGGCCTGATGTTAGCATGTTTTATCTTAAAGGTTTAAGAAAACAATGTTTTCCTCAAATACAACTTAATGCTATACTCTTGACCTTTCTTGACATGTCTAAATTATTTAATATGGTCAGAAAATTTCTCATGCTGTTGCTAAGAGTTATTTATTCCCTTATTCAAGGTACTAGTTTTTGTTATTCACATTTCTCTACATTATACTGTTCACTCATGACTCTTGCTAATTCAAGTGCCCTTTTCATCAGGTTTGACTTCCAAGTTATCTAACGGGGCTTCCCATAAAGAACAAACACACAAACAAAAAACAATCTCACTACAGAAGGTTTTCTTTACCTTTTTGGTAACTGGCCTGAAAGGAACAAAGATTTTATGCTTTATCAAGATAATCCCTGTGTTGTCTTTGTTAGATTTTTGAGTAAGTAGAAAAACTAAACTTTAAGGGTTGAGGTTTACACACATATAACTTCCTGCATTGCCTTTAAAGTCTTCTGATGACTATCACTCTTGGTTAAATAAACGACCGTTATTTTATAGCGACTTGTGATTCTATTTGAAAAAATGTTTTAAACCTATAATATTAGACAAACTTTCCAAAAGACAAAATTCTAAATTCAGTCCTTTTAACCTCAAACTAGATTTTAATAATAGAACCACTAAAAGTCCAAGAGAAACTTATTAGTCTTTGGTATGTTAAAACTGTACTGGAAATCATTGTCAAATATGAAATGGTGTTTAACTTTCTTTGGGTTGTATTTGTATAAATATATCATGGATATCTGTTCCAAAACTGTATGAGATTCCTAAAATTCTAATATGCCCTGGTATATATTATCAATAATAATTATATATGCTAAATTGTTGTGTGCCATAGAAATAACCAAATCTCCTTTACATCTTTAACCATGACTATTGTAAGACTTTTATCATCCACAGACAATTGTTATTTTACTTTAATTCTTCTCAAACAACAGTTTATAATCAGCTGTGGTCCAAGATTTGCTTCTTTAAGAAAAATGTCATGGAAATAACTAAAATATTTTTATGACTTTTAATTTAAAACGTTACTGATTCTCTTGCTTTGTTTTCCAGAGTCATGACAAGTATTAAGTAAATAGCAAGTTTACCTGCTATCTCCAGGATTTAAAACTATTGGATCCCAGCAGGACCTGCCAATGCCCTGCCAATGCCTGCTACTAAGACTACAAACATCCTCCCTCTAGGCCCAGGGAATATCGTGGGAGGGGCGGGCGTGCTCTCGGTAGATGGGGAACACTGTCTTCTCTCCCTGGAGTCTGCACTGGCCCTGAGAGCTGGGAGGTGAGTGGGGGCTGGTTCTGGATTGCTCCAGAGGAAAGGCCCACTTGCCCCTCTCTCCCAGCTCTGACTCTGCTGGGTCGGAGTCTGTCCCAGGACTTGGCACTAACTCACAGCCTGGCTCCCTGGCCCTCCCTACCCTTGGATGTAAGGGCCGATTTCGAGGGATAGAATTAGTTCAGACCCTCCAGATCAAGGACGGGCACACAGAAGCCTAAACAAATACTAACAAGAAACTTTATGTTTTTGGGCTATGTGGTCCAACCATAAAAATTTCCTGCTTCCCATAGAGCTTCCTGAGTATAATTGTTCTCAGTTATGGGGTTTATGCAAAAAGAGATACAACAAGAAATTTATCAGCCACCTTAGGACAAATTACTAAAGAGACTAAAATGTTGTGACACAACAAAAGTCTCTAAATTCCTTAGCTTAAGTGATTAACAATGCCTATGTTTGCTACAAGTCTGCAACTTGTGGCTCTGCCTGTTCTTTCTGTCCTGTTGGTCTGTCCCAGCTACTCTTATCTGAAGGGTCAGTCATGGCTCAGGAAGGCCCCAGCCAGCTGCAAACAGCTCACTGCCCACAACTGAGTTTGCTCCTCAGATCTGCTATTTTTGATGGAAACCTTATAAAACCCCACTGGTTCCCCCTCTACACGCACATGGAGGGTCAGAGAAAACGGGGCAGGGGCAGGCAGGATGTAAGAAACCTGGGCACGCAGGAGGCACAGGAGGGGAGGCCTCGAACGCCACCCTCAGCTGGTTGCAGGCAGCTGTTTGCGAGCCCCTAGGGGCCATTGCTGGGTGATGAAACCTCACCCTAATAGGCATCCCACCAGAGCTGGGAGGTCCACTTGCCCCTGTCTCCCAACTGAGGCATGCAGGTGGTGCCCTCATGTTGCTCTCGGTAGATGGGGAACACTGTCTTCTCTCCCTGGAGTCTGCCCTGGCCCCGAGAGTTGGGAGGTGAGTGGGGGCTGGTTCTGGATTGCTCCAGAAGAAAGGCACAATTTGAAGAAAGGAAGAGAGGTGTGTCTGTCTGTCTGTCTCTCTCCCCACCGCCACCCCGCACCCCCTGTTCCTTTGCTCTCCTCCCCTCTCCACAGATGCTCCTCCCTCCCTCCCAGACTTGAGGCCTTGTCTGCCCTCCCCAGCCCACCATCTGCCCTCTGCCCACTTCACCTACAAAACACTGCCCCGGGGAAGGATCAGACTCTTGTCTGTTCCTCTTCATCTTGGTTATTTGAAACCAAAATAAACTGCTATCAGAAGGCAGCCAGGGCTGGAGGCCAGGACACCAGGGCCACAGGGGTGCTTATTTTAGTGGGTGATGTTCCATTGCTGGGTCAGAGTCTGTCCCAGGACTTGGCACTAACTCACAGCCCAGCTCCCTGGCCCTCCCCGCCCTTGGCTGGCCCTTCCTCCCGGCTCTTTCCTTCCCCCCTTCCCGGAGGAACTGTTGCAGTCATAGGAAAATGTGCTGGTGTTATTTCCGCCTTGGACCCTATGAGGAGTGGGGCTCTATAAATTATCTCCCCAATGCATGTGCACACACACACCTTTACTCTGAGATTTCAGATTAAAATAAACAGGGAGGGAAGTCTGGAATGGAGAGGCCTGGGGGGTGTGTGTGTGCATGTTTGGAGCCGTGGGCCAGACCGGGGCTGGCAGACAGAACCACGGCTCTTCCCAGTTCTGCCCCAGGGGCTGTGTGGCTTGAGTGTAGTCACATGTGTTCAACAGTTATTTAATGAGCACCTATATGTGCCAGGCACTTTTGTAGGCACTGACACACAGCGATGAACAGAAAGACAAAGTACTGTAGAGGGAAGAAATAGGCAGCAAACAAACAATAAATAAATAATAGGTAAGGGGGTGAGGAGGGCCATGGAGGCAAATATAGCAGAGTGGGGGCCAGAGAGTGAGGGGGCAGCTTCTGTTTGGGCCCGGGAGAGCAGAACCCGGATGGTGTCGTGTGTGCACCCTGGGGCTTTCCCTTGCTGGCCACATCCTTCTTCCCACTCGCCTGCAAGTTGACAGGTTGTATGGTTTCTCTTGCTGCATTTTTTTCCCCTTCCATCCCCCTTCTCTGTCCCCACAAAAACCCTCCCTGGAGGGCTGTTCCCCAGAACTACCTCTGGGCCTTGTGCAAAGTTAGGGACCCTGGAAAGGCTCCAGGGATCACTGAGGCCAGGGCTTCTCAGATGCTCACTGTAATTTGTCATCAGGGACACACAAATTAAAACTGCATTGAGGTACAACTAATGCCCATCAGAATGGATAATATGAAAATAATGGAAAATTCCACATGTCGGTGAGTTCGTGGAGCAACTAGAACTCTCATACGTGGCCGATGAGAATGTGAACTGGCCTGACTTTGGAAAACTGGCAGTTTTACTCAAGCTGAGTGTAGGCCTAAACAGTTCTCTTTCGCTGGGACATACTGCCTGCCCTCCACATTAAGTCAGGGCCCAAAAGCTGTCCACACATTTGTCAGGACAGTGGTTCTGCTTTAGGACACCAATGTCTGATCCCGTGGGCCATGGTTCCTACTGACATGGTTTTCAATGTGTGAGTTACTCTTCCCCCAACTTGCTGGGTGACCTCAGAGAAGTCACAGCATCTCTCTGGACCTCAACTAGGAAATGATGGCTCTGAACACCATGATTGCCAAGGGCCCCTCCAGCTGGAGAGATCACAACACCCCTGTAAGACATAGTCTCAGCCTAAAGGAGCTTATGGTCTGACATACCCAAGAACTAGGGAATGACTTGGGACTACATTCTTTCACAAAGAGTTGGGTTAAAAAAAAAATTTTAGATTGAGTCTTTTTTTTTTTTTTTCATGGAAACAAAGACAGGTGGAAAGTCAGGAAAGAGCCTGTGGTACTAGCACATGCACTCCCTCTCTGGAGAGCACTTTGAGAAGAAAGCTCAGGAGACTTGCAGCTGAGACCACAGAGAACGGTGAATGCTCGGGTTGACTATTACTGCATCTCAAATTACCCCAATCCTCAGTGGCATGAAAAAACCATTTTATTCTACCTCATGATTTGATGGGTGAGGAAGTTGGGAAGGGTTCTGCTGGGGGATTTGTCTCTGCTCCATGTGGCATTAGCTGCAGCAGCTGCAGGTGGAGGATCCACCTCCACGAGAGCATCTTCACTTCTCCATCTGGTGCCATGATGCTCCTGGGTCACTCTCTTCTCACGTGGTGTCTCATCTGCCAGGGCCTCTTAGTGTGGCTTGCTTGGGCTCCCTCACAACACGGCACCTGCAAAGTGTCTCATGACCTAACTTTGGAAGTGTCAGAATGTCACTTCCACTGCATTCTATTGTCAAAGCCACCAGCCCAAATTCAAGGGGAGGGAAGGAATAGACGCACCTCTTGGATGGAGTTTGGCGTGTGCACGTGTGGAGGGAAGGAAAGGACGGCAGGCATGTTGGCGATAAGCTACCAACATGAATTGATGAATATCTGCCTTTCCCCTGGTCCTTAACTCATCCCAGTCTTAGGAAGCTTGCTGCTGCCAGGAAAGGTCCGCAAAGCCTGAGACAAAGATAGGGTTGGCCCGTCTGTCGACATCACAGAGGGAATTATTGAAACAGACCCTAGAAGGACACACTTGTGAGTGACGGTCTATCTTGGTAAGATGTGGCCCAGTGAAGGAGGAGGGGCTGGGAGTTGGGGCTGTGGGGTCAGGCCGTGGCTTGGCCCAGTAGCACACTTGGTATCCTCATCTGGGCACTGGGCATAACCCATCCAGCCTGTCCACCTGACAGCTGCTCTAAGTGTCAGATGAGGAACAGAATATAAAAGGGCTAGGCAAGGTTTTGATCCCTAAGTGGTGTACCCCTGCAAAGATCCTTCGTGCTTGAATTGACAGCCCTGGCTGAAACCCCAGCAAAAGGCCCCATTACTGTTGAATTATGAGCAGGGGAGGTTCCAAGAGAAGAAGAGGACACAGCGATGCTACATTCCTTGGCATGGGGGCAGGGCATTGTCTGCTGGTCTACAGGACAGTGCATATGTAGGGCACTCTTCTAGCAGGTTCTCAGTGGCATCATCTTAGCTCATTGCAGCCTCAAATTCCTGGGCTCAAGTGATCCTCCTGCCTCAGCCTCCCGAGTAGCTGAGACTACAAGTGCATACCACCATGCCTGGTTAATTTTTTTGTTTTTTGTAGAGATGGGTCTCATTATGTTGCCCAAGCTGGTCTTGAACTTCTGGCCTCAAGCAATCCTCTTTTCTCAGCCACCAAAAGTGCTAGGATTACAGGCCAGCCCCGAGCCACTGCACCCAGCTCTTTTGTTTTTTGTTTTAGGATTTTTTTTTTTTAAAGACTAGCAGGTTCTTTTCGCAAAGGAACCACTATGCAATAACCTGACACTTTGGGAATTTTTCTATCCTGCCTTGTGGGGCTCCTTGTTCTGCCCCAGCATTTGGATTCCCCATCACATGGGGGTAGAGCTGTAGCTGAAAGCATTGGCCTTTATGTCAGGCATAACTGATTCAGATAACTAAGCCATCACTTATAAATTGTGGGACTGTAGACAAACTACCCAACCCGAGCCTCGGTTTCCTCATCTGTGAAATGGGAGAGATGATGGCTCTCACTTGGAAGGTTGCTGTGAGTGCAGCAGGGTGATGTTTCATATGTGCATCAAAGTGTGCCTGGCCAGCCCTCTACTTCTCATGTCCCTGTGACTCTTCATCCACAATTTAGGCTCTTGATTTTTAAAAGCCAAGTCTGCGCATAAGATAACAGGAGTTGGAGACTGAGTTTCTCCAGCTCTTTTGACTATGAGGGGTTTGTCTGGACTACGGTGGAGGGTGACCTGAGAAGGGGCCTTGGGTCCCCACGGCCCGTCCTTCCCAGGCCAGATCTGTGGAGGGGCTAGTGATAGACAGCAAGCAGAGGAACCTGCGTTTTGCCTCCAGCAAGGAGCTCAGCAAAGCAGCAAGACCCCACGGAAACATCTCGCAGAGCCCACTAGGACGTCTTACTGCTGAGAAAAGTCTCCAAACAGTAAGGAGAGTTGACAGCCCTTTCTCCACCCTCTTCCTGCACTCCTACCCTGGCACGTGGGTCTTGAAGGGGCTGAGCCTGAGCTAACCTTGAGGGGCCACCTAGCCACAGTGGCCCAGGGAGACTGTCCCAGCTGGGGTGATGCACAGCTGGGCAGGTGCCAGAGTAACTGGGAGACAGCCGGGAACCGATGCTGTCTCTCCCCTTCCCAGCACCAGTCAGACCTCCAGAACCTCGACCCAACCCCAGGGCACCTTGTATTCACGGAGCTTTATTTCCTTGTGGAATATTTGAAGTGAGTATAAAGGCATCCTGAAGTTTCCTGGGTTTGAGTTGATGAGGAATTATGCCATGGCTGTCATAAATCCAACATCCTCCAAGGGCAACGGGCCATTGAAATGGAAATTATTTTCCACTTAATAGATGAAGTGACATTTCTGGGCCCCGGACTCTGGGTCCTGAGATCTGAACAGTGTAAGTGCCTGGCAGCGTCCCGGTCACGTCCTGGATGCTCGATGCATGGGGTGTGCGTGCGCTGTCTTTGCCGTTCGACCTGTTTCAGAAGCCGGGGCTGTTCTTCCCCAGACCTGGAGGAAGGATTCCGTGCTGCTGCGTGTCTCTCCCAGGGCTTGCCCACGTGCTTTTGTGCTTGTTGGTTGGTCGGTTTGGGCCCCTGCCCTCTGTGCCCCCAGCCCGACCCCACAGCAGCCAGCAGCGGGACACCTGGCGTCTCCAATATCAGCCCCACCACCTGCCGCACCTGCTGCACGCTCAGCACTGAACCTTGATTTCTCCAAAGGCCTTTCGCACCCAGTCCGTCATCCCCCTCCCTCTCTGTTCCCTTCGCCTTCCCCAGCCCGTCTTCCTTCCTCCTGTCCTGCCTTCCTGCCCTGGTGGCCTTTTCTTCCCACTCTCCCCTCTGGCTCCCTACTCTTTAACTCTGTGTCTCCCCATTCTCTTTCCCTGTCTTCCTGTCTTTTACTCTCTGCATCTCTCTCTCCTCTCTCACTCCCTCCTGGGTAGCTCCAGAAACATACCCATATATGGCCTCCATGTCAAGGATCACAAACGATGACATCACGTGAGGGCCGAAGCTCCGAGATGCTCTCTGGAGCGAGAGTCTGCACTCCGTGCACCCGGAGGCATGGAAGGCAGGTTCACAGCTTCCTCGGTGCGATCCTCAAACAGGAAATCTGAGATTCCTAACATCTTATAGTTTGGCTTGTCATCACTGGTCATGCGGTGGGCCCGAAATAAACTCCCTGCTTCAAAGGAGAGCGTTTCAGAACTGCCTGGCAGAGCAGCCAGCAGCTTGGGGCCAGGGCAGAAGGCAAACTCGGGGAGCATGTTCTGAATTCAGACAATCTCAAGAAAAATTGTTTTATTATCCCTGAATGGTACCCTTGTTTCAGAGCCTAACAGGTAATGCATGCTTTCGACTTTCTTATACAGATCTAGCAAACGACTGCTTGGCTGGCTGGCACTTATGGCTGCAGTGCTTATGGAAACCCCTCGCAGTCACGCTGCGTTGTTGCCCTTCCGCCTCATTCCCTTGAGTTATACGGCATGCTGGTGACCTTATTTTGGACGTGGGGGACAGAGAATCAGCAATCTGCATGTATATTCCCATTCTGCTGGAGGACTCTTGCTCAGAACATCGCTCTGCTGTGCACTTCTAAAAATGGAAATCCAAAAGGAGCTATCAGCGATGCTATTGTTGGCTCCGTGGGCCTTGGGCAATATCTGCGTCAGACAAATGACTTTCAGAAATGCTTTCAGGTCAGGTGAACAGATAGGAATTTCATGCGTGGGGGAGTCAATTTGATGTAGCATTTACTGAGTGCTACGCACGCACAGTGTTGTGGGGAACCATGGCAGTCAAGGAGCCATGGGCTGTACCTACAGCTGCTTGGGGTTTAGGAGAGGAAGTACAAAGAGAAATGCTATTTATGTGAGATTTAACAAAGCTATGGAATACCTGTGTGTGTGGGGGGGGTGTGCGTGCACACATGTATGTGTGGCACATTTAAGGAAGTGATGGCCTTCAAAAGGATGGGTGGGGTGTCACCAGGGTGGAGCCAGGGACCTCTAGGTGGAGGAGCAGCTCGGAGGAAGGCAGACAAGTGGGTTGGGGGGCGCCTGGGGTGATGGTGGGAAGTGCAGTGTGGCCGTGGCGAGGGGTCCTGCAGGTGAGAGGTGAGGGAGAAGCTGGGGGGAGGCTGGTGGGAGACGCAGCTCCTTCCTGGCCAGGTGAGAAGATGGAACATTTCCTGAAAGTTTTTGAGCAGAGGAGGGCGGGTGGGATTTGACTTCAGGCGGCTACTTGGGCAGCCAGGGGGATGGACCGGGGTGCAGGGGCAGGGGGCCGGTGATTCCTAGGGAGGGCAGGTGAATGCTGAAGGCATAGGACAGGAGCCCCCTCCCCGCAGGAGGAAAGGTTTGCTTTGTGAGGCAGGGGCTCGAGGGTGTTCAGAGGGGCTCAGGCAGAGCCCACTGGGGCCAGCAGCCCTGCCACAACCTTGACCTCTGCCACCCAAGGCCTAGGCAGAAGCACCGTGAGGCAGCCAGTGGCAGATGCTCGAGTCACTTCCAAAACAGTTGGACTGGTCCCTGCAGCTGGTGGCAGGACTGTGTCACGCAACATCCTCAAGGAGCTGGTGGTGGCTCTATGGCCGTGTTAGTTTGCATCATTGATTCTTGGACAAACAGGCCAGGCCATGAGTGCCTGGTGTCAGCAGGGGTGGAGGGGTCACCCTCTTTTCCTCCCTGGGGTGGGGGCCCTGTATAATCCACCCACAGAGACCTTACAATGAGTAGGAACACAATCAATACCAGCAAGCATTCATTGAGCACCTCCTATGAGCAGGCACTGGCCCGAGCACTTGTGGAGATTTCTCTCACTGACTCTTGCCAAGCCTGCCAAGAGTTAGAGGTGATTTTCACTCCCATTTTTCAGATGTGGAAACTGAGGTTATGAGAGGCTAAGGGTCTTGCCTAAGGCTGGACAGCTAAGAGGTGCTGGATCAGGAATCAAAACCCGGCCTCTTGGCCTCCAAGGGTGCACATTCAGAGCCACGGCCTCTTGCAGTCTCCCAGGGCTGGGGCGTGGTAAACAGGACCATTGTGCACCCGGGGGACTGTCCTTGGCACAATCAAGGCATCATAAGGTGCCCGTATTTTGTGGACAGGCTAGATCCAAAAGAGTCTTCCCGAAGGAGGCACAAAAATATCTCTGGGCCCGCCCACGGGCCTTCCATCTCTGAGCTGCAAAGCGTCAGGCAGGCTGCCTGGAGGAGGCGGCTGCCGCAGGACTGGTTTTTATCTGTAGTTCTCTTTCCTGAGCTGCATCTTCTGGAATAATCAATGCCCAGGAGCATAAATGAGGTCGTTAAGAGCTTTGTGGTTCAGAGGAATGCTTGGAGGAGGTGGGGGGGAAGAAAAAGTCAGTTGATTCCTAACCTGCCTACATTTTCTTTAAAGAAGAGAGGAGCGAAAAGGAGAGAGGAGAGAGACAGGGCAAGCAGAAGGAGGAGAAGAGAAAGGTTTAAATAAAGGCAGGAGAGGAAAAAAGCAACCCAGAGCGGGAGAGGGTGAAAGAAAGGAAAAAGGTCCTAGCTGCTCTGGGTGGCATCTAGCTTACAAGATTTCTGGGCAGCCCTGCAGCTGGGCTCGGGTGTGGAGGGGGCTCTGGAAGAGCACCCCCTGCCCCACCAGAGCCCTCCTGCTCTGCCGCCTGGAGTTAGAGCTTCCAGAACCCCTCGTGTGTTCTGCCACCCGGGGACCAAGGTGGGTCCCATGGTCTCCCGGCACCCAGGGAACAGAATAGGCCTAGGCAGGGCTGCACTTGGACTGGGGTGCTGGGAGGCTCAGAAGTGGACCTGCCAGCCCTTCCCACCCCAGGTCACTGGCACAGATGGCAGAGCCTGGCATTTGTCGAGCCTTGGGCAGAAAACGAGTCAGGGCCTGGAATTCTGTGCGCAGAACTGTATGTGGCTGAGCCACACAGATCAGTCTGGCCACAGTCGGGGGGCGTTGGGGCAGGGGCCAGCCCCCTGCAGGTCCAGGAGGCAGGGGAGGCGCCCTCCACTCAGGAGGTGGAGAAGAAGGTGACCCACAGGCCTGGAGACTCAATACCTCCAAAGAAATAAAATGGAAACTTGGCATTCGCTGATGCTTTTCTTAGCTGGTGCTCGTGGACACCGCCCCAGAGAGTGGGTCTTCGGGCCTGTGCGGAATTTACGTTCGTCCTTGCAACAGAATACTTTCCACAGAAAAGCAGGAGATTTTTTTTCTGTGTTTTTTCTTTCTTCCGACTCTTCCTATCACCCTCTTTCCCACTCTCTTTTTGGGGTGGCCTCCAGATAAATAAATAAATAAACGGTGAGCTGCTGCAGTGGGCAGTGGTGACCAGAGGGTGACCGACGGCTCTGGACTGCAGGCTTTGCGTAAGAGCTCAATTAAACAGTCTGTGTTCCACCCCCACACCTAAAAGGTACCAGTGGACCCTCACTGAGACATTTGCACAGTACTTACTATGTGCCCAGCCCCGTTACGGGAACGAAACGCTCACGGAACAGCCACTCTTGTCGTTTGCAGACGGTCACCTTGTGCGGAAGTTCAAGCCCAGGTTTGAGAAGAGTGGAATGCACCCGGCTGCGGGTCCTTCCCGAGTTCTAGGACAGCAGATCATGTGGGCAGCGAGGGGCTCTGGGGAGTGGAGAATTTGGAAGGAGCGCGCAGCGTCCATCCCGCGCCCTGGCTGGAGGGTGTGGAGGTGTCCCTCCCCCCCGAGCTCCGGCCCCGTTAGTGACCCCATGAGTGACCCTGGAACCGCTCAGCTGGCTCCGCACACAGCCTGGGGAGCTGACTGGCACAGCTTTACTTTTTGGCCACAGCTTCCAGGAGAAGGCTGGGCCTGGGGCTCACTTTCACTTTTGTTCTTGCTCTTTTTAACTGGAGGAGAGTGCGGGGGGATCCAAACCTCTGAGACGGAGCCTCCTTGGGAACGCCGGCTGGGAAGCCGTTCCCAGTGAGCGTCCTCCCAGCAGGACCGGGCCAAGGCCATCTTGCCCACTTTCTGGGGTCGGGGCAGAGAGTTGCAGCACCTCGGGGGCTGTAGGATGGCATGAGCAGATTTTCAGGGGCCACTGGCTGTGGGCCAGCAACTGTTCTGCGCGTTTATACCCATTGCCTCTTCTCCTCTGACACCACCTCCACGGGCTGGATGCATGATCATCCCCATTCTACAGAAGAGCAAAGTGAGGCACCAAGGGTGTGAGCAACCTGCTCCCCATCACGCGGCCGGTTAGGTGGCAGAGCCGGGGGTGAGTCAAGGTGGTTGGGCACCAGGGACACGCCACCATCTACCACTGCATGGTAAACATCTCCATGACAGCTGTGCTCCTTGGGAGCCACCAGGGAGGCTTCCTGGTGGAGGAAATGCTTCAGTCATGTCTGGAAGGATGCCTGGCAGACTAGGGCGGCTGGTGAGCAGCTCCATCTACAAACACAGCTGAGATGGAAAGTGGCTGGCTCAGCCTCACGCGCCCCACCCAAGTCCCCAGCCGTCAGGAGTCAGGAGCGTGGCTGCCACCCTCCCTCCTTCCGCGCCCCGCCCTCCCGGCTGTGTCGCCTCTGGCCGCCAGTTTACTGATAAGACATCGAGGGAGTGATCTCCTCCCACTGCAGCCCCCCAAACGACCACACAGACCCCACCCCATCCACTGCCAGGCAGACACCCCAGGCAGACCCTGGATGTGTAGGGAGGGGAAGGAACTGGGGTAAAAAACAACCAATTTTCAAATGCTCGTTTTGAATCCTCACCACAGCCCTGCAAGAGTCCATGCTGCTTTGCCCACTTCACAGATGTAGCAACTGAGGCCCAATTTAGAAGAGCATTGGCTCCGGATGGACCAGGCACTGTTCTGAGTGCTTTACATGTAATTCAAGAAACCCTGTCACAGCCATTTTACAGATGCCACCTGAGAGAGGTGGGGGCTCCCCTGAGGCCAACATTTGGGGTGCTGCAAAGTGGGCAAGAGAGGGGCTCCTGGAAGCCCCAGGGTGGCCTGGTCTCCCCTGCTCCAAGATGGCCTTGGGCTGGCCAGCCCGTGAATGCCCCTCCCCCTTCAGGCCCTGGCTGGACTGGGCAAAGCCCACTGGACTCCTGCTTTCCCTGGGAAAGGGCTAATTTTAGCCCAGTCAGCCTCCCAGAGCATCCCTTGGGGCTGCTGGCCTCCCTCTAGGCATGCCCTGGATTTGTAGGGAGGGGCCCAGAAGGCGGCCCAGCCCCCAGGCAGAGGCCTTGGAAATGAAGCTGGGCAGCATGAAGACGAGGGGAAACTGAGGTCAAGAGGGCCAAGGTCTCACCTAGAATCACTATTCCCCTTCTCCCCCAAGAAATAGGTGCTCTGATTATGTCCATTTTACAGCTGGAGGAACTGAGACTCCAAGAGGTCAACCAGCTAATAACCAGCAAGGCTGGGATTTGAACTTGGTCAAGCTAATGCCACAGGCTGCTGCATGACTTCCCCCTTGTGCTAAGGCTGAGCAGCTCCACCTGCCCCCAGGGAGACACCCCATGGTATCCCGGGCAGGCGTCACCAGACTACGATTGTATCGGTCCAGCGATGGGGAGTGTCCTCTCCTGAAGCAGCCTGTGTGTCGCACACTTGCTAACGGCCAGGCCCCCGGCTGAGCCTGTACACACAGAAGCCCTACTGTGTCTACCACCAGCCTCAAATAATACTTACAAATATCTCCATTTTATGCACGAGGATACTAAAGATGTGTAACTTACCCAAGAATCCTCAAAGGCTGAGGACCTCGGTGGGGAAAACAAGGGATATGTGGGCCCACAGTGGGGCAGGGAATCTTCCTCCTCAAAGGCAGAGCCCTCTCTCAAGGGTCTGCCGAGGTCCCGCCCCTCTCCTCCCTCATCCTTCCTCTCAGGGGCAAAGAGCCTGGTGTGGTGCCCAGCGCCCAGTGCAGGCCAGGGGGTGCCAGGCGGCCAGTCTGGATAGCCAGCACAGCTGGATGAGGACAGGCCTGGTCAGACCCCACGTGTGTGCTTAGAACCCACAGATGTGCCAGTGGGATGAGTGTTCCTGGGATTGCCAGAAGGAGCACTGGGTTTGAGGTTGAAAGGTCAAGCTTCCAATCCCAACTTTCCAGCTGTTTGTCCTCATGCAAACCATTCTTCTCCCCCCTGAAACTTAACTGCCTCATCTGTAAAGTGGGATCAACAGTAGAGAGGCATCAAGTCCCTTTTGGAAGGAGCAGGTTGTAGAGGAACTAAGTTAATTCAATGAAAAAGCTTCTTACCTTCCAGGGCTGTCTTGAGTGCAATGACAAGGCGAATGCCAAGTCTCTGGGTGATGTCCAACCCAGGGGAGAGGCTCGGAAGGGTCTAGTGACTCTGGAGTTAGCTTCAAGATTGGCCATTTGAGGTGACCATTACCTGGCTGCCCTCGCCTCCAGGAAGTCACGTGGTCAGGGAAGGGGCACGGTGGCCAAGCGCTGTCTGTGAGCCTCCGACTGGCCCATCCCAGGCTGCAGGGCCAGCAGCTGCCTTGAGATGAGGGGCTGGAGGAGTCCCCATTAAATAATTGCTTTACCCCCTATAAACTGCCATCCCAAGCCTTAGCACGTATGTTGCTTCTGCAACACGGTGAAGAAGTAGCTTGTCTCAGTCCCGTTTTTACTGATAAAGGAACCGAGGCCCAGAAAGGGGAAGTGACTTGCTCAAGGTCACATAGTTGCAAAACTGAAACTAGACCTAGGGGATCCAGACCTGAGATCCATCCACTCCCACCTCTTCCCTATGACCAGTGCTAAGCTCTTTCCATATTGGGGACCTGTTGAGGTGGCCACAGGAGATCCCCAGGGACAGGGAGTATGGGGTTTGATAGCACAGAGCCAAACCAAATGTCTCATTGAGTTGCAGAGTCCTTAGAACTGGAAGAGTCATGGAAACCTTCTATCCCCAAATTCTCCTTTTGCAATGGGAAAACTGAGGCCCAGAGTGGGACAGGGACTTAGATGAGGTCACACAGCACTTTAGCATCAGCGTGGAGATTACAACTCAGGTCTATGACTCTTAGTCCAATTTTCTTCCCCCTTTGTCCCCTGGCTTCAAGCAGATACCTTCAGATAGGGGCACCATGATGCCAGGCCAGGCACCGGGCACCAGCTGAGCCCCTGCCTTGCACCAGGTGGGTGGGTAAAGCTGACCCCCAGCTCTGGAGAAGCTGAGTAGGTCACTTCTCACTGGGCAGAGCCCCTTCCCCACCCCTCTGAAGGCAGAACTGGGCCAACCTGGACCTGGCGGGGACCCCAGCCACATGGAAGCAGGGAAAGGGCAGGAAGCCAGTGGGGATGGGGGACCCACCTGGCTGCACAGGTGCCCCTGCCAGTATGGGAGGCCAGAGGACCGGCTCTAGACTACCCTGCCATTTAACAGACGGAAAAACTGAAGACCTGAGAAAGGAGGAGAGGTGCTCTTGGCTGATTTGGGACATAAACTCAAGTGTCTTGGTTCCCAGTCCTGGGCTCTTTTCACAAAAAATAAAACTGACGCTGCTGCTGCTGCAAAAAATAGCACCCCACACATCAGGTAGAAAATGATTTTGAGGTCACGACACCCCTTCCCCTCCCCTGGTGTGGACCACAGAGCAGCCACCTGACATATTGACCTCGGCTACACACTAAAATCACCAGAGAAGCCTCAAACACTGCAGCGTGTGGGCCCCAGCCCCGGAAGCTCTGAGTTCATTAGTCTGGGTGCAGTCAAGGCCTCGGTGTATTTTTAAGACTCTCAGCCAGGCCTGAGAGCATCTGTTAAGATGACATTGACTGCATATGACAGAAAACCCTGCCAACATTGGCTGAAACCACAAGGATCTTCTGTGAAAGACCTTGTGAAACCACAAGGTCTTACTGGCAAGTCGGCTAGGATGGGCGAATGCAGCATCGGTTCAGCAGTTCAGCGTACAAGGAAGGACCCAGAAGACCTATCGTTCATTCTGTCAAACTCATTGTACCAACCTATCATTCACTCTGCCCTCCCATGGTCACACGGTGGCTACCGCAGTTCCAAGCATCAAGTCCTCCAAGCATAAAGCAGGGGTTGGGGAAAGGAGTCATTTTCTTCACTGCTTTCTCTTTTATTAGGGAGAAAAGTCTTTCCTAAGAGCACCCCAGCCTACCCCGAGACTAGCCACTGGCCATGAGGGCAGGATGGTCCCACCTGGCTTGGAACAATTGTGATTCATCTGTGGCACAGGGCACACTGTCAGCTGGACAAAGCCGGCTTCTAGGGTCAGGGAAGGTGGTGGAGAGTGGCTGTTGGGTGAGCCATCAGCAGGATCTGCCACATCCTGTGTGATGGAGGTAGTTTGACCAGCTGTGCAGTGAACTTCCACCTCCTCACCAAGGAGGGGAAGAGGCGCTGGCCTTGGGCAGAGGATCCAGGGTGAAGTCAACACATGAACTACTGAGCACAGCACAGAAGGAGAAGTTCTCCTCCCAGAAGGAGAAGTTCTTTTTCTCGGAAGAATCTGGGTAGGCTTCTTAGAGGAGGGGCACATGCTCCAGGCCTTGAGGAGTTCTAGGAGTGCAGAAAGGAGGAAGGCATGTCAGGCACAGCCTCAGCAAGGGCTGTGGGCAGGGTGTGCGGGGGGAAAGGTGCACCATCCACCTTGGCTGGAAGGTTGGGGTGTGGAAGAAGAGGAGAAGGGAGCATGAGCACAGGATTTTGGATGATTCAAAAGCCAGTGCAAGTAGCTCAGGCTTTATTCTGTTAGAGGAGGGACTTCTTGGGGTGTGGGGAGGAGGCCTGAGGCTGGGAGCCCACCATGGAGGCTACTTCCGAGGCTCAGCAGGAGAAAGTCAAGGATCAGTGGAGAGAGGCAGGTGGAGGGGAGGGATGCCAGGAAGAACAGGAGCAGAGGATGGAAATCATTGTTCCCAAATGCCCTCTGCCATCTTCAAGGTCTGTAGCCTCCTCTAGCTGTGTTTGGAAGAACCCAGATTTGTTTAATAACTCGTTTGCTGGTGCTTTGTAGAGCAACAGTTGTTACTCTTAAGGCTGTTCCAGGGATTAAACAAAACAATTTCTATACAGGGCTCAGCTGAGGGCTTAGTGTGGGGTCCCACCCCTCCCCCTCCCCCAACAGGGGTCCCACATCTGCCTATACTTTATGGCTGGTCATTCTCCAAAGAGGAGGTTCCCGGTCACCTGGGGAGCTTGTCAAATAAGGATGATACCTGGGCCACACTCCTAAAGATTCTGACTTAATTGGTCTGAGATGGGGCCCAAGAATCGATACTTTCTAAACTTGTTTTCTACATGTTTTAAGTAGATATGTTATTGCAGTATAATGTACTCACATAGAAGTGCACAAATTATAAGTGCACAACTCCAGGGATTCTTACAAAGGGAGCCATACCATGTAACCACTCAAATCGAGAAGGACAACACAAGTGGCTCCCAGAAGCCTTCCACATGGCCCCCCCATTAGTAACCTCCCAAAGGTGACTACTTTTCTGACTTTTATCACCATAAGTTAGTTTTGCCTGTTTTTGAACTTGATATAAATTGAATCATGTATATATGTTAATTTTCACAGGGCTTGTTGTTTGTGAAATTCATCCTTGTTGTTGGACGTAGCTGTAGTTTGTTTGTTTTCATTGGTGCATACTATCCATCACATGAATATACCACAATGTATTCATCCATTTGAATGTTGATAGACATTTGGTTAGTTTCCAGCTGGGTTTATTATAAACAGTACTGCTATGAATACTCTTGATCTTGTCTTTTGGTGAACATAGGTACATAATTCTTTGGGGCATATAGTTAGGAGGGGAATTTTTAGGTCATAGGACATGTATATATTCAGCTTTGACAACTACTGTCTATTTTCCAAAGTGGCTTTATCATTTTACATTCCTACCAATGCTGGGGAGAATTCTGGTTATTCCACATCCTGCCCAATTCTTGGTATTTTCCATCTTTTTCATTTGAGCCATTCTGGTGGGTGTATAGTGTTATTGCACTGGGGTTTTAATTTGAATATCCCCAAACATTAATGAAGTTAAGTGCCTTTACTTTTGGTTACTGGCCATTTGGATGTTGTCTTTCTGAAGTGCCTGTCCTAGTCTTTTGGGTATCAAAAATGCTGCATAACAAAGCACCTCAAATAAGCATTTATCCTCCTGCTCTGGATCTGCAGCCAGCCCAGGCCGGAAGCCTCAGCTTCGGGCTGCCAGGCCCTGCCAGGTGGGGCTCCTCCAGGCAGGTTGGGTTCAGGTTGTCCCAGGGAGGTTCTCTCTGGGGCTCAGGCTGCAGGGCAGCAGCTCCAGCAGGGAGCTCTTCTCTTGGTGATGGCACAGGAGCAAGAGCAAACCCTGCTGCACACACTTGTCACGTGTCTGCTTGTCTCGTGTCCATCAACACTCGTTGGCCACAGAGAGTCATGTGAACTTGGGTCCAATATCAATGGGGAAAGGATGGGAGATATTTGCCTCCAGGGGAGGGGAGTGAATATTTGCTGAACAAACCAAAGTATAGCACTGGTATTTCGGGTATTTTTTAAAAGACCTCATGTGATTCCAATGTTCATCCAGGGCCAAGAACCGCTGACCTACAGTCACAGTGCAAGTCAGCCAGTCAAAATGAAAATCAGGTTTAGTTGATTCTACTTCATTTCCTAAAAGCAAATTGACTCCCAACCAAAGTCCATTTCTCTTTGAGGCGTATTTTTAGAAAAGAGTGCCTGGAATTCACATGGAAAATGATTTTAATGATTGATTTTAACTAGATCATGAGATCTCAAGGAGTGGGCCTGTGTCCGATTCATCTCCAGTGTTCTCAGCCCTACCCCGGTGCGGAGAAATGGCGAAATGGCAGGATAGGATGCTGCTGGGACTCGGAGGGAAGGGATGTGTGTATTTGTCTGTTGGGATCATTGTTATATCCACAGTGCTTAGAGGAGTGCCTGACACAGAGCGGGTGCTCAACAAGTAAGCTTTCAGTTACTGTATAGACAGGCTGTCTGGAATGGAAAAATAAATGGCGGATAGATAGATGATGGGATGGATAGATGAACGTATGTATGGATGGATATGCGGGTATGTGGGTAGACAGACAGAGTGAAGGATGGATAATGGAGGGAAGGGTGGATGGTTGGATAGATGAATGGATAAGTGGATGGATGGATGGATGGATTAGTGGACGGATAGGAGGACGGGTGGATGGATGGATGATTGGAAGGTGGGATAGATGGATGACTGGTGGTTGATGAGAGGGCAGGTGGGTAGCTGGTTGGCTGGGTAGACGGACGGATAGGAGGATGGGTGGGTGGGTAGGTGGCTGGAGAGTTGGACACATGGATGGAGCGGGTGGGCGGATGGGAGGATGGATGGATATATAAGTGGGAGGGTAGACAGATGGATGTGTGGAAGAATGAATGAATGGATGGATGGGTGGAGGAATGGTTAGATGGGTGGATGGATGGATGTGTAGATGGATGGGTGGGTGGGTGGATCATAGGACCAAATGAATGAATAAAAATGAGTATGTGATTGCCGGTGGAACGCACAGCCCTCCCTGGGGGTAACTCAGCTTTCTTGTTAAACTCTCTGTGACCAGGATGGTTTTGGTCTCCTCACAGGGTTTTCTGATTTGCTGTCTCCTCCTCCCTGCTGAGTGTCTCTTCTGGAGGCCGGAGCGGGAGGTGGAAGAGGATGGCCACGGAGATCAGCGCTCGGGGCGGCGGGGGCACCATCGGGCACGAGGAGTACAGCCTGTACAGCAGCCTGAGCGAGGATGAGCTGATGCAGATGGCCATCGAGCAGAGCCTGGCAGACAAGACACGGGGCCCAACCCCCGCTGAGGCCACCGTGTCTGCACGTGCCAACTGCCAACCTGCCCATTTCTACCCCTGGACCAGGTGAGCAAGGCCAGGCTGATGTGTTAATCCCAAACCAACCTATCCTGGTCTCTAGGATGCCTTTTAACACTTCGATGACTTACATGTGTTATCTAAACTTACTGAGCTCTGGCAGTGCCAAGTACTGTGGTGGGTGCTGGACACACTCTGCCTCATTTAATCCTCTTAAGGACCCTCTAGGCGGGATCTGTGTTATAGTCCCATTTTACAGATGAGGAAACTGAAGCTTAGGGCTGAGTCAGAGGTCCAAGGGCACATAACTAGTAGGTCCTGCTGCAGGGATTGGAGCTGCCTGGCTCCAAAGCCCATGCCCTGGCCTCGCACTGCTGGCTTCATGCTGAATGTGGTGGAGCTGATGCTCTGTATCTGGCCAGTGCTTCCAACCCTACCTATGCAGTCTTCTGGGAAAACATGTCCAGGGAGCAAAAGACATCTGCTCAGAAAAGCCACCCTGCCTCCTTGTTCTGGCACCTCTTTACCACCTCTGTCACTGGACCTTCTAAAGCAGCAGTACCCAATAAACTGCGGTGCTAGCCTCAACTGCATCCACAGATGCAAGTCAAAATATCCTAACAGCCACATTTAAAAAGTAAAGAGAAACAGGTGAAATTAGGTTTCATAGATATATGTCCAAAACATCATCATTTCCACATGTCATCAATATAAAAATTAGGAATGAGATTTTTACCTGCTTTTCTGCCCATCAAGTCTTTGAAATCCAGTGTGTTTTTCACACTCAGCACATCTCGATTCAGACCAGCCACATTTCAAGTGCTCGCCAGCCACGTGTGGCCAGTGGCTACCATATTGGATGGTGCAGATCTAGAGGACACCTTCTTGGTAGGAGCTGGGAGCCAAAGAGGTGGTTAAGCATTTGATTTTTGTAAAAATGCTTTTGCTCACCCCTGAGCCAAAGTCAAGTTGTATTTGGGGGTGGGTGGCTGACCTCAGGCCAGTCACTTAACCTCTCAGAACCTCAGCTTCCTTCTCTAACAACGACAACAGTAAACAGACTTTTTCCGATGTGCAGTCACGGTTGACGGGAGAGGAAGGTGAAGGTGGGCATAATGGTGCATCTCAGCCCTGTGCCCCTACCCGGGTTCTCCTCCAGGTGATTTTAACCCTTGCCAAGGCTGGACCACCTGTTACGCTGGCTGGGCAAAGGCCTGGGATGCCCAGAGCCACGGAGCCCCATCCAAAGGGAAAGCAGGCAGCTTCTTTGGGCAGTTAGAAGGAGCACGAAGACTCCAGGTCACTGAGCTGCCTCTGCAGATATCCCATTCTGGGACCCAATCTGGAAAACGGAAACCCAGAGTCAAGGCCTGGGTTCATCGTGGCTGGTGCCCAAGGAGGCCCTGGTTCCTGTTCTGGCCAGTTCAGCTGAAGTCAGACCATAGCTTCCTCTTTCTCAGGAGGGGATCAGAGAGAGATAGGGCATCCTCCCTCTGAAGACAGGACCTGAAGACAGGGCCTGCCACACAAAGCCTGCCCGTCCCCCAGTGTCTGCAGCCTTCTCCCCAGTGTGGGAGACCCTCCCAGGAGTCCCAGCCACACTCAGAAACGTTAGAGCTGAGTGGGCCCTTGAGTTCCTGACCCCGATCTCCTCCTTCATCTAGCGCCAAGGAAAGGAGGCCCACCATGGGCCATATGCATCCACCAGCCTCCTAGGACACAGCCCTCCCAGAGAACTGAAACCACTCTCCCAGGCCAGGCAGCCGTCACAGATCCAGGCGCAAAGTATGCAGCAGAGGAGGGTCAGCCTGCATCTTCTCTCTCTTGCTGTGACCTTAAACCTCCTAGATTCGGTTTTGCACCTTCGACTCTGGAAGCAGGTTGGGCTTGGACCCTGCCGGGGAAGAAAAAGCCCTTTGATGTGATGTTTAACACAGTCCTCCCCCTCCCCCAAAGGCACATTGAGCACCTCCCATGTGCCTGGCACACATTAATTCACTTAATGCCTACAAAAGCCACTCAAAGTGGACATTTCTGGGCCCATTTTACAGATGATATAACGTGTGCATAGCATGGCCAGCAACTGAACCAAAGTCTGTCCCACTCCGAAATTCAGACAGACGCTTAACCAGGCTCTGCCGATTCTGCAAAGGCCTCTTTCTGTTTCCTCCCCCTCCCCCTCTTGAAGTGGCGTTTTGGCCTAATTATATCTGCCTGCCACCCACACACGACATGCACGCACTTGTGCTCACACACCCAGACACAGCATCATAGTGAGCGCAGGACCCGAGAGTTCTTGTTCACTTTTATCCCCGAATATCACAGTTTCCATCCAAATAGATCCAGAGCAAATTTAGGAACAGGATGTCACACATGTCCACAAGGGGCTCCACATGTCCAGCTCCTTCTCATTCTTCAGGTCTGGGATTACATGTCACCTCCTCAGCGAGTCCTGCCCTGACCATCCTCCCCGGTCAAGCAGTTCACCCCCTCTTACTCACTTGCCTGTTTCCTTCATGGCCCTGACTACGACTGACGATTCTTATGTATTTGTCTGTTTCTGCCGTTAACCTGTAAACGCTGTGAAGGCAGGGGCCTCACATCTGGCTTCCTGCCTATGAAGCCCTGTGCCTGACCCTCGGCAAGCACCGAATAGCTGTCTGGGAGTGATTGAATGGGTGAATAAGGGAATGAATGAACAGGCAGGGAGTGAAAAGAGCAGAGATTCAAATTCTCCCTCTGTCACTTTCTGGCTGTGCAACCTTAGACAAGTTACTTACCCTTTCTGAGCCTCAATGGCCTTATCCCCAAAATGGCAGTAACAAAAGCTTGCTGTGCTCACCTTGTGGTATTCTTACAAAAAGCAAGTAAGATGAAGTGAGTGTTGGAGCCTTCCCCACATCCTGCAGCCTGAATGGACCTGCCTCCCAGTCTGAGTGCCCCAGCACCAACCTCACGACTGCCCCTGCTTCACAGATGAACTTCTGGGTCACCCTGGGAAGGCCTCCTGAGAGGGTTCCCAACCACACTGTGACCTCTTTGGGGACAGGGAGCTGATGTTCATTTTTTTTTTATCCTTAGTGCCCAGCTAAGAGCCTGGATTGACATAGGTGCCTAATAAATGTTCTTAGGCCGATAAATGCACTTTGAAACCAATAAAATGCTCTAGCAATGTAATTTCTCATTATCATCTTGTGACCAAAATGGCAGTCAACAGAGCCTTTGGAATCCTAGAGATGAAAACAAGATGAGCATCCAAACAAATATAATTCTTTGTAAAGCCATTTCCCAATTCCCCACCACAATGTGAAACATGCATGAGGATCATTTGCCGAGCTTTGGCCTCCTGAGGGTTCCCCAAGAGGCAGACCTAGCTTCCCGTCCCAGGGAGAAGTAGTAGGGTCTGTGCACCCATGACACGGGGAGCCCAGGGTTACCAGGCATGGGCCAGCCAGAGTGAGTTCAGGAAGCTGGGTCTTCACAGTCTCTAAACTTCTGCATTTTATTTAAAGTTACATTTCTAAGAAGACAAAGGAGGAAAACATGAAGCAAGAACTTGCTTGGGCTGATGTGTGCACAGCTGCAAACAACTCAAATCAAGCCACCCACACTTATTGTGTGATTATGATATGCCAGGTGCCTTCCCAGCACCTGGATACAAATCAGGCCTGGGCGTAGCACTCCCTAAGCCCAAAGTCTAATGAGGTAAATGCCCAGAAGTACATGATGACCCAGCAGTGAAAATGCAGCAATGGGGCTTGCTCAGTTTTAGAGGGACACAGAAAGGGTCAATTCACTCAGTTAAGGAGGTGGGTTTTGCAGGATGAATAGGAGTTCGTCATACAGACTAGAGGGAACAAACCTCTTTGAGCCTCAGTTTCCTTATCTTCAAAGGAAACCGATTCCATCTCCTTCACAAAGTGGACTGGAGAATTAAATGAGATGCTTTGTACAATGTGCCTGTCACAAGGCTTGGCACATAACAAGTGCTCAATGAAATGTCAGCTATGGATATGAAAGCAGACTTGCTGCAGCTTGGAATTCATGTTCTTCTCTACATGTGATTCCTCTCTGGCCAGCCCAGAAATGAAGGATTGGCCGGTGGGTGAGGGAGAAACAGAAACTTCATGGGTGGGAGGCTGATTCCAGAGAATCTGCAGGAATGAGGGTGGGGTTGGTTATATGCTATGGAGGAGAGGGGGTGGCTTTCCAGGGACTTGAGATCTTAGCCCACAAATGCACAACACCAAGATTACCATATGGGGTTTTACCCTTCAAAGGCTTTTGTTGGTTTTGTCTCATTCACTTAAATTGATTGAGCACCTACTGTGTGCCAGGCATTATACCCTTGATGTCTGTGCTCGATATAGGTTGCTGTGAGAATCAGACGGAAGAACAGACAGAGGATCCTAGCACGGTGGCAGGTGTGGGGCAGCCTCTCAGATTTGTTTTGCCATCTCCCTCCCCTGTACCTGCTCCCCACCTTCATTCAGCCAGGCCCAGCCCAATCCCTCCCTTCCTGGGACTGGCCTGGGTTTCTTACCAACTCAGATCGGGCAGCAGCTGTGGGCTCACTGAGGAATTAGGGGGCACTGTCACCCCTGCCCATTCTCCACTCTCACCAAGCCGGATCATGTCTGAAGCCGGGCCCAGCTGGACTCCAGGGATCAGATGCCGGTGACACATTCTCCACCCCAGAACCTGCCCACTGACACACAGAGGACAGGGGCCCTACCTGGGCCTCTGCCAGGGCATGACCTGCGCCCACATCCTGCTGGGGCCAGGTTCCTCTCACCTCTGGTGACTCAGCCGGGAGGTTTGCTCTGCTGGGAATTCCCCTGCCCCGGGCCGGAGGGGAAGTGGGGCCTCCAGCCGTGACCAGAAAGAGCACAGAAGCTGCTCGGGAGGCCTGGCCCCCACGCACCCCTGAGACTCACAGCTCAGTACTCTCAGCCATCGCCCTGCCTGGCCCCCAAACCACACGAACGCATCCGATTCCAGTGCTCCCAGAACGAGTCCTCCTGCCTCCATTTCAGCCCCTCCCTGGTGGCTCTGTTGTTGTGTGTGTGCTTGGCTCCCACCCTGCTGGCCTCTGAACATCTTGAGGACCCACGGAAAGACGTGCCTTATTGATCTGCACCCAAGTCCCCAACATAGGCCTCGGGACCGAGCCGGAACAGGGAAATCTTTGCTGCAGGGTGCTCAGTCTGTGTGTGTCCTCATCTGCAGGATGGGAACAGGACACCCCCTGCCTCCATCCAAGGTGGCAGGAGGGTGGAAATGAGGTGATGTTTGGCACCTGTGAGCATTTGCCCTGCACACTCCCGAGGGGCTGTCATCACCCCCACCTCCCCCCAGCTCCATCAGCCTCGGCCTCAACACCATTGCTGCTGTTATTACTATGTAGACATAGGTCCTAGTTCTAGGATGGTGTGGTGGGTTTTTGTAACTAATGCTTATTATCTTGCTAAAAACATTCTAACAACAACAAGTAATCAGAAGCCACAATGGACCAAGGATGAGGATGGCCGCGACCCAAGGATCCTGTAGAGATGGGAGCCCAGGGACCTTGTCAAGACCACAGGCTGGTGCAGGAGACCTCCCCTGACCAGCACTCCCTCCTTCTCAGGGCCAGGAGTTTCAGGGCTGAGGACATGCCCCTTCCCGAGACAGCAGCTCTTGGATCTGTTTGACAGAGTCTCTCCACAGCTACAAAAGCTGTGAGGAAACCCCTGGTCTGGTCCTGCCTCCCCATTTTCCAAATGAGGAAACAGAGGCACAGAGGGGAAGGGACTTGTTCAAAGTCGCAGGGCCTGTCAGTGCGGAGGGTAGAGCTGGAGGGTGGGTGAAAAGGCAGGCGGAGACCAGGCCCTGGGAGGAAGGAGGGCGTTAGGAGCTCTGGCAGACAGACGCAGTCCAAATCTTTGCGTGGGACCCTGGGCAGTTCCCTCTCTGCTCAGAGCCTCAGTTTCCTTATCTGTAAAAGGCAGCAACATTGGCACCCCCATCGTCAGTTAAGGAATGAGGATAAATGAATTAGCACGTGCAGGAGGTGCCTCACTCAACCCAGTGGGTGGAATAGAAGGTAAGGCGGAGAAGGAAGGTAGGAGGGAGGGACAGCCACGAGGGTGGTGACTGTGGCCAGGGCTGCCGCCAGCCCTGAGTGGGCCAGAGCAGAGGGGTCAGCGGATCCTCCCTCCTTTCCCCCACGGCCTGGCTTGCTGGGGTGCTCACAGAATCCTTAGGTCCTGGCCTGGCCTAAAAGAGTGTGGGTCCTTCTCAGGGTCACAACAGCAGCCCCCCATGCCCCTCGGGGTGCCAGTAACAATGTCCTCAATCCCACAGCCGCTCCCAGAAGTGTGCGGGCACCGAGTCTGGGCCTGCGGGGTGTCCGGGGCACCAGGGCCTGACCTGCCAGAGGTAGAGCCAGCAGGGGCCACACATCCCACTCCCACTACAACCCCAGGCCAGTCCAGATTCGCGGAGCGGCTGCCACACCTCACAACAGTCCAGTGGAGTGGGGAAACTGAGGCTCAGACAAGTGAAATGATGTTAAAATTAGTGGTTGACGCGTGTCAAACACCCCTCTGGGCTTGGCACACCATTTGCTTATTCAAGCCTCTCCGAACGACCCTCACCCTCGAGGCAGGGCTGTTCTCATGCCACCTGCCAGCTGGGGGATCTAAGGCACAGAGGTCAACCCATCCCGGGTCACACGGCTCAGGAGTGCCAGAGCCTGGATTTGAACCCAAGTCTGTCTGACTCTAAGCCCTGGCCCCAGACGACCCTCTTCATGCATCCTTTTGCTGTGACCTCTATATGGTCTGTTCCCGACCCTGGGACACAATCTTCTAATGAGGAGCAGGCAGGGTGGGGTGGGGGGCATAGCCCCGCCTTGGGTTCTCAGTTTTGCTCCCCTGTCCCCCACTTGCCCACCGATCTCTCGTCCAGCCCCGCTGGGACCCGCCTGGCCAGCCGCGAGACTGAGGCCCTTTCATCCTGGGACCTGCCGCTGACCACATCTCACATCCTCCTGGGTGAAGAATGTCACCTTGCTTCATATCTGCCTCCCTCGTGGTTGGCTGGGGAGAGGGACCCTGGGCGTGGGGGTGAGGTTAACCTCATTGTTGTCTTATATGGTCATTTAAGTCTTCCAGGGCTTTCTCCAAGGGCCAAAAATAATCCGGAGACACAGCAGCTGTGTCCAGCACACAGAGAGGACCCGGCCATCTGCTTTGGTTCAGAGCCCTGTGTCTGTCTGTCAGTCAGTCTCTCCCCTGGCTCTCCCTCACCCCCGTTCCTGCCTCCAGCCATGACCCGCTTCTCATATGCAGACTACTTTTCCCTCTTTCACTCCTGCCCTGCACCCTCCAGGTCTGCTGCGCCACCCGAGAGCCCGCCGGCCCCCATGGGCTTGTTCCAAGGGGTCATGCAGAAATACAGCAGCAGCTTGTTCAAGACCTCCCAGCCAGCGTAAGTGACCCCCGCCCGGTCTGAGACCAGCCAAGATCACTTCCCCACCTGGGGTGGTAGGGAGGGTGGGGGATGGGAAGCAGGCCTGCAGGACCCAGGAAGGGGGGGGCACTGTGAAGGCAACTCCCTGGCAAGCCCCTCCTAGGTGTGTCCCCTGGGTCCCAGCTGTTCCCACTGAGCTAGGGTCGGTGGCCACAGACTTCGGTCCTCAAGGAACTGCCAGCCAGGCGGCACTTGTGATGGGCCCCTCAGATGCCACCAGCATGAGGCCTGTGTGCTACAGGGGCCCCTGCAGGGCTCTGAATCTGGGGACCCGCAGGAAGGAGATGGGGGGATGGGCTTATACCCCAGAGGCCCCGGGAGCACGGAGCTGAGGCTGATGCATCAGGTGCACCCTCTGCCCCACCCTCACTTTCCCCCACACCTCCACCGTGGGTATATCTGAGCACATCCCAAATCCCCACACCACAGCTTTTGTTTTGCTTTGTTTCCTTTATTTGTTAAGTGCCAGGTGCTAAAATCCAGAAGTAATCCGAGCGGCAGGAGGGGTTCTGTTTGCCTGGCACCCGGGTGCCGGACTAGTGGGATCCTTGCAAAATAACTGCTTTCCTATCTTCTCTGTACCCCTGGAATAGTGACCCTGTAAGCAGCTAAAAGCAAAAGAGAGACCCCATCACTGGCATCCCTACTTCTTTGCTCAGTTATGTTGCAGAGAGGGGAAGAGGCAATTGGCCAGTGTTTTCTTTCTCCTTCCCAGCCTTTTTCAAATCCTGCCACCCTCCACTTCCTTGGTGCTGTGGGTGGGGTTAACAGTCTGGAAAAGGGAGACCCAGTTCTGGTCTCAGCACAACTGCTGCTTCCTGTGTGACTGCCCGAGAGTCACTGTCCCTTCTGAGTCTCCCTTCTGTGTAGGATGTGGCTAGAGAGGATGAAGTGACCCCTAGGGTGCTGTGCAGCTTGTTAGTCTCTGATGGGCTGACACCCTAGCAACCTCCCCCGCCTTCTGGGCAGGGACTTTGAGCTTGTGGAGAAGCCATCAGTGTGTGGGGCTAAGAGCGCCAGGGTCCTTGCACAACAGCTGGAGACACCCAAGCTGGGCGGTACGTCCTGACAGTGTTCTCATGACACTGCACCACGTCCCCCTTGCCAAGGCCAAACGAGCAGCCGGCCCTCCTCCCTTCCACTTCAGCTGGGGTCCCACCGGAGACCTTGCAGGGGAAAGGGGACACATACCCCACTGGGGCTTTTCCTGATGCCGACAGGGGCTGCTCTGGCTGCTCCTAAGTGGAACTCATCAAGGTGGCAGAGATGGTGTTGACTTCAGGACTTATCTGGTCAGTTTCTCATCATCCCTGCTGGGTCTGTAGCTTAACCAGCATCTGTGCGCTGATGCTATTAATAACCAGAGAGGCTGAGAGTCAGGAGGAAGTGCTGCTCACGCTGGGGGAAGCAGCTGGGAGGGTGCAGGGGCTGGCGCTGGAGACCTTCAGAGCCCATCCTAGCCCCTGAGATGGTGGGGGTCCTGGGAACACGGCCTGCCTCCAGCCTTACCTTCTCTACCTGGGAAATGGGACTATTTATGTAGAACCCTCCCCAGAAGTGGATCTGGGGCTCCCAGCAGCTGTGGTCCTCACTGACTCTCCAAGGATGAGGGGAAGGGAACTTGGTGAATCAATGAGTAATGAACAAAGTGACTTTAGCGAGCCAAGCAAAGAAGATGTCCTCAACATTAGCCTTGAAATCTTCTTGACATTCAGAAGCGTTAAATTGCAAAGGCTTCAGAGTTATTAATCCTTCAAATATTTAAGCTTTTCGGCAGCTAGGTGCACTGGGAGTGAGGATAAAGGAGCAGGGTGAGGAGGATGGGAAAACTCCAGAGAGAGGCTTGCAGTTGGGGGGCCCCTCTGAGGGTCTTGTGCCTTCCTCTCGGCGCTGCTCGAAGCCCAGAGGGGCCCCTGAAGGTGGGCGTGCTCAGTAAACACTGGCGCACTGTGCTCAGGGAAAGCATCTTGTGGTTGCAGAACCTCCTATGTGAGTAGTTATACATCCCTTAGGAGGCAGGCACTGTTTCCTGAAACTCTGGGTAGAAGTGGTCTTGGGATGACATTCGCTGCAGCCATGGGAAGGCACAGGGATGGAGGGATCCCTGGAAAATAACTCCTGGGGCCCCCAGGCTGCAGGGGGCTGAGCACCTGTCCTAGAACCAGCAGGACCGGGTGACCCCACAGCCTGCACTGGCCCCCGGCCCCCCACAGGCCCTGCCTCTGCCCGCCCTTGAGGACTGCCTGCCCCCTGCTCCCCCAGGGCCGTGGACCCCATGCTCAAGGCCATCAAGGAGGGCGACGAAGAGGCATTGAGGGCCATGATCAAGGAAGGCAAGAACCTCGCGGAGCCCAACAAGGAGGGCTGGCTGCCCCTGCACGAGGCCGCCTACTACGGCCAGCTGCGCTGCCTGAAGGTCCTGCAGCGAGGTGAGGGCAGCGGGCGCTGGGTGTAGGCAGAAGAGGGGAAAGGGCTGGGGGGAGAGGCTGGGGGAGGGGCTGGGGGAGGGCTCCTTCCTCCCAGAGCTTCGCGTCCTTGCCCCACAACCACCTTGGTCAGGAGGGCGGGCAAGGTCTTCAGCCCTGTTTGGCAGCCACAGTCACTAAGCTGGGAGAGGGGAAGTGACTTGTCTCCACCCCCGGCCCCCCAACAGATACCCGCTGCCGCCGCTTCTCCAGGCCTCCCGGGACAGGAGAGCCTAATTCCTAGAAAAGGAATGAGGGAGGGTTGACTTTTGGGAGAGTGACTGCCAGCTTGTTCCAGAATGTTCCAGAGGCTGATTTGGTGTGAAAAATACTGCAGCTGTGCCTGTGCCTTGCCAAGGCTGTCCCCCACCAGCCATGGGACCCTGGGCCAGTCATATTTCCTCTCTGAGCCCCACCTTCCTCCTGAGCCAGATTCAGATAGGTAACACCTACCTGCAGCCAGGTGTCACCTCTGCCCTCAAGCAGCACAGACCCCACACTCCAAGAAATAGTGCATGAGACATCCAGTTTCCAGCAATGGCTGCTGGAAGTGCAAGGGAAGGACAGGACCATTCAGACAGGGAGGGGCTCAACCAGGGAAGGCTTCCCAGAGGAGGTGACATCTGAGCTGGATTGGTATGACCAGGAAGCTCACAGCCCTGTGAGAAAGGGCGAGACAAATGCAGTCTGTGGTTGGTAAATTCCAAAGGATGCCATAGAGGAAAGGGGGAGCATCTCTGTGTTGAGGGGCCAGGTGTCTTCCACCTGCGTGAGTTTCCCTGTGGGCCCTCCCCAGCATACCCGGCGACCATCGACCAGCGCACCCTGCAGGAGGAGACAGCCCTTTACTTGGCCACATGCAGGGGACACCTGGACTGCCTCCTCGCACTGCTCCAGGCGGGTGCGGAGCCCGACATCTCCAACAAGTCCCGGGAGACGCCACTTTACAAAGGTGAGCCCCCCGCGCCCCGCCTGGGGTGGGCTTCTCTGAGGAAGAGTCCAGAAGCTAGGTGGGCGATTGGGGAGCACTGCTCCCAACAGTGCATAACCCGCCAAGTGGCCCACTTTGAAGAGGGTAGGCCCCACTCGTGTGCACAATTTATATAATTGAATCATTCATTCACGCATGTATCCAGCCATTTCCCAAGTGCCTCCGAGGGGCCAGGCACGCTGAGGGACACTGAGGGCTCAAAGCTGGAAAAATACAGTCCACACCTGCATGCTTTCCCAGCCCAAGGGACACCGACACACACATACCAGCAGTGGAGAGCTTGGCAGGAGGCCCTATGGGAGCAAGGGTGGGGGCACCCAGAGGAGGGTCGCTTGAGCTGCGCCTGAACGGCATAGGCAAAGACAAGGAGATATGAGAGAGAGTGTGTACCTTTGGGATGTTCGTTTAAGAAAAATGAAAACCCCTGGCTTACTCAGGACATCATCATCCAAGGACATTCATTGGCTGCCAAGCAGTACTCAGAGTTGAAATCTGAATGGTTACGACAGCTGGCATTTATCGATGCTTGCTATGTGCCAGGCATGTTCTTTTATTGGACCCTCCTATCCATCTATGCATGAGGCAGGCCCTGCTAGCATCCCCATTTTACAGATGGGGACCTAAGCAAGGCACAGAGAAGGGAAATGAGTTGTCCAGGATCACACAGCCATCAAGGGGTAGCCCCAGATTTAAACTGAGGGAGCAGAATGCCACAACACACTCTGAACCACTGTATTCTAAAGCATCTTGTTCATGCCCACATGCTTAAGCAATCAGCTCAGGTCTTGCAAAAATGACTGGGCCTTTGTACTTTGAAAAACTACAGTTATCCCTGATTCCCCATGTGTCTGGTGTCCAGTACTTGGAACATTCCATGGACAGCATGAACTGGGTAGCAGGAACTGGGTGCACTGCTGACCCATGGTGGAAGTGTCTTCCCTAGAACCCTTGCCTGCCTGGGCACCATATCCATCACCTGGAGCCTTAGCTGTCCCAGAGAGTCACAGCCAGAGCTTGGCCTGGGTGCTGCATATGCTGTTACTATGTGCCAAGCACCATGCTTGCATCTTACATGCACTGCCTCGGTCCTCCTATTGCATCCTTTCCAGAAGATTCTACCATCCCCATTTTACAGGTGAGAAAACCAAGGCTTAGAGAGGTGGCCTGTGGTCCTGTTTGAAACACTACACAGGCAGCCCCCTCCCCTTCTTCTCCAGTCCCCACACCTGTTTCCCACTCCCCACCCCCCAACACTGACACAGAGAAGCTTCCAGGGGCAGTTAATGCGGACAAGTGTCCAGGTGGCTTGACACCACCTGAAGCTCCCTGGTGATAACTCTGGCCCAGAGCCAAGGGTGTGTTTGGGGTCTAGAGAGAGATGAGGCGTAAAAGGGAGGTTTGAGTGGGTTGAAAAAGACTTGACCAGCTACTCGCAGAAGATAAATTTTACCTCAAGTTAAATGAGTAGCCTTTAGAGGGAGGCGGGGGTTTGAGTAGGAATATGACACTGTCCATTTTTCATCTAGGAAGATTCTTCTAGCCTTGGTAATATGGAGGACTGAGGCAGATAGTACTGGAAGGGAGATGACAGGGACATCCTGGAACATTCCAGGGGACAGAGACTCTGGGCCTGACTCCCTGGGTTTGAATCCCAGTTCTGCTACTCACTACCTGTATGACCTTGGGCAAGTCACCCACCCTCTCTGTGCCTCACCTTCCTCATCTGCGAAAGGGGATAACAACACTACATCCTTTAAGGGTAGTTGGGAGGATTAAATTAGTTAATCATGTTAAGTGCTTAAGACAGAGAGCCCAGCACAGAACCAGTCCTACATACATATCAGCAAGTATTATCGCTAATATTAGTATCACTTTTAGTCGTATATCCTAAGTTCAATGCAGGGACCCAATGGGTGTTTGTTGAATGAATGGCTGATGGATGAATGAGTGAATGGACAAACAAACGAATGGGGTCTTGGCTGGCCAGGTCCTGCCAGGGCCCTGCTGACCATCTTGCTTCTCCCGGCACAGCCTGTGAGCGCAAGAATGTGGAGGCAGTGAGGATTCTGGTGCAGCACAACGCAGACACCAACCACCGCTGCAACCGAGGCTGGACAGCTCTGCATGAGTCCGTTTCCCGCAATGACCTGGAGGTCATAGAGATCCTGGTAAACGGTGGCGCCAAGGTGGAATCCAAGAACGCCTACGGCATCACCCCCTTGTTCGTGGCGGCCCAGAGTGGGCAGCTGGAGGCCCTGAGGTTCTTGGTCAAACATGGTAAGTGGCTCCGGGTCCCCAGGTCATGGAGTCCCCAAGGGGCACAGCTGGGAAGGACCTCAGAGATTACATGTCATCTTGTGGGCACACTCTGACGGAGTGAAAGTATCTTCCTGGAGGCCGTGTCTAGCATCAGTGGGAAGAATGTTGAGATCCACTAGTGACATCTGCCATGAGGCACCAACATGGGGCATGTGGCACATGTGCCACATACTTGCCATTTCTAATGTAGCCAATGTCCTCGTTTTAAGAATGAGGAATCTGAGGCCCAGAAAGGGGAAGTGACTTATCTATAGTCGTGTAGCAAATTCGTTGTAGAACTAGCCAGGCTCTTGCTCTCCTGACAGCCCAGCTGCTTCTCTTCCCATCACATAGAGCTCCAGGGCTGGGAGGAACCTCAGCCAACATTTCCACCACCTCCTCATTTTATGGGCGATGAACCCAAGGGCCAGGATGGGAAAGTGACTTGTCCAAGGTCACACAGAAAATTAGTGGCAGAGCTGGGATGTGAAACCAGGTCTTCGCCTTCTTTGCGTGTGAAAAATCTTAAGGGAAGAAAATAAAACAATATTGCCTGCATTATGATGTCCCTGTAGTAGAGGACCCCGAGACGCAGCAGGTGTTCTTTTGGCTAAAAAGAATTACATTCTGATCTCCCCCAAGAACGCCTTTGATTTCTTTTCTCTCTCCATGGGAAGTAACCCTTCCCCTCTAGCAATAGAGAGGGCGGAGGTAATTCAGACCGTGAGGCTGAACTGGAATAATTTGTTGAGGACCTGCTAAGCAGGAACACAGATTAGGTCAATGGAGTTTCCCCCATAGCCCCACGGGGTAGGTAGTGTCCTCGTCCCATTTTATACATGAGGAGACTGAGGTTCAGAGAGGTCACTAATTGGTCACAGTCAGAGCCTCGATTCTGACCCACGGCCCTCTGACTCCAAACTGCACACACTTTGCCCTCTGCCACCCCCACCAACTGCGAGAGTTACCAGCGTGGGACTGTGCTCAGGTAAGCATCCAGGAACTCACACGTGCCTGAGCAGTTGTGAACAGAGACGCAAGCCTCTTCCCTGCACAGGAACAAATGTGGACTGACCTGTGTAAGAACAAAGGGGCACAGGCAGGTCCTGGGAGCCCAGGCCAGAAGGCTGGGCCAAGGGCAGCATGCTCAGCGGGTGAGGGCAGCCCCACTAACTCCAAACATCTGCCCGGGTCTCCTGCCGACACTCTGAGTCAGGGTCTGTTCCCTTCATGGGCTGAGTCCATTTTCCAATCCAAATATTTTTCTTGTGTGAGCAGGCGGCTTTGCTGGCGGGGTCCAGGCCTTCCAGGGAGTCTGACTTTGAGAGCCGGGCAGGGTATTAGAACAGCTGGCTGGCTCTCCGTCCTGGACAACTGGATATGTGCTGAGCACCTTCTTTGTGCCAGGCACCGTGCTGAGAGATTTACTTACATTATCTTGTTTACTCCTCGCGGTAACCCCAAGGGGTGGGTACTATTACTCCTAGTCAACAGATGAGAACACTGAGGCTCCTGAGGGCTTTCTGAGGCCACAGAGCGTGTGAGCAATGAAACGGAAGCTTCAACTGGTTCTCATCCATCACCAAAGCCTGTGCTCTTTCCACTAGGCCAGAAACCAGTCCCACCATCCGCAAAAGTAAAAACTCACCAGAAAGCCTGAGATGGGCAGAATGCTCAGAGGGGCGAGCTGTGGTCAGTGGATGCTTTCATGGAAGCCCTTCTGACATCTCATAGAGCCTTAGTTCCATCTCCTTCCAGAACAAGGAAGGACTGGTGAACCCTTATTTTGGAGAGAAAGCTGGGCACACATCAGTTCTCCCCCTCACCCCCAGGAGATGCAGAAGGTATAGGAGACTGGGCTGAAGGTGACTGTCACCAGGCTTGATTTGTCCTCCTAGCAGCATGGCTTAGCATTTTCCTCGGAGGAGACAGGAAGTAATTCTTCCCTTATTCCTTGAAGTGAAAGGCAGAGAAAAGCAAATCCCAACTAATAAAGTTATTGAGGTTTTCCTTTATTAAGGGCTCTTGCTCTCCGAGACCTGTGAGGCCTCTCTCAGGGCAGAGCCCAGGCCCTCTTGCATGGAGTGAGGGTTAAGAGCATGGCCTCTGCCATCAGACCGTCCGGGTTTGGCTCCACGTTTCTGAGCTGGGTGGTTTGGTGTTTCGTGCTTCAGTGTCCTCGTCTGTAATATGGAAGTGAGAGTAGACCTCACGGGGTTATGTTGTGGATTCAGAGACAGCACATAGCAGGTGCTCAATAAATGCCAGTATCATTGTGCCTGCTTTTAGCTTCTAAAAGGCCTCAGCTCGGAGACCCGGGCAGGTCTCCGGGTCTCCATGTTGCTGAAAGAGGCTGGGGGCAGTCCAGGGTGGGCTCCTCCTTCCTAAGGGTCATTAAATGTCTCATGCGTCAGGGTGGTTAGCACAGCAGCACCCAGCATGCAGAAGACGTCACATCAAGGACAGCAACTCCCAGATCCCTCGTTGATCTGCTTCTCCCTCACCAGGCGCTGACATCAACACGCAGGCCAGCGATAGCGCGTCTGCCCTCTATGAGGCCTGCAAGAATGGGCACGAGGAGGTGGTGGAGTTTCTGCTGTCGCAGGGCGCCGACGCCAACAAGACCAACAAGGACGGTTTGCTCCCGCTGCACATCGCCTCCAAGAAGGGCAACTACAGGTCAGCCCAGGCCTGCCACCGCGGGGGCAGCTCTCCCAAGACCCGCACTGGGCGTAGGGGGACGGGAGGGACAGGCGTGCTCTGAATGGCCCACCCACAGGATGAGGAAGGCCCAGGAGAGGTCAGAGCAGAGGGCAACTTTCTGGTGGAAAAGAAGAACACCCCTCAACAGTTAGCAAGCGTGGAGGGAGTGCCTGGAACAGCAACAGCAATAATAGTAGCAAACACTCACGTAGCACTTGCCTGTATTTTACATTATAAAACTTATTGAATCCTTTTAACAGCTTTCTGTGGTAGATATTATTATCTCTGCTGTTTATATGAGGAAGCTAAGAAGACACAGAGAGGCTGAGTGACTTGCCCAAGGTCACACATCTTGCAGGTGGCAGGAACTCACCTACTCCAAATGTCACATCTATAAGAATTCTACTCAGGGGACCAGATATAAGTCTGAACGAATGAATATTTCCAGGGGGAAGGGGAGGCAAATATAACCTCCCAGGCAATTAGCAAGCACGCAGGGAATGCCTACAATAATACAAATAGCACCAATGATAATAGCTCACAGTTTTTGAGCACTTGCTACGTGCTGGGTGCTCTGAGTGAGACAAGAGAAGCTTAAGTCCCGGAGGAGCAATCTGGTGGGAGGGAAGACGCCCACGAACTCAGGACATAATGAAAGAGCGTGCAGAACCAGGCTCCGTGGTGGTCCCGCGGGAGAGAGGCTAGCCCGGGCCGGAGGCAGAGGTGTGCTGGAGCCGGCTCGTGCCAGCGCCCGTGAACCATTACGCACATTTCATCCTTACTCCACGCTCACTGACCTCACATTGCCATGGCGGGAGTATTTACACCATGGAAACTGGCCAGCGCTACACACCAGGGCCCTTTGCCCACCCCACCCCCTTCCCCTGTTTGAGCCGGTTGTTAAACATTCCCCAGCAACACTGCTGTGTTGGAAAAGGCTGGGCCGAGGAGGCGGGCCCCCAGCTGCCGGTGAAGGATGGACAGGGCTCAGTAACTTACAAAGTGTGACGCATCTGTTCCCCATGTGGGCCTCACCACTGTGCTGTGGGCATGGATTCTCATTTCACCAGACAGGACACTAAGGCTCAGGGTCCAGAGACTTGGCTCCTAACCAGCCACCACCAGGGACTTGAACCTGAGTGATGAGACTCCTTACACTAGACTGGTGTTTCCCAAACTCTGGCCATTCGCTGATTTTAAACATCTTATACTTTCATTACTTAGTACGTTCCTTTACATAAGTTTTTTACTTACAATGAATTTATTTTAAAAAGGAAACATTTATCATACATTATATTGTTATAACTATCAATTTACAACTAATGCAAAAAACTTTTCACCTAAAATCCCATCTCATGTACCCCAGATGACACTTTGGGAATGCACCTCAGTCTTCCAGGCAGGGGGAAGAGTGAGAAAAACAGATCGTGTGTATTGCAGGGACATTTGTTGTCTTCCCTGAGGCAGAGGGATGTGGGGGTGACAGTGACATTTCAGAGAATGAAATCGGGACTGAAGGATTCAGAGCCAACCCTTAGAGCCCAGGCCCCTCCTCTGCAGGCTGCCTGCCACAAGAGGCCCTCCGCAGCCTACCCCCGTACACACACAGAGGAGACCTGGTTGTCCCTGGACAGCACAGCAGGCTGTGAGGCAGACAGACCCGGGTTTGGATTTCCGCTGAGGCCATTGGCAAGTTGCTTAATCTTTCTGAGCCTCAGTTTCCTCTTTTGTAAAGTGGGGAATCGTTACACCTGCCTGGTGGACTTGCTGTGAAAGGGATACACATGGATATAGAATGGAAATAGAGCACCTAGCAGAGCGCCTGGCAACTAGTGGGTGCTCGGTAGTTCTGCGCTCACCTCTGTCACATGGGGAGAGCACAACCCATCGTTCTTCAGTTAAGCCAATGGAGGGAAGAAAGCAACTCAAGTGGGCAGTGGGGATGGGCAAGATGGCACCTTTCTCTTCAGCCCCATATAGTGTCCAGCATTAGAGCTGGGCAAACATGGTTTGCCTTGAGCCTGACCTCAGAGAGATCCAGAGTGAACGTGAGGGAAGGGGCTGTACCTTGGAAATCTCCTGGCCCACTGCCCCTTACTTTCCTGCACACCCGAGTCACTTCGGGATATTTTATAAATGCCATATCCTAGAACCAATGAACCAGAGTCGCCAGGAGAGAAGGAGCCCAGCTGTCTCTTTGATAAGCACCCTGAGCAAAACAGACACAGCCAGTGATAGCTTCGGAAACCATTGATCTAATTCAGCCCCTGATTTTACAGAGGAGCAAACTGAAGCCAGAGATGGGAAATGGCTTTTCGGATAGTGGCAGAACTGGGACCACCACTTGGGCTGCCTTCAAGGGGACCCAGATGTGGATAGTCTGGTCCCAGCTGGAGGAGAAGTTGAAGGAGCCCTGGGTGTCCTTAGGGATGAGCAGGGAGCCAGGCAGGTCCTGTCTGGAACCACTGTATAATGGCTTATGTTCCCCCAAAGTCTCCTGCTTTGGATTCATGCTGATTCCCAGGGCGATTTCCCTGGTTATTCACCCTTGGTTCCCAGGCCCCACTTCCCTCTGTCCCCCAAGGCTGAGAGGGGCCAGACCACTTTTTGAGGGCTGCCCAACAAAGGGTTAAAGCCTGGTTCCCAGCAGCTTCTGCCACCTGGCAGCCCCCGCTCCCCCCTCCCCCAGCCAGCAAGCCTGGAGCTCTTCACTCCCTCCCCGAGCCTGTGGCATGAAAGGCCCTCTCCCACTCCACACCGACCTCCCATAGACTGCTAGGCTGCTTGGGGATTTCATGTGACATTCCATAGGCATTCCGCAGTCTGCCACCTGCCAAAACACCCTGCCCGTCCATGGCATGGAAGGGGGCATATGGAACCTGATGTCATTTTCCAGATGATGCCTTCTCTTCAGCACATTGCCTGGAGGGGTGACGTTCAGGCGTGGTTGAGAAAGGAGCCCTAGGACCCCAACATCTTAGTCACCTCCAAGGCACACTTTTTCCTATGTTTCATTTCCAGTTTAGCAAAGGCACCTTATGAAATTAAAGATCAACACCACAGATAGGTTTATTAAGAAACTGTGTGAGTTAGGCAA
Organism: Daubentonia madagascariensis; assembly: GCA_023783475.1. Classification (NCBI taxonomy): domain Eukaryota; kingdom Metazoa; phylum Chordata; class Mammalia; order Primates; family Daubentoniidae; genus Daubentonia; species Daubentonia madagascariensis. The sequence continues at coordinate 51,404,045 of JAKFHU010000485.1, read as the reverse complement.
GAGCAGATGTCCCGAGGATAATAGCACCAAAGCAGCGGTTCCCAACCTTGGCTACAGCCCAGAACGCTTGGGATCACTGAAAACCCTGGGGCCTGGGCCCCACCATCAGAGATCACGGTAGAACTGGGCCGGGCTGTGGCCGAGGCTTCAGGGTTTCTAAAAGCTGAACAGGTGATTTTACTGTGCAGCCCATGGAGAGAACCAGTATCTTAGAGTCAGTCTCTTTTGTGGCCAACAGAACACACAGACTTGCATTCCGGGTCTCACATTGTTTTTACATATGCTTTCCTTTTTACTTCCAATTCATATTACTTTTGCTATATTTTATCAATCTTTGCAAGCCATTTAAAATTCTTTCTGAAACAAGGCCAAATAGAGAACATGTAATACGTTAAAAAGCAGTTTAGAAAGCACATTTGCAAGCAAGTTAGTATCCCCATTAACTAAAAGGGAAACTAAGGCTCAGAGCTCAAGACCCCACAGAAATAAGGCAGGTCAGCAAAGTGAGGCTCAGCGGTGTCGGCAAAGGCATCTGCGGGCGACTGGTTCTCATGTGAAAGTCAAGTCCACTGGCCAAAGTTACACTGAACTCTGACAAAGGTCAGACCACCGTGACCTGGTGGCCCAGAGTGCCCTGTGTTTGGCACAGCGAGGGCAGTGGGATGCAGTCACCACAGTGCTCAAGACACCAGCAGCCACTGTTTACTGACTGCCAACTTCACGCCCGTCAGACTGATGTGTCAAATCTCATCGTATCCTCAAAAGCACCCTTGAGGAAAAACATCACTAGATTGCACTAAATTTTGTAACCCGGGCGTGGCGATTTTGCTGGGTGGTTATGGACAAGCGAGATGAGTAAACGAGGCGAGACGCTTTGCTCATGGAGTCACTGTGGGGTTAAATGAGGTAGATGTGCAAAGCACGTAAGTGGTGCCCAGGACAGTAAGTGCTCAGCGACATCGTTATAATTACCATTTAGGTAGATAAAGGGCAAAATCACGGCAACTCACAGGGGCTCAGTAAAGGGGGCTATAGCTAGCATCACCACCGTCACTATCGTTCTGACTAATGACCCCGCTGCTTCACGTGTGGTGCAGAGAGGTTCAGCGGCACGGCTGAGATGGCCCAGTGCCGGTTGTGTAACCCCAGCCCTGCTGACCCCGAGCCTCCCAGTTTCCTCACTGCCCATGCCGGACCCTCGCACTGCTAAGGACAGCCTGCTCTGGCCCAAAGCTCTCCGCATATTCCCTGCCACTGGGCTAGATGCAGACAGGACATCAGAGCCAGGGACAGGTGGCAAGGCGATACTGCAGCCTTGAGGAAACTAGACTCCTGGGCGGGAGCCATGGCCTGGGGCAAGGAGAGTGGGGTTCAGTTACTGGTCGGTCCCAGAAACAAGGCTGGAGCCCAGTTGTCAGGACTGAGGTCCAAGGTCAGAGATGGCTCAGCAGTCCCTTACACCCACTGAGCTGCCACGCTGGGCCTCCTTGAAATGGCCCTCAGCTGGGTCTGCTCTGGTCTCAGGCCCTGGACAGGCAAAGCTGTGCTGGTACGTGCAGCCCCTGCACCAGGGAGGGGACAGGGAAGGGGCAAGGAGCCAACCTCCCAAACCTCTAGGAAAATACCTCTAGGATTTTGCACAAAGTGCAAAAGCACTTTGACAGCCCAACACCTGCCTATGGGAGACGTGGGAAGACCCAACCTGTTTGGTGGGGCCGCCCCCTTGTCCTCCTACCCGCTGTCCCACAAAATAGGCCGGGGAGAGGAATGATCATGAGCAGGGACCTGCCAGCATGGCCACTCCCATGGTCAGGAGCAGGGGGCGTCGTGGGAAGGCCAGCTCTGGGCACCCAGACACTTACGCTCTGTCCTGGTTTGCCGTCCACTTTCTGTCTAACCCCACTCTCTTCCCCATCCCATGCCTGGGCCTCAGTTTCACCCTCTGTAACCTGGGAGGGCTGGACACACTGATCTCCAGGGCCCGCCCAGCATCACGCACTCACTTTCTGACTGACAAAATGCCACAGGAGTGTGCCACGATACAAGGATTCACTGGGACCCTAGGCGGCATCCAGTCAAGTTCCCACATTTCTGCCACTTTCCCTTGGTTCACAGGGGACTGCTGGAGACCAGCTGTGACCTGCCAGAGATACCAGCCCCATCTGGCCAGCAAGCCCCGGGGCAGCCCCTCACACTGTTCTTTCCTGTGCTTGGGCACGTTACAGCTGTTAACAGAGTATTTGTGTGTGATGGCCGCCATCCAGGGTGAGGCCCCAGCCCTGCCTTTGACCTGCACCTCTGCAGAGCAAGGTCAGGCCTCCTGTGCTTGCACAAATAGAAATTAGGAGGCAATTAGCCCCCCTCGGTGTGTGAATTTCCTTTTGAGGTTTCAGAGGCAGATTTTAGCCAAACACAGAGTCACTAACAATAATAACACTTTCCACTGAGATCCCAGCAGGAGGTTACTGGCATCAGATTTCCAGGAAGCCAGAGGGAAGCCTGAGTGCCAGGAGGGGAGAGGCGTGGGAACGGGCTTGGTGGCACCTGCTTCCTCCACCATGGCCACCTCCTTGGAACCCCACATTAGGCTGTGAGGTCACTTGTCAGCAGGGATTGGAAGGATTAGGGTCTGGAATCACGGTCGGCAAGCTTGTTCTTGCTGGCAGCAGGGGTCTAGGGGAAGAGAGCAAAGACAAGGGGCCGAGTCCTGGGGTCGAGCCAGAGCTGTTTTATGACCTTTGATTAGTCACTTCAGCTCTCTGAGCCACATGTATTAAAAAGATGTCCACAGGCCTACCCTGGCTACCCCCAGGGCTGCAGGGAGGGTGAAATGGGGCAGGCAAGTTAACATGTTGTGAAGATTGCAAAAACCCATGGCATATCAGCTGTCACCCTGACTCACACAAGAAGCAGAGGAGTGGTTAAGAGTGCAGTCTCAGGGGTCAGGCTGCCTGGGTTCAAATCCCAGCTCCATCACTTACTGGCTGTGCATCCTTGAGGAAGTCACAAACCTTCTCTGGGCTTCCCTTTCCTCACCTGTGAAATGAGGATAGTATTAGTGCCCACCTCAGAGGGCTACTGGGAGGATTTAAGAGATTAATATAGATAAAATGCTGATATCAACGCCCAAGTCTTCAGGAGAGAGAGGAACCAGGGGTTTCAGGGAGCTCAAGCCTCAGTGGTCGCTGACCAAGCTCTCCATGCCAAAGGCAGGGCAGAGAGGCTGGGAGAAGCTAGAGTCAGCCTTCAGGGCAGCAGGCCTTGAGACTCCTAGGAGAGGGAGTAAGCAACCCCATGGTCACAGCAGGCTGACTGGGGCCTGGGGCAGGAGTGGTTGGGGCCAGACACATTTTTCCCCTCTTGTCCCCCAGGGCCCCAGGGAAGCAAGACAGGGATGCAGAACAGCTGAGCCCTGGAGTCAGAGGAGGACACAAATCCTAGTTTGCCTCTCCTGACTGTATGGCCTGGGCAAGTCCCTTAATCTTTCCGAGCCTTGATTTTTCTCATCCACAAAATGGGAATGATGAGACATGCTTTATGGGTTGTTGTAAAGATTAAACCCAATCGAGTTTGTAAAGCCTTTCGAAATGTCCTGGCACACAGTGAGCTCTCGGGGATGGCTGTTGCTGTTCATCCTCTCCAGGGCAGGACAGGGCAGGGTCTGGCTCCAAACTTCACCATTGGCTCTACCGCCTCCTTCAGGGAGTAGGCTGGACATCCATCGGGTCTGGGGGCCTTCCAGTCAGCTCCTCTAGATCACTGAGCCACGGTTCTAGGTTTGAAGCCCAGCTCCGCCCCTTACTGGCTGTGTGACTTTGGGAAAGTGGGTGAAGCTCTCTGAACCTCGGTTTCCTTAGCCGTAAAGTGGGGACAGCCGCAGGCCCGCCTGCTCCAATGCGGTGACAATGGCTGGCCCCGCAGCGCCCCGGTGACCCGCGCGTGCCCCGCCCGCCCGCAGGATCGTGCAGATGCTGCTGCCGGTGACAAGCCGCACGCGCGTGCGCCGTAGCGGCATCAGCCCGCTGCACCTGGCCGCCGAGCGCAACCACGACGAGGTGCTGGAGGCGCTGCTGGGCGCGCGCTTCGATGTGAACGCGCCGCTGGCGCCCGAGCGCGCGCGCCTCTACGAGGACCGCCGCAGCTCCGCGCTCTACTTCGCGGTGGTCAACAACAACGTGTACGCCACCGAGCTGCTGCTGCTCGCCGGCGCCGACCCCAACCGCGACCTCATCAGCCCGCTGCTCGTGGCCATCCGCCAGGGCTGCCTGCGCACCATGCAGCTGCTGCTGGACCACGGCGCCGACATCGACGCCTACATCGCCACGCACCCCACCGCCTTCCCCGCCACCATCATGTTCGCCATGAAGTACCTGTCGCTGCTCAAGTTCCTCATGGACCTCGGCTGCGACGGCGAGCCCTGCTTCTCGTGCCTCTACGGCAACGGCCCGCACCCGCCCGCCCCGCCGCCCTCCAGCAGGTTCAACGACGCGCCCGCCAGCGACAAGGCGCCCGGCGTGGTCCAGGTGGGCGGCGCGCGCCGGGCGGCGGGGAGCGCGCCTGGGCTGGTTCGCACCCTCTGGAAGCGGTGTCGACTAGGGGTTAACACGCTTTGGCGGGAGTGTGGACGGCTTCGGAGGCAGCAGAGCATGGTGGTTACCGTGCTTCGGAGGCAGTGTGGGGTAGTGGTTACTGCGCTTGGGAGGGAGTTTCCTAGTCACTAGCACGCTTTGGAGGCAGCGGAGCCGGGGATTAGCACGCTTTAGAGGCCGACGATCTTAATGGTGCATATGAACAATTAAACCCTTATTTTGATCCGGCGTGTTGAGGAATTTAAGGAACCAACAGTGGAGTAGGGGATTGGTGGGGAACTCTGCAAAACTGAGGGGCTCATCACCCCCAGCAAACCCACACCTGGAATGTGATGTTAAATGAGCAGGACCTCAAAGGGGGCCACGAGAGCATGCTGGGGTAGGGTCAGGTGAGATGCAGAAAGCCAGTGACCCAAAGGCTGTTGTTGCTTTAAAAGTCAAAACTTAAAATGAAAAGTTAGAAACATCCATCTCATGGAGATAATTAGAATGGCTAATGGCCATCATTTATGGGCTACCTACAGTGTGCAAAGAAGTTTATGCTCATATTACCTTAATTCTCACTTTTAAAAATCCCACTGGAGTTAGTTTTGTATGCCCATTTTATAGACAAGGAAGTTGAGGCTCACAGGAGTGATGTGACTTGTCCAAGTTGCCCACCTTCCACTTTGGGCAGCAGAGGCCTATGTTGACAGGGGCCCTGTGTGGAGGCAGCTGGATTTGTATTAGTGGATCCTAGCTTGGGTGTGCCCAGTGTCTGTGCTTGGAAACGTCCCCTGCCTTCCCTGGTCTCAGGTTCCCCCCTGCAGGATGAGCTTGCTAAGGTGGCGCCCTTGGTCCTGGGCGCACCAGCATTGGCCTGTGATCTCTTTCAGTTCTGTGAGATCCTGTCTGCCCCGGAGGTGAGCCGCTGGGCGGGGCCCATCATTGATGTCCTCCTGGACTACGTGGGCAACGTGCAGCTCTGCTCGAGGCTGAAGGAACACATCGACAGCTTCGAGGACTGGGCCGTCATAAAGGAGAAAGCAGGTAGGGACAGCTGCTGCTGCTGCTGGCAGGTCACCCCTGCCTGGCTCAGAGGCCCAGGCCTCAGAGACTGTGACTGTAACTAACATAGTGAGCACCAAGTCTGTGCCAGGACTCTGTGCTGTGTGTCTGTGACTCCTTGGATTATACATGAGGAAACGGGCCCTCAGAGAGATAACACCACCTGGGCCACAGTCACTGCTAGTCAGTGGCAGAGCTGGGATTCATACCCAGGTTTGGCCAACCCCAGAGTCTCCACTAAATCTTTCCATGATGTTTTCAACAGTTCCAGCTCTCTGAGGGTATCGAGGAGTATGTTGCCCCTGATTTGGGGTCCCTGAGAGGCAGTGTGGTGGGGCAGAGGAGAGAATGATGGTCTAGGGCATCTCGAACTATAACATGCACACGAAGCACCTGGGCATCTTGTTAAAAATGCGGCTTCTGATTTAGCAAGTCTGGGCAGGGCCTGAGAGTCTGCATTTCAGCAGGCTCCCAGGTAAAACTAATGTTGCTGGTCCACAGACCACCCTTGTCTGGGAGACAGGCCCCCTGAGCTCTGAAGCCAGCCTCGCCAAGAACTTGCTTGGTGGCCGTGGGCAGGGCTCCTCCCCACCTGAGCAGAGGCGGGTGGGCAGGCTCATTGTCCAGCCCCTTCCAGCTCCACCTGCCTGAGGTGTCTGCAAGTGGCAGTACCTGGCACAGTGAGGTGGGATTCGGCCACTGACTCTCTGTTGTGTGCGGTGTAGATGGGGCTGCCTGGCTAAGTCAGGCCGAGGAGGCCGGAATCCCTGTTAGGCATTATGGAGCTCACCTGGGCAGATGAAGTGTCAGAAGCAGTCAGACTGGATGCCGCAGGTGACAGAAATGGGCATCGGTACAGAGGGGTTCCAGCTACCCCAGGGCTTTCTGTGACTCTGAGGTGCACAGTCCCATCTGGCCAAGTGTTTGTCAATTGAGTGGCACAGAGGCTGGTCTGCAGCAGGTGACTGTTATTCCACTGCTGCTTCTGTACCCAGGTGAGACTGCTGCCTCGGTGCCCCCCACCCTCTGTGCCCAGTCTCTGACTCACCAAGTTCCTGCTTGATCCCCACACCCTTTGAACCCAAACCTGCTGTAGGGTTTTTCATTGGCACAGATGCCTGGAAAGCACTTGAACTGAGGCCTTTGGCAAAGTTACAGGGGCAGTGACAGAGGGGGAAAGGCATCAACTTGCCCATTCACTGGGGTGCAGCTCTGGATGCACAGTAAAACCTATTGGTTGCTGTTACCATGATCCTTGGCCACTAGAGGGTGGAGTGGTCCATGACTAGATGTAGGCCCCACCTGTCTGTCCCCAATGCCTGCAGAGACCTTTAGTGTGCGGTAAACATTTGCCAATGGGTGGAATAGATCATTTGTAACCAATGCCTATTTTTGCTACTTCAAAGCCCACCTTCTAGCCTCAGAACACTCTCCACATGCTTGTTCATTTAATGGTGTGGTATTGACGCCATTATCCTGGAAAGAAGGGCAGACAGAGGCTCTGAGAGGTGGCACTAAGAGCCTGCAGGCTGGCCGGTCACCCTTCCCGCCTTGCCAAGGATCTCTCCTGGGACTGGTGCCTGCCCCATGGCTCTGTGTCCTCTGCCTACCTGGAGCCCTGTGCGAAGCTCCCCACAGGGGAGTCCTGTCCTGAGCGAGCTCCAAGGGCAGTGGAAGCATCAGAAACACAGTGACAGGCGTGTGGATACCTCGCTAGCCAATGCTCCAGCTGCCAGGCCCCCTGCCTTCCCTCCATACCCCCTACTCACCTGTTCTTCCCCTGGCTTGCTGTGACTTCCTTGGCTTGGCACTTGCTGTTTCCCTCGCTTGGAATGCCCTTGCCTCCCTTCCTCACCTGGCAAATTCCTGCCCACCTCTCAGGACCCCACTCAGAGGGCACCGTCTGGTGTGCAGCCCTTGCCCAAAGCCCCTGGGTGGGCACCTCTGCCCCAGCCCAAGCACAGGGGTAGGTACAGCCAAGGGGCTCAGCATGTGCTTGTTGAATGAATGAGTGAGTGGGTGCATGAATGCGTGACATTCTGTGATTCAACAAACACCTTCCCTGTGCCCGACCCTGTGCCCAGGGTCAACAAAAGTGACCCCATTCCTACATGCATCAGTCATTGTTCCTCCCTCTCCCCACCCCCACCCGCAGCTGAGAAACTCCACTGCGTGACTCCCGGGGGAGGCAGCCAGGTGGGATTCCGGGACGCACCCCCTTACCCTGACCGCTGTGCACAACTGGGATCTCGGAGTTGAATTCCACGTGTGGGGGCTCTTAAGAGGGCAGACCCTCTGACCTGTCACTAAGGCGGTGTTTGGGGGCCCAGGTTGTGTGTGAAGGGGACACAGCATGAGGTGGAGAGATCCTGGGCAAGGCGTGAAGCGTGACAAATGGGAAGGTGCCTTGCCAGGTCCCCTTTGCTGTCAGAGACTGGGTTATCAGCAGCAGCCACCCTCTCTTACCCAGCCATGTCAGCTGGGCAGCTCCCATAGACCGGAGGTCACAGATGCACACCCTTTGCCGATTGCAAACGACAAATCAGCGTCTCTCTTTCCCTCCTTTTTGCAGAACCTCCAAGACCTCTGGCTCACCTTTGCCGGCTGCGAGTTCGAAAGGCCATTGGGAAATATCGTATAAAACTCCTGGACACGTTGCCGCTCCCAGGCAGACTGATTAGATACCTGAAATATGAGAATACCCAGTAACCGGGGCCACAGGGAGAGAGGAGTGCCCCTCAGACTGTTTTTACTAAGTCTCAGGACGGTAGTGTCCTCAAACCCAAAGGGACTTGGTGACACAGGAGGCTGCAGGCTGCCTCCCTTTCAGCTGTGGCAGCTGCCGGGATCTCGCTGGGTCTCAGGGCCAGAGCTTTGGCCAGAGCCGAACAGAATGTGTCAAGTAGGAGAAGAATCGTTTGTTTTCAAACTGATGAGTACATAGATCCCAGACCTTCGGTGCCATCGGGAATGGCAGAAGCCTCCATTCCTGGGGCCAGGGGAGGGGCCAGGGCAGAACTTGAGGTGGTCTGGGGAAGGCGGGGGCCAGTGGGAACCCCCCTCCATCCCTGGCTTCAGAGTATTCCCCGTGCATTCCCCCTTGCTCTGTGAAACTGTCCCCTTGACGTCTGCTCTTTCTCTCCAAAGATGAAGAAGAGGACGTGGCCCAGGGCAGGGGGAGGGAGACCCTGGGGGCTTTGTTAAGTACAATAAACGTTACACACAGAACGCCCTGCCCAGTCAAGTCCCTCTCACCAGACTCTCCTGGGCCTGAGGTGCTCAGCACAGCCCCTGGCAGTAGTGGGAGTGGGGTGGGGTGGGGGGGAGACAGGGCACAGGCACCCCTGAACATATCACTTATGTAGACTTCTGAAAGACCCAAGAAGGTGTGTCTCTCTTTCACCAGAAGAGACCTGATGACCCAGTGGGCTTTCCTCTCCTGGCCATGGAAACAGGAGCTTCATCACAAACAGGTGCTTGGTGCCATGAGTCTCCCAATACCTGGGACTATCTTGCACACATGTTTCCTGCCACTCTGTTTTCACACCCTGCTCTCCCCTGTTTTGCTATAAAAGTTGAGATACCAGGAGGGGGGAAATCTAAATGCCACTGTGGGCAGCAGTGCTGGAGTGGTAGCCATGGTCAGCCCTTGCAAAGGCACCAACCCTGAGTGTGCGTGATGCCCTGGGCCTGCGTTGCCTCCTTCAGTCCTCATGTGGCCCTGTGGGGTGAGCAGGGCGGGAGTTGTCCATTTTCAGGTGGTGCAGGGGAGAGCTGAGGCTCGCCACTGTCATGGTATTCTCTTGTGGTCTCTCCAGGTCCCGTGCGCTGAGACCTAGAGTGCTCTGTTTCTATGGAAGCTGCAGTAACTCCCCAGCATTCTCTTTGCAAGTGTCATTGAAACCACTGGGGTCCAGCAGCAGCACCAGAGCAGGACTCCTGGCCAAGAGCCCTGTACCAGGCCTGGCCCCAGGGTCTGGTAGGGTCTTAAGGTCAAAGGTAGTCTCTGGCTTTTGGAAAGTAAGCAGCTGGTTGTGTGGGAGGAGCCCTGATTCCAGGCCTGGTTCTGCCACTACTTGCTCCTTTGGGGCCTCAGTTTCCTCATCTGTACAGTGAGACGTGGTGGCCCCTGGTGACCTACCCAGCTCTGACACACTGGGTTTCTGTGGAATCAATAAATCCCAGTGTCGTATGAAGAGGAAAAGTCTTCCAAGCAGCACTCTCCTGCCACAGGTCGGAGAGGCTCAGCCGTGTCTAGCCCAAGTCTTCACGGTACAGAAGAGAAACCGGCCCAGAGAGGAGAAGGGACTTGCCTGGGCGCACACAGCAAGGTTGCCTCCCGGGTGTCCCTAGGATTCCAGCTCACGGTCCCATGCTGCCTTGCTGTAGATCCCACAGAGCCCGTGGGGATCCTAAAAAAATCCCAGAGGAAGCCTGTATCCCCTCCCCCGCCCCCCTAGGGGTTGCTCAACCCCAAGAGCCTGGGGGAAGCTGCCAGGTTCAGCTCATGGGGAAAACCCTGCTTGAGGAACGTCTTTGTGACCTGGCAGCCAGGGGAGAGCATTTTAATCTCGGGTGACTGATGATCAAAAGTGACCGGAAGGGTGGCGGGTAAGGATGGGATAAGGCAGACAGAGCCAGTGTGTGAGTTGTTCGGGGTGCATATGGGCGGGGGGCAGGTATGAGGCAAACCCTGACACTATGGCATTTCGCAGGCCACCTTACATCCCAGAGTTCTAACAGGCAGGAGCCGTGAACCTCTTCCCTGGCCCTGGGCAGGGCAGGGTGCTGGTCTGAGGGAGGCAGGTGGGAGGTGTGGGGGAGGGGGCTCGGCTGCTGCATTCAGCATAGTCACCACTTGTAGGATGCTGGGACCCTGGCATCTAAGGATGCACTTAGAATGTTTGGGTCCTTAGAATACTGATGTACGTACGTCCACACCAGTTGGCCAATTGGTGGGCCCCTCCTCACCAAGTGCTATGCCCAGCTTTGGTCTTCTTGGGTCCTGTTCCCACCTCCCCACAACCCAGCAGCTACTGGGTTAATGCCTGGCCTGGGGCCTGCTCCAGTGGGTTAGTTCTGACTGGTCAGTGCTCAAGTCATGCTGTTTGTTACATATTTTGACCATCACTGCTGTTGAGAGGATTTAGCCATCTCCCTTTGCAGAATCTACCATCCCCCACAGTCCCCAGGAGGGTGCCCAGGCTTAGAGAAGCCTCCCAGCATCACAGAACACCTACAGCTCTGAGGCCTGGCAGAGACTCCAGCTCATGGGCAGGAGCATGCTTGAGCCAGTGGTGGGAATTGCGGATTGTGGTTCGGTGGGCAGTTCCTGGGCTGCCTCTGGGCCTCACTTTGAACCAACACAATTCACTTTTTGGTTAGGGGAGTGTCTGCTGCTGTTACTGCAGCTGCTTTTTTTTTTTTTTAAATACCAGAGCTTTCCTAGATGTGTGTTTTTCTCCCAACTTGCTTCCACATGGGGGAATCATGGTGCCATGGGCTTCTGTTGGGTCTTGTCTTAGTAAAGGTTTCTGCTTCCCGACTTTGGAATGAGTGGATCTGTGGTACCTCTTGAGAAGTTTGAGTGGAGCGGAGCATTGACGAGGACGGGCCAGTTTCAGCAGAGGGCCCATGCAGGGTGACCCATGTGGCACCCTGAGAGAATGTGTCTCCCAGAGCTTGGCTCCTTCTTTAGGGAGCGTGGTTGGCTGGATGGTTCAGGTACTCTCTTCCCATGGACAGCACAGTCCATAAACATTAAAATATCGGTATAGCGGGACCCACAGACAGGACCAGATAAGTACGAGAGGTCACTTGGTTGGTGCTTTTGAGCATCCAGGTAGTACAGTGTGGCAGGCACTCACTCACATGGGCCTCACAACAACCTACACAGTGGGTCTACTACCAATCACATAGTTCGGACGAGGAAATTTCAGCACAGAGTGGTTAAGTAACTTGCCCAAGATCACACAGCTGGTAGGTGGCAGGGTAAGGATGTGAGCTTTGAGCCTCCTGCTATACAGTTCTGGGGCTCTGAAGTCTTCTGAGGCCATTGGACACAAACCACCGAGAAACCCCCTGGCTTCCCAGTGACTGGGCTGCCCCTCCAGTGGACAACCTGCCCCGGGGGCACAGATCTGGGAGTAAAACAAGGCTGGGTAGGAAGGGCCCTTGGCAACCACTAATTCTGGAGCCTATGTTAATTAGAAAGGATTGGAGGCCATGTCTGGGCCCTGAAGGACGGAGCCTGCAACCAGCTGACGCTTGCCTGGGGTGCAGAAGAGGTAGACGCATCTGTTTGCTGTCCTAATCTAATCCCCCATTTTACAGATGAGTAGACTGAGGCGCAGAAGGGAGATTAACTTGTCCAACCTTACGCTGCTAGTTAGAGCACCATAGTCTCCAGCCAAGGCTGGCCCCCGCACCAGTCTTAGTTGTGGGAACTGTGTTTTGATAAAATGAGCAGCCCGGCACCCCGGCAGGCTGCCCTCTGTCAGCCGTGGAGCCCCATTCACAGCAGCAGAGCAAACCCTGGCTGGGGGCTGGCGTGCAGGTGGGGGCCCCTCTGGTGGCTTTGCTAGTTGGGTACTATCAGGACAAAACCCAGGGCCACTCCCCACCAGCTGTGCCCACCTCTGCATCGTCACAGGCAGAAGCGTCATCATTCCACTGATGGGTGCCTGTGTGTGCCAGGCCTGCTCAAGGAGAGAGCCATCCTTGGGTAACTGGGAATCTGAATTAGATTATTGAGATTATTGCTTTGTGTGTAGTTTTTAAAAATTATTTTTATTTATTTATTTTTGTCTGTGGTCATAGAACCAAAGACTATGCTTGAAAGAGGAACAATTTGGTCAAGCCACCTGTTTTGTCCACAGAGACTGAACTCCTGTTTGGCCTGATTTTCCCTCTGGCCAGAGGTGGCATGACCACGTTGGCACAGGGTCTGCTCTGAGGCTGTGAGCAGAGCCGAAGGCACCACAGAGAGGCCTGTTCTCACCCCATCGTCCTGCAGGTGGGGCGAGGCAGCCCCGAGATGAGGGGTCCAGCCCCCCCGTCACACAGCAGAGCCCGGAGCCAAACTGCAGCCCCACCTCCCCTGGCTCCAGCTCCTGGTCTCGAGTGGTTTGGGCCCCCAGGGGCCCAGGCCAGAGTGTTCTTCCCTGGAGGGTCCCCCTCTCCCCTTTCCACCCTCCTTCCCTTGAACTGAGCCCTGGGCCCCCAGCGCCGCTTCCCAGACACCTCAGAGGCTTGGGCCACTCCTGGCCTCCCCCAAAGCAGCCACCGCCACAGGCAGCCCTCACTCAGCCTGGCACGGCCAGTGCTACCTTAGGCCTGGGGACCTTCAACTTCATGACACCCAAGATGTGGAAACTGCAAAAGAAGTCTCTTTATTCATTTAACCTTCTTAATATTTACAAAGAACAAAAAGAGCAACTGGGATTGGCTCACACGGTGGGTGGCAGATGAACGGGCGTGTAACTGGCTTCTGGGGGGCTGGCGGGCAAGGGTCCGGTCCCACTGCCCGTGGCCTGCGCAGGGACAGCAGGTGGGCTGTTGGGCTCTGGCCTGGTCGGAGGGGCCGGCTGCGCCCAGCCCACGGCTCCCAAGGCTGCAAGGGCGAGAAGCCCCATCCCCATCCTGCCCTCCTCCCCACACGCAAAGGGAAGGGGCATCACGAATGCCCGGGAAGCCACACCGCCGTCCAGCCCCGCACAGCAGAGCGCCGGGAGCCCCCGACACTCCTGTGGGCTGGAGTGGGCCCGAGGCCCTCCCGGCCCCGCTAGAGGTAGCCAAAGACGTTGAAGACAGGCGGGGCCATGGCCGGCTTGGTGGGGATGGGCTTCAGCACCACCGGCCTGCACACCTGCCCCAGGCCGTCCACATCCTTGCAGAAGTGGGCCAGCTCCCCGGGGAAGGCTGGACTTTTCCTCCATAGGCCCAGGCTGGGGACGGGGCTCTGAGGCAGGGCCCCCGGGAGGCCTGGATAGATGGGCTGTCCATGGTACTGCAAGGGGCAGCAGCTCCAGGCATTGCTGCGGCCCACCACGGAGACGGAGACGCCAGGCATCTTGAGTGGCTCCTTTTCAGCCAGTGCCCTTGGGGACATGGGCACCGGGGCAGCCTCAGGCCCCAAGGGCTCCAAGCCCTTGCAATTTTTCTTACCCTCATAGGGAGGTCCCTCCCGGGGGCCCAGTCCCCCCTCCAGCCCCATGGGGTAGCTGTGGGTGGGCCTTGGCTCTTCCCAGAAGGAAGCAGGCAGCTGTCTTTTCCTCATGGGCACCTGGCCAGGCCTGGCAGCTTCTGGACTCTGCCCCTGTAGGACCTGCTCCTTAGAAAGACATTCCTCACTGTAGGGATTCCCCAGGGCCTTCTCCCTGCAGCCTCCACCCCCGCCGGGGCTGGCCTCGGGGCCCAGATCGAGCAGCAGCCTCCCGGGCCGGTCTTCGGGCCCCCTTTTCAGGTGGGGCTCAGCCGCTCTGCCGGGCAGGCCCCTCGGGAGCCGGGAATACTTCTGGGAGAAGCGCTTGAGCTGCTTCTGCAGGTACTTGCGGTGGTCCACAGAGCGGCGGCAGGGCGCGGACTTGTCGAGGGCTGCCTTGATGTCGCTGGACGCCAGGTTCACGAAGTTCAGCAGCATCTTCACATCACTGTCGGATGCCATCACCAGGGGGCCACTGCATGGGGCTTTCCATGAAGAGGGCAGATTCTGCTGGTGGCCGGCAGCTCCAGGGAAGGGCACCGAGCTGACCTGGGGGACGCAACAGGCCGTTGGAATCCCTCCGGGCAACCACACTTAGCCCTCCCCAAAGGCCACACCACCTGGCCGCAAACACTGTCCCCGACCCCAGCACCCCTCAGCCCTAGACAGAGCCCTAGGTAGTGGGACACCTGTCCAAGTCGCTGAGCATTTCCTGAGTATCTGTGCTGGAACAGGCACAAGCAGAGCCTCATCCAGCCTCTCTGGGTCTGTTGTCCTCTTCTGGCAGCTGAGGCTCAGAGAGGTAAAGCAACTTGCCCAAAGTGACCCAGCTACAAGTGGCATTGCTGGAGCTGGAGTGCAATTCCCCATGTTCCCAGCCTGCCGTGTGTCCCATACACCACGCTGCCAACGCGTACAACTTGCCAGCGAGGTTTTTATTTTCTAAGCTGAGGCAACTGCTCCACTTTAAAGCAAGGCCAAGCCCCCTTCCTCCCTGGTGGTGGCCTCCCCCTCCCACCACCCCCGCCCCCAGCCAGAGGAGCATCAGCCCCCCTCCTCAGTCCCCACGCTCCACCCCCAGCTCTCACGCAGGACCAGGCAGGACCCCTGTCTGGCACTTAATCGAGACCTGCCTTGCGGGCTGGTCCCAGGCTGCGGGCAGCAGGGACTCCCCTGAAGAGGCATCTGCAGCAATTTCATGCCTCCTCGGCCGCCACCCACAGCACCTCGCCCCTCCCCCAGGTCCCCGCCTGCCCCACGCCCCCCACCCAGTCGGGCCAGAGCCACTGGGCCTCCGCACTGACCGAAGGTGCAGGCCCCGGGCCCGCCAGAGTGGCCCGGCAGGTTCCCCACCGCAGACCTGGGACAGGCCCGGCGCGGCGGGCCGCGCTCCGTCCGGCTGGAAGCAGTTGTGCAGCCCTTGAGTGGGCTGAATGGAGGACAACTCCCCGGAGCTGGGGGGCCCCTCAGGCCAATCAGGAGCGCCTCTCCAGATACAAAGCATCCCAATCAGGCGGCGGCGCCCCGTTCCCACATTCTTTGCCGTCACAAATTGTCACCATGGGGACCATCACAAAAAAGACAGCTCCCAAATGCAATCATTTCCCGGTAAATTTCTACCCTTCAGCCCCACTCCTCTCGGCCTCCACGCCCCTCCTCCCCTTGACCTCGGTTCCCTGGTTTCTCAAGGGGGTGGGGAGCGTGTGTATGTGTGTGTGTTTAAAACATCCAGGATTGAGGAGGGGCTGGGCCCAGCGGAGACTCCAGGCCTACGGCTGCCATGCTCCAGTGCAGACAGACAATCGGACGGGGTAAGCCGGGCGGCTGCTTTTCCCGCTGTCCTTGAGTGTTGAGTGGCTCACTCTCTCTCTCCTTCTCTTTCACCCTCTCTCCCCACCACCCTCCCCCCGGGTCCCCCAGGGATCGGGCACAGAAGGCCTGCCAGGTCGGGAGGTCCACTGATGTCTGTCGGGAAAGGTAGCCGAGGACGGACTCTAACGAGGTGCTGGGATATCCATGGGAAGGGAGCCGGAGCCCTCAGGAATCTTGTCTTTATGTTTGCTTCCTCAATTGAGCTGCACAAAGCCTGAATTGCCCATTCAGCGCGGCCGGACAAAAGGTTGGCGTTGCACGGTCCCCTTGCATTTGTAGTCAAACAGTTAGGGACTTAAATCGAGTCGTCATGATGGAGAAAGAGGTGGACAAAGCCCATAGAATTGCCATCAGCAAACATTTTCCTGTGTCATATTAGCCAGTCTCCATGGCACCCCCTGGCCTGGGGACAATGGCACAAGTTTGCACACTTGGCTACTGTCACCGTGCCAACGCCGGCAGGGCTGCAAGCAGGGCTGCTCTGAGCAAGCAAGGAGCCCAGAGCCGGCACTGGCCCTGCCCACCACTGGCCAGAGGGAAGGTGAGGCGGAAGGCAAGGGAGGCTGCCTGGGAAATGCTAATGGCCGTACCTCTGTGCCAGCCCGCTCGTGGCCATTCATGCCTCCTCGCCTTTCTGCCCGGGCCCAGCCTCCTCTTCCGCCCTCCTCTCCCTCCCCTTCCTCTCCTGTTCCCCTTCCTTCTGCTGCCTTTTCCTTCTGCCCGAGGTCAGCCACATGGCTGGTGGTCTGTGCACCAACCCACACCTCTGTGCCACATACTAAAATGCCAAGGGCTCCTCTCCTGAGTCTTCCTGCCCAGACTGGGAGCACTGGCAGGGCAGGGCCAGGGCCCTTGCCAGGAATGATGGTCTCACTCCTCCTGCTGGCCAATAGGTAGCTGCTGTCAGGACAAGGCACCTGCCCACAGTGGCCTGAAGCCAAGCCAAGTCCCCTCCGGCCTGAGGGTCCCTACAGGCAAAACGAAGGATTTGGAGGAGGCGGCCCTGTGCTGACAAGCGGTGACTCAATTTAGGCCTTGAAGAACGAATGCAGTCTTCTCCATGCCCCTTTCCCTGCTGCAGGGGTGAAGGCAAGTGTGGATTCAGATGGATGCGCCCTTGGCCTGGAGCACCCGGATTGTTGGCCACCACATGCTCTCAAGAGCTGCCTCTGTCTGCAGCAGCCTGTGCATGGGTGAGAGCTAAACCTTCATTGTTTTAAACACCGGAGATTGGGGGGTCCTGTGTTTCTGCAGCACATCCCAGCCCACCCAGACTGGCACAGGCAGGAAACATCCTTTCTGCTCCAAACCACCTGGCGCACGCTGCTAGAGAGATCACCCTGATGACCCGCAGTCACCAGGGTAGGCTCCTGCCCATTTCCCCCCACGGCTCCCTGCTGCCTACTGCGTGAGGCTGGTGGGCACAGCCTGGCACCCAGCACGCGCTCTCTTAACTGCCTGCTTCCCTGCACTCTGCTCGTTCCCTTGCCAGCCTTCGGTGCTGTGTCTGTGCCATGCTGGTCCCTCTCTCAGGAACCTCTCTCTGCCACTCGGCTCAGATCTCAGCTTCCTGGAGATTCCATCGCGCCCGCGGTGCTGTCAGCCCACCCTGGCCCCGCCTGCTCGTGGTGCCTCCTCATTTCTTAGCCAGCACTGGGCCCCCCGGCACGTCGGTGGGCTCTGTGGGAGTTGAGTTGGTGTCCTAAAAAAGTCTTGCCGTAACTCTTAGCATGGGTTGTTCTTTCACCAAACACTTTTTGAGTAAAGAAGGAAGGAAGGAAGGAAGAAGAGAGGGCGGGGAAGAAGCAAGGGAGAGAAAGCGGGATGGAGGAAACGGACGCTTGCTGGCGCCTTCTACGTGCCGAGAGCCGTGTTCCACGACCTCACGCGGAAGACGTGACCTGACCCTCGCGACAGCTCCGCGCCGGCGCAGTTATTGTGGCCATTCGCCAATGAGGAAAGTGAGGTCACCTTCCCAAGGCCGCACAGCTAACGACCAGCGGGACTTGAACTTGAAGCCAGGCCCGCCTGTGTGCCAAGCCGGTGTTGGATTCACACCACGTTGCTTCCTCGAGCTCCCACTGAGCGCCAGACGCTGCCCAAGTGCCTTCGGCCTTGAAGGCCTCAAAGACCAGATTTTCTACCAAGTGCTGGGTTCTGCTCTTCTATCCCAAGGTCAGAGCGTGACTGTCAACTTCCGACTCAGGAATATGGGAGCTGCAGCTTCGGGAGGTCAGGAGAGAGGAAATTACTGGCTCAAGGCACAGTGGCCTGAAAACCTGATCCAGCGGCACTGACGGGCCACACCCCAGGCCCCGGGCCAGGTTTCTGGGGCTGCTTCTGACCCTTGCAGCGGGGAGCCTTCTCCCAGTTTTTCTGACAGGCCATACAGACAGGTGGAAAGACAGCAGTAATAATAATTTTGCCTTACTCCAGAGAGCCCTTTCCCAGCCGATCTCTCTTGATGGTCCTATGTCTGGGCGGGGAGGGAATTATTTTCCCTGTTTATAGTTGGTGACACACCCATAGACTCCTCAAACCTCTGATTCTTGGGCCCAACTCAGCCATCCCTGTCCTCTGGGCATTCTTCCAGGCCCAGCTCAAACATCCCCTCCTCCAGGAAGTCTTCCACCAACTCCCAGCATTATTAATGACACCTTCTCCCATCCCTATGTTGGTTCATAGAGTCAAAGATGAAGTCTAACCTCCTTACCTAAACACAGAAGGCCCTTTGTAATCTGACCCCCTACCAGAGCCTGGCATGGAGTAGCTTTTTACCAGATGTTCTATGAATTAAATATTTGCCCATTCCACTGAACTATGGACTAGAAACAGCTGCTGCCTGGCTTGCGTTTTTTGTTTATTGTTTGCCCCCAAGCCCCACCCAGGTGAGCTCTAAGAGAGAAGGGAGCTCGTCTGCAGGTTCATCTCAGTATCTCCAGTGACTGGAATGGTCCCAGCCAGAGTAGGCCTCCGTGAAGGACCATGTGGTGCTGTGGTTGTACTTAATGACGAATTGCCTGTGATCCTACAGAGCTATGGCACTCGAAAGCTGCACACACCCTTTCACAGCTGAATCGCCCTGCACCGGAGCAGGGGTTCCATAAAGCCCTATGAAAGGCAAGTGAGCTGTGTTGACTTGAACTGAGCTGAATTCAGATGGACTGGGGCAGCTGACCTCCCCTTCCCGCCCAGCTCTTGCTGCCGAGGATCTCCAGAGTCCAGCTATGCTAACCCTGCCTCCAGTTCATTCGGACCATTCAGCCTCCAGGACCTGCCACTTCACATCAACCCCATCCAGCACCTACTGTGTGCCAGGGGCCAGAGGGTGTGGAGGTGGCATTCCCTGCTTTGCCTTGATGACTACACAGCCATCTTACGCCCAGGCGTCAGCAAAGCAGAACAGCATCCTAACACATTATCATCCAGAACCTCTGGGTATCGACAGACACGATCCACTTCCAGGATGCAGCCAACACGTGTGTAGACTAGAACTGCAAGCGAGAAGAGGTGGTTGGCAGGAGCATTCACAGGCTGAGCCTGAGGGGACCCAAGGAGGTCACCTGGGGCGATGGGTTCTCAAATTGCTTTTAAGCAGAGAAACCCATCTAAAAATGAGTGGAGATCCAACATGTAAAACCGTGACAGCAAAGTGCCACGCGTACAAATTTATTTTGCACATTCAAATGCACACGTTCTACTTATTTTGCAAACAGTGGATTAGGACGAGGAGTCTGTTTTGATGACATGAAACTTTGAAATGAGGAGTTAGGGATTACGGTCTCACATCAGCCACACTTTGTTTCAGTTGCAGAACATTTACAAAATCTTGATTTATAGACATAAGTAGCTGAAACAGTAATTTTTTAAAAAGCCTATCTTGTGATCTTAGGACAGTCATCAGTGAACAGGAATCTCGGGAGAAGCTTTATTGTCTGGTCCCCAGAGGCATTCACCTGGCCGCCCGAGTTGACGAGTCGGCAGCCTGGTGTATCAACTTGTGAGTTAAAACGCATTTGAATGTGCATCTGTTTGTTGATACAGTTTTAGAAGGTAATGTTTTAAATTGCCAAAAATAAATTTTAAAGGCGATTTAACATTTTCTCACCTCTACAGAAAACTCAGTTCCAAAAGGTGGGCCAACTTCTCACTTTAGAGACGGGTAGAGAGAGGCCCACCGTGAGGCCCACCTGCTTCACCCAAGGCGGCAGAGCCAGGAAGGAGGAGGACCTAGGTGGAAGCTCCGTTCCGCCAGCCACCCTGGGCTCACACCGACACCTGATCACAATCGTGTAGAATACTACTTGATCAAAGCACATGACATATATTGTCACCTGTTCTTCCCAGTGCCATGATTACTCTCTTTAAAGGATAAGGAAACCGAGGCACAAATTGGCTAGGAAACTTGCCCGAGGTCCCGCGGTCAGTAAATGACAGAGCCGGGATGGGGATGATCCTGAGATGCTGCTCCCCCTGACAAGTGTGAACCCACACACGGGCCTGACTCCCCTCCAGGGGCTTCTCGGGCCCAGGGCTGCAGACTCATCCCAGCCACCGCGGCCCCGGAGAGCTAGGCCCAACCACCCCAACTCAGGGAACATACAAAGGCTACATGGGGGCACAGTGGCCCAGCCAGTGACTCTGTGGACATGGGATGTAGACATCACAGGGTGACTTATATAACTCCCTTACATAATGGCAGTGTAACCAGCCCGAGGCTGCTGACAGCCATCATCACGGCAGACTTGCTTCCTGGGAGCATTGGGTGGAAGTAAACCCCTTTGGCTGCCGGCCGAGGGCTTCCTGCCCTGACAACCTCGTCTCACGGCCAGGGCCGAGCACCGGCGTGGTCATGCCCTCAGAGGAGGTAGAGACCTAGTGATGCTCTGGATGCACCCCAGCTGCAGGGCCAGAGACGACTGTCAGTGTGATCACGTCCCATGTTGGAAGTGGTTTCAGCCACTAAAGGGAGATTGGCTGTGAAGATGAGATCTTTGCACTCTGCCCCTACCTGGGTGTGTGACGTTGGGCCAGTCACTCACCCTCTCCCTGGGCCTCAGTGTCCTGCTTGAATTACGTCAGCAATTCCTGGACTCCATGCTGTGCACATGGGTATTTTTTGGCACTAGTGTGTCTTCTGTATTCTTTCTGATTTTCTGTCTTGCAGCTCTGTCAGTTGCTGAGGGAGGGACATTAACGTCTCCAACTATAATTGTGGATTTGTCTATTTCTCCTTTCAGTTCTACCTATTTTTGCTTATGCTCCATATCCTCTGTTCAGGGATGGAGCAGTGGGTAAGATTGGAGCATTTTAAGGAAAATGTGGTGAGCAAAGCCTCCCAGGGAAGAAGGGAGTGGGAAGAGCCCTGGGCTCCGGTAAAGCTGGGCTGGGCACTGGCTGTCACTCCCTGGCTTTGAGACTGCACAGGTCCCCTAATCTCCCCAAGCTTCAGCTTCTCCCTCTGTGCAATGGCAACAAGAAGAACTACGCAGGACTCTTCTGAGGAGTCGATAACGCTCAACAATTCGGTTCTAGAGCATTTAAACAGCACCTACTATGTGTAGGACATTCTCTGAGGTGCTGGAGATATCAACATGAATAAGACACCTGTGCTATCAGCCTAGTAATTAGTTTATCAACCTCTCTAGATAATATTCTGAAAACTTCATCTGCATTGACCTTCATAATGAGGTGAGTATTGCTATTATCCCCACTCTACAGATGCGGACACTGAGGCACAGGTTGACCAAGTGACTTGCCCAAGACCCCACAGCCAGGAGGGGCAAAGCAGGAGCCCAACCCCAGGTGATTATTATGTGACTAATCATCATGGTCAGTAAGCTCCAAGCCTCAGATTCCTCACCCTTAAAGTGGAGCTAATCGAAGTTCCCTGGCAGGGTTGATAGTGGCTTGAGAGACCATCCCTGAAAAGGAAAGGCACACATCACCTGGTACATAGTCGGTGCCCTTCCCTCACCTTCACCGCTGCTCTGGGGCAGATACAAAGCCTGCCCAGGTGAAGGCCTCCTGGGCATGTGTCCCCACAAAGAAGGGCTGGTGGGACAGAAGTGATATGGCAGCAGTGTCTTTGTGCCCCCATGAGGCATCCCAAATGGACCACTGCCCCGCATTTGCGCCACTGCTCTGTACCACCCCCCACCCCACCTCGCATCCCTCACCTTGACTGTGTCCTCCAGCACCTTCCTAATCCGCCTCTTCACCCCACCAAGGCACCGGCCAGGAATGAAAAGTCAGTTTATTTTCAACTGCCACCTCGGATTTGATTGGTGATGGCTGGCAGGTGCCCCATGGAAAGATTCTGAGGGCCCCACAGGGCTCAGCAGTTGGAATGCTCTGATCAACTAGTGATGTCTTCCCGGGGGGAGGATGGAGATGCAGCCAGCTGTGTGCCAGGTGTCCCTGCACCCAGTTTAAAATCACAAGTGCAAAGCCAGGGGTGCAAAAGCTTGGTGTTCAGGTAACCCAACCTCCACGATTTTAATCAAGGGATCTGAGCCCCAGAGAAGGGCGGTGACTTATCCATGTACATATACCTGTGACCAGGACTCGAGTTTTCACCTCCCAGGCCAGAGTTCATCAGGTCAGTTCAACAGACACTTATGAAAAGTTTCAACTCCAGGCCAGGCACTAACCACAGTAGATGTCTTACACGTCCGATCATATTTCATTCTCACAACAACCTTCTGTGATAGACCCGAATATTATTCCCACTTGGCAGATGAGGAAACTTAGGCTCAGGGAGGATAAATAACCTCGCAGCTAGCAAGAGGCAGCACCAAGGTTCAAATCCATACCTCCTGGCTCTAGAATCTGGGCTGTTTCTAACATGCTGCTTTGTGGCCAGTGGGGAGAGGCAGCAGTGACAGCAATGACCGTGGCCCGAGTAAAGGCACTGAGACGGAGGGCGCTGGGCATTCTGGAGAGTGGGGACAGTAAGAAATTTAGTGCAATGGAGAATGGAGTGCAAGGGAGGGAAGAGAGACAAGGTTAGGAAGAAAGGTTGAGTCCCCCGTGTATTTATGTGTGCAGTAGGCACATAATAAATGCTTGATGACTGAATGAATGAACAAACCAGAACATCGCACAAAATGGTTGGTTGACTCCTGAGCCATTTTGGGGGCTCCAGTGGCCAGTCGCAAAACAAGTCGTAAACAGCAAGTGCACCTTCAGTGCCTGACTCCCATCCCCCTGGCCACACTGTCCCTCGGATGAGTTGCACAAACAACACACCCTCATCATCTGAGAGGAGCCCTGGCCTCCTGGGAGCGGGATTTCCAAGAGAAGGGTGATGGGGCAGGATTCTACTCCCTTGAACAGTGGTGCGCCAAGAATTTTACACCTGTCATCTCATGTAATGCTCAGTAAACAAATAAATGAATGCATAAAACCTTCTGAGGTGGGCATTGTCCTTCTCATTTGACAGATTAGGAAACTGAGCATTAGGAAGTTAGAAGAACTCTTCCCTTTTCACTGAGCTGGGCGGCAGAGGACCCGGGGTTTGGGCTCAGTACGTGTCTACATCACAGCCCCTTCAGGGAAGATGGGGTCGGGGTGGGCTTTTTCCTTTCTTGTCTCACGGATTCCCAGTACCCATCCCCCAACTGCCTGGAGTGTCTGTCCCACTTGGGTAATATATTGGAGACCCCCCTTGTCATCTGACATTTATTTTCTGGCCTCTGATTACAACTCTGTCTGTGACCCAAATCCAGCCCATGGCACACTTTTAAAAAATTCTCTAAATATACAGTCTTGCCACAGGAAAGGGACTTGCATAATCAGCAAAAGGGCCATCCTCCCCTGCCTTGGGCATCCCATTCCTGGCTCCTGACGCATTCCTGGTCAGGTATGCTGGGACTGAAAGCTGTTGCACCATGACCTCCACTCCAGCGCCCTGGCTGAGCTCTCCCAGGCCAGTATTGTCCCCTTGGATGTATTCTAGTGCTTGGCACATGGGAGGCACCCCTTGGAGCATGTTTATCCCCCACAGAGGTAATGCACACACCTTAGGAGTCAGAGAACCACGTTCTATTTCTGCCTCTGCTGAGCTGGGTGGGTGATTTCACCTCTCTGGGCTTCCCTTTTCTCATCTGTAAAGTGGGGGTGATTCTATTCACTGTGCTGGGCTTGCTGGGACCATAGAGGCAAAGATGGGTCCCAACTTGGGTCTGACCAGAGGGAGCAGCAAATAGTGCTCAAGGACTTGACCACCAGCAACCCCGAGTTCAAAGTCATCCGTGTCCTGCGAAGGACTTGCAGTGACAATACTAATCAAATGATAAGCTTGGTGGAAACATGGCTCAGCTCCCGGACTGGGATTACTTCCCAGTAGGCAAAAGGATGAGTGGGGGTTGCTCCAGCTCTGCTGGGTTGCAGTGAAGGGGGCCTTAGGTGGAAGAGCGTGTAGGTAAAGGATGAAGTGAGGAAGCGTCAGGCCACTCCCGGAGTGAGAGCTCCTGCTGCTTTTTCAACAGGTCCCAGCCAATCCTGCCCAGAGTGAGAAGCATGGCAGCAGATGTCGGCTCAGGTGTCCAGTGAAGCCTGGAGTTGGGTCTGTGGCCACACCTCCAGGATCAAAGTGCCTGGATGCACCCTGAGCAGGGCTGAGTCAAGCAAGGGCCCCTTCTCTCCTCCTTCCCTGCCCCTTCCCGGTATGTCTCCAACCTCATTCCCTGGTCATCCCCCTCTCTGGCCACACCCTTCCCCATGCTGTTCCTCAAACACCAAGCCCCCTCCCAGCCCAGGGCCTTTGCACTTGCTGTTCCCTCTTCCTGGAATTCTCTTCCCCAAGAACAATGGTGGGTAAACCACAGCCCACCACCTGTTTGTGTAAATAAAGTTTTATTGGAACCCAGCCGTGCTGGCTACTGACATATTGTCTATGCTGCTTTTGCCCTACGGTGGCAAAGTTGAGGGGCTACAACAGACCCCAGAGGGCATACAAAGCCTACTATCTATAGTCTGGTCCTTCACAGAAAACCGAGCCAACTCCTGCCCTAGGTGCTTGCACGGCTCACCGCTGCAACTCTTTTATGTCTTTATCCAACTATCTTGCTAGTGAGGGCTTCCCGCCCTCCACCCTACCTCCTTCTCTGCTTTACTCTTCTCCTTAGCACTGAGCACCATGAAGCACTCTGGATGTTGACTTAACTTCCTTGCTGCCTGTCTGTCCCCATGGCAGTGATAGCTCCATGGAGGGCAGGGACTTGGGTCCCTGCTTCTGGCTGTACCCGTAGTGCCTACAGCAGGCCTCACACACAGCGGGCGCCCAGTAAGTAAATTCCCAATGAATGGAAATTTCCCACACTCCCAGGCATTGACCCAGCCCACACCTCTGGGCCCCTGCCTCAGTTTCCCGCCCATGGAGCTGGGGCCTTGGCAGGTCTCTTGCTAGGTCTCTTCCCAAGGACGTTGACTCCCATCAAGAATGGACACAGTCCCCAGAAACACCCAGCCTGGGTTCAGGGGAGCCCTGCACCACTTCCATTTTATGTGGCTCTCTTACATTAAAAAAATTAAAACGACATCCTAAAACAGGGGTGCAGAAATGGTGGTATTTTAAATGTTTATGTGGAACAGAATGAACACTTTCAGTGCACAAATGCACTACTATATAATGGTGCAGTTCACAAAAC
The DNA here is from genome assembly GCA_023783475.1 of Daubentonia madagascariensis. Classification (NCBI taxonomy): domain Eukaryota; kingdom Metazoa; phylum Chordata; class Mammalia; order Primates; family Daubentoniidae; genus Daubentonia; species Daubentonia madagascariensis. The sequence goes on along the minus strand of JAKFHU010000485.1, from coordinate 51,378,681 downwards.
AGTTACACGGTTTGTTTTGAATATCAATTAAATTTAGTTAATTAAAATTTATTAGAACATTAAGTTAGGACAATTAATTTTAAAATAATTAAAATTAATGTTAAACATTAATTAACAGTGACCAGGAAGACACAGGTGACTGCTGGAGACTCGCTCATTTTCTTTTTTTCTTCTCAATCCTGTCAAATGGTGACCTCGTTTGGAGGGCGTGTCCAGAGTGTGATCCAAAAAAAAAAAAATGTCCAAAACCTCCACGCTGGGACGCAGGATCCTGACTCCCCACTCAGGGCCCCCGGAGCAGTGCAGGGCAGCATCTGCTATGACCGTTGTCTGAATCTCCCCTGTCACCCTCCAGTGCCCTGCCCCTGGCCTCTGATGGCTCCTGTGGAACACTGACCCACCCCAAGCTGGTGCTCTTTGAGACTTTTAAGCCTTGGTCAGCGCTTTACAGCCACTGTACGGAGGCACAGAGGGCTTCAAGCTCACACGCTGAATCTCCAACGAGGCTGTAGGGTTCCTCTTTGCAAGCCCATTGTACAGAACTGAAGCACGGAGTGATTTGCCCAAGTTCACACAGCTAGGAATGGCAGACCTGAGGTCTGAGCCCAGGCCCGGCTGAGCTCAGGGAGCTGCTCCACTTTTGCCATCTGTCTCTTCCTAGCGACCACACTGGTGGAGATGTGCCAGCCCGCAGTGCCCGAGTCACCCCTCAAGGGCCCCATCATCTCAACCAATGCATCTGAAGTGTAGATGTGCCAGGTAAACTGAGGCATCATGGGACAGTGGATAGGACATGGGTTCTGGGGTCGGCAGGACCTGCTTTCCAGCCCTGGCCCCGTTGCTATTGCTGTAACAGCCCCCATGAACTTCGTGGTGCCAGGTCAATTTTGTGATGCTCGTGGGTCAGGAATTTGGAAAGGGCACAGTGGGGACCGGTTGTTTCCATCTATGACATCTGGGGCTAGGAAGACTCCAAGACTGGGAGTGACTTGACAGCTGGGACTGGAGCCATTTCCAAGTCCTCCCCACTCGTGCCTGGTGGTTGATGCTGGTGACAGCCACCTCCACACGGCCTCTCCACGTGGCTTCTTGGCTTCCTCACAGCATGGTGGCTGGGCTCGGTGCAAGCATCTCAAGACACAGGAAGTGGAAACTACCAGTTTCTTATGACCATGGCCCAGGAACTAGCACCACATCGCTTTCATAGTATTCTCTTGGTCAAGCAGTCACAGAGCCCAGATTCAAGAGGAAGGGACATAGACCTTGCCTGTCAATGGGAGGAAGGCGTGTCAAAGAACTTTGGGGCCATGTTTTAAGACTGCCACATTCTGTGACCTCAGGCAAGTGGCTTGACCTCTCGGAATCCCAGTTTCCTCATTTGTAAAATGTGGGTAGTGGTATCCACCTCACAAGGCTGTTGTATGAGGTGGCACATATAAAAGCTGAGCTCTCAGGAAAGAGCAAAACCATGACTTGAACCCAGTCCTCATGGCTCCACAGTCAGCACTCACAATACCACCCACACATCAAGTTGGGACATGCTCTCAACAACTGGTTATTGAGCACCTACTATGTGCCAGCACTTTCTGGGGTTACAGCCTTGATCAAAGCAAAGACCCCCGCCTGGGGGAGTTGTACATTCTAACCCTGTGTTTGGAGGGTGAAGTAGCCCCCACACAGAGTAGCTTCTGGGCGCTTGGCTCTGGGAGAAGCAACTCGGCTTTGTCTCCAACCATTCCCTGCTCCTACCTGGCCCTGGTCCTGTCCAGCCTGGCAGGGCTGTGGGCAGTGCCCTTGCCACATCCTAGGCTGGCCCCCTCCCTTCCTGTCTGTCTATCTATCTATCCATCCATCTATCTATTTCTGCTATTTTCATGGTTTGTTTTCCACCAACCATTTTATAAAATGAATGTAACAATATCCTAGGAGCCCCAGAGACCTCAGGAGGACAGAAGGGATCTGTCTGACCCTGGGGCATCTCCATATTTCTCAGACCCACCGGAACCTCATCACAGGGCTGGGCTTCCAAATCAGCTTCCTTTGGTCATCAATTCTTTGTGACAATAATAGATGTTATGTGTGTGTGCTGGGTATACTTATCAAGTCTTTATGTTATAACCCTAATTATAAACTGCTGTGGATTATGACAGCATCAAGCCCTCACTGTTAGCCTGGCTCTGACCCTTGACCCTGCCACAACACCAGGGAGCCACGCTAACTCAACCCCAGCAATTGCAGCCTATCTCTGGCCCCCTACAACGCAGCATCTGCTTGGAACTCTGCCCGGGATAGCGGGCACTGGCTGTATCTCCCTTCAAACAGCATCTGGCTGTAGAAAGCCCCTGCGCATTGGAGGTCTCTGAGCTGGGTTTGACTCCCAAGCCCACGACCTCACCTTCACTTGACCTTTGCAGGGCTCTTGTGAGGAGCTAAATATCCAGGAACACACTCAACACTTGGCTCTGGGCAAATCTTCAATTAATGTCTCTCTTTGCCCTTAGAGAACACACAGCCACACCTTTGCTCAATTGTTTCCTCTACCTGGACTGTCCTCTTTTGTCTCACCCCCTTATTCACTGTCAAAATCAAACTCATACATCAGGGACAAGTTTAAGATGGGCTGTTTCCAAGGCTGCTCCTCAAAACAAAACAGAATCTTCTTTTAAGCAAACTGTCCTGCTGAAGACCAATATGTGGGGTGAGTCAGAGAGACCAGCTGTGGTTAAGCTCCGGTGGGCTGGGGTGAGCAGTCCCCGCTTCCTGACAAACCCCTGAACGCTGAAGCCCATCACAGAAACCTCGAGGCTTTGCAGAACATCTTAAGGACAGGGACTGTGTCTTACAGAGTAGGGGCTCAGAAGTGCTTTGGAAATTAATTGAATTGAACTGAATGGAGTCAGGAGGCAGACCCCCCCACAACCAGATGTGCCTTTCCCCTGATCCTAGCCTCATCTCCAAAACTGGCGTGCACCCAGAGCTGCCCACCTCTCCTGGCCAGCAGCCATCAGAGACCCTGGACCTCTCAGCAGCCCACAGGCCTGGCCTTGGAGTCTCTGGTGCAGCTGGGCAGGTGGACACCAGAAAAGACCAGAAGGGCTTCCTGGTGAACCATGAAAGGATGGGTCTCTGTAGCCTTTTCACATCCAAGGTGAGACAAAAGGGGCATTTTTTCATTGGGAGGTGTTTGTGGAACGAGGTAAGATAATAATATTTGCTAACACTCACTGAGTACCAACTATGTGCCTGCCACTATTCTAAGCACTTGGTGTATTAATCAGGGTTCTTCAGAGAAACAGAACCAGCAGGATACACCCACCCACATATCATTTATTATATTTAGTGTAAGGAATTGGCTCAGGTGATTATGGAGCCTGAGAAGTCCCACCATCTACTGTCTGCAACCTGGGGACCCAGGAAAGCTGATGGTGGAGATTCCAGTTCCAGCTGAAGTCTGAGAACCAGGGGTGTGAGGCAGAAGACCGATGTCCTAGCTCAAGCAGTCACGGGCAGAGAGCAAATTCTCCTTGTGCCTTTTTGTTGTATTCATGCCCTCCACAGATTGGACGATGCCCACACACACTAGGGAAGGCTACCTTCTTCCCTCAGTCCACCAGTTCAAATGCTCATCTCTCCCAGGAACACCCTCACAGGCACACCCAGAAATGATGTTTAGCCAGCTATCTGGGCATCTCGTGGCCCAGTCAAGTTGACACACAGAATGAACCCTCACGCTTGGCATGAGTTAATTCACAAAAAACTGTGGGTAGGTACAACTACCAGCCCACCTTACAGATGAGGAAACTAAGGCACGAGTGAAATGACTTGTTCAAGGTCACATGGCTAGTAAATGGCAGAGCCAGGATACAAACCCCAGCAGTCTACCTGCAGGGCTGCTACCACCAAAAAGCCCTCTAGGTGGGACAGGAGGGATGGGTTCCTGTGATGTTTAGGGGACAGACTTCACAAGGCCAGAGATGGGTGCATGTAGGGGGACTTGCAGGTGGGGGTAAGTGGGCAGGTGTTGCCCCCTCAGCATGATGGTGACCATCAGATGAGACATGGACACTAGCAGGCCTGTGCTGTGATGACGATGACATCACACATGCAGAACACCTTACATACATACAGTTACTATTACTACAGTGACTTCAGGAAAGGCTGGGTTCCCTTCTGGCTCTTCCCTCCCACTTTGCCAGGGGCTTTCCTGAGGCAGATCCTCAGCCACTGTTGCGCATGGGAAGGGGGCAGGGCAGCGTCAGCCTGGGGAGGGAGGTGGTGGGACAGGCTCTGGGGGGGCTGAACACCCTGCACAAGTAGCAGCCATCTTGCAGACCCCTCCCATGCCAGAGCAGATGGGCCACATGCCTGCCTCCATTGGGAGTGAGCTTGCTGTCTCCCGAGGCAATCGAGCAGGAACAAGACTGCCACTTGGAGGGAAGATAGTAACGTAGATTCTATCTAACTTACTGGAGCTCAGCTGAGGTGATCTTTAACCTTCAAGGTTCAGAGCAAAGATCCTGGGACCCTGTGGGTTGCCAAGGATTAGAAGACTTCAAGGAGCACCCACAGGGAGGAGGGTCCACTCGAGGATCTATCTTCCCTTTCTCTTTCTCATCTCCAGTTTGTCCACAAGGCCTTGCTTCTGGCTCAGCGGCCACTCGGACTGGCCAGCACGTCTCCATCACTGAGCATCTCGTTTCCGGGTGGCGAAGCCAGGTTCTCAGAACGTCAGGGCTGGGTAGGACCTCAGAGCTCAGCCAACCAACAATAGATTTCCAGAGGAGGACACCGAGAGCCTGAATATACAAATGGACAATGGCCTGCCCATCTAGGAAAAGAGGAATCTAACCCACAGTCTCTGTAGCAACCATCCCTGAAAGCCAAACCCAACCTCTGCAGCAATGGGCCCAGAACAGTCAGGGCTGGGTCAGTCCCAGACAGCTTCCCTATTGTTTGCTCCTGCTTCCAACCAACACCGACCAGAGAAAGCCAGATATGCTCCCAAACCAAGCACATAAGAATCCCACTTCTAGTTGGCCGCCTCCAGCTTCCCCAGGCCAACAGCCTCCCCCTTCTCACTATAAAGCTTCCCGTCGCCCCTGCCTGCCTTTGAGTCTCTGCCAAATGCAAGTGATGCGGGCCAACTCCCTCACTACAGCAAGCTCAGAGTGGATGGCCTCTGTTTGATCTCATTTGGCTGGTCTTAATTTATTTCTACAACACAGAGACCCAGAAAGGGACAGGGGGTTGTTCAGGGTCACACTTCAGGTTGGGGGTAGAACCCAGCTCTTTTATTATTGCCTCTGTAAAGCTTACTCCCCTGACTCCCACTACCGTTCCAGGTAGAACTGACCACTCCTCTCTCATGCCTCCTCAGATTCCTACTACTTCTGTCTCAGCACCTTCTATATATGTGGTGGCTTTAAAATAGGTCCAAAATTCTTTGATACTTATCCCTTTAAGAAGCCTAATTCCCCTCCTCTTAGTGTGCTCTGCATTTGGTGACTCTCTTCTAATGACTAGAATGAAGCAAAAGGGACAGAGTGTGACTTCAAGAGGCTAGGCCGTAAGAGGCTTGGCAGCCTCCTCCTTGCTCCCTCTTGGGTCAATCACTCTGGGGGAAGCCAGCCGCCATGTTGTGAGGACACTCAAGCAGCCCCGAGGAGGGGGCCACGTGATGAGGAACTGAGAGGATTTAAGCCAACAGCCAGCGAGGTCTCCCGTCAGCAGCCACGTGAGTGAGCCATCTGGAAGCAGAACCTCCAGCCTCAGTCACCATCTTAACTGCAACTTCAAGAGAGCCAGAATCGCCTAACTCAACCACTTCCAGACTCCTGACCCACACATACCGTGTGAGGTAACAGATGCTTGTTGTTTCAAGCTGCTAAACAGCATGTAGCAATAGATAACTAATGGAATACATTTCTGTGTTTATTGGCCTACGTGTCTTGAACCCATAATATCCAGTTAGGAGCTCTTGAGAATAAGGTACCAGTGGCTCAGGGCTCAGCAATGCTTGATAGGCAGATGGATGGATGGGGAGATGGGGGGTGGAGGGATGGAGGGAGGGAGGGATGGATGGATGGATGGGCGGGCGGATGGAAGGGTGGATAAACGGATGAGTGACAGATGGCTGGGAGGATAAATGGGTGGGGACATGAGTGAGTGTATGTGTGTACGGGTGGGTATTCAAGAACTGCTGAGCTGTTCAGAGGCAGCAAGCATGATGTGGGCAGGTGCAAGGTTAATAAACAATATCTGATGATATTTCTGTGCAACATGTTTTCAAACATTAGTGCCCTTCCTCATGCCCCTTGGGGGGCAGTTGGCCCAGAGAACATTGTTTGATGGCTAATCGAATGGCGGCCATAACTTCTTCTCCTGCAAAAATTAAGCTTTTTGTCTATGAGGTTACTCTAGGCCTGAAGGTCCTGTCAACTGACTTATTCCTGTCTTGTCTAACTGCCAGGACCCTACTGTCTCCAGTGAGTCTCTTTTCTCCAACAGACACCTTGAGCTACGGACAGTCAGAGATGGAAGAGTCCTCAGAAACCATAAGAAACACTGTGGGGTAGGAGAGAGATGAGCTCTGGTGGCACAAACCTGGCTTCAGTTCTGCTATTCGCCAGCTGGGTGGCCATGGGTAAGTCACTCAACCTCTCTGACCCTCAGCCTCTTCCTCTGTCAGGTGGCACCTGCCTGCCGTGTCCTTGGAGGAGGCTAAGGTAACATATGCAGAGTGCTAGACACCTCCATTTGTGAGAGCTGTGCATTTCATCCAACCCCCTTATTAATCAGATGAGGAAACTGAGGCTTGGAGGTGAGTGGCTTGCCCAAAGTAACCTGATGAGTTAGTGGTACTGTCAGGACAAGAATCCTGACTCCAGGACCAGTGCTCTTCCCCACTCTTCCAAACCCATTTTCCCCGCACCCTTGACTACGAGGAAAATGCAAGATTCTCCTCTGAGTGCTCAGCCGTGGCCTCAAATGGCCACGAGAGGGAGCCCTTGGAATTGCTCAGGGCCTCTGTGCTTCCGGTCAAAGGAGCCTTTCCATCCATCTGCACCAAGGCCGCCCGGCCCCTACATTCGACGTACTCTAGGTCCCTGCCCATTCGCCTTCCTACCTTCACCCTCCACCACCTCTACTACTTCCCGACCCCAGAATTGTCTATTCTCCTTTTCCTGAGCACAGTTGGGATCCTCAGAAACCCCATATTGTCTTTTGCCAAGCAGGTGGCCCACATTTGCAGCCCTCTGGCTTACTTGGCTTTGGGATGTTGATGGAAAAGAAGCTGAACTCTGTAAAATAATTTTAAAGGAAGTTTATTCTGAGCCAAATTTGAGGACCCTGACCCGGAGCCACACCCAAGAAACCTTGAGCAAGTGGACTCGCTATGGTTGGGTTACAGTTTGGTTTTATACATTTTAGGGAGATAGGGATTACAGATAAAGTCATAAATCAATACATGGAAGGCATACATGGTTTGGCCCAAAAAGGTGGGCCATCTCGAAACAGGGGCTTACAAGTCATAGGTGGGTTTAGGGATTCTTTAGCTGACAATTGGCTCAAAGAGTTAGGCTTTATCTAAAAGAGCAGAAAGGAAATGCTTAAGTTAAGATGAAAGGTCTGAGCACTCTGGGAAGTCCAGACAGGAGGATCTTTCTTAAGATAAGGATCTGCTAGGATGCTTGAGTTAAGACAAGGGGGGTCTTCTATCTTTGGATGATGCTAATGCTATACCAGAATCAGGTTGGGAAGTAAACCTGCACTATATTTGGTTAACAAAACCTGTTTAGTGGGTTTTATCATTTGTAGGTGTGACTCACAAGGCCCCTTTAGAAAGGAATTTGGGCAAAAGAAAAAGATCAGAGTTCAGGGATGTAATCCTCAGGGATTACAGTGATGTTGTTCCATTATCTCTTAGCATCCACTCACATTCCTGTGCATCTATTCCACAGACATCTGCTCAGCACCTGCTGGGTGGGGGAGGCCAGGCCCGGGGGATGGAGGAGGTGGGAGAGGGGAGCTGAGGATCCTGCAGACACAGCCCCTGCCCTCAAGGAGTTCACACCCAGTGAAGCAGGGAGATGACATAGTTACAACACACAATGACAGGACATGGCGTGTTGGTTGGAGAGTCCAAAAAGATGCAAAGAATTTGACCAGGCAAATAAGGCCTGCAGGCTCCTAAGAAGCCAAGAGAAAAGACCTCTGGGTCAGGGGTGCAACCTGGGGGAGCCGCCCTGCTCTCTGGCATCTGTAAATGGGACAAATAATACCTACTTTGCCTCCCTCACAGAAGGAAAGAATGCATAAATTGTCAGGCTGGAGCCGACAGGAAAACATGTGAAGCCCAAACATATAAGGAATTGTTTATTTGAGCACCTGGGTGCAGGTGGATGGACGCCAAAATGGGCATCCACCCCAAAATGGGGTCTAGTGAGTTTTTTATAGAGAGTTAGGAGGAGGGAGTGGAGTTGGGGGGAAATTAAACAAGAATCGCAGTCTACAGCAAGTCCTTGACGTTTGGGAGGAAGTTGTGCTGGAGCAGATGTCCTTGAGATGTCTTTGTTTTCAGTGGCATCCCCCTTTTAGGCTTGCAAACCTTCCCCATTTGCCCGCTCAGCTGCCTTGTATCTCCCCTCCTCCCTCCCATCCCCTTTTCTGGTTTTGTAAACCTTCCCTCATGGTAAAGACCACAGACCTAACATAAATGAATAGAAAGGGAAGCAGGTTGGAAACTCTAAAATACCCTGCCAATGTGGGGGGTGTATTTTAGCAGCAGTATTTTCATCTTTCCCAAGGTGTTGGCTGGCCTTGGGCCGTATCCAATGAGCCTTCAGTTTGCATTCTCCAGCACCCACGGTCCTGTCCCGATCTTCTTGCAGAAACATTTTTGAGACCACTCAGGTTCCTGGGTCAGTCATGAAAGTCCCTGTGGCTCCCACGGCCTCCACTTGGTGACTGACCCTGCCAGGGCCTGCCCTCTCTCTTCCTTAGTTTGGCTTTTCTTCTGGGAGTCATTTTAAAGTCCTTGTATGAGGCCCAGTAAGATAAAGGCAGGAAGGAAGGCAAGCCAGCAAACCCTGAGGCCATCCCTGGGCTCTGCGAAGATTAAAGTCTGCAAAAACCACCTGTGGGATCTGTCCCCCGCACCCTAGGTGTGCTAACCAGGAAGCCCTTGGACTCTGGGGTGAATAAGGTACTGTGCGAATGTTGGAATGCCCCATTGCCCCTTCCTCCAGGTCTTTTTAGACAACACAAATGACCAGCTATTTCCAAGTGTCATTCTTCAAATACAGTCCTCCTGGTCTAGGGTGGGGGCAGGGGTGGAATAAGATGTGAGCCCCCTGGATGCTCCAGCCGTCTCTCTGTGGGCCTAGTGGACCACTCCTAATATCTCAGAAGGCACGTTTATGTTCCAAAACCCATGGCACTTGCAAGACCTAAGACTTTGTTTCAAATTCTCCGGGCCTGGCTGTGTATGACCAAGTCTATAATTCTCTGGTTCTCCCTCGTGGAGAGCATTCTCAGAGAAGAGGATGGAGGTGCTTCCTTAAGAACCGCGTGGGATCTCATTTAGACTGGAAATGTTGCCAGAAGCAAATCAGCCTCTCTGGGGACTCTGGTTGGCCCGGGAGTGCTTCTGCTCCTGGGGACCACTGAAGGGCCTGGGCTCTGGGTCCAGGACCAGGGGTTTTGGGGAGGGACCTTCCCTCCGTGGCCAAAGAAAAGGAAGTAGGTCTACCAGCTGCTGCTCCAAGGGGTTGGAGGTTCATATACCTACTGTGTACCCTTTCCCAGCCTCTTTTCTCTGAAGGCTGTCCTAACTGCCCATTTTAACAAGAGATCAGCTAAATCTGAAGGTTGGGATAATCAAGTATGTCAACAAAATTTTTCAGAAGTTTAATAACACCCAGTGCTGTCAAGCATGTGGAGAAATAGATACACTTATGCAGCGGTCCCCAACCTTTTTGGCACCAGAGACCAGTTTCATGGAAGACAATTTTTCCATGGACCAGGGGTGGGGGATGATTTTGGGATGATTCAAGTGCATTACATTTATTGTGCAGTCAAACCTCTCTGCTAATGATAATCTGTATCTGCAGCTGCTCCCCAGCGCTAGCATCACCCCCTCAGCTCCACCTCAGATCATCAGGCATTAGATTCTTACAAGGAGTGCGCAACAACCTAGATCCCTCACACGCAGAGTTTACAGTAGGGTTCGCGCTCCTGTGAGAATCTAATGCTGCCACTGATCTGACAGGAGGTGGAGATCAGGTGGTGATGCAAGGGATGGGGAGTGGCTGTAAATACAGAGGAAGCTTTGTTTGCTCCCCAGCCGCTCACCTCCTGCTGTGTGGCCTGGTTCCTAACAAGCCACAGGCTGGTACCGGTCCGTAGCCCAGGAGTTGGGGACCGCAGCACTTATGCATTGTTGATGTGAGTGTAAATTGGTATCCACTTTTGGGAGGGTATTTTGATAGTATCTATTAAAATGTGAAATAGATATGCACTTAGACTCAGCAATTCCACTTCTAAAAGTCAATTCTACAGAAATATGTGCACATGGGCACAAACGGTTGTGCATGAGGATGTTTGCAGAAATGTTGTTTGTATGCAAAAAATAAATTAAATTAAAATTAAAATTAAAAACCACTAAACAAAAAAAAAATCAAGCACCTGGCATATATTCCAGCTTTACTGAGGTATAATTGACAAGCCTGGGCTTTAGATGATGTGCTAGTCCTGGGGTTGGGGACACTTTACAGGCACTAAAAAGAACGATGTAAACCTGCAGGTGCTGACGTAGAAGGACTTCAAGATGGATTGATTCATGGAAAAAATAAAGGACAGAATTATGTATATAGTGTGACCCCATTTATGTTAAAAACAAAAAAGAAAGAAAAAAGTAAAATAAAGTAAAAGAGAATGCTCGGGAAAAGTCTGGGAGGAATACACCCCAAATTGAGAACAGCAGTGATTTATGAAAGGTTGCAGGATGCAAAACAGTGAAGAGGGGTTTTATTTTATAGCTTATAAACTTTTATATTGTTTGATTTTTTTTCTCAATGAGAATATATTTATGTATATTATTTTTGTCCCTCCAAAAAATAAATAAATATATATATGTTGGGTTTTGCTCGACAGTACCCACTTCAAAATAGCCCTGCTCAGAACCTCTGAAGTGAATTGACACTAAAATCATTCATTCAACAAACATTTCCTGCGTGAGCCCCTGCCTTGAACAGCTCTGCATTAGGTGCTGAGGACATAAGGGCCTTGTCCTGGCCCCTGGGGAGTGCGCAGTCTCCAGCAGGGAGGGGCAGATGGACAGATAAGGACCGTACAGTGTGGTAGAAGCTGTGAAGGGTGTTCTCACGGGGATGGAAAGGGCAGGAAGCAGGGGAGCCCAGTTCCCCTGGGTGAAGTCAGGGCAGGCTTCCTGGAGGAAGTGACATTTAGTTGACTCTTAGAGATGATGACTGGGGTGTAGCAGATGGGCAGGGGGGCAGATCTGGGAAGGAGTGTTCCAGGAGGGGAGATGTGAACGTTTAATGCCTTCAGGGGACCGCAGGGGCAGGCGGTCTGGGCGATGGGGCACGAGAAGGGGCCGGGACGAGGGCACAGGCGGGGCTCGCCTCCTGGGCTGAGTGGGTTTCTCAGCTCCCAACTTGGAATTGTCACTCTGAGGTGCCAGCCACCAGCAGAGGGCACTTCAGCCTCTTCAAACTGCAGACCCTGGAGGCCACTGGAGGAGTTAGTCAAATGGCTTCTTGTCGTCTGGGGCGGAGGAGCTGGGCCCTCAGGGCCCCAGCTGGGTGGAGAGGGCAGGGGGCGGACGCAGCTCGGTGGCCTGTGAAACCCCGACGCAGACCGTCATGATGCCGCACGAGGACGAGGGGTGTGAGAGGCCCCGCCGAGGGTCCCCGAGCCACCGGCCGGGCCCCACGGGCCGTTTCCGAGCCCCTGCCTTCCACAGCGAGGCCAAGGACTAGACCGTCCACCAGG